>CM060935.1:947376479-948782931 GCA_030765085.1 Allium cepa | reverse complement strand
CAATCCTATGTGGAGCTTGTCCTCGGTTGGGGTTAGAAGTTCATTGCCCACCATCCTACGGGGCTTTCACAAACAATTGTAACTTCTTTTCCCGAATCAATTTCTCTGTAACATCTTAGAGATGCCTACATTCATTTGTATTGTGCCCATTACACTCACGAAACCGACAATATTTCCCGGTCTACTTCAGTCTCTCTGACGAATCTTTTGGAGGCGGCTTCCTATACTGCATGATATTGCAAGTAGACAAAAATTATTTTCCAGGGATGTGTTCAGCGGCTTGTAATAGTCATACATTGGAACCTTGGGCTTTAGTCTCCCAGAATTCCTCTCTCGCTCTCGATTCCTGTCTACATCTCTCGTTTTCTTATGCGGCTTACTTTAAAAATTCACCTGGATTTTCCTCGAACTGTTGTTAGACTATTTTATCATAATATTATTTTGTACTACTTCTCCACTCAGTCCTGCAACATTCTTTTTCCTACAGGACCTAGCTCCCTCCTTCCTCGGAAACTGACCTGCTTTTGAAATTTAAATAGAAGCATTCCAACGTAGAAAATTGTTTTCAAGCAAGCTAATCACAAAATTCTAATTCTAGATCAATCCCTCTCGTCACGGTCATAAGTATAGCATGAATATTTGGGTTACTGACCTTCGTGGCGGTGGTATGAAATCTCTTTAAATAATCCTTCAACGATTCCCCTAGAGCCTGGATCATGCTAAAAAGAGACATCATGTCTTTAGGATGAGTTGTGTGCATTCAGAATTGCTCTCCAAACTTGGTTGCCAACTCATCGAATCTTGAAATTGATCGTGGGGGTAGTCTCGTGAACCACATTGTCGCTATCCGAAAAAGGTTATAGCAAAGCATCTGCACTTGGTCGCATCATTGTTCGCGTAGAATCCATCATCCATTCGTACCTCATAATATGTTGTATAGGGTCGATTTTTCCTTCGTATGCAGGCATTGGAGGCATGTTGAATCTCCTCGGGTATTCTACATGTAGAACATTAACAGTGAAAGTGGTATGGCTTCTCGAGATTCCCCAATCATCGTTGGTCAAACCTTGGTTTTCTCTTACCAACTATTTGACCATTGCAGATAAGTCCAATGTTTGGAGGGGTGGCACCAAGTGGTGGTCGTATTCCACCTCACGTATATGGTCCAGTTGATGTTCACGGGTCGTTTCATGCCTTCTCGGGCCACCTTCTTCGCAATGCGCATCTTGTACATTAATTTCACCATCATCCTGAGGAAGAACCTGATTAGCATTCATTTGGACTTCGCCACCCATATTAACCATTGCAGCTTCAGTTTGAATCCCTATATGCATAAGTAAATTTCATTGTTTAGCGAAGGTTCCAGCACTATTCATTCCTAGCAGACCAGGATGGTCTATCTGTTGATTCCCCGAAGTTTCTACATGGTATCCATCAGTTCTGCAATGCCTATGTCTATGTTATCCATCCGATGAGCTAGAGCTTTCCAAAGTCGAGTAAGGGGTGGGATCCCTTCTAGCTTTGCCCTGCTTCTACTGATTGACTTGGTTCATCAATTTGATGTTGGTTTGGATTTGCTGATTTAGCTGTCGACGGCTCTCCATGTAATACCCCGTATTTTTAGTAACATTAATTACGATATTTAGTTAGTTAAAATTAAATAAAGTAGTATGTTGATTAATGGATTGAGATTTATGATTAAATTTAGGGGTAGCCATGTCATATTAATGAATAGATAAATAAAGAAAAATGGAGTTAAGTGTTAGGAAAAAAGGGAGGGCAAGATCTAGAAAATGATTAAACTTATACCCTAAACCCTTAGTAAAATGAATACATCCTCATTTCATTTTATCACAAACAAAATTAACCACACTAAGGCCGACCACCATTAGCAAAGGAGAAGAAGAAGAGAGCTAAAGTTTTCAAGAGAAAAATCAAATCAACTTAATCAAGATCAAATCTCACATCCTAATCACAAACGTAAGGTGAATAATTACTGCATCTCGTTTTTATGATTTTTGGTTTTAAGGATAATCCAAAGTATTTTTGCATGTTTATGCCACATTTTGAATGGCTAAAAGTTTATATATACTTGTTGATGATTTATAAATATTTATATTTATTCTTATGATATGTTTGATATAAAAACCCTAATAAATGACATCCAAATGCCTTGCAAATTTATATGTTGAACGGAAATAATATTTTAGAGCTGGGTTTCAATTTTTATATTTTTCTGGATTAATGTGGATTTTATATTAATTTTCTAGTGAAGAAAATAATTTATTAGGTTATAAATTATTTACGGAAAAACAATTAATTATTGGGTTTTGAAATTTATATATGTTAGAAAACATATTGAAAAGGATTTTTTGGAATTTTTAAATAATTTTCCTGTGTGTTTTGATGAATATATAAAATTATTTAAGGTATGGGACTTAAATATTTTATATATTAAATTAAGGAGAAGGGGTATTCTGTAAAGCAAAATTATAGTTTATTTCTAAAAATATTAGCCGCACTTTTGAAAAAGGTATTTAGCAACCAATGAAATTGTGACAAACAATAGCAGGTTAGTTAAAAGTTTCTCTTTTATGTTAAAAACAAAGAAAATATGTTTTTAGTATGTTCCGCCACTTTCGGCACATGGGGTTTCCACCCAGACCTTTCGCTACCATTGGTTTCGAGACCAATGCGCATGGTAGCAAGCTACTTGGTACGTAGTGCATTGGATAAAGGGTGAAGGGTACTTGGTCAAAGTGCTAGGTTCCGAATAGGTTGGATTATGCCGTATTTTAAAATAAAAGGTAGTGCCTGCTTTGCTTTCGAAAGATTAGGTTTCGACTAAGTTAGCTTTCGAGAGGGTCAAATATTTTAAAAGGAAAGGTTTTGAATGGGCTGCATTCTTTTATTTTAAGTATGGCTTTCAAAGGATTGAAACCCCTAGTTGCCGATGTTATCCTGGTTTTTGGTTAAAGCCACGGCATCAACACATTGGTGATTATCAGGATCAAAGATCGATTTGGAACAAGGCTATGATCGATATCGTCAAAATTGGACCGAGCTCCAATTGAGGTGAGGTCGATAAGGAATGATAAACAAGGCCCGATGAGGCTACTTTTTGAGTTTTAGGTCAATCGGAGTTCATATGCTCAAGTTACAGATGGATCGATATTGGTGAAAAATGTTTTTGTATTGATATTTTCGTATCAATCATTATGGCATTTGGTTCATATCGATACGTCTCATATCGATACAATTAGCATCGATCTAGCAACTCTAGGATGGATTTGGTTTGTATAATGCATTGCACTTTTGGTTTGGATCAATCAAACTTCATCTCGATACATTTCGTATCGAATGAGCAAGCATGGAATCAATATGAAGTATAGGGCACTGGATGGATTCAAAGGCTTGAAAGTGTATTTAGTATCAATCATTCATATTGATCAATATGAAAGAAGTGGTCAAGGAATGGAGCATGAAACATAGATCATTGCATAAGACTCGGATCAATGCAAAAGCTATGGATACGGGATGTGATGGTTATAGGGCGATGGACACGAAAGTTTCAGCCTACACTTGTAAACTCAATCTTGGATTGATCATATCTAACAATCTCTATGTTGGAACCTCATGAAATTTAGAGAGAAAGCACTTTTCACTATCATCTTTCACCATGATCGATCTTAGCTAATTCTAACGTGGGGATTATTGATACAAAGGGCTTGTAGAACGATCCAGGAATGAGGATATGGTCCCCACCGATCCTCATATGGGCTTCTATGGTCCAAGAGACTTCTAGGCTGAAATATCAACTAAATATCTCAGCTCCTTCACCTATAAAAATAAGGGGCATGGCTTAGGAAAGGGATCTTCTTCTCTTTTGGCTAAACTCTGCCATTTTGGTTATTGATATTCAAAAGATTGTAATTGTTATCATAGTATAATGGAAATAAAAGGACAATTCAAAGTGGACGTAGGTCGGAGAAAGCCGAACCACTATAATTCTCTTGTGTTCTTTACTTGCTTTCATTTTTCATTTACCGTCTCTTCACTTTATTACTCTCTACATACAACTATCATAAGATCCGTGATCGGATCTACCTGGACATTGATGTTTTCACTACGATCGGGGTTAGTGATCGTTTTTGCCACTAACACTTTGGTGCTTTCACTGAGAACTCTAGCACCTGCTACTTTGGGAAAGGACCAGATTTGAAACTATGGATTGTCAATCAGCTAGAAGGACCTTACCAGAAAGGAGCCATTAGGAGGGAAGTCAAGAGGCTTCCTTTGGAGCTGGAGAAGATCAAGCATCCATCTACATCACAAGGAATGAGATGCAGACAATGATGGATTCCATGCTGGAGAGATTATTGAAGAGCCAACAAGAGATGATGGAGAATCTCTTCAGGCAAATAGGCATAGCTGGAACCTAGAACTCAGAAAATGGAGCAACAACAGCTATCGGCAATGTAGATCAAGGACTTGGAGCTATAGAAATCTTTAGAGGTCAGATCTAGAACCAGACTGGAGAACGTGAAGGGAATCAGCAATGGCCTAGGGGAGACCCTCAGGATCGGATATTGGAAGGCCCATGAATGAAGCTCAGCAAGATGGGGCCAACGCAAATGTGAAAGAGCAACATGAAGAGTACTACCCGAAATACCCTCCATTACATGGGGGTTAGGATGGAAACACATATAAGAGGCCACCCCCGGATGGAGATGAGCGGATGGCTGGATTGATATAAAGGATTATGAGAGGAGGGATACCGAGCGGAGGCTTGGAGGAATCTAGTCGAAGTCCGTTTACTTCAAATATTAGAAACGCAAGGAACCCTCCAGAATTTAAACTACCAACGCTGGAGGCCTATAATGGGAACAGACCCAACTATGCACGTAACCAGATACAACGGGCATATGGAAGTGCTGGGGGCATCCGAGGAGGTTATGACAAGATGCTTCACTTTATACTTGAAAAATTTAGCTACGCTCTGGTTCATTCGGCTAGAGAATGGATCGATCAGGACATGGGGCGAACTCATGGAACGCTTCATGAGACAATTTGGGGTCCACTTTACACGGCCCAAAAACGTAATGACATTGGCATCAATGAAGCAAAGGAAATGAGAATTTGTAAGGAATTTCTAATGTGGTTCAATGCAGTCGTGGCTTCGGTGGATCGCCCAGATCCATTAATGATTTTGATGGCGGTGGTAGCAGGAATTGCAAAGGGCGCTGATTTTAAAGATTCATTGGCACGGAATCCACCACAGGATCTCGGAGAGTTCTACCACGAGGCAGAGAGGTTTATACGATTAGAAGATGCATGCACCGCAAGGCAGGAGGTGAACACCGCGCAAGGCGAAGGAACGTCTAGAGAAGGACATGGCATGGATAAATGAATGTGAAAGCAGGATGATGGATGTGATGGTTCTAATAAACGGAGGAGAGATCGGGAACCCAAATTCACCACATACACGCACTTGACAAAGAATCTGGAAATAATTTACTTGGAAACATGGGGTAACTCCCCTATCAAAAACCACCCTGAAGGAATCCCACAGAGCGGAAGCACAGAAGTAGGAGGTACTGCCTATTCCATGAGTTGAAGGGGCATACCATGGATGAACATCGCCACTTGAAGGACATGGTGGAAGAACACATTAGGAGTGGTAGATTGCCACAGTATGTGAGGAACCTGACAACAGCGGTAGAACACGAGCAGCTACTGCATGCATCAAATAGGAATGACCCTTGATCGAGATCATGACTCGTCATTATCTGATCGTGATGGAAAGGACCGAGTTCAGGATTTGAACTTCGATCATCAAAAAATATTTTTGGTTTTGTTTTTAAATAAAGCGGCTATTCCACTTACACATGTAAGGGAACCGGAGCGATTCCCAGACATGCTTTGAGATGGTAATAGACCACTCTACCTGGAGAGGCAGCACTTAGCTTTTACTCTTTTTTCATTGGACTTTTGGAATTGATAAATGGATTTGGATTTTGTGAAACAAATCCTTGACCGGAGAGTTAAGGAATGATATCGAAAGTCAGTTGGAAATTAATCGCTTTATGACCCTATTTGAAGAGACAGGGCCCAAAGCGCAAGAATTAAGTTGCTTCGTCGGACAGCGATAGGGACTCACTTGATGTTGTTCCCCATTCGCCGGAGTTTTATTGGATCAGAGTTAGAAAAGATCCTAGAGCAGCTATAATCGGTCTAGGACTTAGGCCATAGCATCGCTTAATGTTCAGGGATATTAAACCGGAGTGCAGGGAGCGACTCCACTTCACCGAAGAGCGATAAGATCGTCTTGTTCGACGTTGTTTCCCTTTCACCAAAGAGTGATAGGATGGGATCCAATAAGAGCCCGGAGAGGCTATGATCGGTCTAGGAGGACCAAGACATCGCTATATGCCCCCATCGGGGCCGGAGTGTAAGGGATAGGTTGCTTCGTCAGAGTGCGATTGGATCTGCCTATTTAATCATTAAGTTTGGATCAAACTTAGCATAGGTCCAGAGAAGGCCATCAATGATCCAGAGAGATTGTAGGATTCGGTTATTGGCTTCGAATATGTGAGATGGATATTGATTCACCTTTGAGTGGATGAAGATTGGACATGGACTTGGAGCAGTTCTGGATTCGATTAACGACCTGGAGAGGTCATGGATTTGGATATGGATTTTGTTATGGTTATGGATTCAGATGGTAGCTTTGAATAGCTAAGGATTTGGCTAAGGACCTGGAGTGGTCTTGGATTTGGATATCGACTCGAAACAGTCGCTGATTTGGCTATCGAACTTGGATGGAATTGCTTTGTAATGGATTGAATTATTGTTGGATGATATGGCTATCAATGGAGTATGGGTTTTGGATATCAGATTCAAAGCTGATCAAAACATGCCTTTCAATCACAAGGCATGTTTTGGTGGGTAAATATTATCTCGCTTTTTGGTCAAAGCCATGGAATCACCACATTAGTGAGTAGCAGGATCAGAGATCGATTGGAAACAAGGCTATAATCGATATCATAAAAATTGGACCGAGCTCGAATTGAGGCGAGATTGATAAGGAATGATAAAAATGTCCCGATTTCGAGTTTCAGGTCAATCGGAGTTCATATGCTCATGTTATGGATGGATCAATATTGGTGAAAAATGGTTTCGTATTGATCACTATAGCATTTGGTTCATATCGTTCGATATTCGTATCGATACAATTCATATCAACCTGGCAACTCCAAGAGGGATATGGTTTGGATAATGCACTGCACTTTTGGTTTGGATTGATTACCAATCGATCAAGCATGGGATTGATACGAAGGATAGGGCACTGGATGGATTTGAAGGCTTGAAAGTGTATTTCATATCGATAATTCGTATTGATCGATATGAAAGAAGCGGTCAAGGAATGGAGAGCGAAATATGGATCACTACATAAGACTCGGATAGATGCGAAAGCTATGGATACAAGTGTGACAGATATGTGTGGATGGACACGAATGTTTTAGCCTACACTTGTAAACACAATCTTGGATCGATCGTCTCTCACAATCTGCATGTTGGAAGTTCATGAAATTTTGAGAGTAAGGACTTTGCACTATCTTCTTTCACCATTATCAATCTCAGCTAATTATAATGTGGGGATTATCGCTATGAAGGGATTATAGATCGATATAGGAATGAGGACATGGGCTCCACCGATACTCATAAGGGCTTCTATTGTCCAGGAGACTTCTACGCCGAAATATCAGCTAAATATCTCAGCTCCTTCACATATAAATAGAAACGGAATGGCTTAGGAAAGAGATCTTCATCTCTTTTGGCTAAACTATGCTATTTCGGTTATTGTTATTCAAAAGATTATAATTGTAATCATAGTATAAAGGAAATAAAAGGATCAATTCAAAGTGGAAGTAGGCCGGAGAAAGCCAAACCACTATACTTCTCTTGTGTTCTTTACTTGCTCTCATTTTTCATTCACTATTTCTTCACTTTATTACCCTCTACATACAACTATCATAAGATCTATGATTGGATCTACCTGGGTATCGTTGCTTTCACTATAATCGGAGTTAGTGACCATTTTTGCCACCAACAGCCGCATTTCTACCTTTCGAAGTCAATGGTTTTGGGAGGTATACTTTGTCTTAAAAATTAACCACTTCTTCATTGCTTTTGAAGGGATGGTTTCAATATCATCATTTCTTCACTTAGGAATAGGTTTCGAAAGGAAGGCTTTCGACTTAGATGTTTTAAATGACGCTTTTTATTCTGATTGAAGTATAACCCAAAGGTTTCAAAAGAGTTGGTTTAAATGGTTTTAAAAGGTTTTTTCCCACATGTTTCAAATTAAACCCAAGTATTTTCGAAAGGTTTGAGTTTCTGAAGGTTTGATGCTTTCAAAAGGTTTTGAAAATGGTTTCGAAGGGGTGGTTCCCCAAAGGGTTTCGAAGGAGTCAAAGGTAGTGTTTTTATGATGGTTTCAAAAGGGTTGAAATGGAAGGTTTTCCAAGGCTTTTTAAAGGAAATGTTTTGAAGTGTTTTAAGATATGATATAAAAGGTTTTAATGCTTTCGAAAGGAAGGCTTTCAAAGGGATCGAAAGGGTTTTAAAAATGGTTTTGAAAGGAAGGTTTTAGCCTTTCGGCCTAGTTAAATGAGGGGTTTTGCTTAGTTTTGAAAGAGGAACTTTCAATGGTTTCAAAAGGGGTACTTTTAATGGAATCGGAAGAGGGACTTTCAAGTGTTTAAATGTTTTCATCAACTAAGGTTTGAGTAAAGCTTGTGTGTGTGTGTCTATATATATAACATGGCAAGGTGATTTTGAGTAAAGCATAGCATGTATTTATTTTCCTTATGTATGTTTGATCTAAAGGTTTTACATCATTTTGAAAAAGATTTTCAAGGAAAATTTTAGGAAGATATCCCTAGGTAAAATGACTTAGATATTAGAACACCAGATGGGACTGGTATAGGGTGGCGCCCTAAACATTAGCTATTGGCCCCAGCTAATTTAGTCCAAAATTCTAGTATGCAGGACTTTGTCATAGGTAGGACTAAAATTATGATTACACACAGAAGGGAATATATATTTGTATACATATAGGTTATGATGAACCCGCAAAACTACTAGGATCAGGTGATCTTAGGAGATGTTAAGTTAGGGTCAGACTATCCAAAAGAGAAGTATTTAATAAATAGTTAAGGATAGACTGTCTAGAAGAAGAGTATCTGACAAATGTTAGATTTTTTTTTTTTGAAAAAGGATCAAACACTTTATTGATAATGTCAAAACATTACATACACAGTATATACATAATAAACAGATGGACATTTAAGCGACCCGTATACTCATAACCAATGCCCTAAATTCTTTGCGAAAACCTAGCAACTCATGGCGACTCATTCTCTCTACCAGGCAATCTTTCTTCTCTTTCAACGATAGTGATAATACTATCAGTGCATCTAGACAATCTCGAGCTCTCAGTTTCATTATCTTCTCTATCAATCATGTATCTTGAGGATGATGCTGTATTTGGGAAGTTGGGGTTTTCGGTCAAGGTAATGTCAACTCGCAGAGGTAAAATCTCCCATTTCTGAATGATATCATCAGCGTTAATCATACTTTGACTGAAAAACTTGGATCTATTAGTGATAATGTCACGAACATTGGATTTTATGGTATTACAGACCGTGATTTTGTCTATCTTTTCATTATTAAAAATGATAGAATTCATGCTTTTCCAAATGAACCAAACAGAGGAGCTAAGCGCAGCTATTATGATATCTTTCTTTATGCTGTTAGCTGCAAATTTCTGAGTTATATATGCAATGGCATCTGTGATTGAAATATGAACATTTCTATGCGTTATAGGGTCCCCCATCATGGTTCTGATCCAACACCACCGTGCTTAGAAAAAGAACAGTTGAAATATAGATGTTTACATGTTTCTACTTCCCTTTTGCACAAAACACAAATATTATCTTCAGTCATTCCTTGCAATTGTAGTTTGTCCTTTGTGGGTAGGAAGCTGAATATAGCTCTGTATAAGCATACATTCATTTTTGGGAGTGGGATGGTATTCCATATGATTTTGTAATAATTGATGTGCTGATGTTTGACTCTTAACTTATTCCATGCATCATGAAAAGAAAAAACACCATTCTTACTATTTCTACAAAACCATTCTTAACTTTAGTAACAATTCTTCTGTTTTATCATGATATATGGGTATTTGCCTTATTTCCTCACTTATATTACCAAGATATGAGATGTTTTCAGGCCTCCAACTATTACCAGATATAATTTGATCTACCTTGTGGTTATAACCTCTTGAGTATGATAAGGTTTCATGCCCCAGTTTCTCCAATAAGGTTGAACCATTAATCCAAGGTATAAACCACAAACTAGTAGATTTGCCATCCACAATTCTTCTATCGATTAATTTTTGAGCATCTTTTCTGCGATGTAACATTTTTTTTCCAAGTGCATGGGGAATTGTTACTAAAGTTAGCTTCCCACAAAGTCTCATTGTTTGCATATTTCACATTAAGCCACTTTGCACTGTAAGTTGAATTGTTAAGAGTTTCCCATATTCTTTTGATGCAGAAAGTATTATTTATATCTGACAGTTTTTTCAACCCTATCCCACCTTCAACTTTAACACTTGTGACTGTTTCCCATGGTACTTTACTTTTCTTACCTTTCCAGATAAATTGTTTGCATAACTGATTGATTTTATGGATAGTTAAGCTAGGTAGCATGAAACATTGCATCCAAAAACTGACCATTGGATAAACAACAGCTTTAATTAGTTCAATTCTACCTGGAACTGTGAGAAATTTGCACTCCCAACCATGCATCTTATTTAACACTCTGTCTATAAGTTGTTTACAATTTGAATGTTTAATGTATGTGACAGATAAGGGTAATCCAAGATACCTGACAGGTAGTTCTCCTTCTTGAATATCCAGAATGTTAAGCACTTGATCCTTATTGTTGCAAAACCTGTTGAAAAAAACTTGGGTTTTGAGATTATTCATCCCCAAGCCGTCACTTTCTTTAGTTTTTTGAAACAGTTTTTAACAGATTTGGCTCCAACTACAGTTGCATTTATGAAAATTAACAGATCATCTGCATAAATAAGATGTGTTATGTTAGAATTGTTCTTGATAACTGATTCTACTTTTCCTTTAGTAGCTTTAGCATCCATCAACAAAGTGAAATATTCCATGCATAAAGTAAAAAGGTAAGGGGATAAGGGGTCTCCTTGTCTTAAACCATTACTCCCAGTAAAATATCCCTTATGATATCCATCAATAGAAAAAGAATAACTAGGAGTACTTATCATTTCTTGAATTATTTTTATCCATTTAGCTGGAAAGTCCATGCTTCTCATCATGTGCAGGATGAATTGTCTGTTTACTGAGTCATATGCCTTCTTAAGATCCACCTTTATGCACATTTTGTTACTGCCATGCTTGTTAAAGTTTCTGATGTGCTCATGTGCAATAATTATCCCATCTTTGATTTGCCTGTTTGGTAAGTAGGCTGTTTGATTGTCAGATATTAATTCTCCAAGAACAAACTTCATTCTGTCACATAACATTTTAGATAGGATTTTGTACAGCATGGAACAACATGCTATAGGTCTGAAATCTGAAGCAGATTCTGGGGTTTTAACTTTTGGGATTAAGGAGATAATAGTGTGATTAATTTCTCTCACTATTCTGCCATTATCAAAAGAAGACTGCATAGCTTCTAAAAAAGGTTTTTTTAATTCATTCCAATGTCTTTTGTAGAATTTTGCATTAAAACCATCATATCCAGGAGCAATATCATTATGTACATTGAAAATGGTTCTTTTTAATTCTTTTTCCTCAAATGTAGCATTAAGGAGTACTTTTCCCCATTCATTTATTTTTCTTTTTGTAGTGATATTGGGGAACTGATCAATCATGTTTCCTCTATTATATATGTTGGAAAAATATTTGACAGCCTCTTCCTCTATCTCTTTTAGAGTTTTGACTACTTCTCCATTTTCTTTTATAATGTTGTGACAGCTGTTGACAAATCTCCTGGTTGTTTGTTTTGCAAAGAAAATTTTTGAACAACTATCATCCCATTTGATCCATTGGCATTTTGTTTTTTGTTTATTGTCCATTGCTAACAGCTCCAAATTTTTTGCCAGTTCTACTTGAGCATCATGCAGATTTTGTGCATTTAAGGAGTTATGGTTAGTTTCTAATATCTGTAAAGCAGTGTTGACCTCTTGCTTACATTTTGATATTTGTGACTGTAAATCATTTTTTCCTTTGCACCATCTTTTAATTTCCTTTTTGATATTTTTCTACATTTGAATAAGGTTGAATAAGTGATTTTCTTCAGGGAAAACAAAACACTTTTCAACTGCTTCTTTGTACCCCTCACACATGACCCAGTGATTCATGAATTTAAATGGCTTTGGACCTTCTAATGTTTGTGTGCAATTAAAGTGGAACATAATAGGTACATGATCACTGGTAGATAGGTCTAAATATTTTGCATGAGAATTTTTGAACATGTTCATCCATTCAATGTTGCATAAGAGTCTAGCAATATTTTTGTTAGGCCCTGATCTCCATGAAAACTTAACCCCTGAAATACTGAGTTCTTTGACCCCTGCGGAGTTGATAAAATTGTTAAGCTCCTGAATGTTTCTGGTTGTCAACTTATTTCCTCCCATTTTTCCTTCAATAATCTAACACAATTAAAATCCCCTATGATGCACCAAGGTGTAATAAAAGTGTTCGCTTCTTTTTCCAATTGTTTCCATAAAGTTTTCCTTTCGGATTCAAGATTTAATGCATAGATGACTGTAACAATACATTGAGCCCCTGCAGTATTATTTAGCATGCATGTAATATGTTGTTTGCTCATAAATATTACATAACTGCTCCAAATATCTGAGTTGATCATAATGAGAATTCTGCACTTGTGATGATACTCAATGTTATTTATGCATGTCCATTTATTTCCCCACGATTCCATATACAGCTGAATTTTATTTCTTCTCAGTTTATTTTCAACTAAGCAAAACATAGAAGGTTTTTGCGAGAAAACAATGTTTTTTACCTCTAAAGCATGTGCTGCCTTGTTAAGACCCCGCACATTCCAACACAAGATTGACATTATTTGGATGAACTTGCTTGACTCCTGGTCCTTATAGTGAGAGTCACACCGTCATGAATCACTTTATTCTTTTTCTTTTCTTGAAATTTTTTCCCTTTCATTTCTGTAAGCACTTTTCAAACTCAGGATTGATGGATGTGAGGATTTTAGGTGAATTGTTGGGAGGATTAATGGTTGAAGGGTATGTGGGTTTGATACATGATTGAGATAAAGAAGATGCTTCCACATTTGAATCTTTCATGTCTTTCTGCACCTGAAAAGGATTAAGCACTACAGTTGTTAGATCTGAAATTTGAGGGTGTAAATTATTTAAAACATGTTCATTGTGATTTGATAACTCCCTGTTGCATAAATTCTCTGATGATGATAGATTGACTGAGGCTTTTGTCGATGACGTCAGTGCAGTTGGCTCCAGAGTCTTAGTACTTGTAGGTGTTCCTTCTGCAATGTTTTGTATTTGAGATATATCAGAGAGACGAGCATATGGTTCCTTTGCAATTGTAGCAGCCATGCTGATTTGTGGAGGTGAACCACATTCTTCTGTTTCAGTTAATGGCGGGGCTGCAATTGCAATTGCAGGATTCTTTGATGATATCTGAGATGTCTCAACATTCAAAGCAGTTGTGTCTGATGGAGAAACATCTTTATTCTTATTATATGTATAATCTTGAACATTGGACTCATCTATTGTAATAACTTATGCATTGTGATATACTATTCCTTCTGAATTGATGTAAAGAGTTTGCTGGTTTGTGTTTTCCTCTGAAACAATGTCCATGCTATCAGTCTTGTTGTTAAATGTTATGGGCTTTGGTATCCATTGTTGCGTAAATGTTATAGGGCATTCATTATTCACATGACCAAAGCATACACAGTTATGACAAACTGGAGGTATAAATTCATATTCAACATTTTGCATTACGCAATCACCTTTAGGCAATTTGATTTGCACTTCCTTTTCAAATTTGAAAGACGCATCGACTTCGATGAGCATTCTGGCAAAAGCTATTCTGCTCCTATTTTTAGTATGCTCATCCATTGCAATAGGTCTACTAATAGTACTAGCAATTTTACACAGTGAAATATGATTCCCATATGCAAAATTTAGATTGGGAAATCTCACCCAAATAGGAATGGATAGCAATAGGTCAAGATAGAAACCATTATCCCTAGCAAAGACTTCAAATTTACCTTTTGGAAGCCACATTCTTCTTATATATGCTTTGAAAAACATATAGTACGGTCTTTTCCCCACCAAATATATAAGAATAGAATTAGACCACATTTTCTTTGCTGAGATCAGCTCCTCCTCTCCAATTATTGCTGTTTTCTATCATTAACAATTACTGGATCAAAGTATTGAATAGTTTCACCTTGTTTTTTCCCTTTGACCAGATCACACCAGCTTTTAGGTGTAGACTTTGCAAACACACCTGATCCAATCGCTGACTTATTCACCTTCATCTGATCCCCCATCTTTACCCGAGGTACATGTAGATCTGACATTCCCTTAGCATGATCAGCCGCCGTAGATCGAATCCCTTTCTGCCCATTCACACCTGAAGTCGCCTGCCTCTTTCTCCGATCCATCACCCTAGTCCAGCCCTCTTCCTCCGCATCCTCCCCACCTGGATCTGATTGATTCGCCATTATCCTTCAACTTTAGTCTAAAATTTTGGATTAAAGTTTTAAAAATCCCTATTTCGAATGAGATTCAGTATCTAAGCCTACAAATGTTAGATTATTTTGATAATATTATCTAATAGGTCCGAGTCAGCCAAAGGTTAATAGCCAGCCAAACAAAATTAAAGTGTTTGAATAGATAATTCTTTTATTACCTGATATGTATGTTTACATAATGATGCTTTGTAGTATTTAACTAATTTTGGTTGCAGGAAAAGATTTGCAAACATATGTTTTAAAAGAATGTTATTGAGGGGATTTCGCTAAGTGGCGTGGTCTCACTTAACATTAATAACTGAGATGTATAGTATTATTCACACTAGGCTTTATGTCTAACTCGAAGTTTACATTTTCCCTTTAAGCTCTCGGGTGCTCAAAATTGATTTGAGTAGACTGAGGGTTGAGGCTTTTCAGATTTTTAGTAGGATGCCGAATAAAGCTATCAAAGGCGAGCATCAGGCTAACAGATAGCTATTAGGAGATGTAGTTCTTTGTTTTGTTATTTATTTCCACTGTGTATGTATTAAGTCAATTATGACTATATGACTCTGATCATCCAAGGGGGCATCTTCATATGTCACTCTTGGCGTATTTTGTAATAAGTATATTTTATCATTGCTTGGGAGAAGATTTGGGATTATGTAATATGAATATGGAACATGTGTTTTGAAATGTAATGGAAAAATGTTGTTTTGAAATCTGTGTTTGTTTCATATTTAAGTAATTCTGATATTATAGGTACCATTAACATTACCATATTTAGTCGTCAGAAGTTAATACTATAGATGACTGTAGCATCTATAGCGCTTAGCTTTGTGCTTCTAGATAGGGGATTTTACAACTTGGTATCAGAGCATAGGTTTATAAAATACCTTAACTAAAAATGATTTTTGAAAACATAATTCTTAGAAATTAGAGTTAGGATTGGGTATGTGATAATGCTATAATAACGTACTTGTATTTTCTATATATAGGTATACGCTCTATCTCTAGACTCCAATCTTTGTTTGACTATTCTTATATATCTCACAAGCTTGAATACAGATATGGATGAAACAAGAGGCAGAGTTAATCTAGGAGGAGACAACATCACCATAAATGGAAATGCCCGACTGAATGTTAGAAGAACTCAAGGTCTGACTCAGGTTGAGAATGTTGGTGGTGGGGTTCCACAAGTGGATATGGGAGCCATGCATCAGTTTTTCATAAACATGATGCAAGATAGAATCGCTGCTGGGGTCGTTGGAGGAAATATTGCTATAGGAGGAGTCAGGAAGCTCCAACGGTTAACCGCTATGCTAACTTGAGCATAGACTGTCCTAGGCTTGGAGGAAAGTCGTTCATCGGAACCGAGGATGCCGTCGAGGTGGAAAACTGGCTGGATTTTGCCTGACTTAAAGCTCAATGACGAGCAGAAAAGGAGACTGGCTTTAGACACCTTCAAGGAGCTAGTTGATTTTGGTGGAATATTGTAACAGCTCATGTGGATGAGGAAATTATGACGTGGGCGGAGTTTAAGAGGGGGTTCTAAGAAAGATTCATGTCAGTAATGGCGGAGTCTTGCTAAGATAGAAACAAAGAGAGATGTCTGTTTTAGAGTTCGCTAGAAGGTTCGAAGAATTAGCTCGATATGGGTATGCCACTGTTGACAGAATGTTGAAAAGGAATGAAAATTTTGTTAGAGGTTTGAAGCTGGAGTTGGCTAGGGCCACTTTACCGCACATCAGAGATCCTTGTGTTGTGATAGTGAAAATGGCGTTGAGATATGAGGAGATGTTAGCATGTTTGGAGAGGAAGAAGGAAAAGGAGGTTCAGGTTGGACATGGCCAAAAGTGAAAGTTTTTCCATAGGAAGAATGCTAAGAAGGGAGGAAGGGAAAGTTTAAAGTGGTCTGTTACAAGTGTGAAAAAAGGACAATATGCCCATGATTGTCGTACTGGAAAGGGAAAAGGAAAGGAGGTGATTGGAAAGAAGAACATCAAGTGCTTTAACAGTGATCAGATTCGCTACTACAAGAATCAATGCAAGGAGCTCGTAAAGGATGGTAAGAGCCAAGTGTATGCATTGGAGCCCGCTGCTTCGAGACCAGCCGTGCAGGAGAAGGGAAAGGCTTTGTTAGGAGGTACACTTTAGATTCATGGTATGTCTATTAGCGTTTTATTTGACACTGGTGCATCTCATTCTTTTATATCTCGATGTTTTATAGATAAACTTAACCTAGAACCCACATATTTAGTTACTTCCTTAAGAGTTATAAATTCGATAGGAGGTGTACGACGGTTGGGATGAAGTGTGACCACTTAGAGTTAAACTTGCTAGGCTACACCTTTGTTTGCAGTTTGCACGTATTTGACTTTGTAGGGTTTGGGATTATTCTTAAGATGGATTTGTTAAGTGAATATGATGTTAGTATATTTTTCCACGATCATCAAATATCACTTAGACACCCTGATTGTAGTAATCAGATAAATTATACAATAGAAAACCCTAGTTGTGAAGTGAATTCTTTTTTGGGTATTGTGGAGCCGGACGATGAGTTAAGCCAAGTTTTCGTCATTAGAGAATTCGTGGATGTTTTCGAGCCTGTAGTTGTATTGCCACCGAAATGAGCCATTGAATTTTGGATAGGTCTAGTCGTTGGTGTAAAACTGGTGGGTAGGCCGCCAAGCAGAATGTTACCTAGGGAGATGAAGAAACTGAAAGCTCGGTTAGTGGATTTGGAAGTTAAGAGTTTTATTAGACCAAGTAGTTCGCCTTAGGATGCAGCTGCAGTATTTGCTAAGAAGCCAGATGGATCATTAAGGCTATGTATCGATTATCGTAAGTTGAATGAAAGGACGTTAAAGAATCGATATCCATTGCCGGGAATTGACGATTTGTTCGATCAGTTGAGTAAGGCCAAGATATTCTCTCAGTTGGATCTAGTGACGGGCTTTCATCAGCTCAGAGTGCCAGAAGATAGTATACCTTTGACAGCATTTAGAACAAGGTATGGGTCGTAGGAATGGTTACTTATGCCATTAGGACTCACCAATGCGCCGACATTCTTTATGGATGTGATGAACCAGATTTTTCGAGAGCATTTGGATAGGTTCATGTTGGTTTTTATAAATGATATTCTAATATACTCTAAGGATCAGAAGGAGAATGATGTTTATCTTAGAGTTGTGCTTGAGATGCTAAGGCATCATCAGCTAAAGGAAAAATGTTTTAAGTGCCATTTTTGGAAGAATAAATTGAAGTTTCTTAGTCACGTGGTTTCAGAGAAAGTATTGTCAGTCGATCTAGAAAAGATCGGCAGTAATTAGAAGAGACCAAAAATGGTTACTGAGATAAGAGTTTTCTTTGGGTTGACTGGGTACTATGTAAGGTTTATAAAGGATTTCTTATGGATCGCAGCACCGATGACCAAGCTAACGCGAAAGGATGTAAATTTCTACATGGACTGATAAGCGTGAGAAACATTCCAAAGCTTGAAAATTTATTGATCCACACACCTGTATTGGTAGTTTCAAAGGGGAATTAGGATTTAGTTGTTTATACTGATGCATGTGAAATATGATTGAGAGTTGTACTAATGGAGAGGGGTATGCATCTCGATAGCTTAGACCGCATGAGGTTATGTATTCGACGAATGACTTGGAGTTAGTTGTAGTTACTTTACTTTGAAGGTGTGGAGGCATTACATTTTAACGGAGAGGTTTGAGCTTTATACAGATCATAAGTCATTGAAGTACTTATTCTCTAAGAAGGAGCCGAACATGAGACAGCAGAAGTGGTTAGAGTTTTTAACTGCTTATGATTACGGAATAGAGTACACATCGAGGAAAGGCAACAAGGTTGCAGGTGCACTTAATAAGAAGCGTCAGAATACAATGTTAGCTATGATAGCGGAATGGAAAGACTTGGAAGCCTTAACAGCTTATAGAGTGCAGTGGAGATCCGAGGCTGAGTATAGTGGAGGAGCTGCTATATTGTCTTTTTAAAAAGTCTGATCGGTATTGGTTGAGAAGATTACTTCTAAATAGTAATAGGATCTAGTATTAGATAAAAGAATCAAGAAATTAAATGATGGAATGGAGAGCAACGACTTAAAGGATTTCCTTCTTGACCAAAGTGGGTGGTTGAGAAAGAAGTGTAGATTATGTGTTTCGAATGTAGGAAACATAAGAAAAGAAGTTTTGGAGGAATGCCATCGTTCGAAGTTCACTATTCATCCAGGAGGAATGAAGATGTATCAAGATATGAAGAGAAGGTTTTTCAAGGAAGGCATGAAGAGGGATGTTGGCTTATGGGTGAAACAGTGTTTGAACTGTTTGCAAGCAAAAGCCGAACATCAAAAGCCAAGTGGATTGCATCAACCATTGGATATTCCCTTATGGAAGTGGGATTCTACTTTTAAGGATTTCATAGATGGGTTGCCGAGATCTAATAAACGGAATGAAAGTATACGGGTCATATTTGACAGATTGACCAAGAGTGCCCATTTCATTCTAGTTAAGTCAACTAGGACAACACCTATTTTGGTGAAATTGTTCATGAAGAATCTAGTTAGGCTGCACGGAATTACTAGTAGTATTGTTAGCAATAGATATTCTTTGTTCACCAGTAAGTTCTGGAAGAGTCAAGCTTTGGGAACCAAGCTCAAGATGAGTATCACCTACCATTCGTAGATTTATGGGCAAAAGTAAAGAATTAACAAGATCTTGGAGGACTTGTTACGAGCTTGTGTATTAGACTTTGGAGGATCATGGGAAGACCATCTACACCTAGTCGAGTTTTAGTATAACAATAGTTATTAGACTAGTACAGGGATGGCATCGTTTGAGGCTTTATATGGAAGAGCATGCAAATCCCTTGCATGTTGGTTAGAGACCGAGGATAAGTTGGTTCTTGGTCTTGATTTGGTAAGAGAAGAAGCAGAAAAGCTTGAGTTGATAAGGGTGAGAATAAATGAAGCTCAGTCTAAGCAGAAAAGCTACGTAGATAGAAGATGAAAAGATTTAGAGTTCTCTATTGGAGATTATGTTTTCGTAAAAGTATCGCCGATGAAAGGTGTTTTCAGAGTTGGAAAGGCATGGAAGTTAACACCAAGGTTTATAGGACTATTTTCTATTTTAGAAAGGACCAGGAAACTCATGTATAAAGTAGAGTTACCGAGTAGTTTGGAAAGAGACAACTTTGTTTTCCATGATTCTCATCTTAGGAAGTATGTTAGGAATTCATACACTACTATAGCACCGACTGTGTTAGAAGATTTAGCAGTGGAACCAGACATGACTATAGTTAGAAAGCCTATTTGGATAGTAGCGAGGGATGAGAAGAAGTTGAGGAACAAGACAGTCAGATTAGTGAAAGTCCATTGGAGTGACGATGTTAGAGACTGTACTTGGGAAACCGAGAGCAGGATTAGAGACGCTTATCCTGATTTGTTCTGATGGTAGTTTTACCGTTGATTATTTTAATGGGTTGCTTATCATAATTTCGAGGACGAAATTCTTTAAGGAGGGGAGATTGTAACACCCCATATTTTTAGAAACATTATTTGGATATTTAATTAGTTAAAATTAAATAAAATAATGTGTTGATTAATGGATTGAGATTTGTGATTAAGTTAAGGGGTAGCCGTGCCATATTAATGAATAGATAAATAAAGAAAAATGGACTTAAGTGTTAGAAAATAAGGGAAGGAAAATAGGAAAATGATTAAACTTATGCCCCAAACCCTTAGGAAAATGAATACATCCTCATTTCATTTTATCACAAACGAAATTAACCACACTAAGGCCGGCCACCATTAGCAAAGGAGAAGAAGGAGAGAGCTAAACTTTCAAGAGGAAAATCAAATCAGCTTAATCAAGATCAAATCACACAACCTACTCACAAAGCTAAGGTGAACAATAACTGCATCTCATTTTTATCATTTTCGGTTTTAAGGATAATCCAAGTATTTTTTCATGTTTATGTCATGTTTTGAATGATTAAAAATTTATATATACTTGTAGATGATTTATGTATATTTATATTGAATCTTATGATATGATTGATATGAAAACCCTACTAAATGACATCCAAATGCCTTGTGAATTTAAATGTGGAGCATAAATAGTAATTTAGAGGTGGGTTTCAATTTTCATAATTTTCTGAATTAATGTGGATTTTATATTAATTTTATAGTGAAGAAAATGATTTACTAGGTTATAAACTTTTTATGACAAAACAAATAATTATTTGAGTCTGAAATTTACATATTTTAGAAACATATTGAAAAGGTTCTAGAATTTTTATAGAATCTTCCTATGTGTTTTGATGAATATATAAATTTATTTATGGTATGGGATTTAAATATTTTATATATTTAATTAAGGAGAAGAGGTACTTCGTAAAATAAAATTATAGTTTATTTCTGAAAATATTGGCAGCACTTTTGAAAGAGGTATTTAGCAACCAATAAAATTTTAACAAACAATAGCAGGTTAGTTAAAAAGTTTCTTTTTTAAGTTAAAAAAGATAACATGTTTGCAGTGTGTTCTACCACTCTCGGCACAGGAGGTTCCAACCGAGACCTTTCGCCACCAATGGTTTTTAGAAGAATGCACATGGCATCAAGCTACTTGGTACGTAGTGCGTTGGATAAAGGCAAAGGGTGCTTGGTCGAAATGCTAGGTTTCGAAGGGGTTTGAGTATGCCGTGTTTCAAAATAAATGTAGTGCCTGCTTTGCTTTTGAAAGGTTAGGTTTCGACTTAGTTGGCTTTCGACTGGGTCAAATATTTTAAAAGGAAAGGTTTCGAATAGGTTGCATTCTTTTATTTTAAGTAATGCTTTCGAATGGGTTGAAACCCCTTGCTGCCGCCTTTCTACCCTTCAAAGTCAATGGTCTCAGAAGGTATACTTTGTTTCAAAAATTAACCATTTCTACGATGCTTTCGAAGGGATGGTTTCGACACCATCACTTATTCACTTAGGAGGTTTTCAAAAGGAAGGCTTTCGACTTAGATGTTTTATTCTGACTGAAGTATAACCCAAAGATTTCGAAAGAGTTAGTTTAAATGGTTTCGAAAGGTGTTCTATCACATGTTTTAAATCGAACCCAAGTGTTTTCGAAAGGTTTGAGTTTCTAAGGTTTTGATGCTTTTGAAAGGTCTTGAAAAAGGTTTCGAAGGGGTGGTTCCCCAAAGGGTTTCGAAGGAATCGAAAGACGGTGTTTTCTGATGGTTTCGAAAGGTTGGAAATGGAAGCTTTTCCAAGGTTTTCTAAAGGCAATGTTTTGAAGTGTATTAAGATATGACGTCTAAGTTTTAATGCTTTCGAAGACACATTTTCAAAGGTTTCACAAAGTTTTTAAGAATGGTTTCGTAAAGAAGGTTTTGGCCTTTTGGCTTAAATAAATGAAGGGTTTCACTTAGTTTCGAAAGAGGAGCTTTCAATGGTTTCAAATAGGGTACTTTCAATGGAATCGAAAGAGGGACTTTCAAGTGTTTCAATGTTTTCATCAACTAAGGTTTGAGTAAAGTGTGTGTGCATACACACACACACACACAACATAGCAAAGTAATTTTGAGTAAAGCGCAGAGTATATGTATTTTCCTTGTGTAAGTTTGATTTAAAGATTTTAAATCATTTCGAAAAAGGTTTTGAAGGAAAATTTTGGGATGATATCCCTAAGTAAAATGACTCAGATATTTGAATACCAGTTGAGACTAGTATAGGGGCTTGCCCTATACATTGGCTATTTGCCCCAGCTAATTCAGTCCAAAATTCCATTATGTAAGGCTCTGTCACATGCAAGGTTTTAAATATCATATCTCGGTCACGTTTCGTCTTGGAATTTTTATACAAGTTATCTCGTATCAGGAGAGATCACGGATGAGATGAGTATGTATCGGATGTACATCTCGGATTGACATCTCGGGACTTATAATGCATCTCGGAAATATCTCGGATGTACTTATGTGTTTAAAATTGATGTGTCAAAAATTTATTTAACGATTATAACTTTCTTAGTAAAAATAAAAAGGTAACATACTTGATTTACATGGAAAAAATAAATATTTTTAGAAGAGTAGTAGCTTGATTAGCTTAATTGATTTGGTAATGATTGAATAGTATCCTTTTATTTGAACGTAATAAAGAAGTGAAACCTTTCGCTATGACTCATTAAGATAAAAAGTAAAGAATATGTTCAAGAAGTTGGTAAATTATAATTAGATTGAGTAGTTTCTTTTGAATCAATAGGAAAATAAAAATTATTAGGGAAAATAATAAAAATGTATAACTTTGGGTGAGATCTCGGATTATATCCATATATCGGGTGAGATTCGAATATCTCGGACGAGATGAGTGTCGAGGGAGATATGGAGGAGATTTGATGTATCGTCTCGTTTAAGTGTGAAAATGAGATCTCGGGCGAGATCTCGGGAGAGATATAGGAGATTTAAAACCATGGTCACATGTAAGACTAAAATTATGATTACATAGAGAAGGGAATTTATATTTGTATATAGATAGGTTATTGGTGAGCTCGCAAAACCATAAGGATCAGGTGACCCTGGGAGATGTTAAATTAGGGACAGACCATCCAGATAAGAAATATTTAATAGATAGTTAAGGACTTTCCAGCAGAGGAGTATCTATCAGATGTTAGATTATTTTGTTCATATTGTCTGGTAGGCCCGAGTCATCTAAAGGTTAATAGTCAGTCAAACAAAATTAAAGTGTTTGAATAGGTAGTTCTTTTATTACCTGATATGTAGGTTCACATAATGATGCTTTGCAATATTTAATCAGTTTTGGTTGTAGGAAAAGATTTGCAAAAGATATATCTCGAATGCTCAAAATTGATTTGAGTAGGCTGAGAGTTGAGGCTTTTTAGATTTTTAGTAGGATGACGAATAAAGCTACCGGAGGTGAGCAGGGGGCTAATGGATAGTTAGTAGGAGATGCAATTCGTTACTTTGTTATTTATTTCCGCCGTGTATGTATTTAGTCAATTATGACTCTGATCATCCAAGAAGGCATTTTCATATGTCGCTCTTGGCGTATTTTGTTATAAGTATATTTTATGATTGTCTGGAGACGATTTAGGATTATGTAATATGAATATGGAACATGTGTTTTGAAATGTAATGGAAAAATGTTGTTTTGAAATTTATGATTTGTTTCATATTCAAGTGCTTCTGATATTACATATACCATTAACATAGCCATATTTAGCCGTCGGAAGTTAATACTATAGATGACCGTAGTATTTGTAGCGCTTAACATTGGGCCTCTAGATAGGGGATGTTACACTCATTAGCTCCCTCATTAAATTATGAAATTTAGCTTTGGTAATAGATTCGATGGGATTCTGAATTTCAACCGGATCAGCATTCGCATTTCCTGATTGATTACTTAGGTCTCCTTGTTTGAATGCTAGCAGCCTCATTTCCATTGAATTTTTGAGTAGAAGATCTGATATGTCTCACCGGCATCAATCTCCTTGTTTAGATTTCAACAAATCTGAGTAGTATAAACAACTTTATAAAGATAACAATGGATCTCCTCAAGGGATTTGTCCAATCCAGTTGCAACAAAGGGGATCCTTGGAGGCTGAGAATTAGGGCTCTCAATGAAAGCACCAAAATGATTGCAACCACAATGGTCACAAACTCTCAAGAATAGATTTATGTAGAGAATTAAATGAAGAAAGTAAAATTAAAGCTTAAGAGTAGAATAATATAACAGACTAATGAAAGCAATAATCAAGAACACAGAAATTTATAGAGATTCGGCATTGTATGCTTACGTCCACTTGAAGACTATCTTATTTGATTCAGTAACAGTTTTATTACAGCAGCAAGAAGTAAGAAAATCTTGATTACAATAAAGATTCAAGTAATCGGCAGCGTAAGGATCCCTTAAAGTAAACTATGGGGCCTGTATTTATAGGACAGATGATGAGATATTTAATTAAGATTTCGGCAGAAGGCTCTCTAGGTCCTGAAGGACCCACTATATCGATCGACGAAGCTAACTCGATCATTAAGAACGATCAGCCTAATGACAGCCAATACTTTTTCTTATTTTCAATCTTGGTGCGATCCTTTATGGGGGTCCCACGTGCCTTTTGACACTGCTTCTAAAATATAGAATCATTCCGACTTGCAAATTAAGAGATATGGATCGATCTTGGTTAAAATTGTAATACGCACTGGGAGATACCGATCGTTTATAGGACATGGCCAAAACGATTGGCTAATAACGATCAGCTAAATCTTAAATGTAGCTTCAGGACCTGCTATCATTTTCTTAAACCTCAATCTTCAGCTTGTTGATGTCCTGGAAGCTTCAAATGAATTTTTCTTGTGCATCTCGAGATATTGAGTGTTCTCTGACTTGTTTTATGGATCGTTCTTGGTCGATCCATGAAAATCCCTGCTTCATCCGTAACTTGAGCATATGAACTCCGATCGACTCCAGATTTGAAATATAACTTCACGGGGCCATGCTAGTTACTCCATGCTGACTGCACCTCGATTGGGTTATGGTCCAAATCTACTTGACCATCGTCTATAATATTGTACATGCTTGATTTCTAAAGTTGTTGACTATCCGCTCCTAGCCAAGTCGATGATATCACGGCCTTGCCAAAAAGCAAGATAACACCCACAATTAATAAATTGGCATAAATAATATAAATTTCCAAAATAGAAAGAATGGATACAAATAATTAAACATAGAGTAGAGCACAAGGCAATTCCCAATGAAATTAAGGAAACAATTCAAAGACTTGAATTAACAACAAGAGAAAAAGAGAAGTTTTTCCAACAATGACTAGGAGGGTGCACCCGCTTACCAAAAGTATACCTTTAGAAACATACTTAAGAACTCCAATGGCTCTTAGAAACCTCCAAGGCGGCCCTCGCCAACTGTTACCGAGAATCCGACTATTTACATATCAATGCGCAACAATTAAATCCAATCTAGAGTAGATGTGAAAATGCCCTAATGGGAGCAACCCCACATAGCTTGTCCCCTACTCTCTCCTTGGGTTTAGTCATTCTCGACAAAGAATAACAAAGCTTAAATAAGCAACACATCATCTTAGAGTGATGAAATATAAAGAAGAAAGCAGAATCAAAGTCGATAGTCGATAAATTAACTATCGACAATGAGAAGATGGGTTTTTTTCACTTATGATTAATTTTCAATCACAATAATTTTAAAGACTTAAAAAACACTCTTTAAAGTAATCTTTTAATGAGGAAAATTAAACTTTCTATATATATTAAAACCATGGTCAAAAAAGGTCAAAACATTGTTTATTGTAAACCCAAAACAATTTACACTTAGCTTTATTTTGAAACAATTCTTTTTTAAAAGATCTTCTTACTTATAAACTATTATTTATATATTTAATATAATATTTATTATCCTAAAAGATAATAAATCAATTAAATTACTTTTATAAATTTTTAAAGCCAAGGTTAACCATCCCGAAGGATAATTTATAAGATCCTTTTATAATCTTCAAAATCACGTTAATTCTCTCAAAGAAAATAAATTAATTTTAAAGTCCCTTTTATAAATTTAAACCAACACTAATTATCCCGTAAGGCAATTAATCACGTTTCTAATCTTTTATCATTTATAAAACAATAATAAAAATTCAATGGCGGCATCCTCCTCTTCTCCTTCCCCGTTTCCCCCTCCTCCTCCTCCTCCTCCTTCTCTCTCTTCCTCGATCCCTTCTCACTCTTCCTTGATCCCTTCTAACTCTTCCCCGTTCCCATCTCACACTTCCCCGATTCCTTCTCACACTTCCCCGATCCCTTCTCACACTTCACCGATCCCTTGACACACTTCACCGATCCCTTCTCACACTTCCCTGACTCATTCTTCATTGATCCAATCTCCTCATCATCCCTCTTCTTTGAATCCTCTCTCTCCCTCTGCTTTGAATCATACCTCCTCTCTGGTCCCTCCTCCACCTTCTGATTCTTCTTCTTTTATCCCTTCTTCAACTTTGTCTGATTTTGATGCTTGTTTGAATTCTATTAACTAATCTTCCTTGAATCAAGAAAGGCATTTTCCACCTTTGGCTAGTAATGTGAATCCTGATTTGAAGCAAGATCATTATACAAGATTACCTGGTTCTGATTTAAAGTGGTACTCCTTGTTCAAGAAAAAACCTAAAAATGCCGGAAATTTTGTGCTGAGGCATTTTGACATTAAAAAAGATGGATTTCCGAATGCACTACCTGATGAAGTTAGAAGTGAAGGAATTAAATATTGGGCCGATCATTTAGTCGGTTTTTTTTGGATGGTCCTCTCTCTTACCTAACTGTTTCAAAGCATTTGAGAAGTATATGGCGATTAAAAGATGAAGTTGATATCAAATCTGATAATGAGAATTTTTTCTTTAATTTCTCGAATGGTCTTGACAGGATGAAAATATTGCAATCTGAACCTATCTTCATAAAAGGTAATATGTTCATCCTTACAACATGGGACCCTTCATATGGATATTTTCAAGAGCAAGTTAAAAAGGTGCCAGTGTGGGTTCATTTCTATAGAGTTCCTTTAATTGCTTGGACATTAATTGGTATCAATTGGTTAGCATGTCATGTAGGAAAGTTGATTTGTCTTGATGAAAGTACAGAAAGATTGTCTAGATTTAAGTATGCTAAAGCGTTGATTGAGGTGTCACCTGATCAGGAGCTCCCTGAATTTATTGCAATTGATGGTTTAGGTGATTGCTGTCCATATGTTAAAGTTGAATATGACTGGAAGCCTAAAATTTGTTGTAAATGCAAAGTATTTGGTCATGAAACTCTATTATGTTCAGGTAACAATAAATGAAAAGTTTGGATATGCAAGCCAGTGATGTCTTTGGTGACAATGGGAAAAATGAATATAAGGAATGTATGCATCAGGGTAATTTGAAAGACAATATGCAGAAGTTTCATTTTGTTGGAACTTCTAATAGGAATTCATTTAAAGTATGGAAAAGAAAAGATTTAGGTCAAGGTTCTCTTAAAGATAATAACAATTTGAACAAAGGTCTTGGTAATCATATATCAGATGATGTAGTAAGGAATTTGGATCAAAATTGGAATATTCAAAAAGAAGCTGATGCCAATGTGGAATTGGGTATTAAGGAAAATATTGTTACTACAAACTCTTTTCAGATTTTATCTGACTTTGAAGAAGTAGCTTTTAATAATGAGTTAATAACTGAAAAAGGAATCTCTTCCTTACAACCTGAAAACAAGCAAATAAATGGTTTCACTGATGAAAAAATTGTTCCTTTGTTGAAGAATTTATAGCTGATAATAATTCTGTACTTAAGTATCCATCTTTACCTTCTGAATCAATGGAACAATCTGAAAGCTTAGATTCTTGTTCAAATCTCATTAAGGATATCAACAAGGAACCTATGAACAATGATGTCTCCCTTGCACAAACCTCCCCTTATATCAACATTTCTCCTCCCAATCATTTGATTTTGCCACCTCCATGTTGTTCAAAGGAGTCTACTGGGGAACAAATTATATCTAATAAAAAAGGTAAAAAAGGTAAGAAGAATGTCTCTTTCCATGAAATATCAGATGATCTAAACAATGGCAAAAACTATAAATTAGAAGAAATTCAGCCAAGAAACAGTAATGAATCGGTATCATTTAAAGTCTCTTCCTCTCAGAACAGTGGCTTAAGGCATACAAGGAAGCACCCTTCTAATATCATTTCACCCAATCATTTATGATGTTAAGCAATAACATAGCATATTGGAACATAAGAGGAGGGCATCTAGCATCAAAACAAGCTGAAGTAAAGCAATTAATTAAAGATCAGAAACTACAACTCATTGTTATCAGTGAAACAAAGTTAAACAAACTGCAAACTGGTTTAGCTTCTAAGAATATTGCTCCTGTTTGGGCTCATGAAGATAATTTACAAAGTGCTCCATATGGCAGATTATTGGTTTTATGGAATTCTAATGTTTTGAAATTGACAAAGTTGCAGGAGGATGATCAATTTATTCATTTCAGTGCTCTTCCACTTTCTTCAAATTGTCCTTTTCTAATTACATTTGTTTTTGCACAAAACAATCTTGTTAAAAGAATGTCCTTTCTTTCTAATCTCATTTCTCTTTCTCACCCTAATTTACCTTGGATTGTTCTTGGTGATTTCAATTGTATGTACTCATCTGATCAAAAAAGGGAGGAATCCCTCTCTCTTTAAAAGATATTTCTCCTTTAAATCAAACTTTGATACAATCATCTCTTAATCATATACCATCTACTGGTGCAGTGTTTACTTGGAATAATAAAAGTAAACTTGGTCCCTGAACTTATTGCAAACTTGATCATGCTTTTTATAATATCCACTCAATTAATCTATGGCCAAATCTCTATTGCAAATTCCTAAATCCCTCAATTTCTGATCATTCTCCTATTATTTTATCTTGGGGGGAGCAGGCAATATGCAGGAATCCATCTTTTAAATTCTATAAAACTTGGACTAATCATAATTATTTTCTAAGTATTGTGATGCAGGTTTGGCAGGAAAATACTTTTGGTAATCCTCTTTATATTCTTAAGACAAAGCTACAGAGGTTAAAAGGAAAGCTTAAAATATGGGCTAAAGAAAATTTTGGGAAGGGCTCAAAATTATCTGATGGTATTAGGGAGAAATTACTTGTTATTCAACAGCAATTACAGAATGATAATCTGGATACATCTTTGGCTAGTCAAGAAGCAATTTTGTCAAAAGAACTACTTGAAGCCTTAGAGTTTGAAGCATTGATGAAAAAAGAAATACTTCATGAGACTATTGATAAGAAAGGTGATAGGAATACAAAATTTTACCATAACTCTATCAAGATTAAACAATGCAAAGGCAAAATTATGAGTATATATGATAGGAATGGAATATTATAGGAGAATGATGATTCTATCACTGAAGCTTTTATTGACTACTTCTCTTCAATACTTGCCAACCTTTGTCCAATGATCCCAAACCTTTCTCCTCTGTTTTCTATGAAGCTTCCTTATTTGTGTACTAAACAGGAAAGTGAAATAATTCGAGAAGTTTTACCTGAGGAGGTTAAGATGGTAGTCTTTTCCTTAAAGCCTGATAGTAGTGGTGGTCCAGATGGTTTCAGATCTTTTTTCTTTCAACATACTTGGAAAATAATTAGGAATGATGTCATCCGAGCAATCCTCTACTTCTTTTCTCATAATAAATTGCCTATTGGAATTAATGCAACTAATGTAGCCCTTGTTCCAAAATGCCCAAATGCAAGAAGTGTTACTGAATTTAGACCTATCTCCTGTTGCAATGTACTGTATAAAATTATTTCCAAGATTATAGCAAATAGGATAAAAAATGTTCTGCCTTCAGTTATATCCAATAACCAAGTTGCTTACCTTCCCTCCAGAAATATTGGTGATAATATCTTACTTACACAAGAGTTTACAAGAGGTTATGGTATTGGGAGTATTTCTCCCAGATGTATGATCAAACTTGATATTCAAAAAGCTTTTGATTCAGTATCTTGGTGCTCTATTATAGCAATTCTTTCTCGGATGAACTTTCCAAAGCCAATGCTTGCATGGATATACACTTGTATTTCTTCATCTCATTATTCAATAATTAGGAATGGATGTTCCAGAGGATTTTTCAAAGGAACTCAAGGAGTTAGGCAAGGTGATCCTATCTCTGCATATTTGTTCATTACTGTAATGGAGGTACTTAATTCTTTGATAAATGAGCAAGTATATAACAGGAAGATTGAGTTGCATCCAAAATGTAAAGATCCACAAATTACTCATCTCTTATTTGCTGATGATCTTGTCATTTTTACTAAGCCAACTAAATCAAATATCTCCACTATATTTGAGTTCTAGATAAATTCTACACAATTAATGGATTGAAGATTAATCTTAGCAAATCTCACATTCTGATAGTAGGTATTAATGATGTTTTAAAGAGTGAAACTATATCATTCACTGGTCTTGGTGAAATGCAACATAATGATAGATATCTTGGTCTTCCTATCATCACTGCAAGAATCACTACTACAGATTGTTTGCCACTTTATGAAAAAATTACCGATAAATTATCAATTTGGCCTAATACAAAGCTTTCACAAGCAGGGAGACTTGTTATTGTGCAGAGTATTGGTACTGCTATGGTCAATTATTGGATGAGACATTACATTCTTCTATGTAAACTTGTTTCAGTGATAAACAATGCACTGAATAGATTTTTATGGCATGGTGACCCTTTCTCAAAAAAGTTAATTCCTATCTCTTTTAAGATGATACAATTACCTAAGAACAAGGGTGGTCTGGGTATAACAAATATCAGATTATGGGATGTTGCTGCTATGTCTTTATACCATGACAAAATTTTATGTAATAATCAGGATCTCTATACTCAATGGATTTTAAAAAACTTATTAAAAGGAAAGGATTTTTGGACTATCAGCATTCCAAACCTATGCAGCTGGAGTTGGCGAAATATTCTGAAGTTAAGATCAACATTTCTACCTATTATACAATGCAACCTATGGTTAATAAAGATTTAAACTTCTGGACATCTCCTTGGGCCAAAACTGGTTTGAGAATTCAGGATATTCTCCCTTATCCAATGCAACTTCTTACCGAAATTCCATTAAATGCTAAAGTTAGTACTTACTTCAGTGATGGCTCTATTAACCTACCATATTGCAGCTCTAAACAAGTCAGAGATTTATGGCAAGATCTAACATCTTTACCTATGAATTGTTCAAATTTAAAAGTACTTTGGACATTAAAGGGGAAAAAACATGCTATATCAACTGTGTACAAAGCTCTGTTATATAATGTTAACATGGAAACCTTCCCTTGGGCATCAAGAATCTGGACAAGTAATTCACCTGCTAAAGAAAATCTTCTTCTCTGGAAAATCATGGCAAATGCAATTAACTCTAAGCAGAATTTGACTAAGCTTGGCATACTAAATAATGAGGATTGTGTTTTCTGTCATTCCTATCCTGAATCAAATACACATTTGTTTTTTGAATGCAACTTTACCTATGAAGTTTGGAGCAGATTACTTGCAAATGGAAATTTTTACAGACCAGTGAAAAACTCTAAAATAGGGTTGTATAACATCTTCAAAGCTACAAGATGGAAGTGCTCAAAAACTGAGATTTTGTTGATCATTTTAAAAAAAATTGTTTATGAAGTTTGGAATGAACGTAATAGAAGAATTTTTGATCAGAAAATTGAGAATGCTAATGTGTTATTTAGTTTAATGCATAAGAAGATTTGCAGGAGAGTTGGTAGGCTGAAGTGAATTTTTATGCAGAGAATTAGGAGTTGTTTTTGTCGAGTGAGGTTTTTGTTGAGTGATGTATTTGTTTGATATGTAATTTGTTTCATTTTTCTTCTTTTTACTTGATGAATGTTTGCATCTGCATGTAACTCCTCTTGTACAATTCTGATGTATATGAATATATTTGGGCAGGGCTCCCTTAGGCTGTTGCTTTTCAAAAAAAAAAAAACAATAATAATTATCCCGAAAGATAATAAATCAAATTTATAATATCTTTAATAAATCAATCAATTTTTTATTTAAATAGTTAATTATTTCTAAAAAACATTCATTAAATGAGTAGATTAACTTTAAAACCATTATTAAAGAGGATAATTAACTTTAAAACACTAAACTTGTTAATTCACTTTAAAGCACTTTCATTACATTAATTAATTTACTTCAAATCACTTTTATTAAATCAATTAATTAACTTAAATACCTTTGTTAAATTAATTAATTAACATTAAATATAATTATTTTAAAATGATTAAATAAATTCAATTATCTGTAACAAAAAAGATATATTTAAATTCAAACATCATCAATTAAAATAATCATTTAAGTTTAAATATTAATTCAAATGATTTATTAATTTAAATACCATTAATCAAAAAGATTAATGAATTTAAATATCTATTTTGTCAAAATACATGCTCAAGGCAACACAGACAAAGAGTTTAGGAGATGATACTCATTAATTGACGATATAGCGAAAATTGATATAACGACACTTCAAAAATTTACATAGAATATCTTGATTAATTAAAATTAAACATCGATATAAGCAGCATACAGAAATATTAACAATTATTGGCAAGAAATCCCTTACGGTCTCTCTATAAATATTACTTGTAAAATAATGGTTACACACAACATACATAATCATATGGGTTTACAGCAATTAAGTTAATATGTCATCCGCTTTTCAAAACGAGATTTTTAACCAAACAAAATATCAAATAACAACAACAATATATAAACCACCAACAAAGCATATAATAATAAATTTATAGCATCACAAACATTATATAGCTAATTTAAAGGTGGGTAAACTCACAAAAATTCCAATTATCACTGAAGAATTCCTATTCGAACTAAAATCAAACGAGTGTTTGATTTTAGCTTGAAATTTTACAAGCTCCAATCTCCAACAATCTAACTCCAAAATATAGCTAATGACGAACTCATATAGAGAAGATACTACATTTATAGGTTATCAGATTAAATAATTAAATCAATTCCCTAATTACTTAATTAATAAAACTAATACCCATTCATTAAACAATAATCCGTCTTCTAAAACTCACTTCCCTTCCCTACACATGACAGAGAACCATCCCTTATGTACATGCACGTGAATCCTCCTCCTCAATCGATGAATCATCAAACCAACTTCACCGATGCATCTCTCTTCGTATGCTCGTCTAGACCATCGCCACCTATCAACTATGATTTCGCCGTTCCATTTTCGACCTCACCGTCCCTTCCATGCATGCGACCAGGTCGCACCACCACACCGACCACCGTGCACCCCGAAAACTTGCTATGAGTTGCTTCTCGACACGCCAAATACCAAAACATCATCCAATTTGCAAATCGTTGATCGAATTTGTCGAGATCCTTAAACCTAGCACTGACTATACAATAACGAGAACTGTCAAACATTGTTGCACCTATCAAAAATCATATAGATAAGAAGCATTCATCTCCATGAGTCCAAAGATCTGACATTTAGAATTTTTTTTTTATTGATTTAGCTTGATTATGATTTTTTTAATAAGGCATTTTTTTTTCATTCAATGGAATGAAAAATGCAAATAACACAGAAGAGGGAAAGAAAGAAATGGCTATGAGTTTGGCATTTTTTTCATTTTTTAGCCAAACTAAAAAACAAAATGATTATGTTTACATTTTACGTATCAAAATCAATTTCTTGAGCTGCCAAAATATTTTCTTGAGCCATCCAAATGTCCAAACAAGGACAAACAAAATGTGGATGTCAAGATTTTGGAAAGATTGTTTTGAGATTTTATTTTAAAAGATTTGAGGTACGACGCTACACAATATCCTTGAACAACAAAAATGAAAATGTGTTTATGTGCAACAAAGTGATCCGATCACAAACCATCAACAAAATAGATTATTATTTTATTATAGGAAGTTTAAAAATACCAACGTTTGTCGTAAAATACGTCAAACAAAAGTCTAATTATAGTTCAAATTAAACATATTAGAAAGATCCTATAAATTAAATTCAAAATACATCATTAGAAATAAAGTCGTTTTATTACAATTTGATTTTCCTATTATTTATTATATTCGAACCATTTATTATTGCAAATAAATTTAGAAAATGAATTCACCAATATTATCTATTGATTAAAAGGAGTTAAATAAGATTATTAAATCCATTTAATATGTATTTAATTCACAAGTCAAATATTTAGACGATCACAATATTTGAATTCAAGTTATTAAATTCCAAAATCCAATTATTTTAAATATATAAAATTAATTAAATATTTAAAATTCAATGACTAAAATTCTTGGTTTCTACAATGACAGCTGAAAATACAAAACAATTTTCGTCTAAAAGTATAAGCGTTACACCACAACAATCTCGTGCCCGGGTCAGTTCTAGTCGGCTGATCGGCGTGCGCGTGTTGTGGTCAAGTATGGCCTCACTTCACACAAATGAGCATTATTGGGTCCCCAAAAGGCCCAACTAAACTTCTAAGAATCAAGTATAAATATTCGATTCTTTTCTATAGTCCTACAGCGTGGGACTATTAACAAGAGAGCATATACACTTATTCTAATTTTTAATAATTCACTTAATAACAAAACATTTCCAAGAAACCCCTACTTGAATTTAAAAAAAAATTTCGGGCAATTTTTGAAAACATAAGATTGTCCATAATCATAGGTGTCTTTCGACTTAAACCTTTGCATACTAGATAAGATTCATTTTTTACTAGAGTGACATATAGTCTTGAATTTTAATTCTGACATCAGACTATTTACAATCTTTCTAAAGTTCAATCAAATAAACTCATGCATTTATGGTCATGCACGTCTAACCCATTTTAGTGAATGCTGTAAGAATTCAGCCTATATTCCATAGGAAATGATAGCATCTCCACATCCACACAGACGAGTTCATTAAGAGTACTCTTGAAGGTTGTTACTTCACTCCATATGGAGTAAACATCTCCTTAAGAGTTTCTATTAACTCATCTTCTAATCACTTATGGAATATATGCTTCTAAACTTATAAAAATAGTATGTTCAACTCATATCACTTCACAACTTGTTATTACCCATTGAACCTAGTTCTTTGGTTCTCCAATCATTAGGTCGGGTTACCATTATGCATGATTCAACAATCTTAGGGCAATAGTCCATTCTTTTAGAAGTTCTAAGGATTTCTCTTTGGTTAGTCCTTTTAGCAAAGGATCTGCCAAATTCTTGACACTACATATGTGATCCACTTTAATAGTTCTTGAAGGGAGCAACTCTCTAACATTACTGTGCTCATGATGTATCTGTAGTCTCTTACTGTTATAACAATGGTTCTGTACTTTTACGATAGTCGCGATATTATTGTAATAAATCAACATAGTTGGTATCAGTTTTTTCTATAAATGAATCTTAGCTAGCAAATTTCCTAAGTAATCTACTTCTTTCTTCACTAGCTATGGCTAGAGCTATCATTTAAGACTACATAGTGGACTATGCCAAAATTGTCTGTTTCTTGGATTTACCAAAAGCAGCTCCACTAGCAGTGCCAAATATATAACCATCGGTTTCTTTTAAATCATTAAATAAAGTATTCCAGTTTGCATCTATGTATTCTTCAAAGATAGCCGGAATCTTTTCATAATGTAATCCAAGGTTGATAGTTCGTTTTAGACATCTCATGACCCATTCGATAGCATGCTAGTGCTCTATACTTGATCTACTAGTAAACCTGCATAATAATCCCATGACATAAGCAATGTCGGATCTAGTACAATCAGTGGCCTATCGAAGGCTGTCAATGATGCTTGCACAATCAGACTTTCTTATACCTCACTGATGTTCTTAAATTGTTTTACACAAGGATCATATGCTGGACATGTAGGTTTAAAGTTAAAGTAATTGTATTTTTTATTATCTTCCCAATGTAAAGGAAATGATCCAAAGAAATTCCCTTTTCTGACATAGTAATCTTAATACCAAGGATTACACTCGCTTCACCTAGGCCTTTCATATCAAAATTGGCACTTAACAAGGATTTAACAGTATTTATGGCTTGAGTGTTTGACCCAAAAATAAGTAGATCATCCACATACAAATATATGATAGTGCAAATGTCATTCTTAGATTTATAATAAATACATTTGTCACTTTGGTTAACTTTGAAACCATATGAGATTATAACGTTATCAAATTTTTCATGCCACTGCTTAGATGTTTATTTTAAACCATATAATGATTTATCTAATTTTCAAACTTTATATCCTTGATCATGAATCACAAAACCTTCAAGTCGGTCCATATAAATTTCCACTTCTAATTCACTATTTAAAAAACAGTTTTAACATCCATTTGGTATATTATCAAATCATAAATAGAAGCAAGTGAAATTACTACTACTCGAATGGGTGTGATTCTATTTATAGGTGAAAAGGTGTCAAATAAGTACATATTTTCTCTTTGCCTAAACCCTTTAGCTGCTAAACGGACTTTATATGTATCAACACTCCCATAAGGTTTTAATTTCTTTTTACGTACCCATTTACAGCTTATATACTTACAACCAGTTAGTAAATCTACAAAGTGCAAAGTCTTATTGGATTCCAAAGAATCCATCTCATCATTTACAGCCTCTTGCCAAAAATTGGCATCAAATGAAGATAAAGCTTCTTGGAGGTTTAAGGGATCCTCCTCTATTGTAAAAGCACAAAAATCTGAACCTCATTATATTGTGTGCATTTGGGTCATAGGATCTATATGCTTTGCTATGAATAGCGTTGCCAATAAATACAAATTCATATGCTCTACTTGCTAATTTAATTCTCTTATGGTCAAGTATATGAACATATGCTGAACATCCCCAAATTCTAAAATAAGACACATTCAGTTTATAATTTCTTAAGATTTCAAAAGGTAAAATTTTGCTTTTTGACTTAGTGATTATATCAATACATAACATACAAACAATAAAATTTCCCTCCACCAATATAATGATGCATAAGAATTAAGTAAAATAGCATCAACTAATTCAGTTAAAGTTCTATTTTTCTTTTCAGCTTTGCCATTCATTTCAAGTGAAGTTCGTTCATGTGTTATTTTATGTGAGTTGTAAAATCCAATAAACAAACTTTATTCATATTCAGTTCCTCTATCACTACGCAATCTTTTAACTTTCTTATTAGATTAATTTTCAATTTCAGTTATAAAATATTTAAACAACTCAAATAAATCACTTTTATTTTTCATGAGGCATACATAAGTAAAATCAGAGTAATCACCATTAAAAGTGATAAAGTAGCGGTGTCCGTTTCTAGTCAAAGTGTCATCAGGCTGACATATATCAGAATGAATCTGGTCTAAGGGTTCAGAAGTTCTATCAATAGATTTATGGGGTTTCTTAGTCATTTTTGCTTGACAACATGATTCAAATTAATCAAAATTAGTTTGTGACATTTTAGGAATTTGATCTAAGATGCTCATGTTATGAATTATATGTTTATTAACACGACAAAGTCTATTATGCCAGATATTAAAATCACAAAACATATAACCAGAACTACTTACTCTATTAGATTCAACATTAAGTGTAAACATAACCTTACGGGCATAACCTTTCCCCATAAACATGCTCTTATAAGTCAAAGTGTACAAATCAACCCCAATAACTTGAGTAAAACCAACCTTATTAAGGAGAAAACCAAAAACCAGATTCTTTCTCATCTTTGGATTATGCATTACATCTTTTAGAAGAACTGTCTTTCTAGAGGTAAACTTGATTTCCATATTTCTAATGCCATCAACTATAGTAGTGTGAGAATCGCCCAACATCGCTTTTGATCCTCAGCAACAGGTGTATGTACTGATCATAGCACGATCATAGCAGACATAGCGGGAAGCACCCCTATCTACCCACCAACCCTTTAATCCACCTACAAGTTGAATCTCAGAGATCATAGCCGTAAAAGCCTCCTTGGTAAGGTTAGCATGTGGTGTAGAGCCCAGCCTGCTCTGACACTTGCGTGCCATTTGACTTGATTTTCCATGGTTGTAACACAGAAACAACTCTCCAAAGTCGCTCTTTTGGGTTTGCTTCTGTTGTCCCTTTTAGTTCCCTCACAGGTTCCAATTATGTTTGTTACGATTGCTATTTTGATTTTTAAAGGTTTTTGGTTTCAGAACGATAGGCTTGGTCTTTTTAGTGTTGTTGTTGGGGACAACAAGCAGTTCCTCTTTCCGGTCCTATTTACAAGCCTCCTCCTTAATACGGAGGCAAGTGATCAAGCCCTTAAAGTAAAATTCCTCAGTCTTGTTCCTAAGCACATTCTTAAAATCTTTTCAACCTGGGGTGCAATTTGTCAACTATGATAGCAATCTGAAATTATTCGTCCAAACTCCTACCTTGGTGATGATCTCATGAGCTATTTTCTAATGCTCGCGAGACTGCATCTCTACTAATCTATCATCCGTCATCTGATACATAAGGTAATGGCTTATGGCATACTTCTTTGCTCCTGCCATCTCCGTGTTGTACTTTTTCTATAGCATTATCCAAATCTCCTTTGCTGTCTTGTTTGAATTGCAGTAGCCATATAGATGGTCGTTGGGTCTGTTGAGTATGAAATTCTTGCACAAATAATCCTACTCCATCCAGGCCTATAGCTCTTTTTTGATTTGTCTGTCCAGGCTCGCATATGCTTTGTGCCAGTTTCATTAGGTCTGTCCGGCACTTGCGGTTTGTCCATTTTCAGTATAGTGACCACCTTCCTCATAGTAAAAAAAAGAATCCAACTTTTGGCGCTATCACTTGAAATGCAAACCCACGAGTCTAAACGGCGCAGTAGAGATCATCGGAACCTGAAACATTAACGTCAGGGCGGCATTATTCAAGGGTGCGGTAGAAGTCTTTTTTTGTGTAAAGTTCTTCAAATTGTTGGAAAACAATGCACTTTGCTAAGTCATGTACGTCTTCACTCTCTTGAAGTCGTTTTGACGTTCTGCTCAGTTGTGCAAAACGGTCTAGACAAACGTTGCTGCCTCTAGGATAAAACAACCTCTCTTTCTTTGTTGTATCAACTCATCTGCAAAAACAAAATCGACTCCAATGCCTTTAAAAATTATTGCTTGCCTTTTGTTTAAGCAATTTCATGGAGAAGAAGATAGGGTTTTAAAGGGTAGATGTCATTCTTTTTTTGTCTCGTCTAAACATCAATTAAATAAATGGAATATAAAAAGAAACTTTACTGGATCTTGAATTTACCGTTCAAAATAAATAACGTTCTGTAAATACAAAACAATTTTCATCTACAAATGTAAGCACTACACCACAACAATCCTCGATCCGTCAATGTGCACGCATGTGTGAGCGTCAAGCATGACCTCCCTCCTCACAAAAAAAGCATCAATGGGTTCCCTATGGGACCCAACTAAGCTTCTAAGAATCAAGTGTAAATACTTGATTTTTTTTCTACAGTCCTACAATGTGAAACTATTCACTAGATAGTTATGTACACATAATTCAAATTTTAATAATTCAATTAATATGAAAACATTTCCAATAGGAACCATGCATATTTTTTGGAAAATTAAAGATTTAAATACATCGTATACCATAGTTATCAGAACCGAACCGAATCGTGAGTCGAGCCATAATGGTTCAAGGTTCATGGTTCAAATTATTCATCGGGTCGAACAGTGCATGTTCTTTCCCGTTATTTATGTTAAAATATAAATGAAGAAATTTTCTACCTGAAAATAACAATGATTATTACTGTGCATTTCTTTTCTACTTATTTATAAGCAACATTACTGATGAAATACGTACATTGATTTCGTCAATTTTCCATGGTGTAAAGCTGCATATATTTCCTACTTATGCATCTAAAACTTTTCATCGACTTGTACATTAGGGAATGTAAACATCTAGTTGCGACATACAAAAATAATAGCTCACTCTTAATCGCTAATCTAGCAAGATTCCTACTAATTAAACAATATTCTATACGTTTTATACAAACAATAGCAATTCCCTTATTTAACATCGAGTTCACCAAAATACCATTATACAAAAAATGGGTTCATTTAACAAAAAATAAAATTACTTCATAAAGAAATTTAAAAATTAATTTTGGTACCGGGTGAAGCAGGAGATTCCTTGGCGTTGGAAAATGTTGTGGGGGAGAAGTTTATGGTTGGTGTGTTATGCACATACAATTCAACAAACACCTGATAGGTATTTAATTGAAACAACATTTCAACAAATACCTATGGAAATGATGCTTCCCTATCCACCTCGGCTAACTAAAATCAAGGAGGATGATGTTGAAGGATGAAAAGAGATACAGGTGCAAGATTATATCAACTGAAGCATGAAATGGCAACGAATAAGCTAAATGAAGACTGTGCATGTTGTGCACGTGCACAGCTTATCCTCTTTGCAACAACTTTTACAATTTACAAATATAGCTATGTAATTAAAAGGATAATGAGGTTTGTTAGTTAAAATTCCTGAACGGCTAGTTTGAATTAGTCTATATGATCAACGTTATAAATATATGGGAAGGCTATGTAATTGTATATGAAGAAAAGTTATAAATAAAATTACAGTTTTCTTAACTTTCATTTTGTTACTGCTATTCTTGTTTCACCATTCCTTGTATTCAGTTGATCAATAAATTAAACTCATTCCACCTATTCATTTCTGCTGCTAATCACCATAGTATTCAATACCTTCACAATTTTTGCTCTTTGTATTTCAAGCTGCTGCGCCTAAATATCATGTCACCTGAAGCTTTGTTTCGCCTTTCTTCTATTCACCTCTTCCATGTTGATTACCACCATGACTCACACCAGAGCCCAAACCATAAAGAATAAAGATCCTATCAATTTGGTATTAGAGCCCTCCGGTGAGCATAACACCGACCCTCACCGTAGAAACTCCTCATATGATGACAACTTTGATGACAATAGAGATGCTTCATCATTTAATAATTCTGTCAATCTTGAAGAATTATCACAGTAAGAAAAATGGCAGAAGCAAGATCTTATCAATAATAGAATTGCATTATCACACAAGAAATTGGAAAAGTCTTCTCAAGAAATATCAGTTGAGTTAACAAGAAACACCCAGGGCATTCAAAATATTTAGGAAATTATGGAATTTTTTTATGAAGTCAAAGAATTAAAATCTCAGAGATATCCTGAAGGAAATTCAAGAACATATATCAATAGATTTGCATCCATACCACGGACTTCAAATCAGCAATATAGATCTAACATTTATGTGCAAAACAACAGACCACCAATCCTATCAAGACCAGATGCGTTCAATTTTGATATTTCTCCTTCAAATATTTTTGCTCATCATACAAATCACTCTACAAACAATATAAAAATCAAAATAAAAATGGATTTCTCACAATACACAGGAGAAGATAGAGTAATCGACTGGCTTCAACAAGTAGAATAATTTTTTCAATACAATAAAATAGACATCCAAGAATGGGTCCATATTTGTTCGTACCATCTTAAAAAGGAGGCACTACAATGGTGTTGAACCGAAATGGACCAACACCCTGGTTAGAGTTTGAAAGCACCAGCCTTATTCTGATAGAGCAATATCACAGATCACAGATAAAGAAAAAGAATAGTAAAAGAAAGAAAACGGAGAATTTTTATAGCTGTTCGGCTATTAACAAAGCCTTCATCAACTTTGTAGTTTTATTATAGACTAATTGTTGTTACAAGAGTTTTTTGTCACAAGAGTTGTTTGATTACAAGGCTTCGTTTATTTTCTATCTATATTGAATCTCCTGAGCTAGAATTCACTGGAAAATCACTGTGAATTCCTTTGGATATTGTTGTGAGGGAATTAGAGGGTGAAGAATAATTCCAGCAGAACTTTAGCAAGCAGTCCAAGGAAGATCCTCTTTATGTTGCAGGTAGGTTGGTATTTATATGGATTGGAGAGCTTATGGGCCAGGCCTATTTATCAACTATTCATAGGTAGGTAGGAAACAACCCAAAGAGAGTTTGGCTTGCAAAACGAGAATGAGCCATGGGTCGTGACCTATGTGTCACTAGCGACTAATGGTCTATAGCCATTGGTGACCCATAGTCTATGGTTCACAAGCAACCTATAGACTTGGCTCGTTTGCAAGCTAATGCCTTGGCCTCTTTTCGCAGTGTTCTTTAGCTAACTTGTTTGAAGGTTTGAGGAGAGGCATGGGTCCTCGATGATCCAAGCACTTGAGATTTTCTAGAGTTTGAAGTTGGAGATGCTTTGATAGTCTTTTATCATTGTTGTTTCGTTTCGATGGAAATTCACTACCTGTTTGTGCTCAACTGCTGATTGGGCTAAAAGAATGATGGTCCCTTGGTTTAGTCAATCTAAGTCGTTGCCTTAGTTACATTGCTTGGCTCTTGTTCACTCCTTGCCTTAGTCTTTCTGGTTGAGTTCTAAGCCATCCCGATGTCACGAGATTGTGCTGCTTTCTAATGCATCTTACTGGGTCAAAAACCTGGATAACATTTGCCCTCCAGGGTATGCCTTCGTTGAAAACAAAGCGTGCTCTAGAAGTTACTTCTTTTGAGTTTTCATTTTGTGAAATCAAGTTGATCGTGTCGAGGTTACTATGTAGATTTGATTTTAACTATTCAGCAATTTGTTTAATTTTCAGTATGGATCGTCGGAGTCCACCTCAAGATGTTGATGTCAATTGACCGACTTCTGGTAGTCATTCATTTTTTTGATTTGAATCTGAATTTCAGTTTCTGATACTGGCGATGCAGTCTTTCTACATAGTTCACGCAAAGGGTTTAGTTTGACAAGTGGATGCATGATGTAGGTTTCGAGTTGTCTAACATAGTTTTAATTCAATTGGCGGTGAAGCTATGTTTTGTCTCGAAAGATTGTTCGCCGTTCTGGAGCAAAGTTTTGCATTTGATCTTTAACTTCTCCTTTTTGCGCCAAAATTGCTCACAAACCCCAAATATTGTGAAAGCACCAGTGTATGAACACAATAAAAAAATGAGTGATCTCTGATCATAGATTTAAGTAATGTTGAGGATGTAAAATGAAGAACAATAAACTTAAAATAGAAAGAAATAGACAGAGACACAGGATTTATAGTGGTTCGGCTGTCTCCAGCCTGCATCCACTCTAAAAGTTAATCTTTTATTGACGTTCTTCGCTGATTACAGTTGATTACAGTGGATTACAATGAAGAAATTCGAGTACAACAGTAGCTTAGCAGTGCAAAAGTGTTTTCGGCAGAGTCTGGATGCTGAATAGCCAAAAAGTCCCTCTTCTGTAGGCCCTGGGGCCCTATTTATAGGCGTAGGAGGCTGATATCTCACTCAAACTTCGTGAGACCCCTTCTGGCAAATGAGTGGGCCCACACGACCGATCCCATAAAGTTTCGACTCGATCCGTGATCGATACGAACGTAATTCGTATCGATCAAGATTTTGTCCATTGGAGTCGAAACTTGGCATGACCTTTCTTAGCTTGTACGTAAACTCCTATAAAAATTTCATAGCATTTGGACTTGTAGATCTCTAGATATAATCGATATGAATTGTAGCTTTCTTAATGTCATCCAGTCCGTATCGATCAATTCGAATCGATGCTTATTCGTATCGATACTGAGCATGTGGGCATCGTTGATGTGGTCAAGGCTCGATCCATTTTCCATGCCACGTTGAACGCTTCTTCCCTTGAATTATGGACGTTCTTCGTTCGCATCCACACTTTGCGTGCACTCGTATCCATGATTTCGCAATGTTACATTCGCATCCATCAATCTGTGTCCTTTTTCGTATCAATTCGAGGAGTATATTTCATGTCAAAACTGTAAGTGTCATTCGTTATGAAATGATCATAGGGAATGCGATATTGATCGATACGAAAAGAAGGTAATGGGCCAAGGGATGGATGCGAAACTCGATCTTAGGATGGACACGAATGAGGCCTTACCTGATGGATACGAACCAGAGTAGCTCCTGATGGATATGAAAGTATCAATTTCTCTATGACCGATATGAAAGCATCGATTCGAAACACACGTCTGTCTCCATCCCGATCGATACGAACATCATCGATTCGATCCTATGCTGATCGATACGAACAGTATCGATTCGAAATGTTGCATGTTTGATCAATACGAACAGTATCGATACGAACCATCTTTCATTTATTGTAACCCATCCATACTTCGAGCGTATGAACTCCAATTGACCTGAAATTTGAAACGTAGCCTTTCCTAGCCTTGATCATCACTCCCAATCGCTTCCGCTCTGAATGGAGCTCGGCAAATTTTGACGACATCGATCACAACCTTGTTTCCAATCGATTTCCTATCCTGATATCCATCTTTTTCCAGCTAATTAGTTGATATTCCAGCCTTGACCAAAGGGTGGAATAATTTGCCCCCCAAAATATGCCTTGTGATAAGAAGGTGTGTTTTGAATAGCTTCGAATCCGATATCTAAAGTCCATAGCCATATCATCTGAGTGCTTCGTTCATGACTGCTACGAATCGATGTCCGATTCCTAATCTAGTAACCAAAGCCTTAGTCAATTCCATATCCATCTGATCTCGATAACCGAGTCCTAATCCATCCTTATCCAATAACTAATAAACGAATCCATGACCTCTCCGGGTCGATATCCAAATCTCTAACCTCTCCGGGTTCTTTCCAGGCATAATCCACACCTGACGACCAGGCCCAGTATCCCTGGACGTTGAGTAATGCCATGGCTTAAGTCCTAAGACGAATCCTGGTCGCTCCGGACCCTTGTCGGGCATAGTCCATACTCGACGACCTGAAATAGTAACCAACTACATAGGGCCTAAGTCCTAGGTCGAATCTTGATCGCTCCGGACCCTTGTCGAGTATCGTCCATACTCGACGACCTGAATAAGTCGATTCGCCATGCTCGGACAAAGCGACTAACCCCTTGCCAGGTATAACCCATACTTGACGATCGTTAACCAAAGAACCAAATCAAAATCCAATCCGAACCAAATCAGAAAAATAAAAATCCACATCAAAAATCCAAGCAAATATCCAAGCATGAAAACAATCATCCAAACAGAAGTCCAAAACAGAGAACAAACAAAATCAGGAGTTCAAGCCAAACTCCAAAAGCAAACCAGAAAAACGAGCATCCAATCCAAAAACAACAAACAGATTTCACAAACCATAGCATCGCGGTTTATCATCATTCAGAGCACGCCTAGGGGCCATCTCTATCCCCGTACATGAGTAAATGACTTGGCCATTTGCCATTAGCTTGCTACTTATTTCATACTATCCCAGTTAATTGATAACCAATCGACCATTATTCCTAGGCCCCATGCCATTGTTGTTTGAGGTAGACGGTGGTTGTTCCTGCTCCACTGCCACATTTCGAGCCTCGACGTATTGTCGCAACTGTCCATTCCTTACATGCCCCTCGATTATGTCCTTTAAGTGCCTGTAGCTATTGGTATCATGTCCATCCAAATCGTGAAAAAGACAGTGCCTCCTTGATGCCCTTTCACGTTCCGAGGGTTCTCTCTTAGCAGGCCTTCTGTAGGGAAGGCAATTCCAAGTCTCCATAAATATCCGCTCCAGCATCTTGTTCAATCCTGTGTAAGTGGAGAATTTTGGCTCTCTCCACCGCTTCCTAGCCTTTCTTGATTCGTCATCCAGCTTCCTTTTTCCTTTATCTTTATCTTTATCCGAGCCTCCACTGGATGGCCTTCCATCCTCAGCCGCATTCACCTCCTTTAACTTTAAATCTGTACATGCATCTTCTTACCGAAGGAATCTCTCTGCTTCGTGAAAGAATTCCCCAAAATATAGTAGCGGGTCCCGTATTAGAGATACTTTGAAATCTAAATTCTCTTTGACTCTTGATACTACTGCCATTAAAACCATCGATGGATCCAGTCGATCCACCGAAGCAACCGCTACATTGAACCAGGTTAAGAAAACTCTCAGCGATTCATCCATTCTTTGCTTTACCGATGTTAGCATCATTACATTCTTTGGCCTTTTAATATGAACCCAAAACTACTTTAGAAACCTGTCCAAAAATTCTGTCCACGTCCTGATAGACCCCTCTTCCAGCTGCCTGAACCACATAGCCGCTATGTCTGTCAAGTACAGAGGGAAACATCGCGACATAACTTCCTCCGATGCTCTCAGCACTTCCATGTGTCTTGTATATCTCATCAAGTGATCAGTTGGATCAGCCGTGCCATTATATACCTCCACTACAGGTAGCTTGAACTCTGGTGGGTTTCGAGCTATTCTGATTTCACGAGTAAACAGGCTCCTGTTCACTCCTTCCAGATCTCTGTTTGTGAGTCCTCCGCGCATAGTTCGTCTGATAATCTTAGCCAATCCAGCATTGTCTGTCAAGGGTTGCCCCTAAGTCCCTGAGGGAATTTTGGTACATACTCTTCATTCCGTGCTCTTACATTCCTGCCAGCATCTTGTTGTGTGGTGTTAACTGAAATTCCTCCATGAACTGGTTCATCGTTGCTGGATGGTGTGCCCCCATGTCCGGATACATCCAGGTTTATGGTTGTGTGCTGGTCCGGGGTTGTGCCTTGTTGAGCTACCCTATTCGATTGCCTATTTGGTCCTTCTGTCCCAGCTCTAGGGATCTAAACTCCTAAAGCTTCAGCCGTTTCTGCTTGTCCAAACTATCTGAGGAGGTTCTACATCATTTCCTCCTGCCTTTTCAGAATTCTTCATGCATTGCTCCCATCATCATTTCCATTTCATATCGGGTGATGAAAGCTGAAGTCTGGTTGGCCCCTAATGAAGCCTCCTGGCTTCCTTCATGTTGACTTCTCTCTATTTTCTGTCTTCTACTCGATTGCCATATCATAGTTCTCTAGATCTGAATCCTTAAACCTTCAAATCTAAACTCCAAATCTGGTATAGCGGGTGCTAGTTGTTCTCAGTGGAAGTATCAAAATGTTTGCGCCAAAATTGGTCACAAATCCTAAATATCGTGAAAGCACCAGTGTATAAACACAAATCAATAATGAATGATCTCCGATCACAGATCTAAGTAATGTTGAGGATGTAAAATGAAGAACAATAAACTTAAAACAGAAAGAAATAGACAGAGACACATGATTTATAGTGGTTCGGCTATCTTCGGCCTACGTCCACTCCAAAAGTTAATCTTTTATTGACTTTCTTCACTGATTACAGTTGATGACAGCAGATTAAAATGAAGAAATTCGAGTACAACAGTAGCTTAGCAATGCAAAAGTGTTTTCGGCAGATTCTGGACGTCGAATAGCCAAAAAGTCCCTCTTCTGTAGGCCTTGGGGCCTTATTTATAGCCGTAGGAGCCTAATATCTCGCTCAAACTTCGGGAGACCCCTTCTAGCACGTGAGTGGGCCCACACGACCGATCCTATGAAGTTTTTGACTCGATACGTGATCGATATGAATGTAATTCGTATCGATCAAGATTTTGTCCAATGGAGTCGAAACTTGGCATGACTATTCCTTGGCTTGTACGTAAACTCCTATGAAAATTTCATAGCATTTGGACTTGTAGATCTCTAGATATGATTGATACAAATTGTAGCTTTCTCAATGTCATCCGGTCTGTATCGATCAATTCGAATTGATGCTTGTTCGTGTCGATACTGAGAACATGCGCATCGATGACGTGGTCCTATCTTCGAGGCTCGATCCATTTTTCATGCCGCGTTGAACGCTTCTTCCCTTGAATCATGGACGTTCTTCGTTCGCATCCACACTTTGCACGCACTCATATCCATGGTTTCGCAACGTTACGTTCGCATCCATTAATCTGTGTCCTTTTTCGTATCGATTCCAGGAGTATATTTCGTGTCGAAACTGTAAGTGTCGATCGATACGAAATGACCATAAGGAATGCACTATTGATCGATACGAAAAGAAGGTAATGGGCCAACAGATGGATGCGAAACTCAATCTTAGGATGGACACGAATGGGGCCTTACCTGATGGATACGAACAAGAGTAGCCCCTGATGGATACGAAAGTATCAATTTCCCTATGACCGATACAAAAGCATCGATTCGAAACATGCAGCCTGTCTCCATCCTGATCGATACGAAAATCATCGATTCAAACCTATGATGATCGATACGAACAGTATCGATTCGAAATGTTGCCTGTTTGATCGACACGAACAGTATCGATACGAACCATCGTTCATGTATTGTAACCCATCCAAACTTCGAGCGTACGAACTCCGATTGCCCTGAAATTTGAAACATAGCCTTTCCTAGCCTTGATCATCACTCTTAATCGATTTCGCTCTGAATGAGCTTGGCCAAATTTTGACGACATCGATCACAACCTTGTTTCCAATCGATTTCCAATCCTGACTCCATCTTTTTCCAGCTAATTAGTCGATATTCTAGCCTTGACCAAAGGGTGGGATAACATCTCCCGTTAGAGAATTTGGTTAAGATCCTATCAATGTTTTTGAATTCCAATGCAACAATTTACCCTAAAATCGAATATAGTGGATGATTCACTCGTATCTCTCTTCCTATTTCTGTGTTCCAATGATCCTAAAATGAAAATCTTGCCACGTCGCTTTGAACAGTGGCTCCGTTTTCGATTATTGATCGATAACTGGTAAGTGTGGAAGAGATAATTTCAAAGGGCGATATGAATTGTTTTTCCAATGTAAGCAACCTATCTACACCAGATTGTTTATTCGTAGTATTTAGTATATTGGAGTCTTCTCATGTAGATAACACACTGCATCTACCCCGTTCAACGCTCAGGACCCAATTGGTCAACAAACGTCGACTTCCGCTGGATTTCGGGCATTTGTTATACGAGGGTATTATTTAAAGTAAAACATACCTGATAGAATAGAATGCCAGATTCTGGTCATCCAATCTTTTAGTCTGACGGAGGTACTCCCGTTCCTCTAGAAGCTGGGTCCTTCACAACTTAGGCTTCTTTTATTATCCCTATCATATTGGGATGATTGATTACAGTTAAATTAATAGGTATAATTGCTCTTGTAGAGTTGTAGTTGAAGTTCGATGAGGCACAGCTTTAGTCTTCGGGAACAAGTGCTTGAGTTATTTGATCGCGAATATCTTTCCTTTGTGGTTTTTGAAAATCGATTTGCACTCTAGCTTCTATCTTAGGGGACTATTGGATTAATTCTTTGGCTTCGAGAATTTCCTTTTATTGACCTATAAGGTAGCTTGGTCTAGCAAATTCTATAGCTAATCCCTACTTATGCTTCATTGAGTTCCTTCCAATAAAGTGTTGGTGTAAATGCCTAAGTCCGTAGGGTCGATTATTTTGACTACCGAACCAACATGTTTTGGGAGACTAGGTCTCCTAAGCAATACATTTGATTGCCCCAGTTTAATTGACATGATAGCTCCTATCTTCGGGAATTAGGGACTTTGTTGCTTAATCCCAAGGTCTGAGTTTTGTAATGATGTCGATATGTATTAGAAAGAAGTGTTTCTGGCATCTTTTGCAAAAGCAAATTCTTCTGAGTCTGACGTTGAGATCCTATCATATGTTGGTTTCTATCTTCGAAAACTCAAACATGTATGACTCGACTCTTTGGATTTTTCCTTCATGTTGTGGATCTTCAGATAGCATCAGATGCGAAAAGGTTCGACTAAAGATTCAATCAAACTCTTGCTTCTGTGCTAAAAGCTGATGTATCGATAGTTTCATTTTCGGCTTTCTTCCTTGCATCACCAAACTTTAGGTAATGGCATATTTTTGCAAGTTTGAACCAAATGATCTAATTAGACCGTAAGTGGGTCATTGATCCTTCTCATCATCGCTAGACTGTGAGCGACTGTTGATTTAAGAACGTTAAATCCTTCATTTCTGTTGTTGGGATATTATTGCAAAATGCTCTATTTTGTGATAAAGAACTGTTATCTAACCAACCTCACGGTTATTCGTGTTTGGACTTTTGATACATTTCTTTCGATCAAGTATCTGTGCTTCTATCCCTTCTTGAGGGACTAGCTATTTTGAATGCCCGTATTCAGGCGATTGTGAGAGATGGAAATCTTTGAGGTGATTTTCTCAATTGCCCCTAGTCCGACTCTCAATCCCATTTTGGATTTGAGGAAGTTAGGGGATTTTATTTTTGATCTTCCATGATTGCTGCCACTTGTCCTTGGCTGTGCATGCTCTTCGCGGTTGCTGACGTTGTCATGGAAGTTTTGTTCATATGTCAACTCCTATCTTTGAGAATTAATAACCTAGATGCTTGGTTCCAAGAAACATTTCCTTGAGGCCACCTATTTTTTAGCTGTGTCTAAATTCTTTCTAAGTTGATTTTAGGAAATTTGTTGTGCACCCGCTTTCATCCCTATAAATTAGTACACAGGCAACTCAATCCTTGGAATTCCTTTGGACGCTGCTATATTGCTGTGCAAAGGCCGATTTCTGTAATGAGAGGTTGAACCGTCTAGCTGACCTACGAAAGGATATGTCTTCCAGTCTTTGTCTGTCATTGAGCAACAGTAGTTCTCTGAAGGGAAGGTAGAAACTCTATTGAGGTCAAAGATCTATCTCCGAAAGCCTGTACATCGGTAGGCCACTACGATGAGTGCTTCTCATCAGCCCTATAGATCAAAGTTTACCTGGCATTGCCTGGGTAATACCGATATTTAGTGAGTAGAAAGTTTCACGGAGTTGCCAGGGCAACACCAGTACTTATGAAATAAAAAGTTTTCCAGCATTGTCAAGGCAACACCGGTACTTAGGAAATTGAAAATTTTCCCGACATTGCCAGTGCAGCACCATACTTGAAAGGTAAAAAAAAGCTTTGGCATTGCCGAGTCAACACCTACAATCAGGCGTTCGGGTTCAATTTTCCCCGTTGATTTGGTGATACTTCTAGTCCGGTTGGGTACTAATTTCGGCTTTTGAAAACTAGCACTTCAATGATTGCATTGTAGACATATTTTCTTAGAGCTGCCTATCTTCGGGAAGTGTTAAAGTCACGTTGGTGACGGTTGAATCATTCATCCAATCCTGTAGAGCTGAGTAGATTCCTTCTAATCCAATGTGGCTGTTTTCTTAGCATTTCTTAACCCCGAGATATGCCATTTATGAAAGGATGAGAGTCTCAGACATCTCCGTTACTTCGCTTTGTTTATAACCTTCAAGTATTCTCATTGGCGGTACCGGGTCATTGTTTAACTAATTCCATGGTTACTCTTATGTGGAATCAAATTTCCATTGTTCTATTTTTGTTGCAAACTGACTTTCATTTGTGGATGCCATTATTCCCATATGCTAAATTTTGGGCACTTATAGAAGATTAGATGACGTGGGGTGATTTGTTATATTGCACCTTGTACGATCGCGTTCAATCCTATCTACAGTACAGTTCAGTAGTGTTCGTCTTGAATCTATGACACTGATCCTTGCTTATTTCAGGCCACATGCATTATGTTGGATTAATAGCAATATTATGGATATCAACCTTATTTGTCGGTTCCAACCTTTAGGAATCAATGATTTCACTGTTCGATTTTGAGAGTTCTCTCCTTGTCGTTGACCGTCTTCGGATAACAGCTTGTTTTTTTCAAGCTAGCGTTTGAGACCTTATTCGAGCACCTACTTCTGTCTTTGGAAGCCGTCGGGTCATTGGCTTGATTCTGGAAACGTCTTTCATCATTATCTATCTCTAGTCATCGGTCCATGGAGTTGATTACTCTGAACACTTTGTGCAAGACTTGGCGTTCTGGCCGGTTCTCTGGATGCCTCTAGTCATAGTTGTGTCGTAGCTCCTATCTTTGGAAGCATGATTTGAATGTCTTAGCTTTAGACATTTTGGTCAAAGATCAGAATTCTTTGTTGAAATCTTGGTTTGGGGACTTTGTGACATTGCCGAAGCAATGTCAGTCCATTTGGGTGGTAAGGATTTGTCCCTATTAATCCTTAAATAAATAAGTTTCCTAGTGTTGTCAGGATAACACCGATACTTAGAGAATTCTGATGGTATGGTGATGATGCCAATCTTTGGGTAACGTGAGGGGTTTATGCTCAGAAGCATGGTTCCACGGCTTAAGAAGTGATGCACGAGGACTTAGGCCCTCCCGATGTTGTCGAAGCAACACCCGTTCTTAGAAGGCTGGGATCAAGATTTCCTGTTGATGCACCAGCTTACACAATGCCTGGACTTGCTTTTATCACAGCCTTCATGCTCGTTTCTATTCCCGTTCCTATTTCAATGTCCGTGTCTAGCTCGCAACCTGGGCTAGAGTCCAAAAAAGATAGTCATGCTTTATAGCTTGGATGACCCTTCTGTATCTTTGGATGGTGACGTAATAGTAGCAAAAGTTAGGGAGCAAGCAGTTCACATGGAGCTGCTTCATAAGACTAAACATGAATTGGTCGCTATCAAGAAGAAGGTTGAAGCGATTAAAGCCTTAAAGAGCTCCTTAGCATGTATTCTTAGTTTTCGGTAGTACTCAAGTAAGTATGCAATTTATGCATGGGTGTGTATTTTCAATCATTGAGTGCCTTCCTTCTAGCACCAATTATTCCTGACAGTATGCAGGGGTTTCTCTCGCTCCTTGGTGTTGACTGTTTTTTGATGTTTAGTGCCCCGCTTGTGTAGTGCGTGGCATTTGACGCTCTTTGACGTCGCCCATCTGCGAGTAACTTAGGGAGTGTATGTTTGGATGCTTTCGGTTTTGTCTATCTCAAGGCAACATGAGAAGTTTTTTTTTGATGTTCATCAGCATTGCCTATCTCCGAACAACGTAAGAAGTTTATTTTGAGTTTCCTCGGTGTTGCATATCTCCGGGAAACGCGGGGAGTTCGTTTTTTATGTTCTTCGACATTTCCTATCTTCGGGCAATGCGAGGAGTTCATTTCTGATAACCCTCAGCGTTGCCTATCTCTGGGCAACACAAGAAGTTCATTTTTGATGATCCTCAGTGTTGCCCATCTCCGGTCAAAGCTAGGAGTTCATTTCTGATGCGCCTTTGTGGTGCCTATCTTCAAGCAACATGATGAGTCTTAGCTTGAGTGCGCGGTTTATGAGGTGCAAAGCTTTTGAGGCTCCTTAGCGTTACCTATCTTTGGGCAACACAAGGAGTTTGAATTTGAGTGTGCGGCTTATGAGGTGCACAGCTTTTGAGGCTCCTTGGCGTTGCCTATCTTCGGGCAGTTCTAGGAGTTTAAGTTTGAATGCGCGGCTTATGAAGTGCGTGGCTTTTGAGGTTCCTTGGCATTTCCAGTCTCCAGGCAACGTGAGGGGTTTAAATTTGAGTGCGCGGCTTATGGGGTGCGTGGATTTTAACGCTCCTTGGCGTTACCTATCTCCGGGTGCCTATCTTCGGGCACCGCGAGGAGTTAGTGTTTTAATGCTCCTCGGGGTTGCCTATCTTCAAGCAGCATGAGGATTTAGTTTTTTGATGCTCCTCGGCGATGCCTATCTCTGGGCAATGCTAGGAGTTATTTTTTGATGCTCCTCAGTGATGCCTATCTCCAGACAACGTCAGGATTTTGGATCGGTCATAACATAACTGGGGTATAATTAGTCTCGGCCTTTCTTATGGCTATTCAAGTGTGTGTGGTGCCCCCTATGCCACATGCTATTGGCACGCTTGAATTGGATCTGTGGTCTCTCCATAACTCGTTTGGTATGTTCTTTGGCGCACTACTGGGTCTGCCTTCTTTTAATTGCACTACTTCTAGTCTTTAGAACCGGTTTGTACTTATTTTGCTGATTTTAAGTTGGAATTACTGGAATAAGGAACGGTTGAAACCCACTCATCGGTTCATGGAGTTTGCATTCTGGTTCGCATTCTAGGAACTTAGAGTCATTCTATGAGCAGTTGACTCGTGCTAAATTTGTGTTCATACTTCGGTCTGTGCTCCCAGGAGTTAGATTTTTTTCCGTCATATCGTTTAGACTGTAATCCGCCGTTAGGAATTGAGAGTGCTCTAGCCCATAGTCAGAGACTCGGAGATTTTTGTTGAATCATTTATACTCTAGACCGCGCTCCGGCGAATTAGAGTGCTTTAGTTCGCGCTTCGGGGACTTAGAGATTTTTGTTGAATCATTTATACTCTTGTCCACGTTAGGGGACTTAAGAGTACTTTAGTCCGTGCTCCGGAGACTTAGAGATTTTTATTGAGAGCAGTCGTATTTTCATCCATTTGATTTATACTTCATTTACCATGTCATGGCAAAAAATTTCGAATGAACGGTCATATCACGTTTGTTCATGGAATCGATTCTAACCCCAACATTCAGGATGAAACTTGGCAATCAGACGGTCCATTCACATCCACTTAATTTTTACGGCTCTTGCCATTTAGTCAGGAAAAAAGAAGGTGGTGAATGACTTGACCACATCCATGCTGGGTCGGATAATCAAGTCTTGCATAATTTGCTTCATATCCTTTTTAGCAAGCGGAGATAATGAGTTATTAAGCTGGCAATTAAGTTGCATCTGTTTTCGGCCATAATCATATCCATTTGTCGAAATCTACGGTTGATCAGCGGCATCCAGTCGTGACTACTTCGATTCTAATATGAAGGTTGCTAAGTGGATAGTCAGTCATGTCTATTTGCTATTGGATTATGAACTTGTCGGGTTCTTTTTTTATGCCTTGGCGTCCCAAATCAGAGCTATATGGTAGCTGATGAACAAGCGAATCACGTTCTCTTGATAAAACGTCATTGGTTCGATCACGGTTTGTGGAGATTGGTTGGCGGCCAATTCTAAGTACTTCGTTACCTGCATCATTTTGGAAGTAATTTAGTTTAACTCGGTTGTAGTTCACAACATAATTGAAATTGAAATTAAAATAAAATAATTCAAAGAAGACCAGAATAAGTCTCATTGATAAGTGAAGCAGCATCATGCACTCGCTATTCCACTTTGCCCCTAGCTCCTTTTAATGGGATGCCAAAAGTCAATGGTCCAATTGATGATCATAGTTCTTTATTGATGGACATTGGATGTTTCCTGCTCTCCATTCTACAGGTATTGCACATACCGTTTAAGCTTTCCTTTTCGAATTAGCTTTCCAATCACATCTCGGAGGTGTTTGCAATCCCGAGTGTTAGAACCTTGTGCATCTTGAATATACAACATTCCTCGGATTTTATCTGGGCTACGGTGGACTCTCTTGATACTGGTTTTCAGTATTGCTTTGAGTCATGAGTATCAAAGTAGAGGCTATTAATTGAATCATTTAAAGGAGCATATGAGTCAAATTTTGAGATCCAGGGTCGTCTCTTGGAATCCAAGTCCTTAGCCAATGGTTCCTATTGTTCTCTCTCCTAGTCTTCTCTACCTCTTCCTTGCTTAGCTTTTGATTCACTTTGTAACAGAGATGATCCAAGGTCGTAGGAATCTCTGAAGCGAACTAGCTGCCAAAACCAATCTAGGGGTTGATTCCCCTCGTCGATGCCATCGGTATGATATCCTCGTTGGTATTGCTTGCTTTAGTGGTTGCGATGACATTGAATCCCTATAGAAAGTCTTTGAGTGGCTCACCTAGAATCTAGACTAAACTAAATAATAACATCACATCATTGCTGCGAGTCGCAAGCATTCTAAACTGTAACTTCTGATCTGGTTGATTGAATGAGGAGATGGATTTGGGCGATGATTGCATGAATCGCGTGATTGATACACCTTCCAAGAATATAGGAATTCATGAGATGTGGTCTAGAGTTGGTTTTTCCTGAGTAAACATACATGAATGGTACAGTGAATCTCCTCGGATATATAACACACTAAATGGCTTCAACGAATACGCGTTGATCGGGGGAGATGTTTCAGTTACGGTAATCCGGTTCCTTTTAAAGTTATAACTACTTGTTATGCCTGTGAATGATGTATAAATGCCCGAGATATGAGCAAAGCGAGATGGACCGGTATCTGCGGATCAGTCGTAAGTTACTTCGAGTCAGACCTAGAAATTATGGTAGTTGCTTGGAGTCCATTGTTGGTTCGCTTGGAGTCACTAAATTCAAAAGCTTGGCGATCGGTGCTTGGAACCACTTTGGTACTAGCTTGGGAAAAACATGGTTTACCCGAGTCTAGCATTGGGCCAAAGTATCTTGGGTTAGCTTCGAGTCAAATGGATGATTACCCAAGTTCGACTTTGAGTTAGGGCTGAAGTGAGCTTTTCAACGACCATTTTAACAATTTTTAATGATTTTCGACGACGACCATTCATGATTCGACGATGGGAGCTTCATGATAGGATTGGAAGCTGGTTCATCGGTAGTGGTCATAATATACCATCGGAGCTTGGCATTATAATTGATCTCAGTTTATATCATATCTTCTTGGTCCTTCTGCCTCTACGAATACCATTTGAGTAACAGTTCCTCGTATATTTCTTGGTATGGTACTACGACAAGGGTTTTAGAGCTTCTTCTAGTGTTTTGCATGTTAGCATATTCACCCAATTGTCTTCCTCAAAATCTTTTAGCTTCATATCCTTTCATGGGTTTTCACCCCTAAGTTCGGGTTTGTGCTGGTGTTTGTACAGTGGGTGGAGTGTTAACATTCTCTTCCATCATGATTATTAGAGCTCCGCCCATTGCTTCCTTTCGACTATATCCCCTTCGAACGACCCAAAAGGTACATGTTAAAAATCATCAAGAACAGAGCAAGCTTCATGGATTTCTAGTGTTTCATAGGCTATGGATTGCTAGCGATCCATATCTTCTACGACCCATAGTTTCTTGCGACCCATAGATTCTAGCGACCCATAGCTTTTAGCGACCCAATGCATGGATCGCTGGTGATCCATAGTGCATGGATCACTGGCGATCCATGTATTTAACTAATTTCAGTACTCTATTTTTAGGGGTTCTTATTCGATCATGGTGCGAGAGAGTTGATTGGCTCACATGCAAACATCATGGATTGCTAGTGATCCATATGAGACGAGTCGTGTGCGACCCATCACCTTTGTATGTGTTTGCTTGCTTTTTCTCCGATCCTTCTATATTAGTTCTTCTGTTCACAATAGTAAACCTTCTAAGCAGAGAATGAGGATCTAACTTCAAGACCATGGGATCCAACGTAGATAGCTAGATCTGAACCCTGAGTTGGAGTTCTCAATGAAAGCACCAAAATATTGACCTAAAAAATGGACCAACATCCTGGTTAGAGTTTGAAACAACCCGCCTTGTTCTGATAGGGCAATATCACAGATCAAATATAAAGAAAAAAGAACAGCAAAATAAAGAAGATGGAGAACTTTTATAGTGGTTCGGCTGTTAATGAAGTCTACGTCCACTTTATAGCTTTACTGTAGACTGATTGATGTTACAAGAGTTGTCTGTTACAAGAGTTGTTTGATTACAAGGCTTTGTTTGTTTTCTATCTAGATTGAATCTCCTAAGCTGGAATTTCCTAGAGAATCGCAACAAATTCCTTTGGAGATTGTTTTGGGGGCGTTAGAGGGTGAAAAATAATTTTAACAGAGCATTAGAAACCAGTCCGGAGAAGATCCTCTTTATGTTGCAGGTATGTTGGTATTTATATGGATTGGAGAGCTTATGGGCCAGGCCTGTTTATCAACTGCTCGTGGGTAGGTAGGAAACGACCCAAAGATAGTTTAGCTTGCAAAATGAGATAGAGTCATAGGACGCTGGCAACCCATGGTCTATAGGTCGTTGGCAACCCATAGTCTATGGGTCGTTGGAGACCCATGGAGTTGGCTCGTTTGCGAGCTAATGTCTTGGCCTCATTTTGCAGCATTCTTCAGCTAACTTGTTTGAAGGTTTGAGGATAGGCATGAGTCATCGATGATCCAAGCACTTAGGATTTTCTAGAGTTCGGAGTTGGAGAGCTTCGATTGTCTTTTACCATAGTTGTTTTGTTTCGATGGAAATTCACTAATTGTTTGTGCTCAGCTACTGATTGGGCTAAAAGAATGTTGGTTTCTTGGTTTAGTCGATCCCAATCACTGCTTTAGTAACATTGTTTGGTTCTCGTTCACTCCTTGCCTTAGCCTTTCTTGTTGAGTTCTAAGCCATCCCCGAGATTGCCCTGCTTTCTAATAGGTTCTGCTAGGTCAAAAACTTGGATGACAAATGGTTTTACAGGTATTCACATACTATTACTGATTATGATCAATGGGCAGTTTTCTACAAGGCTATTCGGGTACGTTTTAGTACTAATGTTATTTTAAGGGCATATGATACATTCTCTGCTCTAAAATAAACCACCACTGTTATGTTTTTTTAATCAATTCGAACAATTGGAAGGGTTAATAGAACACATTACACCTCCTCATCTTTTACAATAATTCTTTGGAGGTCTGAAAGAAGAAATTAAATTTGATGTTACAGCTGCAAATGCCACAGATTTTGATACAGCAGTTTCTTTAGCAAAGATTTTTGAAACAAGACGGCTTTCAAAATAGAAAAACAAAAAGGATAGTCTTTCAAAAAAAATTTAGATCATGATCAATATTTTGCTCAAAAACCTGCCTCTAATACTCTTGATAAATTTTCTAAGTTTAAAAAACTATCACCCCAAGAATTATTGGAAAAAAAACATGTTATGGGTGCAATGAAAAATATCATTTTGGTCATAAATGCAAAAATAAACAAATTCATGTTATGGAAAGAACTATACGCCTGGGAAATAATTCTGATACTGAAGAGGAATTTTCGGATGATTATATGCATCCTCCAAACTTAAAAGATGACAAGAATCTGATAAGGCATTACTCTCTATTTCTATTAATGCTCTAATGGGAACTCCTACCCTTCATACTATTAAAGTAAACGGAAAAATTAATAACAAAACTATTATTTTATTGATTGATTCAGGGTCAACACATGGCTTTATTGATAATAAATTAGCCCAGAGACTGAAGTTACCAGGGCATCAAACAAAACTATATAAAGTGCAAGTGGAAAATGGCCAAATGCTCCAAGCCCTCATGAATTATATTTTTAATTTTTTTAAAGACAATTCATTTTAATATTTTTTGATGATATTCTAACTTACAGCAGATCATGGGATGAATGCATTCAACACCTAAGAATTGCACTACAAGTCCTACAAGACAACAAGCTAGTCATCAAACTTTCCAAATGTTCTTTCGCTGAGGAAAAAATTTAATATTTGGGTCATGTCATTTTAGAAAATGGAATTTCAGTTGACGAGGAAAAAAACAAATGTAGTTTTGAATTGGCCACGGCCACAAAATATAAAGCTCTGAGAGGATTTTTGGGACTATGTAGATATTGCAAAGCCATTAACATCAATGCTAAAGAAAAATTATTTCCCTTGGACTGAAGAAGCAACAGAAGCATTTTATAAACTAAAAACTTCCCTTATCAATCCTCCTGTCCTTGCTATGCCAAACTTCAATTGAGAATATATAGTTAAATGTGATGCCAGTGGATCAAGGGTAAGAGCTGTGCTACTTCAAGACAATAAACAAATTGCTTACATTAGCCAAGCATTGCATGGAATTTTTTACAATTATCTACTTACGAGAAAGAGCTTTGGCACTACTATTAGCAATAAAAAAATGGTCTCAATATTCAATTGGGAGGAAATTTATTGTCAAAACTGATCACCAGAGTTTACAACACCTGTTATCATAAAAATTGACTACAAGAACACAAGCAAGGTGGTTGGCTAAACTTCATGGCTATGATTATCAAGTAGAATATAAAACCGAGAAGGAAAACACTATTGTAGAAAGTTTATCCAGAACACATGAAAATCCAGAGGTGTAGGCTATTTCTTTAGTGTAGGCAGATTGGATTAAAGAATTAAGAAATGAAGAAAAACAAAGCCCATTCTATGACATCAAGAAAGAAAAAATACTACATGGAGAACTAAATGCTGATAAATACATAGTTATTGATGACTTAAGTTTTTACAATGGAAAATTTCTTTTAGATCATAACAATTCATCATTATCGAATATCTTACTTGCTGAATTTCCTCTTCCCCTCTTGGAGGCCATGCTAATGTTAAGAAGACACTCAAAAATTGACCAAGGTATTCTATTGGTAACATATGAAGTCAACAGTAGAGAATTATATCAAACAATGTGATGAATGTCAACATGCAAAATCATAAAATATACCTTATCCAGGTCTTCTTCAGCCACTACTAATTCCAGACTATGTATGGATTGACCTATCCATGGACTTCATCACACATTTACCTAAAAGCAAGAAAGCAACTGTGATATATGTGGTAGTTGACAGACTTTCAAAATATGCTCACTTTTTTCCCTTGCAACATCTATTTACAGCTAAGCAAGTTGCTTAATCATTCTTTGATGGAATCTTCAAAATATATGGTATGCCTGCAACAATAATTAATAACAGAGATTCGATATTTCTTAGCAATTTTTGGCAAGAATTATTTACTCTACAAGGCTGCACACTCAAATATAGCTTGGACTATCATTCACAAACTGATGGCCAAACTGAAATCATCAATAAACTTTTGAAATTATCTTAGATGCTTCATATGCCACAAATCTAAGGACTGGACTAAATGGTTAACTCTAGCTGAATTTTGGTACATCACTTCTTGGAAAGAATGTACAAAGTTAACACCATATGAAATTGTATATGGAAGACAACCTCCTATACATCTGTCATATGTACAAAATATTGCAAAGGTCCAGCAAGTGGAAGAGCAATTATTTTCGAGAGGCATCACATTGCAATTTTTGAAAGATAATTTAAAACTTGCATAGTAAAGGATGAAAGTGCAGGCCGATTCCTATAAAATAGAAAGACGTTTTGAGATTGATGATTGGGTATTTTTGAAGCTTCATCCATGTAGATAGATTTCAGTGAGTTCAATAAATACTAGAAAACTCTCTCCTAAATACTATGGTCCTTTAAAAGTTTTGCAAAAACAGGTGAAGTTGCCTACAAATCAGAACTACCAGAATCTGCCAAGATACGTCTTGTCTTTCACCTCTCTCAATTAAAAAAGAAAATAGGAACAAACATTATCATACAATAGGCAACACCATCCTTCACTGATATAATTGTTGATGAACCAGATCTATTCTTGACAGAAGAATGATCGCGAGAGACAATAAAGCAGTGGTACAAGTTTCGATCAAATGGAATAATAAAGCACTCACTGATGCTACTTGGGAAGATTATTGGGACTTAGTTAAGAGATTTTCTACATTAGACTTTGAGACAATGTCTCCTTTTAGGAGTTGTTATGTTCATGCAATTCAACAAACACCTGATAGGCATTCAATTGAAACAACATTTCAACAAACACCTATGGAGATGAAGCTTCACTATCCATCTAGGCTAACTGGAGTCAAGGAGAGTGATGTGGAAGGATGAAAAGAGGCACAGATGCAATATTATATCAACCGAAGCATGAAATGACAACGAATAAGCTAAATGAAAACTGTGCATGTTGTGCATGTGCACGGCTTATCCTCTTTGCAACATCTTTTGTAATTTACGAATATAGTTATGTAATGAAAAGGATAATGAGGAGTGTTAGTTAAAATTCCTGTAACGACTAGTTTGAATTGGTCTATATGATCGACATTATAAATATGTGGGTAGGCCATGTAAATATATATGAAGAAAAGTTATAAATAAAATTACGGTTTTCTTAACTTGTAATTTGTTACAGCTATTCTTGTTTCACCCTTCCTTGTACCCAGCTATTCAATAAACTGAACACATTCCACCTATTCATTTCTGCTGCTAATCACAACAGTATTAAATACCCTTCACCATTTCTGCTTTTTTTATTTCTAGCTGCTGTGCTGGATACCCTATCACCTGAAGCTTTGTTTCATCTTTCACCTATTCCCTGTTGATTACCACCATGACTCACACCAGAGCCCAAACCTTAAAGAATAAAGATCCTATCATGGTGATTTTGAATCTACGGTTTTCAATTTTGGGGTAAATTGTGTTTGGGTCTCTCTTATGGTTTGCCGAAGGCTGCTTACTCGGTCAAAATACTGCAATAACCAGTGGTTCTACGATTCAACCACAAGGTCCAACATAAGCCAGGCTTGAGGCTTTTTCGGGCCGTAGAAGTCCATAATTGACGGATAACCGGGTTCGACTGTGGTGCGGTCAGGTTCTGATAACTTTGCTGCCGTAAACATGAAAATATTGAAAAAAAGCTAGGTAGGCCAACCGTAAAGGGTCTTCAATGTCTATCATTGAAGTTCCGAACTGCTGTAGTGCACAGATGCACCATAGTAGCAGTGCACAAACGCAAAAGCTTAGTGACGACGAAATTAACGAATTTTACAGTGGTCTTAGGAAAATTTGCAGAAGAACGAACACGTAAAACTTTCCATTTAGATTTTGAAACGGTAACGACTTTTGAAATATAGACTTTATTTTTTCTTTGGGACAATCAGAAAAAGGACACAGTAAGAAAGTAAGTGAAAACAAACAAACCGTGTTTCGATGAGGTAAAACATACTATTTTACCATTGTTTCGAAGGTTTGATCCTCGATTTGTGCAAAACTGAGTTCTAATTGAGTTTCGAACCGAAATAGTCCATGGTACGAATTGTTCGCGGTCCAACCGTGCTTGTGTTGAGTCATTATAAGATTGCATAAGCCTAACCAGATGTTACAATAATTGATATTCAATGGAGGTCTTCTCAGGTGGTGCTTTCTTTAGACCAACAATCTGGTTGTATATAAAGTTACAGTTCAACTGATGTGAGAGGAACGATCATGCAAACAATAGATGAACAGTAGATGATCGTTAATGAACTACTTTTCAGATGGACGGTTATATGCATGGCTCGTTGTGTTGAAATTTGGGACACAAACACATTCTCAATATATATAGAACATGATCGAAACAAGTAAATCATCCTCTCAAGTCTCAATATATATAGAATATGATCGAAACAAGTAAAACAGATGATTGTAAGAGAGCTGAGCGGCGAACGAAAACCCAAGATACATCAGATCGTACGAGCTTGGATTCTGTCGACAAAAAAAGTAAAAGAAAAAAAAATACAGTTAGTGACATAATTTTGATATCAGCTTAACTAGAGGAAGAAGAGAGTTTTTCCCATACTGTAGTTCTTTCTTGTCTACATATACAATTCAATTGTAAACCAGTCGTTTATAATAAAAATGTATATGTTCAAATATAAAGTTAAAATTGAGAAAAGGAAAAAAAGAATAGTAAAGGGCGTACGTGAAGTTTATTCATTCTCATTTCTATATATACTATATACACATATAGCGCAAACGGGCTTCCTTGAAATTAAAACCATAACAATGAAAAAACTAGTGGACGAAATTTTTGTAAAGAAAAAAAAAATAGAACAGTGCAGCATACTGTTTTCTGCTCCCCGTCAATTATTGTACATTATTCAGTTTGTTGACCGTTGAATAACTAGCACATGGCCATTTTATACCCTTAATTTTGGAAGTGACTATTTAAAGATATTCAAGATTTTCGTTGGGGTTCAATTTATTTCACATGTATTTAGTTATATTTTTGAAGTTTAGGGGTGAAAGAAAAGATTAGGGAGACATATGCTTGCTGGTGTGACGGTTGTATGATGTGATCTTCAAGTGGAGCATAAAATTCATCAAATTAACATGTTGAAACCAACAATGTGTTGATGGTTTGTTGTAGAGAAGGAAAACATTGAGTTTCAACTTATTCTCATGTGCCATCGGTTGTGAAAATCTATTGTATTTTATATTTTAGAATTATGATGTCGAACTCCTAAAATACAAAAGAAAAGGGAAACAAAATTTAGTACTAATCTATACCATACTATTATTACTAAGTTAGATTTCAAAAGCTCACGGACCCTCTGAATTTTTTGTGAAATGAACAGTCATGTTTTTTTATTTTCTTTTATTCGTACCTAGCTCTCCACTTCTTTCTTATCCTCCAAACCCTTGATATTAACGTCCCAATTCCACTTTCTCCTGATGAAAGCCTAATGTTAATGGCTGATAACTTCAAGCGCCTCGCTCTATCAACCGTTCTCTACTCTTTGTCGACTCAAAATCCAGTTCTTGCCGTGTATATGGAGATCAATTCCTTCATCTCCCTATTCCAAGATTCAAAGGTTTGATTACCTTATTTCAATGGCTGAGTCGCTTTAACGCTCCTCTTTGTCATTGTTGTTCCTCTCTCGCAATTGAGTTTCAGCTAATTTACCACTCTTTCGTCAGGATATTTTACTTTTCAGGTATGCTATCGCTATTGTCCCTGTTAGATCGCTGTTTTCATTCGTTTATTTATGATTGAATGTTTATTCTATTTGTTTGGCTTTTGTATCTATGTTTCGTTCCGTTTGACTTAGGTTTTTCTTCAATGTTTCCATAGGGTTTTGTGCGCAGTTATGTGGGTCGGTCATTTCGATTGAATGTTACTGCTTCTTTTACTCATTCAAAATCATTGTTCAAAGACTTTGTTTGCAATTCAAAAACAGTGTTCAAAGACTTTGTTTGCAATTCAAAAACAGTGTTCAAAGACTATGTTTGCAATTCAAAAAAAGAGTTCAAAGACTATGTTTACAATTTAGTCCTTATTTTAGTTTAATTATTTTGTAAATTTTTACCCATGCTTTGTTTTCTCCATGATAAAGGGCGTTTTTTTCAATTGTCTAACTCAGTCCTTATTTTTAGTTTTATAATTTTTGTGCACAGTCGATCATTTTTTCTACAACATATATGCACCTCCTTAACTATTTTTCACTTGGCCCATATTTAAACAGAGGTTCAAATATTGTTGGTTTCATATTTCTTTTTTGGGTGAAGCTATTACTATAAACTACATTTAAATGTTCAAGTTCTAAGGTGAAAAAAAATCCTGAAATAGTAGGACTAGTTTTTGTTTTGTTTATTTTGTACTATGTAACATGTTTGTTACCATAATGGTTGTGACTTCAGCATTGTAAAAAGCGTACATAATTTTGTATCGGAGGGCAAGAAACAAATGCAATCATAATGATTAATTGCAAAACGATGTATATCAATGTACTTCTTACAGGATTTTTCCATTACTGGAAGAGTTTGTTGTTAGATTTTGGTGATACAATATTCTATATTTAAGGATCCTGGAGATATTTGAGTTTATATGGAATGATGGCTCAAATTCATTACATATTTTATAGATTTGGTAGATTTTGATGTGTAATTAATTGCACCTTTTATGAGATTTTGTGTATTTGGTAGGTTATTAGTTGCCTCTTTTATTGCATTAGAAAAGACAACAAATTATCTGCATGGGAAAGATTTATGAAAGTATTCAATAGCTTCTTAAAGAAGATATTTTGTAAAGTCTATTATAAATAGACATGTCTAGGGTTCATAGGATATGTGTGGGAAAAGTGTATTTTGTTGGGTGTTCGGGATTGAGATTTCTTCTCAACTTTAGGTCTTTTTTGTATTTTTTGATTGAATCAATAAAAGTTTTCATTATCGGAGAATCATTTTTGTCTGCTTTCTTCAGTACTTTCACTTCGAAATCTAATTGCGTAGTGATCCCAGAAAATTCCTAACATCTGGTTACCTGAATTTTTTTTACAATTTAGACCTAGGTAGTGAAAAATGCGTCTGTACTCTCTACTTTAACCAATGCTCATTTTTAACGTCTTCCTAATTTATAGGAAGTGTGTTTTTTTTACTCTAGATGGACTAACTAATATTGGTATATTGATCATGGTACATGGGAAAGCGTTACCGCCTAATCTGCTTCATTGCAAACGAGTGTATTTGCGCTTAACACTCTTTACTGTTATAAAGCTCTTATTTTTTTAGCTCTGGATGGATTTACGAATATTGGTAAAAAAATTTGAATTTGCGTAACTTCCTGGACTGTTGTTATTTACATACGACACTTTTTTGCAATTTTCATTCTCAAATGAGTAGAATTCTTTATTTTCTTGCATTATCTACATGTTTCAAGTATAGTAATCAAAACAACTTGTAACGTCTAACCTAAGAATAGATTCGGCGAAATTTGTCTTCTCTTTTGTTTTATTTTTTTTGCTTCATTCAAGTTTTTTTGTTAATATTTAGTACAGATGAACCTAAGAGTCTGTAATAGGGACTTCACAAAGCTAAAACAAAATGGAACTTCGTTTGAAGTATAATTAAATACTCCAACTGGTGTTGGAGAAAAATCCCTTCAGATGATCAGTCTAAGGGAATACAAAACCCAACGCAGCGGAAAACTACTGCATCGTGATTGTAGTAAGACGAAACAAACAGAGATAAAAAACAGAACGGACAGTCACAGATCTATGCAAAGTAGAAAAATAAATAACACCATTATTTAAAGTGGTTCCGCTACCACGAGGCAGTGTATGTCCATTTGGGAAGAGCAGATTTTATTAATCACTGAAAGATTACAGTTACAAGACTGATTCGCTTTTGGAGGCTATACATAAGAAGAATTAATAATACAGACAAAATTATTTAGAGTTTCAGCTCTCTAGGATGGCTGCCATTGTTGTCCAGAAGCTCCACTATTTATAGAGTGAAGATATGAGGAGGGGTAACTGCTATATAGCGGCCTTGGCGTTTGGTTCAGCAAACATTTGGACAGGAAAAGAGCACACATGGTTTGGTTCGGTATGATTTGGATCGACATGCTCTAACACCGAACCGAATATTTGGTTCGACCTTCAGCATCTCAAATCTAGACCGACACTTGGTTCGACACACCACATTTGGACCAGCATCAGCACTTCAATTTGGATTGGCATGCCCAAATACGAACAAGATATCCTGTTCGGCATCACCAAATCAGTGAACTAAAATTTTGGTTCGGTCTTCATCTTTACCGCTCCAAACTAATGCCGCCCCATTTCCAAACTTGCTTCAACACCGCTCCAAATTTACTTTAGTACCAAATGAAGCCCTAGCTTCCCAAATCAACACTGAACGAGACTTCTTCTTCGCCAAATACTGAATGACTTCTCCTTCATCAAATATTAAATCTGGTTCAGCCAAGCTCAAGCTTCTTTAACAACGTTACTTAGGTTTTAAAGACCCTTCTTCTTTATGCTTCGATTTTGCATCTTCCTCTAATCTAGGCTATCAGCATTGGAAATCAACTTATCAAATCCTACAATCTCCACCTTGATACCGAATTCCATACAAGCCATCCAAGACAATCTACACCTTCATGCTCCAAGCAATGAATTTTTACCCAATGAGCTTCGGCAATGCTATCACCCATTACACTCTGTCAACGAACTCTGACAAGGTCACCGCCCGTCAAAAAAGTGTTCGGAGTAGCCAATCGGTGTAGAACCTACTAATCCCCACTATGAAAACAAATGTCTTCATGAACGATCTCAACTTTCCCTTCATGCCACCCCTGACACCTAACACTTCATTAAGCGAATCAAGTCTGAGCAATGCTCAAACTTAGCAACAGGCAACGACTTGTTAAACATGTCTGATGCATTCTACTTTGTGTGAACTTTCTAAAGACGAACTAGCTTCTCTTCACTCATCATGACAAGAAACGACTCTCTCACCTCAATATGCTTCTTCCTCGAGCTGAGTGCTAGATTTTCAGCTAAGTGAATTGCACTTTGACTATCACAATGCACATTCACGCCTTCGTATGCGAGGCCCAAATCACACAACAATCGCCTTGAATAAAGTGGCTATGAGCTCTCCTTCTGTAGTAAACAAAGCCATTATTGTTTGCAACCTCAATCTCCAACTGATCGCTGTCCCACCAAAATTGAACACATATCCGGAGGTTGACTTCCTTCGATCTCTATCACCGACAAAGTTGAAATCATAAAATCCAACCAAACTGAAATCTCTACCTTTGCCAACAAAGACAAGTCCATGGTTTGGAGTTCCTCTAAGGTTTTTAAAGATACACTTCACTACTTCCCAATGCATCTTTTCTAGATTTGTCATGAACCTTCTCACCAATCCAGCTGCATGTGCAATGTCAGGCCTAGCGCAGACCATAGCATACATCAAGCTGCCAACTGCACTTGCATAAGGAACCTTCTCCATATAAGTCTTTTCTTTTTCCGAGATCGGAGAGCCTTTACTAGAAAGTTGTATATGCAAAGGCATGGGTGTGTTGAGCGTTTGCCCCTTCCATGCTAAACCGAGCAAGCACCTTCGAATGTACTCCTTTTGAGTGAGGCTCAAAAGTCTTAGCTTTCTATCCCTTTGGATTTCCATACCCAAAATTTTCTTTGGTTCCAAGGTCCTTCATTTTGAATTCCACTTTTAGCTTTCGCTTTAAACAACGATTTCAGCCTTATACATGGAAGCAATCAACATATCATCCACGTACAAGAGTAGCTACATCCATTTACCAGTCTTTATATGCTTGAAGTGCACGCAAGTGTCTTTGATGCTACGATCGAAATCAAGTAAAAGCATAAAAGAGTCAAACCTCTTGTACCATTGTCTAGGCCACTGCTATGTCCATACAATGACTTCTTCAATTTGCAAACCCAATTTTCTTTCCCATCTACAACAAATCTTTCTAGCAGCTTCATGTAGATGGTCTCATCCAAGTCTCTACGCAAGAAAGCGGTTTTCATGTCTAGTTGCTCCAGCTCCAAGTCATGAGCTGCGACGATAGCGAGCAAAATGCGGATGGACATATGCCACACTACTAAAGAGAATATCTCATAATATTCCAATCCCTTTATTTAGAAACTAGTCTAACCTTGTATCTTCCATCATCCTTCACCTTGAACATCTATTTGCAACCTATGGCCAGGCTTCCTTGAGGAGGTGGTACCAGATTCCAAGTCTTGTTCTTCTTCAACGACTCTAACTCCTCTTCCATAGTGCACATCCACTTCGAACTGTCACATGACTTCAAAGCTTCATTAAGTTCAAGTGGCTCCTCATAAACCACATGTAGGGCATTGTCAAACTGATCATCAAGGCTATGGTTCGCAAACTGCCGATCACCATACCTTTCGGGCGGCCAAATAGTCATTCGAATGACCCTGGTAGGTATTACTTTGCTTAACTCTTTTCAGCTCCACCTTGAACTAAACTTCCTCTAGATTCATGCACATCACAAGCACTACTAGAAGGTACCTGTGGACTATCCTATAATGTTTCATCAACTGTGTTTCCTCTATAGGATCAACAACAACTCTACTATTTGACTGGAACACGGGAACTTCTTCCATTTCCTTAGGCCTATCAGAATCTTCTGATGTGGTAGGTTGCTTCTCCTTTAGATTGAACATAGCAGACTCATCAAAAGTAACATGTATGGAATGAAAAATCTTCCAATCAATAGGGTTCCAAAATTCGATACCCTTTGATACCATCGGTTTATCCCATCAGTATGCCCTTGTATGCTCTGGCTTCCAACTTGTCATCACCTGTATGGTGAACGTACACAGGACAACCAAAAATTTGGAAGTAACTAAGATACACTACTTTATCTCTCCTCTTTTGCTCTAGAATCTTCCCACCTATAACCGAGTACGGAATTCGATTTATAATATGCGTCGAAGTTGATAATGCCTCAGCCCAAAAGCCACTAGACAAGCCCACTGTCAATCTCAAGCAACGAGCCTTCTCCAGTAAAGTCATATTCATCCTTTCTGCAACCACATTGGATTGCTGATTGCTGGTTGTGGTGAAATGTCTTTCAATGCCATGTTGTCTATAAAAGTCGAGGAACTCCCTAAAGACAAATTCACCACCGTTATCAAATCTCAGCACCTTCAACCTAGAACCAGATTGGTTTCGAACAAGCGCTTTTCAATCTTTGAACTTCTTAAAACTCTTTGATTTGACCTTCATTAATACACCCATACTTTTCTAGAAAAATCATCAATGAAAGAGATAAAATACTTTGCCCCTCCAAGATAAGGATTAGCAACTAGTCCCTAACTTATGTACGCACGTACTCAAGTATTCGCCTCGATCTATAGAGTCCAACTCCAAAAGATAATTTAGTTTTCTTTCCAACACACACTCCTGGAAAAAGTCTACCTTGTCGACGCTTCCTCCTTTGATCATCTTCCGTCTCCGAAACAATTTTAAGCCATTCACTTGTACAAAACAGGCCATTTGCATCGGTTGTTTACCCCCCTTTTGCATCAGTTCAGCAACCGATGCATATGCAACCGATGCAACAGGCTTAACACTTTTGCATCAGTTCTGAAACCGATGTTACTAATAACTGATGCAAAATATCATGGTTGGTTGCTTGAACACAGCCCCCATATTGCATCGGATCTAATGAAAACCGATGCAACAAAGGAACTTGTTGCATAGGTTGTTGTTGAAAACCGATGCAAACTAATTCCTCTATTGCATCGGTTTTTTATAACAACCGATGCAAACAAATCCCTCAGAAACCATTATTACAGTACTCAAATAGACTATATATATATTATATATATATATATATTTGATAATCCAAATGCCACAAGCGTGACAAAACAACTCGCGAACTAGAAACATGAACAATTTCATTATTTGCAAGGAAAAATCTCATTATTACACAACATATTCAACCCAAATGTGCATAGAAATGCATGACAGTAATACACAAACTCAAGTCCAACTTTGCATTCACTTTCTCCTCACATAAAAACTCTATATAATTCTCATGAAAACTAAACCTGTGGTGATGTAGCAGCATCAAAAGACTTCCTCCTAACCAGCAAGCAAGTAATCCTTTCAGGCTCCGCCCTCACATCATCAAGCGTGCTAATCACAAAATCAGGCCTATGAAGAGCAAGACTGAGCCTATCCTCCCCCACCATAATCATACTCGCATCCAGCAACACATGTCATGAATTCCTATGTGCTTCAGCAACACATGCCATGAGTTCCTATGTAGCAGCATCAAATGCTCTGTTTCTTGTAGTGTAAGGGTTGCTTTTCCATTGTCCTGAAGCTTTAACATTTCATGCTCTCATAACCATTTGATGATAAAGTGCGGCTATAGTAGCTCCAACTAAGGATCCAATCCAATAAATCCACTGCACTAAATGAATGAACAACAAGTTATATATGATGATCGTGATAAATGACTACGTTGAATGGTAATGGGTACATTTTCCTACATTTTCAGAAGAGAAAGAGACAATCTAGCATAGAAGTTAACTTTAGCTTTACATGAACACGCCACACAGTAGAATCATTAAAGATGACAGCAGGTCCAAAACTCCTAGCAGGATTAATATATGGCCGATCAGTGGAAGGAATGGTTGCCAAGTGCACCAGAAACACTGCTACTCCTATTGCAAGAGGTGCCAAAACCTGCATTATATATATAGTTTATACTAATAATCTTGCAAATCAAGTACTCATATAAATATGAAGAGGGGCTGGAGGTGGATTGGTGTGGTCTGACTTTGATCTGCATTATAAATATAGCAAAATCGCACCTTACAAACGTTCAAATTTCAGGTACATTGCTTATGTTCATTTGATCTTATCATTTTTCTATGGCATAAGTTGAATGAATCAATTATGAAGTCTGAAACAGTTTAAAGCAGGTGTACACTAGACTGTATTTTGTTTCATGTGCACTGAATTTATGTCAAAACTTGAGAATTAAATTCTCATTTTTCTTAGATATGTCTGATAGAACAAAACCAAGTCCCGTGTTGGACCAATTTAATCCACTAAGCATTAGAGGATCGATTCTTGAAATAGAATACAGACATAGAAGCTGCAACCGATAATTTTAGCGAGGCCAACTCTCTTTCAAAAGGAGTCCATGGTGCTGTTTTGTACAAACATTAGTCCGCTTTAGTTGCATGAAAGCTATGTGACAGAAGAATAGGGAAAATATATCCATAGGCGATAATTTTAAACATCCACAGACCATAAGAGAACACCAAATCATCATGTATGTACATGCTTACCTTTTCCTAGAACTGAAGCTTTCCAGATGCTGAAATTAAAGATGAAAAGATTGCCTCTTTCGATGATATATTAGATTCTTGACCAGGAAAGAGATACTGTTTATAAAAAAAAGAAGCATAACTTAGAAAAGCAATCATAAACATGCAATGACTATTTACAAATACATCTAACATACAGTGATCTTAACCATTCAATAAAAACATACAGGGTGATTGCAGCACTTCTTCAGTTCCATAAGAATAAAGTTCAGAGTTATTTTTCTTCCTGTAAAATAAACCAGTGGTTACAAAAGCAAAATGCTAATGCTAAGGATACCTGCCAAATGTCATACTGTACAACGATGCAGATTTATTTGTTAGTTACTTAAAACAAACACTATGAAGAGTTATTTTGAAAAAAAGAAGGTTGAATACACCAAACTGTACATTCTTTTACCCAAGATAAAGTAATTAATTGAATAGTTTTTTCGCATTCTATATTTACTCATTCATTTGATGACATATCACCGAAGGCTAACACACAAAATGGTGTTATAGTATTCATATTTAGTAGAAGGTATATAGTCTTTTACCATGCGTTCTGCCAATTGCTTATTACCTATTACTATATTAGTGAACATATATTTATAAGTTAGCATATTCAATGTGCATGACTGCATAATTGTTAAAAAATAAGTCGTTGGTTTTGAGAAGATTAACCAATAAATAATAAGCTATTGCCTATTATTGTATTAGTAAAGCCCATGTATATATTAGTACATTTGACGTGCATAAATATATTTCTATCAACAAATCTTGTTCTTTGTTGGTGAAATTCTATTCTATCTGAGCATTTGCGCTTTTTTGGAATAAGAATATTGGTTTACAAAAAGTATCAATAGCCTACATCCAAATGGTGTTATAATAGTTATATGCTATTATCATCTTTAGCCATTATTACATTTGTTAGTATGTTCAATGTACATACCCATTAACAACAAAGCTGTCAGCCATTACTATATTAATAAAATATACCTCTATGTTAACATGACTAATGCACACAAGTAATCTCCATTAACAAATCAATTTTACTTAGTGAAGTGTGAAGTCAACTTAATCCCAATGGTTTACTTTTTGCAGGTCACATTTACTTAAGAAATTTACATTAAAAATTGGGTTATCACCAAAGAACCTCTCAACAACATTAGGACATAGAATACTTTATTACATGCCAAAGCATCAAAGTGAAGATTACATGATTAAATACAGAAATATTACCACCACCAGCATTCATGATCCTCAACAGCAAATCTGGAAGTAAGTCAGACGTATTAACATTTGTAAGTCCCGTGCCAATTCCTAGTCCAACAGCCCAGCTAACATCGCTCTGTATGTATACGATCACCGTTGATGATATCATCATTGTGAAAGTGAAGGCGACATAATACCTGACAAAACTTCATCCACTTAATATAATGTCAAATCAATATTTTATTTTTCTAAAATGTAGGAATGACCATCATTCCTAACAATTGTTTTGTTCACAACAAAAAATTAAAATAAAAAACACTAAGCAATTCACTTTTCAATTGCTTGCTTACCTCTACAACCATGTAACAATCTGTCATTCAAACCACCAAATAGCAACATTCATTCCACTCCTTACTGCTGTACTTCCTCCCTGACACATCCACTTCTACATACACTATACAAAAACCCCACAACAATATGTCATCACCTCAACTCAACACGGCTGCATTCCTTCATTCCTCATTGACGAATACAATTGTTCTCACTGTCTACCACAGCATACATACCATATTATTACAACCACCTAATCATCTAACAGTGCCTAATTACTCAACATCATCATTCATCCCCACAACTGCACCTGACCATCACACTTCAAAGTACATTAAACTCCACTGCCTTCTACAACTTGGTTCACCCAAACTACTCCACATACAAACTGTTATACAACCACATCATACTGACCATCCCTGCCTGCATATTCATAGCCAACTGTGCATGTAATCACCACCACTACAACATCTTCTGCCTTCACATCCTTGCTGCCGCCTTCACAATTCCTTCTCATTGCCACAAACTACAAACTATAAACCAAAAATGCTACTGCCACCTAAATCTCTAGCCAATTTCTACAACTCCTCACTTACATCATTCCATGCAACTTGACCAGACAGTCACCACAAAAATATCCAGCCTTCATTCAACCGTCATTCCTCCTCCACACTTCTACTTAAACAAACTGCCTTCATCTGTCCATTGTGTAAGTGTACATTCACAATACAACCTGAACTACTGCTCTGCCACCCCTGCCATCATCTAAAACAATACATCACTACAAACAATCCATCCATTACTTTGAAAACTATCAAAGCAATCACCAAATTCTTACAACATCACAACAAAACACCCGGATTCGCAGCAGCCAAACCACCCTTTATTGCAACTATGCACACCTTGTCAAACACCTACCACACATCTCAACTGTTACATTCTTGTCACTGTGCCACTCTTCATCTCACTGCCTACACCCTGCACTTCTAATCACAACTTCGGCCATTGTCTTCATCACATACAAGTTGCACACCAGTTTTCAACATTCTTCAACATAATAGTCCACATTCATCTCTACAAAAAAATTCACCACTATCCCATACCCACTTCACCATCCACCTACTTTCATTTCAAACATACTGCTCTACATCAGTTACACTACTCTCTCTGCTCAAACATAGTACTTAGTTACACTAATCTCTGCTCACAGTTCAAGCATACTCTTTCCACTGAAAAATTCCCTCTTTACTGCTGCTATACCGCTCATATACCACTACTCCTCCATATCAACTTACATCACATTCATTATCTTACTGCGTGCTCCACTCACCACAGCCACATACACTATCTCACACAAAAATTCATCATTCAAGTGCACTGCAACTACCCTTATACAAATAAGCACTGCCATACCCACTAAAACTGTCCACTGACCCCAAAACTTCCCCGATAGCCAAACACCACAATCTAGACTTCACTGCTACAACAGTTCATCCCTTTCCAATCTTCAAACACCACTAACCACCCCTCGGCCTCACTTCCGAACGAAGCAACAACATCTATCAAACCATTGAACTGCTTGCACACAAGGGTGATGCTAAATGCATATCAACATATACACTATTTTACCATGATACTTCATATTACCCAATAGATCAGTGATTTTACTGTCGATTGGTAATGTATAAACAAATGTTTTTATTATATTGGATAATACGACAATGTGAAGCAAAAACAGTAATAGAAATAAGCATGGATAAAATGAAGTAGAAACTGTGATGCATTAGCATCCTTATATTATATATGCAAATTTATAGGGTAAAAAGTTGATATATGATGCACACATACCTTCAAGTTGGCGATGGAGAAGGCTGGGGTCATAATATTTCTATAGAGAGATCAAACCTTGTCTTCGATCATCAACAACCCATTCTCGAACATCGGCTTCCTATCATGTTTGAAAACGTCCGACTTCCCCCACTTCTTGCTTAAAGCTCCTGCCATTGCTTGTTTTAAGAACTCTGGATCCGCTACATATAAAAACGGCTCCGTTCCCAACCAGCATACGAAAACTTTACCTATATATACATAGTACATTAAACATATGCTGCTTATATACATACATACATATACATACATACATACATACATACATACATACATATGTATGTATATATGCTTATATACTCATATATGTTATGTACGTACCATAAACCAAATGTTATTGTTTCCTCTTATATAATCCTTTCAGTTGGTAGCAAAAAAGCTTTAACGTCATTACAACAAAACCAAAACATCATCATCTTTGCTTGACTTGATGAAATATTTCAGTCCATTCCAAGTGAAATACTGAATTCTTCGCAAGCATATGCACGCTTGTTTGAATTAAAATTAAACTTAAAGTTCCAGCAACTGGTTACTTTCAAGGTTTGGACTTATAATGGAATATTCATGGTACATGTTATATCCTCTTTAAAAATCTGAAGCGTACCTGTATAAATTTGTTCAAAGATACGAATAAATTAATTGAAAAGCTGATTTGAAGTGGATTCCATATTATCTATATTCAAATTGATTTGCAGTAGTATTAAAGTACAAACATTGTTGTGAATTACGAAAATATTTATTTACTTTCAACTTATAATGAACTCACTTTGCCAGCTGCTTTTTCAAATGCAGCAACCATTTCAAGAACAGAAGTACCACATCCAGTTCCCAGGTTATAGGCAACGCAACCTGGAACATTATAGCAAATTGTCAAAACATATTTAATTTTATAAACTTCAAATTCAATATCTAGAAGGGAGTTAGATACTAATATCTTCGGCAGTGAAAATCTTTCTAAGTGCTGCAATATGACCATCAGTTGAGTCCATTACATGAATATAATCTCGAGCCTGTATATGAAATCATAGTGAAACCAACATGATGTAGCCTAAAGTAAATATAAAGGATTTAACATATACATGATAATTCTTACCGCAGTGCCATCTTTTGTTGGATAGTCAAAACCTCTTAACATCTATAATATTATTGAGCACATCGATATAGACAAATACAGTGGTGAAGACTATTGATGGTGACTGCCTGCTAGTAATGGTAAATTTTCAATTAAATCCTTTCCGCTTTAAGCCCCGCTATTTCCGCTATATCCCGTTATTCTCGCTATATTTTGTTGTTTCCGCTATATCCTCTTTAATAAAATGAATTGAAAATTTGCATTTATAGATTATAAAAATTATGAAACTGATTTATTTGATTTGATTTTTAATATATTTTCAAAAATGAAAATACTCTAATATTCTACTAAATTCAATTATGTTATATAATAGTTTTACACTTATTTAAAGTATATTCACACATGTTTTTATTTAAAATTATTTATGTATTAATTATGATTCAACTAAATGATAATTTTTCATTTAGTTACCATTTACATATTTGTAAAAACATTAAGTATGAGTTTTTATGCTATTTTAGAGTCATCCGCCATATCCCGCTATATCCTCGCTGTATTCCCGTTATGACTTTTTGCACCTCCACCACTTTGAATCTGCCGAGCGCTTTAATTGCACAGTTTTTTAGTCCATCGTATATTGAACTTGATTGCCCGTTACTAGTATTTCATTCAAAATAGTCACCAAAGACTCATTTAGTGTCGCTGCAATTTTTTCTTATGAATGCCTCTTTTGTTGTATCCAATTCTTGGTAAGGATCAATGGACAATACAAGAATCCTTTCGTAATTTTTTCAGACCAATTTTTAAAACTTCAGTGGAGTTTCTCGAAACAATATCTGCCATTATTTGGCAAAAAAATATTAGAAAAAATAAGGTAAATAAATGAAAATGATATTGAGATGAGTGCATCAAAAATTAGCTCAAAACTTGATTACTTTTTGTTGAATTTTGGAGTTTTGGGTTGACGTCGGTAAGGAGGAAGAACAAAGAATGATATTAATATACAGGAGTTAGTTTTTTGAACATTATGGATAGCCATTAGGATTATCGTTGGTTTCCGATGCGTTCAACGTCAGTCGTTCAATTTCAACAATTGAGCTAAATGGGCCAAAAACGTAGGGTCTATGCACGACAATCTAAATGCGCCAGATTTGACACCAACTCAAGCTGGGTAAAAAATTGCTACGAACAGTAGCTAAGCTGCTTGAATTTGAGTTATGTAATCAGCAATGTCCTTGTCAATAATTGTTGATTCTTCCACGATTATACAATTCGAACGTGTCCATTTAATGATCGTATTTGACTGCATTCTTTATTTCTTTCAATTAATATCAATGTTTTTCAGTTATTAGATGAGCTAGCTAATAATATTCGCTTCATAAATTACCATGAATTAACTACATTGTTGTTTGTAAACACATAATTTTCTTGCGAACTTTCTATATGTGAGTCATAAAAATAACCTTACACTATAAAAAATTTAAGTCAAAACTTGAAGCTATAATTGGGCAATAACAATAGCTATTAAGAAAATTAGCTAATGCAATAAACCTGCTTTCTACTCCGTCGTAGTAAATAATTTTAATAAAAATAAAAATTTTGAGTTCGATTTTGGATAACTTTTATTTTTGAAAATAAATTTTGTTAATTTAAATACTATTCAAAAAATAATTTTGTTTTAATACATTGAATTAATTAATAAATTACTTTTCAAAAATACATTGAACTTAAATTAAATATTCACAATTGTTTGAGTGAAAGTTATGCTAGGCTAGTAGATCAGGACTAGTGAAAGTAAACCATGGACATTATCATTGAAAAATATATAATAAAATGCTAATCATGTATCCAATGAAAGTAGTATACAATTTACTCCAAATATAAGTCCTTTAATGTAAAATTCTCAATTACAATTTGCCCTAACTGCCATGAAACCCCAATCCTAAGCTAACTTACAAAGTTGAAGGAAAAATCAAAAATGAAGTAGAAGGAGGACTTGGAAAATTCGATCTTCATTTTGGGGGTTACCCCTTATATTTATAGAGAATTTAAGCTGATGGACTCTCAACACATGACATTCCATTACAAGTCAGTGGTTATGACTAATCCACATGGCACGTGATTGAAATGACGTGTGGCACATTTATCTTGTGATAGTTCTCGATTCAAGATTAGATGCGATATCTCTCTTGAAACTTCTCACAATGGTTCCAACTTTCTTGTTCTAGAATAACTAGCAAGAACTCTACTCATCACGATAATATAGGTTCTTGATGGATTTTAGTTTTTAAATTGATCGTCATGATGTCTTGGATACCTTCCTCGATAGTTTAAATCTTCCCCTTCCAGTATTGCTTTCGATAGCATGTCGAAACTCCTCAAACTACAAACAATGATGTTACCACCAATTCTCACTTTAACCTTGTCGAAACCAAAATGAATAGAAGAGAAGGATGTATAGGAGATGATAGCATCGACTAAGCCTTTCGAAAGAGTTAAAGGGACGCAAAGACAGATGTGTCACAAGCTTTCGAAGGGTTCGAAAGGGTCAAAAGCACCCTTTCACTTCAATTGCTTCCTTTCGAAACAGATGCTTCTGCGCGCATGAGGATGCTTCGAATAAGTTGAAGAACACCTCTCGAAGGCAACAAATTATAACTACTTATATGTGTGCAAAAGCTTTCAGAACTACAGGTTTCATCCTCGTTCACATTCCATATAAAGATGTTTTGCCAAAGTAACCCCTTCGAAAGTATAAATGAGCCTTTCGAACAGGTCGAAACCGTTTACAGTTAAGAAGGAAAAGATTGCTAGGGTTAAATTTTCAATCTTCTACACTAGAAGATGTGGTTCTGCATTGATTAGCAAGTGTGTCATTGATAGCAACCTTTGACTTTAAAACCATCAACCTCCCGACTTCTTTGAAGCTCCAAAGGTCCACCCATCAAGGGAGTTAAAAGCTGATATCCTTTCTTACTTACACAACAACACAAAGTAAAGAAGCGCACCAACCCCTTTCGATGAAGTTGAAAGCGCTCAAGTCCATTCAAAAGCAATGTAGAAGGAGGCCCAAATGTAAATGACAACGAAAGGCCTCTAAGTCTGCCTTTCGACCGAGTCGATAGGACTGACTTGAAAAGTGCCAACCCACACCTATAAATAAGACCCTAGGGGTCTGGTTTAGGGGATCTGAATTCACGCACTTCTCTTTTGTACACTCTTAAAATTGTAAACTCTAATTCTCAAACTAGATTGGGGATTTGACTACCTTGTATTACTTAAACTATAAGCAATATAGGAAAAAGGTAATAAGAGCAAGTTCATGGCATTTTGGATATTTTAGCTGATGTGCTGTTCCTAGGAGATTCTGTCTATGTTCTACTTACGTCAATCTGTTCAAATGGTCACCTTCAGAAGAAGTCGAACCCTTTAGCTTACTAATTCCCTTAGATCCTTAAGCCTTTAAATCCTCAAATCCTAACCTCAAGTCATTGAAAGGAAAGCTTTCGAAGAAATCGGAACCCTTTAATTCAACTCATTTTCTTAAATCATATAGACCAATACTCAAGTCACCTCAAACACTTTGAAAGATTGTTTCGAATGGATACTAGTCAAATTTAACTAGTTCGAAAGGTATTATTAAGGGGAATTCAAGTGTTTCGAATGTGTCGAAAGGTTAAATAATAAAAGTTTCGACTACCATTATCTATTCGAAAGGTGGCTTAAAGGGAATCGAATGATAGTAACTAACTCCAACTGTTCGAGAGGTGGTTTCGATTGGATTACTTACTCTTTAAACTTCACTTTGGAGGTGTTGATAATTTTTTTTGTTAACATTTTTGGTACCAGAGGGAGGGGCTGAACCTCCGATATTGTTGAATTTCCAAGTCCACTTTCCTCTATTCCAATCCAAGTCCAAGCTAACCTACTTTAAACTTTACATCATCATGTTTAGAAAAATCAAAAGGTCCAAATACAGATCCTCTGAGCCATATCCAAGTGGATTCTCCCATAGGACATTTAGTGATTCTATACTTCATGAAGAACAAATGTTGAGATTGGAAGCTTTATGAATCATGAAGAAAAGAAAGTTGAATCTTATGATCCAAACAAATGGATTTTAAACACTTTTCACATTACCCCCACAACAATCTTTGCCTTAGGTGGAATAAAGAATGGAAGTAACAATTTGTTTGGACAAATGAGAAAAGAAATTCAACTCTACGCCAAGGGTACAATCTTTGAAGAAGGAATGATGGTTGATTACAACGCCTTAGCACATAAATGTCATCAAGCAACAAGCAGAACATTGCCTACTTATGAACTTCAAAGGGTTTCGAAAAGAAAACTAATTGTTGAGAGTGAAGCTTCAGAACCAAGTAATAAAAGTTAGAAACCTTCCTCAAAAGACAAATTTCAAGTCGAGACTCCTTAAGGAATGCAATTCGACAACATCAATCGAGAATGCTTATTTGCTACCCAAGGAAGAGCTCAACTATTGGCCATCATAGAAGAAAAAACCTAAATATGAAAAGAATTGGGGAGGATCCTATTGTCACTATCATATAATGAATGAACATGATACAAATCAATGTAGAGCATTGGAAGGAATGGTGATCAGTTTCTTCAAACAAGGAAAAATCGATGAATTTGTAAAGAGTTCCCCATTGGATTCAATAAAGAACTACTTTGCTAAGAAAAATCTATATGGTTGGGACTGAAATTCTCCTTGCACTTGGACATTCACCTTAAATAGTCAAAGCCTTTGTCTGCTGAGTTGGCTAGGTTAAAACGCCTTCTAGAGGGAGGATAGAGTAAACCTTTGGCCCCACCATGTTATGGCCTGGCCAAGGCACCGAACAAGCCCTTATTCACGCCACGCTATGACCAGGTCAAGGTGCCTCTTGGAGGGAGGTTGGGTAAGTCCTTGGGTCTTACTTATGAATAAGCTAACCAAGCGCACCAGACAACAATGGATTATGACGTCCGAGCCTAAGAAGCGGCATATCAAACAACGGACTAAGATGTCCAAGCCCGAGAAGTGGCATATCAAACAACGTATTAAGATGTCCCAGCCCGAGAAGCAGCATATCAAATGATGGGTTAAGATGTCCGAGCTCATGAAGTGGAAAATCAAACAACAACATACGAGACCTAAAGGGTTATACATGTCAAAACAATCAAAATCCAAGGAGCGATACATAACAGAAGGCTTAAATAAGAATCTACAACCCTCAACTTCAAAGAAGAATTTTTGAACTACACTTATAATACCCGAATCTAGGCTTTGGGTCTTTCATTACTAAGATCTAGACTTCACACATTAATATCCAAATTAGAGTTTTGGGTCATTGCTAATAATCTATGTTCTTCATCATACCTGAATCTGATTTTCGAGGCTATTACTAGACTTACTCATTAATCCATGAATTTGGGCTCTAAATGCCTATTATGGAGATTATTATTATGGATTTCTATTTATCATCCACTACTGCCCAAATTTAGGTTCCAAAGCAAGCGATGTTGAGATTTCTATGAATTTTTAATCTTCAATTAAGCTCAAGATCTATTTTACTAATGCCCAAATCAGGGTCACTGGACTTCTACTATAAATTTTCAGACAATGATTTCTGGACTTCTATTACATGATTATTTTTGGCTTTCTGTTAGCTATCTCCAGAAGATGAATTTCTAAACATCTATAATTGAATCCAAAATTGAATTTCTATTTCTCTATCATTGGATTTATGGTATTCTATCAATATAGTTGAAGTTGACTTCCTGGCTCTCTCTCATCATTACCAAAGATGGGTTTCAAGACATTCAACCGTATTCAATTATATAATTAATTTTCGTTGATTATCATATTTTTATATAATGATCTGCTAACCTCCTCTAATAATATAGATAAACTTTTATATAAATTTCAAATTAACGATAAAGAAAATTGTTTACTTCGAACTTTTCATGGAAACGAGATCGGTAAATGTTTGCATGAAAAATGGACAAACAACTCCATGTCATACTAATGGAGCTGCAAATACTATTTGCAGCATACAACTATTGTTTGATGGATTTTAGTTGCGAGTGTATGTGGTAGAAAATCAATAGTTTGCAATAATGAATAAATAAAGGGCTGAAATGTAAAAAGACACAGAATTTGTAGTGGTTCGTCCACTGTTCCTCTTTTATTATTTCTTTCATATTTGATTACAAGTACAAGCTTTGTATATGAGTAAACATATAGTTAGAATTAAGGGCTTTCCCTCTCAAAGTTGTCTGCATTATTGATGGAAGCTTCTCTGTTTTCCACCCATCCCTTTTTATGATGCCACATGCCTTATATTTATAGAGCGAGATTGTGAGGAGAGGCAGTTGAGTACATAGCTTCTTGGCTTTGGTTCAACCTTGCTGTTGTTCCACTGCTCTGGAATGCTAGTTGAATACTATCCTGGTAGCTCCCTTCATTCGCTCATCCAGGCCTTGGAATTTTGAATGATGGAACAGGTAGGTTTATCCTTAAGAGCCCAAAAGAAAGTGGATCGTGCCCCCAAAAGGGCCGGACCAGATATGTCGGGTGGATCCAGCACCAGAAGGACTGGACCAAGTGGGTCCTGCCCTAAAAGAGTTGGACCACGTGGATGAGGCCCCAACCAGGTGGGTCCGGCATAGGGCTGGACCAGATGGGTTCGGATTATGCTGGTCCAACCTAGGCTGGACCAGGTGGGTCCAGCCCCAGACCAAGGTGGTTCGCGCCAAACGGGTCCGAGTTAGGGCCGGACCAAGATGGACCAGCCCCAGGCGGGTTCGACGCATAGGTGTAGGACCAGGTTTGGCATAGGCCAGACCACTTGGTTCTGGCCGTGGATTGAGCCAGGTTAGTCCGGCACACAGGTGGTCCGACATAGTGCCGGACCACTTGGGTCCGACCAGGTACCGGACCAGGTTGGTCCGAGACCAGGGTACCGGACCAGATCTAGTGCGGCACCTAGGACCGAAGCTGGTCTGGTCCGGCACTGTGCCGGAGCAGAAATTTGGTCTAGCACGGGTGCCGGACCAGGTGGGTCCAGCACCAGGATGCCGGACCATGTGGCCCGGTCCTGGGGGCAGGACCTGTGCAGATCTGGCACTTCTTGGCCGGACTGAGCTGTCCTAGGGGATGTCCGGCCTGATAGGCCGATCCTGTGCGGGTCCGGACCTACCGGACCAGACTGAGCTTGTCCAGCCCTACTCGGCTGGACTCTACTTGGACTCAGCTGTCCCAGCCCTGTTGGGCCAGACTCTATGAGGTCCGACCCTGTTGGGCTGGACTCAACTGTCCCGACCCTATTGGATTGAATGTATGGCCCTATTGGGCCGGATATGGTGGATCTGCTTTTCTAGATAGGTTCTTTGCTAGTCTAGGCGGAGCCACGCATTGGTAGAAGGCGGGCTTGTAGTCTTTATTGTTGGATCACGTTAGGAAAATCTTAGAATGATTATACCTTTTAAATGTTATTTGGATTGGGACACAGTTCAGACCGACGCTCACATCTTGACCTTGCGAACATTTCTAAGCTGCTCTATATCTATTTCAAGCCTTTGATAATTTTTCCTCTAACTTTTCATATCCACTATGAAGTGGGTGAAAATGCGTACAACATTTGCCCCAAAAATTATACTTTCGCGAATGCAAAGTATGCTTTGTTTTAATCTGGGGTTACCTCACCAGTATTGTAGGTGTCATCCTGGTATTTGACTATCCACATCTCAACATCGTCCCAAAGATGAGCTTCTTTTCGTTAGCTGGATGTAATGCTCTGTTTGTCTTGAGGTGGACTTGCTGGTCAATCGACGTCGTTTTTAATTATCCTCCATTTGGTAGGGCGGTATTTCTTCTTAGCCTTCCTGTTTCTTGCTTCGAGGCCTTGAGGTGTATGTGTACTTGGTTATTTTCTTTTCGTGATATTTGACTTGAGACCCGTGATGTTGAATTTCGGCTTTCGACCATCGTATGGCCAGCTTGAGTGAGCATGGCCTTACCATCTAATTGCTGAGTTTGTATATTTTTTTAATAATTTTTTCGTTCTAGGTCAAGTTCAATTATTGATGCAGTAATGATTTTCCATCCGAGGGTTTTTGTATATTCAATATTATGCATAGCACTATTGAGTGGATATTGGCTATGTCTGACCAAGCTAGACCAATAGGCTTACGTTCCATCTAGTCTGATTAAGTGATGAAATTTGGAGTAATCCCTCACTCCTATGTTAGCTCTTCCAGGACTTTCCCCTAGGCAAATTTGTATAAGATTATCTTAACTGATTTCCTTGGTTGTTTGCTTGTTGATGTCTCATGTATCTGTTTGGAGTCGACTACTAGCAAGCAATAGTTGGGTAGGCGTTGGGTCTGAGCGAGTGGTCTTGGCTCTTTTGAGCGGAACTCAAGGAAATTTGTCGGCATTGTGAATTAGGAGTCTAATCGTCGATCCGGTTTATGCCGATTATCATAGTCAGATGTCTCCGACGTGGAGTGTCTATTGGTGAGATTAGCTTGTTTTCCCTTCATTGGTTGTGTAGAATCAACCGTTTAAGTCAAATGTCCCTTTAGCTTTGGCTGTAGGGGATCGTCCCATTCTGTTGACTTTACCTACAAGTTTAGGGTCCTTTTAGGCTTAGTGAGGTCAAGGACTTTCATCCTTACCTTTGAATTAGTTATAGACTATTAGTACATTTATTTGGAGTTTTACCATAGATATATGTTAGAGTCATTCCGCGTGTCCTCGGGCTTTAGTTATTAGATAAAGGTATTAAGATATTTTTGTTAAAATAGACTTTGATATGAATTAATTACATTTGGAAGGTTAGACATCGAATCACTTTTGCTTCGAGAGGCCATCATCATTCGAAGTGATTCCCTACTTCTAAGGTTTAGAGAGTAATTTGCGGGGACGTGGCAATCCACTAATGCTCATTACATCCTTCAGAGCTCCTTTTAGTGGCGTTGCCAAAAGTCATCCAAGAGTGCTCATTATTTGTCTGGGTTTGCCCTCAGCATAATGCACTTGGTTGCTTCCCAGAACATGCTGCCTTGTATCAAGAATGGGTTTTAAACTTGCGAACTAAAGGTTATGATTCCAATGTGCTATTACCGAGCTAAGTGGTAATGTACGTGTATGATCAAGGGGTGAGGTGGTGCTATGCCCCCAAGTATTTTTTTTATTGAATTAAGCTTATCTTACAAAAGTTATTCATACCTTTGCACTGAGTTTTTTTCCTCTTAGGTTCCATAAGTTTTTTAGCTTTGGGAGAATCCTTACAATTTTTCGAGTGAAGTCGGCTGGAAGGGATATTCTAATTCTTGTGGCAACCTTGGATTGAAGTTCCTCTATCTATGATGGAGTTGAGTCGATGGTCCGTTTTTTCCTCTAGTGGAGTGGAAGCGAATGAATATCCTGTTGTGGTTGGCAGAGTGGAATTCATATTTCTACTATCTATAGGTAATTCTACAAGACTAAAAGAAATTGTTAGAAGCGTCTAGTGTGACAATTACGAATTATATTCTCCATCAAGAGATCTAAACTTAAGATTTGGGGCACGTAAGTTACTTGTCCTGCTTTTGGATTTGGTGACATATGGTTTGGCAGCCCAACCTATGTTCTAAGGGAGTGTAACCATTATAACCGCCGTACTTAAGATTTAGAGCCGAGATTCGCATATAGTAACTACCCGGACCATTATGGCATGTATCATGAGTATTACTCGGTTTACGGTGGCCCGACTAGCGTGGATGCTGATCGTTTAACCATGAACTATCCCTTGTAGCAGTCATGCCTTTATCGTGCGATTTATTATCAGTTTGCACTTACCGACGAGCCAAACACCAATGATAAATTGCCAAGGCTATAATCATGGCTAATTAGTGACTTATAGTCGGTTTATCATTGCTGGCTAGGGGGCCGATCATCAGTAGTAAACTACCAAGCTACTATAGTGCTCATCGTCATGGTTATCTTTCTTTCACTACTGCTGGTGAGAACTTGCGACTGATCGTAATAGGAATAATGTCAGATGAGCAAAACATCAACTTTTTCTTTTTAGTGGTTTTAGGTGATACATGCTTTTTACAAGCTGAGAGAAGTAATGGCGAAGATGCTAGAGATTTCTTCCTTTACCAAACACCTTTCCCGTCAACTGTCGACCGAATGTAAGCTCTATTATGGAGATCCTTATGAACAACAAATGGTCTTTCCCAAACTGGATCTACCATGCCTGGACGGAGAAAGATTTGCTTCGGAATAATGTCTCCCTGTTGTAACTCTTGGGCCTTCATATTAGATTTGTATTGTTGTGCCACTTTCTGTCCATGTGTGGCTGTCTTAAAGGCAGCATTACTGCTTCTCTCCTCAACTTGTTTGGCCCGGTATTCTTAAAGCAAATAAAATATGTCATGTTGTTGTTTTGTATTAGGCTCTACAGGCCCCCAGTGTTGTAGGTAGTTCATCAATCCACGCTCCTTAGGCTTTATCTAGTTTTTTCTTAATTTGTGTCTGCAAGATTTTATTGACAGCTTCAATCTACCCGTTAGCCAGGGGAAACACCTACTGTGAGTCAATCCATGCTTTGAATGCATTCATTCTTTGGGTTACTCAAGCTAGGTTTGTGTCTGGATGCCCGATTGGTATGTCATTGCTAGGGAAAAGGGCGGTCGTCAGCAATGAACTGCCAAGGCTATTGCCCTTAGTCATGGCTATCTTATTTTCACTACTTCCAACACATGCTTGTGATCTAGGTTTCTAATCACAAAAGAACGAATGGTTATAACAGCATAGGTGCTATGTGAATATAGCTAGGTGCGTTAAGTGCATATAGTTGCATATTTGTTAAGTGAATGCATTAGTCTCTTGCCACTTTCAAAGGGAAAGAGTAGCTTAGACCAAACCTGCCGCTTCAAAAGAAGTGCAGAGTACCATGTTGTGTAGTATGCCTGGTATAAGGTTTTCTCTTCGATAGGAATTCTCCCTTGGTATTTTTGTAAGACTCTATGGAACCTAGGAGCCGATGGCATTGTCCCGAAATGACAACCGAAAGAAGAGGTTTGTCATGATACTTCCTTTGCAGGGCCATCTCTTGTCATGTGTGTGACATGTTTATGCGAGCATATTGTGTGATTGGAGAGCTCCTCATAAAGAATTTCTCCTGGCAGTCATTGGACTAGTCATCTAATCGGGTTGATTTTGATTAATTTGTGGATTTATAGTGGATCCCCCAAGTGTGCATCCAACTATCTTTAATCCTCAATCAATTTGAATTGCGTTTTCTGATTATTAGATCACGACGGACTTGTGAAGCTAGTATCTTGATTGGTGACTGCATTGTCCCAGCGGCTTACTATACATATTGCTAATTTGTGTTGAATTGTGATATAAGGAGTAGTGGTGGTGGTTCTGGATATCTCTCTCCTTTCTGCTATAGGCCAAGTGTGTTGGAATTGCTGGAGCTCGGTCTTTCAAAGCCTTTCCTTTTAGGTAACACCAGAATCAAATGGATGGCTTCTCTCTTATCATTGATCATTCGTGTCGCGGAGGCAGAGAGTTATATCTCTTCCATTTTGCTATAGCATTTGTGCAGCAAGCTATGTTGGCTTCCTTGGGTGACCATCTATCTGAATTCCTGATAGTGATGTTTTCTCATCTTTATGTGCCTTACTTACCGAATGGAGAGATCATGCATAGTTGTAGGGGTTAGTTGGATTATTTGTCTTTACTTCATGTAGCTTATAAGCACCCACGGATTGATCAACAAATGTAATGGATTTACGAATCCTTCTTTCACCTTTTTCCAAGGTTGGAGATCCAAGGGTAGATGATAGAGTCTTGCAATAGCTTAAGATTGATTAGAATGAAAGAAAAGTAATTATATAATACATCCTTTGTGCTTTCCATTCATCAACAAGTGTGGAGATCTTGGCAAGTGTCCAAAGGGCTGGGTTAGCCCTTAATAAAGGTTTGTAGTGGGAATTCAATAGGTTTTGTTTTCCTAGAGGGTGGACTAGTAACTCTTGGTCTTATTTTCTTCTCAGTTCATATTTTTCGAACGTATCTTTAGGTATGGAGAGCCATTGACACTATGTGAATCAAGTTCGGTACGTGTTGGATTGGTATGCCTTCATGCATGATAGGAGTGAAAATGTGTCGTGCTTGTCGTATATAGACTTTGAGTATTCGATCATCATGACTTCGCTCTTCAAGTTGTGATATTTCGATCCATCAGCGGCATCTCAATTATAGTACTTTGATTTGATGCTGGATGGAAAAAAAGGTCTACGCATGGTGTTTATTTGGTTATGTAGAATACTCCTCCTGTGTTATCTAGACTGGGACTTTCCTTGTATTATGACATTAGGATCAAATACTTCTTTATGCCCTAAGCGTGAAGAGAGTTTATCCATCAAAGCTTTATGTAGAGCAATGAAATGTTTACTAATTTCAATCACAACTTAGCACTGGGAGGTTGTTAGACTAGTCTTCATGCTTTTATATATCTAGATAGCTGTTGCATTCTTTGCAGCGGAGTTCTCCCACTTTAGGCGGCACATGGGGAAGTTGTTCTCCTTCCCTTCCTAGAGAATTTATACTTTTCGAGAGAGGAAATTCCATTTTCGAAAAGTATTAGGAGGTTTTGTAGCTTTGAAGTGTTGATGGTCCAACTCTTAAAATAAAGAGAGAATCTTGAGATAGGAGATATAGCTTCTCAATCCGGGAAATGATGATTACAAACTTGGAAAAAGAAGAAAAAGAGAAAAGCTCTAATTTCATAGAGACAATAACTTTAGATCAGGAGAAATGATTTCGAGTTTGGAAGGAGAAAAGAATTTCCTTAGAGCCGTAGTTCTATATTTTACTAGTGGAATAGGTTCCCCCATACAAAAGAGTAAAATAACTTTCTTATGTTAAAGAAGCAATGCTTCCAGATGGAAAGAGAATAAGATTTGATTTTAGATCCGAAAAATGGTTAAGTGATCCTTTTGGTCAAAAGAGTGTTTTTTCATCTGGAATGAGAAAAGGAAGATAGAACGATTTCAGATCTACAAAATAACTACATGTTTCTTTTTGGCTGAGAAACAGTCTTTGCAAATCTGAAAGGAGATACGGTGATTTCAGATCTAAGAAGTGAATACATGTTTCCTATTGGTTAAGGAGATGCATTTGTAGATTTGAAATAAGAGAAAATAAATATAGAATTTTTTTTTTATCTATAATGGATAATGATTGCAGATCTGAAAAGAGAAATAGATTTTGCTAAAGTAACGGCTTCAGATTTGGGAGATAAAGAGTATTTTAATTTAAGAAACAATGATCTCAAACTAGGAAAGTAAGAAAAAGAGAATGTCTCATGCCAAGGAGACAGTGACTTTAGGTCTGAAATGAAAAAGGTATAAATTTTATTAATAAATGCAATTTCAGATCTCAAGACTAGAAACAGGTTTTCTTTTGTGAAAGAAAATAATGATCCAGATCTAAACAGTGGGAAAAAGGGGTTTCTTATGTCAAGAAACCACGTTTTGGATTCCTAATGAGAAAAGAAAGGTGGCTTGATTTTAGATCCAAAGAGGGGTATGAGAAATGCGGATTACGGATCGTAAGGCTGGAATAACACTAGAGGGAGAGGAGTGAATAGTGTTTTATGGATTTTCCAAATATTTTTGAAACTTATGTAATTTAATCACCAACAAACGCAATTCATAGACACAGATATAATCACAGAATCAAAAACAGATGCAAATACTAAATAAAAGCAGTAAAAAAAAAGAACATACTAGGATTTTATACTGGTTCGGAGTTACCCTACATCCAGTCCCGCACAATTGTACGGATTTTTTTTCAAAATAATCACCCGGATTCACTCTCGATTTCAAGACTACGAGGTACACCCTCCTATATTCGAGTCCGGGGAAAATTCTCTTGATTTAACCAGGCTACAAGGTCACCTAATTGATTTCCGGGGCTGCAATCATACCCAATTGATTTCAAGGCTCAACCGCAAATTTTACTCAAAAGTTTGATTTACAAATGATCCTATAGCACTGAATAACACCGAGATCTTATGAAGAGAGGGGCACAGAATCAAAAAAGATGTAATCAAGTTTGATTCACTTGATATTTCGACAGAGTATATTTTGGAATTCTTTTATAATAAATGTAGAAGATGAAGAGGAGAGAAAACAAGTGAAATCTGATTAAAATTCGCTTAGAACTACTGGTATTTATAGAAGATCAACGGCCATATCTATTCGTGAAAGGATACGACGAATAGAGACTTCTTTTGAAATTTTGAATTTTAACGTGCACCATGTCGACATGGGGGTAGGAGTATGTCGGCATGCTCTAGGCAAAAAAATGGTGATTTTGATTTTCTTATTAAAATTGGTTTCTATAATTTGTCAAAACAATTTCTAAACTTTGTAAATATATTTGAATATAGTTTAAATATATAAAAGTAATTTTTAATATATATAATCTTAATCTATAAATGATTTAAAATCTGAGTATATAAATATTTAAAACAAGAGATAGTTTAAAATCAAGGATAATTTTTGAAATCAAAATAACAAAAAATTATAAAGACAATTTTGAGGGTAAAATATTTCAAACAAGAGAGGTGTCTTTTTGAAAATAAGGTTTAAAAACATTAAAAATAAGAGATATATTTTTTAAAAGCATTTTCATAAAATTAGTGGATATCAAAATAGGACCACTATATGTTCCACTAGATATTGCCGTGGGTTCCATCCCACTAGGGTTCCCTCCCTTTAACAGGCTCGAAGTAGATTCGATTCCACAAATAAATTTCGAATAAAGATGCAAGTGCTTTCAAGAAGTTTTTACTTAATTCTAGACTCAATACTTATCTTGTACTTTGAAATCTTGAACTATGGATATCTTAATACTCATGAGTCCTCAATCTTGATATCTTCAATCTTGAATCTCTATACTGTGCAGTCTTCATTCTTGGTACCTGTATGGTTAAATCCCGCATGTACATATATATCTAAACTATAATGTTAGTATTTATATTTTATAACAAGTCCTAAGGTTGTTTTCATCAGAACCATCATCTCAAGGACTAACAATCTCCCCCTTTTTGATGATGACGACTTATGTTCATAAAATATACTTCTCCTTCATAATAACTCCCCTTAAAACTAATAACTCTCCCTTAATCTATGCCTAACTGCTCTATCTACTCTATTTTATATTTCTCCCCCTTTGTCATCAAATAAAACTAATCCTAAACTAATATAATTCCCCCTTTGTCTTATACTGGAGTACCTGTGACAAATTATGATAGAGTATATATAATAACATGAGTTGAAGACATGATAAATATGATAGTTTACACCCAATATGTACTATGTTTCATGTAATGTTATACATTCATTCAAACCAAAGCAAATCAAATCAAATCAAATCAATTCAAGCAATTCAAATCATAAGAAGATCAAATATTTCTAGGAACTTCAACCCATCCATCTTCTCCAAAGATAGGATCTTTTTTAATATCTTCTCAATCTTTATTATCTTGAATCAAAGTTCCTTCAGGATTTTCATTGAGATCATCTTTGTTTAGGAAAAAAAATCATCCAATGGAGAGCATAGAAATACTTCTCTTGTTCTTTTATCATTTGCATTTAACTTAGTTCTAAGTGCCTTTGATTGCGAAGAATAAAAGTAAGTATATTCTTGAATGAATTGAGAGTTTCTTCAAGATTATAACTTAGAGTTTGAGAGGAAGAAGCCATTTTAGATAAGTAGTTAAAAGATGAAAATAGAGATAAGCAGAAATGAAGAGATTACAAATTTCTGTGAAGAAATAGGTGTTTAAATAGGCAGAAATTCGTTTAAAATGAATAGACAAGAGTTTGTTATTTTAATTTCAAATTTTCAAAAATAACCAAATCAGTCAGTTATATGTCGACATAGGGGGTTGGGGTATGTCGACATGGGTATGTTAATCTATGTATCTTCTTTGTATTGTGAATAAGTATGTATAAATATAAGCTTATTTACTATACTAACATTTGTTCCAGAGACATGATAAGGTAGAAAAACATCAGATAGATATTTTTTTATAGATAGATGAGCTAATACATGAGATACTTCATAACATGATAAAAGAGAAATACAATTTTATACAAAATAAACTAATACATCACATCCTAGTTTTTAGAATGTGCTAAAGGATGAGGAGGAGGATGATAAGCCAAGTTTCCGACCAACTTTAGCAAAGAACTTGTTCATATTAGTGGTCATTTTATCCAATTTATTACTAACGGATCTTTTGAGAATCTGTTGATTTTCCAATATCATCTTTTGATTTTCGAGGAGTGTTTTGTTGGAAGGATTGTTAGTATTAATAGGATATTCAATAATTTCCGAGGAGGTATCTTCATTTTCTTCTTCAATTTCCATTTAGAAAAGCACTTTTAACATCCATTTGAAATAACTGAAAATTATTATAGTTTGCTAAAGCAAGTAGAATTCTGATGGCTTCTAATCTTGCTACGGATGCAAATGTTTCATCAAAATCTATTCCTTCTTCATGATATTAACCATGTGCGACTAATCAAGGTTTATTTCTAATGACCTCACCCAGTTCATTCATTTTACTTTTATAGACCCATTTAGTTCCTATTATGGTTTTATCCTCGGGTCTAGGAACAAGCTTCCAAACATCATTTCTAGTGAATTGCATCAGTTCTTCTTGCATAGCCAGAATCCATGAATCATTAGATGATGCTTCCTTTGTATTTTTAGGTTCAATAGATGATGTAAAAGTTACATTACTCATGTTATTTAGTTGATTTCCAGTTCTAACAACAGATTCAATATCTCCTAGTATATTTTCTATAAGATGATCTTTTAAAAGCTTAACCTTTTTATTTGGATGAATAAGTTCATTATTTGTTTCAATTGATTCACTATTAGGGTGGAAAAATCTTCTTCATTAATTTATTCAACATCTTTGAAATTTTCGTCAAATGAAACATGCATTGTTTCTTCAATGGTATTTATTTTAATTGAAAACTCTGTATACTTTACTTCTATTAGAAAATCCGATAAAGATTCCTTTGTCGGATTTAGGATCAAATTTATCCAAATTGTCTTTTGTATTTAGAATAAAACACTAACTTCCAAAGATTCTAAAATAAGATACCTTTGGTTTCTTTTTGTAAAGCAGTTCATAAGGTATTATTCCCTTTTTATTGCACAATCTCTCAAAATTTTCATTTTCAAATTCCCCATCGTGATGACTATGAATGGTTATAATTTTTAAAGAAAGTTGGTTTTGAAGTCTTTTTGTAAAAAATTTAAATGAATCAAAAGTATCACTTTTATTTTTCATAAAAATTGTCCATGTAAAGCTAGAATAATCATCTATAATTACAAAGATAGATTTATTACAATTTATTGATTGAATTTGAGATGGACCAAACAAATCTAGATGAAGTAACTCAAGAGGTTTTGAAGTTGAAATCATATCTTTTAATTTGAAAGAACACTTCCTAAGTTTTCGTAATTGACAAGCATCACATATACTATCTATTTTAAAATTCATTCTAAGGAGACCTCTTACTAGATCAAGTTTAGAAAGTCTAGATAAAAGTTTAAAATTCAAATGCCCAAATCTTTTATGCCAAATCCTAGGATCACTTGTATTTGCCAAAAGACATAGATTTTCATTTGATACTAAGAATATAAATATTTTTCTTCCTAATTCCTTCAAATATAATATTTGAATTATTATCTTCAATGTGCCATTCATCTTTTTCAAATTTAATCTTGTATCCTTTATCGCAAAGTTGACTAATGCTAAGCAGATTGTGTTTCAGATTCTTAACTAATAAAACATTAGAAATAGTACGAGTTTTAGAGTTACCGACATTGCCGATGCCAATCACATATTCTTTTGAGTTGTCTCCAAAATTAACCAATCCTCCATCTTTATATATAATATCATTCAGCATATCTGGATTTTCAGTCATGTGTCTTGAACATCCACTATCAAGTATCTACTTATTCTTCTTGGTTTGCACAATTTTTCCATTGAGTCTTGATTCGTCAAAGGCCATACAATATTTTCCTTTCTGCATAGAATACAAATTCGGTAGATAACTTGATTTTCTACAATACCTATATCCAGATTTATGAGACAATGATGATTTGAACAGTTTTAAATAGTGTTAAAAAATCCCCAAAAATAGCCATTTTTAAAAACTTTTTCAAAACTCAGATTATGAAAACTTTGAAAACCTTACTCCGATACCAAATGTGAGAAATGCGGATTATGGATCCTAAGGCTAGAATAACACTAGGGGGTGAATAGTGTTTTATGGATTTTCCAAATCTTTTTGAAACTTATGTAATTTAATCACAAACAAATACAATTCACAGACACGGATATAATCACAAAATCAGACATGTATGCAAATACTAAATAAAAGCAGAAAAGGAAAGAACACACCAGGATTTTATACTAGTTCGGAGTTACCCTACGTCCAGTCCCGCACAATCATACAAATTTCTTTTCAAAATAATCTCCCGGATTACACCCTCAATTTCAAGGCTAAGAGGTATACCCTTCCGTATTCGAGTTTGGGGTAAACTCTCCTGATTTATCCAGGCTACAAGATCACCTAATTGATTTTCGGGGCTTCAATCGCACCCAATTGATTTCAAGGATCAACCGCACCTTTTACTCAATAGTTTAATTTACAAATAATCTTATAACTCTGAATAGCACTAAGATCTTATGAAGAAAGGTGCAGAGAATCAAACAAGTGATAATCAAGTTTGATTTACTCGATATTTTGGTAGAGTATAGTTTGGGATTCTTTTAGAATAAATATGGAAGATGAAGAGGAGAGAAAACAAGTGAAATATGATTAAAATTCATTTAAAACTATTGTATTTATAGAAGATCAACGGCCATATCTATTCGTGAAAGGATACGACGAATAGACACTTCTTTTGAAGTTTTGAATTTTAAGGGGCACCATGTCGACATGGGGGGTAGGAGTATGTCGACATGCTCTAGGCAAAAAATGGTGATTTTTATTTTCTTATTAAAATTGGTTTCTATAATTTGTCAAAACAATTTCTAAACTTGGTAAATATATTTGAATATAGTTTAAACATATAAAAGTAACTTTTAATATATATAATATTAATCTATAAGGTGATTTAAAATCCGAGTATATAAATATTTAAAAGATAAATATTTAAAACAAGAGATAGTTTAAATCAAGGATAATTTTTGAAATCAAAATATTAAAAAATGATAAAGATAATTTTGGGGATAAAATATTTCAAACAAGAGAAGTGTCTTTTTGAAAAGAAGGTTTTAAAAACATTTAAAATAAGAGATATATTTTTGAAAATCATTTTCATAAAATTATTGGATACCAAAATAGGACCACTATATGTTCCACTAGATATTGTCATGGGTTCCATCCCACTAGGGTTCCCTCCCTTTAACAGGCTCGAATAGGATTCCATTCCACGAATAAATTTCAAATAAAGATGTAAGTGTTTTCAAGAAGTTTTAGCATAATTCTAGGCTCAATACTTATCTTGTACTTTGAAATCCTAAACTCTTGATATCTTGATACTCATGAGTCTTCAATCTTGATATCTTCAATCTTGAATCTCTATACTATACAGTCTTCATTCTTGATACCTGCATGGTTAAATCCTGCATATACATATATATCTAAACTATAATTTTAGTATTTATATTTTATAACAAGTCCTAAGGTTGTTGTCATCAAAACCATCATCTCAAGGACTGACAATGGGTACATGTTTTTGTGTATAGTAAAAGTAGGATCTAAATTTCTCTATGTAGTAAAATGGATGTTCAAATCTGAAGAGAAAAAGAGGATTTTTTGTTTTATGTAAAACAGTTAAGATAAATTCAAAAAGAAACATAGATTTCAGTTGTTAGAAAAGAGGAGAGATATTTTTAAGAACGGAAATGATAATCTCTAGTCAGAAGATTAGAAATAGTGGGTTTAAAAACAAAAAGAAAATTAAGAAAGAGAGAGTTTCCTTTTATAAAGTAAAGTTCAGTTCTCAGTGAAAGCACAAAAAATGGGCAAACACCACCAAGTCATAGTAGTAGAGCTGTGAATACTATTTGCAGCATACAACCATCGTTTGAAGGATATTAGTTGTGAGTTTATGTTGTAGAAAATCAATAGTTTGCAATAAAGAATAAATAAGCATCTGAAATGCAAAAAGACACTGAATTTATAGTGGTTCGGCTTGAATGTGCCTACACCACTATTCCTTATTTATTATTTCTTTCATATCTGATTACAAGTACAAGCTTTGTATATGAGTAAACTTATAGTAGGACTTAAGGGTTTTCCCTCTCAAATTTTTCTACCATTGTTGATGGAAGCTTCACTATTTTCCATCCATCCCTTTTTATGATGCCACATGCCTTCTATTTACAGAGTGAGATTTTAAGGTGAGGCAGCCGAGTACATGGCTTTTAGGCTTTGGTTCAACCTTGTTGTTGTTCCTCTGCTCCGGAATGCTAGTTAAATACTATCCTGGTAGCTCCCTTAAATTGCCCATCCAGACCATGAAATCTTGAATGTTGGAGCAGGTGTGTTCATCCCTGAGAGCCAAAAAGAAAGTGGATCCAGCCCCAGAAGGGCTGGACCGGATATGTCTAGTGGGTCCAGCCGTAGAAGGACTGCACCAAGTAGGTCCGGTGGGTCCAGTCTGAAAGGGTTGGTCCACGTGGGTGCGTCCCCGGACATGGTGGGTCTGGGTCAGCCGGGTCCGGACCAAGTGGGTCCGGGTCAGCCGGGTCTGGCACCAGGCCGGACCAGGCGGGTCTGGCGTGGTCCCGAACCAGGTGGGTCCGGCCAAAACCAAACTAGGTGGTCCGGCACCAGGGGCCCGACCAGGTGGTTTGGCATAGTGTCGGACCACCTAGATCCGGCCGGGAGCCGAACCAGGTTGGTCCGGCAACAGCTGCCGGACCAGGTGGTCCGGCACATAGGTGGTTCGGCATAGTGCCGATCCAATTGGGTCCGGCATGAGGCCGGACCAGGTTGGTTCGGCATGAGTGCTGGACCATATGGCCTGGTCCTAAGGGTTGGACTTGTGCGGATCCGACACTTTTAGGCGGGGTCGGGTCTTGGTGGAAGGCAGGCTTGGAGCATTTATTGTCGGATCGTATTAGGCAAATCTTATACAAACATATCTTTTAAACCGTTATTCGGATTGGGACGCGGTTCGGACCAGTGTTCACATCTTGAACTTGTGAACATTTTAAGCTGCTCTTAGTATATTTTAGGTCTTTGTCAATTTTCCTCCGACTTTTCTTATCCATTATGTAGTGGGCGAATATGCCCACAATAGTAAGGAAGACTGAACGAGCCAACGAATAAAATCCGTAGTCCAAGTAATGAGAAAGTAGATTCAGAAACAACATTAGAAGAAAGGACTACGAACCAAATAATATTCACATAATTTACATAATTTAGAAAATTATTTATAGGTATTCAACACAAGTGTATGTTTTACAAGACCGAATAGTCTAATTTAGATTTTCAGCAATCGAAGGATCAACAATGTAACGATCGCGATTTTTCGTTGCCGAAAAATCGAACCGTTAGGGTTTTAGAAGAAGAAAGAGGTAGAAGAAGAAAGAAAAGAAAGAGAAGAGAAAACAGAAAAACAAGTAACAGAACGAGAAACAATAACAGAATCTCACAGTCGCAGCGGAACAATATATAATAGATAAATGAATATTCATTAAAACAAAAGAACTATACATTTTATACATTACATCACATTACATCAATCAGAGTGTACAACAACAACAGCGGAAAAGAAATACTATATATACAATAGATAATAGACTACGCTATCTGGCTCGCCTCCAGATCTGCACAGCAACTCCCGAATCCAGAATAACCTGACAACCTAACTCTAGACTGCCCGTGTGGAAAATAGTGGGCACCCAGAGTTTAGGAAAGGAACAATAAACTCCAGGTCAGTCATGGGACTGGTGTGAGAACTCAAAACAGTTAATCTTTAAACAAGCAACAAGAAAATTTAAATTTCGAAATCCGCAATGCTTTTTGGAAAATGAAACTACCATAAGGCCTCCCGGCACACACACAATGCAAACGCACACATGGGGGAGATTTCTCCTTATGATAGTCAAACATGCTTACTACGAGAAAAATTCTTTGATATTATTACTAGTGCATAGTGGAAAATATTTCGAAAGTATAATATAAATCCTAGCCAGCATAGGTACCATGATACTATGCCTACTATAGCTGCCATGTTAAATGGCAGGTTCTACAACTAAAACCGTACAGGGCACGTATTGGATGAATGGATTTCCAACAAATGGTCAGGCTAAGGAACTTCCTACTGCCACATGGGATCGCCTCTGGCGGGACGTCCCGAGAAACTAACGTTACGGTTAGATCTCTGCCAACACAAGGCCGGGTTACCTCTGTAACTAGGTAACTACTACACGAATATGTCATCCCCCGGTCCTTTGGGACCTTTATCCGAGCGCTCGATACCAACAACACCACACAGAAATAGATATAGTGTTTCCACATGAGTAAATATCTGGGCTCCATACCATGATACCACCCTTTACCAGAAGGAAATGACATACCCTAAAGGGCGCGACCCTCATAACCTTGCCGCATATTCCTGTTTCGACCATTTCCGGGGAGTGAGGTCCTGACGAAGTCTCGTCCACAAAGCTACGCTTTGTGTAACAAAGCCATGCTTCGGGTCCACAGATGACCAAAGCAATAATCACAAAGATAAATGATCAAACAAATGATCATATCACAAATGACCAACCAATGATCATCACACAGCAGCACTCAGCATGCCACATTACCAGATTGGGAAATATCGCTGATAACCTTCAACTACATAACCTCTGAGCTCGTACGTCTCAGAGAAGGGTGTTAAGCTAAGAGAATAAATTCTCCGCCACCAACAGAAATGTATTTGAAAGAAATCTGCTCTATCTCTCAAAATGTAATGTCAGACACGTAACCATACAAGTCTGTTCCGGGTTCGAACAGAACCGAAGGCACTTCCAAGGAAGCCCTTGCAATCCGGGTATTCACAATCCCGATAAAATTTCCCATCACAAAGGAAATCTCCATATCGTAGCTAACGATGCGGAGACAATCGATAGGTCATCCTATCGTTTTCACAAATACCCGGTCTTCAACACCGGTCTTCAAATGCAATCCAAACGACGTATCGCATATTCGGAATGGGATATATGACACAAAGGTCCTCTCCCGGCTAAACCGAATAGCGAGCGCTTATTTTAAAAATAAGTGTGCATTCAATTCCAAACAAACACAATCAATACCATCCAAGGGTAAATATTGATAGTCGGTTATTTAACTATCAATAAAGATGCGCCACATCATCAGATTCCAAATAAATTTCCAAAATTATTTAATCCCAAAAATATCTTCACAAGATATATATATATATATACACCATTTCCAAATAATTGCCCCAGTTATTTGTTTTACCAAAACCACTTCACGATAAAATTTTCCACACTTAACCAATTGAAAAACCAATTTTCAATTTACCTTTACCATTTGAAAACCAATTTTCAAATTACATTAACCATTTGCAAACCAATTTCAAATCACCTTAACCATTTGAAAACTAATTTCAAATCACCTTAACCATTTGAAAACTAATTTCAAATCACCTTAACCATATATACCTTTTGAAACAAATTTCAAACCACCAAATAAATCTTTACCGATTTATTTTAACTTACGTTCCAAATTCGTAAATTATATTTTCACATTTAAGAATAAATCAACATTTATTTTTAAACAAATTTCCCTTCATATATATAAATTCCAAAGTGGATTTAAATTCCAAGCATCTACTAGCATACGATTCCCAAATCGATTTCAAGTTATTTGCTTTCAATTACCTTAAAGGTGAATTCACAAAAACCGTTCCATTTCATATTAGAAAACCATTCCCATGCTTATTTTAAAAATAAGTAATTCACAAATTTATTTATTTTCAACGATTTGAAAATATTTAATATACTTAAGTTACCGTTAAGTATTTTATTCCATTCTCTTTAAGAAAACATTCTTTTATTCACATTTATTTGGGTTAAAAACGAATGTTGCGTAAAACATCGTTACGACAACCCAAAAACACTAGTATATGGATTTGAAATTAAAAATAGATATATAAATCCAATACTATACAAATTATCCCCTTCTGTTTCTCGAAAACGTCTATTTCAACAATCAATGTTGAAATCTATGTTTTCAATACTCAATACATTTTAAAACACCTTTAATTCGTTTTAAATTCCATTTAAAACATTCCTTTCCCAAAAACAAACCCATTTTATTTAATAATCTATTCAATATTCAAAATAGTGAATATAGCCCACTTAACAAATTCCCATATTTCAATTTATCAAATTCGATGGATTTCAAATTTATAAACATAGTTTATAAATTCCATTTCTATTATAAACCCCAATTTTATAAATTCCTTTATTAATCCGATGCAATTTACATAACCCAATTTCATACCCAAAAGCCATATTGTAAGTTAAATACTTATAATATTATTTATTTACCAAATCGTTCCTTTGAACTTCACCAATTTAAAATCTTATCACTTACAAGATTTCTTTATGGCTTATAATAATTTCAACAAATGAAATCTTCATTTATTAACAATTTCTATAAAATTCCCCTTTTTAATGCCCAAATCCATTTCTATAAGTTAATAACTTATAAAACTTCACTTCCCAATAACCATTCTTTTTATAAATTTCACAAATATATATCTATAGATTTATAATGAAATTCATGTTATACATCAACTTAACACTTTATAAATTTATTCTATAACTTCAATAATTTTTATTTAAAAACATCCATTTATAAAATCCTTTATATAAACCATTAATAATAATAACTTCCCAAAAACCAAATTTAACTATTTTATAAAACCTATTATTGTTAAAAATCTCTTTTAAGTTATATTTTATAAAAATATAATTTTTTAAAACATAAAATTTTATCCATCTATTTACTTTAAAATTTAATCAATTCAAAATTTTTAATAAACCATATTCTTTGAAAAAATCGATTTAAAACCCCTTTTAAATTCAAAACCGTTATTTTTAATTTTAAAAATTTGAATCCGATGATGCAACAACATCAGATGGTCAACCACGGGAATAAGTGTCATATATCAATATGATTATCAACAATCAACATAATATTTATAAACAAATAAATATGCGAGGAATCCAGTTGGATCCCTCCAACCTGTTACCCTGCATCCACAGACGTTAGCACAATACCAATTCCACTTCAAGGTGGAATATCGCGGTATATGGGATTTTATAAAATATCCGCTTAATAGGCGGCGCAATAGGGTCTCATCCGCTATACGAGGCGGGAAATCAAATCCGATATATACATATGCCAATATATATATATCGCTATATATAGTATATATCCTACTATATCTACTAGCACAATCAAACAGCAATCATCAATCAACATTAACTATTTATATTTTAAACCAAACTGTTCGATTGAGTGAGGAGTTCTCACCTTGATTTTGTTTCCGTTTTCGGGTTCGTTTCGAATAAAATTAAACGAACGTTTAATTTTACCCGAAATTCACACGTGCTCCAATCGACTCCAAACCAGTTGCATTATGAAGAGCACGACGATACGAAGCCAACGCAAAAAATCTCGTCCGAATCCGACCTCGCATGCAAAAGTTATCGCAGTTTAAACGTTGAACGATTCGAATTTTAAATTTAAACAAAAAAGAAAAAAGAAAAAAAAAAAACACCTCACTCACGCAAGCGGGCCCCCCCATCCATCTTCCGTGCGCGCATCTCTCTTTGCTCCAGTACGTGAAAACAACGCACTTGAACCCACTACAAACCGCACCAAGGGTTACACATCGCCTCCTCCACGACCACTTATACACCGATCAAGTGACGCCATGCCGAAGGCCTTGGAGCTAGCTACCCACGGCTATAACCTTGATGAACTCGGCCAAGGCATGGCCATGCAATTCGTGCCCAAATGCCGCCCCTTCCACCTCAATTTGTCGATGATCTACCTTGTTTCGAACGATCTCCACCGTTGGATCGAAAGATCTCGGTGTGCTTGACATCTTTGTAGTTTGAAGTTTTTGCAAATGGCTATCGGATCGAAAGATAATTGAAGGGGAAGTTGGGACATTTCTGGTCGTAGAAATAATTAGGGCCGGCTGCGTTTATCTTGGCTAGGGTTTTGAAAATAATATATACATATAACCATATTATTTTAATATTAAAATCACCAATTTGACACTTTTGCAAACGAACTCCAAATGACGCATGCCGCCAGGCGATCCTAATGTTTTTCCACATTCCGGACGCAATGGAACAGGTTTCGTAAGCTAATTCGGAAGTATGTGTGAGATACGGCAATAAACGGTCGATTTAAATTTAAACCGATTTAAACGATTTCTAGGCGTTTTGGCTTGTACCGGACAAACGATAAATCCGATTGACTTGAAATTTGAAATCTTGCAATAATATCACATTACGGATCCGATGAAACTGGTTTCGTCGAAATCCGAGACCGTTTGAAAAATGGCTATTTTAACTCGCCGAATTAAAATTAAAACGATATCGATGCGTTTCGAGCTGCCACGGTCAAACGACAACTCCGTTTGCTACGAAATTTGAAATCCGATAATAACTAACTATTACGGATCCAATGGAACTCGTTTCGTTCAATTCCGAGACTGTTCAAAAATTGGCTATTTTTCAGTCGATAATTAAATATTAAAATAATCAATTTTCACAAATTAATTCCAAATTCAATTTTACCAGTTCTAAAACATTTCTATAACTTTAATATGATATAACAAAATTTTCCAAACCATTTTCAATCATATTTAACCCAATATTTAATTATTTTTGGAATTTCACTATTAAATCATCGATTTAATTATCCCATTAAATCCAATATTCGAAAAATAAATTATTCGACTTAAAAATTCCACTTATTAATATTAAAAATAAATTAAATATTCAAATTTAAGTTATCAAAAATTCTGGGTCGTTACAATCTTCCCCCCTTAAAAGAATTTCGTCCTCGAAATTACAAGTTAAGGAGAATGATCCTAAACCGTTTATTATTTTTCCAAAGCTAATCAGTTTTATTAACTTTCTAACCTAAATATTTTTATTAAAGATTCACTATTATTTCAATTAGCTTTCCAACTCCAATTATAAGTTTCAAACAACATTGTTTATTTGACAATTCAAATTTAAATTTAAATTCAAATTTCAAACTTTCAAAATTTCTCAAAATTTTCTAACACCCTAAATTTTCGAAAAATTTCGCCAGAGTCTCCTTTGCGCGGCTAGATCGGTACGACTACAAAACGGCTCTACGGCCCCTCAGAATCAAAAGAAAAGAGAAAGCCAAGTGGCTAGAGAAGGAAATCATCAAATCTCATATAAAAACTGAAATACGTACCTTTTTGTCGAGCCATTCAATTTTTAACTTCAAAATCAAAATTCCAATCCATTATATACCTGTATATCCTGCTAGCATAATATCCAATTATAATATTCAAACCAATTTGCCAATTCAATTATAAAATTTCCAATACATGCTTCTTATACCACTTTTAGTTTACTATTAAAGTTGCATATTCATTTTCATTCAACTTTGCATTCCAATTTTCATTTGAATTCAATTACATAGCTTTCAAATTTTACTAATTCAATTTCATTAACACTTAATGAATTTTCATACAATCAACCAACAAGCAAATAACAACCAATGGACATCCAATACAACCAAATTTTATCCATTTTACTTACATTCAATTTGGTTCAACTGTTTTAATTTCAATTGGTTTAACATTCAATTGATTTTCATTCTACTATTCAACTATTTTCAAATGAATTTACACTTGCTTGCATCATTTCATATCAACTTATTCATATTCTATTGATTAACATTCAATTCATACTTTAACTCAATTGCTAGTTCTTTTTACAAATAAAATTGAATTTCATTTATATAACTTAAGTTCACATCTTTAACAATTTTATTTACTCACTTTATTCACTTACTTTGATATTAACATCAATTCTTTCAATATTACTTAACTTGCATTCCATTCCAACTTTATTTACATCATTTAATTCACTTGATTATTTAACTTTGATGCAAAGATCGATTTTTTATTCAACCTCACTTAAGTTATTCCATTTAAACATCATTTGTTAATTAAACTTAAGTTTTACTTATCAATTCAATTCGGATTTTAAATTCCAAAGTAAATCCTATTTAACTTTTACTTAAGTCAAATTCATATCAATATTCAAATTCATATTCCATTTTATTTAACTTAATTGTTTAACCATTTCAATAATTGGTTTTACTTACATTTTCCCATTCTATAAGTTATAAAACTTATTATTCAACTTCTAACTTATATTATAAGTTCAAAACTTATTTCGCTTATACTTATCAACTTCAAGTTGAATTTTAATTTCAAATTGATTTATTACCACAAAACTTCAATTTTAAATTCATTATTGTAGCAAATCCATCACATAGAAACTCGAAAATGATACTGATGATGCTGCAGTCATCACCCTTATTATTTCCCAGTGACAATAGTGAAATCAATGCTAATTATTCTTTCAAAAAGTTTTTTTCTATTCATAAATCACTTTTATAAACCTTTTACTTATATAATTTTACTTCTTATATACATACATGATTATCTTACAATTGTAACTCATTATTAATTATAATTTCATCTTATGATTCATTGGTTTATACCATTATTCTTTTACAATAGTTGCTTTTATTAGCTTATTCAAACAACTTTTAATTATTTTATATATATATATATCATTTACAACAACCAAGCAATAAATTATATACACACTTCAATAATTCCTGAAAAATTATTTTCTTTTTATATATAAAATATAATCGAGGTAAAATTATTTCATTTACCCAATTTAAAACAATATTGTGTCGAATTGTTCTATTCAAGTGTTTAGGAACCCCTTCGATTCAGTTTTCGAGGCTGCGCCGACGAAGGTTCATATACCACTCAATAAACCAATCATCACAATATAAAACAATTTTATATTCACTAACAAATACGCACTCATATCTATTATTACACTCACACTCATTCTAGAGTACTACTGACTCTATCTCTAATGAGTAATACCCAACAGAGCAGGTTGTCACTTAACCATAAGCTCTGATACCAAATGTAACGATCGCGATTTTTCGTTGCCGAAAAATCGAACCGTTAGGGTTTTAGAAGAAGAAAGAGGTAGAAGAAGAAAGAAAAGAAAGAGAAGAGAAAACAGAAAAACAAGTAACAGAACGAGAAACAATAACAGAATCTCACAGTCGCAGCGGAACAATATATAATAGATAAATGAATATTCATTAAAACAAAAGAACTATACATTTTATACATTACATCACATTACATCAATCAGAGTGTACAACAACAACAGCGGAAAAGAAATACTATATATACAATAGATAATAGACTACGCTATCTGGCTCGCCTCCAGATCTGCACAGCAACTCCCGAATCCAGAATAACCTGACAACCTAACTCTAGACTGCCCGTGTGGAAAATAGTGGGCACCCAGAGTTTAGGAAAGGAACAATAAACTCCAGGTCAGTCATGGGACTGGTGTGAGAACTCAAAACAGTTAATCTTTAAACAAGCAACAAGAAAATTTAAATTTCGAAATCCGCAATGCTTTTTGGAAAATGAAACTACCATAAGGCCTCCCGGCACACACATAATGCAAACGCACACATGGGGGAGATTTCTCCTTATGATAGTCAAACATGCTTACTACGAGAAAAATTCTTTGATATTATTACTAGTGCATAGTGGAAAATATTTCGAAAGTATAATATAAATCCTAGCCAGCATAGGTACCATGATACTATGCCTACTATAGCTGCCATGTTAAATGGCAGGTTCTACAACTAAAACCGTACAGGGCACGTATTGGATGAATGGATTTCCAACAAATGGTCAGGCTAAGGAACTTCCTACTGCCACATGGGATCGCCTCTGGCGGGACGTCCCGAGAAACTAACGTTACGGTTAGATCTCTGCCAACACAAGGCCGGGTTACCTCTGTAACTAGGTAACTACTACACGAATATGTCATCCCCCGGTCCTTTGGGACCTTTATCCGAGCGCTCGATACCAACAACACCACACAGAAATAGATATAGTGTTTCCACATGAGTAAATATCTGGGCTCCATACCATGATACCACCCTTTACCAGAAGGAAATGACATACCCTAAAGGGCGCGACCCTCATAACCTTGCCGCATATTCCTGTTTCGACCATTTCCGGGGAGTGAGGTCCTGACGAAGTCTCGTCCACAAAGCTACGCTTTGTGTAACAAAGCCATGCTTCGGGTCCACAGATGACCAAAGCAATAATCACAAAGATAAATGATCAAACAAATGATCATATCACAAATGACCAACCAATGATCATCACACAGCAGCACTCAGCATGCCACATTACCAGATTGGGAAATATCGCTGATAACCTTCAACTACATAACCTCTGAGCTCGTACGTCTCAGAGAAGGGTGTTAAGCTAAGAGAATAAATTCTCCGCCACCAACAGAAATGTATTTGAAAGAAATCTGCTCTATCTCTCAAAATGTAATGTCAGACACGTAACCATACAAGTCTGTTCCGGGTTCGAACAGAACCGAAGGCACTTCCAAGGAAGCCCTTGCAATCCGGGTATTCACAATCCCGATAAAATTTCCCATCACAAAGGAAATCTCCATATCGTAGCTAACGATGCGGAGACAATCGATAGGTCATCCTATCGTTTTCACAAATACCCGGTCTTCAACACCGGTCTTCAAATGCAATCCAAACGACGTATCGCATATTCGGAATGGGATATATGACACAAAGGTCCTCTCCCGGCTAAACCGAATAGCGAGCGCTTATTTTAAAAATAAGTGTGCATTCAATTCCAAACAAACACAATCAATACCATCCAAGGGTAAATATTGATAGTCGGTTATTTAACTATCAATAAAGATGCGCCACATCATCAGATTCCAAATAAATTTCCAAAATTATTTAATCCCAAAAATATCTTCACAAGATATATATATATATATACACCATTTCCAAATAATTGCCCCAGTTATTTGTTTTACCAAAACCACTTCACGATAAAATTTTCCACACTTAACCAATTGAAAAACCAATTTTCAATTTACCTTTACCATTTGAAAACCAATTTTCAAATTACATTAACCATTTGCAAACCAATTTCAAATCACCTTAACCATTTGAAAACTAATTTCAAATCACCTTAACCATTTGAAAACTAATTTCAAATCACCTTAACCATATATACCTTTTGAAACAAATTTCAAACCACCAAATAAATCTTTACCGATTTATTTTAACTTACGTTCCAAATTCGTAAATTATATTTTCACATTTAAGAATAAATCAACATTTATTTTTAAACAAATTTCCCTTCATATATATAAATTCCAAAGTGGATTTAAATTCCAAGCATCTACTAGCATACGATTCCCAAATCGATTTCAAGTTATTTGCTTTCAATTACCTTAAAGGTGAATTCACAAAAACCGTTCCATTTCATATTAGAAAACCATTCCCATGCTTATTTTAAAAATAAGTAATTCACAAATTTATTTATTTTCAACGATTTGAAAATATTTAATATACTTAAGTTACCGTTAAGTATTTTATTCCATTCTCTTTAAGAAAACATTCTTTTATTCACATTTATTTGGGTTAAAAACGAATGTTGCGTAAAACATCGTTACGACAACCCAAAAACACTAGTATATGGATTTGAAATTAAAAATAGATATATAAATCCAATACTATACAAATTATCCCCTTCTGTTTCTCGAAAACGTCTATTTCAACAATCAATGTTGAAATCTATGTTTTCAATACTCAATACATTTTAAAACACCTTTAATTCGTTTTAAATTCCATTTAAAACATTCCTTTCCCAAAAACAAACCCATTTTATTTAATAATCTATTCAATATTCAAAATAGTGAATATAGCCCACTTAACAAATTCCCATATTTCAATTTATCAAATTCGATGGATTTCAAATTTATAAACATAGTTTATAAATTCCATTTCTATTATAAACCCCAATTTTATAAATTCCTTTATTAATCCGATGCAATTTACATAACCCAATTTCATACCCAAAAGCCATATTGTAAGTTAAATACTTATAATATTATTTATTTACCAAATCGTTCCTTTGAACTTCACCAATTTAAAATCTTATCACTTACAAGATTTCTTTATGGCTTATAATAATTTCAACAAATGAAATCTTCATTTATTAACAATTTCTATAAAATTCCCCTTTTTAATGCCCAAATCCATTTCTATAAGTTAATAACTTATAAAACTTCACTTCCCAATAACCATTCTTTTTATAAATTTCACAAATATATATCTATAGATTTATAATGAAATTCATGTTATACATCAACTTAACACTTTATAAATTTATTCTATAACTTCAATAATTTTTATTTAAAAACATCCATTTATAAAATCCTTTATATAAACCATTAATAATAATAACTTCCCAAAAACCAAATTTAACTATTTTATAAAACCTATTATTGTTAAAAATCTCTTTTAAGTTATATTTTATAAAAATATAATTTTTTAAAACATAAAATTTTATCCATCTATTTACTTTAAAATTTAATCAATTCAAAATTTTTAATAAACCATATTCTTTGAAAAAATCGATTTAAAACCCCTTTTAAATTCAAAACCGTTATTTTTAATTTTAAAAATTTGAATCCGATGATGCAACAACATCAGATGGTCAACCACGGGAATAAGTGTCATATATCAATATGATTATCAACAATCAACATAATATTTATAAACAAATAAATATGCGAGGAATCCAGTTGGATCCCTCCAACCTGTTACCCTGCATCCACAGACGTTAGCACAATACCAATTCCACTTCAAGGTGGAATATCGCGGTATATGGGATTTTATAAAATATCCGCTTAATAGGCGGCGCAATAGGGTCTCATCCGCTATACGAGGCGGGAAATCAAATCCGATATATACATATGCCAATATATATATATCGCTATATATAGTATATATCCTACTATATCTACTAGCACAATCAAACAGCAATCATCAATCAACATTAACTATTTATATTTTAAACCAAACTGTTCGATTGAGTGAGGAGTTCTCACCTTGATTTTGTTTCCGTTTTCGGGTTCGTTTCGAATAAAATTAAACGAACGTTTAATTTTACCCGAAATTCACACGTGCTCCAATCGACTCCAAACCAGTTGCATTATGAAGAGCACGACGATACGAAGCCAACGCAAAAAATCTCGTCCGAATCCGACCTCGCATGCAAAAGTTATCGCAGTTTAAACGTTGAACGATTCGAATTTTAAATTTAAACAAAAAAGAAAAAAGAGAAAAAAAAAACACCTCACTCACGCAAGCGGGCCCCCCCATCCATCTTCCGTGCGCGCATCTCTCTTTGCTCCAGTACGTGAAAACAACGCACTTGAACCCACTACAAACCGCACCAAGGGTTACACATCGCCTCCTCCACGACCACTTATACACCGATCAAGTGACGCCATGCCGAAGGCCTTGGAGCTAGCTACCCACGGCTATAACCTTGATGAACTCGGCCAAGGCATGGCCATGCAATTCGTGCCCAAATGCCGCCCCTTCCACCTCAATTTGCCGATGATCTACCTTGTTTCGAACGATCTCCACCGTTGGATCGAAAGATCTCGGTGTGCTTGACATCTTTGTAGTTTGAAGTTTTTGCAAATGGCTATCGGATCGAAAGATAATTGAAGGGGAAGTTGGGACATTTCTGGTCGTAGAAATAATTAGGGCCGGCTGCGTTTATCTTGGCTAGGGTTTTGAAAATAATATATACATATAACCATATTATTTTAATATTAAAATCACCAATTTGACACTTTTGCAAACGAACTCCAAATGACGCATGCCGCCAGGCGATCCTAATGTTTTTCCACATTCCGGACGCAATGGAACAGGTTTCGTAAGCTAATTCGGAAGTATGTGTGAGATACGGCAATAAACGGTCGATTTAAATTTAAACCGATTTAAACGATTTCTAGGCGTTTTGGCTTGTACCGGACAAACGATAAATCCGATTGACTTGAAATTTGAAATCTTGCAATAATATCACATTACGGATCCGATGAAACTGGTTTCGTCGAAATCCGAGACCGTTTGAAAAATGGCTATTTTAACTCGCCGAATTAAAATTAAAACGATATCGATGCGTTTCGAGCTGCCACGGTCAAACGACAACTCCGTTTGCTACGAAATTTGAAATCCGATAATAACTAACTATTACGGATCCAATGGAACTCGTTTCGTTCAATTCCGAGACTGTTCAAAAATTGGCTATTTTTCAGTCGATAATTAAATATTAAAATAATCAATTTTCACAAATTAATTCCAAATTCAATTTTACCAGTTCTAAAACATTTCTATAACTTTAATATGATATAACAAAATTTTCCAAACCATTTTCAATCATATTTAACCCAATATTTAATTATTTTTGGAATTTCACTATTAAATCATCGATTTAATTATCCCATTAAATCCAATATTCGAAAAATAAATTATTCGACTTAAAAATTCCACTTATTAATATTAAAAATAAATTAAATATTCAAATTTAAGTTATCAAAAATTCTGGGTCGTTACAAACAATATGTTGAATTGCGATGCGAAGGATTTGTTTAAGCTTCTTTTCCTTCTTCCTTATTTTATTAGTATCATCAATGGAATCAATGCAAGCCTTTAAAGCATGGTTAAAATATTTGTTAGCACCTTTGAGGGTTTTTTTTTGCCTTTCTAAATCAGCGGTGTGCTTTCAAAGAAGATATTTATCATGATCAAATTTCTTAATCTGAGTCGAATACTTATTTATGCAGTGTCAGTATCTCACTTTCTCTTGGTCATCAAAATATCTCATCATTTCGAATTTAACCATTCTACACCATTCTCCTACTGCACTCTCGTCTAAGCCAGATGGAGGGTTAGTTGTAGCCGAAATTTGTTAAATAGCTAAAGATGAGGGCCTTGTCGATATCACAACAAACGAGGAAATCAGAGAAATTGGCGAATTGATATTCAGAATATAGTCCTCCATAATAAACTCCAGGGATTTACATTGAGCTTGACCGTCTCTTAATTTTATCTCTAAATCACTTATCTGTTAAAGGAGCATAGACATATCTTGATTGCAGTCAACCATGGGGTTTGATTTAATCTGACGCTTTAGTTGAGAAATTGTTTCATTTTTGTTCTTGATATCCACCCCAAGACCTGTAATCCGATCGTTAAGGCCTCTAACAATCATCTTCTGAAGCAAAATTCTCCAATGCCATTCTAGCGCTTCAATGTTGCCTTGGAGACGAGTAGACAAAGGATCTTTAAGGAGATCCTCTTTTCGATACTTACTAATAGCCTACAAAACATCCTTAAATTTGGATAACATTATTCAGAAAAATTTAATTAGATAAATTAAATAGAGTAATGATGATACGGGGATTGAGATTTGAATAAACCATAAGTATGACCATGCTTAATAATTAAATAAATGGGCTTTAATTGGGTCATTGAACCATTTAAATTACATTTGGGCATAATAGTAAAATAACCATTTTATTTTACACGGCTATACACTTCACATCCTTGTCTACCCATGTTCATTTCCTCAAAAATAAATATAGACACTAAAACGATACGAGCTGGCCATTAACAAGGAGGAAAAGAGGAAGATTATAATCTTAAACTAAGGATCAAAGCTAGGGAGAATTAAGCAACAATAAATCTCAAATTCCATATCAAATTTAAGGCGAATAATAATTTTACACCATCTCTATTTTATTCTATGATTATGTGTTTTGGATTTATGATTAAACTCGCCTTTAAAATGATAAGGATAATGATACGTTGACTTATGTTATGTTCGAATTATTTGAATTCATATACCTATGAATCTGCTCGGATTTAATGGAAAACCAAGGGTTTATAATTGCAGTATGCTAGGGAAAAATTTTATGTTAATAAAAACATTATTTTGGAGATGGATTTTGATTTTTAGAATTCCAAGCTATAGAAATTTTTTTTATGAGTCTCTAAAGGAAAATATGATATGTTTGGGTTTAACATTTGTTTCGAGTATTTCATGAAGAAATTGGGTTTGAAATTTTAATATGTTTGATTACATGATAAAATTGAACTTTTGAGGATTTTTACCAATTTATTTAATAAAGGAAATAAATTATTTCAAGAAAAGGACTTATCTCCAAGCATTGGATTTTTGTTAAGGCTTAACCATTTATTTTTGTCAAATGCGGTGGTTCGGTGGTAAGCATTTTAAAAGATTTAAAGTAGCCAATAAAGGAGTTACAACTGGTAGGTTAATAATAAAGAAAATGCTATGTTTAGCTATAAATCAGCATTTTAGAAAAAGGTTGTTTCGCCTGACTCCTTTACCTCCGCACCATCTCTGTTGAAACCATCTCTATCGAAACTCACATAGTCGAAATCAAGGCACATGGTATCAATGGAATTGGTACGAAATGAATTGGTAAGCAGCAGAAGGTAGGGTGTCGAAAGCTATATTTTCGTCAGGGTCAAAACCAAGGTTCACTTTTAAAAAGATAAGCGTCTGCCTAGTTTTTAAAGGCTTTCGGCTAAGTCCATACCCTACAAAGTCGCATCCTTTAGTTTGTTTTCTAAAGTTATATTCCTGCCTTGTTTTACTTTAAGATTTCAAAATAGTCAAAATCCATGCTTTCGAAAGGTACTTTGCAAATAGCTTTTGTAAGGAATTTTTTTTTCCTTAAATAAGAGCTTCCGAGAGGATTGGTTTCAACCAAATAGAGCCCAAGCCGCTTATTTACCTTTTGACTACATTGAAGCCATAGATGCTATCGAAAGTTTATCTCTATTTTAACCAAATTTAAGCCACTTCCTAAACGCTTTCGAAAGGGGTTAAGGGTTTTGAAGGAAATGGTATCGAAATGGGGTTTCAACACTATCCTTTAATATTTTAAGTTAAAAGGTTGTTGCTTTCGGCTAGATAGTTTCGACACCATCAACTTTTCACCAAAACAATTTTATAATTGGTTTCGAAAGAGATACTTTCATATATAATCAATTTGACATAAAGAATGTTTTAAAGAGTAAACTCAATGCTTTCGAAAGGGTCCTATTATTTGTTTCGAAGCTATGTTTTAAAGAATGTTTTTGATACCATCGAAAGGTATCATTGGTTTTAAATGGATTGATTATAGAGCTTCGACAGGTATATACTTAGAATTTTGAAAAGAGGTTTTCTATGCTTTCGAAGGAGGTCATCCAGTGGTTTCGAATGTGATGTTTTAAAGTTTCAAAACAAATAACCCATTCTCATTTTAAAAGGAAATACCATAGCATAAATAAAAAATATGGAAATATTATTCATGTTGTTTTTAACCCATAAATGTATGTTGGGGAAGGGCAGAATAACCAAATAAGTTGACCCAGTAGTGAACATAAATTAAGGGATGTCAAAACCTTAAAACTAAAGATATTGGCAGGGACCAATAGGTTCACAGTAAGCCCATGAAAACTGTATATAACAAATGATATTGGCAGGGGCCAATAGGTTCATAGTCATCCCATGAAAACTACGATTTGATATTGGCACGGGATAGTAGGTTTGTAGTTAGCCCATGAAAACTATATCCGGATTAAGATATTGACAGTCAGTCGGTAAGTTCCTATTTAGCCCATGAATAATAGGATAAGGGATAAGCTATTGGAGTTATAAATAGGTTCTTAGTGATCCCATGAAAACTATAATATTGGATAGATTGTCCATAAACATTTAACATGTTAAGAGTAATCATAGTGAATGGGGATGGGTAATCCAGAATTGCTTTACTTGTTTTACATATCATCATAATGTTTTGAAATACTATGTTTTAACCATTGTGGATGCACGAGCACAATATATGGTTCTGTAAATGTTTTAGGATACTATTTACGGGGGAAACATGTTCCGCAAAGCAGCGTGTTCTCACTAGATATCTAAATGTTTTGAGACGGTAAATTATTATTTATGCCAGGCTTTATGTCTGACTCGAAGTTTTTGTTTTCCCCTAAAACTCCCGAGTACTCGATTGATTTGGACTAGGTTAAGAGTTATGGTTTTCAAGCTTTCTTTTAGACTGACAAAGCTTCCTAGGACGTGCAGGAGCCAAGCTTTTTATTAGAGTTCTTTTGTTTCCGCTATATGTTTTGTTTGTAAAGGAAAATTTTTTCCTTGCCTATCTATATACTCTGATCAACCAACGAGGCATCTTCATATGTCGCTCTTGTCGTATTTTGTAATAATTTTGTGTTATGTGAATGTGGTATATGAACTGGGATTATGTAATCGATTTGGAATATTTTGAAATGGAATGTGGAATTTGTTTGCTGTATAATTTTTTTCCATATTCTTGTGTTTCTATGTATCAATGTATCTAATGCCGCCGTACTTCGTCGTCGAGGATTAATAACTATGGATGATTGAAACATCCATAGCCGATAGTTTTGGGCCTCCAAGTAGGAGGACGTTACAAGTTGGTGTCAGAGCATAAGTATATGAAACTTTAAAAGAAACTTAAACATAAATGATTTTCCAAACATCCAATGAATTAGATAATAAAATTAAGATTTAGGTTAACGTTATAGTAACATACTTGTAAATACTTTATATAGTTATATATATATATATATATATATATATATATAAGTAAGCATTCCCCGCTCTCTTAGATTGTTCTTCTATATCTTACTAAGGCTCGTATGTAGATTACAAGAAAGGAGATATGGAAGCAGGAAACGGAAGAGAAAATCTTGGTGGAGGAAGCACCATAACTAATGAAACTATTCGACCCACTACCAGGAGGAACCCTGGTCGACAGGCTAATGCTAGTAATAAAAATGCCGATGCCAATGGGGTGTTGGAAATTCACCAGTAGACATGGGGGAGATGTATCCGTTCTTTGTTAGTTTGATACAAGCTAGAGCTATTGCCGGTGTTGCTGCAAATGTAGGAGTAGGTAATCCTGTGACTGCAGTCGGGAATAATTATGCTTTGCAGAGCAAAGATCACACCAGTTTGGGTGGGAAACCATTCTTGGGAATGGAGAGTGCTATAAAGGTTCAGATTTGGTTGTTGCATTGCGGGTGTATATTTACTGATTTAGGCCTGAATGATGGAAAAATGAGGAGGTTGGCCTCTAGAAGCTGTAGGGATTAGCACTACAGTGGTGAAATAGTGTCACCGCTGGAGTTCTGGAAGAGCAGTTAACTTGGGCAGATTTTAAAATGAAATTTGAGCAGAAGTTTGTATCTGAGTTTTCTAAGTCTAAGCCGATGAGGAAGTTTATGGATTTAGTGCAAGGATAGATGTCACTAGTCGAGTATGCTATAATGTTTGAAGAGCTGTCTCAATATGGATATGCTGTTATAGATACTGATATCAAAAGGAATGAGAGTTTCATTCGGGAATTGAGGCCCGAGCTTGCTAGAATGACCATGACACATGTTTGTGATCTTTGTAATATAATGGTGGAGATGGCCATTCGACATGAGGAGTTGCTTGCTGATTTAAAAGAGAAGTCAGTGGAAACTTAGGGTTCTCAGGGGAAGAAAAGGTAGGTCTTTAAAAAGAAGGGTGCCTAGAAGGGAGATCCTGCTAAGAAGTCAAAGGTCGAAGTATTTTGCTATAAATGTGACAAGAAGGGTCACTTTGCAAATGAATGCCAGTCAGGAAATGGGAAGAAAGCCGCAAATAAGAAGAATGTGAATTGCTTCAACCGTGATCAAGTTGGGTATTACATGAACCAGTGTCCAGAGCCAGTTAGGGAGGACAAAGAAAAAGTTTTTGCTATAGGACCATCTAGGCCTACCACAGCTGATAAAGGAAAGGCTGTGATGGAAGATACGCTTTTTATTCAGAGTATTCTAGTTGGAGTACCTTTTGATGTTGGTGCATCATATTCATTTATGTCTCAGTGTTTATTTGATAGATTATGTTCAGAACCCATCTACCTTGTTACTTTCTTAAGGGTTGCGAATCCAATAGGAGGATATGCAACTCTAGGGTTAAGATGTGACCAGTTAGAACTTGATTTATTAGGTCATCAGTTTGCATGCAGCTTGTATGTTATTGATTTCATAGATATCAAAATCATTTTGGGTATGGATTGGTTGGGTAGATATTATTTGCAGCTTGTATGTTATTGATTTCATAGATATCAAAATCCTTTAACATCCAAGGAAGGTTCAGCTTCAATTCGCAAGCAAACATTTGGAAGTTACTAACAGCATCAAAACCATCAGCATTTCAACACCTTCAAAACACCTAGAAACTGCTTATCGACATATTTGAAAGCTCTTACCTTTATACCTTATGATAACAAAGCAACAAAAAGAAGAAAAGGAGCAACCACCCTTTTCGACGAAAATGAGGTATTCGAACCCATTCGAAAGTACCGTAGAGGGTTGCGCAAGTGCCGAAGGATTCGAAAGGTATATGAAGCCACTTCTCGACCAGATCGAAAGCACTAGGTCGAAAGGTGCCAGCCTACATCTACAAATAAGACCCGAGGGGTCTAGGGGAATCAGATTCATTTATTCCAGACTTGTATTTTCTTAATTTTGCAAAGTGGTAAACCCTAATTTGTAAATCAGACTTAGGCAATATTGTTCAGTAAAGTCATATTTGGATTAATAAAGGGAAGATTTCATTATTTCTGATTGTATAGTTGATGAAGGCTTTTTACTGGATTTAACTATATTTTACAGGTATCGACCTCATCGAACGGCAGCCTCCGAGTGAGTCGAAACCCCTGCCTTTTGCAAATAATCCAACTCCTTAACTACAAACCACCATTCACTAAACGCTCACCATTTAGCGAGTCAGAACCTTAACCCAAGCTAGTTTACCTAAGAATCCAGAACCAAACCTAAGTCACCAACTAACCTAGCTTTCGACAAAGTCGAAACCCACTAGTTAAACCTTACCCTTGAATCCTTAGCACCATCCTTTAGTATCCCGCAACTTTTTCGAAAGGAAGGTTTCTAAAGGGTAATCAAACAACTTAAGTTGACTCGATGGACCAAAAAGAAGGGAATTTAAGTGTCTGGATTGGGTCGAAAGATCAATAAGAGAATGTTTTCACAAAAGAAACTTATTCGGAAGGTTGGATCAAAGGGAATAGCCACATCCTATCTTCCTCAACTTAATCAAGAGAGATTTAAAAAGGTTAATATTTTCCTTAAAATCAACTTTAGGGTGTTGGCAAGTTTTCTTGTTGACATTTTAGCGCTAGAAGGTGGGCTCAAACCTCCGTCTCTGTTGAACATCCAAAACCACTTACCTCTAACCTAGTTTATTGCAAGCTTCCCTACTCTAGGCCTTACTTCATTATGGCTAACAAAATCAAAAGATCCAAGCAAGGATCCTCGGAATCATGCTTAATAGAATTCTCCCCAAGAACAACTCAAGATTCCAAACTATATGAAGAGCAATTGTTAAGATTGGAAGCTCTAAGGATTATAAAGAAGAAAAGAGAAGAATCATATGATCCAAAAAAATGAAGCTTAAATCATTTCCTTCTAGCCATATCTTTGCCTTATGAGAAAAGACAAATGGAGGTGATAACCTTTTTGACCAAATGAGGAAAATAATTCAACACTATACCATGGGCACAATGTTCGAAAAAGGAATAATGGCAAATTACAACACCTTTGCTCACAAATGGTAACAAGCTACAACTAAAACATTTCTAACACATGAACCCCTAAGAGTATTAAAAGCAAAAACAACCGGTGAGGGTAAAACTATAAAGCCAAGTAACAAAAAACCTAGAAACCATTCTAAAGAAACAAGCTTTAAGTCAAGACTTCCTAAAGAATGAAATCTAACAACATCTATTGAGAATGTCTACATGCTAACCAAAGATGGGCTCATCTATTAGCCATCACAAAATAAGAAACCAACATATGAAAGGAATTTCGAAAGATCCTACTGCCATTACCATATGATGATTGGTCACGAAACTAACCACTGCAGAGTCCTTGAAGAGATGATAATCAACTTTTTTCTTCAAGGCAAAATCAATGAGTTTGTAAGAAGATCATGAATAAGGTCAATAAATAACAACTTTGCTAAGGAAAATCTACATGGTTAGGAGTGATATGCTCCTTTTTTAGACATTACCTTCAACGGTCAAAGCCTCTGTCCACGCCGAGTTGGCCAGGGTAGAGCACCTCCTAGAGGGTAGGAGTGTAAGCCTTTAACCGCGCCATGTTATGGCTAGGATAAAGCATCGACAAGCCCTTATCCACGCCATGCTATGGCCAAGCCAGGAAACCTCCTGGAGGGAGGAGTGTAAGCCTTTATCCATGCCACACTATGGCTAGGTTAAAGCATCGACAAGCCCTTGTCCGCGCCATGCTATGGCCAGGGCAGCGCACCTCCCAGGGGAGGAGTTTAAGCCTTTATCCATGCCATGCTATGGCCAGGTTAAAGCATTAACAAGCTCTTGGTAGTACTACACAATGGCCAGGTCAAGGCGCCTTCTTAAGAAAGGTTGGGTAAGTCCTTGGTTCCAGCTTGAGAATAAGCTAACCAAAATAACCAGACAACAATGAACTAAGATGTCTAAGCCCAAGAAGAGGCTCAATAAATGAAATACTAAGATGTTCAATCCCAAGAAGAGGCACATCAAACATCAGACTATGATGTCCAAGCCCAAGAAGTGGCATATCAAATAATGGACTAAGGTGTCCAATCTTGAGAAGAAGCCAATTAAACTGCAACTACGTACACAATCTAAAGGGTTTACACATGTAACAACCCGAAATTTTCAAACCCGAAAATTTCAGATAGTTATGAAAAAAAAAAAGAAGAAGAAGAACAGAAACATTAACATCTCACCATCGCAGCGGATATATAATAAATAAATAATAATAGTTTACAAAGGAATACTATATCTATCGATTACATTTAATATACATCAGAGTTTCACATATATATAAAGTCACTGAATATACAATTATCATGGCTCAGATTAAGAATAATATAATTACAGCGGAAATATTCTATACGCTCCCGTCATCCAGCTCGCCTCCTGAGCTCCAGAACGTGCTACCTGAAAATTTGTAATACTCGGTCTGACCCGAGCATTACACCAAAGTAACATCCGGGTCAGGCTGGAAACCAGCGTGAGTAATCTCAACTAACATGGAATACCAAAGCAAACAACTTATATAAAACCCGGGGTAACTCAAACCAATTTTTTTTTACAAGTTCACGATATGTTAAAGACATAACTAATTTCACACATCCATTTCCTAAGTACTAAAGCTTAGATTTAAATAGTCCAATTCCTTTAAATCATTTCACCCTAGCATATAGATTTCACATATCAATCCATAAAAGTATTCGAAGTGGTTTCGGGTGTTTCCCAATACCCGATCCCGGCCTCTTCGAGTCTCACATCATCTTATTCCAATTTATCCATACGAAATACACAACATTTCATATTAGAGGTGTCAACTCATTCAAGCATCCAATACCATTCAATCATCCATACGCAAAGCTTAATCGCATACAAGCCAATTCAATTTACTTCAGTTGAATTTTAAACCCCAATTACTTAGATTTCTTCATTAATTAATTTCCAAGCTAATTAATTAATCAATTCTTCCATATTCATTCATTTTAATTAATCACCCTGGATTAATTTTATTCCAATTTCATTCAAGTAATTATCTTTAGTTCATTTCACGATATTAATTATTCTTAACCCAAAATCAATAAGAAATCTTAATTATTTCAAAATTTAATTAACTATATTAATTACATTAATCCTTAATATCTTATATTACTTAATTTCTCATAAGACGCATATTATGGATTAATCAGTCTTAATTTACCAATCTTTGATTACATCATTAATTATATAAATTATTGATTTCCAATATATCTCAATTTACCTAAATCTAAATTAAGTATACTAATTAAACAACAATACTACTCATTCTTGGTTTATCTCAACCTTTAAATTAACTATCTATTTATTTACTCCTTTAAATAAATCAATTTCCTCTGAATTAATCGTCTTAATTAATCTCTTGACTAACTACACAAAGTAATTATATTTTATTTTAATTTAATTAAGTAATTATTCATCAAACCATCCGTTGATTATTCTGAATTAATTAAACTTCATTAATTAACTTAATCCATAATTAATTAATCCCAAACCCTTGATTACAAAATTAATTAACCCAAATTATTAATTAATTGAACTAATTAATTTTTTTATTTATTGTAATTACACTTCAAATTTAATGAACCAGAATTCATTAAGCCTTTAACAACATTAGAATGAAAACATTTTCTTATTTATAACATTAAATCTAAACAATTTAGAAATCTGAACCCTTCGAGTCAACCACAATTAACTCGAGATCAAATCAAAACAAAGTCACATCATCATTAATAGCACATCCAATCAACTCAATCAATCAACCAATTATTTAAATTTAAATAATACCAGACGAGTGAGATTTACTCACCTTTATTTTATTAGCATCTATTCCCAAATCCAGCTTGTTTCTTCTCAAGATTTGACCTTGTACAAAAATTATATGATTTAAATTTAAACTAGGAATGTTTCCCTTTAAGACTCATATACACTTAATAACTTATAAATTTCAAAACCCTAACTTCTGTAAATGCTTTAAACTTTTTTTCTGTTTTAAAAAAATACCTATATAGATGAATTTAAAACTGCACACATTTTTTTTCTATGTATATATATATATATATATATATATATATATATATATACATCCTTCACAGTTTATAAATATATGTGCAGGTAAATTAAATTTAATAACAAAATGAAAAGTTATACCTTACTGTTCAACGCGATACCGAGCCCTAGGTTCACGATCCCCCTTTCGACACAACCTTTCCACCGCCCCTATTGCACTCGCGACCAACGACAATTTCCAAAGTCCTCCACGCGAGCGCGACAACCACGCACCCCCTATCGCAGCGCGCCTCATCCCCAATGAAAACCCTAACTCTAGCTCGAACTACTCCACCACCACACGTCGCCTCGTGCGCTTCCAAGATCTGCGCCGCCACTCTCGAGCTCGTCCCTCCTGAGGCATCGCGATTTGCGGTGGCTCGAAAACGAGCTCACAATTTCCCTAGGCCGCGACTTCGTTGCCATGATTTCGTTTAAGTGACGAATTCGAGGATCTGAAAAAAAAAGCTTCAGCCATTTATGTAATAATTTCTTTTTCCTTTCGATTTTGAACCAGGGCCGAAGAAAAGCAAGGGGGCATGAAAAATGAATTGAAGGAACGAGGGGGTAGACGCGATCGCCATTTTATTTTTATTTCGTGAAGTTGGAATTTTTTGTTTAAAGATTAGAGGAGAAACGAAGATAAAATATCAATTTGGGGAAAGCTTCCTGCGTACGCTTATTCACTAAAAATATCTCCTACTTATTGATTTAATAATTTTTTTAAAAACTTCCAAAACGCCTCGTTAATTGCCATTTAAAATTTCAAACTTCTCTTAAGGAATGCCACTAGGCGATTATAAGGTTTTACCCGCGTTCCAAACACAACGGAACTTGTTTCGAAAGCTAATTCGATCGTATGTGCGAGTTACGGAAGTAAACGATCAAATTTAAATTAAATCGATTAAAATAGTTCCAAGCGTTTCAAGCTGCCGGGGTCAAACGACAATTCCGATGGCTATGAAAATTGAAATCCGATAATAACTAACTATTACGGATCCAATTGAACTGGTTTCATCGAATTCCGAGACTGTGCCTCGGAAGGCTATTTTCAAATTCCATTTTATACGATATATTTTCAAAACGGAACAAAACACTTCCAAATTCGATTTTAACACTTTTATTATATTCAGTATCATCATTGTAAATTTTATAAGCCTTCAAATTATTTTAAACAGGCCTAGAATCTCAGATTCAATAATTTACCCAATTTCAATTATTAAATTCAATATTTAAACTATATAATTCAATGATTTAATTATCAAGTAAATATTAATATCTTGAATTCAAGTTAAAATTAACTTTTAAATATTTTAAAATCAATTAACTATTCAAATTTAAATTGTTAGAAATTCCGGGTCATCACATTCCTCCCCCTTTAAAAGAATTTCGTCCCCGAAATTACTAATTAGGAAGAATGGACCAATATCCGTTTACTTTTTCCAAAACTCACAATCCAACATCCTACCACCTATCCTTTATTAAAGGCCCACTATCACCTTAACCAACTTCCTAAAACTCTCTATAGTTTCAAACAATACCCTTTTGCTCAATCATCTAAATTTCAATTTAAAACAAATTTTGAATTATCAAAATTTTCTCAAAAATTTTCTAACTCTCTAAATTTTCGAAATTTTTTGCCAGCGTCTCCTTTGCACAACTAGCTCGGTACAACTACAAAAGGCCTCTACAGGCTCCCAAATTCCAAAAGAAAACAAAAGCCAAGTGGCTGCATCAAAAACCCGATCCAATTTCATACAGAAACTTAAATACATACCTTTTGTCGGGCAATTCACATTTATCTTTTGGAACAGATCCAATTTTCTTTTCCCTTTTAATACCTGCATATCTTGTTTAGCAACAATATTCAATCATAACTTACAAATCATTTTATACATTCTCTTATATAGATTTCCATATTTACTTCTATTCAAATTCGTTTTTCCCGTTTTAATATGAATTCAACTTATTTCAATTTTGAATATTAAATTTTTATTTTCCCTATATAACTGAGTCTTATTAGTTCCATCTACTAATCTATTTCAGTTTCATATTTAAATTTTTTTAATTGCTTAACAAAAAAATTTCTAACTCCCAAAATTTTCAGAAAATTTTGGCAGAGTCTCCTTTGTACGGATGAGCTTTTGCAATTTGACAAGAGATATAAATATATATACATCGACCCACCCGGTCGGAAAAAGCAAAAACAGTTCATATTTCCTATTCTTATTGCGTAGGTCGTACCTCATTTAGCATTTTAAGAAAGAAGCTTATTTATATTAGCAAAAAGCGCAACCATATCCAACCAAACGGCCTTCAGGTACCTGTACTTACTCAATTTAAATATGTAAGTGCCATATATAGAGAATTTATTAACATTTTACTTACTTTTAATGGCTAAACACAAGCATTTCAAAAGCAACAAACACCAAACGCTTCCCATAAGCGATTTATATAACTTTAAAGCCAATTCAATTGCTTTCAACCAATTTATATATCATTTCATTCAATTTCAATGGTTTGGAACTCAATTTCTTACATTCCACTGATTTTTAACCCAAACAAGCTCATATTCACTTCAAATGATTCAGAACCAATTTTATTTAATATCTATTGACTCATTGCATTTTAATTACTTTCATTTATGCCGAACGACAACCATTTTTATGCAATTTCGACGATATTCGTTTAATAGAATATCTATTTTAGTTTATAACTACTTTAAATTAATTTTCAACTCATTTTATATTTAATTCCATTTCATTTCTAATTTATTCACCCACCATTCGTTAGCTCGACACGTTTCATTCTTGTATACTACTAGCCATTCCTAAATTAATTCAATTCAAGCTTTTATTTAATGGGTTTTCACCCTTATTCGAAGCCAAGCTTCCATAAATTTTAAACTTAAGTTAATTTACTTTAATTTATTCCAACATCAAACTTAAGTTTACTTCTATTTGATTCTCATTTAATCAACTTCCATTAAATTCAGTAAGCCCATCCATTTAAATTTTAATTTTAATTCATCTTCTCAATTTATCAAAATAATATCTAACCACATACTGAACTCATTTATATTTCAAATTAATATACCACCAAATTTAAGTTCAGTCTGATAATCCAATTCCAATCACAGCTTTGATTTAGTTTTTTATTCAATCAGACTTCATCCATTTATCATTTAACTCAATTAACCCGTTTTAAATCTTTAATTTGCTTACTTAATTCATTATCGAATTTATTTTATTAATACAAGGCCACTCTCAATTTATTTCTATTCAATTGGGTTTTGTTTTGCAACTCAAAACATTGCTATTATAATCACTTTTCGTATATCCAATTTTCTTGCAAATTTCATTAAACATTATTCAAATTACCCTTGAATTTTATTTGTAATTCAAACCATCACATTTTCAATCCAACTCTATTTTATTTTTATTTTACAACATCTCTTCTTATTTAATTCATTATGAAATCCAAGTCGAATTCTATTTACAATTCGAATTCATTACCAAATTCCATTATTAATTTACCACCATTTGTTTACCCAAGTTAAATTTTATTAACATACACTATTAAATAATTTATTTAGCTGATTGGTTTACTTTCACTTTTAATTTAATATTCGATCTCCTTTAATTACAAAGAATCACTTCATTAAAATTTCCCAAGTTTAATTTTATAATTTCAGTTTGGATTTCCTTTTATTTTCCAAAATCCCAACACCTTTATTTTAAAATTTTAGAAAAGCTTTTAAAGTCACATAATACTTGTTATCCCGCTTTTTGGCAAAGCCGTGATACCAAAAGATCGATCGAAGACAAAGGACAGTTCGTCTCAGAGATTGGTCATACTTCGTTTCACCATGGATATCGCTGAATTTTGCCCGAGTCCAGATTGAGCTACAAGTGATAGGACATGACAAGAAAGATCATAGAAGTCATAATCTCAAATTTCAAGTCAATCCGAGTTCATACGCTCAAGTTATGATCAATTCAATTTGAAGGGAAAAGCACTGGTTTCGTATCCATCGTTATAGGTGTCTTCGAATCCATCACCAAACACTGTTTCGAACCGATCACCTTCGTATCGATCAACTTTGAACCCATCGAAGTGCCTCGGATTCGACTCCATCAACTTCAAATCCATTGAGTTCGTATCGAGGGACATCGTATCCATGGAGAAGTTACAAAGCCCGTATCCATCAGAGGAACGCAAGTTCGTACCCATCAATGAAGCCTCGTTCGAACCCATCAATGAAGCTTCGTTCGAACCCACCAAGTCAACTATCTATGATGACGTGTCATCCATCGGTTCGAATGCGCCGAGATACATGGAGTCGAAGCGGTCAACTCGGAGTGAAGACCGGATCGATTCGAGGTTTGCGCTCTACGTCATCACGGAGGCGCGTGCCACCATCGATTCAAAACCATCGATTCGAAGGGATGGTTTCGAACTAAACAGCTACACAAAGAACGTCATCTCGTATCCATCATATCTTTCAATCTACTGATCCAAATGCCACGAAATTTTCACATAAGCTTGCATACATGTTGAAGAATGTCCACACCAAATTTTACCTCGACTGGATGAATTTATGATCGATTCGAATGGAGTTCGAATCGATGCCAAAGTAGGCCCAAACTTCCTGAGGCCGGGCGCGTGGGCCCCCTCACGTGCCAGAAGTGGTCTTCCGAGTTTTCAGCGGAATATCAGCATCCTACGCCTATAAATAGAGCCCAAGAGCCAACAGAAAAGGGGGCTTCTTGGATCTTTCGACCCTCAAACGCCCAGACTCTGCCAAATCGAGATCTCCGTCATCTTATATCATAACTTTGCTGTTGATTTCGAATTTCCAGTTGTAACTTGCTGTTGATTGCTGTAACAACTTGTAATCATTGAAAGAGAATCAATAAAACTGCAAAAAACTTCACAGTGGACGTAGGCAACATGCCGAACCACTATAAATCGCTTGTCTACGCATTTACTTTACGATTGATTGGAGTTTTTGTTAGATAATATTCGATTTGAATTTGCATTCTTCATTATTATCTCTTCAACGACTCCCGAAGAGTGTTGTGACCAATTTTGGTGCAAACAATACTATTAAAATAACTCTTTATAAAAATACCTTTTATAACTCGATGTCTCAACCAGTCCATCCTTGTTCTCACAGAAATTCAGTCATACGTTGATCTGGCGTAGGATTGAAAATCTATAAGTACTTGGTAAACCCGTTTCAACACCCAGTGAAAATACTGGGAAAATAATTTTATTGAAGATATAGAAAACAGTTTTTGAAAATAGAGGAAATATCTATGGTGAGGATGCTCTAGAAATCATCACCCCCATCCATGGTCGCAGTTAACCCGATGGTTACGTTGCCATCCCGACAGAATCCATAGATAATTGTAGGCCACCGCACCCCTCGATTACACCGTGGAAGCCACGACAGATCGCAGCTACAACTGGGGTTACGTAGCTATCACAGCAAAAACCCATATAACTGTAGGCATCAGCGCCATCGAATTTCGCTGCCAAAAATGAAAATTCTCCACTCCACTTGACCATTGATCGCAGTCCACCGATGTTGCGTTGCCTTCCTGGCAAAATCAAGTGTAGACCGTTGGCACTCATCCTCCACATGATTTTCGCTATGGTCCCCACAGTAGATCGCAGCGACATCGAGTTACATTGTCATCACAGCATAACCAAAATTCCCCTGTAAGCATCAGCGCCCTCGACTTTCCCTACCCAATAATCCTCAGGAACTAGTTTTGTCTGGACTCCTCACAGGATCAACTTTAGAAACCCCCTTCCTTGGGGATCAAGGCAACACCACCGGTGGCACTCCTGAGAAGTTTATTTCAAGGGAGCGCCTTTTTCCCCAGAGCCATCATCAAAACATTTTATACTATACACATATAGTATCTTCAAATCATACACCAAGTATGATCTCATACAAAGCTCATTTATACAAAATCGATTATTCCAAAATCGATAATTCTCAAACTAGGCATTCCAAATTCTCATATTGATTTTACCCAAAAATCAAAGCCTTTCCAAATCCAATGTTCTCAAAACCTTTTTCAAAATCCTCATAAGATCCTTTATATATATTCAAATATACAAAAAAAATTAAAAACTTTGGATCTTTTCAAATTTGTATAAAACTCCTTTTATACTTCAAACACCTTCAAAAATATTTTCTTCTGGCTATAGATTTATCAAGGGAAGATTTATCCTATATAACAAAGATATACAACTTTGTTTATTCAAAACCAAATATCTCAATTTAATTTCTCTTTCCAGTATCAATTTCATTCAAATCCGTACGATGTACACATATCATCCGTACGCTATACCAATCTGATCGCTCACTCGATCACACAATTTCACTTCCGAACTAGTATCGTCCACCCGATTTCCTAGTGCGGACACAGATCTAGTTCCTTGATTAGAAACCATCATTCTCCTTACATAGGCATAACTATGATAGAGAATATCCAGAACCAATCAACAATCCATATCCAGGTTCATCGTCGAAAATCGAATGAAAAATCCCAACCCGGATCGATAAACTATCTCGAAATTCTGTGCTCGAATGTGGATCAAATCACTATGCGAATAGAATAATATACGTACATTCTACGTATTTAACTTCATGATTATTAGCCAAATCAATTTCCTTTCCATTCACATTCACTTTGAACTTTATTCACTTAATCACATTTGCCATAATCCCCATTTGGATTATTACTTCAATCCTTATTTCAATTGGGTATTTAAGCAATAACAGTTTGAACTTCGACCAGTTTAGAAAATAACTTGAAAATTTTAAAAACAGATAAGTAGTTGGAAAATAATTACTAGTTTTGTAAAATAGTTAGAAAATAGTTAACTAATCGTAAAATAGTTGAAAATAGCTAAATAGTTTCAGAAATTTTAGATAATTGTAAAATAGTTGTAAAATAGTAATTAGTTTGTAACATAGTTGAAAAATAGTAATTAGTTTAGAAAACAGTTGAAAAAAATGGTTAAATAGCTCCAAAAATAATCGTAAAACAAGTATATAAAATAATTTGGCTTTAAGAAAGAAAGGTTGTATATATTTAATATCTTAGAAAAATAAGTTTATATCAAAACAATTTATATTGAAAATAGTGAAGAGCCAACTATTCACTTCCCCAACAATTTAATTTAAATCTCCATTTAAATTGACCCAATTCCAATTCAAATAACTCCAAATTCCATTGGACTTGATTAATTCCCAATTCAAGTTGAATCAATCTTGATTCCTTCCCCAATTTAAATCAAATTCTAGTTGATTTTAATCCTGTTCAAATTTAATTATAATTTCATATTATTCCAATCAATTTTATCAATTTAATTTCAGAGTCCAAATCACTTCAATTTAATCCAATCCAATTTCCCATTTAAAAATTTTAAACTTATACATCTTCAATCACCTATCTAATTACAAACCAAATTAAATTTTGAACTAATTCAATTTCAATCTTGAATTTAAACTACCTCGAATTATATAAATTCGAGTTAAATTCACAAAGGTATTTAACTCTTTAAACCCAATTAACTTTTATTTAAAGTTTTTAAACAATCTTAAATTTCTGAGTCCAATTCTTCGTTTCAATTTATCTCTGCTTATATTTTCCAGATTCAATTAAGAGCTCAATACAATTTTATTTGTTTTCAAAATTTAATTTATTATTCAATTTTATCTTCCAGTTTGAAGCCAGTTCTTAAACAAGTTAATTTTACAATTCAATTATCAAATTTATTTTATTTATACACTTCCATTCTCAATTTAAATTTTTTTATTAACACTAGGATGATATCATCCAATTTATTATAAAACGTCCATCCATTTCAGTTTTTAAATCTCAAACCGTTTTGAGATCACACAAATTCCCTATCCAAATCAACCATTTAACTTTCCAAGTTAAATTCCAATTTCACCTTGAAAATTTCAATTCAGGTTGCTTTTTTTTTATTACACTTATTTAACTTTCCCAAAGTTAAATTCCAATTTACTCAATCCAATTAACCTTACTCAATGTGAATTCTCGCTTCAAACTTCAAAATTCTTTCCCTCTTATAAGTTCAAAACGTATATCACTTTGGGTTTTTACATCACACTTCAGGGAAAATTCAAAACTCAACCCCTTAGAGTTTATTTCAAATTATCTTTGATATCATGTATATCCATACATATATACATATTTGTTTCTTGGCCCTCCCAGCCATGTTTTATAATTTTAAACCACCCTTGGTTTTAAATTCAAATCAAATTTCAAACAATCCATTGTTCCCAACAAGTCCCAATTATCCAAATAATACTTATTTATTATTTCTCATTACTTTGAACCCAAATTTTCAAATTCTGGGATTAGATTTAGAATTTCATTTTCAATCACTTAAATTTTAATTTAGTTGTATTTTTGTTCCTACTTAATTTAATTCCAATTCTAGACTTCAGTTTTAGTTTGAATCCATTTCAAACTTATCTTTATTAAATTTCAGTTTAGTTGTATTATATTATTCCTAAATTTTAATTCCAATAATTAACAACCAATCACCTAAATATTTATTATAAGGAAATATTAATTTATATATCAAAATATATATTTTATATAAAATCATTTAAAACCTTTATATAAGAAAATAACAAGTACGCTCATATATATATATATATACACACACACACATACACACACACACACACACTAAACTCATTCTAGAGTACTACAGAATCTATTTAAATGAGTAATCCCCACCAGAGCCAAGGTTCTCGCTTAACCTTTCAGCTCTGATACCAAATGTAACAACCCAAAATTTTCAAACCCGAAAATTTCAGATAGTTATGAAAAAAAGAAAAAAAAAAGAAGAAGAAGAAGAACAGAAACATTAACATCTCACAATCGCAGCGGATAAAATATAATAAATAAATAATAACAGTTTACAAAGTAATACTATATCTATCGATTACATTTAATATACATCAGAGTTTCACATATATATACAGTCACTGAATATACAATTATCATGTCTCAAATTAACAATAATATAATTACAGCGGAAATATTCTATACGCTCCCGTCATCCAGCTCGCCTCCTGAGCTCCAGAACGTCCTACCTGAAAATCTATAATACTCGGTCTGACCCGAACATTACACCAAAGTAACACCCGGGTCAGGCTGGAAACCAGCGTGAGTAATCTCAACTAACATGGAATACCAAAGCAAACAACTTATATAAAACCCGGGGTAACTCAAACCAATTTTTTTTTACAAGTTCACGATATGTTAAAGACATAACTAATTTCACACATCCATTTCCTAAGTACTAAATCTTAGATTTAAATAGTCCAATTCCTTTAAATCATTTCACCCCAGCATATAGATTTCACATATCAATCCATAAAAATATTCGAAGTGGTGTCTGGTGTTTCTCAATACCCGATCCCGGCCTCTTCGAGTCTCACATCATCTTATTCCAATTTATCCATACGAAATACACAACATTTCATATTAGAGGTGTCAACTCATTCAAGCATCCAATACCATTCAATCATCCATACGCAAAGCTTAATCACATACAAGCCAATTCAATTTACTTCAGTTGGATTTTAAACCCCAATTACTTAGATTTCTTCATTAATTAATTTCCAAGCCAATTAATTAATCAATTCTTCCATATTCATTCATTTTAATTAATCACCCTGGATTAATTTTCGTCCAATTTCATTCAAGTAATTATCTTTAATTCATTTCACGATATTAATTATTCTTAACCCAAAATCAATAAGAAATCTTAATTATTTCACAATTTAATTAACTATATTAATTACATTAATCCTTAATATCTTATATTACTTAATTTCTCAGTCGCATATTATGGATTAATCAATCTTAATTTACCAATCTTTAATTACATCATTAATTATATAAATTATTGATTTCCAATATATCTCAATTTACCTAAATCTAAATTAAGTATACTAATTAAACCACAATACTACTCATTCTTGGTTTATCTCAACCTTTAAATTAACTATCTATTTATTTACTCCTTTAAATAAATCAATTTCCTCTTAATTAATCGTCTTAATTAATCTCTTGGTTAATTACACAAAGTAATTATATTTTATTTTAATTTAATTAAGTAATTATTCATCAAACCATCCGTTGATTATTCTGAATTAATTAAACTTCATTAATTAACTTAATCCATAATCAATTAATTCCAAACCCTTGATTACAAAATTAATTAACCCAAATTATTAATTAATTGAACTAATTAATTTTTTTATTTATTGTAGTTACACTTCAAATTTAATGAACCAGAATTCATTAAGCCCTTAACAACATTAGAATGAAAACATTTTCTTATTTATAACATTAAGTCTAAACAATTTAGAAATCCGAACTCTTTGAGTCAACCACAATTAACTCGAGATCAAATCAAAACAAAGTCACATCATCATCAATAGCACATCCAATCAACTCAATCAATCAACCAATTATTTAAATTTAAATAATACCAGACGAGTGAGATTTACTCACCTTTATTTTATTAGCATCCATTCCCAAATCCAGCTTGTTTCTTCTCAAGATTTGACCTTGTACAAAAATTATATGATTTAAATTTAAACTAGGAATGTTTCCCTTTGAGACTCATATACACTTAATAACTTATAAATTTCAAAACCCTAACTTCTGTAAATGCTTTAAACTTTTGTTTTGTTTTGAAAAAAATCCCTATATAGATGAATTTAAAACTGCATACATTTTTTTCTGTATATATATATATATATATATATATATATATATATATATATACATCCTTCACTGTTTATAAACATATGTGCAGATAAATTAAATTTAATAACAAAATGAAAAGTTATACCTTACTGTTCAACACGATACCGAGCCCTAGGTTCACGATACCCCTTTTGACACAACCGTAGCACCGCCCCTATTGCACTCGCGACCAACAGCAATTTCCAAAGTCCTCCATGCGAGCGCGACAACCACGCACCCCCTATCGCAGCGTGCCTCATCCCCAATGAAAACCCTAACTCTAGCTCGAACTACTCCACCACCACACGTCGCCTCGTGTGCTTCCAAGATCTGCGCCGCCACTCTCGAGCTCGTCCCTCCTAAGGCATCGCGATTCGCGGTGGCTCGAAAACGAGCTCACAATTTCCCTCGGCCGCGACTTCGTTGCCATGATTTCGTTTAAGTGACGGATTTGAGGATCTGGAAAAAAAATGCTTCGGCCATTGATGTAATAATTTTTTTCCTTTCGATTTTGAACCAGGGCCGAAGAAAAGCAAGGGGGCGTGAAAAATGAATTGAAGGAACAGGGGGTAGATGCGATCGCCATTTTATTTTTATTTCATGAAGTTGGAAGTTTTTGTTTAAAGGTTAGTGGAAAAACGAAGATAAAATATCAATTTGGGGAAAGCTTCCTGCGTACGCTTATTCACTAAAAATATCTCTGACTTGTTGATTTAATAAAAATTTTTATATTACAAAACTTCCAAAACGCCTCGTTAATTGCCATTTAAAATTTCGAACTTCTCTTAAGGAATGCCACTAGGCGATTATAAGGTTTTACCCGTGTTCCGAACACAATAGAACTTGTTTCGAAAGCTAATTCGATCGTATGTGCGAGTTACGGAAGTGAATGATCAAATTTAAATTAAATCGATTAAAATAGTTCCAAGCGTTTCAAGCTGCCAGGGTCAAACGACAATTCCGATGGCGATGAAAATTGAAATCCGATAATAACTAACTATTACGGATCCAATGGAACTGGTTTCATCAAATTCCGAGACTGTGCCTCGGAAGGCTATTTTCAAATTCCATTTTATACGATATATTTTCAAAACGGAACAAAACACTTCCAAATTCGATTTTAACACTTTTATTATATTCAGTATCATCATTGTAAATTTTATAAGCCTTCAAATTATTTTAAACAGGCCTAGAATCTCAGATTCTACAATTTACCCAATTTCAATTATTAAATTCAATATTTAAACTATATAATTCAATGATTTAATTATCAAGTAAATATTAATTTCTTGAATTCAAGTTAAAATTAACTTTTAAATATTTTAAAATCAATTAACTATTCAAATTTAAATTGTTAGAAATTCCGGGTCATCACAACACACGTCAAAGAAGATAGAATCTAAGGAGCAGAAAGCAACTCCACTTATTAATACCCAAATCAATGTTTCGGATTTCTTACTTCTAAACTTCATCCGTTAATTCCTGAATATGGATTTCGGGTCGTTCATTGTAAGACTTCACTCATTAACACCCGAATATGAGTTAAGGATCTTTCAATTCATCACATACGAAACTAAGTTTCAAAACTATTACCAAACTTCACCGATTAATGCCATAATCTAGGTTTGAGATTTCTATTATGAAGTTAATTATGATGGATTTCTGATTATCCATCACTAATACCCGAATTAGGATTTTGAGACTATTACTTAACTTCACTCATTAGTGCCCAAATCTTGGCTCAAGACTTCTACTTAGGAGATTATCATGGATTTTTGGTTATTATTCTCTAAGACCCTAACTTGGGTTCCAAACTTCCTAGCTTTTGAATTCCATTTATTAATGCTCGAATCTGGGTCATTGGATTTCTATCACAAGTGTTCGGACAGTGATTACTAGACTTTTATTACATGGTCATTATTAACTTTCTATTATCTATCTCTAAAAGATGACTTTCTAAAACATTTACATTTGTGGCTGAGATAATGTTTCCCTATCATCAGACTTTAGATATAATAACAATATGTTTAAAGCTGAATTCTTAATTATTTCTTATCATTACCAAGGAAGGGTTGCAAAACATTTCATCAAAAGCGATTATTTTCACTTATTTCCTTATGTTGACATAATGATTTATTAATCTTCGCAAAAGATATAGATAAACTTTTATATAAAGTTCAAGCTAACAATAATAAAATTATTTGCTTCGTGCTTTTTAAGGAAAGAAGAACATCAAAAAGGATTGAAAGATTCAACAAATATAGAAATTATAGCACAAGCAATCAAACAGATGTATCAGAAATAACATTACAGGGAAGGACCACAACCCAAGTGATATTTTTTTTTTGTAATTTATGTAATATATGACATTATTTACAAGTGTATAGAATAAAAATATAAATTAAATAAATAGTTCATAAGTCTTGAGTAGCTTTATTTTAATTCTCAACAATTAGGGGGTCCACAATGTGATGAATAGCAATGCGAACGACCTCTTTTAGCTTCTTCTCTTTCTTTCTTCCTTTTGTCCTGATCATCAATTGTCTCAATGTTCATCTTAAAAGCACGATTAAAGCCCTTGTTCACACCTTTAAGGGTTTTATTTTCCCTTTCTAAATCAACAATCTTGTCGTTGAGATTTCTCATAATTGTTTCCTGAAGCAAAAATCTTCTATACCATGCTGATGCTTCCGTGTTATCATGAAAACGAGCAGATAATGTATCGTCAAGATGCTTTTCCTTTTCGAGGTCCACTGACAACCTATCTTTGATGCTGATAATACGTGACACCGAATATAATGAGAGAGGCACTGCAGATAACTGTAACTCCTATTTAAACAAAAAGGATAAAAATAAAGTCACGACTTAAGTAATCAATCTCTTTGTTAAAAGCGATAAAAGATTACAACTCAAGTAATGATGAAACTAAAAAGTACAATTAGACATCTCTTTACATCTAAACTTGGAAAACTGCATTTCTAACTTTATTCAATGAATTAGTAGAAAGAATAACCGTCGGGTCAAAAGGAACATTAAGTCCTTTCGAAGTAATAACCGAAGGACATATACTGTCCCTATTCCCTAAGAGGACGACTATCACGACCACATATTAGTTTGGTACTGTTAACGCCAAAATTGGCCACTAACACCCAAATCCAGATGAAATCACCAAATCACAGTCATAGAACATAGATAAAATGTATGTAGACAGTACAAATATATAGAACGGTAAAAATTAAAAAGAAAGCGGTAAGAACAGATGATTTATAGTGGTTCGGCTGAATTCGGCCCACGTCCACCCCAGAGATTTCCTTTTTATTGCAGAAATAATCGGTTACAGTTACAAAATGGTAAAGTAGCCTTAGACTTAGAAAATAAAAGGAAAGAGAGCCAAAAATGAAGATCCTTCAATCTAGAGACCCACATGCTATATTTATAGGAAAATCTAGATAGTTAGGCCTCCTGGGTGACCCAGGGCCCATTAAATCCATAGCCGATCTAGAACCTATAGTTGCGAGCAGCTCCATATCCAAATGTTGCCGACCAAGGCTCGAAGCACAGCCACCTTTGACTCGAAGCAGAGCATCCATGGACTTGAGGTAGCTAAATGTCAAACCACGAAAACACAGACCCACGAAGTCATGAAGCTGACCTGAAGCACGTAGCCAAAAGACTCGAAGCAACATAGAAGCCTCAAGTGATCGACCCATAAAACAAGGTCGACCCACCTTAGTTCTAACCAAACCACACCTTCAATCGAAATAAGGAGCCTGGAGACTCAAAGCACCGAACCATCTTCCATCATACCGACCCACATTCTAGGTGCCGAATCACAAAGACTCGAAGCAAGGAGCCAGAGGACACTGAGCGGCACCCCAAGCAACCACACCGATCCACCTGATACTCCACCGAGTTACCTAAGTGATGGCCCGAAGTCACATGCCTCAGGACTTGAAGCTGCCAAGCAACAACCAAGGCCGAGCTACCATTTAGCTAAGCCGAGTCACCTTCCATGACGGGCCACCAACGCGGTCGAGCCACCTATGCTAAACCACTTCCTACGCCGAACCACCTTCACGGCCGAGCCACCTACACCGAACCACTTCCTATGCCGAACCACCTACACGGCCAAGCCACCTATGCCGAACCACTTCCTACACCAAGCCACCTACATGACCGTGCCACTTATGCTGAACCACCTTCCATGCCTACCGAACGACCTAGACTCGAAGTATTCCTCCAAAAGACTTGAAGCTCGACTCCATACAACTTGAATCGAGTCCAGGGCGAGTCGAGTCTCATCGAAATCTAAGCTTCAAGTATTCAATAGCCTTCATCCATCGACTATGCTGAATCTCGACTATATACCCATGATTATTATCCATGCTTGATCGTCCATTCATCCAATCAACTAAATCCATCGTAAACCAACCTCGACGAACGAGCAGTCGATTTAGTTAAATCTGCCTATCCGTGGCCTTGCCTAAAGGGGGGTTAACAGGTATGATATATCCAGATATCTTCATGTAGCCTTTTCGTTTCTTCACCAAGAAAATCGAAGCGAAGGCAAGGATGTTCCATATAATGTTTTTGTAAGTCTCTAAGGAAATAATATCTGGCAAGTTTTGAAGATTTCAAAAATGATGCCTTTTTGCGATTATCACTTCTTAATTTAGCATACTGGCTTATATAATCTGTAGAGACAAAATTGCCTGAGGGACATTCACTATGTGATCACATAATAAAATGCAGCTAAGTACAAAAGAAAAATTGAAACAAACATTCACAAATCAATGTTATTACATAATTACCACTATTTATTTGAGTCATACAAAATTGACTTTGTAATTAATTCTTAAATAAATTTGTCCTAATAATATTTAAGTATACCAGAAGGCAAGTCTTGAGGAATTGATCTGACTTGTAGCAAGTTCCAGCATGCTCTAGGATGCGGGTCAGATCCAAATTCGTCCAAGTATCTTTCGCGTAAACGCCTACGTAGACTCCCACTAAAATGACCTAAGTATTAGAAGTCAACGGTTGGGTTTCTACAATAGGCTTTACAAAGAAAATCCATCAGAAAATTTCTTTACTTGATCAACATCCAAAAAAGTGTAATCATTTCCCGATTCTCTTTAAGAAGACTATCATATTAAAGTGCACCCTCGTCAGTCATGGGGCAGCTTCTTGATGTTTGAAGGATGCAAAAATTATTGCACATCTATTAAGTCTATGATATTTATCGGAGAGAATGTTGTGCTCCTTTAATTGTTTATCTAACTTCTTATATAACATATTTATTTCCGCTTGTTTTCTTTCAAGCTTGGTTTTATAGGGGTGAACAGAATTCCTTCCCATCTAAAATAAATGAATTAAACTATTACTATCTTCGAAGCGAAATATGTTTAAATAGAGAATCCCATGCCTCAGAAATAGGAACTAACGCTCGTGAAGCCTATTCCTTCTCTTTTGATTCTTCACCGTTAATATAAACAAGCTCCTCTTGGGGGTATGAATGTGCAAGGGGTATAGGTAGGGCTGCTTCATAAAGAGACAGATCCTTTTTAGAGGTCCTTGTATTGTCATCTCTATCTTTTTCAAATGCCTCGGCTTGGCTATCTTTGTTGCCACCTGAACCTTGACCATCGTCGACGTTATCATCATCGTTATCATCATTATCACTGCCCTCTTCTTCAATGACCTCATCTTTGTCATCTTCATCTTCGGAGTTGGATTTGACTTTGAAGGGAGGAAATTTGAAGGAAAGAATTTTAGAAGCGTCGACCTTCTCTCTTTTGACAACTTCCGTCCCCTACGCCATCTTTTTTATTTTATTCATGACCCTGTCGACAAGAGCATGGTCGAGTAGTTTGGGCATCTCTCAGCATTATCGGCATAGGCGAGCATCAAAGTGTCCTCGAAATAATTCGTAACAATATCTTCAAGAGAAGAATCAGGAAATTGTGACACTCGCCGCTTTGCATCGGAAATTGTGCCGGTAGAAGGTTTTAAGGAAGCTTTATTATTTGTCATCTTTTCCTTTAAGGAGGACTATTTACTTATATTCGTGCCTTTCCTTCTTCAGACTCTTTTAGAGTCATTTTCTATGATAAATTCTCATCAGTGAGGAGTTGGCGAGCTTTCTTCTCCTCCAAAATAATAGAATCCGATTGGGTGAGAGAAGCCCTCAATCGCTCCAACTCAATCGCGGTTTCTTTCTTCTCCATAGATAAGGAGGAAACCTGATTTTTTAAGTAGGAAATTTCCTCTCGAGGCTTGGATAATTCGATGGAGAGCTTTGAAGAATTTTCATGCAACAATAACCAACTCTTGGAAATCTGAAAGAAAGAGTAAACATAAGTCAAAAACCTAGGGGGAAAAACAGTAAAGCTAAGTGACATAAAACTTACCAAGATTTGTTGTTTTAGAAGAGATCGATAGTGATCGGCCAGATCAGAAACAGAAGATGGTGGTTGATTTAAAGAAAATGACAGAGAGTTTAAGATAAATTAAACCATCTTCTCAAACTCAGTTGAATGTGTAGAAGATGATAGCTCAAGATGATTCAGCTCTTGATCCGGGGTCAAAGTCCCCAAATCCTTCTACATCTGCTTGATTACACCTGGAGAGCTGGAAATGATGATGCAAGAAAGTGGATCAACCTTTATGGGAGTCTCCTTAGGTTGATTACGAGGAGCTTTGACGGTTGGATTTTCCAAAGATTTGTCAGTGTCAACAAACTCGCCTTCTTCCGGTGGTGGAGAATCAGGAACTTCGATGGTTTTGGATCTCTTTAAAGATGGTTCAACCACAGTTATTTTATTTAATTTTCTTTTTGCGGCCATCTTCGATCTAGCAATGCTTGGGAGTAAGATGGCACATGAGAAGTTGAATAGGAAAGAGCCGGATCACTTGTGGATTTTTCAACCAGAGGAGCAACTGTAGAAAATTTAACAAACTATAAGTTTGGAAAGAAATCTAAGAAGTAAAAAGAGAATAAACAACAAGTACAATACTTAAACCTATCTTAGTGATCCGGGCATATAGGCAACATTGGGGAGAATTTTGTCGGATCTCCCAAGGAAAGAAAGCATTTGCTTCAAGATGTATGTTGGACCAAAGGGGGTGGCAAATGAAAAATAAATAAACGAGGAGATAAAATCATAGATTAACTTAAGTGGAGAAGACAAAGCCCCACTAATGTTGGGAAGACATTTAACGTAGCAAAATTGTGTTTCCCAGTCTTTGAACTTATTCACTCCCTCAGAAATCATCCTTTTGGGTGGATTTGCCTTGAAGATTTGGTTATTTAGATTGCTCAATTTAATCAACCGAACTAGATAATTCAAGATTTTAGGATTGAGCGAAGGAAATCCAGATTCCAATGCTATAAGTTTTAGAGAAAGGAGATATGTGTAAACGTCAGGTGAGAGCTAAATAGGAGCAATCCCTAAATTGGCCAAGAACTTGGATGATAAGTATGGAAAAGGAAGGAATCCTCCGTGCCAAATATGAACTGTTGTGCAGGCAAAGAATCCTTCAGGAGAAATGTGGATGGTGTCATTTTCAGAAAGGGGATGGATCCTACCCCAGTAATTCCAAAGTCATTCAGTATCGCATCCACTTTATCTTAAATGGATATCAAGGAATGTTTGGAGATGGCCTCAATCTTCTTAGGTGAACTCATGATTTTGCCATGTGAAATCATTTCAGTTAGAAATTATAGTATGTCAGGAAACTAACATTCTTTCAATGATATTGAAAACCTATCATAACTATTAGAATATCGAACAATCAAAACATGAAATTTCATATTCTTGAAAAAAAATGTTAAGTTAGAAAATTTAAATTCATTGAGCCTTCGACAAAGTCAAAAAGAAAAATAGGAGTTAACGCCTTTTAATAAAGTCGAAAGCCCAATAATAAATCTACAAGGTATTCAACAGAGTCAAAAGGGAGGTTGAAAGACACTTCCATTGAACACACTTCAGCAATGTCGAAAGCTCAATAGAAGTTCTGTTATTAAAAGAAAGTAGTTAAAACCATCACAACAAATTCTAATGAAATATACGCTACAAACATTCAATAAATGGTTTAAAAGAATCTTTCAACAATGTCGAAACCCATGAACTTAGTTTTTATACAGGAATGTAAATGTCATCGAAACATTATATGCTAATTATGTTGAAAGGTGTTGAGTTGGATCATATTAATAAGAAATAAAAGAACTTAGGACATTTCGACGATGTTGGTAAAAGATAATGATTAAATGTCAATTACTTATAAAAGGTTTTAACAGAGTTGAAAGGTGGAATATGGTTTCAAAAGCATAACAACGATAAAAATTTGAATCAACATAGTAGGTTCCGGCTAAATCGAATACAATAAGTTTCATCTAAGTTGATGCGTTTGACTTGATTCACAACCTATATGACGTATCCTTTCTTCATTCTCATTTACAAAATGTATATATTTCTAACTTAAATAAATCGGGAATAATTATGTGTTAAAGGTTGCAAAACCTATAAAACGTAGTTTATGCTTTCGAAAGAGTGAATTAAGTAATTATCTCATAAGATACAATAGCTAACTTCTTCGAAAGGTGTCTGAATACCTTAAAACTTTAAATTGCTTTCGAAAAGGTTGACTGCTTCCTAACTATACAATATAACCTTCAGACGAGGTCAATCAAATGAAGCACAAGGTTACCTTTCGACCCTATCGAAAGAGGCTAAGAAAGCAAAACAAAAGTTGCCGCCTTAATCCTTTTCGAAGGTGTAGAAAGGTAAATTTTTGGCGTCAATTTTGGACTCGTAAAACTCAAAACTTCTAAACGAAGTAAATAGGAGATTCCATCTTCCGCATCCCCGATTTTAACGTAAGAATTCAAAAGCTAATAAATAAAAACATTTAAACGCAAATCGACTATTTTAAATTTTGATATATTTAAGACAAAAATTTGAATTCTCTAAAAATAACGATAACGGTAAAATCTAAATTGGGTAGGATTAAAGTGAAAATTAATAGAAAATTAAATCAAATCGTGGTAAGAAACAAAATCATGTAATGCTTCCAAGTAAATAGAAACTTAAATGATTTCCATAAAATCTAAAGCAATAATACAGATCTAAGCAAGAATGCTCTAAAGATCGAAATTCACTGTAAAATGAAAAATTCGAAAACAAAAACGAGATAAAATAGACTTACTTTAAACCTAACTTCTTGTTTGATGGAAATAAAAATTATTTGAGAGAGTTTGAGAACTTTGGTTTCGCTCGAAGTCAATTTTAAATGTAGATGAATGAAAGAGGAAATGAAAAGAACGTAATTTATATGAATGCAGATAAATTAAAATTGGTTTTTCTCGAAGTTAATTTTGAAGGCACGATCATTGGATATCTGTCATTCCTCTTTGGTAGAATTTAAAGAGCTTTATAAAATTTGTAACTTTAAGAATGCTTTAATTTTAGATGTTTTTTCTTCGGAAATTGATCCTCCTTGTAACTTTTGTTTTATTAGATTTTAGAAGGCACAACTCTTAGACAGTTTTCTTTATTATTTACTAGGTTAAAATTTTATAATATTGATAACGAAAATGATACTATTAACTGGGAATGGGATAAAAATAAGAAATTCACTTCAAATTATTTTTATAAATTTCTTAATTTCTTTGGTGTAACTAATAACTCTTCTAAACTTATTTGAAAAATAATTGCTCCTCCTAAAACCAAGATTTATATGTTGTTAATCATACAAGAGAAACTAAATACTATTGAATTTTTAAAAAGAAAGAATATGCAAATTGATAACAAATGTACTTTTTGGCAATTGTATTTTGAAAATATTAAGCATGTGTATTATGATTGTATGGGTAGTTGCTACATTCTTAATAATACTCTCAAAATTTTAAACTTTATTCTTACAACTAAAATTACTAATTGTGATTATTATTGGAATAATTTAAGATTCAAGTTTAAAAAGGAAAAAAGATTTTTGCTAGACACTTTATTTATAATAATATGTTGGTATTTTTGGTTTGAGAGAAATCATAGACTTTTTAATTGCAATAATAGTCATATTAATAGATTGATGTTTATAGTATCTTCATTTTGTTTGAATTAGATCTCAAATCCTAAATATATATTAGCTAAAAACAAACATTTCAAAGAATATCTCAATAAGGTTAGTAATAGCATTAAGCTATTTAAATAAAATAACAATTTCTTAACATTATTAATAATAACATTAACATTTTCTCAAATTTGAATGATGATTTTACTGATTATTATAATGTTCTTTTGATTAAGGAAGCATAAGGATAATTTTTCACATTTGATAGTTTATAGGTTTTTAAATTCATATTTTGTTAATTATTTACCTTTTTGACTTCGAAATCTTTATTTCACATTTTTGGTTATAATGTTGTATAATGAACTGGATTCTTTTTTAGTCTATCCCTTATTTTAGTTTTATTACTTTTACTTCATCAATACATATATATGTATATAAATTTAATTTATTTACATATTTGTGTATTATTCTTATATTTTTGTTTAGTACCATTTTAGATACATATTTAGGTCGGATATGATGTTAGATTGCTATTTGCTGGTTTTCAGGATTGTTGTCGTCAGGATTGCAACAAGGCATTCATTCTGGATCTCCAGGGTTGGTAGTGAGGCATTCTTTCTAGATCATCCGCATTTGCAGTGAGGCGTTCTTTCTCTAGTGGAGCTTCTTGTAGGTGCACTTGATCACACCATGGATCATCTGTGTTTATAGAGAGACAACCGTACTGGATGATCCGCATATTCGGTGAGGCCTTTTTTCGATTCATCCGAGTTTGTAGTGAGGCGTCATTTCTTTGGTGGAGCTATTTATAGATCTCTTTTGCTGATCTCGTTTGGGTTCTTCTAACACCTCAATATCGGGCGGTGACCTTGCCGGAGTTCGATATTGTGGTATAATAGGCGGTTTTGCCAGAGCTCATTCAAGAAGTTCCCTGAGTTTTTTTTTCTTCGTTTTTGTATTAAGATTTGTCACTTGCCAAGCATGTTGGCAGCTTTTTTGTTATTGATGTTATACACACATATGTATGCTCTCCTTTATATTAGCGAATCACATATTTGTCTCAGCAAAAGTCAGCAAAGATAGCTAACCACCCGATCATATTTAAAAGAATGGCCCAGATTCACGCTAAAATATGAAAAGGTGGGAAACATTGAGGGTTTCGAGATGATTGATTTGGAAAGTCAAGGGAATCCCTTCACAAGTGGGAAAATGATACTACCAAAATCCTTTCGACTTTATCGAAACTGGATTGAATAGAGGACAAAGAAGAACAAGAGAAAGAAGCTCCATCAAGACCTTTCAAAGGAGTCGAAGGGGTGCACAACCAAAAAGTAAAATATCACAACCTTTCGAAGGGGCTGAAAGGTTCGAAATCACCCTTCCACTTCAATAGATCCCCTTCCGAAGCAGGTGCTTCCAAATGCGTGAAGACCTTTTGTTCGAGTTAAAGTAATACCTTATGAAGACAAGGAATGAAAACCCTACACATGCACGCCAAACCTATCGAAACCAAAGGTTTCACCTTCATTCAAACCATTCGAAAACATGCCTTGGTCAGAACAACCCTTTTGAAAGCATAAGCCAGCTTTTCGAACCGGTCAAAGCACTTAACATCCCAAGAAGGTTCTGCATCAGTTCGCAAGTAAACATTTGGAAGTTACTAACAGTATTGAAACCGTTAGCATTTCAACACCTTCGAAACACCTGAAAACTGCTTATCGACAGATTAGAAAGCTCTTACCTTTATTCCTTATGACAACAAAGCAACATAAAGAAGAAAAGCTGCAACCACCTATTCCGATGAAGATGGAGGCATTCGAACCCATTCGAAAGCATTGCAGAGAGGTGTGCAAGTGTTGAAGGAGTCGGAACCTTAACCCAAGCTAGTTTACCTAAGATTCCAGAACCAAACCTAAGTCACCAACTAACCTAGCTTTTGACAAGGTCGAAACCCACTTAGTTAAATCTTACTCTTGAATCCTTAGAGCCATCCTTTAGTATCCCGCAACTATTTCGAAAGGGTAATCAAACTACTTCAGTTGACTCAATAGACCAAAACGAAGGAAATTTAAGTGTTTCGATTGGACCAAAAGGTAAATAAGAGAGAGTTTTCACAAAAGAAACTTATTCGAAAGGTTGGATCAAAGGGGATACCCACATCGTATCTTCCTCAACTTAATCGAGAGAGATTGAAAAGGATTAATCTTTTCCTTAAAATCAACTTTGTGGTGTTGAAAAGTTTTCTTGTTAACAAGGTACAACGCCCAGGTGGGTCAAGAATTTGGACAAGAAATTGGGAAAGGTAGAAAGCCACTGTGTCAAATATGGATAGCAGTATAGGTAAAATATCCTTTAGGAGGGTTTTGTATGGTTTCGTTATCACTTGAGGGAATAGCTTCTACCCAGTGATGCCAAATCATTTAGAATGGCATCCACCTTATCCTGGGAGAACATTGAAGGATTTTTGGAAACTGCTTCAATCTTCTTTGGAGAAGATTCTATCACTGGTACTGTATTTTTTTCTTGTTTCTGGAAAACCTTTTCACGCCCATAATCTTGTCAGTTGAAATCATTTTGGTAAAAAGTTATAATTTGTTCTATTTACAAGGATATTGAAAATTTATTACAACAATAAAATTATCAACCAGAATATGAAATTTCATATCCTTGAAATAATGTTAAAGTCAGTTTAGGATGTGAAGTTCGTTAAATTTCAATAGTATCGAAGGGGTAAATGGAACGGAAAGACCTACAAACACCCTTCGACAATGTCGAAAGCCCAAGGAAAATTCTACTATTAAAAGGAATAGTTAAAGCCTACATAACTAATTTGAATATAAATATACACTAACAACATTCCACAAACAAGACAAATACACCTTTCAACAATTTCGAAACCCATGAATTTTGTTATATTCAAAGAATATAAATATTTTCAAAACCCTATATATAAATTAAGTCAAAAGACTTGGGCTTGAGTAATATCAATATGAATAAAAGGCTTGGTGGAATTCTCGATAATATTTGTATAAAATGATGATCAAATCCCAGTTAACTACAATGGGTTTCGAGTAAGTAAAAAGAAATGTAAGGTTTCGAAAGCGTACAGACAACCAAACTAGATTCAATATAGTAGGTTTAGATCAAGTAGAAAGGTTTGATTCGGTTTTCAACTTAAACAAAATATGTTTTCCTCGGTCCAGTTTATGAAAAGAAGAGTGAATTTCTAACTCCTAACATCTCAAAAAGTAAATTAAAATTAGGCATATATCAGAAGTTTCGAAACTGTAACACCCTTAATTTCTGATAATATTATTCAGAAGGTTTAATTAGAATAAATTAAATTGAATAATGAAGAGTGATAAGGAGATTGATGTTGGTTAAGTAATGTAGTGGCCGTGCTATTTAAATTGAATGGGCTTAAAATGGTTGAGTGTTAACTAATTAAACACAAAGGCATTAGGTTCATTTGCCGCTCTCATTCTCCACCCTTATATTATTATCCTCTTAGCCATACGCATTCACTTAACTTAAGAAAAAATTAAAAATGTAAGAAAATAAATAGGAGTCGAGCATTAAGGATAAAGAGGAAGAGAGAAACAAATCTAAAGCTTAGGATTCAAGCTAGAAAAAATCAAGCTCAAACAATCTCCAATTTCCTTATCCAAAATAAGGTGAATAATAATCACTACATCTCTATTTTGGTTTTATAACCATACATTTTTAGATTTAAAGGGTAAATTTGTTTGTAAGATATACTAGATGATGATATGCTTGATTTATAATTTGTTTAGATTAAACAAGATTGTTTAAAAGGAAATATGCACAGTTTTAGGGTAAAACTGAGGGTAAATGATTTTTAAAAGCCAATGAAAAATTATATGTTGTGGAAAACATGATTTTCGAGTTGAGTTTCAATTTTTATAATTTTTTGAGCCGTGGATAACTAGTTATGAATTTTCAAAGGAAAATATGGTTATTTGGGTTTATAATTTTAATTTAGGATATATATTATAATTTTGGGTTTGGAATTTTGATATGTTATATAACATGATTAAAGTGAATTTTTGGAATTTTTAGGGATATTTACCAAGTGATTTAGTATGGGAATTAAATTATTTTAAAGGGATGACCTAATTGATTTAATTGTTTTGTTAATAAGATGGGCATTTTTGTTAAATGTTGTTTAATTTTAGACTTAAGAAAATGCGGCAAATTATAGTAAAATAATTTGAAATTTTATTGGAACAAATCAAGTGTTTACAAGTGGGCAAGTTAGTTACAAAAAGTTTACTTTATTTGTAAAACCAGCCTTTAGCTCAAAAAAGTGGGTTCCGCCTTCTTTAAAAGGACATTTTGACCTAGAGCTTCCACTTCCAACCTAGTAAAAACCTTCTAGGTCGAAACCAGTAAACCAATACACATGGTATCATTTAGATGGTACGTACTGGATTGGAGAAAGGCGAAAGGTAGGGTGTCAAAATATAGCTTCCATAGGGGTTGGTTCCTTTGTTTTGTTTAACAAAAGCGCTTGCCTGTCTATAAAGTGGTTTCGACCTAATTGAAACAAATGATTGCGAAAAGGTATTTCAAAAGAAGCTTTTGAAGGAGAGCTATCGCCTTTGTTTTTAAAATAAGTAGCTTCCGAAGAAGTTACTAAGCTTTTAAAGTAACGCTTTTGGAAGGGGTAGTTTCAACCAAGTCAGAACCTTTCTGTGTTTTGATGCCTTTCGATGGTATTGAAGCCATCAATGCTATCGAAAGGTACTGTGTGTTTCATAAATTGTTAGCCAGTTCCTTCTACTTTCGAAAGGGGTTAGGGGTTTCGAAGGCAATGGTTTCCGAATGGGTTTCGAAGACAACCTTCATTTTTTTACCCATATGTTTTAATGCTTTCGAAGGATGGTTTCGACACCATCAATTTTCCCCAATACTTTTATAATGTGAAGAATGATTTCGAAAAAGATGCTTTCGCTTATGTTCACTTTGAACCAGAAAAATGTTATTTTAAATATAAACCCAATGGCTTCGAAAGGTATTGTTTTCAAACGATAATCTTCAATGATTTCGAAAGGGGGAATTTCAACTATTTCGAAGGGTAACCTTCAATGATTTTGAAAGGGGTATTTTTGAATGGTTTTGAAGCTATGATTCTATACTTATATGATAATAATTTAACATGGTCGAAAGGTTTGGAAAGGGATGATTTAAAGTATTCAAAAGACTAATGTTTTAAAGATAGAATTTAATGCTTTCAAAAGTGGTTGTCCAATGAAGTTGAAAGCAAGGTTTTGAAGGTGTCAAAAGGCTTTTTAAACCCAAACTCATTTTTAAAGGAAAAACCTATGGCTAAATAAAGGAGTTTTGAAATGACTTTAAGTATGTAAATTTGAAGAAGTGTTTCCTTGAAAAATATATGTTAAAGGGATTAACTATGTTTTATAGCAAAAGTATTTCAAGGACTTTAAGCCTACATGAGTGGTATTGTAAGCTGTAATGTTTGCTTCTTCAAATGTGAATATATTCACATGATAAAGGACCAATAACGACATTTTGGGGATAAAGGGGTAGAAGAACCAGTAGGTTAACCAGTACTAAATATAAATTGATTAAACTCTTAAATGAGTAGAATTGCATCCAGGAAGACGGGGGGACCTAAATATAGGATGCCTAAACCTTAAAATTGTCTGGGAGATAGGTTCATAGTAAACCCAAGAAAACAATTATTAGGAAGTTATTGGGGATAGCCAACAGGTTCATAGTAATCCCATGAAAACTATGTACTAAGGATGGTTTGGCAGGGGCAATTGGTTTGTACTCAGCCCATGAAAACTATATCCGGATTAAGAATTGACATCTTTCAAAAGGTTTCTAGTCAATCTATGGAAACTAGGATAAGAAAGAAGTTAATGGGGGTAATCCATAGGTTCCTAGTCAACCCATGAAAACTACACTAAGGAGGGAATTACTGGAGTAAGATATAGGTTCCTGGTCAACCCATAAAAACTAGGATATAAGATGAGTTATTGAAATGCAAATAGATTCAAAGGAACTGAAGAATTAATTAAGTTAATTGGAAGGGCCCTATAGGTTCTTAGTGATCCTATGAATATCTGAAATAGGATAGGGTGTCCATGAAGTATAAAAAGGTTATTAGTAAACCCATGAAAACTAATAGGTTAATGTTCACCCGAGAAACTATAAATATGATAAGGATTCAATTAAACTGGGGATGGGATATCCAAAATGTTTATATTTGTACATCATCATTATATTTTAAAATATTATGTTTTAACCATTGTGGATGTAGGAGCAAAGTATATGGTTTTGAAAAGGTTTTAGGATACCAGTGAGGGGAAAGACCGTTCCACTAAGTGGCATAGTCTCACTATATATCAAAATGGATTGAGATGTAGATTATTATTCATACCCGGCTTCATGTCTGACTTGAAGTTTTTTCTCCTTAAACTCTCGGATACTCAGTTGATTTTGAGTCGTTTAAGGTTTAGGTCTCAGGAACTAAATTGTTCTTTATCAAAGTACGCATTCCCCTCTCTCTTGGACCGTTCTTCTGTGTCTTACTAAGGATCATATGAAGATTTACAAGAAAGAGGTTATGGAAGAAGGAAACGGAAGAGGAAATTTAGGTGGAGGAAGAAACACCACCAAAAAAAATGCTAGACCTAATACCAGGAGGAACTAAGGTCGACATGTTAATGCTAATCGAAATGCTTAGGCCAATGTAGGTGATGGAAATCCACCAGTAGATGCGGAATGGTGTATCATTTGTTAGCAAATCTTTTGCAAGCAGGAGCTGCGGGTAATGTTGAAGGAGCTAATCTTGTAGCTCCAGTTGAATATAATTATGATAGTCTAAGCATAGATTACACCTATCTGGGTGGAAAGCCATTTATGGGAACAGAAGATGTTGTTGAGGTTGAGAATTGGCTGTTAAGTTGTGAGCGGATCTTTACTGATTTAGGCTTGGATAATGGGGAAAAGAGGAGGCTGACCTCTATACAGTTGCAAGGGGCAGTGCTCCATTGGTGGAATAGTGTGATGGTCGGATTTTCGGAGGAAGATCTAACTTGGGCTGATTTCAGAATGAGGTTTGAGCAGAAGTTTCTATATGAGGTAGCTAAGTTGGTGTTGATGAGGAAGTTTATGGACCGTGTGTAGGAAGATATGTCAGCAATGGAGTACGCCGCTAAGTTTGATGAGCTATTTCAATATAGATATGCTACTATAAACACTGACATCAGAAGGAATGAAAGATTCATTCGAGGACTAAGGTCGGAGCTAGCTAGAATGACCATGATACATGTCCGAGAACCCTGTAATGTGGTGGTGGAGATGGCTACTCGCCATGAAGAAATGCTTGTTGTTTCTGCTAGGGAGAAGCCATTTGAATCCCATGGTCCTCAAGGAAAGAAGAGGAAATTCTATAAGGCGAAAGGAGCCCAGAAAAGGGAGGCTACCAAGAAGGCGAAGACTGATTTGATGTGCTTTAAGTATGATAAGAAGGGTCATTATGCTGATGAGTGTCGGACAGGCAAAGGGAAGAAGTCTGTAAAGAAAAAGATGGTGAAATGCTTCAACTACAACCAAGTTGGGTATTACAAGAACTAGTGTCTAAAGCCAGTCAAGGCGGGTAAAGGGAAGGTTTTTCCTATTAGACCACTAACTTCATCTAGGCCTACTGTAGCAGTGAAAGTGAAAACTATGATGAAAGCTACGCTTTTGATTCATAGTATACCAGTTAGGGAACTATTTGATACTGATGCATCAAATTCATTTATGTCAAAGCATTTGGTTGATAGGTTATGCATAAAACCCACATAACTTGTTACTTCCTTAGGGGTTGAGAATCCATTAAGAGGGTATGCAACTCTAGGATGAGATGTGACTAGTTAGAACTTGATTTGTTAGGTCATAAGTTTGCATGCAGTTTGTATGATTTTGATTTCATAGATTTCAGGATCATTTTAGGTATGGATTGGTTAGGTAAGTATGTGGCTAGGATATTTTGCCAGGATAAGGAAATATTGCTGAGGCACCTAGATAGTCATAACTGAATCATATTCTTAGTGGAAAATTCCAGCAGGAGTTTTTCGGTTTTGTTAAGTTCCATGGAGGTTGGAGAAGAGTAAAGTCAGGTTCGAGGGGCAAGAGAATTTACAGATATTTTTGAGCTGGTTACGGGATTACCACCGAAACAAGCTATTGAGTTTCAGATAGATCTTGTACCAGGAGCTGAACCTGTAAATAGAGCACCTTATATGATGACACCGACGGAGTTGAAAGAATTGAACGTGCAACTAGTGGATCTTGAATGAAGGGATTTTATTAGACCGAGCAGTTTGCCTTGGGAAGCAGCCATGGTATTCATGAAATAACAAGATGGGTCGCTAAGGATGTGCATCGACTACTGTAAGTTGAATGAAAGGACAATGAAGAATAAATATCCTTTGCCAATAATTGATGATCTATTTGATCAGTTGAGTGAAGCCAAAGTGTTTTCCCAATTGGATTTGGTGATAGGGTTCAATCAGTTGAGAGTGGCGGTGGATAGTATTCCTTTGACCGTATTTCAAATTAGATATGGTTTGAGTGATTAGTGATGCCATTCGGGTTGACTAATGCGCCTGCTTTCTTTGTGAATTTGGTGAATCGAGTCTTCTGAGAGTATTTGGATAGATTCGTGTTAGTGTTTATTGATGACATTTTGGTATACTCTGAGGATGAGAGAGACCATGAAGATCATCTTATAGTTGTGCTTAAGACGCTGAGGCAGAATCAGCTAAAAGAAAATTTTTCTAAGTGTCATTTTAGGAGGAAAGAGATTTAGTTTCTTGGTCATGTGGTTTCAAGGAAAGGATTATCAGTCGATCCAGATAAGATCGAAGCTGTGAACAATTGGAAGAGGCCAAAGACGATAAGCGTGATCATGAGTTTTCTTGGGCTTGTTGGCTATTATCGGAGTTTCATTAAGGATTTCTCGTAGATAGCAGCAACTTTGACTAAGTGAATTGGAAAGATGTGAAGTTTATTTGGTCTAACAAATGTGACGAAGTGTTCCTTAAGTTAAAACATTTCTTGACTAGTGCACCATTATAGTAGTTCCAGATGGGAACCAAGGATTGGTAGTATAAATTGATTCACGTGGAACTGGATTGGGAGCATATTGATGCAGAAGGGTAAAGTTATGACCTACGCGTCTAGACAGCTTAGACCACACGAAGTAAGATATACTACTCATGATTTAGAGTTGGCTACGGTGATATTTGCCCTAAAGATTTGGAGACATTACCTTTTGGCAGAGAGATTTGAGTTGTATACCGATCGTAAGTCTTTAAGATACTTATTCTCTTAGAATGAGTATAATATGAGGCAGCAAAGGCGGCCGGAGTTTTTGGCTGCTTATGATTTCGGTATAAAGTATACTCCTGGGAAAGGAAATAAGGTAGAAGATGCTCTTAGCAAAAAACATCAGAATGTGGTATTAGCAATGTTGGCTGAATGGAAGGATCTGGAAGCTTAGCCAGTTGTGGTGTGCAATTAAGATCTACTGCTAGTTCTAGTCAAAAGACTACCATGTTATCTTGTTTAGCCGTACGACCAGTATTTATCAAAAGGATAGCTTTTAAGTAGAGAGAAGATCCAAATTTAGCTAAGAGGATTAGAAGGATTGGGGTAGGGTCAAAGATCGATGTTCTAAAGGATTATAGTCTTGACTAAAGAGGATGGTTGAGAAAGAAGGGTCAGTTATGTGTTCCAGATGAGGAGAACATGAGAAAAGAAGTTCTTAAGGAACGTCATTGGTCCAAGTTTACGATTCCTCCTTGAGGGACTAAGATGTATCAATATACGAAGAGGAGTTTCTATTAGGAAGGCATGAAGAGGGATGTTGGCATATGCGTTAGGCAGTGCGTGAACTGTCAACAAGTGATGGCCGAACATCAGAAACCAAGTGGATTACTTCATCACTTAGAGATTTTAATTTGGAAATATGATTCGATTTCCATGAATTTTACAGATACGTTGCCAAGGTCGAGAAGAGAAAATGATAATATATGCGTTAATGTGGGTAGGTTGACCAAGAATCCCCATTTCATTCCAATAAAGTCGACCAGGATGGCAACTTTTTTGGAAAAGTTATTTATCAAGAATGTGGTTAGGCTTCATGGGATTCCTCGTAGCATAGTCAGCGATAGAGGTGCATTATTCACCAACGAATTTTGGAAGAGTCTAAAAGAGGTATTAGGCACCAAGCTCAATATAAGTACAACTTATCACCTACAAACGGATGGACAGAGAGAGAGAGTCAATAAAGTACTCAAGGATCTGTTGTGAGCTTGTGTATTGGACTTTGGTGGACCTTGGGAAGATCACCTATATTTGATTGAGTTTTCCTATAATAATAGTATCGGATTAGGATAGGAATGTTGCCTTATGAAGCTTTGTATGGAAGGCCATGCAAATCACTGGCACGTTGGTTGGAGACTGGTGACAGATTGGTCTTAGGTTTGGATTTGGTTAGGGAGGCGTCAGAAAAGATTGAGTCAAGTCGAGTATAGATGGAGGAGGCTCAATCTAGACAGAAGATTTATCCTAATAAGAGGTATAAAGCTCTAGAATTCTCAGTAGGAGACCGAGTTTTCATTAAAGTATCACCGACGAAGGGTGTGGTACGATTTGGGAAATCGAAAAAGTTGGTCCCAAGATGTGTTAGACCATTTTAGATTATAGAAAGGATTGGAAAGCTCGCGTACAGAATAGAGTTGCCGAGTAGTTTGGTAGGTGTCCGTAATGTATTCCATATATCTCATCTTTGAAAGTATGTACATGATCCAGAGGCTACTATTCCTCAGACAGAGTTAGAGGACTTGGTAGTAAAGCCTGATTTGACTTTTTTTCAACAGCCAGGTCGGTTATAGCGAGGGATGAGAAAAGATTAAGGACCAAGACAGTCAAGTTGGTGGAAGTTTAGTGGAGCAACAACGAGAAAGACTATACTTGGGAGATAGAGGATAGGATTCGAGATGCTTATCCTGATCTGCTTTGATGGTATGCCTATATTAGATTTATATAGATTACTTGCTAATCGGGTAGGCTAGTATGGATGTTAGGAGTTGTTACAGAAGATTGATATGTTTGCTATTTAGTCCTTACTAAATTTTGAGGACGAAATTCTTTAAGGAGAGGAGCATTTAACACCCCGAATTTTTGATAACATTATTCAAAAGGTTTAAATACAATAAATTAATTAGAATGATGTAGAGTGATAAGGAGATTGAGATTGGTTAAGTAATGTAGTGGCCACGCAATCTAAATTGAATGCGCTTAAAATGGTTATGTGTTAACTAATTAAACATAAAGGCAATAGGGTCATTTGCCACACACATTCTCCACCCTTATATTATTATCTTCTTGGACATACACATTCATTTACCTTAAGCAAAATTTAAAAACGTAAGAAAGCAAATAGGAGCCGGCCATTATGGAGGAAGAGGAAGAGATAAATCAAATGTAAGCTTAGAATTCAAGTTAGAAGAAATAATTCTCAATCAATCTACAATTTCTTTATCCAAACTAAAGTGAAAATAATCACTACATCTCTATTTTTGGTTTTATAATCGTATATTTTCAAATTTAAAGGTAAATTTGTTTTTATGACATATTGGATGATGATGTGCTTGATTTATAATTTTTTTAGATTAAACAAGGTTGTGTAGAAGGAGATATGCATGGTTTTAGGGTAGAGGTTAAATGATTTTTAAAAGCCATGGAAATATTATATGTTGTCGAAAACATGATTTTGGAGTTGGATTTCAATTATTATAATTTTCTAAGCCGTCGAGAGTTAGTCATGAATTTTCAAAGGAAAATATGGTTATTTGGGTTTATATATTTAATTTGGGAAATATATTAAGCCTTTGGATCTGGAACTTTGATATTTTAGATAACATGATTAAAGTGAATTTCTAAAAAAATTGGGATTTTTATTAAGTGATTTTTTCTGGAAATTAAATTATTTTAAAAGGAGGACCTAAATGATTTAATTATTTTGTTAATAGGAAGGGCTTACTTGTTAAATGTTGTTTAACTTTAAACCTGAGAAAATGTGGCAAATTTTAGTAAAATTATTTGAAAGTTTATTGTAACCAATCATGTGTTCATAAGTGGGCAAGTTGGTTACAAAAAGTTTTACCTTATTTAGTAAAATTAGCCTTTAGCTCAAAAAAGAGGGTTTTGCCTTCTTTAGAAGGACCTTCTGACCCAGAGCTTCCGCCTCCAACCTAGTCGAAACCAACAAACCAACACATATGGTATCATTTAGGGGGTACATAGTGGATTGGAGAAAGGCAAAAGGTAGGGTGTCGAAACATAGCTTCCGAAGGGGTTGGTTCCTTTGTTTTGTTTTGTTTTAAAAGAAAAGAGCTTGCTTGTTTAAAAGCGGTTTCGACCTAGTCGAAATCAATGGTTGTGAAATTGTATTTCAAAAGAAGATTTTGAAGGAAACCTACCGCCTTTGTTTTTAAAGTACATAGCTTCCGAAGGAGTTATTACGTTTTTAAAGTAATGCTGTTGGAAGGGGTAGTTTCGATCAAGTCGGAATCCTTATGTTATTTGATGCCTTTTGATGGTATTGAAGACATCAATGCCATCGAAAGGTACTGTTTGTTTTACAAATATTAGCCACTTCCTAGTTCTTTCGAAAAGGGTTAGGGGTTTCGAAGGAAATGGTTTCGAAGCCAACCTTCAATATTTTTACCCAGATGTTTAATGCTTTCGAAAGGATGGTTTCGACACCATCAAATTTCCCTAATACTTTTATTAAATGAAGAATGGTAACGAAAGAGATGCTCTCGCTTATGCTAACTTTGACCAAAAGGTTTAACTTCCTATTCGAAGACTGGTTGAGACTTGTCGAAAGGTATGTGAATGTCTAGTGTCGGATTAAATTTTATTCTCCTGAATTAAGACTTCATTGAAAGGTTTGATCACTCAGGTAACAACAGTGGAAGGTTTTGATATTGTAAATATAGAACGACCTACAACTTAGTTAAAGAATCCAACCCCGAAAACCAATGACTCCAAAGGGTTACCACTCTTATTAATTTAGTTCAGCTGTAATCTTCAATGGAAGGTTGGAGTTGAAAAATTGATCATTTCTGAGGATCAAAGTTACAACTTGATCAATTGAATTTCTGACGCCTGAACCCCTTAATTGAGTTAATCCTGAAAATATGAATCTATATAATGAAGAATCAAACTAGATAATAAAAGATTCAACAAAATGTGAAACTTCCATTTTTATTATTCAATATCAGCTTTTGTAGATCCCCAAATCCATTCTTGATTTGGGTTGCAACACATTTCTTTATATATTACAAGAATGAGGCGAGAGAGAAAAATCACTCCAAAATCGAGACCCTTGGATCCTATTTATAGACAGGCGACCCTCCTTTGGGCCTTATGCCTTCAGCTGAGCCGAAAGGTTACTCTTTATGCGCAGTGTAAACCTTTCAATACAGCCGAAGGGTTTTCCTGTCATGTGTTGCTGTGAACCTTTTGATCTCATCGGAAGGTTGCTTCCTAGTTCAGCGCTGATTAATGATCTTTGCCTCCCTTGTAAACCTTTCGGTATTGTCAAAAGGGTGTCTTGTATGTTTCTTAATCTGTTCGAATAGTTTGATGTGCTTTCGAAAGGCCGTTAAATAGTGGCATTCACTTGCACAGACTCTTTCTTCTTCTTTGAATTTTTTAGAGAATGGAAGCAGAACTTTTTGACCTTTTGCAAGGTTTTAGGTTAGTGGACTCCAATGGTTGCATCCCTTCAGAAGCTCCAAGAAGTGTGGGTTGAGCTCTTATTTTCTTTGCTTGCCCAAAATCTTTAGTCCTAGCCGGAATGTTGATTTTTAGTGTAATAATAAACTATGTTATTGATACCAAATAGGCTATGCTTAAACAAACATAAACACAAATTACCTCCTCATCTACATATGATGTTGGTAATGAAGTGATTTTAAAATCAAAATTTGATGGTCTGCATTACTGTTACTCCAAAAAAATCCACCTTTCGACTAGGTCGAAGGTATTTCAACAAAGATTGAGGAATAGGAGTTCATACCAAACCTTTTGAAGGAGTCGAAAGGATGTAGTTATCAAAGTTTAACAGCTCCAAAACTTTTCGTAGGGGTCAAAAGGTTCTATCTCACAGTATCCAGGGAGTTCTTACCTTTCGAAGAAGATGAAAAAGTCAAAGCAACTATTAGTAACCTCATGGTGACCTTTTCAAAAACATAGCAAGCCTTTCGAATCGGTTCGGACACATCTAAGGTACTTTTCGACAACATTGAAGGGAAGCACGGCTCTCGACAACATTCAAGTAAAGAGAAAACCTTCCGACAAGGTTGAAGGGTTCCTAACATTCAAGTGAAGAGCAAACCTTCTGACAAAGTCAAAGGGTTCACAATTGTTATATAAGAAGCAAACCTCTCGACAAAGTCGAAAGGTTCATTAGGGTATAAGAAAGAAAAACCTTTCGACAAGGCCAAAAGGTTCATCATGGCATATGAGGGGTAAACCTTTTGACAAGGTTGAAAGGTTTATAGCTGCATATAAAATGGGGACCTTCCGACCTGATCGAGAGCATGGAGTCGAAAGGAGGGCCGTTTGCATGTATAAATATGACCCAAGGGGTTATGTTTTGGGAATACGAATTTTTCTCATTCTAAACTTGTATTCTTCTTTATCAAACCATTGTAACCCTAATTGGGTGATGATTTGGGAATTCAATAAAATAAGGTTTTTCTTGGATAAAGTGGGAGGTCTTGAGCTTATTTCATTACTTTACTGTTTACTAAAATCTCTATTGGATTAACTTCAACTTTCCAGGTTATCTCATCGAAAGGTTCTTGTCGAATAGGTCGACAGCACATCTGGTCCAAGCATCTTTTGTAACCTTTCGAAGTTATCAATTTTTTGGATTAAACCTTTCGACAAGATTGATAACACTTCAGATTTTAATATCTTCTGCAACCTTTCGAGGCCATCTACCCTATGACCGGAACCTTTCAACAAGATGGACAATTCAACTGGATCAACATTCACTGCAACATTCCAAAACCAAAAGCTCTATGACCTATACCTTTCGACAAGGTCGAAATCGGTTCTCTAAATATAAATACTGGACTAGTAAGGTTTAACCTAAGGAAAGATATCACCTTAGCCTTCGACAAGATTGAAACCTACCTTTTAAAGACTTAACCCATGGAATCTCAACCTAATCGAAAGGTAAACCTTTGTGAGAGACATCATATAAGCTCAACAAGGTCAGAAGGATATTCAATCCAAAGATTTAACCTTTGGACCATGTCGAAAGGTCTGGTTCAATAATTACTCACAAATAAAACCATACTTCAAGGCAATTCTTATGGGTATCACACCCTTTGTTCAAGCAAGTTTATCCATCTTTCTTAGTATAACTTTGGGGTGTTGACAAGAAATCTTGTTAACATTTTTGGCACTGGAGGGAGTGCTCAAACCTCTTACTTGGTTAACTCTCTAACACCATTATCCTCTAACCCTGCTTAGTTCAATTTTATCTACTTTGGTTTGATCATGGCCCAAAGATTTAAAAGATCCGAACAAGGATCTTATGAACCACATTTATCTAGATTCTCCTATGTAAACATCAAAAACTCCACTCAAGATGAAGAACAAAGACTAAGGCTCAAGGCCCTAAGGATTATAAATAAAAAGAAAGCAGAATCTTATGATCTTGAGAAATGGAGTCTAAATCCTTTACATGTTGGCCCTACCCCCATATTTGCACTTGGAAAAATAATAAATGGAAGTGATCGTATCTTTAAACAAATAAGAAGAACAATTCAACATTATTCAAAGGGCACAATCTTTGAGAAAGAAACGATGAACGATTACAATGCATTTGCATACAAATGGCAACCAACTACAAAAAGTGCACTTCCAACCTAAGAGATTCAAAGGGTAGCAAAAGAAAAATAATTGAAGAGCATGAAATGATAAGGCCAAAAAGTGAAAAGTCAAAGAGCAATCCTCAAGGGACAAGTTTCAAGTCTAGACTTCTAAAAGAATGCAACTTAACAACATCAATTGAAAACGTCTAATTGCTCACTAAGGATAAGCTTAACTATTGTCCGTTACAAAAAAAGAAGCCAAAACATGAAGGGAACTTGGGAGGATCCTTCTACCAATATCATATGACAAATGGTCATGAAACCAATCATTGCAGAGCCCTGGAGGGGATGATCATCAATTTCTTTATGCAAGAAAAGATCAACGAATTTGTAAAAAGGATTTGAAAAAAGATTAATAAACATCTACTTTCTAAAAAGAGAAAATCTACATGGTTGGGAGTGAAATGCTCCTCATATTTGGATACTACCAAAGATGGTAGTCTACCTAAGATGGTAGAAAAGCCTCTGTCCACGTCGAGATGCCCAAGGCAGAGAACCTTCTAGAGGGAGGGCGCGTAAGACTTTAGCGGCTCCATGAGATGGCTAAGTTAAAGAACCAGACAAGTCCTTGGCCATGCCTCTAGGCAGGTCATGGCACCTCCTAGATGGAGGACGGAGTAAGCCTTTAGCCGTGTTATAAGATGGCCAGGTTAAAGCACCGAATAATCCCTTATTCGTGCCATGCTATAGCCAGGTTAAGGCACCTCCTAGAGGGAGGACGGAGTGAGCCTCTATCCACACCATAAGATAGCCAAGGTAGAACACCAAACAAGCCTCTATCCGCACTGAAAAAGGGCCAGGGTAGGGCGCCTTCTCGAGGGAGGTTGGGTAAGTCCTTGGTTCCAACCTCGAAGATAAGCTAACCAAGAGCACCAAACAACAATAGACTAAGATGTCTAGGCAAAGGAAGAGACCCATCAAATAATGGACTAGAATATCCAGGCCCAGGAAGAGGCCCATTAAATAATGGATTAAGAGTGTAGGCCTAGGAAAAGGCCCATCAAATAATGGACTAGATGTCCAAGCCAAGAGGAGGCTCATTCAACAATGGACTAAGATGTCCAAGCCCAAGGGGAGGCTCATTCAATAAAGGGGTGAGAAATCCAAGTCCAAGAAGAGGCTCATCAAATCATGAACTAAGATGTTCAAAATCGAGAAAAACCATATCCGACCATGCCAAAGAATATCATCATAAAGATCGATGTTAATAGTTTCCAAATTGTAACTTCTGATTTCTAACTTTTAAATCCCATTAATGTTGAGGAATGGTTCAAAGAGTTACTACTTTTAAATTTCAAACGCTGATTTGTCAATTAGGTTCTTTATTAAATAAAGTTTATATTCTAAAATTTATACCCCTATGATAAAGTGGAATTTTTATCAGCAAATTTCAAACTTTCACGCCAAGTGGAAGGAGTTACATTCTTGATCATCTCTCATCATGGTTAAAGATGAGATTTTAACATTTAGTATAAGTTATTTGTCATACAACTAATATAATGATTATTAATCTAAGAAAATGACATACATAAACGCATATGTCAATTTCAATCTAATAATTAGAAATATCATTTGCACTGTTGAAATCGGAACAACAAGTTATAGCAAAAGATTTAGCAAGTCCATAAATCAATAAGTGAGCAATTCAAAGACGTTTCAAAAGTAGCATTGCAAAAAAGTATTGCAAATCAGGTGATATTTACAAAATTTATATGATTGACATAAGTCATGAAATTTTCCATAAGACTACAAAATTATTTACAAGATAAATTTACATAATTCAAACTTGTAAATAAATTACAAATCTTGAGCCCCTTTATCAAGAGATTCCGCAAATGAAGGATCTACAACATGATGGATTGCAACATGGAGAACTTCCTTAAGATTCTTTTCCTTTCTTCTTATGCTGTTCTCGTTGTCAATCGCATCAATGTTGGTCTCAGGGCACGATTAAAAGCTCTGTTTGCAGCCCTGACTGTTTTATTATCTCTTTCCAACTCTGTGACGCACTTGACAAGCAAGTAATTGTCACGCTCTAGCTTTTGGATCTTGGTAGCGTACTCATTAATAGTCTGGGAGTACTTCACTTTGTACCGCTCATTAAGATATTTGGCTATTTTAAATTTTACTCTCCTACACAAGTTATCCATGGCATTCTCATTTAAGCTCGAGGAAGGGTTAAGCATAGTAAGGAAACTTTCGACTGTAAGAAGTGTCGACCTGGTGGGTTTGGTAACCGAAGGAGTAGAGTGAAGGACCGACAAGTCGATACTCGAAATCTTATCCCCGTGATAAATTCTAGAGAGGAATATCGAGCCTGACTATCTTGTAATTTCAATTATAAATCACTTATTTATGGAATAAGTTCAGACATCTTCTGATCGAAGTCGATCGTGGGATTTTTCTTTACTTATTGTTTAAGCATGGCGATCATCTCATATTTCTTCTTAGTATCGACCTTCAGATATGCAATATGGTCCTTGTGACCACTAGCGATGGTCTTTTGGAGAAAGTATCTCTTACGCCATTTCACGGCTTCGACATTACCACCAAAACGCTCAAGCAAGACTTCATCATGGACCATTATCTCACCGCTCACTGTCAGCAATATCTCTCTAATAGCATCGACGCGAGACAATAAGTTTTGAGAAAGATGAGTCGTAGATAAATGTCTCTCCTATTTAAACCAAAGAAAGGGAATAAAAATCAAAATAGAGAAAAAAGATATATTAATTATTAAAGTAATAGATTACACTTAAACAACAACAAAAATAAAAAAGGTACAATAAACAACTTGATTACATTTTTAGTTGAGAGATTAATTTTCTAACTTTGTCTAAAGAGTTAGCTAAAAGCATAACTGTCGAATCAAAAGGAATAGTAACTCCTTCTGGGGTAATGACCGACGAGCATTTGCTAAAGTCCCATTTCTTAGATGGGGGACTATCGTGATCATAGATTAGTTTAGAGTGAAATGTTTTGATCCCTTTAAGGGAAGTTTCCTTCTCATTGCTAAGGAAGTCAAAACGAAGGCGAGGGTATTCCAAGTACAATTTTTGTAAATCTCAAATGAAACAATATCTCGATAACTTTGAAGTCTTTAAAATTGATGCATTTTCAGAGTAAAACGTTCTCAAATTAATGTATTAGCTTAAGTGGTCTCTAGGGACGAGTCGACCTAAAGAACTATCATTCAGAAATAGTATAGTAGAGAAAAACTAAGCATAAAGAAAACAGAACTAAAACATATATTTGTACATCAATTAACTATTACATGTTATGATTATTCATCTAGTTCATACAAAATAGAATTAGAGAAGAACTCCGAAACAAATTTATCTTTATAGTACTTAAATTTTTCAGCGAGAAGGGTTTGAGGAATCAATTTGACTCGTGGCAAGCTCCGAGATGCGGGTTAGATCCGAATTTGTCTAAATATCTTTTATGAAAGTGCTTGAATAAACCCCCGCTGAACTCACCTTAATATGAAAAGTCTATAATTGAATGTCTACAATAAGATTTATATAAGAAATTAACTAAAATATCCCACTCTCCAATCATCGTCCAAAATAAAGTAAGAAACTCCTGATTCTCCTTTAAGAGAGCGTCGTATCGAAGACGTGCTTTCTTTAATAGCGGGGCAGCACTTTGATTTTTAAAGGATGCAAGGAAAAAAGGACGCTGGTCAAGATTATGACACTTTTTAGAGAGGATGTTGTGCTCCTTTATCTATCTGTCTAACTTCCTATATAACTTGTTAAATTCCGCTTGTTTCCTTTCAAATTTTGTTTTATAGGGAAACTGAGACTTTCTCCTTAACTAAAATAAATGGTTTTACACTAAATTTATTTTCAACGAAGAAAATGTTTAAATAGGGAATTCCATACCTGAGAAATTAGAATTGTTGTCTTGGGTCATGTCCTTCCTCTGTTGGATCCTCAGTCTAGGAAGGAGAAGGCTCTCCTTTCGGAGTAGCAGAAGGCTCAATGGAAGCATGTGGAATATCTTTCGAAGGGGATTTCTTTTGCTCAGAAACTTCGGTTTGATCACCTCTATCCATTTCTGAAGAACTGGAAGGCCCCCCTTTGTCTCCACCAAGGCTTTGACCTCCAGAGGGGTTATCGTCATTGTCATTGTTGCTGCCCTCATCATCATCATCGTTACTTTCCTCTTCGGCATCATAAGTATCACCCTCCTCCTCAGAATCAGATTCGATGTCGAAGGAGTGGATATCAAAAGAAAGAGCTTTAGGAGCATTAACGACCTCCTCCTTACCCTCAGGTCCGGCACCCTATGTTATTTGATTGTTTTTGTCCATTGCTCTTTTGGCTAAGGCTGGGTCGAGAGAAGGGAAGCCGAAGTCAAAAAAAATCTCATAGTTATTAGCGTAAGCGAACATCGGGGCATCTTCATAATCTTTCATCATCATGGGCCCTAGGGTAACTTCAGCAAACTAAGAGACTTGCTTCCTGACATCGAAGAGGGTGCGAACAGCCAGTTTGAGTGTAGCTTTGGTCCTTTTGAATTTGTCTTTCAAGGTAGTATTCTTGGCAATCAAGCAAGCTTTTTCATCTTTTGAGCCTTTCAGAGTTAGCTCCATGGCAAATTTTCCATCAGTGGTGAGTTGGTGAGCTTGCCCCTCCGCTTCTAGATAAGCTTCAACCCTTACGAGGGAAGCCTTGACTTGCTCCAACTCAGTGGAAGTGTTGTTTTGAGCGGTAGTCAAAGAAGATAATTGATTTTTAAGCTTAGAGTTCTCCTTCTGCAGTCTTGAAGATTCGGTAGAATATTTCGAAACATAGTCATTTAGAGATATCCAACTCCTAGAAATCTACAACAAGCAAGTGTAACATAAGTTAGCAGTTAGAGAAATCCAGTGATGATAGGATTAATTGGGTGGGAGCTTTCCAAAAGTTGTTGCTCCATTAGAGAGCAATAGTTTTCTACCAAGTCTTGACCCAGTGACGGAGAAGAAGAAGTAAAAGATTTAGAATGTAGGATGAGCTCGACAATTTCATCAAAATTGGTCGATAGAGGAGCAGAAGATGACGAACACGGATGAATTTGCATCTTAGGAGGAGCTGTCAATATAGCAAGCTGCATCTGCGCAAGTGCGGCTGGGGAATTAGAGATACTAATGTGTAGAAAGGGTTCAGAAGTAGGTGGAGTTTGCTCCGTTTTTATCTTTGGAGACTTCAACAGTGGGGCTCTTTAAGACTTTTTCAGGAGATATGTGCTCCTCCTCTTCCTCTAGATTAGTAATTTTAGCCATTTTCGCTAGAGGAGCATATTTTGAAGGCTTGAAGGTTCATTTGGATTTAGCAAAAGCCTCCAAGATCCATGTTACTTCAGAAGATGATGGAGGAGGGGCAGCATCGCTAGAAGATACGATGGCTTTGGAAGAAGCTAGAACAAATTGAGACAACCCTCCCTAAGTTGTCATTTTGATTGAATGACTCAATTTAGTCTGAGCTAAATTCAGGGTTGCACTCTTTCATGTACCAACTATTTTCTTCTTCTTTTTTCTGTTTTTATTTCCCAAGATCCAATCTGATCAATATAAAAATATTGATATACTTCTTTGTAAAAACTATTTAAATTTATCAAGGTTTGCTTTTCAAACAGCTAAACTGGGGTTGTGCATGCTTCTGTGCACCTGTGTGCACATAATCATACACAGCTGTAATTTGCTTCACCTTAGTCCTCAGGTGGACTAATTTGTTTAGGTAAGATTCTGGATTAGTTAGTTATAATCTACAAGTTTCACTTACACAAATAATTATCAAATACATTTTTAAATCTGGGTTCATACCTCTTATGTTTTTCTTTCTTTTCTGCCTATGGGTTTTTCCTTACCTTATAATACCTGCAGTGGTTAAGTAAATAGGTTCTAGTCTCTAAAACACTCTAGTACATAAACATATATAACTGGTTCACTTATGCTTCAGATCTATTGCCAAACTTATTACTTGGTTCACAAAATTTTGTATGCTCACAGCTTGCAATATAAAGCTAAAGACCTTTATCATTTTTTTTCTGAAAATGGTTGCATCTGAACATAATCTTTCCAAGCCATCCATTACATCACAGTCAAGTTTTTTTTTAGCACAATCCAAACATCATTACATAAAACCTTTCAACTGAAATAAAACAGAAGAGCCATTCTCCTACAAAATCCTAGCCTAGTTAATTTGCAATTTCTTCTTAGCATCATATATCTGCATCTTATTACTTAGCATCTTCTTTTCCTGCAACCATCTCATGGCCTGCTCCACAATGCAAGTGAAGCACCCATTTGATGCAAGCAACAAACAGGTCAGATTAAAGTCTGGTATGAGTAAATTCAATTGACAATACATAAGATTTATGAAGCTAGATCCACAGCACCTTCATTCCAGAAGTTAAATGTTCTACTCAGGTGATTAAACCACTTCCTCTTATACACTTTTTGTATCCTTATAGTGAAGTGAGTAAATTTCTAAATACATTTACATGTGCTTAAAATAATTTCTTAACAGAAATTCTCATTTCAAGAATTTATAGCAGCCATCACACAATTCACATAAGCATCTCATAAACATGAACAAGCAAAACCCATATCATTAAGCTAAGGCATCAAAACTGAGTCTGCATACTAGAACTCACCATACCCCTAGCATATTCACCTCTGCTTGTAAGTTCATTTCATATCATTTTTAAGGGTCCAATATCATATTCATGGTTGCACTGGTGCACACTGCCTGGAACTACTGTTTGATTTCCAGTGCACTACAAGCTATTTGGACATGAACATGCCATGTGCAAACTCACACCCCATCCTTGATGCAAGCCAACCACTATGTCATACCCACTTCCCTCATACCCAACCTGATAGAGGTGACCCAATTCCTTAGTTTAATTACTAAGTTTTTTTTTTCATGTGTGCAGGTATCAATTATACTATGTCATGCCCAAAATCTTTATGTACCTAACCAATAAATGCAAGCAGTTTTCATGTATCCATGAAACATTCATCCATTCATACATTTCAACAATCAATTAATCACATCTGTATATCATTTCAAGTCAGTTTTGTTCAGAGACCGGCCTTTGACTAAAGCATAGATCAAAATATCTTAGGAAATAAAATACCACTGGGGTTCCCAGTAACAAGGTCCTTGCAGTCAATTTATATATATATATTTTTCTTGAAATGTGTTCACTTATTCCTCAACCTCATTTCAGAGAGTACTTAATGGTGGATCAAGATTTAGCATATGGAAATTCCACTGCATCTTAATCATCCTCTCAAATGCAAGACATAAGCCAGAGGACCCCTTCCTCTTACTACCTTGCACCTTACTTTTCTTATTAGTTTATGCTTTAACCAAAAACATTTTCTCCGGTTTCTAATCATATAGATAAATCAGTTATTATCATCCTATCATTAAGTATACACCATGTGTAAACAATCATTAGATTAAATGATGACTAAACAACATACTTCAGAAGCATCAGAAAATGGTAAAGTAGAAATGCAAGAAAACTTCAAACATGAGTAAAATAATTTAGAGGTTAAATGGATGCCTTTCATAGGTCTTAATGCCTTGCCAAGTGAGAGTTTACTCACCAAGTTTCTTCTTCCCAAGTCTTGATTCAGGTCTGCCATTATTTTCCTCAAACTGCTGCCTACTTTCTTTTCTATATTTTGATTTCTGGTTTTCTAATGTGTACCCGTAGGAGATAATGTGGTATATAGTGGAGTTGTTAGGGTTTTAAGGTTAGTTAGGTAATTTATTTTCATCAGAAATCCCATCATTATTTCTGATCTCACCCAACAGTTTACCCTCTCCACTTTCCCTCCCTGCCATTTTTTCCTTTTTCCCTGTATTAACTATCTTTGGCAAATTTCTTTACACACTATATGCATGATTTCTTTGGCTCAGGCATTTCTTGTCTTTTCTGGTTTTAATCATGCACACAAGTTTACTTGTATGGCCAGCTATGTGTGTGTTTCTACTACATGTTGGGTACATGTATATATGCTCATATGTATTTATATATATATTTTTCTACCCACACAAGCCACTGTGCTTGTATTTATAGCATGGAAGTTAGAGTTAAAATCTTCCTTAGGTTGTTTATACATTTTATTCAAACTATTGTGTATTCATACTTAATGGTTATGCACTAATTCATTTCTTATTTGCTTGCAAGATCCTTACTAGAGTACTTGCTCAGGCTGTACACTGCAACAGTGTGCACATGCACAAGGACATGAATTCTCATTTTCACACAAGCATTTCCCAGAAAATTGTATTTATATATTTTTTTCACATAAATAAAATAAAATTTGAATGACTTAAATTTTCTACATGCCTGCTTAACTAGGGCTGTCACATACACCCCTCCTTTAAGAAATTGTGTCCCACAATTTAACACTTCTTACTATGTAAATCAAGTGTCAAAATCAAACATGAATACACATTCTTAATTCAACCAAAACAGATATCAAACAAGCACACACAACTTTGAATATCATGTTCAACTAAGTAAGTTCAAGCATGAATATTAAAATACCTCTACCTTAACTATTAGTTGCAAATAGTTGAGGGTATTGGACTTTTATCTTGTCTTCAACCTCCCATGTGCAATCATTAGGGTCTAAACTCCACTGCACCTTTAACAGTTTGATTATTTTGTTCCTCAATCTCTTATCTTCCTTAGCCACAATGCCTACTGGCTTCTTCTCATACACTAGATCTGGTCTAACTTCCACTTTGCTTGGTGACTGAACTACTGAAGCTTCATCATGCACACATTTTCTCAATTGTGATACATGAAACACATTGTGTATCCCACTCATCTCTTCTGGCAGTTTCAACTTGTAAGCCATCTTTCCTATCCTTGCAATGATCTCATATGGTCCTATATACCTTGGGGTTAGCTTCCCTGCCTTGCTAAATCTCAACACTTTCCTCATTGGTGAAACTTTTAAGTACACATATTCTCCTAACTCAAATTCAAGTGGCTTCCTTCTCCTATCTGCATATGATTTCATTCTGTCTTGTGATGCCTTCATTCTCTGTCTGATCAATGTAACTTTAGCATTTGTCTCTTTCACATGATCTGGTCCTAACATTACCCTATCACCCACCTCTAACCAGCAAGCAGGTGACAAACAAGGCCTTCCATATAGAGCCTCATAGGGTGCCATTCCTATACTACTCTGGTAGCTGTTGTTGTAAGCAAATTCTGCTAAATGAAGGTAGTCTTCCCAATTCCCACCATGATCCAGCACACAAGCCCTAAGTAGATCCTCCAAAAATTTATTGACTACTTCTGTTTGACCATCAGTTTGGGGATGGTAGGCTGTGCTCAAGCACAACTCAACCCCCATTGCCTGTTGAAAGCTACTCCAGAACTTAGATGTAAATATGGTATCTCTATCACTAATAATAGTGGTAGGAACCCCATGTAACTTTACTATCTCTTTCATGAAGACTTGTGCTAGTTTTGGTGCATTTCTATCACTCTTTACTAGTATGAAGTGTGCTGATTTGGTTAATCTATCTACCACCACCCAAATGCTGTCATTTCCTCTCTTTGATCTTGGCAAGCCATCAATGAAATCCATTGATATGGTTTCCCATTTCCACATTGGAACTTCCAGAGGTTGCAGCAGTCCACTGGGTCTTTGGTACTCAGCCTTGACTTGTTGGCAAGTCATACACTTTGCCAAATATTCACCCACACTTCTCTTCATTCCTTTCCACCAATAACTTCTTTTTAGGTCATGATACATTTTAGTGCCACCTGGATGTATGGTGTACTTTGACTTGTGATGAACATCCATGATCTTCCTCTTCAGTGCTTCTGTGTTAGGCACACATAACCTTCCTTTATATCTTACGCATCCTTTTTCATCCAGTTCAAATTTGTCAGGATTTGCACCATTTTTTAACAACTCCTTCTTTTCTCTCAAGAATGCATCAGTGTCTTGGGACTGGTTCACTTCTTCCACTAAATCTGATTTTATTGTGATAAGGCTGAGCTTACCATAGTGCTCCACATCCTTACCCACTTCCATAGTTGGTTCCCCCATGTATTCCATTTCTACATCTGCCAGTGTTAATAACCTTTTAAACTCCTCTATCATCAATGCAGCCAACTTGGCATGTTGTCTACTTAATGCATCTACCACACTATTTGCTTTCCCTGGTGTGTACATAATGTCCAAATCATAGGCAGCAAGGAATTCCACCCACCTATGTTGTCTCATGTTTAAATCTTTTTGAGAAAATAAATACTTCAAAGCCTTGTGGTCAGTATAAAGCTCAAACTTTGCTCCTAACAGGTAGTGTCTCCAAAGCTTTAGTGCATACACCACTGCTGCCAATTCCAAGTCATGTGTTGCATACTTGGTTTCACTGGGTTTCAGTTGTCTTGATGCATAAGCTATTACCCTACCATCTTGCATAAGGACAGCTCCTATACCTGATCCACATGCATCAGTGTATACCACTAAATTGTCATTGCCTTCTGGGATTTTTAGCACTGGTGCTTCCATCAATGCCTTTTTCAATTGATTGGATGCCCCTTCACATTTCTCAGTCCACATAAAAGGCTGGTCTTTCCTTGTTAACTTGGTTAGTGGAATTGCTTTTTTAGCAAAGTCTTTTATAAATCTCCTGTAGTATCCAGCCATGCCCATGAATGATCTGATTTCAGTGACATTGCTTGGTCTTTTCCATGCTTGCACTGCCATGACTTTACTTGGATCTACTGAAATTCCTTCTTGAGAAATTATGTGGCCCAAAAATTTTATTTCATTATTCCAAAAAGAACACTTTGCAAACTTGGCTTTAAGGTCTTGTTGCCTTAGTCTACTCAGTACCATATGCAAATGCTTTTCATGTTCACTATCTGTCTTAGAATATACTAGTATATCATCAATGAAAATCAGTACAAATTTATCTAAGTAATCTCTGAAAATTCTATTCATCAAATCCACAAAATAGGATGGTGCATTAGTCAAACCAAATGACATTACTAAGTATTCATACAAGCCATACCTAGTGTTGAAAGCTGTATATTTGATACTTTCTTCTTCTACTTTCATTTGGTGAAAACCAGTTGCTAAATCAAGTCTAGAAAATACTTTAGCACCATTTAGTTGATCAAAGAGATCATCAATTCTAGGTAGAGGGTATTTGTTTTTGATGGTGACTGAGTTTAATTCCCTATAGTCTATGCACATTCTCAAGGAACCATCATGCTTCTTAACAAACACTACTGGTGATCCCCAACTTGAACTGCTAGGCCTAATAAAGCCTTTTTGTTCTAATTCCTCTAGTTGTTTCTTCAACTCAATCAATTCTTTAGGACTCATTCTATTTGGTTTCTTGATGACAGGGCTTGTTCCTGGTTTAAGTCTTATTTGAAATTCTTCTGGTCTGTTATGAGGAATGCCATTTACTTCACCAAACACATCAGGGTATTGGTTAACTATGGGTATCTTATTTAAACTTACTTCAACTTCACCACTGTTCAAGTTGAACATTTTTCCCATACCCCTATCCTTGGCTGCTTCATACATAACCACGACCCTCTTGCCATCAGGAAGTTGTAGTGAAATGGTAGAATTTCCTAAGTTAATAATAGCACAAAAACTTTTTAACCAATCCATTCCCAATATGATACCTAGCCTAGGGTAATTCAACACATATAATTCTGAGATAAAGGTGTGACCACCCATGCTTATTTCTACTTGCATGCATTTCATATGGGTAATGCAGGAACTACCTAAAGGACTATCAATATGCAAAGGCTTACCAACAGGAATACATGTCAACCCTAATTTCTGAACTATATCATATGAAATAAAAGAGTGTGTGGCTCCTGTGTCAAAAACAACTGATATGGGTATGCCTTTAATAAATAATATACCTTCCACTTAACTAGGTGCATCCATTGCCTTGCCTTTCCCTTCAAGTACAGCCACCCTTGCCATCTCTGGACACTGCCTCTTCATGTGCCCCTCTTTTCCACAGTTGTAGCACCTAAGAACAGTTGACTTGGGTGCTTGGCATTTGGTCTTTATATGGCCTTCCTTTCCACAGTTATAACAGATCACTTTAGGTTTCTTATTATCAAGGTTTGCCACTTTACTTCCTTCTTTGTTCATTGCTTCTCCCTTCTTCCTCTCATATGGGTGTGCTCTATTCTTTCCCTTCTTGTTGTTCTTGAAATTCTTGAACTTTTCTCTGGCATTGTCATGTTGCTCAAATGACAATGTCAAGTCCATAACTTGATCAAATGTTCTGTCTTTATATGGTAACATGGCTCTACTCAATCCAGCATTCAACCCCTGAATGTACCTAGCATTCCTTGATGTTTCATCTGGGATTAATACTGCCCCATATTTAGACAACCCTTCAAATTTCTGAGTGTATTCAATAAAACTCATAGATCCTTGTCTCAACTTGATAAATTCCTCAAGCAATGAAGCTTTTGTTGATGCTGGGACAAATCTGGCTTCTAACATTTCTTTGAACTGATTCCATGTGATTTCTTGTTCCTGCCTGCCTACAATGATCACTTCCCACCAGTCCAAAGCTATGCCTTTTAGTTGTATTGAAGCTATTTGCCTTTTTCTCTGATCATTGACTTGCATGTCTACAAAGATCCTCTCTACTGTTCTTAACCATGACTGGACACCTATGGCATTTTCTGTGCCATCAAAGCTACTGCCTCCTAAGTTTGTATATGTTTTAAGCAATTTGGACAGCTCCTCATATGGATTATCTACCCTAGGTGCCATTCCATCCCTCAGCATTTGAACAAAATCTTGCATGTTAATCATTGGGTGACCAGCAGCCATTCTAGTTGCTTGCTCAGTAGTGTTAGAAGATTGACCATTTTCTCTTTCTCCTGTGGCCTGGGGATTGATTCTAACTCCTCTGGTCCTCTATTGAACATTTCTAATGTAGTTAGTTCTGATTCTTATTCACTACTTTTGCTTTTTAAAACTAACAGTGAACTTATTTGTTCATAATAAGCAAAGCAACTCAAGCAAGCAGCAAACAATGCAAACAGGGCATACAGATTCAAACAAATATTTGTTTTGGCTATGTATTTGTTAACATAGCTCTGATACCAATTGAGACAACCCTCCCTAAGTTGTCATTTTGATTGAATGACTCAATTTAGTCTGAACTAAATTCAGGGTTGCACTCTTTCACGTACCAACTATTTTCTTCTTCTTTTTTTCTGTTTTTATTTCCCAAGATCCAATCTGATCAATATAAAAATATTGATATACTTCTTTGTAAAAACTATTTAAATTTATCATGGTTTGCTTTTCAAACAGCTAAACTGGGGTTGTGCATGCTTCTGTGCACCTGTGTGCACATAATCATACACAACTGTAATTTGCTTCACCTTAGTCCTCAGGTGGACTAATTTGTTTAGGTAAGATTCTGGGATTAGTTAGTTATAATCTACAAGTTTCACTTACACAAATAATTATCAAATACATTTTTAAATCTGGGTTCATACCTCTTATGTTTTTCTTTCTTTTCTGCCTATGGGTTTTTCCTTACCTTATAATACCTGCAGTGGTTAAGTAAATAGGTTCTAGTCTCTAAAACTCTCTAGTACATAAACATATATAACTGGTTCACTTATGCTTCAGATCTACTGCCAAACTTATTACTTGGTTCACAAAATTTTGTATGCTCACAGCTTGCAATATAAAGCTAAAGACCTTTATCATTTTTTTTCTGAAAATGGTTGCATCTGAACATAATCTTTCCAAGCCATCCATTACATCATAGTCAAGTTTTTTTTTAGCACAATCCAAACATCATTACATAAAACCTTTTAACTGAAATAAAACAGAAGCCATTCTCCTACAAAATCCTAGCCTAGTTAATTTGCAATTTCTTCTTAGCATCATATATCTGCATCTTATTACTTAGCATCTTCTTTTCCTGCAACCATCTCATGGCCTGCTCCACAATGCAAGTGAAGCACCCATTTGATGCAAGCAACAAACAGGTCAGATTAAAGTCTGGTATGAGTAAATTCAATTGACAATACATAAGCTTTATGAAGCTAGATCCACAGCACCTTCATTCCAGAAGTTAAATGTTCTACTCAGGTGATTAAACCACTTCCTCTTATACACTTTTTGTATCCTTATAGTGAAGTGAGTAAATTGCTAAATACATTTACATGTGCTTAAAATAATTTCTTAACAGAAATTCTCATTTCAAGAATTTATAGCAGCCATCACACAATTCACGTAAGCATCTCATAAACATGAACAAGCAAAACCCATATCATTCAGCTAAGGCATCAAAACTGAGTCTGCATACTAGAACTCACCATACCCCTAGCATATTCACCTCTGCTTGTAAGTTCATTTCATGTCATTTTTAAGGGTCCAATATCACATTCATGGTTGCACTGGTGCACACTGCCTGGAACTACTGTTTGATTTCCAGTGCACTACAAGCTATTTGGACATGAACATGCCATGTGCAAACTCACACCCCATCCTTGATGCAAGCCAACCACTATGTCATACCCACTTCCCTCATACCCAACCTGATAGAGGTGACCCAATTCCTTAGTTTAATTACTAAGTTTTTTTTTCATGTGTGCAGGTATCAATTATACTATGTCATGCCCAAAATCTTTATGTACCTAACCAATAAATGCAAGCAGTTTTCATGCATCCATGAAACATTCATCCATTCATACATTTCAACAATCAATTAATCACATCTGTATATCATTTCAAGTCAGTTTTGTTCAGAGACAGGCCTTTGACTAAAGCATAGATCAAAATATCTTAGGAAATAAAATACCACTGGGGTTCCCAGTAACAAGGTCCTTGCAGTCAATTTATATATATATATATTTTTCTTGAAATGTGTTCACTTATTGCTCAACCTCATTTCAGAGAGTACTTAATGGTGGATCAAGATTTAGCATATGGAAATTCCACTGCATCTTAATCGTCCTCTCAAATGCAAGACATAAGCCAGAGGACCCCTTCCTCTTACTACCTTGCACCTTACTTTTCTTATTAGTTTATGCTTTAACCAAAAACATTTTCTCTGGTTTCTAACCATATAAATAAATCAGTTATTATCATCCTATCATTAAGTATACACCATGTGTAAACAATCATTAGATTAAATGATGACTAAACAATATACTTCAGAAGCATCAGAAAATGGTAAACTAGAAATGCAAGAAAACTTCAAACATGAGTAAAATAATTTAGAGGTTAAATGGCTGCCTTTCATAGGTCTTAATGCCTTGCCAAGTGAGAGTTTACTCACCAAGTTTCTTCTTCCCAAGTCTTGATTCAGGTCTGCCATTATTTTCCTCAAACTGCTGCCTACTTTCTTTTCTATATTTTGATTTCTGGTTTTCTAATGTGTACCCGTAGGAGATAATGTGGTATATAGTGGAGTTGTTAGGGTTTTAAGGTTAGTTAGGTAATTTATTTTCATCAGAAATCCCATCATTATTTCTGATCTCACCCAACAGTTTACCCTCTCCACTTTCCCTCCCTGCCATTTTTTCCTTTTTCCCTGTCTTAACTATCTTTGGCAAATTTCTTTACACACTATATGCATGATTTCTTTGGCTCAGGCATTTCTTGTCTTTTCTAGTTTTAATCATGCACACAAGTTTACTTGTATGGCCAGCTATGTGTGTGTTTCTACTACATGTTGGGTACATGTATATATGCTCATATGTATTTATATATATATTTTTCTACCCACACAAGCCACTGTTCTTGTATTTATACCATGGAAGTTAGAGTTAAAATCTTCCTTAGGTTGTTTATACATTTTATTAAAACTATTGTGTATTCATACTTAATGGTTATGCACTAATTCATTTCTTATTTGCTTGCAAGATCCTTACTAGAATACTTGCTCAGGCTGAACACTGCAACAGTGTGCACATGCACAAGGACATGAATTCTCATTTTCACACAAGCATTTCCCAGAAAATTGTATTTATATTTTTTTTCACATAACTAAAATAAAATTTGAATGACTTAAATTTTCTACATGCTTGCTTAACTAGGGTTGTCACACAAATTCAAGTGGATATAAAGTCAATAAAAATAATTCAAAGAATGCTAGGGACAAAAAAAGGAAAATTCTAAACCATTAATATACCTGAGGGGTCAGCACAAATAGGTGACATTGAAGTAAAGTGTTCAGCATCGCCTAAGGAAAGGAAGCGCTTGCCATGAGAAGTGTGCATAATCGTTGGAGGAGTTCTTAGAATCCTCTAGCCATATGGCAGTAAAGAATGTTTTCTTAGATTCGAAAGGGTTAACAGCGTCAGCCTACTCCCAATTTATTTTGAAGCTTCAGTTAGAGAATCAATGGCTCTCTTGTTGACATTACTAAGAGTCTTGGAAGATTCACCTGAAAATGCAAGCGATTAGTTAATGGAAAACATAAAAAAAGAGCAAAGACAACATTAAAGTAGACTTACGGTGGGAGGCAAAGGTCCCGCAAACATTAGCAAAGCACTTGAAAAAAACTAATTGGTTCTCCCGGTCCTTGAAATTGTTAACATTACCTAACATTAACTTCTTATATACGTTGACTCTATATATCTGCTTGTTAAGATTACTTAACCTTGCCAACTTGGACAAAGAGCTTAGTACTTCAGCGTTAAGCGAAGGAAGTCCAGATTCCAACGCCAACATCTCCAGAGATAGTAGATGAGTACATACATTTGGGGTTAGTTGAATCAGAACAACTCCAACATGAGGCAAGTATGAGATCAGAACTCAGGAAAAGAAAGAAATCCATTGTACCATATGTGGATGGTAGTGTAAGCAAAGTACCCTTCTAAATGGCTGTCAATGGTATCAGTTGGTTGAGGAGGGATAGCTTCATCCCAATAATACCAAAATCTTTAAGAATAGCAATGACTCCATTTTGAGATACAATGGAAGAATGCTTTGCAATAGCTTCAACTTTAGGAGAGATCATGATTCTACCAGTTGAAGAGGTCTTAGTTAAAACCCTTGATTATTTATGAATTTAAAAGGCATTCAAGAAGTAACCAAATAAATCTACTTGGGTAACTTAAGTATGAAAACAGACATAAAGTTCTTAATGGTGAAAACGGTTTAAGTCAAAAACTTAATAGTTTAAGATTTCGACAATGTCGAAAGGACAATAACTCAAGCACTCGACAACGTCGAAAGGTTAATAGTTCAAGCTTTCCACAATGTTGAAAGGTTGGCAACTTAAGCTTTCGACAATGTAGGAAGGACAATAACATCATCCAAAACCATCGTACTTCAACATTATCAAGAGTCTAAAAAGTAAATAAATAATAGTATGAATTCCTTTGGTTATTGACAAATTCGAAAGGAAGACATGAAACATTAACCTATTCATCCCCTTTCGACAATGTCGGAAGCTTTATGGAAGTCTGGATACACTTCAAATGTTACATATGGCTAAGTAGCAGGACCTTTTGACATGGTCAAAACCAATAATTCAAAATTCCAAAGTAAAAACATTAGTGTTGTTGACGTTGTCAAAAGGTCTGGTCAATGTTGTCAAAACATATCCTACCCATTGAACTCGAAAGGTTTCGGGTTCAACTCATATGTCCTTTAAATGTTTCAGCAAAGATGGGCAGAGACAACTCTAAGGTCAAAGAATTTCAACCTTGTCGAAAGCTAGTAGTCAAAAGGTTTGAAACTCTTCGACCTTGTCAAGAGTTCACCATCGAAGGGTTAGATTCACTCCATTTGACTACCTATCCTTTCGACAGCATTGGTAAAGTTGACATCACAGCATCTTTTGACCCCATCGAAAGATGCTAAGAAGGCAAATCCATTATTGCTGCCTCGATCCCTTTCAAAGGGATAGAAAGTTCATTTTGTGCTGCCAAATTATACACGAGAGGGTTCAAGGTAATCAAATGGATTTAACCAACCCCAAACCAGATTGTAAATCCAGTTTTCAAATTTTTCTTCAAAAACAAGTAAATAAAACCTATTAACAAAATGGATTTGAATTGAAATCGCTTCAACTCGATCTTAAAAGGGGTATTAAGATTTTCAATAAATCAAAATCCCAGGTCAAAAACGAAAAGCAAAAATCAAAAACCTTAGATTAAGAGCTAAACACAATAATGGGATTTTTTTATCAATCACCATCAACTTCAAAATTCAAAGCCAAAGGTGAGTTTTATTAATGTAAGAAACAGTTTAAAGAGGAAAATTTTCCAAGAAGCCAAACCAAAATTGAATTTCAATTTTTGGATCCGAAAAACTGAAAATTTGATTGAAAACTAATGAGAATAGAGATTAATCTAAAACTTATGAATCAAATTTGACAAATTACTTTGTTGTTTTAAAGCGAAATTTAGGATGTTTTGGAGAATTCTTTTACTTATGCAAGGTAATTTTGATTGTAGGTAAAAGTGGAAGAAAGAGAAGAAACATACTTTATAAGAAAAGTTGTCCAAATTCTCAACCATTGGATAAGGTTTAAATGGATGGCATAGATCTACGTGGGAAGGTCCAGAGGAGGGAAGTTTTAAGCTTTTGACAAAGATGACTCAGAAAGTCAAGGGAATCCCTTCAAATGGGGGAGGCACATGTTACTCCATAAAATCCACCTATCGACTAGGTCGAAAGGTCATTCAACAAAGACTGAGGAAGAGGAGTTCATACCAAACCTTTTGAAGGAGTCGAAGGGATGCAGTCATCAAAGTTTAACAACTTCAAAACCTTTCAAAGGGGTCGAAAGGTTCCATCTCATAGTATCCAGGAAGTTCTTACCTTTCCAAGAAGATGAACAAGTCAAAGCAAGTATTAGCAACCCCACGGTGACCTTTTTGAAAGCATAGCAAGCCTTTCGAACCAGTTAGGACATATCCATGGTACTTGTAACACCCCGCATTTTTAGATAAATAAATAACAAAATAATTATTAAATAGTGAAAATGAGAATTTTTGGAATTTTCAGAATTTAGCTATGGAAGTTGCACCATTGGGTTTGTGGCTATTTTCTGATCAATTTTCATATATAACTTGTCGAAATCTGAGCTAGTATGAAGAAATTACGTGAAGAATAAGAAAATCAGAATTATATATTTAAACGAAATAAAAATAAAAAATAAAAAAAGGAGGGCATAGGTCACCCATGCTAGGGCTAGGTTGTCCCCCAATGAACATAGGTCAACCCGCCTTTCATCCTGGATGGTATTTCATCCTGGTACGAGCCGAAGATGTAAACTCGATTTTTGTGAAATCCTTTGCGTTTGTAGCTGCATCCGATGGTTTCTAGTGAGCCTACGACATGGTTGCACAATATTAGATCTTCAAATCCGATGACCTGAGATCCCTAAGCCACACTATAAATACAACACCAGGCCTAGCTATTTCTCTTATTTATATTTTCTCCCAATTAGGTTCATTGCCTGAGGCAGAACCCTAAATGGAAAAATTTTCTAGGGAGGAAATATTTTTGATAAAATATTCTACACCTTAGAAGTGGATCTAGGAAGCCCCATGACTATAGTTAAGGACCATATGTAAGTGTTTTGTAATTATTATAGATTTGTAAACAATTTAAAATAATAGGGTTCTTAATAGTTGTTGTTTTTCTACAATTTTGAGACTATTTTTTATGTAAATTTATTTACAGTCGTTTTTTTAGTAAATTTCAGAAGTTCTTTTCAGTCTATTTTTAATCATTTATTTTATTTGGTTATTTACATTTGTTTTAAGTTAGAATTTAGCTTGTAAATGTTAGTTTCTTTTTATAGAGATTTAATCCTTTTTGACATGAATAAAATATTAAAGGAGAAGAATTCACAAATATGGGACAAAATAGAAATACACTTAATTTACAAAAATCAGATCTAAAATGAGAAAAACTGAAATAAAATGGAGATGGAATGAAATAGGCAAATTTAAGATATTTTCAAGCATGACTATAACAAGTGGTTATTACTAAAAAGAGAAAATATAAGAGTAACCGTTGCAAGAATAATTATAACACGTAGGTTATAATTAGAAAGAAAGAAATAATAGAAGAGGCTTATTTTAAAACTTAGATCTTGGATTAAGTTAATAAGAAAATATAGCAGTACTAGCCCATACTTGCAGCATTCCCTTTTAGGTCTAGGACTGATGGTCTCATACATGGGTGAGGCTGGGCACGGTTATGCTGATTATCGTAAACAAGTAGCCAATGGATGGAGGCTCAAATTTGGAGATTTGGAAAAGAGACGCAAAGTTAGAAGATTTTTTTGTTAAGACCAGTACCGGTAGCATTCCCTTTTAGGTCGAGGACTGATGGTCTCATATGTGGATGAGGCTAGGCATGCTTATGCTGATTAGGGTAAATAAATGGTCAACTAGGGGGCGATAGTTAGTATGCACTGACGATGACGGAGCGTGCGGCATCGATTAGTGCATATAATTCGCTACTACGTCCTAAGCGCTAAGAGGTAACTTTTGCTGTGGGACTAACAGGATTGGTTCAAAGTGGCACAACGGGGATAGGAAACGCCGCTCAATGGGTAGGATTAGGATTTCAGCCTAATCAAGTTAATAGTTGAGATAGGATTAGAGTTTCAGCCTAATCACAAAAGTTTAAGACAAGTGCAAATAGTCAAACAGAATCAGAAACAATATTTTATGCGAGTTATAACTTTTTTGTATCTTCCTTTTATGCTAGAACTATTGATTTGTCTATTATCTTCATCTTGCTTAGAAATGCTTATAATTACTTTCACTCACCAGACTTATTGTCTAACCCACTACTCTATCTTTCATTTTCCCCCAATAGGCCAGCAGAGTTAAGGATAGTTGATTCAGGTTGCTTGGCGATACATTTTCAGAATTTTCTCATTTCAGTTGTATGCTTATTCTTTTCATCTTTTTCATTTGGCTTATGATCGATTGGTCCTTGTGAGAGATATTATTATTGATGCTTTTACTCTATTTATGTGAGACCGAGATGTATTTTCATAAGACATGAGAAGTTTGAGGTTTTGAGTTTTTGAGACATGTTATGTTTTTATGATTTATTTTGAGATAAAGATTAACTCTAATGATGAGTTATTATTTAAATGTTTTTCGCTGACTATAACGCACCACATCCTTTGTTGTGCCCTTTTTGGGAAGAATAATGGGTGTGGGATGTTTCATTTAGTATCAGAGCCTAAGGTTACAGGATTTCTAAAAACTTATTTTAAAAGTAAAGTATTTTTCAAAGGTAACAGACCTTCAAACTAAAAGTACTTTTTAGGGAAAAACATTTATTATAGAAATAGTTTTCAAGTATAAGAGAGTTTTTATAAAAATCCTCTCAAAGTCTAATTCAACCTTCTTTCGAGCCTAAGTTTTCTTTTCTTTACATAAAATGGCAGATGCGCTAAATATTACAGAAGGTGTCCAAGTCCTTGGCTGGTTCCATAGATACCTTAGAGCTATGGCACCAAAGTTGCAAAGGCAAGCGCCTAATAGGGCACCGGTGGGTGGAGGTCCCGTTAATCCACCTGCAGCAGCCAATTTTTCTAAGCTATGCAAGGACTTCACTAATCTAGTAGCAAGACATTTTATGGCATAGAGGATTTCATAGAGGCATGAACTTGGTAAAGGAATACAGAGCGTATACTTAGGATGTTAGGATTGGAGGACCGATAGAAAGTTCAGCATGCATCTTGGCTGCTGAAGGGAGAGGCTTATTACTAGTGGGAGATTGCGAAGATGGAGGTTAGAGACATAGGTTGGGTTGGAATTCAGGAAAGGTTTGAGAGAAAGTTCTTGTCGCAAGCCAAGGAAAGCATGTAGTTGGAGAAGTTCATTGGTCTGAAGTAGGGGAGTCTTTCGGCGAAAGAGTATATAAATTAGTTTAATGAGTTATCGAGGTTCGAGATGGAGCTTGTTACTACACCACATAAAAGGCCACCAAGTTTGCTAAGGGTTTGAACTAGCCCCTCGAAGAGTTGGCATTTGGCACAAGTACATATGGGGGAGACATATGAGTCACTTATGGTAATAGCCCTCATATCAGATGTTGCTAAAGAAGAAGAGGTTAAGGAGGTTCCAATATCATAAAACTCTAAGAAGCAGTGGTGGAATAATAAGAAGGATAAGGACAAGAAGAAAGGAGGAGGACCTCAAAAGGAATGGATCATAAATGGAGAGAAGTGCCATAATTGTGGATTGGTTGGGCATTACTCAAAGGACTGTAGGAAGGACACGATGAAGAGGAGGTGTTACAACTGTGGGCAGCTTGGACACCTTAGTAGAGCTTGTCGTCAAAGGACAAGGTAGAGAGTAGGCGCGCCTACGGTGGAAGTACAGGCTTTAAATGCAGCAACTTCTAGTAGTCGACCGAACCGAGTTTGAAAAGTCTTTGTAGAAGGTTTGATTTCTATTTCGTATTTTCTTATTTAGACTATTTTTGACTCTAAGGCATCACATTCTTTCATTTCTGGTTCCTTGGTTAATTTTTTGCACTTAGATATTTCTCTAGTTTTAGACCCTATAGTTTTTTCAAACCCCATAGGAGGATCGACACATTTATCCATGATTTGAAGAGGTTTGAAAATTTTATACTTTGCGTAGAGCTTGATTGTGATGTCTGTGTACTGAAATTTTTAGGATATGGGATGATTTTGGGGATGGACTGGTTATCCACTTATGGTGTGATGACGGACTACGAGAGGAGAGTCATCAGCTAGGGACATGAAGCGGACGGACCTTCGAGGTTTCTTACGGCCCACAGGGGTCAGTCATGTTGAGCTTCCTTTATTCTCTTGATTCATCACTAGGAGAGTTAGATTCAATTCCAGTTGTTAGAGATTTCCCAAACGTTCTGAAGAGGCTAAGGGGCTACCCCTTAAGAGAGAGATTGATTTTAGGATCTATCTGAATAACAATGCTAAGCTAGTGGCATTGCCTGTGAGACATATGGCTTCTAGGGAGAGGAAGGAGTTAAGTAAGCAAATTGGTGAGCTATTAGAGAAAGGCTTCATCAGATGAAGCATATCTAAGTAGGGGGCACCAGCCATCATCGCTACAAAGGCAGATGGTTCCCTTTGACTTTTCGTAGACTATGGAGAGTTGAATAAGCTCCTCCTATCAACCACGCACCGCTTCCACTCATCTTGGTCTAGTCCGATGCAACGTCGATGTTGCAGTTGGAGGTGTTACAACTGTGGGCAGCTTGGACACCTTAGTAGAGCTTGTCGTCAAAGGACAAGGTAGAGAGTAGGCGCGCCTACGGTGGAAGTACAGGCTTTAAATGCAGCAACTTCTAGTAGTGGACCGAACCGAGTTTGAAAAGTCTTTGTAGAAGGTTTGATTTCTATTTCGTATTTTCTTATTTAGGCTATTTCTGACTCTGAGGCTTGACATTCTTTCATTTCTGGTTCCTTGGTTAATTTTTTGCACTTAGATATTTCTCTAGTTGTAGACCCTATAGTTTTTTCAAACCCCATAGGAGGATTGGCACATTTATCCATGATTTGTAGAGGTTTGAAAATTTTATACTTCGCGTAGAGCTTGATTGTGATGTCTGTGTACTGAAATTTTTAGGATATGGGATGATTTTGGAGATGGACTGGTTATCCACTTATGGTGTGATGACGGACTACGAGAGGAGAGTCATCAGCTAGGGACATGAAGCGGACGGACCTTCGAGGTTTCTTACGGCCCACAAGGGTCAGTCATGTTGAGCTTCCTTTATTCTCTTGATTCATCACTAGGAGAGTTAGATTCAATTCCAGTTGTTAGAGATCTCCCAAACGTTCTGAAGAGGCTAAGGGGCTACCCCTTAAGAGAGAGATTGATTTTAGGATCTATCTGAATAACAATGCTAAGCTAGTGCCATTTCCCGTGAGACATATAGCTCCTAGGGAGAGGAAGGAGTTAAGTAAGCAAATTGGTGAGCTATTACAGAAAGGCTTCATCAGATGAAGCATATCTAAGTAGGGGGCACCAGCCATCATCGCTACAAAGGCAGATGGTTCCCTTTGACTTTTCGTAGACTATGGAGAGTTGAATAAGCTCACGAAGAAGAACCGTTAGCCCTTCCTAGCATTGACGATCTTTTCGATCAGCTGGTTGGCTTTTCAGTATTTTCTCGGCTTGACTTAGCTACTGTATTTCATCACTTAGGGTCGTTGACGATAGTATCGATAAGACAGCATTTAGGACACCCGATGGAACCTTTGAGTGGTTGGCTATGCCGTTTGGGCTGACCAATGCCCCAGCCTATTTTGTAGATCTGATGAGCTGTATTTTTCGAAATGTCCTAAATAAGTTCGTTGTAGTGTTTGTGGGCAATATTCTGGATTTTTCCAAGAGTATGGAAGAGCATGCTATTCATCTTTAGGAGGTTCTTCGTGCATTTCATGTACATCGGTTGAAAGCAAAATTCTCGAAGTGTCACTTTTGGCGTGAAGTGGTGCGTTTCTTAGGGCATGTAGTCTCAAGAGAGGATATAGCTGTGAATCCTGCTAAGGTAGTAGCATTACAGGACTGAAAGGCCCACAAGAACGCTACCGAAGTTAGAAGCTTCATAGGTTTGGATGGTTATTATAGGAAGTTTATCAGAGATTTTGCTAAGATTTCAGCACCGCTTAGTCGCCTCACCAAGAAGAATGCGGCATTCATGTAGGACATGGATCATGAGGATTCCTTCATGATGCTAAAGAGGGTCCTTACTAGTGCACAAGCGTTAGTTTTACCCGACGAAGATAAGCCTTTTGAAGGATACACTAATGCATGTGGCACTGGCCTTGGGGCAGTATTGATGTAGGCGGGGAGGATAGTATGCTATGGAATAGACAGTGGAGAACTCATGAGAAGAACTACCACACCCATAATTTGGAGCTGGCTGCTATTGTTTTCGCGCTCAAGTCTTGAATACATTACTTCCTAGGAGAGGGTTCGTGATTTTCACTGACCATAAATCATTGAAGTACCTGTTCTCACAAAAGGATTTAAACTTGAGGCAGCAGCGTTGGATGGAATTTCTGGCATCATATGAATTTGAGATAATTTACACCCTGGTAAGGGGAACATGGTTGCAGATGCTTTATGTAGGAAAAAAACAACCCTTAGTCAATATTCGTTGAGTGGAAAAGCCTAGAGTTTATTTCCACCTTTGATTTTAAGCCCTCTACGGACATTACTCCTGGATTATTGGCAGCACTTGAGGTTAAGCCTATCTTCATAGATCAGATTGGCTCAAGACAGAGAGAGGATTCAAAGCATGTGGACATTCTGGATAGGATTAGAAGAGGAGAGGTCTCTAGACATCTCCAATGCTATTCCATCGATGGTAAATGGTGGCTTAGGAGAGATGGAAGACTTTGTGTCCCCGACACTGGTGATTTGATGAGTGAGGTTCTAGTAGAAGCACACCATTCTCGAATGACCATTCATCCGGATAGTGATAAGATGTTTAGGGACATGAAGAGAGTGATTTATTGGAGTGACATGAAGAAGGATGTAGCAGAGTTTGTGTCTAAGTATTTTGTGTGCCAAAGGGTTAAAGCAGAGTAGCAGAGGCCTAGCGGATTGCTTCAACCATTGGATGTACCCCGAATGGAAGTGAGATAGTGTTTCGATGGACTCCATAGATAGTTTACCCCAATCTATGAAGAGGAATACCAGTATTTGGGTGATTGTAGATCGTTCGACTAAGAGCGACCACTTTATTCCGGTTAAGAGTAAGAGGACAGCATCTTATTTAGCATCCATATATGTTCGTGAGATAGTCCGACTTCATGGAGTTTCCTCTAGCATAGTGAGCGACGAATACCCTATCTTTAGTACCAAGTTTCGAAGGAGCTTGCAAGAGGCTTTAGAGACACGACTTGGATTGAGTATGGCCTATCACCCTCAAACGGATGGCCAAACGGAAAGAGTTAACGGAGTTCTTGAGGATTTTTTGAGGATGTGCATTCTTGATTTTGGAGGGACTTGGGAGGATCACCTTTCTTTAGTGGAATTCGCTTATAATAATAATTTTCAGGCTAGCATTGGGATGGAACCTTTTGAAGCCCTTTATGGAAGATCTTGCAAGTCGCCTTCATGTTGATTGGAGTTTACAGAAAGATTGCTACTTGATCCCGACATGGTTAGAGAGACTTCGAAAAAGATTGATTTGATTAGAAGAAGAATGAAGACGGCCAAAGACAGATAGAAATCCTATTCAGATAAGTGGAGAAGGGATATTGAGTTTGAGGTAGGAGATATGGTTTTCATTAATGTGTCTCCGCTAAGAAAAGTAGTAAGGCTTGGATCAATTGGGAAACTTGCTCCCAGATTCGTAGGACCATTTCCAATTATGGAAAGGGTAGGGAAGATAGCATATCGGATAAAGCTACCAGAGAGGCTCGTTGGGGTTCATGATGTTTTTCATGTTTCGCACTTGAGAAAGTGATGACATGAATCAACAGAGGTAGTGGAACCTAGCCAACTTGAGGAAGTTGAAGTGGAGAGAGAAGCATCGGTTCGTCGCATTCCTACCAAGATCAATGGACATGATATCAAGAAGCTTAAGAATAAGGAAGTCCCTTTGGTTAAGATGCAGTGGGAGATAGTATTGAGGATGCTGCGTGGGAGGCTGAGGAGAAAATACGTTTCTCTTATCTGCATCTCTTCGATGGTACGTCATATTTCTTATTTTTATCTTTAGCTTTGAATAGGTTCTTTCCTTTAGTATCCTTTGGGAGGGTAGAACTTAGGTTTTAACCTATCGATGGTAGGATTTAATGTAAACATGTTACTAGAACATGTTATATGTGTTGGACGCAAGTGTTTGCTAGTGGATGCTAATGGATGCATATACATACACACTAGGCACTATTATCTCTTAGACATCGGCCTGACTAGGTCACTAAAGCTATGCATATGGATATGTGTACACTTGCATTTTTATGTCATGCTTGCTATGAATGGGTTATTATCATATGGTTGTTGCATTTGGACGATGATTGGAGCCCGCATATAGAATTATCAGTTGTCATTAGGGAATTTTCATTCATTTGGATACATGGCATGGACATGAGTGCATAAAAAGAAGGTCGACTGAATCAGTAGGCTGCCTAATCTTTTGCATTAGTTAGGGACATTGACACTATTGCATATGTCATAAATTGCAATAAAAAGCTTAATGGCAATGGATGTAATGGATGATGGTTGAATATATGGTTGTGGAATTTGGATGAAAATATTTATTTCATTCTTCTCTCCTTGGAGATTTTAGGGGCGAAATCCTTTAAGGAGGAGAAAATGTAACATCCAGCATTTTTAGGTAATCAAATAACCAAAATAATTATTAAATAGTGAAAATGAGTATTTTTGAAATTATCAAAATTTGGCTATGGCAGTTGCACCATTAGGTTCGTTGCAATTTTCTGATCAATTTTCATATATAACTTGTCGATAGTATGAAGAAATTATGAAAAAAATAAGAAAATCAGAATTATATATTTAAACGAAGAAAAAAACAAAAACAAAGGGGGGCATAGGTCGACCCATACTAGCGCTAGGTCGACCCATAGGTCGATCCCAAATGAACACAGGTCGATCCGCCTTTCTTCCTGGAAGATATTTCGTCCAGGTAAGAGCCGAAGAGTGTATATTCGATTTTGTAAAATCCTGTGCATTTGAAATTACATCCGATGGTTTGTAGTGAGCCTATGACGTGGTTGCACCATATTAAATCTTCAAATCTGACGGCCCGAGATTCCTAGGCCACACTATAAATAGAACCCTACACCTAGCTATTTTTCTCATTCAGATTTTCTCCCAATTGGGTTCATTGGCCGAGGCTGAACCCTAAATAGAAAAAATTTCTAGGGAGGAAATCTTTTTGATAAAAATATTCTACACCATAGAAGTGGATCCAGGAAGGCCCAATACTAGAGATAAGGACCACAGGTGAGTGTTTTGTGATTATTTTCAATTTGTAAGCAATTTAAAATAATAGTGTTCTCAATAGTTGTAGTTTTTCTACAATTTTGAGACATTTTTTATGTAAGTTTATTTACAGTCAGTTTTAAAGTAAATTTTAGAAATTCTTTTCAGTCTATTTTTATTCACCTTTTTGATTCAGTTATTTACATCTACTTACGTTAGAATTTAACCTGTAAATGTTAGTTTCTTTTTATAGAGATTTAATCCTTTTTTATGCAAATAAAATATTAAAAAGAGAAGAATTCGCAAATATGGGTTTAAATAGAAAAACACTAAATTTACAGAAATCATATGTAAAATTAGAAAAACTGAAATAAAATGGAGACTGAAATAGGCAAACTTGAGATATTTTCAAGCATGATTATAACAAGTGGCTATAATTAAAAAGAGAAAATAGACGAGTAGCAGTTGCAAGAATAATTATAATACGTAGTTTATAATTAGAAAGAAAGAAATAACAAAAAGGAGCTTATTTTGAAACTTAGATCTTGGATTAGATTGATAAGCAAATATAGCAGTAGTGGCCTGTACCGGCAGCATTTCCTTTCAAGTCTAGGACTGATGGTCTCATACGTGGATGAGGCTGGGCACGCTAATACTGATTAGGGAAAATAAGTGGCAAATAGATAGAGACTCAAATTTGGGGATTTGGGAAAGGTGCACAAAGTTAGAAGATTTGTTTGTTAGGACCGGTGCCGACAGCATTTCCTTTCAGTTCGAGGACTGATGGTCTCACACGTGGGTGAGGCAGGGCATGCTTATGTTGAATAGGGTAAATAAAGGGTCAAATAGGGGGTGAAAGTTGGTGTATATCGACAACGACCGAGCGTGCGGCATCGATTAGGGGGGCTACTACGTCCTAAGCGCTAAGAGGTGCCTTTGGTTGTGGGACCAATAAGATTGGTTCACGGTGGCACAATAGAGATAGGAAAGGCCGATCAATGGGTAGGTTTAGGATTTCCGCCTAATCAAGTTAGTAGTTGAGATAGGATTTGGGTTTCAGCCTAATCATAGCAGTTTAAGACAAGTGCAGACAATCAAAGCGAATAGTCAAACAGAATCAGAAACAGTATTTTATGCAAGTTTTATCTTTTTTGTATCTTTCTTTCATGCTAGAACTATTATTTAGTCTATTATCTTTATCTTGCATAGAAATGCTTGTAATTACTTTCACTTACCAGACTTATTGTCTGACTCACTCCTCTATCTTTCCTTTTCCCCCAATAGGCCAGCAGGTTGAGGATAGTTGATTCAGGTTGCTTGGAGATTCATTTTCGAAGTTTTCTCATTTCAGATGTATTCTTCTGCTTTTCATCTTTTTCGTCTGGATTATGATGGATTGGCACTTGTGAGAGGGATTATTATTGTTACTTTTACTCTGATTATGTGTGACTGAGATGTATTTTCATAAGACGTGAGAGGTTTTGAGTTTTTAAGACATGTTATGTTTTTATGACTTATTTTGAGATAAAGATTAATTTTGAATTATAAGTTATTATTTAAATTTTTCCCTTCGTTTTACTTTTTGTCTTGTGAATCTTAGTCTTTGTGATGTTTTAGCTATGCCTACAATGCACCACATCCTTTGGTGTTCCCTATTTGGGAATACTAAGGAGTGTGGGGTTTTTCAATACCTTTCGACAATATTGAAGGGAAGCGCAACTCTCGACAACATTCAAGTGAAGTGCAAACATTCCGACAAGATCGATGGGTTCATAACATTCACGTGAAGAGAAAATCTTTCGAGAAGGTCGAAGGGTTCACAACAGTATATAAAAGGCAAACCATTCCACAAAGTCAAAAGGTTCATGAAGGTATAAGAAAGAAAAATCTTTCGAAAAGGACGAAAGGTTCATCATGGCATATGAGGGGCGAACCTTTCGATGAGGTTGAAAGGTTCATAGCTGCATATAAAAGGGGACCTTCCGACTCAGTCGAGAGCATGGAGTTGAAAGGGAGGCCGCCTGCATCTATAAATAAGACTCAAAGGGACATGTTTTGTGTATCCGATTTTCTCATTCTAAACTTATATTCTTCTTAATCAAAGTATTGTAACCCTAATTGGGTGAGGATTTGAGAATTTAATAAAATAAAGCTTTTTTGGATGCAGGCAAGTCTTGAGCTTGTTTGATTACTTTACTATTTACTTAAATCTCCATTGGATTAACTTCAACTTTTTAGGTTAATCTCATCGAAAGGTTATTGTCGATAAGGTCGACATCTGGTCCACGCATCTTTTGTAACCTTCCGAAGCTATTAACTTTGTGGATTAAACCTTTCAACAAGGTCGATAAAAGTTCAGATTTTAATTTCTTCTAAAACCTTTCATGGCCATCTACCTTATGACTTGAACCTTTCAACAAAGTCGACAACTCAATTGGCTTAACATTCACTGCAACCTTCCAAACCCAAAAGCTCTGTGACCGATACCTTTCGACAAGGTTGAAGTCGGTTCTCTAAATACAAATACCTGGACTAGTAAGGTTTAACCCAAGGAAAGCTATCACCTTAGCCATCGATGATATTGAAACCTACCTTTTTAAAGACTCAACCCGAAGAATCTCAACCTAATCGAAAGGTAAACCTTTGTGAGAGACGTCATACAAGCTCAAAAAAGTCGGAAGGATATTCAATCCAAAGATTTAACCTTTCGACGACGTTGAAAGGTCTGGTTCAAGAATTACCCATAAATAAAACCAAACTTCAAGGCAATTCTTAAGGGTATTATGCAATTTGTCCAAGCAAGTCTATCCATCTTTCTTAGTATAACTTTGACGTGTTAACAAGAATTCTTGTTAACAATTACTGATCAATAGTAAATAGCTAATGCTTAAAATAGATTTTATTTTCAAGCTCACTGGCAATTTTCATGAAAGTTAACAAGTGGTTTAATGGATATGTTAATGTTTGGTGGGTTATCTTGGGCTAATTGATAGCACAAATAGGTCATACTTATTGAGAAACATATCAACTAAATTCACTAATGACCAAAAGAGAGATTATAATTTCATTTTGTTGATTTATGTGATCATGAGAGTGGATTTATCTCTAAATTGTCTTTTAGTCTCATAGTTTTCATTCACTTTTGTATTATTTAGTTTTTGCAATTTTGTGTAGTTAACAACATTCTCAACTTTGGTTTAATCTGATTGAGCAGAAACTTTTAAAATCAATACGATTTCTCATGGATTGATACGTACTCGCACACGTGCTACAATCGTATGTCGTGCGCTTGCGGTTATATTTTTAATTTAAATTTGATCGGTGGTTTTCTAATCCGATAGAAAATGAGCCGGTTAAACAAGTTTTTGGCGCCGTTGTCCGAGAAATTAATTTGATTTATTTATATTCTTCAAATTATTTTTGTTTGATTTTATTGTGTATTTATTTTATGTGTTATTTTACATTAAAAAAAAATATTGTTGTGTGAATTTTGCTTTCATTTTGATTTGTGTGATTGTTGTTCTATATGCATTTGCAATTGCATTTCTATTAAAAGAAAACATACACAATTTATAAAAAAAATATTTTATTTCTCACCATTGCATTTACATTTTCTGTTTCGATCAATTACATTTTCAGTTACATTTTATTTCTTTGTGCACTGTTCACTGTGCAACTGTGCATATACACCCATACTTCCCTCTGCTACACTCCATCCACCAGTGTCATCCCCATGCACTGACAACAAATATCAACACAAAGCCACTGATACAACCCACAACTACTACTGACTTCACCACTACACAACCACAAAACAATCCATTACCTCAATCTCCTTCACCACTGCACATCTCTGTTCATCACAAAACGAACATCGCCTCTAACCAAATTGCTACATCAACTACCAGTTAACCTCCTTCACATCATACAAACAACCCTCTACATCACTGCAGTTAACCTCCTTCACCTCAACCTTCAAATCCATACAACAGCTACAAAACTGTGCAACCGTACAATCCTCCTCTACATATAACAGCATCACTGTCAACATCTCAACAAACTGTCTGCCATAACAATCTATCAACTGCCTTTCATCACCATCTATTGTTACAACCATTTCATCTACAATTCCACAAAACTCCACCATCAACCTCACCTTGCCAGAAAAACAGCAACATCCCTGCCTGCACAGTGATACCATTCATATCACCACCTCTACCTACCTCATCTTGCCTGAACCATCATTCAACACTTCAAACACTTCGAACAACATACCATCTGCACTGACATCACTTCCCCGACCACCTCACAGCTGCACCTCCTGAAGTCCACCATCCTCATCTTACTTCTTAAAAACAACCATTACTTCACCATACCCAGTACACTGCATCAACCTCCACCATTCACTCCCTGACCACATCCATGAGACTTCCTCAACCAAAAGCGTCTGCATTTATTCTACCACGGTCATCTCCCACATCACCAACGTGCTGCCACTAAAACATCAATTTCTACCTCTCACATACAACCTTCATCACTGTGCAATATCATCATATAACACTGTATATATACTCTGCATACATAACACTACCATTTCATACATCCCAAACCCAGACTTCATCAAGCTGTACACTTCACAACTGCCACACATATACCACCCATACCATAAACTTCCCCATTCAATCCTACCTCTGCTACCACCATCCCATCTGAAATCAGCCACACACCATCACACCAACTCCATCATCCCCCTATGCATGACCAAAACTCCTCTGTCATCCCCACTGACCATTGCAACGGCAACCAGAAAACTTCCTGCCTTCGAACATCATATCAGCAGCCTGTATCACCTCTAATTTCCCTCCACAGCACTACCATCCTTTCATCCACCAGCCTTTCACTACTGCAAACCAAAACACCGCAATGTTACACCACTGCCCCAGCCTAACAACCCAAACAACCCTTCTCTATCCATCAACCTCCTTCATCCAACCTTAAAACCCAATCACCTCGAACAAACTCAAATCGACTATCCCAAACAGCTGCCTCCTACAACCTGCGAGCAGACCCTTAACCGCAACTGCTACGTCATTGAGATCGAGCCATAAAGCAAATTTCTTTTTATTATTCGTGTTTCTTTTTTATCGCGACTTTGAATTTGGAATTTGGAAATGGAAAGTCTGATTTGGGTTTGTGAACATGGCGTATGAATTGAGGAACTTTCATTTTGAACGGTAAAGAAAGTTATTTATTTTTCCTCTTCTTTGTGTGAATTGTGAATTTTTTTTAAACTGGGCCGGGCTCGTGTATTAAAAAACAAAAATAATTTTGTTGAGCTATTTTTTTCTTTTTAAGTTTCTTTCAAAAACTCAAAAAAAAAAAAAAAAAATTAATTTTTTTTTTGAAAATGTATTGAATAGAGAAGGGGCTAAGGCCCAAATGTTAACGAGTAGTACCCAATACAACGATTACATCTTATAACTTTAACCCTAAACAAACTAGGGTTACATTATCGCCTCCACTCTGAAATACATAGAGAACCAAATAATGGCGGAACATCAACCACCGCGATAGAAAGTGATGAGAATTGATTTCAGGGAGGCTTCCACTCCTTTATTTCTTTTGTCTGAAGTCTAGAGAGCTTTGGAGTGTGACTAAAATGGCCATGTCTTGCTGTTTTAGTCTTCGTATCTTTGAAGTTGGCCTCTTTACTATCATACTTATCTCCAGACTTTAGATCTGAGGAGGTAAGGGAGAATCGAAGCTTGATCCTCTTTTAAATTAATCCTTGAATGCTTAGGAGAAGCATCTGAGGAGGAATCGCTAGTCTCTCCTTTTTCAGACAGATAAGTGGTAGATCTGTTTGTTTAACTTGCTAATATAGAAGTAGTCTCCTAATCTTTGTTCACTGATGGGCAGGAGGAAATTGTTGTCATCTTCGACTTTACTGCGGCTCCTCTTGCTAGAATCAGGTAAGAAATTATTTGTGTTAGTGTGAAATCTACTATCTAACTTAAAATTGTTATTAATATAAGCCTTGTTACTTTCCTTGCAGATTTTGGGCTGACTGCTAGAGAGGTTGTCTACAGTGACCTTGTTAGTACCATTAACTCGAGCCAAAGAAGATAAGTGCTTGTCGTATTTATTGGCTTTATCTCTATAGACCACAACATTAGTCCTAATGTTGTTGCTTTGAAGTTGACATTCATTGAGAAGCAGATGCTCAATGTTGGATGGACGGCTATTCCTATTCATATCAGGTAAAGTAGCATGTAAATTTATATCAAAAAAATTCATATAATTAGAATTAGTACTGATAAGATGTTCACTTCCCTTATAGGAAATATTCCTGGTATGGATAATGGAGCAGCAACCTTCAACGGAGGTACTGGGATCAATGAACTCTGTTGGCTTCCTCAGGCATCTTCCACTAGTAGCATGATATTGGGAATTTTTGATAAAATTTTCCCTTTGTAAGTATTCTTCAACAAAGTCTTCGTAGTTGTCAGCTTCTAAAATATTATGAGTTCAATTGCTGTTTCTGATGGTATTGTTTATTTTTTGAAGAATGATGTTGAATTCTATTTCAATGGTTTTCCAAAATTGTATGCAGCCATTTTCAACTTTATTATGGAGCCTGTTGTTTTTCTCTTTCCAAATAAAGTAAATGACTGTAGTAAGAACTACAGTTGCTTTGTTGAAATCTGCTTTCTTGCCTTTGAATGCTTTCTGAAAATATTTTATGTTATCTCTTATGTTTTGGAGAGCCAAATGTTGATTTATGTTGAGCTTATTTTTGGCAATGAACCAAACATGTCTGGAGTATGAGCAGCCAAAAAAGAGACGATCAGTGCTTATAATTTCAGTTTTACAAAGCAAGCAGTTGATATTTCCAGAGTTTTTCTTCCATTTTCCCCATCTTTCTCTTGTTGGCAGACGATTCAATAGTGCAAAGTATGTACAAAAAGCCATTTTTGGACAGTTGGCTGAGTTCCAAACTGATTTATACCAATCAAATTCCATTTCCCCTCCTTTTAAGAAGTCCCAAGTATTTTTAAAGGAAAATTTTCCTTTTAAAGATAATTTCCAGCACCAAACATCTTCTTCATTATTTGGGTCAATCTCTATTTTATTAATTGAAGAGTTGAGGATGGTAGTTGCAGGATGAGCTTGAGTATTCCAAATAGAATTTTGAATGATACTGTCAACTTTAGCATTGACTTTGCCAAAGTAATAAAGATTATTCTAGCCAAGTAAATTGATAAGAGAATTACCATTGATCCAAGGAACAAACCAGAGGCTGGTGTGACTACCATCTTTAAATTTTCTCTCTAAAAGTTTGGCTCCAATTTCCCTACATTTTAGAATATTTTCCAAGCATAAGAATAGTGGTTTTTGATGGGCATGGACCAGGGGCCTTGGGGTCCCACATGTTTGCCTTGTCGTGAGGAGAGAAGTCATACAACACCACATGCGCACCGCTGTCCGTCCGACCGAATCGGGTCGGGTTTCGGTTTGGATCCAAAAAAATATTAATAATAACAAGTTTTAATTGTTTAGTTTTCTATAGTTTTGAGTGTTTACAGTTGTTTTGTTTTGTTTTGTTTTGTTTTAGTACTTCCTTGATAACGCTTATATATATATATAATTCTTGTTCAAGTTTTCAGGTTGCAGGTCGCAGAAGCGATTGTTCAAGAAAAAATTGCTTGCTTGCTTTTATAAAAAAATTATTGCTATTTTTAAAATAAATTGCTAATAATTCTGCATGTTCTAGTATAGTGCCCTTGTTTCTTGTTTTTATTTGCTTTGCATTGTTGGTTTCTTGTATTTTTAAAAAATAATTCAAAAAAAAATCAAATTGTAGTTTCATGGTTAAATCAAATTTATTTTCAGTTTGTATTCATATCATTTTATTTTCATTTCTAAGGGCAACACCCAAATCCATATAAGGTGGAAAATTTCATCACTCATTTTTTGGTCCACAAATTGTATTTCATCATGGAATTTGCTAATAATAACGGTTCGACATTTGGCTTAAGGGTGTTGTGACGCCCCACCTCCATACCCACGCTAGCCAAGAACACTACGGAGTAATGCTGTCAACTAGCACGGAGAATAAGGCTGTTGAGGAGCGACCATTCGTGTAATTGCTTTGCGCGAGCACCGATATGTCAGATGGAATAACATGCAATTCATTTAAGGAGGAAATCCGACATACCAATACAAACTCAAAGCTACTACACAGTGGCTATAATAATCTTCGGAAACAAATATAGAAATAAGCATAACACAAATCAGTCACAGATAATTCATATCACAAAGGGCGGAAGGAGATATGAATATATAACTAACACATGAAAGTGCATATCAGAGTAGTGGTCAAAAGGATCCATAATAATACAAAAGAATAGCAACACGTGCTATACAAAAGAATACAACTATGAGTCCATATCTCAGGTGTATACCACAAAATAAACTACTAATCTAAGTAGTTAGCCAAAAGTCAGAGAAATCAATCCCAAGTGAGAAGTCAAGCTGAAGCACCTGTAACATCTCGGTCTGACCCGAGTATTATTTAATAAGAAAATAATAAACGGATCAGTCTAACTATAAATATCATATGAAGCGATATAGAATAAGAGGTACGACTAAACACATATAATCACAATGTCAAGCTGTGATATATATATATATATATATATATATATATATATATAAGTAATTGAAAATCAACAAGAGATTAATCAATATCACAAAAATCTACTCAAGGATCAAAGGAATGTCATACCCTTTATTTCGTTCACCAAACCATAAATATTGACGATTATATCAATATCAATCACAAAAGTCAATGACACACAAATTCACCAAATGCACAAATATTGATAAAACTTATCAATGAAAATCACGAAAATTGGTGAAACACGAATTCTAGAAATCATCTCAGGAAATCCAGAAATCACAAAAGGGGGAAGGCCTATCACAAACGGGAGCACAAATCTCACCAACACGTGTATCACAAACGGAGCGCTAATTCCATGGTTGCTAACCATCACAAATTGAGCCGAAGCTCCACAAACGGCCCGAAGACCATGGGTTGCTACCCCACCAATTTGAGTCGAAACTCCACAAAACGGGGTTTAGTCTCCCTCGCAGACAAAGAGACATCGCACGTTGCTAGTCTAAATCACAAAGATGATCGTCATGATCAACGAGAAGTGTCAATCACACTAAGCTAGTAAATATATGAGTTTAGCTTCATGTCCCATAACCACTTGCTTAACTTAAATATTTACGAACAAACTGTAGATCTCCACTAGAAAATTGTCACAAGAGATTCAATCGAACAAGTCCAAGAATTAACCGACGAAGTAAACACAAGCGTTTCATACCACTCGTTTTACTAAGTCGTTTAATTAGATTTCTCATACGAGTGAGGTAAAGGTTTGTATATACTAATAGATTAGAAATCGGTTTGGGAAAACGAGCTTTGTTATTGAAAATAGGGTTGAAATCATTTTGTTGAAAGAGTTTTGATATTTACTACTAGTATAGAAAACCTTTATATTTTTAAAGTGACAAATCACAAAGAAGATTGTAAGAACAATCAATCACTAAAATTCACATTCGAAGACGTGAATAAAATCCAAAGAAATCGATACTGAATCCATTAAAATGGATATTCCCAAAATCACGAAGAAAATGTCATCAATAAGTGATAATAACAAAAGGGAATCAACACGAATCGATTAAAGTTGGAATTCTCAAGCGAATAGGCAAAAAGAGTGCAGATTCAGACTTCTGAAATCAAGGATTCAGACGTCTGAATCTGGAAAATAAATATTTTCCAAAGACAGAATTCAGACGTCTGAATCCTTGAATTCAGACGTCTGAAATAGGCACTTTTTAGCATATTTCCTCTCTGGTTCCAAATGAACCAATTCAGACGTCTAAAATCATATATTCAGACGTCTGAATCTGGGAATAGAAATCTTCCCAGAACAATATTCAGACGTCTGAATATTACGTTTCAGACGTCTGAATGAAGGGTTCAGGGCATTCCCTGAACCTAGGCCAAAAATGGCCAAACGGATACCGGAAGCAATCGATTGAGCGACGATGACTAAGGAATTACGTCGAGCGACAACCCAGCCTAAACGGCTCTTCGATACGCCTCAAATATCAATGTCAAAATATCCATAATAGGATTTTCATAAATTAGACCAAAACACCAAAAATTGGAATATACACAAAATCAATCCAAACCAAAATCAATTGCACAAGTGTAAGTGTTAGGAATTCATACCTAACAATCGAAGATAATTATAGACAAAGATATGAGATAAAAATCTCACCTTTGAATCCAAACAATTGAAGAAGATGCTTGAAAGCAAAGGAGAATCAACCACTCTTCAAATCCAACTCAAGAAGCTTGATTCTAAGCTTTCAAAAGAAGAACATTCCCAAAATTAGGTTAATCAATTTCTGAAATTGATTAAGAGAATGAGTTGGAGAAGATGAAGAGAAGCTTACCAATGGGTTCTTCTATTAGTTTGGACCTAGAGTTTGATTTGCAAAAGAAAGCTAGGGCTTGGAGTTTTAATTTCCTCTTCCACTCTCCATTGCTATAAAAGCTTGAAGTGTTAGGAATATGAAATGAAGTAATGAAGAGGAGAGGGGGTTGGGACTGAGTTAGTAAGAGGGTTCAGCCCAAACTAAAGCCCTAAGTGAAAAAGTAGCAAAAATCAACTTACTCCAAACATATCGAAGTTTATACTCAAAAAGGTCGCAAACAGCATTTTAAACTCAATGGGAATGGTCTCGAGTCCTAATTCAACCATATGCAAAAAGTAGCTTTTCGGACTAAATTCCGAGTATCGATAAAATATTTAAATAAAATATTTAAATATAAAAAATCGATAAATATGCGGGTTGTTACAGACTCCCCTCCTTAAAGAAATTGCGTCCTCGCAATATTTAAGAAGAAAATATAAAGTAACAACCATAAAAGCATATTCAACACAAAAGAAATTTGAAATAAAAGGTTCACCTTAAAGAGCACGGGAAAGCAAGTCCGGATGTGATCGCTCGATGAACTCTCTAGATTCCAAGAACAATACTTAGGATTTGAAGACCATTGAACTTTCACAAGCGGAACGTCTTTATTTCGAAGTCGTTTGACTTCCGAAGCAATAATACGAATAGGATGTTGCTCATAAGTTAAATTAGGCGAAACTTCAATCTCTTCCACAACACCGGGCTCAAGAATAGAATCGGAATCTCGAAGGCACTTCCGTAATTGAGAAACATGAAACACGTCATGAATAGCAGAAAACTGAGCCGGTAATAAAAGGCGATAAGCCATGGAACCAATACGTTCGGTGATAGAAAATGGCCCAATATATCGAGGCGCTAATTTTCCCGATCGACTGAAACGTACAACACCTTTCATAGGTGACACACGAATAAACACAAGATCTCCCACAGAAAATTCTAATTTCCTTCTTCGGTTATCAGCATAGGATCTTTGTCTACTTTGGGCTTCTTTCATCCTATGACGAATAAGTTCAATCTTTTCTGTGGAATTACGAATAAAATCTGGACCTAAAACCAGCTTCTCACCGGCCTCAAGCCAACAAGAAGGAGATCGGCATGGCCTTCCATAGAGTGCCTCGAAAGGTGCCATACCAATACTAGATTGAAAGCTATTATTATAGGAAAATTCAACAAGAGGAATATGATCTTCCCAGCTTCCACCGAAGTCAAGCACACAAGCACGAAGAAGATCTTCAAGAGTTTGATTCACACGCTCGGTTTGTCCATCGGACTGGGGGTGATAAGATATGTTAAAATTAAGCTTCGTTCCTAAAGCTTTTTGAAGACTCTTCCAAAATCCACTAGTAAACAATGGATCACGATCACTAACAATAGAAGTAGGAACTCCATGTAATTTAACAATCTCTTTAACAAAGAGTTTGGCCAAAAGAGGAACGGTTCGGTTAGACCGAACGGGAATAAAATGGACGGATTTAGCAAGTCTATCCACTATCACCCATAAGCTATCATGACCCGAACGAGAATGGGGAAGGCCATCTATAAAATCCATGGAAATTTGGTCCCACTTCCAAATTGGAATTTCTAAAGGTTGCAATAACCCACCGGGCTTTTGATGTTCGGCCTTAATGAGTTGGCAAGTCATGCAACACTTAATGAAGTTAGCGATGTCAAATTTTATTCCCTCCCAATAATAAAGTCGCTTCATATCCGCGTACATTTTACTACTACCGGGATGAATGGTAAATTTAGAACGATGGGAATCTTCTAAAATATCTTTACGAAGATCACTAATATTTGGCACGATAAGTCTATCAAATTTCCAAATGCCGCCACGAGAATCAATATCAAAGTCTCTCAAAACTTCAACATCAATTTTATCCTTAATATTTTGGCCAAAAAGAGCCAATTCGGGATCTAGCCTTTGAGCTTCAAGAATGCGGTCTAAAAGAGAAGGATGAGCCTCAAGGCTACATAAAACAAGAGATGAACATAAATCGGAAACACGGTCTCGAATTTCGCAAGTGGATAAAATCTCGGGATCGTTCCATTCAGATATCATCATAGAAACAATTGCTTGTTGTTTACGGCTAAGAGCATCGGCGACACGATTACCCTTACCAGGGGTATAAAGAATATCAAGATCATAAGGAGCAAGGAACTCGAGCCAACGTTGTTGACGCAAATTAAGTTCCTTTTGAGAAAATAAATACTTCAAGGACTTATGATCCGTGTAAATAATAAATTTCTCTCCTAAAAGATAATGACGCCAAATCCGAAGAGCAAAAACAATAGCCGCGAGTTCTAAATCATGTGTGGCATATCGAGTCTCGGCCGGCTTTATTTGCCTAGAAGCATAAGCAATAACACGTTCTTTCTACATAAGAACGGCACCCAAACCAACGCGACTAGCATCGGTATAAACAACGAAATCTTGATTCCCCTCGGGAATAACAAGAATAGGAGCATCAGAAAGAAGTTCCTTCAGTTTCTGAAAAGAAGTTTCACATTTGTCCAACCAAATGTATTTAACACCTTTCTTCATTAAGCTAGTGAGAGGCACGGCAATCTTAGAAAAGTCTTTGATAAAACAGCGGTAATAACCCGCCAATCCAAGGAAACTACGAATCTCTGTCGCACTCTCTGGTCTCTTCCAATCTTGAATCGCTTCAATCTTTGAAGGATCCACGGAAATTCCGAATTCGGAAATTATATGACCGAGAAACTTCACACGAGATTGCCAAAAATGGCATTTAGAAAATTTTGCTTTTAAATGATTACTCCTAAGAGTTTCCAACACAATCCGAAGATGCTTCTCATGTTCCTCCTCGGTTTTTGAATACACAAGAATATCATCAATAAAGATGAGAGCAAACCGGTCGAGGAAGTCTTTGTAAACTCTATTCATAAGGTCAAGGAAATAAGCCGGGGCATTTGTTAACCCAAATGGCATAACGAGCCATTCATAAGATCCATACCGTGTACGGAACGATGTCAACGGAATGCTATCCTCTGCAATACGAAGCTGATGAAAACCAGTAGCTAAGTCTAATTAGGAAAAGACTTTAGCACCACTAAGCTGATCGAATAGATCATCAATCCAAGGTAAAGGATATTTATTTTTGATATTAAGATCATTAAGCTTGCGGTAGTCAACGTAAAGTCAAGTGTACCATCGGATTTCTTCACGAAAATAGCCGAAGCTCCCCAAGGCGAGGAACTAGAGCGAATAAATTGCTTCGTTTCCAAATTGGATAATTGTATGTGCATCTCCTCATTTTCTTTATTGGACAAACGATAAGGAGGACGAGTAATAGGTTGAGCTCCAGGGATAAGATTAATTCTGAACTCAATTGCTCGCTTAGGTGGTAATCCTAAGACGGACTCAAATATGTCGGAAAATTCACGAACAACGTGAATAAGAGAAATAATATCTTCCTCATCATCATTATCATCATCACGAGGATTTAAAGAATATAAAGATGCAACCAAGCTGGAATCCGAATCTTTAAGACTAATAGAAATCTGCTTAACAGATTGAGGATGTCGAAGATGAATAGTCCGCTCAGGACATAGGATATGAGCTTCATAACGGTTAAGCCAATCCATTCCCAAAATCATTCCAAAGCCTAAATAACGCATGACATGCAAATCGGCTCGGAAAGAAAAATCACCCAAAATAATCTCGATATCATTACACAATAAACTGATTGTTGCGGATCCACCAACCGGATTCGCAATTCTCAAAGAAGTCATTAAAGCAACAACACTTAAAGAAAAAGTATCAACAAGTTCTATTGATATAAAAGAGTGGGATGCACCCGTATCAAAAAGAACTCTAATAGGTTGGTCATGAAATAAAATAATACCATCAAGAATGGAATGAGAAATACCTTGGCCACGAGATGTGTTGCCAGGGGCTTGAGCAACATTTAACTTTCCCTCCTTCCTGCCCTGAAGCTTGGGGCATGAAGATATAACATGACCAGGACCTTTGCAGTAGCGACAAGAGAGAGACTTTGGGCACTTGTGCACGTGATGGTCCTTCGAACCACAATTATAGCATTCCCCACGATCAAAGGAAGAAGTCTTTGCCACTGGGGTTTCTTGCTTCACTTTCTTATTGGGATAAGGGCCTTTGAATTTACTGGGCCTTTTCTTGTTGTTGTTGAAGCTTGGTTTGGAACCCACCACTTCAACATCATTCTCCCTATCCGCATCTTCAAGACGAAGAGCGATATCAATGAGTTGGTCGAAAGAAACTTCTAATTTTAGAAGTAATGGCTTCTTGAGATTTTTGTTTAAGCCATAGACAAATCTTTGGTTCTTCTTCAATGGGGTGTTAATATATTCAACCCCGTATTTAGAGAGAGATTCAAAAGACGCGACATAATCTACCACGGAAGATTCACCTTGAACAAGGTTTATGGAACGCCGAGCCAAAGTCACTTTCTCTGCTTCTAGCACGAATTTTAATTCGAAGCATTCCCGGAATTACTCCCAGGTGAGATCCGCTTCATTAATCTCAGAAATAAGAAGTTCGTACCAGTCCAATGCTCTTTCTTGGAGCATACTAGAAGCCACCTGTGCTCGGTGAAGATCAATGAGGTTCATGCGAGAAAAGATTCGATCGCATGTCCTTAACCAAGCCTGGATTTCAATAATAGTTTCAGAACCTTTAAATGGCTTCCCGCCCAGGTTGGTGTAATCATTGCATAAACGTGCAAACCCAAATTTAGGGTGAGTAGGTTCCGGATTAGAACCAGCTGCCTGAGCATTCGTGACAAGGTCAAGAAGTTGCTGGGTAGTCATAAAAACTCCATCTTAGGGAGTAGCACTAGATTGACTGGCGCTGGGACGGCAGGGTCTAACCATTTCTCTTCCTTTAGAAAGAAATAAAGAAGAAGAAAAAGGTTATTCACAAAATGAATATCAAGCAATCTTATAGATAGAACAAGGAATCATAAAGAAAATAGGATGAATCGGTACGAAGACTCGAATAAAATACTAAAGCACGACTCCTAAGAAAGACTTAGGACGATGATCCTTGTTATAATATTCCATATTGTTTCGATGATTGGCTCTGATACCAAGCTGTGACGCCCCACCTCTATACCCACACTAGCCAAGAACACTACGGAGTAATGCTGTCAACTAGCATGGAGAATAAGGCCGTTGAGGAGCGACCATCCGTGTAATTGCTTTGCGTGAGCACCGATATGTCAGATGGAATAACATGCAATTCATTTAAGGAGGAAATCCGACATACCAATACAAACTCAAAGCTACTACACAGTGGCTATAATAATCATCAGAAACAAATATAGAAATAAGCATAACACAAATCAGTCACAGATAATTCATATCACAAAGGCGGAAGGATATATGAATATATAACTAACACATGAAAGTGCATATCAGAGTAGTGGTCAAAAAGATCCATGATAATACAAAAGAATAGCAACACGTGCTATACAAAAGAATACAACTATGAGTCCATATCTCAAGTGTATACCACAAAATAAACTACTAATCTAAGTAGTTAGCCAAAAGTCAGAGAAATCAATCCCAAGTGAGAAGTCAAGCTGAAGCACCTGTAACATCTCGGTCTGACCCGAGCATTATTTAATAAGAAAATAATAAACGGATCAGTCTAACAATAAATATCAGATGAAGTGATATAGAATAAGAGGTACGACTAAACACATAATAATCACAATGCCAAGCTGTGATATATATAAGTAATTGAAAATCAACAAGAGATTAATCAATATCACAAAAATCTACTCAAGGATCAAAGGAATGTCATACCCTTTATTTCGTTCACCAAACCATAAATATTGACGATTATATCAATATCAATCACAAAAGTCAATGACACACAAATTCACCAATGCACAAATATTGATAAAACTTATCAATGAAAATCACGAAAATTGGTGAAACACGAATTCTAGAAATCATCTCAGGAAATCCATAAATCACAAAAGGGGGAAGGCCTATCACAAACGGGAGCACAAATCTCACCAACACGTGTATCACAAACGGAACGCTAATTCCATCGTTGCTAACCATCACAAATTGAGCCGAAGCTCCACAAACGGCCCGAAGACCATGGGTTGCTACCCCACCAATTTGAGTCGAAACTCCACAAAACGGGGTTTAGTCTCCCTCGCAGACAAAGAGACATCGCACGTTGCTAGTCTAAATCACAAAGATGATCGTCATGATCAACGAGAAGTGTCAATCACACTAAGCTAGTAAATATATGAGTTTAGCTTCATGTCCCATAACCACTTGCTTAACTTAAATATTTACGAACAAACTGTAGATCTCCACTAGAAAATTGTCACAAGAGATTCAATCGAATAAGTCCAAGAATTAACCGACGAAGTAAACGCAAGCGTTTCATACCACTCGTTTTACTAAGCCGTTTAATTAGATTTCTCATACGAGTGAGGTAAAGGTTTGTATATACTAATAGATTAGAAATCGGTTTAGGAAAACGAGCTTTGTTATTGAAAATAGGGTTGAAATCATTTTGTTGAAAGATTTTTGATAGTTACTACTAGTATAGAAAACCTTTATATTTTTAAAGTGACAAATCACAAAGAAGATTGTAAGAACAACCAATCACTAAAATTCACATTCGAAGACGTGAATAAAATCCAAAGAAATCGATACCGAATCCATTAAAATGGATATTCCCAAAATCACGAAGAAAATGTCATCAATAAGTGATAATAACAAAAGGGAATCAACACGAATCGATTAAAGTTGAAATTCTCAAGCGAATAGGCAAATACGCAAAAAGAGTGCAGATTCAGACGTCTGAAATAAAGGATTCAGACGTCTGAATCTGAAAATAAATATTTTCCAAAGACAGAATTCAGACGTTTGAATCCTTGAATTCAGACGTCTGAAATAGGCACTTTTTAGCCTATTTCCTCTCTGGTTCCAAATGAATCAATTTAGACGTCTGAAATCATATATTCAGACGTCTGAATCTGGGGACAGAAATCTTCCCAGAACAATATTCAGACGTCTGAATATTACGTTTCAGACGTCTGAATGAAGGGATCAGGGCATTCCCTAAACCTAGGCCAAAAATGGCCAAACGGATACTGGAAGCGATCGATCGAGCGACGACGAATAAGGAATTACGTCGAGCGACAATCCAGCCTAAACGACACTTCGATACGCCTCAAATATCAATGTCCAAATATCCATAATAGGATTTTCATAAATTAGACCAAAACACCAAAAATTGGAATATACACAAAATCAATCCAAACCAAAATCAATTGCACAAGAGTAAGTGTTAGGAATTCATACCTAACAATCGAAGATAATTATAGACAAAGATGTGAGATAAAAATCTCACATTTGAATCCAAACTATTGAAGAAGATGCTTGAAAGCAAAGGAGAATCAACCACTCTTCAAATCCAATTCAAGAAGCTTGATTCTAAGCTTTTAAAAGAAGAACATTCCCAAAATTAGGTTTAGGAATTTCTGAAATTGATTAAGAGAATGAGTTGGAGAAGATGAAGAGAAGCTTATCAATGGGTTCTTCTATTAGTTTGGAGCTAGAGTTTGATTTGCAAAAGAAAGCTAGGGCTTGGAGTTTTAATTTCCTCTTCCACTCTCCATTGCTATAAAAGCTTGAAGTGTTAAGAATATGAAATGAAGTAATGAAGAGGAGAGGGGGTTAGGACTGAGTTAGTAAGAGGGTTCAGCCCAAACTAAAGCCCTAAGTGAAAAAGTAGCAAAAATCAACTTACTTCAAACATATCGAAGCTTATACTCAAAAAGGTCGCAAACGGCATTTTAAACTCAATGGGAGTGGTCTCGAGTCCTAATTCGACCGTATGCAAAAAGTAGCTTTTCGGACTAAATTCCGAGTATCGATAAAATATTTAAATATAAAAAAATCGATAAATATGCGGGTTGTTACAGGTGTCATGAGCTCAGCTAGGGCTTAATTATATATTAACAAGTTGTCCTCTTTCGACAATTTATTTTCTTGATGTCTAGGCTGCGGCAAAGCAATAACCATTTATAAATATTATGATGATTCGTAATATTATAGTGGTTGTTTCTTTGAAGGTACTTAAACCTCCGGCTGCATTGCTACAGTGATTCGTGATGTACTAATAAACCATGTATGTTGCCTGGCTAAGACTATTTGGTTGGATTAAGACAAAGTGTAATTATACAATTTTGGGTTAGGAGCTACTTAGGATAGAAAATTTGTAGTAAGCCTTTGCATTCATTTAGTTGCATTATTTCACACATATTTAAAAGAAAGAAAAAAATCAAAGCCAAAACTAAATAAATTGTAAATATTTCTTAACTCAGCTTTTTAAATCCTTTCCCTCGAAAATTTCAATTCAAAAATCTAATAAAAATTTGAGTTTGGTTTTTTTTAGAAAAAAAATTCAAAAAAAATACAATTTTTTCAGAAAGAATAAAAACTAAAAAAAAACATAAAAAAATTTGAAAATCCTAAAAAGAAAAACAAAAAAAAAAATCAAATTTCCCTTTTGAAAAATAAATTCCTTTTGGAAAATAGTTTTCCTTTATAAAGAATTCAAAAAAAAAGAATATAATAAAGAAAATGAATTTTTTTTGAAAATGTCTAAATTTCTCTGATCACGTGAATTTTTCAATAGTTGTGAAAATCAATATAATCCATATAATTTCACACCAAATTCTTATGGATATTTTAATGAAAACTATTTTACAAACAACTCGAATTTTGAACAGTAGAATTATCAAAAATGATGACCAACCCTCAAATCTTGAATGAAGCGTTGAAACAATTTTGTCTTTACATGAACTCTCTATACAAGAAAATCAAAGGATAAATAATTTGTGTAATTCATATTCGTGCAATAACTCAAGTCAAGGATTTCAAAATAATCAAAATTTGAATTCATTTCAATATTCAGATGATTTCGGTTATAACTCATGCCAATACAATTTCGAATTTCAAATTCAAAACAAAAATGGAAATAACTGTTTAAATGGTTTTGGTAACAGGAATTGTTTCAGTGATGGTGTAATTTTTTACTCTCAACAAATTCAAATTGAAAATCCTCAAGTTAATAATCATTAATTTGATTTTATTGAGCAAATGGAAGAAATTCGCAAAAATCAAATGGATTTGTTGTTTGAAACCTACATGAAACAACATGAAAAACATGATCAAATCCCAACGTGTGAGGAGTCAAATAATAATCCATCTTTTACCAAAATTGACGAGTTTCAAATAAAAACTTTTGAAATTGAAAATGATGATCTTAACAAAATTGTTGAAAATACGGTAATTGAGTTGGATTTCAATTCTTTTGAGGGTGTGGAACCAAATTCAAAATTCGACCTTCCTTTTTCAGATTTTGAAAAATTGAATATAGCAACTTTGGATTTTGAACATGATATATGCAATGAAGTTGTGAATAATTCAACAAGAGAAGATGAATTTAGTGAACACGTTTTCTTTAGACATTTCGAAAATGAATTGCTGAATTCCGAAGGTGAAGAGTTAAATCACCATGTTGATTTTGAAATTAATAATTCTGAAGAAGTTTTCAATGATAAGTTTGAATTTCAATTTGGTGAAAATAAACTTGAATTTCAACCAATTGTTTTATCAACCCCAAAAATCATCGAAAATAAACCAACTCGCATGAATTCTAATAAAACGTCATTCATTTTTCCAAATCAACGTTCAACTTCGAGATCTTTTAGGGTTTGGTTTTCAATGCTTAAGTTGTATCTCTCGTGCTTAACGAGACAAATGAATTGGTCTTTGAAAGATCGTTTCATTACTTTTTAACAATATATTTTCTAATGTCATGTAAATAATAACCGTTTCATTTTCATGTAAATATAGATCATAATTTTATCTTTTTTTTGTTTAATCCTTTTGCTTGGGTTGACTGTGGGGACACAGTTAAAACTATGTGAGTGGAGTCTCATCTTCATTTCTTTTAATGGTTTATTTTTTTCATTTTCTTTCCAAAACTTCGAAAAAAAATTCCAATTTTTTTTCTTAAAAGCAACAAAAAAATTCCTTTTTAGGATTTTGATTTATTTTGATAAGTATAGGATTTTGGTTATCAAATTGAAATTTTTTGAAAATTTATTCGCCTTAACAAAAATAAAAATAAAGTTTGATTACAAGTAACGATGGATTAACTAGTATATAGGAAGATTCATGGGTGATAATTATCAATTATATCCTAATTGAAAATTTTTGCTTAAAAAAGTGGTGGTTTTAAAGTAAAGAATATAACATTTTTTTATCTTCTGAGTTAATTGGTGCTAAGTTTGCAAAACTCTCTCTTAATATATATATATATATATATATTACAAAAAAATAAAAAAATTATATATATTTTATATATTTTATTAACACCTAAAGTCATGTGTTCACATGCAAGTGTGTCCACTCGCCATGCTCTGTACCCTTCTCACATAAGCCCGAAAGGCAGTGCATGACAGGTATATCTTGCCTCAGTTTATCTGATTTAGGTGTATGTATGTAAAAATTCTTTTATTAATAATGCCAACAGTTGATAGGTGAACACACTTGTGTGTTCACTCATCACGCTTTGTATCCCCCTCAAGTAAGCCCGCAAGGCAGTGGATGGGTCATATATCTGGCCTCAATTTTATGAGCTAGGCATATGTAAATAGTGTTAATATAAATAAAATTTTCAAAAAATAGAGAGAGTAAGCAATTGAAATCCAAGCACTGATTTTACTTATTTGATTTGACTTGTTATTCAAAAGAAATGAAAAAACCACTTTGATAAACTTTGAAAATCAACTAAGGATCCATTTCATAGTTGCACTATGTTATCAACCGAAACGACTAGACAAAGTAGAGTCTATTTGTTATGATAACTTAATTTTTGTTCGAAATTTTGACAAGTAAAAGGACTTAAATTTCTTGATAATAACCAGAATTTATATTTAACTTATTCATGTCAACTTGAAAGTAAATTCTTCATTTGTAAATATTTTCAAAAACTTACATTCATTTCTTGGTAAATAAATCTTGCATTTAGGAATTTTCACGTTATATTTGGATATTATGGGTAGTATCCGCTGAAAACCCTCACGAGACAATGCTCGTCCTACTAGGGATACCTAGAGGTTTAAAGGCTTGTTGATATGCTCAATGCAATCGTGCTCCCTATGAAAATGGATTAAGTTTTAGCTTATTCAAGGATGAATAAAAAGATAAGTGTGGGGATATTTGATGTGCACGTAAATATGCATATTTTTACATCCATATTTAATCTATTTTTATTTAAATATAAATGAGCATATAGGGTATTTTAACATGTTTAATGAAAATTCAATCATCTATTCATCTTCATATAGGAGCAAAATTTTCATTTTTGTGCATATATCAATTTTGAGAATATTTATTTGCATATTTTGTTTTTATTTGCAGGAAAATGGATGGAAATTACAAGAGGTTTCATGTATTCATGCATGCACAAGAGATGAAACAAATGAAGATAGAAATAAATCATTTCATACAACATGGAGGACCCCACCCATTCACTTACATTGATTTATAATTAGAAGCTAATGCTCATGTTAGTGGGGCTAATAGTTACATGCACATTTAATGAAGGATTAAGCTCTTGTTAATGATAACTTGGTGGCCACATTTCCTCAAGGGTACTTTGGGTAGTCCCCAAAAGTATGATTAGGGTTTCAAGGCTTGTATAAATACACCATATGTTCATGCAATTAACCACTTAGCCTCATGTTTAGTCAGTTTAGTTTTAGGCTCAAAAATAAACAAAAACTCTTTTTTCTTTTTCAAGGCTTCTTAGCCTCTTCTTTTATGTAATTTATTTTTTATGCAATGTTAATTCATGCTCTTTTTATCTGCATGCTCTTTTTATTTTCATGTTAGTAGTTAGTTTTATTTTATGCAAGTCGATTAGCTCTTATTCTATTTTAATTTTCTCTCTTTTGCCTTTTGTTTGTGTTTCATGTTGAACTTTAATTTGTTGAAATGACAACAAATTTGAGAAGCTAAACCTCTTCAATTTAGAGGTAATGAAGCTATCTTAATCATGTATATTCAACATTTTGATAACTTGTGATCTCTTGTTGTGCTTAATGAAAATGTTTGATGTGGTTAAACTATGTTGTTTTAGCTTTCAATTTGATAGCCTATGTTGTTGATAACAAATAGGCTATGCTTAAACAAACATAAAGACAAGTTACATCTTCATCTACATATAATGTTGGTAATGAAATGATTTTAAAATCAAAATTTGATGGTCTATATTACTAATTAATAGTAAATAGACCATGCTTAGAATAGATTTTATTTTCAAGCTCATTATCAATTTTCATGAGAGTTAACAAGTGGTTTAGTGGGTACGTTAAAGTTTGATGATTTATGTTGGGCTAACTAATAGCACAAATAGGCCATACTTATTGATAAACATATCAGCTAAATTCACTAATGACCAAAAGAGAGATCATAAATTTATTTTATTTTATTTATATGAACATGTGAGTGGATTTGTCTCTAAATTGTATTTTAATCTCATAGTCCATTCACTTTTGTAGCAGTCATTTTTTGCAGTTTTTGGTAGTTAACAACATTCTCGACTTTGGTTTAATTTGATCGAAGTAGAAATTGTTAAAATCAACACAATTCCCCACGGATTGATGCATACTCGCATACGTGCTACAATCGTACGTTGTGCGCTTGCAGTTATATTTTTAATTTAAATTTGATCGGGCGGTTTATAATCCAATAGGAAATTAGCCTGTTAAACAGTTTCATTATTTTGCCTTGTTGCATATGAATGCTATATTGTTTATCTTGTTTCAGTTTATGATAGAGATAGCTAGTATATTTCTCTTTTATAAGCATGAATCTCTTTTCGATTATGTAAGTAAAAGGAAGCAAGAGATTTCTACTTGACTTCTTGAGGTCTTCATTTGCATCGAGATAAAAATTGCTTGAAAAAATTAAATGCAAAAATGTACATAGTATATTTAGAAATCTAGCTTGGATGATGATTTTTTACCCCAAATATAGGAGCCGCTAGAAAGGGTGCTGCCAAAAATTTTTGTAAAATTTAGGAATCAATTAAGCAATAATTTAATAACTCATAAAAAATGGTTTTAGACCTTAGGGGTTTGGTGACATTTTATACATTAAGAATTTTGGAAAGGAAATTCTGTAAAGGGGAAGAATGTAACAACCCAGAATAGTCATTGAATGTTAAATATTCAATTTTTAAGAAAAATGTGTGATCCCCTGGAAATAGAGAGAGCACATATGAAGTCACATATATAACACATAACAAAGTGCGGCCAACATGCTTGGAAGGTGACAAATCTAAGTACAAGTATCTAAGGAAAAAACCAAGGTACCCTTATAATGAGCTCCGAAAAAGCCACCGCCCATTTCAACCCAATATCGAGCTCCGACATGACCACCGTCCGATATTAAGGTACGAGATGTACCTGAAAACTGGAAAAAAAACTAAAAACCAAAGATACTGAAAAACAACACCATATAGTAAGAAGACTCAAAGCTGCTTCCTCTGAAGAAATAGAGCTATGGTTATAGGGTATAATGACTAATAGTCCAGAGCGTAAAACTCGACCCTGAAGACTCGGTAAAGATGAAGTAGCACCTGGCTGAGAAGTGAATCCTTCTGAAGATAGAACGCCTAAGTGAAGCTGAAGATGTATTGATAAGAATCCCTCACTGCTATTCGCAATCCTGTAAATAGCAATCCTGTGCACCTGCAAAGAGACACTAATTCCAGTCCATCCCAAACCTATAACTAAAAAATCACTAGGAAAATGGTTAGAATGGTACACCTATATGTATATAAATGAAATTAATATACCTATATGTGTACATAAAAACTAACAGGACATAATAAAGCAAAGATAACCTTGTACAAAAATTAAAAGCTCTAAAAATGAAAAGGTAATGTGATCCATACTGAAAATTAAAGAACTATAATAAATACTATAATAACTAAAATAAAATCAAAGACAATTCTAGAATTAACTTTGTGGATCTATAGTCAAAAGAAAATTATGATACACAGTGGGATCGTCATTTAAATTAGAAAAATGTTAATACTATTATTATTAATGCCAAAAATATTATCGTTATGTTCGAATACATTAATATTATTACTAACCTTATTAAGATATACCTTAAAAAGGTTATTTTTAGCTAATTTGTATTTAGGATTAGATATCCAATTAAAGCAGAAAGATGAAATTAAAAAAACCAATTTATTAGTGTGATTATTATTATTAAATATTCTCTGATTTCTATCAAACCAGATATACCAACAAGATATAAGAATAAAGTATCAAGTAAGTATCTGTTGTCTATATTGGATTTAAATCTAAAAAATTTCCAATAGAATTCACAATTAGTAATTCTATTAATGATATTAAAATCAAAAATTTTAAGGGTATTATTTAGAATGAAGTAAGTATCCATACAGTCGAAATAAATATGTTTAATATCTTCAAAATGTAAATTACAAAAATTACATTTATTATCAATTTGTATTTTTTTTAAAAAAATTCTATAGAATTTAGTTTTCCATGCATAATTAACCACATGTGAATTTTGGACTTAGAAGGAGCATTTGATTTTCAAATAAATTTAAATTTTTTATCAGTTACACCCGAAAAGTTGATAAATCTATAAAAAGATTTAGAAGAATATTTCTTACTCTTATCCCACTCCCAACAAATAAAATCATTATCATTATCAATATTATAGAGATTTAATCTAGTGTAAAGCAAAGAAAGCATTCTAAGAGTTGAACCTACAAGAATTCTATTAAAGCTAAAATTCCAAGGAGGGGCGTTTTCGAGAGAAAAAACTTTTGAAATTAATGCATATTTAAAATTACAAATAGCATACAACTCTCTAAATTCGATCCTAAGAGGAATAACGTAAATCCAACTGTCATGCCAAAAAGAAGTATTATTACCTGAATGAACTATAATTTTAGTGCCTAAGTTAAAAACCTTAAGAGTTTTTTAAAATGGTTTACCAAAAATAAGATTGTTTATGGATGACCGAAGGAGTAATTTGATATAAATTATTACTACCACTGTAGTAATATCGAGAGATAATTTCTTCCCAAGTGGCATTATCATTTATATCTTTAATCTTCCATAACCAATTACTTAGAAGAGATAAATTCATATTATGCAAATTAATAACTCCTAAACCACCATTTTATATATTTGAAATAACTGGATTTTGGAATTTAATAACGTGAATTCAAATATAGCGGTCGTTTAAATATTTAAATGAATTCAATTTTAATTACATGGATTAATAATCTTATTTAAATCCTTTTATTTAATAAATAATATTGCTGAATTCAATTTGTAAACTTATTTGCAACAATAAATGGATCGAATATAATAAATAATAAAAAAATCAAATTGTAATAAAAAAAACTTGATTTCTATTGACGTATTTTTAATTTAACTAATAAGATTTTTATGAAATTTTTAATTTGAAAAATAATTAAATTTTCGTTTAACGTATTTTATAGCAAACGCCGTTATTTTTGAAACTTCCCAAAATAAAGTAGTATGTGTATTTTATTGATGCTCTGTGATCGTATCGTTTTGTTGGACACAAATACATTTTCATCTTTTTTGTTCATGGATATTATGTAGTATAGTATCCCAAAGCCTTTAAAATAAAATCTCAAAACAACCTTTGCAAAATCTTGACACCCATATTTTGTCTGTCCTTGTTTGGATTAAAATATTTTAGCAGCTCAATAAATTGATTTTGATATGTAAAAAGTAAACATAATCATTTTATTTTTTAAAATTTGGTTATGAAAATAAGGTCAAACATATAGCGATTACCTTCTTTCCCTCGTCTCTGTTATTTGCATTTTTCATTCCAATGAATGAAAAAAACAATGCCCTATTGAAAAATCAAAATCAAGTTGAATTTTCAATAATAAAAAATCTAAATGTCGGATCTTTAGACTCGTGGAGGCGAGGGCTTCTTATATATATTATTTTTGATAGGCGCGACAATGTTTGGTGGTTCTCGTTATTGTATAGTCATATCTGGGGTTAAGGATCTCAGCGAATTCGGTCAGCGATTTGCGAATCGGATGATGTTTTCGTATTTGGCGTGTGGAGGAGCAACTCATAGCAAGTTTTGGGGTGCGCGGTGGTCAGTGGTGGTGCGACCTGGTCGCATGCATGGAGGGGATGATCAGGACGAAAATGGAATGGCAATGTCATAGTTGATGAGGTGGTGATGGTTGAGACAAGCACATAAAGAGAGATTCGTCGGTGAAGTATGTTCGAAGATTCGTCGATTGGAGGAGGAGGATTCACGTGCATGTACACGAGGGATGGTTTCTATGTCAGGTACATGGAAGAGAAGTGAGTTTCAGAATAAGGATTAATGTTTAATCAATAGGTATTAATTTTATTAATTTAGTAAGTAGGGAATTGATTAATTATTTAAATCCGATTACTTATAAATGCAATATTTTCTCCATACGAGGTCGGATTCGGACGGGTCAGTCGCATTACACTCGTATCGTCGTTAGCTACATTATAGAGTTAGATTGGTGGAGATTGGAGCTTGTAAAATTTTGATCTAAAATCTAACACCATTGCGATTTTAGTTCAAAACGGAACGCTTCAGCGTTAACTGGAATTTTTGTGAGTTTACTCACCTTTAAGTTAGCTATATAATATCTGTGATGTTATAAATTTATTATTGAACATTTTTTTGATAGTTTAGATATTATTATTGTTATTTGATTGTTTGTTTGGGTGAAAACCCCGTTTTGGAAAATGGATGACATAATAACTTAATTGCTATGAACCCATATGATCATATATGTCGTTCGTAGCCAATATTTTGCCGGGAATATTTGTAGAGAGACTCTAAGGGGGTTCCTTGCCAATAATTGTTATTTATCTTCCTATGCTACTTGTATTGATGTTTAGTTTTAATTAATCATGATATTCTATTTAAATTCTTTAAGTGTCGTTATAGCAATTTTCGCTATATCGTCAATTATTGAATATCATCCCAAAACTGTTGTTTATGTTGTCTTGAGCTTGTATTTCACAAAATAGATATTTAAATTCGTTAATCATTTTAATTTATGATATTTAATTTAATTAATCATTTGAATTAATGATATTTGAATTTAATTGATTGTTTTAATTGATGATGTTTAAATTTAATTAAATTTTTTTATTAAAGATAATTGAATTTAATTAATCGTTTTAAGATAATGGTATTCTAAGTTAATTAATTAATTTAACAAAGGTATTTAAGTTAATTAATTGATTAATAAAAGTGATTTAAAGTAAATTAACTAATGTAATGAAAGTGTTTTAAAGTGAATTAACTAACTTAGTGTTTTAAAGTTAATTATCTGATTTAATAAAGTTTTTAAAGTTAATTTGCTAATTTAATAAAAGTCTTTTAGAAATAATTAACTATTTAAGTAAATATAATTGATTGATTTATTAAAGTGATTATAAATTTGATTTATTATCTTTCAGGATATTTAATATTGTTTTTTAAAATTATAAAAGACCAGAAATGTGATTAATTATCTTTTGGGATAATTAATATTAGTTTATGTTACTACCAATTCTCACTTCAACCTTATCGAAACCAAGAAGAGTAGAAGAGATAAGAGATAATATTATCAACAAAGCCTTTTGAAGAAGTCAAAGGGATGCTACAACAAAAAATGGATATGCTATAAGCTTTCGAAGGGGTCAAAAGGGGACAAAAGCACCCTTTGACTTCAATTTCTCCCTTTTGAAATAGATGCTTCCGCATGCATGAAGATGCTTCGAATAAATAGAGGAACACATTTCAAAGGCAACAAATTACAACCACTCACATGTGCGCCAAACCTTTCGAAACTAAAGGTTTCGTATTCATTCACATTCACGGAAGGATATTTTTCTAGAGCAACCCCTTTGAAAGCATAAATAAGCTTTTCGAACCGGTTGAAACCATTCACAATTAAGAAAGAATAGCTTGCTAAGGTTCAATATTGCAATCTACTACACTAGAGGATGGGGTTCTGCATCAATCAACAAGTGTTCCATTGAAAGCTATCTTTCGCTTTAAAACCTTCAACGTCTCGACTCCTTCAAAGCTCCAAAGATCCACCTATCAATAGAGTCGAAAGCTCATATCTTTTCTTACTTGCAACAATACAACAAAACAAAGCAGAGAAGTGCACAGACCTTTGATGACCAACATTTTGAAAGGTTTAAATCGACATTAATCCACACATGTCCAATTCAAACAATTCGAAACATAGATTGTTGAATATGCGCTTATATGTTTTTGTTTGATGATAATAAACATATATATTCATTTAAATGTATTTGGTAATGTACTATTTTGTTTTTCATAGATTAAATAAATATTTGTTGAATAAAATAAATTACACAGAATTTGAATTTGAATTCAAACAGAATAAGTTACACAGATTTTGAATTCAAACAGAAATTTTATTCAAACAAATATTTATTACAATCTTGAATAGTACAAATTCATGCTCTCACTGTACATATACATTTCTGATTACATCACGATTACATCACAAATATTTTTACATTGATAACCTCACTACATATCACTCACACTCGTATTTTGTCTTCAGCTGCATTCCGGTTTGAATCCAGCATCTGAGTAATCTGCAAAAATAATCACTAACGCAGTAAAATTGAAAAAGAAATATTTTTGCAATATAAAATGAAATACGATTTTTGAAAAAATGTTTTGCCTCAGTTATTTGGGTTGTTCGTCATCATTCACACTTGATTTCATCACAAAGTCGTGCATATAGATATTACAGGGACATGTAACCATAAGTGGCTGCAATACACACGTGTACATTCATACACGTGTGCACTGCCTCGCCAACTCGTGTGCGCAGCCAAAAATAGCAAGCGTGCAAGCACAACATGAAAGGAATCGAGTCGGTAAGGCAATGCACAAAGTAACAGAAAGCAACAGAGATCAACAGTGTCAAGTTGCAACAAAGTTCAAAAGTGCATCAAAGGCAGTTCAATGTGGATAGCAACAGCAAAAAGGGACTGCAACAAACATGTATGCAGCATTAAGTCAGTGGTAAAGTAAACAACAATGTCGAGCTCACTGCAACTCAATTACAGGGCAGTGGACAGTACAAGACTGACCAGAATACAAATGAACAGCCATCATGAGTGCAGTTGCAATATGAATGAAAAGACCAGACACAAGGGCAGTAGCACAAAGTATAGTGCAACTTAAACCAATATAGCAGTTCAAATCCAAGAATATATACAATGCAAATGTATGCAACAGTGTAGCAGTGCAAATCACCAAATGAAGACAAATGAATCAAGTCAGGCATGAAGACAATGCCAACAACAAAGACCATAAAAGAAATGCCATCAAACATGAATCAACTCCAAAATGTATCACTAACATATACTACAGGGATGAACACATGAGTATGGACAAGGCACAAATCAAGTCCAGCTACAAGTTGCAGACTCAAAGCAAACATGACACCAAGCTACAACAACTCAATGGACCAAACTGCAAGTACAGGAGGCAACTCAATAAAAACATGCTCAGGTCAGAGACAACACAGTGAAAGTTCACAAGTGCAGACACATAGAGCAGTCATAATGAAACTGCAGTGAAGACCTGAAGACAACATGAAGAAATATACATGCACCAGTGATGAAAGCTACAAGATACACAAGTTTTCCAGTGATACAAATGCAACACAGTGAGAACAACAATGAATACTGCAACATGACCAATTGTCAAAACTGCATCAATCACAAATGCAATGCAAGTGGAGTAATGGGTGATACTGTAACAACAAACTCAACCAAGACAAGTATTGCAGTAATGAATGCATCACATACACAACATCAAAGTGACACAAATGTAGAACTGACAAATGTATCAACTCAACTACATCCAGTGCCGACATGAACAGAAGTTCTGAATCAACAATGCAGACACAAGTCAGTTGCAACATGAAACAAGACATGAAGACAGTTCGAAGAAGACTACAATATCAAGTGCATGAAGACCAACGTCACAGTAAACATGCAGATGAACAGAAGATAGTGAGCATATATTTTTGTATAAAATGCAAAGTTCAGATCTACAGAATGGGGATGAGCTCGACCGAGTAAAGTATGCAGCAGAGATGATCGAAGTTAAATATAAATCGAAGTCAGAATTTAATGAAACTCAAATTTGTAATCTTTGAAATAGTCAGCAAAATTAAAAAGGGAAAGTGTCTGTTACAAGAAGGATCGAACGCTCTCAATTCAAAACCATGATTATCAAGTTAAAACATATCAGGAAAGCCGTGAGTATCACGTGTAACAAAATCAGGAAAGACGTGCGCATCAGGCAATTAAGAATTTAGGAAAGTATCAAGTTAATTCGAACGAATTCAAGTGTCTCAAATTCATATAAATACAATCCCAATTCATCATCATCGGCCATCGAGTTCAATCAAGTGCAATCAAGTTAAAGCAAGCAATTGAACCAGTAACGAAAGTAATACATACCGCAATTTAGTGAACTCGATCAAGAGAAGCAGCTGCAAACAATTTGCAATCTCGAAGAATCAATTATCAGAGAACAAGCGACGCAAGTCTTCGGTCATCAGAGAACGAACATGAGAAAGATCATCAGAGAACGAGCTAGCAACAGTAATCAATCATCAGAACGAAGCCCTAATTCGAGAAAGAAGCTGAAGCCCTAATTCAACAATAAGAGGCCGACATTTTTTCACAAGCAAAAGAAAAGGGGACGGTGAAATTCAAGTGGGCCGGCCTTTATTATTAAAGGGGAATTAGTTTTTATTTAGGGTTTAATTTTTAGAGGGTTTTTTCTTATTTTTTAATTGAGCAAAAATTACGCATTCAAGTCCGTATTTTAATTTTTGCTCCTGTTTTAATTTTTGAAGTTGTTTTTTCTTTTCGAGTCGAAGAATCTGTAAATCACCACCTAGGGATTAGGTAGTGTCAGATTGTCTATTTAGAATTAGTTCAGTGAGCAGGGAGTGCGAGTTTGCAAAGCTCTATAGGCGGGAGCAGTGTTTGCGAGTGAGCGAAACTCTATAGGCGGGAGCAGGGTGTGCGAGTCTAGTAGAGTGTTTGTGAGCGGGAGCAAAAGGGTCTGCGAGTCTAGTAGAGTTGTTGTAAGCGTGATACTGTTTAATTCTAATAGAAATCTGTGAATGTAGCAGTAGGCAGGGGTTGCCGAAGCTGGGTAAATTTTGTGTGTGACTTACTTTTCAGCATATTTATTTCTGCTATTATATTTCTGTGTTTAATTCGAGAAAATTTGCTATAACCCTATTCACCCCCCCCTCTAGGGTTAATCTAGATCCTACAAGTGGTATCAGAACCCGGTATATTTTTTATTTAACTCTAGAGTCATGAGTCTACAAAATAATGCTTTTTCTGAGGGGCAATCTATCGTTAGGCCACCCATGTTTAACGGGAACGATTATGCTTATTGGAAAGTTAGGATGAGTATTTACCTTAGTTCCGTTGATTATGATGTTTGGGATATTATTGAAACTGGCTATAAACCTCCCACTATAATCGTTGGTGATACTGAGATTCCTAAACCTAAGGATAGGTGGGATGCTAACGATAAGAGATTGAAAACGACAAATGCTAAAGCCATGAATGCTTTGATATGTGCTCTTGATAAAAATGAATTTAATAGAATTTCTCATTGTACAACAGCACAGGAAATTTGGCACACTTTGGAGGTGACACACGAAGGAACTTCTCAAGTCAAGGAGTCTCGTCTAGCCCTATTCAGCAATGAATACGAGAACTTTGTGATGGACAAAGGCGAGAGCATAAAGGACATGTTTGGACGCTTTTCAACTTTGGTGTACAACGCTAGAGCACTTGGGAAGGTATTCACTGAGGTAGAGCTTGTGCGGAAGATACTATGAGTCTTACCAATGAACTTTGAGGCAAAAGTCACGGCAATCCAAGAATCGAAAGATTTGAGTAAATTAAGCATGGAGGAGTTGATTGGTAACTTGATGACATACGAGCTTGAGTTAAAAGCAAAGGAAGAGCGTAACAACTCCGAACCAAAGAAGAAGACGATTGCCTTAAAGAGCAAAGAAGAAAGCGATGAAGAAGATCCAATTGAAGAGCTTGCAATGGCTGTCAATAATCTTAGAAGATGGTCTAGATTCAAGCCACGCAAGAAGAAAACAAAGGGCAATAGGTCAAAAGATTCCGAAAATTCCGATAATGAACTGACATGTTATAACTGCAACAAGTCTGGCCACATCAAACCAAAATGTCCACTTCTCAAAAACAACAAAGGAAAGAAAAAGGCGAAGAAGGTATTTGCAGCGACTTGGGATGATGAAGAAGGAGAAGAAGCTTCGGATAGCAGCGCAGAGGAGGCTAACTTGTGTCTTATGGCGAAATCAAATTCAGATTCAAGCTCAGAGGAATCTAGTGAGGAAGGTGCGTATTCCTATAGAGATCTTGTTTTTATGTGTTCTGATCTCACTAAAGTAGTTGATGCTCTTGAATCTAAAATTGAAAAATTGAAAACTGATAGGAGAGAACTTGCTCGTAAAAATTTTAGGTTAGAAACTAAACTTGAAAATATTCAAAACCTAGAATGTAAAAGATGTAAAGTTTTAGATTCAGAATTGACAAGACTTAAGAACAACTCTGAGAATCTTGAAAAAGAAAATTTGAATCTTAAGGAAACCATCGACACTAGGAAAAAGGATTTTATAAATCGATGCACCTCACTTGTCACTGAAAATACAACACTAAAAACCAAAGTCCAAAATCTTGAGAAATCTTTGAATAACTTTTCAAGAGGCGAAAAATCTTTCAACATGCTATTGGAAAATCAAATTTTTGCTAATAACAGAAAAGGACTTGGTTTTGGGAAAACACAAGCTGAGGATAATGCAAAAAGGAAAAGTGTCTTTGATATATGTGAAATAATTGGACATCATTCTGAAAATTGTAGTCATAGGAACAAGAACACAAATTTTATACAAGTTTGGGTTCCTAAGAATTCTACAAACAAATTTCATGTCTATTGGAACAAGAATGAAAAGTCTAAACAAGTTTGGGTTCCAAAGGGTTTGTTTATTCATAATGTTTCTGCCACTAACAATCATGGACCTAGAAATAGGTCACAAAAATCTTTCATCGTGTAGGTGTGGTGGCAGGCTAAGGAACGACAACGGTGTTCTCTGGATTTTGGCTGTTCCAGAAACACAACGGGCAACAAAGCAAAGTTCCTTAGCCTAGTATAAAGGTGACAAAATCACAATGGGCAATCACGAGAAATTATCGTAAAGGTAAAACAGGTGAAGGTATATTAAATGTGATAATCTGCACCATATTCTGAATTAAATCAGCCAAAATTGTGATAATGATGTGATGATGACTTTAATTCTGACTTATTGATATGATTTTTTTTGACTTGTTTTTACTTTGATTTGTGCTCAAAAGTAGACCAACCATCCTTTCATCATTGAACTTAATATGTTTGGTCAAATGATGGTATTTTATTGATCCTTGATTACTCGTGCTACACTTAGACATATTTTGACATTTTGATCACTGCTTGTAAATTTGCACGATTTCAAACTCATGTGAAAAAGGATTTTAAGAAATTGTTGAAACTTCAAGAAATTGTTTTTGAAATAATTAAGATGTTGATTGACTGTTGATTACTCATGAATATAATTGTTTATCCTATGGTTTCTGAAATTAACACCATGATATTTGTTTGAGTGTGAACATGGCTTCAATTCAAAATCCAAAGAATGTCATTTAAATTGTTGCTAAAATTGGGTTTAAAATTTTTGATACACACTTCATGTCTGGTTTACCAAATCCAGTTAGTGATATTTTCGATTGAAAAAGAAATTCAGATGCAGTTCATATTGGTAATCTAGTTGATAGAAAACTTACGAGTTGAACGTGATTTATTGTGAAACATTCACACTTTAAATAATCTTTCCATTTAGCAGAATTTTTCTAATATAACCCCTTCGAGAAAATAATTGTTTGACCATATTTTCAGATTAGTCATTTTTATTTGATTTTAAATGACAAATTTTGACTGATCCGACTCCCTACTAATTATCAAAAAGATAAATAGTGATTGAAAAAGTGATAAGTGTTGATATTTAACATACATTACTCAAGAGAGTATATTTGGAAAATTTCTTTAGGAATTAAAACAAGAATTATAAAACTTTTTGTTGGGTAAAGATTTCATGACCATCTCTATATCTATCATTATTTCTATCGACCATGGTTTATCAAATATTCAATATAGTTTGTCGATATGTGGTACTATAATCAGGAATCATTTGTTTTTCATGTCATATTTTTTAAATAAATAAATAAATATCCAAAGTATTCACTCTCATTTAAAAGTCCTCACGGTTATGCATGGGTGAATTACTTGGATTTTTTTTATTATGTGCCTCCATGCTCATTTAAAAGTCCTTACGGTTATGCATGTATGGAACGCATATCAAAATTAAATTGCTTAAATAGACAAGTTGATTCTAATCCCATTTAAAAGTCCTCACGGTCATGCGTGGTTAGAAGATACTTGATTTCATTTTTAAAATTAAATTCGAATACTACTAATCTCATTTAAAAGTCCTAACGGTTATGCATGATTAGTAGATATTCAAATTCCTGATATAAATACCACAAGTTGATTCAACTGTATGATTTTATATGAACACCATATCCATCAATTTCTAAAATTGGAATATGCGCCTAACAAGGGTAGTTATGGTTTTTGTTTGATTCTTATTGAAGTTTAATATTTATATTCAATTTGAGATTAATGTTGGATTAATATCGATCACTTTATCTCTATTTTTCTCCCACACTATTATTCTTTTGCTGATAACAAAAGGGGGAGAGAAAAGTTAAGATTTTGTCAAATAGAATCAAGCAAAGGTCAAATAATTTTTCCATATGCATCTAGGCTCATTTGAATATATTTCTATTTGTATACATATATGTAGGGGGAGCATCATGTAGAGAGAAAGCATTTAAATAGGGGGAGCAATTAGAGTATATATTTGGTCAAATACATTTAACACGGTCAAAATCTTAAATATATGTTTGTTATCATCAAAAGGGGGAGATTGTTGAATATGCGCTTATATGTTTTTGTTTGATGATAATAAACATATATATTCATTTAAATGTATTTGGTAATGTACTATTTTGTTTTTCATAGATTAAATAAATATTTGTTGAATAAAATAAATTACACAGAATTTGAATTTGAATTCAAACAGAATAAGTTACACAGATTTTGAATTCAAACAGAAATTTTATTCAAACAAATATTTATTACAATCTTGAATAGTACAAATTCATGCTCTCACTATACATATACATTTCTGATTACATCACGATTACATCACAAATATTTTTACATTGATAACCTCACTACATATCACTCACACTCGTATTTTGTCTTCAGCTGCATTCCGGTTTGAATCCAGCATCTGAGTAATCTGCAAAAATAATCACTAACGCAGTAAAATTGAAAAAGAAATATTTTTGCAATATAAAATGAAATACGATTTTTGAAAAAATGTTTTGCCTCAGTTATTTGGGTTGTTCGTCATCATTCACACTTGATTTCATCACAAAGTCGTGCATATAGATATTACAGGGACATGTAACCATAAGTGGCTGCAATACACACGTGTACATTCATACACGTGTGCACTGCCTCGCCAACTCGTGTGCGCAGCCAAAAATAGCAAGCGTGCAAGCACAACATGAAAGGAATCGAGTCAGTAAGGCAATGCACAAAGTAACAGAAAGCAACAGAGATCAACAGTGTCAAGTTGCAACAAAGTTCAAAAGTGCATCAAAGGCAGTTCAATGTGGATAGCAACAGCAAAAAGGGACTGCAACAAACATGTATGCAGCATTAAGTCAGTGGTAAAGTAAACAACAATGTCGAGCTCACTGCAACTCAATTACAGGGCAGTGGACAGTACAAGACAAACCAGAATACAAATGAATAGCCATCATGAGTGCAGTTGCAATATGAATGAAAAGACCAGACACAAGGGCAGTAGCACAAAGTATAGTGCAACTTAAACCAATATAGCAGTTCAAATCCAAGAATATATACAATGCAAATGTATGCAACAGTGTAGCAGTGCAAATCACCAAATGAAGACAAATGAATCAAGTCAGGCATGAAGACAATGCCAACAACAAAGACCATAAAAGAAATGCCATCAAACATGAATCAACTCCAAAATGTATCACTAACATATACTACAGGGATGAACACATGAGTATGGACAAGGCACAAATCAAGTCCAGCTACAAGTTGCAGACTCAAAGCAAACATGACACCAAGCTACAACAACTCAATGGACCAAACTGCAAGTACAGGAGGCAACTCAATAAAAACATGCTCAGGTCAGAGACAACACAGTGAAAGTTCACAAGTGCAGACACATAGAGCAGTCATAATGAAACTGCAGTGAAGACCTGAAGACAACATGAAGAAATATACATGCACCAGTGATGAAAGCTACAAGATACACAAGTTTTCCAGTGATACAAATGCAACACAGTGAGAACAACAATGAATACTGCAACATGACCAATTGTCAAAACTGCATCAATCACAAATGCAATGCAAGTGGAGTAATGGGTGATACTGTAACAACAAACTCAACCAAGACAAGTATTGCAGTAATGAATGCATCACATACACAACATCAAAGTGACACAAATGTAGAACTGACAAATGTATCAACTCAACTGCATCCAGTGCCGACATGAACAGAAGTTCTGAATCAACAATGCAGACACAAGTCAGTTGCAACATGAAACAAGACATGAAGACAGTTCGAAGAAGACTACAATATCAAGTACATGAAGACCAACGTCACAGTAAACATGCAGATGAACAGAAGATAGTGAGCATATATTTTTGTATAAAATGCAAAGTTCAGATCTACAGAATAGGGATGAGCTCGACCGAGTAAAGTATGCAGCAGAGATGATCGAAGTTAAATATAAATCGAAGTCAGAATTTAATGAAACTCAAATTTGTAATCTTTGAAATAGTCAGCAAAATTAAAAAGGGAAAGTGTCTGTTACAAGAAGGATCGAACGCTCTCAATTCAAAACCATGATTATCAAGTTAAAACATATCAGGAAAGCCGTGAGTATCACGTGTAACAAAATCAGGAAAGACGTGCGCATCAGGCAATTAAGAATTTAGGAAAGTATCAAGTTAATTCGAACGAATTCAAGTGTCTCAAATTCATATAAATACAATCCCAATTCATCATCATCGGCCATCGAGTTCAATCAAGTGCAATCAAGTTAAAGCAAGCAATTGAACCAGTAACGAAAGTAATACATACCGCAATTTAGTGAACTCGATCAAGAGAAGCAGCTGCAAACAATTTGCAATCTCGAAGAATCAATTATCAGAGAACAAGCGACGCAAGTCTTCGGTCATCAGAGAACGAACATGAGAAAGATCATCAGAGAACGAGCTAGCAACAGTAATCAATCATCAGAACGAAGCCCTAATTCGAGAAAGAAGCTGAAGCCCTAATTCAACAATAAGAGGCCGACATTTTTTCACAAGCAAAAGAAAAGGGGACGGTGAAATTCAAGTGGGCCGGCCTTTATTATTAAAGGGGAATTAGTTTTTATTTAGGGTTTAATTTTTAGAGGGTTTTTTCTTATTTTTTAATTGAGCAAAAATTACGCATTCAAGTCCGTATTTTAATTTTTGCTCCTGTTTTAATTTTTGAAGTTGTTTTTTCTTTTCGTGTCGAAGAATCTGTAAATCACCACCTAGGGATTAGGTAGTGTCAGATTGTCTATTTAGAATTAGTTCAGTGAGCAGGGAGTGCGAGTTTGCAAAGCTCTATAGGCGGGAGCAGTGTTTGCGAGTGAGCGAAACTCTATAGGTGGGAGCAGGGTGTGCGAGTCTAGTAGAGTGTTTGTGAGCGGGAGCAAAAGGGTCTGCGAGTCTAGTAGAGTTGTTGTAAGCGTGATACTGTTTAATTCTAATAGAAATCTGTGAATGCAGCAGTAGGCAGGGGTTGCCGAAGCTGGGTAAATTTTGTGTGTGATTTACTTTTCAGCATATTTATTTCTGCTATTATATTTCTATGTTTAATTCGAGAAAATTTGCTATAACCCTATTCACCCCCCCCCCCCTCTAGGGTTAATCTAGATCCTACATAGATAACCAATGAGCTTAATTAAAAAAAATAAGAAAAGAAGCGGGAAACAAACATAGAATCTCACAGTGGAATGACAAAATATAATAATCAAATAAACAGTTCATGAAGCTATTTACTATACTTTTGATTATAATTTACACAACATTTATCAGAGTTATATATATACAACATAACAAATAAAATAATGAAGCAGAACAAACAATGATGGGATAATACTAGTAATAATATACTAAATCTCCATCTTCGTCCTCTAGAGAATAATCTTCGATAAGCTGAAAACTCAGGTCTGATCCAAGCATAATAAAAACACAAAACACTCAAGTCAGGATTGAAATATCCTTATGTAAGTCAAATCGGTAATCAACATACCATGAGTGTAATAGCGTCAAAGATGTTTACGGGATTTCACATCTCCTATCTAGTGTATAACGTGCATACAATAACTCAAGAGATGTTACAGGATTTTCCATCTTTTAAGGATCCATCAAAATATTTATATGAGGTAGAATACGCTACATATGTAATGTCTAATCAATAAAATAAATAATTTTCTTAGCATTAAGGCTTTACGTTATCCCCCTTAACGTATTTTTAAGCATTGTCGTACAGTTTTCATATAAAAAACTAGTAAACCGTCGGTGGATAGGGATGCGCCATGATAGGACAACACTAAATCAAAATTGTAGTGGTCTCGTATAGGGATAAAATTATGACAAGGCACGTAAGGCAATGCCCAAGGTAGTATACTACCAATTTACCCTTCCCGGCTGGTGGTAATGCACCATAGCAATGATCGCCCACCGCGTCCAACACTCCTAAAATCCCAGAGCATGCACCAATCAATCATAATGTAAATGATGGTAATACGAAGAAGTGTGACCGCTTGAGGTTGTTAGCCCACTTGACTGGTACGGCTCCAGTTTTAGTCATTTCCAATTGGCACAAGTGTCAGGCTAATCCATCATCATTCTCTTTCTTCAAATCCAGCAAACGTACACCAAACCCAACCACTTCGTTTTGGATCATCACTCCATGTATGAAGTGGTTAAAGTGGTTCCAGTATTGACAGAGAGTATGCCCTTATCTGGCCCCGGTCTCTTTAACAACCAAACGTCATTTTACACACCGGTTGACACTTTTGTGTTTCGAAATAGCTCATACTTGATATCAAAATATCATATTCGCTTCAAAATCAAATCCATTTCTAAAACATCATATTTACTGAAAATATACCATTTCATTTCAAAATCATTTGCGCCTTAATATCTCGGTTTCAGTTCCAAAATTATTTCAAATTTCCATTTAGGTTATAACCTCATTTTAACCCAATTCGTATTTAAATCCATGATTTAAAAATAAACATTCCACCCTTGACCAGTTTGAATTTTGAAAAATAGTTTGAATAGTTTTAAAATACTTTAAATAACTAAATACTTAAAATAGTATAAATGGTTAAAATAGTTTAATATAAAATAGTTTAAGTACTAAAATGGTTTATATAACAAAACGTTTGGAAAATCCAAAATAATTTGAATATTAAAAAAGATAGATTTAAATAATTTATATTAAAATAATTTATTTGAAAATAGTTTTAAAGTCAAACTGATTCAATTTCTAAATTTTCCAATTCAAATCACTTTTAGATTTTCATTTCGATTTAATCGATTCAATTTCGATTTCAAATCGAATTTTACTTCGATTCCTGTTTGTATCCAAATCAATTTCAATTTCCGTTCCAAATTAATTCAATTTCGATCTCAATTCTAATTAATTCAATTTAATTCCGATTTGAGTTAATTTCAATTCAATTCTCAATTTTAAACCACTTCGATTTGTATAAATTCGGGTTCGACTTTCAAAAATATAGATTAAAATAACTGAATTCAAATTAAATTTCAATCTTCGAATTAAGATTCAAAACATAAAACAAATTCCATTCTTGAGTCCAAATCTATAGACCTAATTAAATTACCTTTACTTAGCAATAATACAAGGTTCGAATGAAATTTCAAATCCTTTTTAAAATAAATCAATTTTCAAAATTCAAATCATATTTAGAATATAACTTTAAAATCTCACTTCAATAACTAAAACAATTCCCCTTTACCAAATTTAAATTTCAACATTCAGAGCTCAAGTTCGAAAATAATTTGATTTCTATAAATTTGACTTTTATTTCTTTTAAATCAAAATCATTCAAATAAATATCAAATCGAAAACTTTAAAACCATTTCATTTAACCAATCAGGTGTCCGTACATAATTTTATATCCTACGGCCAAGTGATCAGCTATTCCAATTTGATTTGAGGGATAGATATGTATCATTTCCATCCAAGGTAAAGGTAATAAGTATATTATTTCAACATATTTCTTAATTTATTTGAAATAATTCAATTTACAGTTTTATACAGTATAAATAATTTACCAGGTGATAATAGGATATACACACATATATATATATATATATAATAAATAAATATCCAATCATCGAAATATCAATAAATTGGCATCCATCACAAAAAATCATACAAACAGACAATATAATTCACAACAGTTTCATAGATATCAATACCCTTTTGGTATGAATAGCTTATCGGTATGGGCGTGGACGTTTTTATTTGGACATGTCGGCTGTCTGTGAAATATTCGTTTGGTCGAGGACTTCCAAATACATCGTAAGCTTCAATACCAGAATTTTTACTGTTATTAATTCCAATTTCAAATCTATCAATTTTAATTTTTAACGGTTAATTCAAATGACAATTAAATTTATCAAACAACGACCAATAAATTTGTATCACTTTATAATTTCAAATTTAACTACTAAAAAAATATTTTAGTACTGGTGAGTGTTATAGAACACTCATCTTTATTTTCTGTTATTACTGAGGCGTTTCAATATGGAACTAAACTGAGCAACGTCCGATTTTAGCCCAAATTTCTACTGTCCCCAAATCCGTCCAATCCAGTTTCATTGCGAAGCTCTCGTTATCACGATCGCAATGCAAAATTTTGTATCTCGATTGGACCTCGTATGTAAGAGTTTTTTAATTTTTAAATTCATCGATTAAAATATGAATAAAGTAAAACACTAATTTATTTTAATATCAAAACCCATACCGCCAAGCTTATAGACCTGGCCCGCTAAGAGCTTCTTCCCCAAAGCCATTGCCTGCACATGAATGCACCTCCATGGTGTGCACGTTGGCATTAACACAACATATTTTTCGACAAAACCCAAAATCAAAAGCTCCAACAAACTTCCCTCCGAAAACTGCATCCATACATACCAATATGTTCGAGCTCGCCCTCCCTAAATGAATTGTGACCCGAGCCTCTCTGTTGCGTACAGTGAAAAGTCGCCCTCCCCATACGGTGATCAAACATGACCAAAATGCATGCCTAATTGCTATCTGATGCTTTGAATCCAAAAATGATACCCAATTCTTGAATCGATCGCTAAATCTCCTGATTTTCGAAGCCCTGGTAGACTTGCCTAAATATCGACCACCAGAAATGACATCGCAGTCATCAATATGCACACCAGGTCAAAGCTCTTGGCAAATCATGAAGTCTAAGCCTCATTTGGGAATTTTCTGTTGAGTAGAATGTGAGTTAGAAAATTTAAAGTCTTCATTTCTATATATTTTTGTTCTTTGTTGCGTACTTTTAAAAAAAGAAGAAGACAGGTAGTGTTCTGTTGAAGGAACAGGCACGACCACATCATAGGGTGGCTGATTGGTGAAAGAATATAGGCTAATCAAAGTCATATATATATCTATACTATAAAGCAAAACCTCGGTCAAAGCGGTCAAAGTAAAGCCTTTTTCGGGTTTTCTAAAATTACCAGTTTCAAGACATAAATGATACAAAAACTGTGGATACAATTGTAATTTTCGTGTCCACGTTTTCCATTCAATCCCACGTCGCGTACTTCGGCTTCTCTTAAGTTTTTTCTACCGCATCCTTATTCGTTCTTTCTGCCTCAAAACAAACCTTCGCAATACTAAAAAATAAGTACATTGAAATTGATGCCTTTATGAGGGTAATAGAAGCTAACCTCCTCTTTCTCAAGATTTTGCATGCTAGATCTTCGAATTGGTACTTTCCTAAACCTAACTGTATTATTAGTTACTAGATGACCCTCTTCAAGTTTCGATTTCTAATTTAGATTTTTTTAGGGAATTTGTTTAAATTATTTAAAAGAATAATAGTATTCGGCTCTAATTTATATTTTACTGTTTGAAAATTGGAACGGCAGAACCAGCGGAAGAATCATGAATGCGGAGTCGAATGTTGCAATTTTTTTGTTATTGCTGATAAGCTCAGCAATTTGATGTATGTTAGTTTTTTGTTGTCTTTGATCCTTTATTACTTCTTTTTAGATATTTAAGCTTGATAATATTCATCTCTAAGCTTAGATTTAACTGTTCGAAGTTTGAAAAGGTGGAACGAATTGAAGAATCATGAAGGTAGATACCTGTACAGGTCAATGGAGCAATGTCAAAAGTTGCCAATTTGACCGTTGTGACCGAGGAGCTCAATACAAGTTGATGTATGTTAGTTTAAATTGTCTTTAATCCTCTGTTGTTTTCATTTAGGCATTTATAATTTCTACAAAATATTTTCTACACAATCCATTTATTGCTTACGCCTACCCATTTGTAACATTTGAAGCTTAAAAAGATTTTCACCATGTCAGTTGGTTTAAATTGGTATTCATCTTCTGCTGTTTGCATCTGGGGACTTATATTTTGAATGTAGTTTTGAATTATTCTTTTATTTCTCACACTAGCCATTTGTATGATCTTTTCTTGCATGTTCTAAGATATAGAAAATTTTAATCTAATCTCTTCAACAAACCCAGAGAAATTCATTTAATTTTCTAGAAATTATCCATTTTTATTAATAAGAACCCAAGTTGTTATGCTATTACCGTGTGCAGTCTGAACCTTAATTTATGCTTATAATAAATAGACTTAGTAATATATAATTTGCACTTAACGTGTGTATCCTACTAAGTTTAGTTTGAGCTTTAAAATATGCTTTTAATAAGTAGACATAGTAATGGACAAATAGTATTTATTATAAATATATATCCATAATAGGTATACATGTCATCATAACTTGGATGTGGTGTTTGGTCTTTATTGTATCAGTGAATGTGAATTCAGCATAAGTATATTGATTTATGCAAGCCTTAATACCCACACTCAAATGGTATTGTGATATTTGTTAATATGCGTCGGCTTTTATCATACCTATCCTGCTATATGTGTTACCATATTACTAAAGGTATAACCATTAACTATAACTATACCTATTAGGTGCATAAATGCAACTATATTAATAAAGCAATTCGTTTACTTGGCTAAGTTTTCATTTGTTTCCTAAACTGTTCATGTTCTTATTAGTAAAGTAAATAATTAAATGAAAGATATATTTGGATAGTTTAATACCTTTTCTTTTTACCTTCTTCATAAGCATATCTATGCTGTTATATCTTCTTATCAACGTTGGCTGCTCCCATTGTTCTCCGACATCCTTTGCCGTATGGCGCTTCTGCGATTCCCTATCGCTAATCATAGGGCCATACATAACCTTTTTTATCAATAAAATGATATATGAAGCAATCTACCTCTTTGAATACGGCGAAGAACTATTTTTACCTTTGATAATTATATTACTATATTATTGCCATCATCTTTTAATAAATAAGAGGTCACATAATTGAAGTCATGCGTATAATAAACTTTATACCTTTAAATTCAATATGCTTCCTGAATATGTATTTGAAACCCTTTTTTTAATTCATCTTTCTAAACCTGCTGCCATATACGTTCAAAACTTTAAGTATATTCCAAATCTTGACATCATATGTATGTGGAACCTCACACCCTTGCAATTAGACATATATATATTTAAAACTAAATATTTGTATGAAATTGATATGCTTTCAAAAGCTAGAGGTATTATTAGATCATGTAAACTTGAGTCTGAACAATGTATATATTAGAAATCATGTGCAGATGTAACTGTATATACACTCAAAGCATTTTATCTTTGAAGGCTTGGCGTATGTATAAATTGGAGGTATGAAACCTTATATGTTCTTAAAACTTTAAATATTTCAAAAGCATTTATAGAAATTTGATACAGTTTTCACAACTTATATGTACATATAATTTATATATCCTTAATTATGCATGAATGAATTCTTTATATTGTCACTATTAGAAGCTCGCTTATTTGTAAAGATATACTCATTATAAACTGTGTGAATCCTAAACTTTAAATTTTTTAGACTTTCTAAAATAGCCATATTAGTTCTTTCATAAAATTGGTTACATTGGATATTAATGTAAATTCCAAAAACTACATAGTGGACACTATCTGCTTCCACGTTCTCATCCATAACCTAAGTTTCTTTCTCTCCTAAATGTAATAAGTGAATTCAATGGCGGAAAATACTGTAAAACCTGCAATATTGTTGTGGCATATTTCTCATGCGTAAGATCTTCAACTTGCTTTAATTATTTGATTTCTTCGGTTTTGTTTTCTTTCTCTTAGGATCGATTTTAGTTTGCCGAGTCAAATGAACACAATTACAGTACATGGTAGATTGCAGATGAATGAACCTACTGGCATTGTCATTCAAAATTGTAGGATTGTGGCTAAAGTTGCCTTGCAAGCTAACTGATATAGTTTTTTTTTCTTTTTCTTTTCTTTTTTGAAGGATAATATATAATAACTAAACATATGTTTGGATTACATTATCAACTGTGGTTAAATGTACAACCATAAACCTTTAGTATTATGTATGCTTATATGATCTGGCTAAATTTGAACGGTAGCTAGTGGTACATTACTACAGTTAAACCCAATTTCATATTTTTCTCATACAACTGACTTATTTCATACTGCGGCATTGTGACTGTGCAGGTGCGAGGATTGGAAGTAAAAATAGGAGTTATTCTGTGTGGCACCCTTCACTAAGTGGAACTTGCTGGAAGTGAGAATTGATCGTTCTGAAGTAACTGGGGACAGATTCCAGGAAGCACAACATATCAATAAGTCATTATCTACTCTAGGAGATGCTATATTTTCCTTATCACATAAAAATGCTCATGTGCCATATAAGTATTCAAGAAGGTTCTAGATGAATACACCCCCCCCCCCATGCAAATGCAATTATGACCCATTGGCATTGTTCGATCCTGACAATTTGTTATGTGATATGTCTTATATGAACATGTTATTATTATAATTTTTGCATGATTAAGAGATGAATTCTTAACTTTAGTTTGGGTAGGTGTGTCATGTAATACGTGTATGTACTTTATATTGAAAAATCAATAAAATAAACCAATTTTTTTTTAAAAAGGAGCAGCTTAGTTAAATATGAATAATTTAAGTTCGATCAAATGAGCAACAGTTTCTAAGATGGTAAAAATATTGAGATATTTTTTTTGCAAACACTGTTTAATGTGTATTTCAGAATAATCATCAACAATATATATCGGGTCAACCTCTTAAACTTAGTTCAAATGCTGGAAACACGACTTTGTACTAAGAAGACCTTCATGATCTCTATTAAAATCATATACTTAACCTATTTTTCATGAATTTGATTTATTTTTTTAATTCCAAAGCTACACAAGTGTGTATTTTTAGAATTGTTAGTTGCATTACGAAATAGCTACGTACTACAACATATAAAATAAGTACTAGCTATAATTATTGATCGGTATATGATTTGTAGAAGTACATCAGAAGGATAAGGCTACATATTATCTGTTTGTTAATTATATTTAGTTATTACAAAATGGTGAAAGCTTGCAATATTGTTTGTTTCGTATTAGTTTACTTAGCTTTTGTTATTTCATTATCTTCGATGACAAATATCATCCCTTATTCAATAGTTTTAACCCCTTTTTGAAAAAGAGATGATGCAATTTGTCTAGGTTCCAAACTATTGGATGCGTTAATTATAATATTTGTTGTGTTTCTTTGAATATTGATATAATAATTGTTTACTTTCTTTGTCTATTTAATTATTTTTTAAAAAAACATGGTCCCATTCATGTTTCAACTAATGCCTAATGGTTGATTTGTGCATGTACACATAAAAATGCAACATTACATACACATCAAAATTATTTTGTAACATCCCAAAAACATTACAAGTAGTGATATTAATATCAATTCCTCCTACGCGCGCATGATATCTTACATGTTATGTCTATATTTTTTAATTTAACCGTGCATACATTGCCGATGTATAAATGATGTGGACAAAAGCTGCAAAAGTTGCACAATAGTTAGGTAAATAAAATAGTCTCATTCATGTTTTGATAAATGGTTGATTTGTGAATGTATGCACATAGAAAATGCAACACTAAATACACATCAAGTCATTTCATAAGATTAAAAAAAATCTTACAAACAGTGTTTTATAATATAAATTCCTTTTGCGCACGTGCATCGCACGTGCCGGTTTAGGTTAGTTTACTAAATAACAAAACAACATTATTCATTTTAACTATTGTTGCTATGTTTCCACTGTTGCTATAATTGGATAATAAGGTTAATTGTTACACAAAATGTACCCCACTTAAATTTGTTGTTGCCATGTTCCTTTATTATACAAATTCAAACTTTTTATTGTTGTGTTTTGTTCTTAATTCATTCAGACAGCTGCAATATTTTCACATAAATGCATCTACATCTACACAATTTTGACACCATGTGAATATTTTTCTTATACAAGCCTCAGTCATCTTTTATATTTTGCCTTAAATTTTTGTACGAATCTTTTATACATCTTTATTCCTATGTTACACTACTTTCTATACGTATTTCCATAAACTATGCGTGGCTATAATCTGGAGATAAAAGGAGAATATTATTAAAAGTTAAATAGTAGAAATAAAATATTATATATTTTGATAGTCTGATTATTTTATTTGACAGCCTAATTATAAACCAATGTAATTTCACAGCCAAATAAAATCAAACAAAAAGAATAAGCTTAATCAATTTATATGGTTAAATACTGCTCACCACTGCATTAGTTTAACCCTAAACAAAGGTAAATTTGTTATACTGTAATCTCTCACAATATCATAACTGTAACAAAGACAAAATACGCTCACTTCCTTCTTTGCACACGTCTAACGGACGTGCCACCATACTCGTATATATATATATATGTGTGTGTGTGTGTGTGTGTGTGTGTGTGTGTAATTTTAAATTTGAAATATCCTGTTTATGAAACTTTAAATCTTGAATCCCTACTGAGGCGTGCCACAAGGCGTTCATAATGTTATACCCCTATTCTGAATACAGTGGAACAAATTTTGAGTCCTAATCCGATCGTATGGAGAAGATAGCTTTTTGAACCCAATTATTATATTGAATTGTTGATATTAAATTCAATGCGTTTTTATCCCATACGACCAAACGATAACTCCAAACGCCTATTAAATTTAAAATTCGATAATAATACTCTATTACAGATCCAATGGAACTGGTTTCGTCAAAATTCGAGATTGTTCCATGTACGGCTATTTTTACTCGTCAATTAAAAATATAAATATTCAAATTTTAAATTAATCACTTAAATTCACTTTTCAAGTGTTGAAAATTTTCATCCACATTTAAAAAACATCTAAATCGACTTTTGAAATCATCTCATTCATATTTAATTTAGGATTCAATTATTTATATAATTTTCAAGATTAAATTTTAAACAATTTAATTGTCCAATATTCAATAAATTCATATTAGCTTTCACATGAATATTAATTATCAGCCAATTACTTTGTTTACATCTAGTGAATTCGACATTTATTATTCAATTCCATTATTGATTGTAAACATAATCAATACATAGCATTTCCTTTTAATACTTGTTATTACTTCAATCTTCGAAATTTGTTTATTTTAAAATCTTGTTCAAGTTCACATTCAATAGCTATATTAATAAATTATTAAATTTTTTATTTTTAACCATTATTATTCCTTAACTACACTAAATTTAATAATTTAAAATGGTTAAAAATACGGTTATGACACTACCCCTTTTGGTGAAGTCGAAAGCGCTCAAGTCCATTCAAAAGTAATGTAGAAGGATGCCTAAATGTGAACCGCAACGAAAGGTCTCCATGGTCGCCGTTCGACTAAATTGAAAGGACTGATTCGAAAGGTGCCAATCCGCGCCTATAAATAATACTTTAGGGGTCTGGTTTAAGGAGGATTCACTCACTTCATTCTTGTACTTTCTTAAATTTGTAAATCTTAATTCTCAAATTAGATTAGGAATTCGACTACTTTGTATACATAAGTTTCAAATTGAAAAGGAATATTTTGAAAGCAAGTTTATGATGCTTCAAGTATGTTATCTGATTTTATGCTTCTATGAGGTTCTGTTTACAACCAGTTTATGTCAACCTGATCGAAAGGTCGCACTTTGTGGAAGTTGAAACCTTTTCCGCCTAATTAGTTGCTCTAAATCCATAAGCCCTTACCTTGCGTTATAATAAGGTTAGCTTTCGAAGAAATCGTAAACATTTTAATTAACCTCATACCCTTAAATTGTTAAGACCAACCCTTGAGTCACCATAACCACTTCAAAAGGGTGGTTTCGAGAGGATCACAAAACTAACTGAACTAGATCGAAAGGTGTTTCTGAAGAGGATTCTCGGTGTTTCGACTAAGTCAAAAGGTATAAAAAGGGAATTATAACTATCTATACCTGATCGAAAGGTATCAACTACCTTCATTTGGAATCACTTATTCACTAAACTCTACTTTGGACAGGTTTTCATATTAATATTTTTGGCGCTAGAAGGAGGGTTTGAACCTTCGATCTTGATGAAATTCTAACTCCACTTTCCTCTAACCAAATCCTATTCCAAGCTTACCTACTTAAGACCTTACATCATCATGTTTAGCTAAATCAAAAGGTCCGAACAAGGATCCATCGAGCCCTATCCAATTGGATTCTCCCATAGCACAGTTACATGAAAAACAAATGTTGAGATTGGAAGCTTTAAGAATCATAAAGAAAAAGAAAGCTTAATCTTATGATCCAGGTAAATAGAGTTTAAACCATTTTCACTTTGACCCCACACCTATCTTTGCCTCAGGAGGAACAAAAAGTGAAAGTGATAATTTATTTGACCAAATGAGGAAAACATTCAACTCTACACCAAAGGCACAATCTTTAAAGTGAGAATGACGGATGATTACAACTCCTTTGCACATAAGTGGCATCAAGCAACAAGTGGGGCATTACGTATATATGAACTTCAATTGGTTTTGAAAAGAAAACTGGTCGTTGAGGGTGAAACTTTAGAACCAAGTAATAAAAAAAATCTAGAAACCATGCTTAAATGACGAGCCTCAAGTCGAGATTCCCCAAGGAATGCAATTTGACAACATCAATCGAGAATGTTTACTTGTTAACCAAGGAAGAGGTCAACTACTGAACATTACAAAAGAAAAAGCCTAAGTATGAAAGGAATCGAGGAGGATCCTATTGCCACAACCACATGATGAATGGACATTAGACAAATCAATATAGGGCACTAGAAGGAATGGTGATTAGCTTCTTCAAACGAGAAAAAATCAAAATGTTTGTAAAGAGATCCTAATTGAATTTAATGAAGAACAACTTTACTAAGAAAAATCTACATGGTCGGGAGTAGAATTCTCCTTCCACTTGGACATTATCTTAAACAGTCAAAGCCTTTGTCCGTGCAAGTTGATCAGGTCAAAGCGCCTCGTGGAGGGAGGTTAGAGTGAGCCTTTAACCATCCTACGCTATGGCCAGGTTAAAGCATCAATAAGCTTTTTGTCACGCACGCTATGTGATAGAGTTAGAGGAATACCCTAGGGCAATTATGTGATTTGTCACATACATCTAACTCGTTGAACAATCTTGTTCATAATAAATGTGTTTCTTTCTATTATATACTTAATATAATGTGGTTATATTAATTAATTTAATTAAAAGTATACTTAATAGAAAATCCGTAAATGTCATATTTTGTGATAGTTACTACAAAGTGTTGTAACCGTGAGTAATTTATCACCACTACAAGAAAAGTAGTTATTAGCAGTACTACATGGTAGGGTTTGTTACCAAAATGCAACTGTAGACATTTCTAATCCTTACGTAGGCCAAAAGACATGGAACTAAAAATGAGTTAAGCAGTAGAAAAATATGGCCTTAATTTTGGGGTTTTGGACCAAAGGTTCATATTCTCAAAGTTCATACACAAAAAGTCCCTACCAATAAACTCATGTAAATTAGGTCCTTGTTTTGTTATTTTTTACCAAATTGTCTCTTTCTAGAAAATCGGCACAGCATTAAAATCATGAGCAAAATTGGCATATTAGTCAAAAACTAAAAATAAAGACCAAATTTTGATAACTTTTTCAAAAGGGACTTTTCTTCCATCATCTTCCAACTCCAGGGACTTGGCAGCCATTCTTTTTTTTTTTAATTCCTACCCTTTTTTCGTTTCTACACTTTTTTCATTTTCTCACCGTCTATTTTCCATTTCCCTCTTCTCACTTTTTCTTCCTTCACCCTATTTCTCTTCTACAGCAACGTATACCTATACTTCCTTCTCCACTTCCCTCTTCTACCTCCTCTCCGCTTCCCTTTGTGGCTGCTTTCACACATCTCAACTTTCATCCTATCTACATCCACCTATCGTTGCCAACATTTTCCTTCCCGATCCCATCTTAATATTCCCTCATTCCGTTCATGTCTCTCCCACCTTTTGCCAACATTTGTGTATCCTTTTGACTTCCGTTGTTGCACTGGCCACACTTCGAAACTCTGCCTCTGTGCTAGATTTAGATATTGTATTTTGTTTCTTTGAGCACCAGGAAACTGGATTTTCACCTATGTAGATGCAGTAGCCTGTAGTCGATCTTCTGTCATCGGGATCTGTAGCCCAATCAGCATCTGCATAGCCAGTTATATTAAGGTGTTTTCCTTTCTTTAGTAAAATTCCATAGTCCAATTTTCCTCTTAAGTATCGTAGTATTCTCTTGACTGCTTTCCAGTGTTGATCCAGTGGTTTCTGCATGAATTGACAAACTTTGTTAACACTATACGACACATCTGGTCTAGTTATGGTGACATATTGTAATGCCCCAACTAGACTCCTATATTGTTTATCATTAAATATGGCTTCTCCCTTATTTTTAGATAAATGTAGACTGCTTATCATTGGAGTTGGTTGGGGATTAGCATTTGTCATCTTTGCCTTATCTAGTAATTCCCTGACATATTTAGTTTGACACAGCATGACTTCTGAATGTGATATTCTTTTGACTTCTATGCCCAGGAAATAATTTACATTTCCTAGATTCTTAATTGAGAACTCCCTGTCAAGATGCTGAGTAATTTTGTTGATTTCTGCATCACAGTTAGCTGTAACAATTAGGTCATCAACATAAATGAGTATATAGACTGTAACAGTATCATCAATTCTTGTAAACAGTGAGTTATCTGACTTTGTGGATTGAAAACCATATTATATAAAGTGGCTTTTAACTTATCGAACCGCACTCTTGGTGCTTGCTTGAGGCCATATATTGCCTTGTTTAATCTGCACATAAGATTACTGCCCTGCTGATACCCTGGTGGCTGTTGCATATACACTTCCTCTTTTAACTCTCCATTGAGAAAGGCATTATTTACATCTAGTTGCCTGATTTGCCAGTCTTTATATAGAGCTATGGTGAGAATAATTTTGATGGTTGTTGGCTTTATTATTAGTGAAAAGTTTTCATTGAAGTCAAACCCATGTTCTTGTGTGTATCCCTTTGCCACTAGTCTTGCTTTGTGTCTGTCAATTGTGCCATTTGGTTTCTTCTTTAATTTGTATGTCCATTTGCATCCTATGACATTTTTGTCTTTAGGTAGTGTAACCAGATTCCATGTTCTGTTTTTGATGAGAGCATTATATTCATCATTCATTGTTGTTCTCCAAAATTTGTTTTTGACTGCTTGATCAAATGTCTCTGGTTCCTCTGATATGATGGATGAATATACTTTGGGTTTAAAAATTCCACTCTTTGATCTGGTAATCATAGGATGTCCAGTTGTGATTCTGTCTTCAGTGTGTGATGATTCATTGTCTTGATTTGAGTTGTTTCTTGATTCATTATACTGAGTATTTGATTCTGATTAACTCATACTTTGTGTTGAATTTGATTCTTCTTCAGGTAAATCAGTTGGCTCTGCCTGATCTAGTTGAACAAACACTGTGTGTTGTGGTGCAGAGCTTACTGAATTATCTTCAATTGCTGTCTGAGTCCATTCTGATGGACGCACAGGTATAGAGGGTATTGATGCACTTGGATTGTACACTTTTCCTGTTGTCTTGATACTAATATCAGAGTAGGGATAAACATGCTCATTAAAAACTACATGTCTACTTACAAATATCTTGCCATTGCTACCAATACATTTGTAGCCTTTTTGATTTGATGCATATCCAAGAAATATGCATGGAGTGGATCTAAAATTTAATTTGTGCGTGTTGTATGGTCTAGTGTAAGGAAAACACAAGCAGCCAAAAGTTTTTAAAGCTTGATAGTCAGGTTTTATATTAAATAACTTTTCCATTGGACTTTTATCATTTAGTACTTTGGTTGGTAGCCTGTTTATCAGGTGTACTGCAGTACTAAATGATTCAGGCCAGAATTTCATGGGTAACTTTGCCTGAGAAAGCAATGTTAAACCTGACTCCACTATATGTCTGTGTTTTCTCTCTACTAGGCCGTTTTGTTCAGAAGTATAAGGGCATGTTGTTCTATGAACTATCCCCTTTTTGCTAAAATAATCATTGAGAGTTTTAAATTCTCCTCCACCATCAGTTTGTATAACTTTAACATGGTGGTTGGTTTGTTTTTCCACTTGTGTAATAAAGTGTATGGTGATTTGGTGTGCTTCATTTTTGGTTTTCAAAAAATACACCCAAGTGTACCTTGCACATGCATCAACAAAGGATATATAATACTTATAACCATAGTCAGAACAGACTGGGGATGGGCCCTAGAGATCAGTAGCAACTAACAATAATGGTCTATCATATTGAGTCACAGAGTTTGAAAAAGATAATTTGTGACACTTACCCATTTGACAAAACATATAAATATAAGGGTGAATAACATCAAAAGGAATTTTGTTTTCTGATAACACCTTTTTTACAACATTTGCACTGGGGTGACCTAGTTTATAGTGCCAAATATCAAAGTTGCTCAGTTTCTTTTCACTTTGAGCAAGTTTAGAAAAATTACACTTCTCAACACATTTGTCAGCATTTGTGTTTCTTGACTCAACAAGATTAAACCTACACATATCCTTCACAGCTTCACCCTGCAGCAAAATTTCTTTTGTTAGAATATCTCTAACTAAATAGTGTTTAGGGTAGAATTCAAAATATACATTGTTATCACTTGCAAACTGTGATATACTTAAAAGATTTTTCTTTATTTGTGGAACCATCAATAGATTATTGAGATATAGTTTTCTTTCACCTTTGATGCAAGCAATACCAGTGTGTGATCTTTACTGCCTCACCATTTCCCATGTGTATGGTTTTATTACCTTTGCACTCCTTGTTTACCAGATTCAGATTGTCCAGATTGTTAGTGATGTGATTGGTTGCACCAGAGTCAGGATACCAACTTTCATCAAATGTTTGATCTGATCTGTTAGTGTCATTTTGATTGCTTTCCCTGTTACTTCCTGATTGATTAGTTGTGTCTTGTTGCATTTGGGCTATGTTTGCACTCCCATTACTTTGATTGCTTGAATTTTGACCTAGTGTATAGTTCATGTTGAGTCTAAAGTAATTTTTGGGCCCAGTGTGACCAATTTTCTCGCATATCTGACACTTTGGCCTGTTGTTGTTGTTGTATCTTCCTCTGCCTCTTCCTCTGGCAGATGGATTGCCTTTGTTATTATTTCTATATTGATTCTTGCCTCTGTGACTAGCTGCATAATTGACTGTCATATCAGTATCTGAAGGTTTCTTGAATTCAAGCCTTCCTTCCTGGGCAAGAAGTATAGCATGAACATCCTCTAGGGTTGGTGTTGTTCTTTGAGAGGATATAATAGCAACAACAGATTCATAATCTTCACTTAAACCACTTAATATGATTAGTACTTGTTCAGACGATGGTACTTTATGACCTGCTGCCTCAAGAAGGTCACATATGGTTTTGATTTTTGCAAGATATTCACCCATTGTGATGTTTTCTTTTCTAATACTGTGAAGTTGTCTTTTGTGATGCATTACTTTGGCAGCTGACTGTGAATTAAGGATCCTCCCAACTGTTGACCATACACCATTTGCAGTTTTACTGCCAATTACCTATGGCAGTAGTTTTACACTTATAGATGAAAGTAATCAAGAACAGATTAAGCTATCTTGTCTTTGATACTTTACAAATTTTGGGTTATTAACCGTTGTATTTTCTGAACTAGTGATGAATCTTGGTGGAATTATGATAGTCCCATTGAGGAAATCTTCAAGTCCATACCCTCTGACAGCAGTCTCAACCTGAGCTTTCCACATAAGATAATTATCTTCCTCCAGATGAACTGTGACTTGTTGGCTCTGTGGGCTAACTATGGTTTTGATGAGGTTCTCTATGGCAGTTTGATCAAATTCAGATGTTGATGATGTTGCTGAGCTTTTGGCTATAATGCAAAACAGGAGAATGAATAAGAGGGATTAATGCAGTCTTGATTCAAGAACTGCTACATGTGGGTTTAACAGTGTGGGATAAGAAAAGAAAACGCAAGAATTACTCTGAAAATCCTCAAGATATCAGGTAAGTTCAACCACTAACCCAAATGATTGAATTTGATGATGGGTTTTTCTGGTATGGTGCAATTCCTTGATGTTTTGATGGATTTTGTGATGATTTCTTTTCTTGTGACGAATTCAAGGCTTTTCTTTGTTTAAAAAGTGGTGCATCCAGTATCTTTGCTAGGCATGGCACATTCTTTCTTCTTGACTTAAAGCTTTGAGTTCCTTTAATCTCAGATGATGAGTGAGTTTTCTGATGAGATGCTGAAACTAATAACGCCAGATGATGATTCTCTGATGGTGTTGTGTTTCAAGATTGTCGTTAGGCTTTGAGCAGCTCTGATACCATATTAGAATTCACTGTGGAGTTGTAATTTGATTACTGTAATGATTTTGATGATAGAAGATAATGAGAAGATGATGTAAATGATGTATTGATCTTATTATCAAAACTAAAAACGTTATAGAGTATTTATACAATTTTTTGTTTGGTATTGGGCTTGAATGGCAAAGCCTATATACACTTAACATATTCGCTTTGCTTGATACAATATACAATCTTCTTAGTACAGCAAGTCATTTGCTCGATACTTCCAATAGAAACACAATCAGAGAAAAAGTCAAAAGATAGACCTTTGACTACTACGAAAGTGTCAAAAACGTCAGAAGAAAGGAAGGCATGCTTATGTCTGTATACCATATATATACAGACTTTACTTGTCGTTCCATAACTATATTTACTTTTTAGAGTTTCAATAAGTATGATACTAATCGGTTGAAGCAAATGATTTCATGAGTATAGGTTGTATCATTTTTTATGCAAATTTCCTTGTATTTTTAAATTCATGGAGGATCATATTTGGAGTATAACTATGTAAAAGGAAAATAGGTTCCAGACAGTAGAAGGCCACTATACTTTGGTTTAGGTTTCAAATGATGGCTATTTGAAATGTGGTCTTGTATATTGAATCAACGCATGGATAATTTATATGAGTAGCTTAGGTGGCAACCAAAGGATTATGAAATGTTCGAGTTTGATGGCCGCAAGTTCTTGGGAAAGGTACTACTAATCAATTGTATTAGTTTGATATGTTGATGACTGCTTCAACTACTACCTGGTAAGAAGAATACAAATTATATGTCAATTAAGAAGTAATTGTGTTAGATTTAACTCATATTAATTTGTTAGCTAATAATTCACTATAAGAAAACGTTATTTTCGTTGTAATTTTAGATACGTGGAGTAATATTTCTAGGTGGATTTTGTTTTCTTTTCCCACCCTTATTTCATCTTCTCAAATCTCTAAAATATTTCTTGTACAAAGAACGTCACCACCAATAAAACAAAATCAGATTGTTATTTATCAAAATCATCACTATTGAACATCGCATCAGCATCTATGTTACATACTACCACCAATTGACGTGAGACACTAATTGTCGGCACTTCTTTAGGTCACCGATACATAATCTCATTTAGGTATTCAATTATTCATTGATTTGTAACTCTATTCTTTAACCTAAATCAGGTTTAGGTATCCAATTTTTTCCCTTCCCTTAAATCAAAATTGATTTTCGGTGGCTACATGCTGCAAGGAAAAGTGCATAAGATAGTAGCAGGAAAAATCTAGGGTTTCGATGTTCTACCACGTCTAATTTAGGTATTATACCTTTAATTAAAAATTTTGTTTTCTTGAATTCAAATATGAGATCTAAAAAAATATTCATGATATTAGAATTGATATCTGCCTACTTAAAGAAAGATGGATTGATTGAGTTAGAAGAGTTCACTCTAATCTATTAAAGGTAATGAAGAGGTTGAAAACGATTTGAAAAACATGTTTAGATGTTTGAAATGGAGGGAAAGCATTGATTCAACTATTAGAATTAAAATGCAAATCATTTAAACTCAGTTTCATCGATATGAACAACCAAGAATTGTCTCGGATGCCGATAACATGGATAATATATAAGAACCGGATGCTTCTTTATTTGTTTGTGATCTTAAACATGAAAACATAGAAAATTGCATGACTCACATGCATAAACATCATGGTTTGATGTTGAGTAATTGAAAGATCCTAATGGTCTACTCACATATGTCGGGTTAAAGGTAAATAATGTATATTTTGTTGTTAAAGGCTTTGTGGTTAACGTTGATGGGATTATCTCTTAAAATCTATTATCACAGGTTAAAAAGAATTTCATTGTGTTTATATTGCAACTGACTTCCTTCGTAAATCCTAGAGATTGTTAGGAAACATATGATTGCAAAAAGTCATTACATAATTCATTATGGAGATGGATGTGATGATGAAGAAGCTGTATTTGAAGAGTTTTATGATTATATCCACAGGTCTATTCATATGTTCATTTCTACTCCATATAGTTTACCATATGAAAACTTTCTTTACATGCATGCTGCTTCATGCAAGCTTTACAGGCATGCTAATGACCGTATACTAGTGGATTGATAAAACTATAGTCACTGGTTGTAGAGTTAAATTATCACAAAGAAGACAATTAATAATAGTACTTTCTAAGAATAAGGCATAATGTATTTTTGAATATCAAACAAGGGAAAAAATATTCCCGTCAACTATACTAAAGGGTAATCTTATGCATATATTATATTAATACTAAATATTTGGTCAACTTATGCACTTGCATACAAACGGAACAAATCAATTGCATCAATGGTAGTTATGATTTACAGGTGGAAATGGAATCTGCCAAGTAGGAAAAAGGTTAGTTTATAACTTGAATGCAAAAAAACAAATACTTAGGACTTATTTTAGCTTCAGTACAAGATCATTTCTATGATAAATATCATTTTTGTTAGATTCTTTATTAAAAGCTTTCTAAAGAAGCAGATCCAAAAAACTAATCACACTAAAAAAGTTAACACACATTGCCTTAGTTATCAGTTAACTTTTAGCACTACATGTAAATATGCTTAGAAATGAAACGTTTGTTATATGATTATGTGTTGCTGGTTTCATAAATTTAGCTCTTATAGTTTGCACATCTAGCTAGATTTTACACTACCCTGCTTATGCAACCAAGTACCAAATATGGAAGCTATTATCATGTCAAATATCTATCTAAAACACAATGAATTTAAGATCCTCAGTTGAAAATATTATTGTTTATGCTGATCACTGATTTTGTTGTATGTTTATGCACAGACAATTTTGTTTGGATTAATGCGTGGTTTTTTGAAGAAATGCACTTTTAATAAAAAATATATGTAGCTCTATTATAAATGTTTACTAATACAAGTCAGTGATAAGCCTATTGTTATCACTTAATAGGTGCATTGCTTTTCTTATATCACAGTTATGTACACAGGCTACTCACATTGTTATTTATCTCGTTGTTTAATCAAGAAAGCATTAGATACTGGGATGCATGTTATTATCTGAACATCATATATATGGCTGAATTCAATTAGATTATCCATCCTCTTGTTTTTGGTCAATCTTGACTAGATACTGGATGTAATCTAACTCAGTCCGTGTGGCATAAGCATTATTCACCACCAATAGAAGTTGCATTGAATCTTGAATGCAATTCATTATCCAACTTTGAACTATTTTTATTCTATTACTTCGAGTATCATAATAAAAGCAGTGAATGTTTGATTATCTTTCTAGCTCAAACTTTGAAATACAAAGTAAATATAATGTTTTATGCTTTGCACGAGTTGGCAGCACTTCTTTCAATTTGCAAATATATAAAGTTATAATAAGTTGTTAACATGGTTGTTTTTTGTTTGAGAGACAATGAATGAGAGTATAATGGGGTTCAATCTTTTTTTGGAAGGTAAAGGCTTAGGGCGTCTAGCCCCTATATATATATATATATATATATATATATATATATATTAAAAGAGAATAAACAGTATGTATAGTAGGAAGGCCACAGGAATAAAAGGCCAAGCCAAAAAGGCCATGGACAAAAAAACCCAACTAAAGGGAAAAAAAATTAAAAGACGTTTTAAGACAGTAAGACTTTGAACTTGAAATTAGACTACCCAATCCCAGCTCTGGCTACAGGGTGAAGAAAGATATTGAATCTTCTCAAGTCATGAAGGATCTGATAGTGAATAATTTGGAGCAAGGCTAACTCACGTTTAGACCTGTTCGAGAAGACACAGGCATTCCTCTCAGTCCATATGGCATGGATAAATCACTTGAGAATGAAAAGTAAGAGTATAAAATTTAGCAAACTTCCATCTAGTATGCAAGAAAATAGAGTAGGTAAAGGCTTGTATTGTAGGTGTTATGCATTTTTTATGTAAAGTTCGTTAATATTATATTGTTCCTTCTGCTACATTATACACTATTTATAATTGGAACTAACCCATCATCTACTTTTCGTAATGCAGGTATACATAGTTTATTTGATTGAATACTATAATGGGATACCAAATAAATAATATCAAGCCAACAATTTGAGTAAGTAAATGCATTTGACATCACTCCCTTATTTCTACAAAAGTGTTTACGGATCTAACTGTGCGCCTTACTAAATAACATTGAATTTTATTATCTTAAGAAACAAAAATCGATAATAGAAGGGCAGTTCATGAATGGCATTTTGTGGATGTGAAAAATGGTGCATTTGGCATTTTTCATGTTGGCTATAAAACTGATCATAGTTGTTTAATAGAAAATACTATGGTGAGCCCAATCCTAATAGAAAATACTATGAAAGGACTGACTATTCAAAGTTGAAAATGGCTAAAAGCTTTACTATTGTCAAGTATGAAATACATGATTCTGATCATAGCTATATTTTTGTAAAAGGTTTTGGAAGCCAATTCTGGTGCAGTTGCTAAAGTCATTATAGAAGTGTCGCTAATCAGCTTGAAGCTGTCAAGTCTTTGGTTGAGGTCCTTGGGTTAATGGAAAATTTTCCAAAGAGATCAAGAAAGTTTTTCCAGGTGCTTGGTGTACGCTGCTTGAGCTGCCTCATGTGATTGATGTGATTGAGTAGAACAGTGATATTAGGTATGCAATCGGTAAATTTCCTTCCATGCCAATTTTTCGCATGATACTTGGACATTATACAAGCATATTAGGTACATACTGTATTATTAAGTTTCTTGCGAGATCATTATATAATCTTTTATGAATGTTGATGTAGTTAATTGCTATTTAACTATTCACCATTGGCTTTTTGCTTGAAGTAGATAGAATGACAATTATCTTAAAGGATGTACATTCTACAAATTTATGGTTTAATGATTCCTCGGCGAAACTAGGATTATCTTAAGGCCTTGTGAAGAATCCTAAACTTGTATGCTTATCTCAATTAAATTTTTGCTCTTGAATAGCTTATTTATTTGATAATTACAATTGGAATACTACACTGTATTATTATATGAATATGAAAATGAGTAAATGAATTTGATCCTTTTTTGTGAGTATATATTGTAAATGAATATAAATTCGACTTAGTCAATATTAAAGCGAATGGTGAAAACTGTAAATGAATTTAAGGTCAAATTCATAGTGATGCGTAAATATATTTCTTTTAACATAGCTAATTTTGAACTAAAGTTCCATAGAATGACTAATGTTTAGCTTAAACACTTTTTAACAAAGTTTTATAGATGTTAATAATAATGACGATGATGAATTAACTAAGTTTACAATGATGATGATGATGATGATGATGATGATGATAATAATATAATTTACTCAGTCGAATTTTAATTTTAATAATAATAATAATAATAATAATAATAATAATAATAATTAACTAAGTTAACCAAGTTCTTAAGAATTAAGTAAGTTTTGTTAAGACAAAACAAGTTTCATAAAATTAACCAAGTTTAAGTTAACTAAATTTTATAAATGATAATAATATAACTAGTTTAACAAAGTTTTATAAATAATGTTGATGATGATGATGAATTAACTAAGTTTATTATAATAATAATATAATTAAGTTAACCAAGCTTTAATAATAATACTAATGATAAATTAACTAAGTTAACCAAGTTAATAAAATTACCAAAGTTTTGTTAAAATTAAACAAGTTTTATAAAATTAGCTAAGTTTAAGTTAATTAAATTTTATAAACAATAATAGTATAACTAATTTAACAAAGTTTGATAAGTACTGATGTTAATGGTGAATTAATTGAATTTTTAAAAGTTAACTAAATTTATAATAATAATAAGTTAAGCAACTTTTAATAATAATAATAATAATAATAATAATAATAATTAATTAATTGAGTTAACCAAGTTACAAAAAAATTAAGTTTTGTTAATTCAAATTTTAGATTTTATTTGATTTATTCAATGGCCGACTCTATTCACACCCCGTTTTCCTCCTTTAACACTAAGTTACTTCGCCAATTTTCAGATTTTTCAAAATTGCCCTTATCATCGAACCACACCAGATTACATTTAAAGGAAATAATTACATACAAAAGCTCTAAAGGAGCGATGAACCTCGCTCGGCCCGAGCGAGGTTAATGTAACAATCTAGTTCGGACCAAGTGAGGTTTGTGTAATAACCTAGTTCGGGTCGAGTGAGGTTTGTGTAACAACTTAGTTTGAACCGGGCGTGGTTTGTGAATAAACAACGTCAACGCTGAACGTGGTTTATAAATTTTGAGGACATTTTTGTAATAAACTGGGGAACCGAAAGAGAAAAAGTGGGGTGTGATGATTATTTGTAAGCCAGTGGAGTGCGAAAGGAGAAAAGAGAGGTGAGAATAGAACTAGTCTTATTCAATTTGTTTTTGAATTTTGAAGTGGAGAAAGTTTTTTTTCTTTATTGCTTTAGGAGGAGAAATCAAACTTGAAGAGGAAAGCATGCGTGATTATTTCAGTGAAGGAAGAGGACTCTCGAAGTGGAGAAATCTACAAAATGGGTTTGGACTTTAAAAATTGGCCTTGGGCTTTTTAAACATGAAAATCAATAAGTTAATATTTTCCATTTCCTTTTTTCTTTTTAAAATTATATTAAATTCAATTCTAAATAAATATAAATCTCTATTTAAATTATTTTTCATGAAGTCATTAATAATATGCGTCAATACATCATTACTATAAAACATTACACACACACACATATATATTTAACTTATTTAAATTCAACTATATCACTTTTATAATTTGAATTCCTATTGTTAAAAAATTTCAAAACTCATTGCCAAATAAAATATGTAGATTCATATTTAATTAATCAAATTACTATAATTAACGTAAATTAATTATCACTCAAAACTAGCTTAATACAGACTCCCCCCTTAACAAAATTGCATCCTCGTAATTGCCTATATGGAGAAATCTATAACAATTTAATTGCACTAAACTTGCCCACATTATTTACAATATTTTAACTTTAAATACCAAAACATTTTATTCAAAGGAAAATTGCTTTATAAATTCTCCAAATCCTTTATTTAAATAAATTTTGTCTCAAATATCATATATATTACATGTACTTTTCCAAAATTCATTTTATTCTAACTCAAACATAATTTGAATTCAAGTTTTCTCTTTAAAACTATTTTAACAAACTTTCAAGATCTTACAAAAAAAACTTCCACTAAAACTAAAATTTCCTTATAATGAATGATTGTCTAATAGATTTCATATTTCAAAACATTTCATATCCAAAAAATTAGTTACTACTTCTATTTTAGAAAGACTTTTTTTATAAATTATGCAATTATTGAACTACTTAAAATCAAATCTAGAAGGAAAATTCTAAATTTATCTTCAAAATTTAACACCTTAAAAACATTTTTTAATATTTCTTATCAAATTTTTCTTAATGGAAACCCTAGCAGCCGCCACCTTCCTCGTCTAAAATTTTCTGCGATTGATCTTTCTTCTTGTTCGTGTATTCTCTCGCTTCAATCCTCCTTGATGTCCTCTATTCCTTCTACTGATCAGGGATCTCCACATCCCGTTCCATCTCCGATCTCCCCTGAACATCCTCCGGGATTTGAACCTCAAGGTTCTGATGCCAATTGGATCCATGCTAATGATGGCTTCACACCAGTTCTGTCCCTAAATTGGAAACAACAACTCAAAAGTGCTTCTTTTAATAATAGTAATCAAACCGAGAGAAGAATATATCCAAATTCTAGCGAATCTACAAAATCTAATTTAACATCAAACCAAATTAGAACATTTAACCCTTTGGTTTCAGATGTTCATGCTTCCACTCAAAATAAAAAAACTGGATCTGTTAAATGGAATTATTCATCTACTTCAAGTAAAGCGTCGAACGAGGTTGTCAAAGGCAACAATATTCCTATTTCTGTTCCACTGAAATTTTACCATCCTCGGGAAATTAATTCTTTGAAATGTGCAAAAATGTCTACTGAAGTGATTTTGGATGCCAGAAAGCAACGGAGTAACGCCATAGTGATTTATGTAGTTGGCCCTAAACCGTATTATCCATATTTTAAGGACTACATAGTTAGAGTTTGGAAACCAGCAGAGGAGTTCTCGATCTTTTCAATGGAAAATGGATTTTATGTGATTAAATTCAGCAAAGAACAAGATTGTGTGAATGTTCTAGAAGGTGGACCCTATTACTATAACAAGAAACTTATGATGATCAAAAGATGGCATCTACGAACGCAACTCAACAAAGAGCTACTTCATACTATCTCGATATGGATTCGTCTACCCAACTTGCCACTTGAGTTTTGGACGGAAGAGGGGATAAGTCGTATTGCTTCCGTAATTGGTTCTCCTATCAAACTTGACAAATTCACTGAAGGTATAATTAAGATTGCATATGCTAGGGTTTTAATAGAAATTGAAAACTCTTTTAAATTCCCTACTAAAATTCCTATACTAAATGAAAAAGATGAGATTATATGGCAAGAAGTTGTCTATGAATGGAAGCCTAGTACGTGTTCAAATTGTTCGAGTTTTGGACATGCGGAAACTCAATGTCAATTTAATCAAGTATGGGTTCAGAAAGCAAATCAAGACACAACAGATGACAATTCAGCCATGAATATTGACCCAAACGATCCCCTCCCAAATAATAATGGTACAAGTGAAGAATTGTTAAGCAGAAGGCCAGTTTGATTGACGAATCTACTAAAGTCCAAAATCGGCTTAAGGTTACAGATCAAAATTACTATAACAATCCTCAAACAAAAGACATAATCTCAGAACATAACCAAAGTGCCATGCTCAATTTACAAACAGTCCAGCCAACTAATTCTAGTTTGACTATTACTACATCAGCAGATAAAAACAAGTTTGATAATCTGCAATATCTAAATGATACTAACTATACAGCTGTTCATATTGCGACTCAGTCCACAGAATCAAATGATACTTCTTTAAAAGAAGATGCAGCACATATGACAACTGCTCCATCTTCGAACCAACAGGAATACTTGTCCAACCCAGAGCCCCTATCTTTCGCCAAATCAAAAGTATCCTGCAAAATTAGAATAGAGGAAGCCCCTTTCGAATTCAAAGCCTCTTTGAACTCTGAAGTAATGGATAACCCTGCATGGGTAAATATGGTTAATCAATTGAAAGGAAAACAGAAAAAATCCAAGAAAGCTAAGACTTTGGGAAAAGCTACTCCCCCGGAAGAGAGTAGCAACCCGAATATTAATAGTTAATGGAGTTCCTATTCTGGAACATTAGAGGGATGAATGCCCTCTACAAACAAGTGGAAGTTCTAAATATTCTTAACTCGAATAAGTATTCCCTTATTGGGATTCTTGAGAATAAGCTCTCTAATCAGTCTATAGAAAGTTTTATAAATAAAATTGACAAAAAATGGAACTTCTCTAACAATATTTCTGAAGAACTAAGAAGTCGCATCCTTATCATTTGGGACTCGTCGGTTTGGTCCACTATTAATTACATACCAGTGAACAATTCATAACATGTATACTTTATAATGCTAGTAACATCAATATAATGTGCACTGTCGTTTATGCTTTTAATGAGGAGGAGAAGCGTAAAACACTATGGGATTATATAATGGCCCAATCCAAAAATGTCAACCTGCCGTGGCTAGTGGCAGGTGATTTCAGCTCTATTCTTTACAGCAGTGATAGAATGAACAATGGCTGTTATAATTCTGTTGGAGAGCATAATTTCATTGAATGCATAACCTTATCAAAGCTAGTGGAACCTGATTTCTCAGGTAATTTTTTTACTTGGCGAGGAGGTAACTCATTTTCTATACATAGTAAGATAGATCGTGTGTTTGTAAATTCTATTTGGCTTGATAAACTTGATAAATTTGGCATTTGTTTTGGTAATCATTCTTTGAGTGATCATACCCCAATTTTAATCAATCTCCAAATAAAAAACATGAGAAAGAAAAAGATACCTTTCAAATATAAAAATTCTTGGCATGTCTATGATGACTACCACCAAGTAATCCATGAGTCTCTAGTAGCTTGCAACACTGGCGGTCCTCTTTATAAGCCGATCTGCAAACCGAAAACAGTGAAAAATAAACTGAAGAAATGGTTTAGTAATATAAGAAATGTGACAGTTATGATTAGTAGATTGAAAGATCAAAACAATAGCACCTACAATCAATTAGTTAACAATCCTCTTGACGAAAATCTCTTGGAAACTTATTCTAATAATTGTGATTGTCTACACAAGATGATGTGGAAAGTTGCTATAGACAATGAATAAAAAATGAAATTTAATTGGCTTACTAAAGGGGATAGACCTACAGAGTTCTTCTACAGTAAAATCTTTGATAATAAGCCTAATAGAAGAATCAACTTCACTGTTAACAGCGAAGGAAAGTGGGTCTCAACATCAGAAACTATAGCTGAAGAAGCAATTTGCTATTTCTCAAATTTATTTCATTTGCCACAAGCCTTAAATCAATTTCCTAACATTACTTGTAAGAAAATCTTAACAGATAATGCTAGATTCAATTTATGTCGACCTTTTCAGATGGAAGAAATCAAAGAGGCTGTTTTTCAGATCAATGAAAATAGCTCTCCCGGTCCAGATGGTTTCAACTTCAAATTTTATAAAGTTCATTGGGATAGCATTAAAATGGACATCTGGGAAGCTATGAATGGTATTCTACAATCTGGTAAAATCATCGAAGAAATTAATCATACATTCATTTGTCTAATTCCTAAAAACCCAGATGCTACTATCATGTCGGATTTTCGACCAATCTCTCTATGTAATGTTTCTTATAAAATTCTAGCCAATCTTCTTTGCAATCGAATGAAAGTATACATGAATGATTTAGTATCATATAATCAAAATGCTTTCATCCCAAATAGATCAATTTCAGAAAATTCACTTCTTGCTTATGAGATGATCAGAAGTTTTAACAGGAAAAATTCAAATAATATTTGTATGAAAATTGATTTACATAAGGCTTATGACAAAATCAATAGAGAATTTATTCATCATATGTTGATTTCCATGGGATTCCCACTTTCCTTTGCCAACCTCATATATGAATGTATATCCACTCCATCGTTTTCAATTTTAATCGAAGGTTCCCCTTATGGTTTTATAAATAGCTCGAGAGGGCTCAGACAAGGGGACCCACTATCCCCATATTTATTTTCTATTGCTATGGAATTCCTGACTTTGAATTTGGAGCTTGAATTCCTAAAAGGAAATCTCAGCCCTATTTATCAAGTTGGGCCAATTATTACACATTTATTGTATGCTGATGATATTCGTGTTCTGGCGAAAGCTACTACTAATAATGCAGAAACCATCCACCGTGTATTTCAGAGCATGAAAAATCTTACAGGCCTTGAATTAAAACTCAGGAAAAAGCAGCTTATTTTTCAGTAAAGGGGCAAAATTTAAGCAACAAATAGTTGATATAATTAAAATCAAGCAAGATAACCCGCCAATCAAATATCTAGGAATTCCTCTTTCAAATAATTCTTTGAAAGCTAGAGACTTTGGTTTGCTCATAGACAAAATCAATAAAAAATTCACCAACTGGCATAGCAGGTTTCTCAATATTAGTGGCAGGGTAGAACTCATCAAAACTGTTATTCACCCCATGTTACATTTCTGGTTACAAATTGCTCAACTCCCTGTATCTATTATCCAAAAAATCAACTCCCTGTGTGCAAATTTCTTGTGGAAATTAAAATCTCACAAAATGAGTTGGGAAGAGGTATGCAAAACCAAAAGGGCATGGGAATCAGGAAAATTAAAGATATAATAAAATCCATTGCTGCAAAGTTGCTATGGAATTATATTAATGGAGACTCTTTATGGGAAAAATGGATGCACAAGAAATATTGCAAAAAAGGAAATTTCTGCGTAGCTAGAATGGATAATAACGCATCATACACCTGGCATACTATAATGCGTGCTAGACAATGGTGCAAGGGTCATATAGACAGAAAAATTGTTAATGGTGCAAACATTGACATATGGTTTGACCCATGGCTTCAGGGTTCCAACCTAATTGACACATATGGGTGGAACACCATGAGCACTTTGGATGGTTGCTACAAAACTGTTTTAAGGCTAATAGCTAGTTACAGATGGAAACAAAGACTCAATTACATTCCTATGAACTCACATGCAGAGGTTAGAAAAGTGTTCATACATCAAAATATGAAACATGATTTCTGGTGGTGGCTGCCTACCAATCAAGGCCAATTTTCTTTAAAATCTGCATGGAACATCTTTAGAACCAGACATAACGAGTTTGACTGGTCCATCATTGTATGGGACAAGGGTTATGCCCCTAAAATGTCTACATGTTCTATGATGGCCATAAGAGACAAGTTGCAAACAAAGTTCAGAATCAGTAAGTGGTCCCTAATATAGATCAAAAATGTGTGCTTTGTGCTAATCAAAATGAAGATAAAAATCATCTATTTTTTCAATGCACATACTCGAGGCATGTTCTGGATGCTCTTATTCACAAGCTTAACATAAAGCTAGATATGAACTACGACATCAATTTCTTACTGAATTTGATTTTACAAGCTCAGGAAAAAATTAAATCGCCGATAAAAAGCATTCTTAGTATTTTCTTTACAACTATCATATGGAATATTTGGTGTGAACGAAACAACCGTGTATTTAAAGGTCTTGAACAACCCTTCAGGTTAAGAACCAAACATATAATTATTGAAAGCAAACAACTCTTCCATCTTAGATTTCAAGCTCATAAACTAAACGAAGAGGAAAAACTTATCATTATGAAATTCGATCCAGAGATTAGACTTCAAGACTGTTTTCGCCCTCCCTGATTTCATTCTAATGTTGGTCAAAAATTTGCATCTAGTACTTTCAGATGCGAATAGAAATCTTCCTCCTTATCTACCATTATTTTTGTTCGATTTAGAACTAAATTCGGTGCTATTGGGATCTTTCTTCTCTCTCCTTGTTTCGGCTGTGATGAGAAGACAAGACGACTTTTTTTTTTCCTTTTTGGTCTGTAGTATAACTGTTGTAGTTACAAGTTGCTGTGTTTGTATTTGTTTTAATTTTTCTTGTGCAAGCTGATCGTACAGATGGTTTTGACTATCCTTTATCTCGGTTTTAACTCCTCCATCTGTTTGACAGCTTGGCACAAAATTCGATATGTTGTACTGTTAATATACGGAAATGATATGTACTCTTTTTCCTTCTCCAACGCACCCATTTAGGTTAGGGGGGTTGAAAGGTTTTAATGAGGCATATCATAGAAGTATATGTTATCTTGTTAATAAAGTACCTTTTTCAAAAAAAACTTATCCAAAATAAATCTTTAAATTACATATGTGTATATATATCCATATCTTAAAATCTCAAAATTCTATAACATATACACGTTATACACACATGCACATGCACACATTTATGTTCCAAATTCTCAAATACTATAAAATAAAGTGATATTGCCATGCCATGTAATATAGTGATTACTAATATCAATTGGCTACAACATTGACCACATAATCAATATTGTCTCGCTAGTGATTGCAGCTGTGCACTAATATCAATAGCTACAATTATTACCAAAAATACAAGCTAATAGATAAAATATATTTTACGAGCTATATGTCTAATAATAAATATAAACTCGGTTTTCAAATCCTTTACAAATATAAATCTTCAATATCACTTTACCAAAATAATTTACTTTAATGTTTCACAAATTATTTATATCTTTCTAAATCACCATGGTCAAATGTCTCGTTTAAGTATTTAGGAAATTCTATCGAATACATTTGCACCCGCAATGACCAAAATCCTTAACACACTCAACGGACAAGTTAACATATTTCCATCTCTAAAAACATCTATAATTATTACTTTCACAAATTATTAAATATACTAGTTTCAATAAAATAATTTTTGAATTTCCATTTAATACTTTACTTATAGTATGTACTTTACAAACGATTTCTAATTGAAGCACTCACTACTAAAATTATTTGATAATAATAATAACCAATTTATATATAAGTATATAAACAACAACCTTTACATTAAAATAGTTTCTAAAACATTTTCAAACAGTCTTAAAAATACATATATTTATATGTATATCACTCTGTAACCATTTTTAAAAGAAACTTATAATAACAAACAAACATTCTTATATTTATTTACAATAAGTATAAACTAAGTTCATTTCATTACTTTTATAATTATAAATAAATCACAAAAAATCAAATTTATTTCCCATATCTCCAAATCATCAAATAAACATAAGAGGTTAAAAAAAGTACTCAGCGGAAACAAATAATTCTGTTGCACACTCCGATAAAAAAAATCAAAACTCAATTATAATATCAAACCATCCCAAATTATAAATACAAATGTTACTGAGTACGTACATATGGTATGTGTACCATTATATTAGCTTTGTCAAGCTAATGCATCATATGGTTATTTACAAAGTACATTATTCCTTAAATAGATAACATTTTTAATTACTAAAAATTATGAACCTTAATAATGTTTCCTACTATCATTTATATTTTAGATGGATTACTTGCATACGTGCTAGTTGTTGAACAAACTCAAGCTAAGGCTACTATACGTAGTACTATTTTGCATATCTCTGTATCTCTAGACGGATAAGATAAATGCTTGTGTCTGTTGAGAAAACTCAAGTGAGCATCTATACTTATGTCATTTCAAAACGATAGTCCAGAGTGACTTATTTCTCTTCGCTTATTGAGAAAAATCAAGGTCAAGATTGGGATTGGGGAAAAGACCACATGTTATCCGGCTTTTTAATCAAGCACCCTTTAGACGAATCTGGGCATAAGGACCAAGACAAACAATTCTTGAACTTGGGGATATGCTAAGAAGGATGAGAGGAATGAACCAGAGGAATGGGAACAAAATAGGAGCTAAGGGAAGTACTTGGTAAAGAGGTGATGTACTCGGCACCGACCACTCTTTTGACTTGTTATGGGGCCCTAGAGACATGGATTAAGGAACTTTGACTTGAGTGATCATTATGGAGTCCATTTCTCAAGGAATAAGTGAATAACTTGAAGGAAGTTCTAAAGGAAAGCAGACAAGTACAAAAAATACCAAAACTTCTTAGAAATAACATGACCTTTAAGGAAAAGTACTCGGAACACAATGGATCGGAGATAGAATTTAACTAAATTTTATAAATGATAATATATAACTAATTTAACAAAGTTTAATAAATAATAATGCCGACGACGACGAATTAACTAAGTTAATAATGATGATGATGATGATGATGATGATGATGATGATAAATTAACTAAGTTAGCCAAGTTAATAAAATTAACTAATAATATACTTAAGTTAATTAAGCTTTAATAGTAATACTAATCATAAATTAACTAAGTTGACCAAGTTAATAAAATTAGCTAAGTTTTGTTAGAATTAAATAATTTTTATAAAATTAACTAAGTTTAGGTTAACTAAATTTTATTAATAATAATATAACTAATTTAACAAAGTTCGATAAATAATGATGATGATGATGAATTATCTAAGTTTATAATAATAATAATAAGTTAACCAAGTTTCAATAATAATAATAACAATAATAAAAGTAATAAATTACCTAAGTTAACCAAGTTAAAAAAATTAACTAAGTTTTGTTAAAATCAAACAAGTTTCATAAAATGAACTAAGTTTAAGTTAACTAATCTTTATGAATAATAATATTATAACTAAGTTAACAAAGTTTTATAAATAATTAACTATGCTGTGTTTTCATTTTTGCAGTCATTGGACTTTCGAAGAGAAGTATCCAAAGTGAAAAACAACTTTAACAAAGAATTGTTGGTAATTAACCAATGAATTGTTATATATATTATAATATATTATTCGTACTAGTTATGTAAACTTGTTTGTGAATAATTGTGGTGTTAGAGTTTGCTCATTTTTTCGAAGTACTATAATCAAAGTGGTTATGAATATTATACTTGATTACACTGTTAACGTGTTTCTTCAATTATTTGAGTATGATGATTATATGATTTATTGATGTTGGTTTGAAAATGATAATTATGTGACTGACTGTTGGTTTGAATATGATAATTATGTGATTGATTGTTGGTTTTAATATGACTATTATATATAAGTGATTGACGGAAATGATACATGCCATTAACAGTAAATAACAGCGTTAAAATGTGCTACACAACAATTAATAAGTTTTAATGGGGTTTTAAAAGTGCTACGAGAATAAATGTAAATTACACAAAAAACATACTGTAGCAGAGAAAAAATGCAACAAAAATATATGGTAGGACAAATAAAATGCTATAAGGAACTTTTTTATAGGGTTTCAAAAATGCTATAGTGTTTATTTTTGATAGAGTTTACTACAATGCAACAAAACCTTTTAAACGCATGTCGGGTCGTAGCATTTACCAAAACACTACGAAAAGTTTTGGTAATGTTTTTTTAAACGCTACGAAATGCCTTCTTGGTGTAGTGCACAATAAAACAAATATACAATTTTAAATATTTCTAGTCAAGATGCATCAATACTAGATATTGATGTATTCGTTGAGACTAGAGTATGTAACGCTCTCCAAATATTGGACAATATATTACTCGTGACTGCTGGGGGCACCTAGGAGTTACGTACTGATAGTTATTGGATAACCATGGAACGAATCACTCAATAGTTTTCTACTGGTTAATATAACTAAGGTCAAATAGAAAATATCGATGTGACTTTTTTGCACAGTTCTCTCAACTTGAGAATGCTGTGGATCTTCAATATGAAAGCTCCACTTTGATTATAGTCAAATCATGGCATGGCGTTCCATCGAGTGACTATATTTGGATCGAGTGGAAGTATTGAAATTGAAACACTATTCAAGAGAGGATTCGTATCCTCGGTTATATGGGGTTAGTATCATGGTCAACTCAAGGTCAAAGTCTCTGACTAGAGCACTTTGGTTAATAATAACTTTTATTATTGAGCCAAAGACTTTGTGTTTGGATCATAAAGTTGAATGTGGATGATATTAGAATTTTGACTATTACCAAATTTCATAAGTCCTAATATGATATTGTTCTAACGAAGAGAATTTGTGTAAATAATTGTCACTATCAGGTGCCGCTTATAATAAATAAGATTTGGTTTCACTAAAATGACCCATGTGCGATGAATTTAGCCAAACTGTCATACCACCTGCTAAGTGATATGTAAACATTAATATATGAACTGTTCAATATTAATTGCTGGTTGAATTCACATCTTTGAGTCGCATAACCGCAATTGTGATTCTATGAAAGCCACACAATTGAATTAGTTTGTAAAATGTTGCAAAATGATAAAATTAATTAATATTTATCAAATATTAATTATTGTTAATTTATTTGATGTTTTGAATGTTGTTGGTAATTATTTTAAAGCATATGAAAGTTACATTTGCATATATTGGTAAAAAAATTGACATGTTTTAAATAATAAAAAAATTACGTAAAAGTTGTTTTCTTTAATTTGAAAAAGTTGCATATTTGGAATGTGCTTGGATCAGCCACATAATGGTAAGTCGAGGAAATCAATTAATGAGATTAGTTGAAATTTAAAAAGAGGAAATAAAGGAGAAAGTTCTAATTGGAGAATAGGAAAAGGTTCTTTTAATTCTATTAAAAACAAAACCTCTTCATTTTTGAAAGTACAGAGAATAGAACATGAATTTCATTTTTTGTTCTCCTTTTCTTTCTCTTTACTGTCATTTACCAATGGTTGAAACTTCATCCAAAAGAAAATAAACATCAAACTAAACTAAAAAGGTCATTCGTTCTTCTCTTGAAAAGTGGGATGGTGACTTTCGAAATCTAAAGAGAAGCCACAAATTAGGGCGTGATGAAGGGCCAAGGTTTATCGGATCTAGAGAGTGATCAATCAGATTTAGGTATTCTTCTATCATTCAAAGTGATGATAAATCGACATGTCTTGAATCTCACATTAGTTTTGATAAATTATCATCATTCTCTATGTTGTTTGGATCTGTAATTTCTTATCACAAATTTACGCATGCCTACCTTGTTCAAATTTCTTTTATTTTATTGTAGATAGTTATGAAAATAAAAATTGACTTTGAATGAGATTTATGTATACTATGAGATAATCTTTACTTATTCAAATGCTAGTGGCTTATATATATATGTGTGTGTGTGTGTGTGTGTGTGTGTCAAGTTATTTTCCATACCTTGAATCTGATTTTAATTACATATGTTAAATTTTTGTATAATTGTTACAATCCTTGTTAAAAAAAAAGTGGATACCTTGATTTAATATTAATGAATGGATTTTAGTGGAAATTTTAATTATTTGTTGTTTTCTATATTTAAGTTTTATGTAAATCTTAATGTATTATTTTATTCTTGAATTAAAAATTTAATGATAATTTTTAACTTTAAAACCCAAAATCTTTTGTACAAATGTATATACACATATACCATATGCTATATTTTTTTGCAAATATATGCTTTCAGATCTAAATTATTAAATTTTAATTATCAATTATATGTAATAGAGATGTTTTGTTTAAATCAAATTTGTACAAAGATTGTGAGTAATAATGTAACCTTTTTTAACACTTTCTCAACTGGAATTTTTTTGTTAATGTTAATTTAGCATTTCAAATTATTTAAAACAACCAATAGGTTTTCACTTTGTATGTATGTATGTATCCATTATTATTATGAATGTATGCATCCATAATTATTACGAATGTTGTACATTTGTCATTAACAAAATTTAGACAGCGAAGGCATGTGTAGATTTGGTTGATAAGTAATCAATGTCATTTAATATATTAATTGTTACAGCAAAATGATGGAAAAATAAAAGGTTTCCCTCTTTTCATATTTATCATATGCATTTTATATTTGATTGACAAGTAACAAATGTCATTTAATTTATTAATTATCATAGTTAAATGTTGAAAGAAATGATACGTTTCTCTTCTTTCATATTCTGTCATATTTTCTATTTATTAATTGAATATAGTAATAGAGGAAAACAAATAATTTCCTTCTCTTAATTTATTTTTCATGTTTCATTTATTCATATATACACCACTTATACACTGCACTTACACTTGAGATTAATGAATGTATTTGATACATTCATCATATCACATACATTAGTATATTTAAAGTTCCTTAAATTACCATATTGAATAAAATATTGATTTTATGTAAAAGAAAATTTAGATAAGATCCAAATGCATTTAGATTTCATAGGCCCGTTAATGATCGAAAATGGTAAAAAAAAATTAAATTCATCTATTTCTTCCGCTGCGGGCTGGTCCATTTCTAACAACGGTATAAGAGACTTATAGCCTATGCAGTCTAAATTAGCCATGTTATGATTAACTAATTAGGCTTGCGTACTTAGTATGGTGTCTAAAATTGTGATGTCTAGAATTGAAATTGGGTAATCATGGACCATGTCCTACTTGGTTACCGGCCTGGCCTAAAAGGTGGAGTAAGCCTAAAGGTTTCCCCTAATAGAAAAGGCCCAATTTGAATTGGGCCTTGGGCTAATTTTCAAACTATTTTTGAAAATTAAGACATGATTTTAGAAGTTAAATTTAAAATAAAAACATATTTATTATAATTCGTCGTAATATAACATAAATTTTCAAAATGTTTGAAAATGTAATGAAAATTTTAATATGTTTGAAATTATTTAAATATAATTTCAAAATTTAAAATTTATAACAGGATTAATAAAAAAATTAATTGATTGATTTTATTAATTAATATTTACATGCATGTATTATATATGTTGATATATGTTATGTTATTTTAAAGTGTTTAAGACAACATAAGTATACATGCATGTATATAAGGTAAATTTTGAAATTAATATAATTTAACTAAAATTGTTTAATTAAGTGAATTAATTAAAGGTTAATTAATTATATAAAAATACGCATATATAAGATATATGTGTTATATTTAGAAGGTTATAGTATACGCTATAAAGGTATAGTTGATATGTCCAACATAAATGTTGTTTTAGAATACTTATATAAAATTAATTAAAGAGTTGATTAATTTAAATTAATTAAATAATATTTAATTAAATAAAATATTATACTTAAGACTATCGTATAAGTAATATGAAATATACAGTTATATACCAACAAAACTTATATGATATAAACGTGTAAACTAAAGGTGGAACATTAATGAAACCAAAATAGACTAAAGGAATAATTACATACATAAATGTACATATATCGTGATTTCCGATGTGTTTGACACTTGAATCACGAGGTTATTTCACAAGAAATACATTAGTCCATAAGTCGATATCACTTAATATAATATACTGAAGATTATGAATCTTCAATATAACGTTGTCCTCTACCATATATATACTAATAAATTACTTGCATACTCCTTAGTTGTTGAGCAAACTCAAGTTAGGGATGTTCTGTGTAGTATTAATAATATATTGAATAGACGATGTAAGATAACTATATGTATTTGTTGAGCAAACTCAAGGAACATATACTATACTTAGGCCGTCGCGATGTGGTGGGTATGAGTGAATAATCTCTTTTGATTTGTTGAGCAAAGTTAAGGTCGAAATGAGATTAGGACAAGGAAAAATAGGTCAGGAGTTATATGTGATACAACCGATAAGGAGTTATTCATTGTTTGTGGGGCTATGATTTGTTGAGCAAACTCAAGGTTAGAATACCAAGACAGACGACTCCTAACACCCACTAGTGAAGTTGAAAGACTTCTATGTTTCATCTTAGGGTTTGGAGAAACGTAAAAAAACTAATGGGATCCTTATTAGAAAAATGAAATGGTAACATTTAACTTTCCTAATGTTGTAAGAACATATGCTATATAAAGTTATAATTATCTACAATAATAAATTTATGCATTTAATATGATTGACAAAATGTTTATCAATTAACATATACAAACGAACTGAATTGAAGGTTGACAAATGGAAATAGAATAGCCACTACTAAATGCCTACTGCATGTTAATGTTTTCTATACCCATGCAAGTGTCTAATTTTTACAGCTACTTAATACATTCATAAAATGCTCACTTATGTGCTCATTTGGTTAAGACTGTCTATTGCACTCTATGAGTTTCGAACTCTGAAAGTAATACAAGACTATGGATATTTGATCCATATATTATCATTTACAAATGTTATATGGTGAACGGTCACAGTTTGTAATGTACGAAACTTCAATGAATATAGTTCATTGGAAATAAGCCAATAAACAGTATTTTTGAGATCATGCATTCAACTTGATTAATTACATAAGGGATCATATTTTTTAATGTAACACAAGACCAAAAACTACAAGGTAGATATAAGAACTTGATCGTTGAAATGTCATTTTGATCGGTTTACGTAAAGTGCAACATATTTAGTGTCCTTAGTTGTTAAGGATAATCAAATACGCTTTTGTAAAGAGTTTATTATGATATTGTAGTAATGTTTTCTTTTGAATAGTTTGACCACTTGAAAGGAAAATGAATGTATAAGAATAAATGTAATTTAAGATATTGTTGGGATGAAGAGAATGAATAGTCACTTTTGCTTTTCAGAGAAACATTGGAAATGAGAATTATAATAATAATTGATACTTAATATTGGAATAAGAAGTTTGATTTCTATTCCGTAATGTATTTTCATATAGAAAAACTAAGAGATTTATTTCTTTGAGCTCAAGATATTTGATCAACGAACTCTCCAATGCAAATAGTGCAGTGTATGAAATAAACAAATTGTATTAAGTGAATGATGGACCTTCGAATTTAGTATGCTGTTATAGTAATAGTGGAAATAATTGGAGCATGCCATATAGCACTTATTAATTGTATCATAGTACGAAAATTATTTTCGTAAAACTTACCATATATTATTTATGAAATAATGATTACTTTTCGAATCGATTGAAAATAAAAATAGACATAGATATAGTTCTATATGAATATTATTTGTGAAATAAAACTATAATGTGGTAATTTTTTTACAACACAAGTGATGCATTGGAAAATACAAAAGTATCCAATATTATTTATAGTTGTTTTGGAATTATAGACTAAGCCGTAGTTTTGAGAAATAGTTTTACTGTATGATTTTGAATCATATGATACTTGTTAATTATATCTCAAACAATAAAGGGTTATGAACCCATTTAGTAGGAGTATCATAAGAGTTGATGAACTCTTCGGATTGATACATATAGATGTATGTAATCGTAATTATGTAAATACCAAAATGGTTCCAAGTACTTTGTCATATTCACCGACGAGTTATCGTCAACATGGACATGTTTATTTGATACACGTGTAGTATGTCTATGGTAAACTTATATAATATAAAACAGAAGTAAATAAAATAACATGCAATATAAATGATTTGATTGATCGAATGAGTGAGTATATTGGAAAATGCTCCAAACGTACCTAAAAAGAATAAATATTCAATCTCAAAATTACTCCTCCATGTGATACATAATGATGCATCGATATAGAGTAATCGAACTTTGTTGGACAATGTACGATTAATTAAGAGTGAAGCTGAGTTAGTTTCTTTCTATGAAGTAATGTACCTAAAGGGTAATACACAAGGTTAATATTATTTCATCTCAATAACAGTTTAATTTTTTTTGCAAGATAAGGGTTTATAAGAAACTCCAACATATCATAGGCCAAGGAGTTGGCAGGTTGTGCGAGTCAAAAAATTGCACGTAATAATTGTTCATGAGGGATCTTGTATGAATCTCCCCTAAAGGATTTTGAAAATACCGTCATTGGATGACTTATTTATGTTTCGAATATAATTTTTGTAAACTAAAACCAAATCAGTTTTATAAATAAAGAAATTCATAAAACATTTGTGAATACATATTCTATTGCACTGAGAAACAATTGTTGTTTCAAGGTATACCAACTTCATTGTAAAGAAATTTCTTTAAGGAATTATTGGTAGTAAAATGGAATTGAATACGATCCAAAGATAGAACTTATTATATATGAGATAAAATGAAATTAACTAACCTAAACAAACATATAACACTAGAATGTCTAATAAGTATTCTCGCACATCTAGAGAAACTATAAGTTTCTTATTAATGTCGAAAATATATATAATCCTAGATTGTTTAATTAAATCATTGAGAGCGTTGACTCTATATGGTATGATGCGCAAATCCAAATAAATTCCAAGTACGTTATCAAATATAGATTTTAGTTATCCTAGCTGAAGGAATATGATCCATCGACCATGACTGTGTCATTATGAGTAAGACTAATGCAGTTGGAATTAAATGAGCAATGTTGATAAGAATAATATCGCAAATTTCAATTGTGGAAATTAGCGTAATAGATTCAATGTTCAACACATTCTTGTCAATTCGGATTTACTCACAAAATTATCGCTTGATAAGTCCTAGTGTTTTAGTACATATGTATTGAAATAGAAAATTCTAAATAACGATCTAAAGTAAGCTATTTACACATATTAACCAAAAATGTCTCAAAGTCAGTGGGAACGATATTGATTTTGTGAGTCTATGGATATGATCCAAGAAAAGATATGAAAGTATCATTTTATAAGCATCAAGATTGAATAAGTATTTTGATAGAAATATCAAATAGTTTGATGTTCAATCAAAGTGTAGAGGAAGCATGTATTTATAAGAAAGAACGTTAAAAGTACATTGAAAACAACATGTTGTTGATTTTAACGATGTAAATCAGCCTTAGTTATTTTGATACTCAACATTCAATTAATAAATGATGTCTTTTGTAGTAAGTGTAAAAGATGTCGGGAATGTCCCTAATGATATGCAATGACACCTTATTAAAATGTTTAATATGGAACATGTAAAATTGATTCCATTGCATTGGCAAAAGGAATTATCATACATATTGTTTTATCTACGATATCATGATTTGTTTATGTATTTGATGCATGAAGCAAATATAAAATCAAAATTGATATCACTAAATGGTTGTTTGAAGTGTTCTCATGTATTTATAAAATATTAGAGAATTGTTTACAGAAACAAAAACTCCTTCATTATTAGAGAATTGTTTACATAAACAAAAACTCCTTATGAAGGAGTGTTCGAACTCAAATTTCATAAGTGATACTGAGTGTAGTTTGTCAATAGTAAACTCAAATTAAGAATCTTTAAGTTGAAAATGTTCCAAATAAAAGGCTGTGGCTTATCCAATAAAAAAGCTACGTACATCGCCTTGAATATTGTCGCAATAAAAATAGTATACGAAATTATAAGTGCATAAATTTATAACTGAACCAATTCCAAATGTTGAGAATCTCGTGACATTGTTATATGATAAAAATGTCGTGATATGGTTCATAATAGAACTTAGAGCTCATTATAGGTCGAGAGACATACTTCGAATTGTTCCATGTGATAAAGCAGTTTATTACCGTTGAAGGGAGTTGATTGATAGAGTAGATAATTGAAATATAATAGCATACCCATTCACAAAGGGACTGATCCAACTGCTTTTAAGAAACCGATTAGAGATGTTAGAATAAGATTTCATAATTGACCCCAAGTACAACTTGGAGATTGATAGAGTTAGGGGTATGCCCTAGGGGCAATAATGTAATTTGTTATATATATCTAACTCGTTGAACAATCTTGTTCATAGTAAAGGTGTTTCTTTCTATTATATGATATAATGTGGTTATATTAATTAATCAATTTAATTAAAAGTATATTTAATAAAAATTCCATGAATGGTGTATTTTGTGATAATAGTTACAAAGGGTTTTAACCGTGAGCAATTTATCACAATAAAAAAAATATACCATTTTAAATGTTCCTAGTCAAGATGCAAAGAAACTGGAAAACGATGCATCTGTTAAGACTAAAGTATGTAACGCTCTCTAAATATTGGGCAGTGTATTACTCATGACTAGTGGGAGAACCTAGAGATTATGTGCTGACAGTTATTGGACAAAACATGGAGTGACTCACTCGATAATTTTATATTGGTTAATATAACTAAGGTGAAACAAAAAATATCGATGTCACTGATTTACGTAGTTTCCTCGACTTGAGAATACCGTGGATCTTCAATATGAAAGCTCTGCTTTGATTATAGTCAATTCATGGCATGGGATTCCATCGAGTGACTATGGTTGGGTCGAGTGGAAGTATTGGAAGTGAAGCACTATTAAAGAGAGGATTTTTCTCCTCGGTTATATAGGTTAGTGTCATGGTCAATTCAAGTCGACTCAAAGTCAAAGTCTCTGGCCAGAGCATTTTGGTTAATAATAATTGTTATTATTGAACTAAGGTCTTTGTGTTTGGACTATAAAGTTGAATATGGACGATATTGGAATTTTGACCATTATCAAATTCTATAAGTCCTAATATAATATAGTTTTGACGAAGAGAATTGGTGTAAATAATTGTCACTATGAGGTACCGCTTATAATAATTAAAATTTGATTTTTCCTAAATGACCAGTAAGCGATGAATTCAGCCACACTATCATACCACCGACTATATGATGTGCAAACATTAATATTTGAATTGTTCCACGTTAATTGCTGACTGAATTCGCACCTATGAGTTACACAATCGCATTTTTGATTTTTCAAAAAACCATACAATTTAACGAGTTTGTAAAATGTAGCCAACTGTTTAAATTAATTAATATTTATGAAATATTAATTATTCTTAATTTATTTGATGTTTTGAATGTTATTGGTAATTATTTTAACGCATATATAAAAGTTATGTTTGCATATATCGATATGCGATATCGGTAAAATTTTAAAAATGTTTTAAATAATAAAATAATTACATAAAGTTGGATCAGCCATATAATGGTAAGAGGAGGAAATCAATTAATGAGATCAATTGAAATTTAAAAAGAGGAAATAAAGGAGAAAGTTCTAATACGAGAATAGGAAAAGATTCATTTAATTCTATTAAAAACAAAGCCTCCTTATTTTTGAAAGTGCAGAGAACAGAACGTGACTTTCATTTTTTGTTCTCTTTTTCATCCTCTTCTCTATTATTCATCCATGATTGAAACATCATCGAAAAGAAAAAACATCAAAACAAATTAAAATCAACATCAAACTAAATTAAAAAGGATGGTTCATTCTTCTCTTGCAAAGTAGGATGGCGATTTTTGAAATCTAAGGAAATGTCACGAATTAAGGTATGATGAATGGCAAGGTTTATCAGATCTAGAGAGTGATCAATCTGATCTAGATATTCTTCTATCATTCAAGGTGCTTCTACATGCTTCGTCCTAAGGTAATTATATATGCATATAATTCGATATTTACATGTTTATTGTATTATTATTTTGATCTGTATTTGTTTATCAATTCCTTTTAATGTATGTTTATGATAAATCAACATGTCTTGAATCTCATATTACTTCTGATAAATTGTCATCATTCTTTGTGTTGTTTGGATCCATAATTTCTTATCACAAATTTACGCATGCCTGCCTTGTTCAAATTTATTTTATTTTATTGTAGATAGTTATGAAATTAAAAATTGCCTTTTAATGAGATTTATGTATACTATGAGATTAACTTTACTTATTCAAATGCTAATAGGTTTTATATATATATATATATATATATATATATATATATATGCCAAGTTATTTACCAGTTCTTTAATATGATTTTACTTACATATATTAAATTTTTCTACAATTGTTACAATTCTTGTTAAAACAAAAGTGGATACCTGGATTTAATATTAACGAATGGACTTCAGAACAAATTTTAATTATTTGTTGTTTTCTACATTTAATTGTAAATTCTGATGTATTGTTTCATTCCAAAATTAAAAATTTAATGAAAACTTTTAACTTTAAAACCAAAAACCTTTTAAACAAATGTATATTCACATATAACATATGCTAAATTGTTTGCAATTATATGCTTTCAGATCCAAATTATTAATTTTAATTATAAGTTATATGTAATATAAATGTATATTTTAGATAAAATTTGTACAAAGATTATGAGCAATAATGTAACCTTTTTTTTAAACATTTTCTTAATTGGAATTTTTTCTGTTAATGTTAATTTAGGATTTCAAATTATTTAAAACAACCAATATTGGGCACTGCTTCTTTAATTATAGCAACAATAACGACACTTAGTGAAGGTAAAGTTTGAAGATAGAACAATTCCTTCTGTCGTGCTGTATATGTAAATCCTAGATGTGAAAATAGGGATGCCAATAATCGCGGCCGCTGAATAGAAACATTAAACTAAAAGCCCAAACAAAATGAGCACCTAAAAAATGGAGTTATGATGGAATCAAATATGCAGTATTTATAGAAAAAGGTATTTAGTTATTGGGGAACAATCAATATACTTCTAATGTCGAATCAGCCTGACTGGAAATCCAAGCTCCCTCCGATGAATGATTGTTTGTTCTTGCTTGATTACCGGAGGACCAACACAAGAAGGCGTTGTCACTGCGACTTGGTGCCTACTATGCTCTTCACGTAAAGGAGTGAAACAAGCAAGGAGAGAGTCAACCTTAATGTCAGTGATAATAGTAAATGAAGAGACAGAATCTCATCTGCTTGGCTGGTCTACACAAAGAAAACAGCAGTAGCAGCTGTGACAGGAGCTGAATATGCAACAGCAATCCAAGGACGCATACCCAGACGAAAACTAAGTTCCCATTCACGACGCTCTGGGACGGAAGGATTCGAACCTCCGAATAACGGGACCAGGTGCGACGCAATTGCCCCCATTAGTAAAGTACACCTCTTCCTATCCGGGGGTTGAGGCGAGCTCCACTTTGCATGTATGTATGTCTCCATAATTACTATGAATGTATGCATCCATAATTACTATGAATATATGCATATATTTCATTAACAAAATTTAGATAACAAAGTCATGTGTTGATTTGATTGATAGGTAAAATCAATGTCATTTAATTATTAATTGTTACATCTAAATGGTGAAAGAAATGAACGATTTCCCTCTATTCGTATTCTATCATATCCATGCGTAGATTTCATTGATAAGTAATAAATATCATTTAATGTATTAATTGTCATAGTTAAATGTTGAAAGAAATGATATGTTTCTCTCCTTTCATATTCTGTTAAATCTTCCCTTTGTTAGTTGAATATAGTAACAGAGGGAAACAAATAATTTCCTTCTTTTAATTTATTTTTATATGTTTCATTTATACATATATACACCACTTATACACCGAACTTACACTTGACATAAAAGAAAGTATTAGATGCATTCATCTAATCACATACATTTGTATATTTAAAGTTCCTTAAGTTACCATATTGAATGAAATATTGATTTTATTTGAAAAAAATTGGATAAGATCTAAATGCATTTGGACTTCATAGGCCCGTTAATGAACCCAAATGGTAAACCTTTTGAAATTCACTGATTTCTTCCGCTGCCGCTTGGCCCAGTTCTTACACTACGGCCAAGTCAAGGCGCCTCTTGGAGAGAGATTAGAGTAAGCCTTTACCCCAGCCATGCTATGGCTAGGTTAAAGCATCGACAAGCCCTTGAGCGCATCACGCTATGGCCAGGTCAAGGCACCTCATGAAGGGAGGATAAACTCTTTGTCCTACCACACTATGGCTTGGCCAAGGCACCAAACAAGCCTTCTGCCCCGCCTATAAGGACCGACTTGTGACAACCCAGAATTTAACCCAAAAAAATAATTTTTTAATTAAATAAATAATAAAATAACTTTGTGAGATTATCAGAATCAAGCCATAGAAGTTTCACCATTGTGTCCGTGGTAATTTTATGGTCGATTTCCATATATAGAACATTAGAATCTGAGTTAATTTGAGCAAAGAATGAGATAATCAAAGAAATAATATATATATATATAGGCCGGCCGACCTAGACACCAAGGCGGTCGACCCGCTTATACAAATTTCGAACGAACGAACTTTGGTTCGTTCGTACGTTTCAGAGCCCTTAGCCGACGTGTTTTGCATCATTTAAACCGATTTGGTCCCTTCGTTCTGCATCCGACGGCCTCTATTCGGCCGATGACGTGGTTGCATCCTATTCAATCTCTAAATCCAACGGTCCGAGATCCACCTCCACACCTATAAATAGACCCCTAATGCTAACACCTTTTCTCATTCTAGGTTTTCTCCAATTTGGTTCGCTTTCAAGGAAGGACCCTAAACGGAATAATTTTTCCAAAGGAGAAATCATTATAAATTAAATTATTTTACAGCTCCAGGTGAATTCGGGAAGACGAAAGGAAAATCTTAGGACTGGAGGTGAGTGATTGTAATTATTTTAAGATTTCTTTAAGTAATTTAAAATAATAGGGTTTCCAATAGTTGTAGTTTTACTGCAATTATTGGAATTGCCTTTTTCAGTAGTTTATTTACCAGCCATTCTTTTCAGTAATTTTGGTTTATTTCTGCTAAGCATAGTTTTTGTAATTGATTTATAGTTCATAGTATTTAAGTTTATTTACTGTTATTTACATCTTTTTCGACGTTTTGGATTTTATTGAAGCGTCTATTCTCTTCTTCCCTTTTTTCTTCGCGTATGGATTAGAATAAACTAAATGCAAATATGGATTACATAAGTAACAGTATTAAATGAAGAAAATAAGATGTAAATTATAAAGCTGAAATAAATAATGGAATTGGACTGAATTTGCGCCTAATTATCATTAGAATTAAACTAATTAAAGTTAATTGGCATAGTTATAACATAAAATTATAAGTAAATAATTTAAAAGAAGAAAGAATCTTATTTTCACACTAGATCTTGGGTTAAGTAATAAGCATGATTATAACGTAGGCTATAATAAGGAATAGAACAAAATGAGGCTTATTTTAAGACTTAGGATGAATTAATAAGAAAAGATAGTAAGGATAAATTATAAAGGCATATTTAAAATAATTTATTTAAGTTAATAAACAAAGATGAAAGTAGGACCTGTACCAAATGGCATTCCCGATTAGACAAAATGGTGAGCCTAGGCCACGCTTATGCTAAGAATGGTAATAATTGATCAAACAAAAGTCCAAATCATGGAGGATTTTGATAACGGGTGCAGCAAGATATTGTTTGGATGAAGGGGAAATATCGACAACATTTCCCTTATAGATTCTATGGACACATGGTGATCTCACGTTAGCCTGAAGTGGGATAAGGGGCATGCTTATGCTGGATGTTGAGGTAATAAGGCGAACCAATAGGTGGTGCAAAAGGTAGCCTGAGCATGGTGGTAGTTACGCGTGTGACTTCCATTCGGGTGCTCAGTAATAACTCTGAGTTCCAAGCGCTTTGTATAAGTGTCTTTTATAGACATTATTGCCTTTTGTGTAGGGAGCTATATATGTCATCCGGATCCACAATAGTTACTCTATTCATCTTTTGTAGATACCATTGGCTGCTATTTATGGAGTTTTATAGTGGCTTGCCCGTTGTAAGGTCTATGGATTAGCATGCCGATCAAAAAGGGTAGAATTAGGGTCACATCCTAATTATAGGATTAGGAATTAAGCCTAATTAAAGCAGAGATAAAGGACAAGTGCAAGCAATCAAAGTTAACATATCTTATAAATTGAGAAATATTTAATCGTGCTTATTTCTAACTTATCACTTTTTTATTTCCTTTATTATCCTTATTTGTGTTAGAACTGTTGTGGAGTCTATTACTTTATCTTGCTTAAAGACTCTAGTAATTACTATCATTGACCAGACTTTTAGTCTAACCCACTCCTCTATTTTTCCCGTTTTCCCCTTAGGCAATCAAGGGAGAAGTTAATAGATTGTTGTAGCTTGGAGTTTTCTTGGAGGTGATTTCTTCTATGTATTTATTTTATTTCAACTTTAGTTCTTTTTGTGTACTGGCTTATTATAAGGGATATTATGTACTCTGATTTTGAGACTATGAATTTTTATTTCATAAGACATGATGGGTTTTGAGATATGGATGTTGTATTTCGTATTTGACTTATTTATGAAGTAATTATGAAGCTTTGTTTTAATTAAGTTATTATTTTAGTTTCCACTGTTTTTACCTATTTCTATCTTATGAATCTTAGTCTCTGTTAGTTTCATCTATACCTACAATGCACCAAGCCTTTGAATGTGTCCTTTTAGGTATATTAAGGGTGTGAGGTGTTTCACTTTGTATTAGAGTGAGGTTATAAGATTTCTAAAAAAAATTGTAAAGTGTTTTCCAAAATAAATTGTTTAAAAATCATTATTTTTCTAGAAAAGAACTCTTAGAAATTGTTTTCAATTATAAAATAGTTTTTACAAAAATCCCCTCAAAATCCAGTTCAACCTTCTTTCGATTTTTTCAAGCCTAAATTTCTTTTTCTTTGCATAGTATAGCTGACTGGTTCCGTAGATCTACGGTACCAGTGGTGCAAGGGAAAGTGACCAATACAATACTGGTAGGTAGGAATCCCTTTAATCCACCTATACCAGCCAATTTTTCTAAGCTATGCAAGGACTTCACTAGCTTATGGGGCGGAACATTTTTTAGCATGAAGGATTTCAAGGAGACAAAAGCTAGGTTGGATGAAATGGAGCGAAAATTTAGCCGGTTTGGTTTGGAGGACCGACAGAGTGGTCAACCTATATCTTGGCAGTTGGAAGAAGAGCTTAAGGTGGTTCCTACAAGCTCTAAGAAGCCATGGTGTAAGGGAAAGAAGGATAAGTGGAAAAGGAAAGGCCCTCAGAAGCGAATCAAGAAAAGTGGGAGATGTAACCGTTGTAGAATGACTGATCATTACACAAGAGATTGCAAGAGAGAGAAGGTGAAGAAGTGTTACAGCTATGGACAACCTGGGTATCTTAGTAAGTTTTGTCCTCAGAAGATGGGGAAGGGAGTGAGTGCACCTACAATGCAAAGCCTTCCAGCAGCGGACCGGATTGAGGTAGGAAAATTTGGTTCCTATTTCTGATTTTCCCATTCAGACTCTTTTCGATCCTACAGCATCACACTCTTAAATCTCTAATTCTTTTGGTAGTTTGTTTGCATTTAGTCATCTCTTTAGTTGTAGACCCCATTGTTGTTTCAAACCCCATGGGAGGATTGGCACTCTTGTCTATGATATGTAGGGGTTTGAAAATTTATATCCTAGGCGTAGAATTTGACTATGACGTCTATATTTGGGATTTTCGGAGTATGGGATGATTTTGGGAGTGGATTAGCTATCTGTATATGGAGCTATATTAGATTGCCAGAGAAGAGTCATTAGACTAGAGACATGCATCAGTAGGACTTTCGAGATTCCTTGCGACCCGCAAGGGTCAGTTATGTTGAGCTTCCTTTATTCCCTCGATTCGTCATCATCAGAGTTAGATTCAGTTCCTGTTGTGAGAGGTTTTTCCAAAAATCTTTGAGGATTTGAGGGGACTACCCCCCTAAGAAAGATAGTGACTTCAGGATTTATTTTGCTAGCTAGTGGCATTACTCGTAGGGCATATGGTGCCTAGGGAAAGGAAGGGATTGAGCAAGCAGCTACGTGAGCTTTGGAGGAAGATTTCATAAGAAGAAATATATTGGAATAGGGAGCGCCAATCGTCTTCACTGCCAAAGCAGGTGGTTTTCTTCAACTTTGCTTTGACTATACAACATTGAATAAGCTCACAAAGAAGGACCATTATCCATTCTCTAGGATAGGTTATTTTTCAACAAGTTAGTTGGCTCTTTAGTATTTTCCCAGCTTGATTTAGCCACTGAATTTTATCAGCTTAGGATTGCTAATGATAACATTGATAAGACCGCATTTAGGACACCAGATGGATTCATTAAGTCGTTAGTCATGACTTTTGGGCTAACCAAAGTCCTATCCTACTCTATAGATTTGATGAACCATGATTTTATGGATGTCCTAAAATAAATTTCATGGTGGTATTCGTTGTCGACATTTTGGTGTTTTCCATGAGGTATGGAATATTATTCATCTAAAGGTGGTTCTTTATACACTCATATTCATCAGTTGAGAGCAGAGTTCTTGAAATATCACTTTTGAAGTGCGTTTATTGAGGCATAGAAAATGTGTACAAATGATAGGGATTTAAGGGACAGTTTTTTACATTTAGGATTAAGGATTATGGAAATCCAAAGAGAGGTAGGCAAATGTTTAGAGATGTACACTAAAATTCAGTAGATAAGCAGAGAAGAAACTCCATGTATGGACAATTATAGAATTTATAATTGACTCAGACTAGTGGATTTGATGGTGATGCCTTAGAATAAGTATGAGTGTATAAGAGAAATAGGAGTAAAATTCTTTAGTGTAGGAAAAGTACTCCGAGGATAGTAAGTAGGAAGTGCCACTTTATGCCAAGCCCCAAAAAAATGAAAATTTAAAAATTTAAAAAGTTGAAAAAAATGTAATTGTTAGAATTGAAAATTTTCATTGTTAATATTTTCTTTCAAAAAAATAAACATGGGGTTTTTGAAGAATGGTATGAAATTTAAGTTGGTTCTTATATAATGAAAAATTGGAATTCTTTTTGAGAAATTGTGGAGTGTGTGTGTGTGTATGTGTGTGTGTGTATATAACTCACTAGTTTCTTTGAAAGTAAATAAAGATTTTAAATATAAAAACCTAAAGTGTATCAATTATCAAAAATGCTGATTACAACTTTTATTGTTGTAAGAAATATTTTCGTGAAAAATAAGAGAAGCATAGGCTATAACAGTATAGTTATAGTAAGTGACTCCCGAGAGAATTATTTTTACATAGGTATATGAGATTTATTGGCATTTATTTAATTAAATCCAGATACTAGTATTTTTTTGGGTTGTTGTAACGGTGTTTTATGCAACATCCATTTTAACCCAAATGAAAATTTATTTTAAAAGATAGTTCTAAATATATAAACAAAATGATTTGTAAAGTACACTTATTAATATGTATAAGGAAGTGTTTTGACAGTTACAGAAATATTAAAATAGTTTTGAAGATGAGTTCTTCTGAAAGGAAAATGTGTAAATTAGATAATAGAAAATATTTATCATGGAAGAATATAATATTTTAATCTATTGGAATGAAAAGAATAAGGGTATGATTTTCTATGAAACTAGTAAAAATGTTTTGTGCAAGTTATAAGGAATACATGAAAGAGGTATACAAGGTATGAAAAGCACTATATTTTGTATAGCCTATTTCGAAAAATATAAAATAAGTTCCTTATAATTTCACATAAATATGAAATTCGCTTTTAAAAGGTTCATAGAGAATTTTAGCATTACTCACTTCTGATAAGAGAAAGTCGTTCCAATACTTAAGATATGAGACTGTTTGTGTAATAAGAAGCTGTTTTGAAAACATAAAAAGTATATTTTAAAGATATTTTAAAAGAAAATGGTTTGGTGAAAAAATAAATAAGTTTATGAAATGAAGAACTTAATAAAAGTAAAATTTGAATATTCAATTTTTTTCTAGAGAACTATAAAAGTCTTTAAAAGAAAGAGAGATATAAGTTTTAAGCTTAAAAATTTGGAAGTTTTCCCTCTAAGTTTAGGAAATAATATTAAGTGACCAAGTATTTTTGAAATCAATAGAAACTTAAAGATAACACTTTTAAAGACAAAGATTTTGGGATTTGATGTTTTAAATTTTTTAGAAATCTTAGTTTTTAAAACAAGGTGATAAATACCAAACCAAATTCTTAAATATAGAGTAGATAAGAATCATTTTCTAGGAGTAACCGAAAAGGAGTAAGGAGATAGCAATAATTACTTTTAGAAGTAATAATGGAACTTTCCACAAAGTGTATAGGACACTAGTAAGAACCTAGAAATGTTGATTCATAAAGAATAGTAAAATGAGATTAGTAGGGTAGTAAGACAAGCATGGTTGAGATGAGTATTCTTGATTTTGGAAGAACTTTGAAAAAGCATCTTTCTTTAGTGGAATCCATATGGTAGTAGTTTTCAAGCTAGAGTTGGAATGAAACCTTTTGAAGCTCTTTTTGGAAGGCCGTGTAAGATGTCTTCATGTTGGTTGCAGTCCATGGAATGGTTGCTTCTTGGTTCCGATATGGTTAGGGAGATTTCAGAGAAGACTAATTTCATTAGAAGAAAATTCGTATCTCATATACATGTCTCTTTGATAATAGGTTTTAGAACTTCCTTTTTTTCATCTTTAGTTTTAAATAGGTTCTTTCCTTTATTATCCTTTAGGATGGTAGAACTTATGATGTAACCTGTAGGATTTGACGTAAACATGTTAATAGAACATGTTATGAATGATGTATGCTAGTGGTTGCAAGTGTTTGCCAGTGGATGCTAATGGGTGCATATAGGTACACTGGGCACGATTATTCTTTAAGTATCATTAGGAAATTTTTTCATTCGTTTGGATACATGGCACAGACATGATTGCATAAAAGGAAGTTAACTGAATCAGTAGACCACCTAATCTTCTGCATTAGTTAGGGAAATTTACACTACGCTGATTACATAAGCACCATAAATTGCATTAGAAAAACTTAAGGATAATGGATGAATGGTTGATGATTGAGCAGATGGTTGTAGAATTGGATGAAAACATTTAGTACATTCTTTTATCCTTATAGATTTCGATGACGAAATCTCTTAAGGAGGGGAGAATGTAAAAACGCAGAAATTAACCCTTAATAATTAATTTGTTAATTAATTAAATAATAAAATAACATTGTGAGATTACCAGAATCAAGCCCCGGAAGTTGCACCATGGTGTCCGTGGTAATTTTCTGGTCAATTTCCATATATAGAACGTCAGAATTCGAGTTAATTTGAACAAAGAACGAAATAATCAAAGAAACGAAAAAAATAATAATAAAATACATAGGCAGGTCAACGGACTGGTCGGCCTGGGCATCAAGGCCGTTGACCGCCCGGTCGACCCGCCACTACTAATTTGAATAAAAGAACTTCCATTCGTTTGAACGTTCCAGAGCTCCTAGCGAGTTTTGCATCGTTTAAACCGATCTGGTCCCTCCTTTTCTGCATCCGATGGCCCCTATTTAGCCTATGACGTGGCTGCATCCTATTCAGTCTCCAAATCCAACGGTCCGAGATCCACTTCCACACCTATAAATAGACCCATAGAACTAACATTTTTTCTCATTCTAGGTTTTCTTTAATTGGGTTCACCTTTCTAGGAAGGACCCTAAACGAAATAATTTTTTCAAAGGATAAAATCGTTATAGATTGAATTATTTTACAACTCTAAGTAGATCCGAGAAGATCAAAGGAAAAGTTTAGGACCGGAGATGAATGATTATAATTATTTTAAGATTTCCTTAAGTAATTTAAAATAATAGGGTTTCGAATAGTTTTAGTTTTACTATGATTTTTGGAATAGCATTTTTAGTAGTTTATTTACAATTTTTAGAATTATTTTTAGTCTATTTCCTTTTAGCTATTCTTTTCAGTAATTTTGGTTTATTTCTGTTAAGCATAGTTTTTTTTTTATCGATTTACAGTTTGTAGTGTTTAAGTTTATTTACTGTTATTTACATCTTTTTCGACGTTTTGGATTTTATGCAAGTGTCTATTCTCTTCATCCCCCTTTTTCTTTGTGTATGGACAGAACAAATTAAATGCAAATATGGATTATATAAGTAAGAATATTGAATGAAGAAAATAAGATGTAAATTATAAAGACTGTAATAAATATTGGAATTGGACTATAATAAATAATGGAATCGGACTGAAATTATGCCGAATTATAAATAGAGTTGGACTAATTAAAGATAATTGGCATAGCTATAACTTAGAATTAGAACTAAATAGAGTAAAAGATGAAAGAAGCTTATTTTCATGCTTAGACCTTGGGTTAAGTAATAAGCCTAGTTATAACTTTGGTTATAATAAGGAATAGAACAGAACAAGGCTTATTTTAAGACATATGATAAATTAATAAGCAAAGATAGTATGGATAAATTGTAAAGGCTTATTTAAAATAATTTATCTAAGTTAATAAGAAAAGATGAAAATAGGACCCGTACCAAATAGCATTCCCTATTAGACAAAACGGTGAGCCTAGGGAACATTTATGCTAAGATTGGTAGTAATTGGTCAAATGGAAGTCCAAATCATGGTGGATTTTGATAAGTGGTGCAACTAGATATTGTTAGGATGAAGGGACAATACCAATAGCATTTCCCCTATAGATTTTATGGACACACGGTGATCTCACGTTAGCCAGAAGTGGGATGAGGGGCACGCTTTTTCTAGATGTTGAGGTAATAAGAAGACCCAATAGGTGGAGCAAAAGGTAGCATGCGAATGGTTGAAGTTACGCGTGTGATTTCTATTCGGGTGCTCAGTAATAGCTATGAGTTCCAAGCGCTTAGTATGAGTGTCTTTAGTATACATCATTGCCTTCTGTGTAGGGAGCTATGTATGTGTCCCGTTCCGCAGTAGTTGTTCTATGCATCTTTCGTAGATACCATTGGCTGTTGTGTAGGGGGTGATATAGAGGCTGGTCCGCAGTAAGGTCTATGGAGTAGCAGGCTGATCAAAAAGGGTAGAATTAGGGTCACATCTTAATTACAGGATTAGGAATTAAGTCTAATTAAAGCAGAAATCAGGATAAGTGCAAGAAATCAAAGTTACCCTATCTTATAAATTGAGCAATATTTAATCGTATATATTTCCAATTTATCTCTTTCCTATTTCCTTTATTATCCTTATTTATGTTATAACTATTGTAGAGTCTATTAATTTACCTTGCATAAAGACTGTAGTAATTACTATCACTCACCAAACTTTTAGTCTGACCCACTCCTCTATTTTCACCTTTCCCCCCTTAGGCAATCAAGGGAGAAATTAGTAGATTGCTGCAGCTTGGAGTTTTCTTAGAGGAGAATTTTTCTATGTATTTCTTTTGTTTCAGCTTTAGTTCTTTTTGTGTGCTGGCTTATTATGAGGGATATTATGGACTCTGATTTTAAGGATATGAATTTTTATTTCATAAGACATGATGGGTTTTGAGATATGGATGTTGTATTTAATATTTGCTTATTTATGAAGTAATTATGAAGCTTTCTTTTAATTAAGTTATTACTTTAGTTTCCACTGTTTTTACCTATTTATGTCTTGTGAATCTTAATCTCTGTTAGTTTCAGTTATACCTGCCATACACCACGCCTTTTATTGTAACATTTGGGTATATTAAGGGGTGTGGGGTGTTTCACGGCTGGATCGCCTCCTGGAGGGAGGTTGGGTAAGTCCTCTGGTCCTGTTTGTAAATAAGCTGATCAAGCGCACCAGACAACAACAGACTAATACGTCCGAGCCCGAGAAGCAGTGCCATATCAAACATTGGACTAAGACATTTGAGCCTAGAAGCGGCAAATCAGACGATGAAAATATACATGGCTTAAAGGGTGACATATGTCAAAAGAGCCAAAACCTAAGAAAGCGGAACAGAACAAAAGGCTTAAATATGGATCAACAGCCTTCGACTAATTATCAAAGTAGAATTTCTGAACTTCACTTATTAATACCCGAATTAGAGTATCGGGTCTTTACGAACAATTTATGGTCTTCATCATACCCGAATCAAGGTTTTGGGGCTATTACTATTAATTTCTGGACTTCACACATTAGTGTCGGAATCTGGGCTCTAGATTTCTATTATGGAGATTATTATTATTATGGATTTCTAGTTATCGTCCACTAAAATCTGAATCTGGGTTTCAGATCTTTTGACTTTTAAATTTCATTCATTGATACCCAAATCCGAGTTCTGTAGAAATTGATATTATATTTCTATGAATTGCTAACTTTCAATTAAGATCGAGATCTATTTTACTAATGCCTAAATCAGGGTCACTACACTTCTACCATAAACTTTCAACAATGATTTCTGGCTATCTACTACACGATTATGACTGACTTCCTATTAGCTATCTTTAGAAGATAAATTTCGAAACTTTTATATTGAATTCAGAATTGTATTTTCGGTTCTTTATCATTTGATTTTCGATATTCTGTCAATATGGTTGAAGTTGAATTCCTGGCTCTTGCTCCTCATCACAAAGGTAGGTTTCTAGACATTCAACCGTATTAAATTATAGAATTACTTCTCACATGTTATCATATATTTACATAATGTTCTGTTAACCTCCGATAATAATGTGGACCAACTCCTATGTAGATTTAAATCTAACGATAAAGAGTATTGTTTACTTCGTACTTTTTATAGGAATGAGATCATTAAGGAATACTAAATAGACCAACAAGTACAAAAACCATAGTCTTATTTATCAGAAAGCTGATTAACAAACAACATTGTAAGAATGGACTACATACTATGTGATATTTACATAATTTACAAAATTATTCACAAGTACAGTACATATGTGTATGTTTTACAAGTCATGAATAGTCTTATTTAGATTTTTAGCAACCGAAGGATCGATAATATACTGAATTGCTATAAGAAGAATCTTTTTAAGCTTCTTTTCCTTTTTCCTTATTTCGTCAGCATCATTGATGGAATCAATGCGGGCCTTTAAAGTATGGTTGAAAGCTTTATTAGCATCTTTGAGGGTTTTGTTATGCCTTTCTAAATCTACAATGTACTTTCAAAGAAGATACTTATCACGTTTAAAATTTTGAATTCTGGCTGCGTACTCGTTTATGCGCTAAGAATAACTCACTTTCTGTTGATCATCAAAATATTTCATCATTTCAAATTTGACCTTCCTACACCATTCTCCCACTACGCTCCATCTAAAGCAGGTGGAGGGTTAGTCGTAGTTGGAAATTTTTTAATAGCTAAAGATGAGAACCTTGTCGATTTCACAACAGCCGAAGCGTTCAAAGAAGTTGGTAAACTGATATTTGAATGTTATCCCCTATGATAAATTCCAGGAATTTGCACTGGGGTTGATTGCCTTTTAATTTTATCTCTAGATCACTTATCTATTGAAAAAGCTTAGACAAAACTTGATCGAAGTCAGTCGATGGGTTTGATTTAACTTGATGCTTTAATTAAGAAATTGTTTCATTTTTGTTCTTGATGTCCGCTTTGAGACTTGTAATATAATCATTAAGATCCATAACGATCGTCTTCTAAATCAAAAAATTTATATTCCATTCTAGCACTTTGGTGTTGCCTAATAGACGAGCGAACAGAGGGTCTTTAAGGAGGATTCTCTTTTCAACATCTGCAATCAGCCTATCTCTGATGCTGGTAAAACGGGATAGGGAATCCCTTGAAAGTGATACGATGACCAATTATGAGCCCTATTTAAACAAGAACTAAGTCAAAACTCAAATAATCAATCTCTTTAATTACAACAATACAGATTACAATTCAAGAAGAAATAAAAAAAACGTACAATCTCATTACTTCAATTAAACACTTGTTTTATTACACATGAAGTTGAGAAACATCATTTTTGCCTTTGTTCAAGGAATTAGCTGAGAAAGTAACTATTGATTCAAAAGGGGCATTAAATCATTCTAGGGTAATAACGAGAGGATAATTACTATAGTCCCATTCCCCGACAGGAGGACTATCACGATCAAATATAATCTGATTTGATATGTTCGAATTTCCTTGAGAAGTTTCTTTTTCTTTGCCAAGGAAATCGAAATGAAGGCGAGGATATTCCATGTAAAGTCTCTACAAGTCTATAAGAAAGCAATATCTAGAAAATTTTGAATATTTCAAAAGCGAAGCCTTTTCTAGATAATCTCTTCTTAGTTTAACATATTTGTTTAAATAATCTCTAGAAACAAGGCTGCCAGTGAAACATTTATTCTTTTATAACATAACAAAATGCAACTAAGTATAAAAGGAAGGTAGAAAAGAAAATTTACAAATCATATTTATTATATGTTATAAATGTTCGTCCGGTTTATACAAAATTGTCTTTTTAAATAACTTAGAAACAAATTTGTCCTTACAATTTTTATGTATTTCAAGAGGCAACTCATGAGCAATTGATCTGACCCGTAGTAAATTCTATCAAGGCCTCGGATGTGGATTTGAACCAAATTCATCCAAATATCTCCTATGTGAACGCCTAAGTAGACCCCACTAAAATCACATAAGTATGAAAAATTTATGGTTGGATGTTTGCAATAGGTTTTGTATACGAAGTCTACAAGGACGTCCCTCTCTTCAACCAACATCCAAAAGAGTATAATTAATTCCCGATTCTCTTCCAAAGGTTTATCATATCGATGGCATGCCCTCTTCAGTTGGGGGTAGCTTCTTGACCTTTGAAAGATGCTAACATTCTTGCACTTTTGTTAAGCCTAAGACACTTGTTAAAGAGTGTATTTTGTTCTTTTAACTGCTTATCTAACTCTCTACAAGCTATTTATTTCTACTTGTTTTCTTTCAAGCTTTGTTTTATAAAGTTGGATGGATTTTCTTCTTATCTAAAATAAAAGATGTCACAATTATTATCATGGAAGTGAAAGCCAATTAGACAAGGAATCTCATACCTGAGAAACGGAAACTGAAGTTTGAGGGACCTATTTTCTCTCTTTGTTCTTCAACATCAACATTACCAGTCCCTTCTTGAAGGTCAGAAGTTTGGGGAAGTTCAGGTGGACTTGTTCCATGGTCACTTGGATCGGGATTGACTTTTTCTAAAGCCCTAGGGATGTCATCACCACCTTTTTCACGAACGCTGGCATAACCACCTCCATTACCACCTGAACCCTAACCTCTATCTTCTTCATCATCATCATCATTATCATTATCATGTCACCGTTGCTGCCTTCTTCAGTGGCGGCTTCATCTTCATCACCTTCTTTATGTGAAGCAGAGTCTACTTCGATAAAAGGGACTTCAAAAGATAAGATTTTGGAATTGTTAATCTCTTCTCTCTCAGGGACTTTGACTCCCTACTTCATTCCTTTGAACTTATTCATGAATCTACTGACTAGAGCAGGATTGAGCGAACGGAAGCTAAAGTCTGGGCACTTTTAAATGTTGTCGATGTAAGAAAGCATAAGGGCATCCTTATAAGAGTGTATGAAATGTCATTGAGAGAAGTACTCAGAAATTGTGACACCCTTTGCTTGGCTCCAAAAATAGTATTGACAACACCGTTAAGGAACTTTGATTTTTCTCCAGCTACTTCCTGAGAGAGGATTGTTTAACCAGCAATCAAGCCTTCTCATCTTCAGATTCTTTCAAAGCCATTTTCAAAGCCAAATTTTCATCGGTTAAATATTGTTTGGTCTTCCTAGAAATTATAGACTCTGTTTGAGCAAGAAAGACTCCCAATCTTTCTTGTTCCTTCACAACGTTATTTTTGTCAATACACATGGAGATGATCTGGCTGTTCAAGTTTGAGATTTCCTCTTGAATCCTGGACGTTTCAGCAGAAGATTTTGACGCGCTTTCTTGAAGAGAGAGCCAGCTTTTAGAAATCTAAAGGGAAAGTATGGAATGAGTAAGCATTTAGAGAGAAATAATAATAAGAAGGTTAAATGATATGAAATATACCAGAAGTTGTTGTTCTATTAGAAATCGACAATAACCTATCGAGTCAGGAACAGAAGAAGGTGGTCGAATAGAAGTAAATGACGAAGAGTTCAAGATAGATTAAACTTTTTTCTCAAAATCAACAGAAGCAATGGTGATGTGGGTCTAGGAGGGTTTGACTCGTGAAAAAGTTTAAAAATCTTTTTGTATCTTCTCAATGACGTGAGGAGAATCAGAAATGACAATCTGAGACATAAGATCGCCCCTTGAGGGAGTTGTTTTGGAACGATCAACAAGAGCTTTAAGAATAGGACTCTCTAAAAAATTTCCCATGTCGATAGTCTCATCCTCTTTTGGTGGCGGAGAAGATTGAACTTCAACAATCTTCGCTTTCTCAAGAGATGGGCCTGCTACAACCATCTCACCCAATTTTCTTTTGGAAGTTATCTTTGACCTAGCAATGGCTTGGGTTAAACATTAAGCACTGGTTTAGACTTCGGGAGAACTGATCACTAATGGTCAATTCGACTTGAGGAGCAGTTGCTAAAAATTCGAGAAGTAAAAGTTAGTAAAGTAATCTAAGAAGTAACACAACAATAAATTGCAAGTACCAAGCTTAAGCTTACCAGGATGATCCGGACTGATGGGAGACATAGGAGAGAAATTCTTGGGATCGCCCAAAGACAAGAAGCATTTTCTCTAAGACATATGTTGGACAAGAGGGGTTGTCCAAGGACCCTATGACCAGCGAGGAGAATTGAATGTTTTAGAAGGTTTGACAGAGTCAATAGTGTAAGCCCATTTCCGATGCTACTTGAAGCAGCAATCAACAACTTTATAGTTCTCTTATCCTTATCACTGAGATCTTTAGCAGTAGGACTTGACAAGGAACATAGATTAGAAAAAGAAAGTAGTTGAATGAAGATAAAGACTATGATCAACTTACAAGGAGAAGAAAAGAGTCCATTGATGTTTGGAAAGCATTTGACGAACAAGAATCAAGTCTCCCAGTCTCTAAATTTATTTACTCCTAGTCTCTAAATTTATTTACCCCATCTAAGATTAGTTTTTTTCGGGGGGGGGTGGGGGGGGGTTAGCTCTGAAAATCTGATTGTTCAAATTGCTTAGTTTGACTAGGTGAACCAAATAGTTGAGAACTTCAGCATTTAATGAATAAATGCCTGATTCTAGAGCCATAAGTTGCAAAGAGAGTAGGTAAGTGTAGACATTGGGTGATAACTGGATAGGAGCAATACCAGTTGGGTCAAGAACTTAAATAAGAAATCTGGGAGGAAGGAAGCCACCATGCCAAATATGAATAGTAGTTAAGCAAAGTATACTTAGGTTAATTTTAAATGGTATCGCTATCGCTAAAGGGAATGGCTTCTATCCCAACGATGCCAAAGTCGTTCAGAATGGCATCAACCTCATCCTAAGAAGATAATAGAGAATGCTTAGAAACAACTTCAATTTTCTTTGGAGAAGATTCTATCTCTGGAGCTATGTCTTTTTCAGGTTTCTTGGAGACCTTTTCCACACCAATGATTCTATCAGGTGAAATCATTTCAGTAAAAAATTATAATTTGTTCTATTATTAACACCATTCAAGGATGTCGAAACCTATTACGATAATTCGAATATCAACCTAAGTATGTATTTACTATCTTTGAAAGAGTGTTAAAGTCAATTTGAGACATGAAATTTGTTGAGCTTCCAATAGTCTCGAAGAGGTAAATGGAATGGGAACATCTACAAATACCCTTCGACAATGTAAAGCCCAAAGAAAACTTTACTATTAAAAGGAATAGTTAAACCTACACAACTAGTTTGAATATACACACACATATACACACGCTAACAACATTCCACAAGAAGGATAAATAAATCTTTCGAACAATGTCGGAACCCATGAATTTTATTTTTCTCAAAGAATATGAATGTTGTCGAAACCCTATATACCCATTAAGTCGAAAGACTTGGATTCAAGTAATATCAATACAAAGGAAAGGGCTTTGGAACATTTTGATAGTATTTGTATAAAAGGACGGTTAAATCCCAGTTAACTACAATGGGTCTCGAGTAAGTCAAAAAGGGTGTAAGGTTTCAAAAGCGTACAAGCAATCAAACTTGATTCAGTATAGTAGGTTTCATCAAGCCAAAAGATTTGATTTGATTTTCAATTTAAACAAAATATGTTTTCGTCAATCTAATTTAAGAAAAGAAGAGTGAATTTCTAACTCTCAATGTCTCCTAATGTAAATTAAAAATAGGCCTGAATCCAACGGCGAGTTAAATTCACTTTTACATACATAGCGTTTTGAATCCTCTAAAATAAAAGTTGCGCTTTTGAAAGTTTGTATTATACGACACATTAAGGCGACTTCTTCGAAAGGAATCAGAAGAGTGTCAAAACATATCCTGCTTTCAAAGAAGTACATTTCTTATCAATTACATCAATTCCTTTGAAGGATTCACTTAAAGGTAAACACATGACCTCCTTAAGACTCCTTTGAAAGAGGTAGAATTGTAAAATAAAATTGACCGCCTCAACCCCTTTCGAAAAAGTTAAAAAAGGGTGTTGACGCCAAAATTGGCATCAACACCCAATAGAATTTTGTAGAGATTAAAGAAAGAATGAAATTAAAATAAAGCAAAAATCATAAACGAACACACATATTTTTATAATGGTTCATTAATTTTGGCCAATGTCCACTTTATATTTTTAATGGTCTTCCACTTTACTATGATTACATGAATGTTTAGATCAGCTGGGATTTATTATTACAAAAGTGAAGAATAAAAATGGCAGAGCCACGGCAGAGAAAGAAGGATCTCTTTTCTGACGCCATGCCTGATATTTTCATAGGGGAAGATGTGCATGGATCAGACTAAACTTTGACAGAAGGTTCGGGAGACCAAGACGAGGCCATCCAAAAATTTCCATGTCCATCGGAGCCCACAGCTAGGATCGGTACCGATCCCTATTAGCGTGTCCAAATGGGATACAATCCCTATGAGGGGAGCCTCATGATGTTAGCTACTTGCTCCCTAAATTTCATGTAATTTCAATGTACTTTATGAGATATCACATTTTTCATGAAGTAGTATTGCTTGAATTATGATTTCTGACAATCTCTCTAAAGGGAGTTATGCCAATCTCTCCAACTTCCTCTAATTTAAATGAGATCCCTAGGTGGTGATCCACATGTTATATTAAGTTTGTACTCCAAGTTTCATGTTGATAGCATGTGTTATTTTTGAGTTGTTGACAAATCAACGCTGCAAAATTGAGTTGTGGAATCGATACGATACGATCTATAGTGTAGAATATGGATCATACTTGATCCAACTTCAAGAAGTAGCGAGCTTTCTTACTTCTGCTTCATATCATCATCTACGCTTGATTTTTGAACCTCACAATCATCACTCTAGGCTACTGGCCTTGATGACAGTCGAGTCTAACTTTTTCCGTTAGTTCGGATATAGTCAGGTCAAAATGCCGGATAACAGAGGGGATGAAAAGTCAAATTAAATTTAGCATTCTCTTTGAAGCCACTAGAAAGATGTCTTCTCCCCAATTCAATTTTAACCCAATACTTCAAAAGGTTATTAATTAAATTGATTTGAGCGTGAATTTACAATCAACAATAACAAAAATCCCCAAAATATAAATTCGAACCACAATAAAATAAAGAACTTCAATTCGTATGTAGTAATGGCAAATAGCCCCTAGTCCTAATGAATTTGAATTCTAAATCAATATTAACACCATAAATTGAATAAATAAACATATAAATGAATCTAAGAATAATTTCATACGAATGAAAACTCGAATCATCTTACTGGGCTTAGAACAGAAAGACAGGTCCAAACTTAAAGAATTTGAAATGAAAATCATACACAGTAAATTAGTTTTATTGACGAAACAACAAGCATATACCTTGAATTCGAACTTGTGTTGAATGAAAATAAGAATCTAAAAAGAAGTTTTAATTTTTGACTTTTGTTATGAGCTTTCAATGGCAGGTAAACGAAAAAGAAAAGAAGAAAGCACAATTTATAAAAGCGGCAGATGCAAGAAATCCATCCAATCAAATTTAAAGGAACGTTTAAGATCTATCTGGGAATATCAAAAGGAGGAAAATTTTATGGGTTTCGAAATGGTTGACTTGGAAAGTCAAAAGCATCTATTTACAAGGGTGGGCAAGTGTTACCCCCAATTCTTACTCCAACAATGTCAAAACCAAGAAGAGTAGAAGAGAATGATTTATAAGAGATGATAACATCAACAAAGCCTTTTAAAGGAGTCGAAGGGGTGCTATAGAAAAAAATGGATGTGCTATAAGCTTTCAAAGGATCAAAAAGGGATGAAAGCACCCTTTCACTTCAATTGCTCCCTTTCGAAACAGATGCTTCCACATAAATGAAGATGCTTCGAATAAATTGAGGAACACCTTTCGAATGCAATAAATTACACCCACTCATATATGCGCCAAACTTTTCGAAACTAAATGTTTCGCCTTTATTCACACTCCACAGAAGGATGTTTTGTTAGGGCAACCCCTTCAAAAGCATAAATAAGCTTTTCGAACCGATCAAAACCGTTTGCAATTAAGAAAGAAGAGCTTGCTAAGGTTTAATATTGCAATCTACTACATTAGAGGATGGGGTTTCGCATCAATCAGCAAGTGTGCCATCGAAAGCTACCTTCCGCTTTAAAACATTCAATGTAACTCCTTCAAAGTTCCAAAGAACCAACTATCGACAAAGTCGAAAGCCCGTACCTTTTCTTACTTGCAAAAACACAGCAACACAAAGTAGAGAAATGCACCTACCCCTTTCGATGAAGTCGAAAGCACTCGAGTCCATTAAAAAGCAATGCAAAAGGATGCCAAAATGTGAATGGCAACGAAAGGTATCCAAGGCTACCTTTTGACCAAGTCGGAAGGACTGGTTCGAAAGGTGCTAACCCGCACCTAGAAATAAAACCCTAGGGGTCTGGTTTAAGGATGATTCACTCACTTCGTTCTTGTACTCTCTTAAATTTGTAAACCTTAATTCTCAAATTAGATTGGGAACTCGACTACTTTGTATACGTAAGTTTCAAATTGAGAAGGAATATGTTGAAAGCAAGTTTATAATACTTCGAGTATGTTATCTGATTTTATGTTTCTACGAGATTCCGTTTACAACCAGTTTATGTCAACCTGATCAAAAGGTCACCCTTCGTGGAAGTTGAAACCTTTTTCCCCCAATTAATGCCTCTGAATCCATAAGCCTTTACCTTGCGTTATAGTGAGGTTAGCTTCCAAAGAAGTTGAAACTTTAATTCAATTCATACTCTTAAATTTAGGACCAACCCTTGAGTCACCATAACTACTTCGAAAGGTGGTTTCGAGAGGATGACCAAACTAACTGAAATAGATCGAAAGGTGTTTCTGAAGAGGAGTCCTGGTGGTTTGACTGATTCGAAAGGTATAAAAAGGGAATTATAACTATCTATACCTGACCGAAAGGTATCAACTACCTTCATTTGATCGAAAAGAGGTTTCGAATGAATCACTTATTCTCTAAACTTTCTTTGGGGGTGTTGACAAGTTTTCTTGTTAACAGTTTATATTTAAAAAAGGGATTTTAAATTTGATTTATTTTCTTTAGGAAAATCAATGTGATTCTAAAGATTATAAAAGGATGTTATAAATTATCCTTTGTGATGGTTAACCTTTGATTTAAAAATTTATAAAGGTAATTTAATTTAATTCTTATATTTTGGGACAATAAATATTGTTTTAAATTTATAAATAATAATTTATAAATAAGATCTTTTAAAAAAAAAGGAATTGTTCCAAATTAAAACTAAGTGTAAATTGTTTTGGGTTTATAATATGCAATCTTCTGACATTTGATTTGACATTTATTTTAGTACACTTAGAAAATTTAATTTGCCCATTTAAAAGAATATTTTAAAGAGTGTTTTTAACTATCTTTAAAAGTAATGTGATTGAACATCAAGTGCAAGTGAAAACAACGATCTTTTCATTTCCGATAGTTGATTTATCGACTACCTACTTTGATTCTGCTTTCTTCTTTATATTTTGTCATTCTAAGATAATATGTTGCTCGTTTGAGCTTTATTATCCTTTTTTGGGAATGACTAAACCCAAAAAGCTAATGAGGGCCAAGCTATGTGCGGTTGCTCTCATTTAGGTATTTTCACATCCACTCTAGACTGGATTCGGTTGTTGCACATTGACATATAAATACTCGGATTCTCGGTAACAGTTGGCGAGGTCCGGCTTGGAGATTTTCGAGAGCCATCGGAATTCTCAAGTATATTTCTAGAGGTATACTTTATGTAAAGGGAGCTCACCCTCCTAGTCATTGTTGAAAAAACTTCTCTTGTTCCCTTGTTTTTAATTAAAATCTTTGAATTGTTTCCTTAATTGCATTAAGAACTGCCTTGTGTTCTTCTCTTTGTTTAATTATTTGTGTCTATTCTTTCAAGTCTGAAAATTGATATTACTTATGCCTATTTATTAATTATGGAATTTGTTATTACCAGTAGCCACCCTTTTTATTTTGATTGTTTTAGTTGCTTATTTCCATTCTTTCATGGTTGGATTGTTGTTATGACTTGTTTTCCATTTCTTCATTTATGTATGTTATTCATGTGAGGTAAAAACATATTCCGTATTAGCGGCGTGGTCTCACAAAATTTATATATGTTCATCATATTACTTGAGTTTTCTCACGTTGGTTTTCTAGACTGGCCTGAGTGTTATTTTATTATAATGCTCGAGTCAGACCGAGTTTTTCTCAGGTTGGCTTTGGTAATATGAAGCTATTGGAGTAGAGCTGGATGTTCACATATCGTAGTGTTTTATTTTCCATTGTATTATATTGCATACCTATCAGCAATTGTAAGGTCAGAATTTTATAAACGTCCAGCTGAAAACGTTTGTTATTAACTCTTATGTACTCTGTATTTTGGAACGACAGTTTTGACCGTCTTTGTTGTATTATATGTTGATTATTCCGTAGTGAGATTCTGATTTTCCTGTTTTCTATTCTTTTCTTTTTATTTTACACTAACAATCTGTCTTTCGGATGATTGGATGTTTAGCATTTGAATAACGTGAAATGTCGATTTTCGATGGTTGAAAAGGCAGCTCGTTTCAGTTTTTTTTTGAAATTGTAAATTCTAGGTACGTTTTTTGAGCCGACGCCATCCCACTATTCGATAACGTTCCTTTTTGTATTCCATCTATTTACTATTTAATTGATGTCTAGACGAGACAAAAAAAGAATGACATTCATCCTTTCAAACTCTATCTTCTTCTCCATGAAATTTCTTAAACAAAATGGCGAGCAATAAATTTTGATTGCATCAAAGTCGATTTTGTTTCTGCAGACGAGTCGAAACAACAAGGAAAGAGAGGTTGTTTTATCCTGTAGACGACGGCGTTTGTCTAGATCGCTTTGCACTACTGAGCAGAACGTCGAAACGTCTTCAAGAGAATGACAACATACACGACTCAGGCGAAGTGCAACATTTCCAATGATCTCACCAGTTGGACGATCAGAATCTTAAATCTTGAATAGTCATGGTTGGTGGTCCTGTATTTTTTGTATGCCTCAGTTTTAACTTTCTCGTCCGTCTCTCTTTGATTCTTTCGCATGGTCCTTTCCTACGTGAATATGCAATTATGCGACTGAACTTTACACAGTGCAGCAAGATTGCTTTAATGCAAGCATCATCATACCATCACGCGACTATTGATGTGATATGCATGAGAGATGCTTGAGTGGTTCATACAACTTGTTGGTACACGCAATTATTCAGATTTCATTTTCATATTTCATTATGCTGTGACAGTAAAATGATGTTAACAGCTAAAAGAAACTTATCATCATGTAATCCGTATGTTAACAACGGGCATATTATTATGGACACGCACCATTAAATGCTTGCTTGTGTTTAATATTCGAGGAGTTATACACACACCATTAAAAGCTTACTTGTCGTTAATATTCAAGGAGTTATTTATACACACATGTATATGTATGTGTGTATAGATAGTAGACACACACATATATGGACCAGCATCTCATACAAAGTAGAGTGACTCATACCTATTTCACTCGTGGATATTGCTGATTAATAATAAAAAATGGAGGTTGTTATCGTTGCTGTCCAAAATTCCATTGAGTTAGAATATGTTGGGAACTAGGAAAAATTGATGTCATTTGGATGAGATATTCAGAGATGTCTGAGTGGTTCATAAAAAGTGGTGGTACACAAACAGTCAGATTTCATTATGTAGCGAGAGTAAAATGATATTGACAATTAATGAAACTTGATCATCATGTAACCCCGATGTTAAAAACTTGCATATTATCATGGACACACTCCATTAAAGTCTTTCTTTTTCAAAAATAAATAAATAAATAAATTTATATTATTTGCTCTTGTACAACGATCTGCTATTTTTAAAAACATAACAAACTTCTGCTCCACACTGCTAAAACTTTGTTTGTCACCAATATGCAACGAGTGTATATATGCATATATAACAAATGTTCTGATTTAAATAATTATATTTTCACTCTCTTTTCACTTTATTATATTATTTAATTCACAGTATTCGGTTGAAATCGGAAGGAAATAAGATATAGCAAAACTGAGGTGACTTATTGTCACTAATATTCAACGACTAGCTATATATAACAAAGGCTCTGCTTTAAATAATTATAATTTTTAATCTCTTTTTACTTTATTATATTATTTAATTTGGAGTGTTCGGTTGAAATCAGGAGCAATTAAGATGTGCAAGAATGATAAGTATTTTTATTTTTTTTATAAACTCTCGATAAAAAGGATCTTCGATGGGGACGGCGGAACGACCAACTATAGAAAGGATTAAGTTATGCGTATCCGCTTAAATTCATTGCACCTATAAGCAACATAGTACTGTATTTTACAAAAAGCATGTGCAAGGAATGGCTCGAACCTCGGTCTGTTATCAAATCTAGACATCTATTTTTCATTGCACTACACCTGTGAACAATGAGGTGTACCCTTTTGCTATGCCTCAAAACCTTTCTGATTTCAAACATATGTTCCTAATTAAATAATTATGTTTTCTCCCTTATCACTTGGTTTTAATATTTTATTCGGAATATGTGGTTGAAATCAGAGGATGCGAGACACAGCGAAAATAAAGTGTGGAAAGCGTTATTTAAAAAGAATGTGTGGTGGAGATCAAAGAGCCACATGGACGCTGCAAAATAGGGGTGTCATTGAATGCTTCTATAAACACACATGTATGTTTATATGTGTGTGTGCACATACATACATATATGTGTGTGCACACACACATCACCTTTATTTTTTCTTTTTTTCACCCACATGATTCTTTTTAAATAATATAATGAAGTTCATAGTACGTAGAGTGGTCATACATAATTACTCGTGCATATTACCGATAGATTATTGTTTTGAGATCATCACAATGCACTAAATTATGATTGTTTCCTAATTCCTAGTAACAAAAATATATATAAATATTTGAAATTAACCAGAGTTTAGTTCTGTTATGGTATGTGTAAACTGTACTAAACAAATTTATGTTGCTCTTTTTCAAGTATCATTTATTTATTTATAACACCGAAAATTCTCAGAATGAAATCAACAAGATTTAAGTTCGTGTCCAAATTAATTTAGACATTATATATGAACTAAAATGATCAAATAATAGTTATGCTAACTATTACACTATAATTTCTACAAAGTAAAAATTACTAATGTTCGAAGGGAAAGTTTCTTTGCATGCAATTTTGAGACCTATTTACTGGCTTCCAATGAGAGAGCATGCAATCCTAGAACATGATACAAAGTTTCAACCAAGGCCAATATCATTATTTGATTGAGACAGGAAGCCCTGTTGAGAGTATCGGTTGCCAAAGCACCAAAGCAATTCAATTAATAATAATGATCGACGGCTTAGATAGCCCAGGCCGAGATCAATAGTTAAGATAGAAGGAAGATATCCAAAAGGCTATACATGAGAGCATCACGTCAACAATCTGCATCAAATTACACTCAACCAGATGATTACAAGCGTTCAAATCAAGATCGCTCATAGCAAGCCAAATCATCAATCAATGAGTTCATGACTTATTGGCTATAAACAGGTGTTTAATCCCAAGGCATAAGAGATCTTCTAGTAGAAAAGAACAGAATAAAAATAGCACTTTCCTACATTAGAGCTCTAATCAAACATTCATTAATGGCGAAAACACTTAGATTCAATGTAATAGACTTCTCGGCTATATAAAAGTGACCAAATAAGAAAAGGACAATGAATGTAGGGATTTTCGGCCCAAACGACTATAAATGTCTCGGTGTTATTTACTTTCCGCATTTTACCCTTTCGGTATTTGTTTTTGTTACCTTACAGTTTAACATTCACCTTCCAAGTTTGATTAAAACATATCGCGGTAATATTCACATTAGCTTCTGTGGCTTTACCTTCAGATTTCGAGGTGCTGGTGTGGGCAAAATTTGCAATAACATTTTTTGCGCTGGAAGGAGAGCCCGATCCTCCACATTTCTTTTCCTATCGAAGATCCAACAAGAGCCTTTCAACTAGTTTTTGTCTATTCCCGAAAATAAATGAGTCATTTCAAAACTACCCTTCAACCTTCGCATTCGGTTTATTGAAGAAGACAACAATGAAATATTGATCACTCTCATTTTGAACAAAGAGAATAGTAGAGAGTATGGTCCTATCTATGAACTTTAGACTTCCCATATTAAGCAGCTTTCGGAATACCTTCAAGAATCACTTCATGAATCAGCCCAGCTCAGAAAGATTGTCAAGGCCCTGAAGATGAAGTTAAGGACCTGTCCATCAGATTATTATAATATGAAGATCTGGTTCCTTCCAACAAGAGATCCCCACTGGTTACCTTAGATGATGGATTTCAAAAAAAAGCTGAAGCATGATCAAGACCTTACCCCACTCAATCAAAGCTTGTCTTAGATATTCATGGAAACTCCTGATGAGCTCTCTTATCCCAATTAACCCCACTAAAGAAAGAAAATCCAAAGAGTGAGAAGTAATGCGCCTACCACTGAATGAATGGACATGAAATAGACAAATGTCGAAAGCTCTCTTACATGATCTATAAATTCTTACGAAAAGAGGAGTTAACTAAATTCATCAAGCATTAGATTAAATATCCTATTTTAGAATTATTCATTTAATTTTGCTTTTACGATTCCAGGAGAACTCTATGTAACCCATGTCAAATGAATACATAAGTAGTTTCTTTGCACAAAGATGACGTTGCAAGAAGAATTCTTTTCGTATGTCTTATAAAGCACCCCAGTTCTATTAAAGTGCTTATCTCGGTTACAACTTCAAAAGTTTCAACTCCAAAGAGGAAGGGCGCCACATAATTTTGGATCTCCTAAGTTTAATCAATGGATCCCCTTACATCCGTCTTCGGCATAACCCTTTCTTAGGTTCCGACTTTGGGGGAATATTCAAGTCTTGGTATTCACTGTGTCCGTTTCAATACATTTTCTCTTCTTATGAAATTTTGCATATCATACTTGTATTTAGGATTTAAGAACTAAGATTCCCCATTCAAACTTGCATTTAAGATTCAAGGACTGAAACTCCCTATTGTCTGATGACATCACTGAAGAGTTTCGTCTTTGTAAAATATATATATATGAATAATAATAATTCGATCAACAATAATCTTTCTCAAACTCGAAACAACTTCCTATTGAACACTGTGATTTAAAAAAAGGATGTGATATCAAAATTATTTACGAAATAGTTCGAAGATATTCTTTTCGAAGGACCCATATTTCACATCTCCCAAGTTACAACTAACTTTCCATGAAACCGTTAAATTAAAATGGATTTTGATGGCAACACCAGTCAAAAGCGGTTGTAGATGGCCGACACCAGAAAAAATGGTTGTAGATGGTCGACACCAGCCATAAGTGATTGTAAATTGGGACTTAACGTTAAGTTGGTAGACCTCACCATAAGAGCACCCTTATAGGGATGCACAACAAAGTGTAAGGACAATATCACACGGGTTTAAAAAGACGTTAAAAAATCGAATGCATGCTGATAGTGAGTCATGGTCAGTGGAATTATGCACTAGGTAGATCCACAGTTAGATCAAAATTTTGGGTAAATTTCGAAAAATAGTGAGCCATGGTCGTGTAGTACAATGCATAAGGTAGGTTTCCAACTAGATTAGAATGTTGGGTAGATCAATTTTCAATTAGATTAGAATGTTGGGTAGATTCCAAATTAGATTAGAATGTTGGGTAGATTTTGGAATTTAATAAATTAAATACAAATATAATGATCATTAAATATTGGAATTTGTGAATTAAATATTAATTAAATGGATTTGATGATTTTATTTAACTCCTTTTAATTAATAAATAATACTGGTGATTAAATTTTTAATTTTTTTTAGCAACAAATGGTTTGAATAATTAATCAAAAAATTTATGTTATTATAACAAGCCGATTTTTACTGACGATTTTTTATTTAATTTGTTTTTATTTATTTCATAATTTTTAAGCTGGAAAATAAAGAAATGATCTTTTAACGATTTATCGGCAAATGGCAGTATTTTTTGATTTTACAGAATTCCACAACCAGTGTATACTATTTTCGTTTTTGGTTCGTGTCGCTATTTTGAGTGAAAATATATTTTTGTTTGTCGTCCGTAGTCCATATGCGGATGTAATCTTGTGTAACAAGTGCTGGAAATATTGGTATAAACTTAGGTAAGTTTAGACAACCTTTCATTTCACTTTTGATTATCGGCCCCCACTTTTCTATCTTCGTTCCACTTTCCAGTTGAAAGAAAAAAATGGACGTGACTTCAAAATTCGGTATCAAATCCAATAACCGATGAAAAAGTGTAAAGTAAAGCTTTTTGAGCATAAGCTTCGATTAGGTATAGGTCTCGTAGGATATGGTTTTGATATGAGGGGATCGACTTTCTTGGCAGCCGCTAGGGCTTCGTTTTATCGGTAGATGAGGCGGAGATGGGGCACGCGGCCACTGTAATCGCATTCTACGTGAGATGGCGCACGTCAGAAGGAGGCACGGCGGATGCGATCACCTTTGGCAAGTTGCGATGGTCGGCTATGGTAAATGGAGGGAATGTCGCTTTATGATTCGGTAGTCGATCTTTGATGTGGTAACAGAGAGCGCTTGGTGATCAAGATGGGCGACGCGATGGAAAAATCAGTTCGAAGAATCATTGGGATTTGAGCTAGAAATTTGACGGAGAGGAGCTCGGCCATGGGTTTCGTTTGCAGGCTAAGGTTAAGGACGGAAGGAGTTTTTAACAGGGTAATTTAAAAGTTAAAGATTATTATAATTATTATATAATTGAAATCTTGTAAAATGTGCAACTCTTTCATGTGAGGTTCGGATTGGATGCGACAAGTTGCGTTGTGGTCGTATCAGCAAGTGCTACGCTATGGAGTTAGTTTTGTTTGATTTGAAGTTTGTTGGAATTTATGCTAAAATCGAATAGTCGTTCGGTTTAAGTCCAAATCGAGGTGCTTCATTGGAAATTGGAATCGATGTGAGTTAACTCACATTCACTTTTACGGTATCATATCTATGATGTTATAAATTATTATCGATTGCTTGGATGGTAGTTAGATTGTTTGATTGATTGTTTGATTGAATTTCCATTTGGAAAATGGATAACATATTAATTTGATCGTAATGAACCCATATGATTATATATATATATATAATCCACAACCATTATTTTGCAGGAAAAATTTATAGAGAGACCCTGAGAGGTTTCTCACCAACAATTATTTATTTTTCATCCTTGTGATGTTATATTGATGGTTAATTGAAATAAATCTTGATATTCTATTTAATTTGTTAAATGTCGTTATAGTGATTTCGCTATACCAGCATTTATTAGTTATCATCCCCCAAACCCTGTCATATGCTTTTGAACTTAAGGTTTTGTTTTCACTAAACATAATGTTAAAATTCATTAATCATTTTAACTAATGATAAATCAAAATAAATCATTTTAACTAATGATTTTGAAATTAATTAACCAATCCAATAAATGGCGTTAAAATTGGTTTATCTTTGATTAAATGAGATAGGATTTAATTAGTCATTTTAACTAATGATTACTTGAGTTAAACTAATTATGTTAATTAATGATAATTGAAATTAATAATAATTTTAATTAATGATATTTAAAAGTAATTAATCATTTTAAATAATGATATTTGAATTTAATTTATCATTTTTAGTTAATAATGTTTTTGAATTTATTAATCTATTTGATTAATGAGATTTGAATTAATTAAACCATTTTAATTAATGATTCAAAACTTTTATTAATCACTTTAATTAATGATTGTTTTAAATTTAACTAATTATTTAACTGATGATATTTGGAATTTATTTAGATCATTTTAATTAATGATGTTGATAGTTAATAAATCATTTTAACAAATGATGTTTTAATTAATTATTTTAACTAATAATTTTGAATTTAATTAATTTAATTAATTTATGATTATTTGAACATAATTAATTGTTTTAATTAATGGTATTTAAAATTTATTTACCATTTTAATTAATGATGTTTGAGGTTAATTATTCATTTTAACTAATGATTATTTGAATTGAATAAATCTTTTAATTAATGATATTTAAAGTTAAGTAATTTAATAAAAGTGATTAAAGTAAATAAACTGATTTAATAAAGATTTAATGTTGATTTGCCGATAATATAAAAGTGTTTGGGAATAATTAACTATTTTATTAAAGATAATTGATTTGTTTACTTAAAAGAGATTGTAAATGTGATTATTTATCTTTCAAGATAATTAATGTTGTTTTAAATTTATAAAGGTATTTAAATTGCTTTATTATCTTTTTGGATAATAAATATTTTTTGTATTTATAAATAATGGTTTATAAATAAGAAAAATCCTTTAAAGAGGATTATTTATAAATAAAGTTAAGTGTAAATTATTTGGGTTTATAGTAAACAATGTTTTAACGTCATTCATATTTTTTCCTTGTTTTTATATACTTAGTATTAGAACTTTTGTCTTATAAAAGTGCTTTCACTGAGAACTGCTAGCACCCGCTACATCAGAATTCAGAATTCAGAAACAATGACTCGACAAACAAGACAGAGAGTTGATAGGAGCCTACAAGGAGGAAGCCAAGAAGCATCCTCTGGATCAAGAGAAGGACCGGCTTCCGTCTACATCACTAGAGACGAGATGGAGGCTATGGCCAACTCATTGCGCGAAAGCATAATGAAGAGTCAACAGGAGATGCTGCAGAATTTCCTCGAGCAGATGAGGGCGGCAAATATGCAAAACCTTGGACCAGCTACAACAGCTACGAGTACGGGACAAGGAATAAGGATTGCAGATGCGAATGAAGGACAGGCTCAAGGCCAGAATACAGGGATTGAAGGTGGTCAACAAGGCCTTGGGGGCAGACCCTCAGGGTCCGATACTGGAAGACCAACAGACGGAGCCCAACAGACCGGAGCCAATGCATACGCCAACGAGCCACCAGAAGAGTACGTACCGGAATTCCCTTCAAGGCTCGGGGGGCAGGACAGAAACTTGACAAGGGGGCAACCCCTAGACGGAGATGAGAGAATGATAGGCCTAATGCGACGAATCATGAGAGGAGGATTGCCTAGCGGAGGCCTAGAAGAAGTCAGTCGGAGTCCATTCACTCCGAACATCCGAAATGCAAGGAACCCTCCAAAGTTCAAATTACCAGCGCTAGATCCCTATGACGGAAGATCAGACCCAACCGTACACATCACAAGATATATCAGGCACATGGAAGTACTGGGGGCATCCGAGGAAGTGATGGCACGGTGCTTCCCTCTATATTTATCAGATTTAGCTTCACTATGGTTCAGACAACTAGAGACTGGATCAATTGGAACATGGAGCGAGCTCGTTGATTGCTTCATGAGACAGTTCAGGGTCCACGTGACGCGACCCAAGAGTGTGATGACTTTAGCAACAATCAAGCAGAGGACCGGAGAGTCCATAAAAGATTTTCTACTCAGATTCAACGTGACAGTGACTTCTGTGGATCGCCCGGATCCATCAATGATTTTGATGGCGGCGGTGGCAGGAGTCGCGGAAGGCACCAAATTTAAGGATTCTCTAACTAAAGATCCACCGCAAGATCTTGGAGAATTCTTCCATAAAGCTGAAAAATTCATTCGATTAGAAGAATCACGAGTCGAGAGTCGTGAAATAAATGCCACGAAAAGCATAGGAACCTCTGGAGAGCAGTCCGGAGCGGACAAGGGAAAAAGGAAACAGGATGACAGACATGATGGTCCTGATAAACGGAAGAAATTCCGAGAACCAAGATTCAGGCAGTACACAGATCTGAATGCAAGCCTAGAAAGAGTCTTCACTGAAACCAGGGGGCAACTTCACTATCGAAAGCCACCTGTAAGGGATCCCACCGAGCGGGAGCGCAGGACTGGAAAATATTGCCTATTCCATGAGCTGGATGGGCACACCACAGATGAATGCCGTCACTTGAAGGATGAGGTGGAAGAACACGCTAGAGGTGGTAGATTGCCGCAGTATGTCAGAGAACGGACAACAGCGACAAGGCATGAACAACTACCGCCTCCACCTTGCAGGAACGATCCTGGATCGGGATCACGACTTGTCATCAACTGATCAAAGATGGCAAGGGCCAAGTCCACGATCTGGACTTCGGTCGAATAATTTTATTTAGATTTATTTTCAGAATAAAACGGTTACTCCACTTACACATGTACGGGAACCGGAGAGATCCCTAGGCATGCTCTGAGATGGAGATGAACCTCTACGCCCGGAGAGGCAATCCTTAGTTTTTTCTGATGTTTGAGATTGAACATCTAGAACTTGAATTTTAATAAATAAATTTGAACTTCTTGCAATAAACCTTTTGACCGGAGAGTCAAAGGATGCACATTGAACACCAGTATAAACATGATCGCTTTATAACCCCATCCGGAGAGACGGGGTCTGAAGGCAAGAAGTGAGTTGCTTCGCCGGAGAGCGACGGGATCGACTCACTTATACAAGAAAGATCGCCTTCACCCGGAGAGGTGAATCCAGAAGGCAAGAAGTGAGTTGCTTCGCCGGAGAGCAACAGGATCGACTCACTTATCGTCGTTTCCCCTTCACCAGAGAGTGACAGGATGGGATCCGACAAGAGTCCGGAGAGACTATGATCGGCCGATGATTCAGGTCATGACATCGCTTAATGTTCAACTGCTTTGAACCGGAGTGCAAGAAGTGGGTTGCTTCGCCGGAGAGCGACAGGATCAACTCACTTAAGCGCTGTTTCCCCTTCACCGGAGAGTGACAGGATGGGATCCAGCAAGAGCCCGGAGAGGCTATGATCGGTCCCGAACGACCATGATATCGCTATACGTCCTAACTGGGACCAGAGTGCAAGGAATAGAAGGCAACGCCAGAGAGCAATGGGATCTTTCTATTCAATCACTGAGTCTAGAATGAGCTCAGTAAGGGTTTAGAGCAGCCAATAATAGTCCAGAGAAACTATGAAACTTCATTCTCAACTCCTACGGGAAGAACAAACATTGATTTGGCTTCGAACAGCCACATACTTGATCGATAATGCCACAGCTATCAACGAAACATGAATTTATTACACTTGATATAAGACCGTTCAAAACATACCTTTTACAAAAAGGCATGTTTTGGGGGGCAATCCCAACTTTTGGCAAAGTTGAGATACCCATAATTTACTAGAAATCAACGATTACTATTCATGAATATCAACCATGCATTACAGGATAACCATGGATATCGATGAATTTTGTCCGAGTCCAGAACGGGCCACAGTTGATAGGACACGACAAGAAAGATCATAGGAATCTGCATTCCAAATTTCAAGACAATCCGAGGTCGTATGCTCAAGTTATGATGGAATCAAGATAAGAGGAATTGACATTGCTCGGTTCGAACCCATAGTGTTCGAACCCATCATGTTCGAAACCATCGCCCTGCTTATGTTCGAACCCATCTGGTTCGAACCCACGAAATAAGTCTGCGCCTCGAATCCATAAGCATTTGCCCCAGTTCGAATCGATGGAGTTCGTAGCCATCGGTTCGAAACCATCTATTTCGAACCCACCTGCGTTCGAACCGATAGCACTGCCATACCAATCTCGAACCCATCGGGTTCGAGTCCATCTAGTTCGCATCCATTAGCCTTGACTCCACTTCGAACCCATCACAAAACCTAGCTTCGAACCCATCACAGAGCCACACTTCGAACCCATCACGAGGCCATACTCCGAACCCATCCTGAGTAGCTTCATTCGAACCGACTGAGTCAACCAATCACGATGACGTGTCTTCCATCGGTTCGAATGCGCCGAGAGATATGGAGTCGAAGCGGTCAACACGGAGAAAAGTCCGGATCGATTCGAAGCTTGCGCTCCACGTCACCACGAAGTCGCGTGCCACACTGGTTTCGAAACCATCGTTTCGAGTAACAGGGGTTCGAAATTAACAGCCTGGCTATGAAGTCAATTTCGAACCCAACATATATCCTAACCTACTGATCCAAATGCCGTGAAATTTTCACAGATGCTTGCATACATGATGAAGAATGTCCACGCCAAATTTCACCTCGATTGGATGAATTCTTGATCGGTTCGAATGGAGTTCGAACCGATGCCAAAGTGGGCCCAAACTTTCCGAGACCGTACGTGTGGGCCCCCTCACGTGCCAGAAGAGGTCTCCCAAGTTTTCAGCGAGATAGCAGCAGCCTACGCCTATAAATAGACCTCCAGATCATTCAGAAAAGGGGATCTTTCCGCGATTGAACGCCAAGACTCTGCCGGATTCGAGTTTAACTATCAGAACCACCGTTGTACCTGAATTTCAGAACTACAATTCATTGTAATCCGCTGTAATCGATTGTAATCAGCGAAGAACATCAATAAAAGGAAAAACCTTTGAAGTGGACGTAGGCCGGAGATAGCCGAACCACTATAAAATCGTGTGTTCTTGCTTACATTTACTATTTTGCTACGTAGATCTGCGATTTGTGTTTGGATATTGCTGATTTATATTCCAACACTGGTGCTTTCACATTCATCGGGGTTTGTGACCAATTTTGGTGCAAACAAAAAGAACGTTTTAAAGTAGTATTTTTAAAAGTGTTTTTACCAATACTATAATATGGAAATCAAGCGCAAGTTCAGTTTTTTTAATAGTAAGGTTCGATTTTGGTTATGGAAAAATAGTTTCGTAATCAATATCGCTTATATGCAAATGATTTAGTCATACTTTTATACGCTAAACATTGAGGCTTGGAATCGTTTCTATCTCGAAAGTTAAAGCTGTCATCAAGGCGATGCCTAGAGGTAACACTACCTCAACTTATCTGGATGCCTAGAGGTAACACTACCTCAACTTATCTGGCTTCATTTTCAACCGAGAGGTTGCACTTGTTTCACATCGACGAGTAGTGGTAAATTTATGATATTTAATTTCCATATACGATCATTTTAATTATCCTCAATAATTGGTTTATTAATTATTGGATTCAACTTTCTTCATGGTGTATTGTCCCCTTAAAAACGATTTACTGCTCTTTGAGTTTTGATTTCCTTTGTCGAAAATGACTAAAACTAAAGCACAACAAAGAGACAAGCTACGTGGAATTGCTTCCATTAGGTTATTTCACATCTCATCTAGATTTTGGTGTACCGTCACCTTAAAACGGTTAAGATTTAGATGTGAAATATTCAGATACGTGGTAAGGTTGGCGGGGTCTGGCTTGAAGGTTTCCTAAATGAGCTTCTTAGAAGTATATTTCTAGAGGTATACTTCAAGCGGTGTGCACCTTCCTAGTCATTTGTTGGAAAATTTTCTTTCTTGTATGATTCAAATCCTTAAATCTGTTTATCTTTAAATTGCCACAAGAGAAGTCTACCACTCTTCCCAGTGTTTAAGTATTGATTTAGACCATTCTATCAAGTTTGGACCGTTACCTTATTTTGTCCATTCCATTAAGTTTGGATTGTTGCCTTATTTTTTCCATTCTATCAAACTTGGACTATTACTTTGTTTTATCCATTCTTTCCAGTTTGGATTTTAGTCGGGTTTTCGTCATTCTTCCAAGGCTGGCTTTAATATTATTTATGCCCATTCTTATTTGGATTTGTTTCATGATGTTTATTTCTGCCCTTGTCTGTATGGATGTTAATCTTGTGAGGTAAAAACTCATTTCATGTTAACGGCGCGGTCTCATGGAACTATTATATGTTTCCCATTATTTAAGTTATCTCACACTGGTATTTCCAGACTAATCCGAGTGTTATTTTATTATAATGCTCGAGGTCAGACCGAGTATTTTCCCAAGCTGTCTTTTGTGTTATGGAGATCTTGAAGAGGAGCTGGAGGTTCACCCATCGCAGTGTTTTATTTTCCACTGTATTATATAGTATCCCTATCAGCAACTGTAAGGTCAGGATTTTATAACTGTCCAGTTGATAAGGTTTGGTTCTAACTTTGATATACGTTGTATTTTTTTAATGACGATTCTACCGCCCTTATTATATTATATACTGTAGATTCCAATGTTCGATTCTGATTTTCTCCGTTCTCCGTTCTTTTTTTAGTTACCCTTACAATCTGCCCTTTTATTGATTAGATGCATGATATTTGAACACATCGGTGTTGACTTTCGATGGTCAAAAAGGCAGGTCGTCACAAATATCATTATTTAAATTATTGACTAACTTCAAATATCATTAATTAAAATGGTCAATCAATTTTGATAACGTTAATTAAAATGATTAATTAAATTCAAATCTCGTTAATCAAAATGATTAATTAATTTTAAACATCATTAATTAAAATGATTAGTTAATTTAAATTACCATTAAGCAAAATGATTTATGAATTTTAAACATCTATTTTTGAGAAAATACAAGCTCATGTACAACACATACACAAGAGTTTAGGTGAAGATATTCAATAAATGACAGTATAGCGAAAGTTGTTATAACAACACTTGAAAAATAAAAATAGAATATCATAATTAATGTCAACTAAACATCAATAAAAACAACATAAGGATGCAGATAAAATTTAAATTGACGAGAAACCCCATAGAGTCTCTCTATAAATGTCCCTTGCAAAACAGTGGTTACGGACTGTATATAATCATTTGGGTTCCCTGCAAATCAGATAATATATCATTGGTTTTCCAAAACGAAAATCCGATCCAAACAATAAATCAAGCAAAAATTTAAACTACCATCCAAACATTCAAAAATAATTTTTAACATCATAGATATTTTATATTTTATGTAAAGGTAAGTAAAATAACCGAAAGTCCAGTTGAGGTCGAAGCGTTCTGGTTTGAACTACAATTGAATGCGCATTCGATTTTAGCAGAAAATATATAAGCTCCAAACTCCATCAATCTAATTCCAAAATGTAGATATCATCATTACAAATCTAACGCATTCGACCACATTTGAATCTGACCTCATATGAAACTGATATTGGGTTTATTAGATTTTATAATCAAATAATATAATTAAGTCTTTAATTACATCATTAATTTACCCTAATCAACTCGTTAATTACCTTCATTAACAAACCTACCCACCGAGTATACATTCGCGATCATCACCGTCTCACGCCACCACTAGCCACTGCTCTTCTGCTGTCATCTTCCCTGACCACGATGACCTTAACGTCACCGAGTTCACCCCTCGCTGTCATTGCTAGCCCGTGATCGAGCACCGAAACCCATCACCGTTCACCTCGACGCTGCCGCCATCACAACCTAACATTGATCGCCACGCCGCTGCCAAACGAAAGGTTCACTTCAACCCCAACAACTTTGCTTCAGTACCGTCGCCTATAGATTGTCATCGATGATGAAACCTCAAACCCTAGTTGCGTCGTTCTTAGGCAATTTCCAACCACTCCAAGTCATCGATCGACAATCCTATCAGTTACTTCACTCAGCACACCACCACGAACATATTTTGGTTAGGACCTAAGCCTAATTTAACCCCTAACAGTGTTGATCATCTCTGATTGTTGGATGAGGGTTTGAGAAAATGGAAGCTAGGATTTAATTTTAGGGTTTGAGCAAAAATAAAAGGGTATGTGTCCTTATATAGGTGATTAAACCAACACTATTCACGCCCAAAAGTTTATGAACTCCAATCAAAGCATAGTCACTTGCGTTCCTATCTAAATACCCTATTCTGAACTTAGTAGAACTATTATCAGGACCTAATTCCATAATATACAAAAGTTAGCTTTTAAAATCAAATTATATTATTTTAACTCTCTAAAATCAATAGCTATGCATTACGAGCTCGCTCGATCACATGATATGTTCGATCGTCACAAAACTCGTGGGCGTACGACAGTTCATTATTTTGATCAAACGACAATAGTTTCATAAAAATCCGATACAGTGTCCCAGAATGATAATTTCACATATTTATATATTGTTTTATATTTTTAATCCAATTATTGATATCTTTCTAAACTATTTATTATATTAAATAAATTAGCAAATAAAATTTCCCAAATACTATTTATTAACTAAAAGGGGTAAAATAAGACCATTAAATCCATTTAATTAATATTTAATTCATAATTCAAATATTCAAATGACCACTATATTCGAATTTAAGTTATTAAATTCCGAAATTCAATTATTTAAAAATTTAAAATCAAACGATCAAATTCTGGTTTGTTACATTTTCCCCTCTTAGAAGAATTTCATCCTCGAAATTATCATGGAGCAGAAAATGTGATACCCTTACCCAAAAACAAAATTAAATTTCTTAGTTAGCTTTCAATAACCTGATTAGTTATATTTTCCATATGGAAAATCCTTATGGTCACAAATTCCTAATTCTCGGGACTACTTCAACCGCGTAATTAATGCACTAATTTCCCATGAAAGGGAATACAAGAAATACAATGCACACTTGTTAATCGAAAAGACCAGTTAAATTTTAATATCACACCACTAATTCCTAAGACTATCGGTGATGTCTACAAATCTCTGCACCAACTTTCCTTTTAACTCTGTCGAAAGTTTCAAAAAAATTCAACAACATCTCTGTTGTGCGGTTGATTCAAAAAAACTATAACTTGCATCGATGGGCCCAAATAAACTCAAAAGAAAATAAAAGCCAAGTGCCCTCCAATATCTGGGCATAAAATTATCAACCAATTTTAATTTCTAAATCTATTGCATACCTTTTTGCGTTTGATTTATATTTTTACAAGCAACATATTATCTTGATGCTAATGTAGGTGCGCAAGAAATCAAATAGAAATCTCTTGCTTACCTGTACTTACAGAATACAAAAGAAAGTCAGGTTGACAAAAGATCAATGCACTAGTTATTTCTATCATCAGCTCAAATAACATAGACAATAAAACAATCATAGGCAACAGGGCGATATGATGTGACTGGTAATAACAAGGCAACTCTATATGCAAAGACTAACATGATATAAATCTACATACAACTCTAGCATGAAATAAAGCTACATGCAATCCAAAAGTAACATATCATCCATATGCAACAACATATAGAGAATATTTTGTAAAAAAGCTATGTATCCAATATTTTCAGACTATAAATTTAGATCCAAACGCCTGGTTCTTATATATTCAAAAAAATTCAAATTTCTCCACAAAGAAGTGAATCAAAACATAAATTAATAGTGACAAGGAGAGGACAACTCCTAACGAAACCTGTTATAACTCTAGAATAAAAGCAACATGGAGCATCCAATGATATTCCGATTCCTCCTAAAACAATGGCTAGAGTAAATAAAGATACTTGGCTTGTCTGCCAAATCGGAAATCCCCAAATTACCCAACTTTTATCATGAAAATATTTTGGAAAAACCATTTCAAAAATATTCTTTTCAAACATTTGAAATAATAAAACTGAATCAAAAAAAAAATCAATATAATATTTGTGCTATTTCTTTCACAATTACTTTTCCAAAAGTACCAGGATTTACGTCCTAATAACCAACGACTCAAAACCATGGTTTATAAATTTTAACTTTATAAACCATGGGATATAAGATCATACAATCAAGCAATCAAATAAAATTTCGTATAGGAATAAACTAACATGTAACGTTATTTAAAATGTTAAATGACTAAAAACAAATCTTAGTTTAGGTACCAAACTTTCTTCATTGTCCAAAAATATAGATAGAAATCTAAGCATACCATTTTTCTCGTCAACCGTTGGTTATTGCTTAGAAGATTACCCAAGTTTCCTTGGACAGAATTGAAAGTCACTCTCTAAAATTATCGGTTCCTTAACTATACCAATTTTTCACAAATAACTTATAATTTCTATTTAGTATTTTATTCAACACTAAAATTATTTTATACAGTCATTTCTTTATAAAATAGTAATTCAAATCATACTTCGCTATCTAATTGTATAATACTCTTTTATATCCTAAGAGTACATATAAAACACAAATTTGATATTACTTTTCCAAATTTAGATGGAGACCAAATCAAAATATTGGTGTTTTAAAACTTAGTCACCCTTTTGACATCTTTACCGTAGAGTGTTATAATGAAAGCTGTTTATGGGTTGACCCAATAACACCAAATGTTCACACCGCTTAAATGTTTTAACCAAAATCTATGTTTTTAATACAACACTGTCTATTGTACCTCCCTATCTAATTTAACATACTTTAAAATTTGTGTTAAATTATCAATTCTATTCAAGGGAAAAATTCATTTATCAAATCATCTTTTTATAAAAAAAAAACTCTTTTATTTTGAAATTGATTCCCTTTAAGGTAACTTAAATAATAGATACTTGGTTTTTAATTTCAAAAACTCATTTTTGAAAGCATACTAAATATATTTCTTTTATAAAGTAGCTTTAACAATTTGTTTATTAAAACTCACTTTTGGGTTGTTTGGATTTTTACTCATTTCGATTGCACAATGATAAAGAAAATAATTTACGAATTGCCCCACACTTTTTCTTAAACAAACATCCGATCTTCACTTAGAAGATTATTCATATCACCATAAAACTAATCAAGACAATTTTCTTTGAATTCCCTAAAGAAAGTGCATTCCATTTAAATTTTCTCTTCAAAAATATTTATGTTTACAAATACTTTCAAATAACACTCTTATTACTTCTTTTCAAAAGCCTTTTGAATTTTTTTAAACAACCTTGGGATTTTAATTCAAAAACCCTTTTTAAAACACATTTTATAAATCAAATCTATATAAAATTACCTTTATATAAAATCATTTCATATTATAATAATTTTCCTTTACTATAATAACATTTTCTCAACTATTTATCATCCAAATATCTTCTCTAGCCATTTAGATTATATTAAATAACTTTCTATTAAAAGTTTACTTTTAACTCTTCACTATAACCGAACACCTTATAGTAAAATTGTGAATGTTAATTCACAAGAGGTTTTTTTTATAAATTCAAACAACAAATGCTTATAAATAAGCCGAGCACAAATAATCAGCATTCAACAAATGAAAATCAACGCTCCTAATTTAATCGAGCATGATCGAAGAAACAATAGTGATAATAGTTAAATATTATCACATTTATATAAACAAACGCACTATATAAACGTGTAGATTTTGAAAATTATTCCAGTAGACATACAAAAATATAAACCAAGGTAAAGTATTTCATTTATCAATTTTCAAAAGTCAACATCATGTTCGTTTTCCTTGTTCAAGTGTTTAGAAATCACTTCGACACGGTGGCATCCCACATCTCGACCAATATTCATAAATTACTCAAAAGATCGAATAACACAATACGTTTTTTTAGCATTAACAAATATGCTCTTGTATGTATAATACACTTAACTCGTTCTAGTGTGTCACTTATCCTATCTCTAATGAGTTACTCATTCTGGAGCATTACTAACCATATCTCTAATGGGCCCTTACCTACCAAAGGCAAGGTTATCGCTTAACCTTCGACTCTGATACCAAATTGTAACGACCTTCCTTTTCGACCTTCGAAAGTCAATACCGAATACATCCATGGTATTCAAATGTCAAATATCCAATTGTCGAAAATGCAGATTGTCAGGGTAAAATTAAAAGAAAAGAATAGAGAACATGAATAATAGAATCTCAAAGTAGAATCGATAATACATAATATAACAAAGACAGTAAAAACTTTCATCCCGAAATACATAGTACATTATAGTTAAAAACAAACCTTTCTAGCTGGATAGTTATAAAATCTTGACCTTATAATTGCGGATAGGATTACAATTTAATATAGTTAAAAATAAAACGCTACAATTGGTGAACATCCAGCTCTTCTTTAAGAACTCCATATCACTAAAGCCAACCTAGAAAAATACTCGGTCTGACCCGAATATTCTAATAAAATAACACTCGAGTCAGTTTCAAATACCAGCGTGGGAAAACTCAAGTAATACGACGAACATATAATAATCCTGTGAGATCACGCTACTCAACATGAAACTGATTTTTACCTCATAAGAACAACATCCATAGATGAAGAAATGTGAAAAAAATCAGAATAATAATCCAATCAAGAAAGAATGGAAATAAACAACAGAATAATTCCAAATAAAAAGGTTGGTAAAGATAAGAACAAATCCAATCTTAATGAATGGACATAAATAATATCAAATCCAGACTTGAAAGAATGGACGGACATAAATAATTAAATGTAGAGAAGTGCACAAGGTAGTTCTCAATGCAAGTAAACAAACAATTCTAAGATTTGAATTAACAACAAGGAAAAACAATATTTTCGCACAATGACTAGGAGAGTGCGCCCCCTTACGGATAGTATACCTCCAGAAATATACTTGACAACTCTAATGGCTCTCGGAAATCTCCAATTCGGACCCCGTCCACTCACTACTAGAAAATACTGCATTTTCCTACGCAAAATTTCCGACGTCTTTCCTACGCCAAAAGGCGGGGCGTAGGGTAGGCGTAGGAAACTGGTAGAAAGAGGTAAAGGCATAGGGAAGACGTAAGGAAATTTCCTACGCTTCTCCTACACCAAATTCAACACGTAGAAAAATAATCGAGGCGTAAGTAAGGTGTAGGAGATCGTCAATACTAAAATGATACTGTAGAAAATGGGTAGATAATCTCCTACGCCATTTCCACGCCTCTGTTAATTTTATACAATTCCACATTGACGTAGGAAAGACGTAGGAAATTTCCCACGCCGTCCCTACACATGCAAATTTTTTATTTTTATTTTTACATTAATCACCGTATACTTCCATTCTCCTAACCTCAGTTTTTCACCGAATAAAAAAAAACCTAATTCTGCAAAAATTGTCTTCTCCTCCTTTTGATTGAATTTCGATTCAGGTGCTTCTTTTGGTTTTCGATTCAGGTGCAATCTCCATGTTGGCGAAGCTTGAACCCAAAAAAACTAGGGTTTCAAAAATCAACGCCTTCTAAATAATCATCGCTGCATACTCGGCTATTCCATCAGCCATCGTCGGCTCATCCTTGCCTCCTACGCAATATTTTCTACTGCTGATTTGAAGTCCTGCTACAGTCTCTTTATACTACCACTGCTAATTAAGTATGCGAATTTCTTGTTTTGAGTTGTCTAATTTTCTAAAATTGAGTCGCCCTTTTACTGCTTTATAATTCAAATTAAAATTGAGTATGCGAATTTCTTTATACCAATATTCAAGTGACTATCGATCATAGCTATGAGAAAAATTAATAATATAATATAATTCAAACGAATTAGAGGTAGGAAATAAGTCATAGAGGAAGAAACCATATGAAGCAGTCCAGACTCCATGCAAGATCCCAGGTAGCTGTGTACTGTATTGTTTTGCGGGCAGAGGTTTCTGTATTAAACTTCAGGTTTATGCTTTTAATTAATCGAATGTGAGGTTGTGCTAGATTACTAGTTGTTTATTCCTTATTGTTTGTCTTTTTAATTGTTACTTTTTATTGCTGATTGCATGCTTAAACTTATGCTAAGTGCCTTTTCTACCTTATTATAAGTTTTTAGGAACCTGTTAAACGAGTTTCAAGTATACATTTGCATTTAGTTTATAATATATGAATTGAAAATGGATTATTGTTTGCTGGTTAAATTGAGTTGAGAATCGTGCACCATTTTAAGTTGAGCATAACTCCACTCTACGTATATTGGGAAACTGTCTGATATGGATCAAAAATGGTATGGAAATTTTATTTAGTTGTTTTAATGCAAAAAAGAAAGATTAAAGTGGGCAAGTTTGGGCAGATGTGATTTGGATTTTATTAGCGTATCAGTTATTTTATATATAAATTATACATACTAAATACTTTGTCTTATATTTGGAATTACCTTTTTGTTAACTTTTTAATATTTGTGCGATGAATTTTGCTAGCCTATGGATGGCTACCACCGACAGAAACTGTGGCAAAATCGCTACCTTACCTTTTGTGTTTGTACATCGGAAACGGTTTTCCAATTTAAATTTTGAGTGACACCCTATGTTTTTGGATACAAATCTTTCCTTTTAACTTTTGATGGCGTCGTAAGAATTTTATTTCCACTGATCGTTTTTGAAGATGCTACCTCTTTTTCTTTGAGAAAAAGAATTGATCCCTTTTGTTCACAAATCAATCCATTCTATTTCCCCAATGTTTGTTTGATTTCCAATTTAGCATATGATGTTGGTGGTTAGCATTAGTCTGTTTATTGTCAAGTACGTGCAAGGACTTCATATTTGAGGTACTGATGAGTGTCATAGCCCTTCCCTGTAATCATTCTTTGGTACTTTTCCTTCCCATTATATGCATCGATAGGGTACTTCATTTTCAAGTAAAAACAAAACCACTATTACCGTGTTAATTAGGTAAAATCATATTTGATCTACTTAGTTTTGGAGAATACTTGATCATTACAATATTACTGGATAACATATGCAAGAAATATTTCTGACTCTGTAGCAAAATGGCCCCTACCAGGCTTTTATATGTGCGGCTGTTAGAGCAGGATACCCGAATATCAGAGCGTGTGGTTTGAAATGTAGAACGATGGTCCAGCGATTGTGAACCAAGATTAATAAAGAATACACTCTGTAAAATGAAATGCGGTTTGATGAAGAGTACGTGAAGTGGGTCTAAGCTTGTACCAAAGAAGGACAACATAGGAATTAAAGGGTGTGGTGTTCTGGGAAAAACACACTTCACTTCTTACTCATGGCATGTCTCTTGCAAACTTGCCCTACAATCACACGTTCTTGTCCATCAAACGTTGCCCCTACAACCTCTGAATTAACCAAAGCAAGCCCATTTGGAAGTGACAGTGAGCTAGTGAACATGTCTGTAGAGCAAACGCTCTACATCCTGTCAGTTTCTTGTCTTGGTCTCCGTGAATCAACTATTCCTTGAGATAAGGATGTACCAAATTATTTTATATTCGGCAGATTTGTAACCCTCTTATCCGCTAATTAATTAAAGAATGATGATTGTGAGTCCCTTTTTATCTATGTATAAAATTGTTGCATCTGCGGCTATCCATCCCTTATTGATTTGAATGTAATAATAGTTCTGGATACATTGATACTACTTCTGATTTTGGTGTGCAGTTAGTTGCTTAAGCATGAAACTTTTTTTTTGTTTTCGTCCAAATGTTGTCAGTGTTTTGCGTACAATGAAGTGAAGTTGATTGAAGCATGCTGCATGCCTACATATTTAAGCAATCTTTGTGTTTCAAATTACTGGGTGTGCTGCCCCAGTGCATTATTTAAGTCGATATATTAAATGCCGGTTAAAAATATGTGCAATCAAAATTAAAATCCCTATGAGCAATATTTACTTGTGATCATGCATATTTATATATAATTTACGCCAACTTATCACATTTTTACTCTATTTTTATCTTTATTTTCTAGACCGATGAACTTGATAGGGAGCCAACTACTTGGGAAGTGTATTGTAGGACTCACAAGGTCACTTCGGACAGCGGATCTACCACTAGTGGATGGATTGATGAAGCATCGATGGAATTTGCAGTAAGTGATTCTTATATCTTGGTTTTAATAACTGGTTAATAGTTGTACTTAAAGAGGCCTAAGGTGGGAAAGATGTCGATGACGAAACAAAACATCCTTAATCCTAGTTGTGCTTCTTTTTTCTTCTTCTTTTATGTATTTTAAATTTAATAAAACTAGTCATTGATCATGCGTATTTCTTTTTAATAAAAGTTTCAAAGCTAAATCTCGAGTTGCTATGTGAACTCCACTTGTTAATGCTTCAATTAAATTTAAAACGTAAGAAAAAAACATTAAACCCAAAACAGAATATGGTATATAATCTTGATTTCTACACAGATGTTCAAGATTTATCTTATTTACAACACCATCTTGACCAAGATCCTCGTTCATCTAAGTACATGTGCTCCTTTAAAATTATATATAGCTTAAGCAGTTCTTTTCTGTTTGTTCTATTTCTCTCTCGAAAGTTGTATGGTACCCATTAGGAACTCTATACAGATTGACCAAACTTTTTGCTACAGACTGATATAGGAATTTGTATCACCATAACAACCCCTATGAAACATGTCAACTTCTGTTACAACATGTTATGTTGATGTTCATCTCTTACTTTTGCTAGCTTAGCTAAGATGGATGTTAAATTCTTAGTTTACATGCACGCCATTTTACTCTGAAGTAATATTGAGTGCCAAAATTTTAATAACCGGGTCATGTTAAGATGTTCCTAAGCTATATCCCAGTAATTAATGATGGCATTTCGATACTTGTGTTTTTAAGTGTTTGTTGTTGTGATAATCAAAGATGTTTTATGGATATCAACATATAATTTAAAATTTCAATAAGTGTGATACTATCGTGTCAATGTTCAACTCTTAAGAAATCTTGTGTAAGATCTTATGTTGATGAGTCGGTGATACATTCTTTTTGATGATAACCATAAGTGACATTTTAAATCATAGCAAGGATTTTAGCTGACATCCTGGGGTTTGCTAGCAAGTTAATTGAGCAGTTTGTGGTCAAGGAGGAGGTGGTTTCAAGGAGGAGATAGTGGTACACTGTTGGTTGTGGACGATGTAGTATTATGTCAGTGATGTGAAGTGAAAGGTCGAAGTTGTTTGGTATATGAAAGTGGAGTTTGAATGTTGTGTGACGACCGAGTCACCGAAAGGGTTGATTGTTGTGATGTGCAGAGAAGGATGATGTTAAAGAGTTGCACTATGTTATGGCTTTTGGTTGTAAGTGTCAGAGATGGTAGCACAGTTAGCAGTGGGTTATTTGCAAGTGGTAGATGTGTAGTGTTATGGGTGAAGTCAAAGTTTTGTCTATAGGTAAGTGCGGGACGTGTTGCAGTTGTATGCAAGTAGAATGCAGTAGTTTAGTGATATCTGATGGTTTATGTGGTGTGTTGCAATGGTAGGCACAGTGAAGTTCAAGTGGTGATTGCAATGTAGAGGCTGGGATGAATGAGCAGTGGGTTGGAACTTCGTATGAAGAAGATGAGTGAATATTTATAATGATAACAACAATAGCAGGTGGAGTAATTGATTGATATGATGTGATATTGTGAGAAGTGTGGCTGGAGTTATTTGAAGGTGATGGTTCTGTAAATGCAAGGAGGAGAGGGGAGATTTGAATGAAGCAGTAATGGTTCAAAGTGGAAATGGAACTGTAGTGGAGTGGTTAGGTAAATGTTGACAGTGGGGTAGGGAGACTGTAGTGTGCATAGTTGTCTGAAAGCAGTGTTTGTAGAAGCATTTTCAGGTGGCTGTGGTGAATGGCAGGTTTTGTGATGTTGAATATAGGAAGTGGCAGGGGGTGTGCAGTCTTTTGTTGTGACATCCCGGAATTTTGACCCTATTATTATAATAAGTTTTTTTGATCAAATTTAAATAAAATATAATATTTTCATTTATAAATAAATAAGATGTTGGATATTTTTAGTTGTATATGTGTTATAAAGGGATATAATTTCAAAATGTAAACTAGACTCTTTTAACAATATTCAAAAATTAAATCTGTTCTATTTAATTAAATTAAAAGTTTTGTATGAATGGCATTTAATATCAGATATAGGAATGTAGTTAATAAAAATAAGTACAACAATACAATTCATTTCATATTAAATATAAATATAAAATACATAGGTGCAAATACATTACAAATCCAATATTGAAAAATTTAACTTTAAATAAAAATAAGATTTAAGCAGTTGTCCATATTGTATGTTTAAGAATAATATTTACAATAAGCTTATAAATATTTAATATAAGTATACACAAACATAAGTACAAAATATGATGTGAATAAGATATAAATAAAGGTGTTAACTATGTAAAGACAAATATACATAATCTATCTAAAACAAATGTAAAGTTTGTGTTTAAGTTATAAGATAATAAAACAAAGTTTAACAGCAAACATTAATAATATGCTAGCATAAATAATAAAACAAAACCTGCAAGCAGCATTGATCTAAATGTTAACATAAGTATGTTTAAACAAAAATCTGCAAGTATGAAATTATGAATACATCTTAATACAAATACACTGCAAATACCTTTGTACAAAATTGTGTCAGCAATGCATTATAATGTAAACCTATATGAATACATTCAGTACAGACAAAACCTGAAATATGTTATACAAAATGTTTGTAACAGCAAACACTATGATATGTTAACACAAACATTAATTAGCATAACAATCGGCCAAATATATAATCTCCTAGCCGAATTATGTGATAGATCTCAGGTTTTAGTACAAAAATAAAATAAAATAAGGCAAGATATTTTATCAAGCCTAAGCTTGTGCAAGAAGACAGCCTTGTTGAAAGTTATAAATATTTGTATACATCTTCTTATCCCTTAACTCATCTGTATCTTCAAAAGCAAAAGAAAACTTCACAAATTTGAGAACCAGCAAAAGGAAAAAATAAATGAACAAATTTCAAGTTCAAAATCCAGAAGCAATAAGGTTACAGGAATTTCAAAACTGCATATTATCAAGCATATTCAAATTCAAGCTACAAGTTTCTTGCATCATCCTCGGTTCAACTGCATACTTGTGTGAGTAAACCAACTTTTTGAAATTTAATTTTAATAATTGACTTATGAATGAATTACTATGTTGATATAAAGATGTTCTGTTATGTTTGTAAACTTTGGATATCTGTGTTTTAATAATAGCATGAATACTGTAAGTTGAATTTACAGTATAAAGTATAATTATAGTAAAAATTCAAATAACTTAAATTGAAAATTTGAGTTTATATATTGATTTAACATACAGTAATATGATTTTTAAGACAAGAATCAAAATTTTTGGCTAACTATTTATAGAGCAGTTCGTGAATGATCTGTAGAAGCTATTTCATGAATATCAGGTGATTCATCCAATGATTAATGATGAAAATTTATATGAAGCTTGTGTATAGATTATAGATCACTAGAAAAATGCTAAAAAAATTTATGAATGTAAGATTTTTGAGGATTAATCAAGAGTAGGGTTTAAGGTCTGTATCTTTTGGGTTCTGTATTTTTGGTGACCGCGACAACATAGCTTTACCGAGTGCCTTGAGATTTGGGTAGAGGCTAGAGTGGGGTGACGACAAGATTTGAACGGAGCCACAATGTCTATGGCGGTCGTGACGGTGGGTATGAGGTGGTTTTGTCCACTGTGTTCGTGGAAACAGTTCAACTTTTGGGCATTAGTTTGATTTCGTTGTTGTCGCGTTCTTCTGGGTTGCTTTTTCGAACGAGAGGAGAGTTTGGGACTTGCTAGTGATGCCGCGTGGCGGTGGCGCGGCGGTGGACCGCCGTGCACGTGCACGGCGGTGGAGGAATCTTCTGCACATGGTCGACTCGAGTGAATCTCGAGTTAGTCGCGTGGATGGCTTTGGGTCTGTTCTGGGTCGAAGGTGAAGTGCGCGTGTGTTTATTTAAGTCTCTGTTGTTTTAAAAACTTAAGTTTTCAAAAAAAAAGAAAAAAAAAAGGAAACAGGAGAGAACAGGGGAGAAGAAAAGGGGAAGCAGGAGGATTGATGCGAGAAACATACTGGGTAATATCGATTTTGACCCGTGTTGATGCGAGACTTACTTCGGGTTGTTTAATTCCTGAAGCTTGCTTATTTTGTTAAGTTAAAGTATTTAGTTATGTAGGTTAAGTATTGATCAAGGATATGCTTATAAACCTGTTAATACATGATGGACTTTAAAGTTTTATAGAAAACAAGAAAAGTAATTAAGTTAATTTCGAAGTAAATTAAGAATGTACTCAGTTTTTATAAATAATTTAATAAGTAGTTCAAAATGTAATTGAATTCGTAATTAAAGATTTTAATGATAATCTTATGAAATCATTTGTAATTATGAATCTAATTAATTATTTGAAGTTGGTTAATTAACAAATCATGGTTAACAGATTAAATAATTAATTAATGATTAAACGATTAAGTTAATTAATAATTAATGATTAATTAAACAATTAGCAATAATTAATTATGTAATTGAGTTTTATAAATCAATAATTAAGATTATTGATTAATAATTAATTAATTGAGAGAATGATTAATAAGTAATGAATAAATGGAAATAAGTTAATTAATGTGTAATTGATTAAGCATGAATAAAATATAATTTATGTTTAAGTTTGCAATTAAGTTTAAAACAAATCAAACTTGTTGATATGAATCGATGATTATATTGATTGCCTCTGATGTTTATTTATTTCTGTGGTGTTCTGTAATATTTTAGATATATCTGTGATGGTTGTGTATACTTTATTGTGTTTCATTGCTATATGTTTATCTGATGTTATTTATCTGTATTAAATTGCTTTATGAATTCAATTGTTAAATTTAAACTGTTAAGTTAATTAGACAACTTGGACTTTAAAATGGCGTTTGGATTTCGATGAGACCGGGATCGGGTATCAATTGATATTCCGAAAACCACATCGATCCAAATTAAACATTAGGTCGTGTAATCTCAAGTGAAGATCGAGATGGTGTTTTCAGAATGCAAGGGTTATCGTCGTTAACTCTGAGGGTGATTCCAAAACTAGTATAACGAGATATTGCCTTCGGTTTCGTTCGAACCCGGAACGAACTTGTATGGATTGAATGCTTTCAGCACATCGTCAGGCGGACGATGAGCATTCTAAGAAATATGTTCTATAAAGGTAAACGCAGCCTCAAGCCTCATCAACCGGGAATGGCTAAAACAGGGGATGTGCAGCAAGGTTAGGTGGGTCATGCCCAAGCAGGACGAGGTATACCCCTGTCTAGATGTCCCTTTTTATTCGGCTATGTGGGCGGTTGGTCTGCAGCCAACTGCGGGGTTATCTTGTTCGGGACTGTTCAGTAAGGAATGGTTCCGGCCTTATGTTGCAGGGGAGTTAGGGTGGCTCCTCGATACTGTGATCTAGACCACGTACTGTGACGGGCGGTACCCCAGCAGCCCTGCCATTGTATGGGATTCAATTTCCAATAAGCTCCGTACGTTTTGATTGTGCCCAACTATGTTGAAATGTGAGATGTAAGCATTTCAGCTATTTCTGTATTTTACTTGGAAACCCTAGACACTATTATAATATCACTGGATTTCCTATAAAATGTTTTGTTTAGTGTAAGGTAAAAACTTACCCGTATTTATGTGTGGGAAGTCTTACGTGATACCTTTATTTTAAATGATTTTCAAAGTTAAGCAACTTTGACCCGTTTACTCATACCAGACCCATGTCTGACCCGGAATTTGTATTTTGTTTTTCATAAACTCTCGGGTACCCAAATTTTTACGGGTAGCCAAGGGATTCAGGTTAGCTTTGACGAATTCTGGAGGAGTTGGAGCAGGAGACCTGACGTATGTAGCTATCTATATAGTTCCGCTGTGTTAGTTAGTTCATTATATTTGAGATGTATGTTCTGACAGATATGTATGTGATAGTCATGTTGTATGATATTGTATAACTCTGATGTATATAACTATGTAATAGTTATGTTGATATATTATATTTTATTCCATTCCATTGTGAGATTCTGATGCTATTATTCTTTCTTTTCTTTTCTTTTCTATTTCTATCCCTTTCTTTCTTATTGATGACACGTCTTCCTGGGCGTAGGAAGCCGGGTCGTCACAGCTGATATCAGAGCGATAGGTTGAGCGAGTACCTATGCTCTGGAGTAATATTTATCTTGAGAGTGCGTATTTGTATTTTTCATATATATATATATATATATATATATATATATATATATATATATATATATATATACTTATCTAAACTTGTTGGGTTACCTGTCTAGGAGGCCAACATGAGTTCTGGAAGGAGAGGCAGAGTTAGGGCCAGTACTTTAACTGATAATGGTCGAAGTCAAATTGCTAGAGAGGCTGTTAATCCAGTACCGCCTCAAGTTAGTTTTGCAGCCTTATGTAAAGATTTTATCGATCTTGGAGGCCAATCATTTAAAGGTTCAGAATCGATAATTGAAGTTCAAGCCTGGTTACGTTCTTGTGAGCGTATTTTTAAGAGGATGAGATTGTCGGATGATCAGAAGAGGGATATGGCATCGTGGCAATTGCAGGGAAGCGCAGCATCATGGTGGGATGCAACGATTGCAAATATTCCTGAAGAAGATATTTCATGGGAAAGATTTAAGGAGTTATTTGAGGAGAAGTTTATGCCGACGGCAAGGAAAACTCAATTGTATCGGGATTTTCTGAATTTGAAGCAGGGAAGCATGACCATTTCTGAGTATGAGACCAGATTCAACGAACTTTCGTGTTATGGATCGGGACTCATTGATACTCCCCTCAAGAAGAATGAAAAGTTTGTGCAAGGATTGAGGTCCGAATTCCAGAATAAGATGACGGTGCTCTTGAGAGGATCTTTTGTTGATTTGGTTGATATGGCTTTGAGGTATGAAGATTTGATGAGCAAGAAATTGGAGGCAACGGCAACTGTTTCGAGAGGGAATTCCGTTAACCCAAATAAAAGAAAGTTCAACCCACTTTGGAAAAGGCAAGTTAAGGGAAAGAAATCGGGTAGAAACAATAGCGGACCCCGTAAGTGTTATAATTGTCAGCAAATTGGACATTTGGCGGATCAGTGTTCTCAGGGAGGATCTCAGCAGCAGCAGCGTCAGAGTGATCCCGGATTAGCAGTAGTCCAGAGATCGTTGTGTTTTAATTGTCGTCAGCCCGGTCATATGATTAAGAATTGTCCACTTTTGCAGAGGACATTTTAAGATAAAGTTTTTGCTTTGGAAGCTGGTTCATCTTCTTCATCTCAAGGCAAAGGAGTTTTGGAAGGTACCTTACTCTTAAATGGAAAATATATTAAAGTTTTATTTGATTCGGGTGCATCTTTGAGTTTCATATCTTCAGAATCAGTAGAAAAGTTTTCTCTTAACCCCAGTACCGTGGATAGACCCATTATTGTATCTAATCCTATTGGTGGAGCAACAAAATTGGATACGATCTGTAAGGACTTGAAGCTTTCTTATTTGTCCCACAGTTTCTCTTGTGACCCGTATGTGTTAATTTTAAAGTATTTGATCTTATTTTGGGAATGGATTGGCTCGATAGGTATAAAGCAGTCCTGAATTGTGATGAGAGAACGGTTTCATTGGAGATTGATTTGGGTAGGATTGCCAAAGTGTCGTGCGATAGTTCTGGATTTCACTTGAGTAGTCTTTTGCTAGGAGTTGAGACTTCTCAAGAGAGAGTTAAGGAAATCGATGTGGTTCAAGATTTTCCTGATGTTTTTGAAGAAGTTAAGTGTCTTCCACCACATCGAAAGATTGAGTTTCGTATTGATTTGATTCCAGGAGCTGTACCGGTGATTCAACCCAGTAGGAGAATGCCTCCTCGAGAGAGAGAAGAGTTGGTTAAGCAGACGCAAGATCTTTTGGAGAAGGGTTTGATTAGACCTAGTTTTTCTTGTTGGGGCTCTGCTGCAGTGTTTGTCACCAAATCGGATGGTTCATTAAGGTTTCGTGTTGATTATAGAGAATTGAATAAAGTGACCATTCGAAATAAATATCCCTTTCCTCGAATTGATGATCTTTTTGACCAATTGCATGGAGCTTCTATCTTTTCTCAATTAGATCTAGCTTCAGGATTCCATCAATTAAGAGTAGCTGAAGATAATATTCCCTTGACAGCATTTAGGGGATCGAATTGTTTTTATGAGTGGTTGGTTATGCCGTTCGGATTAACCAACGCGCCTGCCTATTTTGTAGACCTCATGAACCGTGTCTTTAGAGATGTGCTGAATAAGTTTGTGCTAGTATTCATTGATGATATTTTGGTCTACTCCAAATCGGAAGAAGAGCACAGGCAACATTTGAGGATTGTATTGGAGACTCTGAGGAAGCATGTGCTGACGGCAAAGTTTGCAAAGTGCCATTTTTGGAAATCAGAAGTTAAATTTTTAGGGCACATTGTTTCTGGTAAAGGCATTTCAGTAGATCCAGCAAAGGTTGAAACTATTTTGCAATGGAAACAGCCGGAGACACCGACGGAAGTTCGCAGTTTTCTGGGTTTGGCTGGCTACTACAGAAAATTCATTAAGGATTATTCCAAAATCTCTTCGCATCTGACCAAGCTAACTAGGAAAGGAACTAAATTCAAGTGGACACCTCAGTGTGAAGAAGCTTTTAAGAAATTGAAGACAAGGCTAACTAGTGCACTAGTACTTGCTATTCCGGATGGAAGAAGCAAATTTGAAGTATATACGGATGCATGTTTGGTTGGATTGGGTGCAGTTCTGATGCAGAACGGCAGAGTTATTGCGTATGCTAGTCGACAATTGAAGGCCCATGAGAAGAACTTTGCTACGCATGATCTAGAACTGTTAGCTATTGTTTTTGCTTTGAAGATATGGAGACATTATCTTTTGAAAGAAAAGTTTGAGTTATTCACGGATCACAAACCGTTGAAATATATTTTCTCTCAAAAAGATCTTAATTTGAGACAGCAGAGATGGGTCGAATTTTTGGCATCTTATGATCTGGATATTCTGTATACTCCGGGGAAAGCAAATGTCATGGCAGATGCTCTTAGTAGAAATGCTGTTTTATCTCTTTTGGAAGTCGTTCCATCTCTCCAAGAAAAGATCATTAGTAAGCAAATGGAGGGTAAATCTTTTGAGGAAATAATTCTTGGAACTAAGGACGGTCAATATTCGGATTTCAAGATAGACGATCAGGGTGTTCTAAGGATTAATGGTCGTTTGTGTGTGCCTAATATTGATGGGCTGAGGCAAGAAGTTTTAGCTGAGTGTCATCGTTCTAAATTGAATATTCACCCGGGAATTGCGAAGATGTATAAAGATATGAGGAGAGTTTTCTGGTGGCCGAATATGAAGAAGGATGTAGCTGCATTTGTTAATAGTTGTGCCATTTGTCAGCAAGTGAAGGGAGATCAACAAAAGTCTGCAGGACTATTGCAACCTTTGGAAATTCCAGATTGGAAGTGGGAGATGATCTCGATGGACTTCATCGACGGTTTGCCTAGAACCAGGAAAGGAAATGAAGGAATATGGGTTATCGTGGATCGTTTAACGAAGAGTGCCCATTTTATTCCAGTTAAGGCAACTCACACTGCGGTTTCTTTGGCAGAAATTTTCTTGAAAGAGATAGTCAGATTACATGGTGTTCCTGTTAGCATAGTAAGCGACCGTGATCCCATTTTTACTAGCAAATTCTGGGAAGCTCTGCAATCAGCAATGGGAACAAGTTTGAGATTAAGTACAGCCTATCATCCTCAGACGGACGGACAAACGGAAAGGCTTAATTGTATTCTGGAAGATATGCTGCGAGCTTGTGTATTGGATTTTGGTGGATCATGGGAAGACCATCTTCATCTAGTGGAATTTTCCTATAATAACAGTTATCAAGCGAGTATTAAGATGGCTCCTTATGAAGCTCTATATGGAAGACCGTGTAGATCCCCATCTTGTTGGATTGAATCGAATGATCGACTTGTGCTTGGACCCGATCTAATTCGTGAAGCTTCTGCGAAGGTTGGGCTTATCAAGAAAGGGATGAAAGCTGCTCAAGATCGTCAGAAGAAATATGCAGATAAGAGACGAAGACCATTGGAATTTGAGATCGGAGATTTAGTTTTTATCAAAGTTTCCCCAATCAAAGGTGCAATAAGATTCGGTAAGACGGGAAAACTTGCTCCGAGATATATTGGTCCATTCCGAGTGTTGGAAAGAATTGGAACTATAGCCTACAGGATTGAATTACCAGAACGATTGTCTGGGATTCACAATGTATTTCATGTGTCTTATTTAAGGAAATTTATTCATGACCCATCATTAGTGGTAGAACCAGTTGTTCAGGAAGATTTATAAGTTGAACCCAACCTGACTGTGGTTAGAGATCCTGTTCAGATTGTAGATCAAGACGAGAAGCAGCTCAGGAACAAAGTGGTGAAACTCGTCAAGGTGCAATGGAGTGAGGATCCCAGAGATTGTACCTGGGAAACTCTTGATAGTTTTAGAAAAGCTTATCCAGATTTATGTCCGGATAGCTAGTAATGTTGTTAGAATTGACTGTTTGATTGTTTGTTTTGTATGGATGATATGTATGTTTAGATTATTAATATTAAGTTTTTGAATTAACTGTTGTTTAAATTTCGAGGACGAAATTCTTTTAAGGGGGGAAGAATGTGACATCCCGGAATTTTGACCCTATTATTATAATAAGTTTTTTTTGATCAAATTTAAATAAAATATAATATTTTCATTTATAAATAAATAAGATGTTGGATATTTATAGTTGTATATGTGTTATAAAGGGATATAATTTCAAAATGTAAACTAGACTCTTTTAACAATATTCAAAAATTAAATCTGTTCTATTTAATTAAATTAAAAGTTTTGTATGAATGGCATTTAATATCAGATATAAGAATGTAGTTAATAAAAATAAGTACAATAATACAATTCTTTTCATATTAAATATAAATATAAAATACATAGGTGCAAATACATTACAAATCCAATATTGAAAAATTTAACTTTAAATAAAAATAAGATTTAAGCAGTTGTCCATATTGTATGTTTAAGAATAATATTTACAATAAGCTTATAAATATTTAATATAAGTATACACAAACATAAGTACAAAATATGATGTGAATAAGATATAAATAAAGGTGTTAACTATGTAAAGACAAATATACATAATCTGTCAAAAACAAATGTAAAGTTTGTGTTTAAGTTATAAGATAATAAAACAAAGTTTAACAGCAAACATTAATAATATGCTAGCATAAATAATAAAACAAAACCTGCAAGCAGCATTGATCTAAATGTTAACATAAGTATGTTTAAACAAAAATCTCCAAGTATGAAATTATGAATACATCTTAATACAAATACACTGCAAATACCTTTGTACAAAATTGTGTCAGCAATGCATTATAATGTAAACCTATATGAATACATTCAGTACAGACAAAACCTGAAATATGTTATACAAAATGTTTGTAACAGCAAACACTATGATATGTTAACATATATGTTAACAAAAACATTAATTAGCATAACAATCTGCCAAATATATAATCTCCTAGCCGAATTATGTGATAGATCTCAGGTTTTAGTACAAAAATAAAATAAATAAAATAAGGCAAGATATTTTATCAAGCCAAAGCTTGTGCAAGAAGACAGCCTTGTTGAAAGTTATAAATATTTGTATACATCTTCTTATCCCTTAACTCATCTGTATCTTCAAAAGCAAAAGAAAACTTCACAAATCTGAGAAACAACAAAAGAAAATAAATAAATAAACAAATTTCAAGTTCAAAAGCCAGAAGCAATAAGGTTACAGGAATTTCAAAACTGCATATTATCAAGCATATTCAAATTCAAGCTACAAGTTTCTTGCATCATCCTCGGTTCAACTGCATACTTGTGTGAGTAAACCAACTTTTTGAAATTTAATTTTAATAATTGACTTATGAATGAATTACTATGTTGATTTAAAGATGTTCTGTTATGTTTGTAAACTTTGGATATCTGTGTTTTAATAATAGCATGAATACTGTAAGTTGAATTTACAGTATAAAGTATAATTATAGTAAAAATTCAAATAACTTAAATTGAAAATTTGAGTTTATATATTGATTTAACATACAGTAATATGATTTTTAAGACAAGAATCAAAATTTTTGGCTAACTATTTATAGAGCAGTTCGTGAATGATCTGTAGAAGCTATTTCATGAATATCAGGTGATTCGTTCAATGATTAATGATGAAAATTTATATGAAGCTTGTGTATAGATTATAGATCACTAGAAAAATGCAAAAAAATTTATGAATGTAAGATTTTTGAGGATTAATCAAGAGTAGGGTTTAAGGTCTGTATCTTTTGGGTTCTGTATTTTTGGTGACCGCGACAACATAGCTTCACCGAGTGCCTTGAGATTTGGGTAGAGGCTAGAGTGGGGTGACGACAAGATTTGACCGGAGCCACGTTGTCTATGGTGGTCATGACGGTGGGTATGAGGTGGTTTCGTCCACTGTGTTCGTGGAAACAGTTCAACTTTTGGGCATTATTTTGATTTCGTTGTTGTCGCGTTCTTCTGGGTTGCTTTTTCGAACGAGTGGAGAGTTTGGGACTTGTTGGTGGTGCCGCGTGGCGGTGGCGCGGCGGTGGACCGCCGTGCACGTGCACGGTGGTGGAGGAATCTTCTGCACATGGTCGACTCGAGTGAATCTCGAGTTAGTCACGTGGACGGCTTCGGGTCTGTTCTGGGTCGAAGGTGAAGTGCGCGTGTGTTTATTTAAGTCTCTGTTGTTTTAAAAACTTAAGGTTTTTTTTTTAAAAAAAGAAATAGGAGAGAACAGGGGAGAAGAAAAGGGGAAGCAGGAGGATTGACGCGAGAAACATACTGGGTATTATCGATTTTGACCCGTGTTGATGCGAGACTTACTTCGGGTTGTTTAATTCCTGAAGCTTGCTTATTTTGTTAAGTTAAAGTATTTAGTTAGGTAGGTTAAGTATTGATCAAGGATATGCTTATAAACCTGTTAATACATGATGGACTTTAAAGTTTTATAGAAAACAAGAAAAGTAATTAAGTTAATTTCGAAGTAAATTAAGAATGTACTCAGTTTTTATAAATAATTTAATAAGTAGTTCAAAATGTAATTGAATTCGTAATTAAAGATTTTAATGATAATCTTATGAAATCATTTGTAATTATGAATCTAATTAATTATTTGAAGTTGGTTAATTAACAAATCATGGTTAACAGATTAAATAATTAATTAATGATTAAACGATTAAGTTAATTAATAATTAATGATTAATTAAACAATTAGCAATAATTAATTATCTAATTGAGTTTTATAAATCAATAATTAAGATTATTGATTAATAATTAATTAATTAAGAGAATGATTAATAAGTAATGAATAAATGGAAATAAGTTAATTAATGTGTAATTGATTAAGCATGAATAAAATATAATTTATGTTTAAGTTTGCAATTAAGTTTAAAACAAATCAAACTTGTTGATATGAATCGATGATTATATTGATTGCCTCTGATGTTTATTTATTTCTGTGGTGTTCTGTAATATTTTAGATATATCTGTGATGGTTGTGTATACTTTATTGTGTTTCATTGCTATATGTTTTTCTGATGTTATTTATCTGTATTAAATTGCTTTATGAATTCAATTGTTAAATTTAAACTGTTAAGTTAATTAGACAACTTGAACTTTAAAATGGCGTTTGGATTTCGATGAGACCGGGATCGGGTATCAATTGATATTCCGAAAACCACATCGATCCAAATTAAACGTTAGGTCGTGTAATCTCAAGTGAAGATCGAGATGGTGTTTTCAGCATGCAAGGGTTATCGTCGTTAACTCTGAGGGTGATTCCAAAACGAGTATAACGAGATAATGCCTTCGGTTTCTTTTTCGAACCCGTAACGAACTTGTATGGATTGAATGCTTTCAGCACATCGTCAGGCGGACGAGGAGCATTCTAAGAAATATGTTCTATAAAGGTAAACGCAGCCTCAAGCCTCATCAACCGGGAATGGCTAAAACAGGGGATGTGCAGCAAGGTTAAGTGGGTCATGCCCAAGCAGGACGAGGTATACCCCTGTCTAGATGTCCCTTTTTATTCGGCTGTGTGGGCGGTTGGTCTGCAGCCAACTGCGGGGTTATCTTGTTCGAGACTGTTCAGTAAGGAATGGTTCCGGCCTTGTGTTGCAAGGGAGTTAGGGTGGCTCCTCGGTACTGTGATCTAGACCACGTACTATGACGGGCAGTACCCCAGTAACCCTGCCATTGTATAGGATCCAATTTCCAATAAGCTCCGTACGTTTTGATTGTGCCCAACTATGTTGAAATGTGAGATGTAAGCATTTCAGCTATTTCTGTATTTTACTTGGAAACCCTAGACACTATTATAATATCACTGGATTTCCTATAAAATGTTTTGGTTAGCGTAAGGTAAAAACTTACCCGTATTTATGTGTGGGAAGTCTTACGTGATACCTTTATTTTAAATGATTTTCAAAGTTAAGCAACTTTAACCCGTTTACTCATACCAGACCCATGTCTGACCCGGAGTTTGTATTTTGTTTTTCATAAACTCTCGGGTACCCAAATTTTTACGGGTAGCCAAGGGATTCAGGTTAGCTTTGACGAATTCTGGAGGAGTTGGAGCAGGAGACCTGACGTATGTAGCTATCTATATAGTTCCGCTGTGTTAGTTAGTTCATGATATTTGAGATGTATGTTCTGGCAGATATGTATGTGATAGTCATGTTGTATGATATTGTATAACTCTGATGTATATAACTATGTAATAGTTATGTTGATATATTATATTTCATTCCATTCCGTTGTGAGATTCTGATGTTGTTATTCTTTCTTTTCTTTTCTTTTCTATTTCTATCCCTTTCTTTCTTATTGATGACACGTCTTCCTGGGCGTAGGAAGCCGGGTCGTCACATTTGTGGTGAAGGACGATATGGGTTGTAGCTTGGGGTGATTGTATGGGGTAGCAAGCACTGTTTGGTGAATGTGAACTGTGGAATAGTGGGAGTAGCATATATGATTTTGAAGGTAATAATAGTGTGCAGTCTTTGGTGAATGTGAACTGGTGAAGGACGGTATGGGTTGTAGCTTAGGGTGATTGTATGGGAATATGCCGTAGGTTTTGTCAAGATGTTTTGCTCAAATATGTATAATTTTTTTTACTTATTCTTTAATATCTTTACCACAACACGTTGAGTCTCAAGTTTAATAAATTTACTTTGGTAATACATGATTTCCAGACAGCTTTGGAAGTGCAACTTGCTTGCTTTAGATATTTAATTAATTCTTTACAATCTGACGCCAATATGCATCTTGCTTGCTTTAGATATTTATACTTGACTGCGAATACACCCATACGCATCTTGCTTGCTTGAGATATTTGCATCAAGGTTCATGTAGATCGTCCGAAATAATTCCATGTAGATCATCTGAAATTTCTCACTTTTATTCTATACCAAGCATTATATTTTGCTCTCTACCAGTGTGTTATTATTGGTATTGCCATAATAGTGCACTATTTGTTATATCATTACAGTTATTCTTCTCATCGTTTCTAAAATGAATATCATATATATGCCATACTTAAATTTGATACATCGTTAAAGTTATTCTTTTTATGATTTCTGAAACTGCACAATGTGAGCATGTGTTTATGTTTTTATTCTTGTATTTGGAAAATCACAAATACAGGCACAATATCAAGCTAGAATTGAAGAATTGAAAAGTCAAGGCACGGTAATTTCATATGATATCGAGGAATTTGTATTCGACAAGCTTACCGGTGCTATAGCTAAAAGAAAGGACCGTAGGCCATATTATGGCAATATCCCTGGAGTAAGTATTTAAACTTTCAACAAAACATTATTTTAATTAGTTTAAAATGCAGAAATTGATGCAATATTTGATAAAATGCAGAAATAAAAAGACGCTACTTATAGCATCAATAAGGGAAGCACAGACTAGAGCCAAACTAGAGGAAAATGTGGAGCGTCAAGAAGGGGGGATTCAAATGCTGAAGATGCAGTATGAAAAAATCACCGAGATGCTTCGACAGCGATTTGATGAAGAGCCGAATGATCGTCGCGAGGGATGAGGGCATTGAAAACTTTTTAATGGTATCTGTATGATGTCATGTATCATGAACATATTATCATATTATTTTAACATATAGGAACTTGATTAATATTGTTTGACTTTGTAATATGAATGAGATATTTTGTTTTTTGAATTAAAGATGAATGGTTTGACGTTAATCTTTTTGTTGGAATGTGTATATATATAAAATAAGTTGATTTTAGTTTCTATTAATGTGGTGAAATGAAATAAAATAGTAATATATCAAAATTGCTTCAGAAAAGACGTAGGAAAGGCATAGGTAAATGAAATATTAATGCAGCAAAAAGTCGTGTGCATGGCGTAGGAAAAACATTAAAAACACAGGCGTAGGTAAACCGTGGATAAATGAATGACGTAGAAAAGACGTAGGAAACGTAATATGTAAGAATGACGAAGGGAAAGCGTAGGAAAACTGGGCGTAGAGAAGACGTAGGTAAACGAATGACGTAGGAAAGACGCGAGTACTTAAAGAAGTAAAAATGTCGTAACAAAACCGTAGGTACAACATGGCGTAGGGAAGGCGTAAGAAAATTATAGCGTACGAGAGGCGTAGGAAACAACTCCACGGAAGGCGTAGGTAAGATGTAGGTGTTTTATTACCTACGCAGGTTTTACCCACGCCAGAATTGGCGTAGGGGTTACGTAGTTGCTGCGTTTACCTACACCCCGCTTACGCCATATTGGCGTAGGTAAACTGCAGTTTTCTTGTAGTGACTGTTATCGAGTATCCGAGTATTTCACATTTTAATGCACATAATCGAATCCAATCTAAAGTGGATGTGAAAATACCTTAATGGGAGTAACCCCACATAGGTTAGCCCCTACTCGCTTTTTGGGTTTAGTAATTTCTAAAAAAGAATAACAAAGCTTAAATGAGCAACACATCGTCTTGAATAAACAAAACATAAACAAGAAAGCAGAATCAAAGTCGATAGTCGATAAATCAACTATTGGGAATAATAAAATGGTTATTCACACTTGCGCTTGCTTTTCGCATTATAATACTTGTAAAGACACTTTAGAAAAACTTTTTAAATATTCTTTTAAACAGCAAATTATAATACTAAGTTTATTAAAACAAAGGTCAAAACAAATGTCATTAAAACATTAATTACTATAAACCCAAAACACTTTACATTTAGTTTTATTTCTAAACAATCGATTTTAAAGAATTTTTTCATTTATAAATTGTCATTTATAAATCCAAAACAACACATATTATCCCAAAAATAATCAATCAATTTAAATACTATTATAAAATTTAAAACAATGTTAATTTATCCCAAAGGATAATTTATATGCAACTTTTTTATAATTTTAAAACCACATTAAGTTTCCCAAAAGAAATAAATCAAATTTTAAAATCTTGTTATAAATTTTAAAGAACATTAATTATCTAAAAGATAATTAATCACATTTATAGTCTCTTTTAATAGACCAATCAATTATCTTTAGAACACCTTTGTTAAATTAGTTCATTAACTTTGAAACACTAAATCAACTACTAACTTTTAGACACATTTATTAAATCAATTAATTTACTTTAAAACACTAAATCAGTTGATTTACTTTAAAACTCTTTCATTAAATCAACTGATTAACTTTAAATATCGTTAACTAAAACGATTTATTAAATTAAAATAATCATTAAATAAAATGAATAATTAATTTGAAACATCATTAATTAAAATGATCAATAAATTTTAAACATTATTAGTTAAAACAAGTAATAAATTTAAATAATCATTAATTACAATGATTAATTAAATTCCTACATCTTTAATTAAAATGATTAACTAAATTAAAATATCATTATTTGATATGATTAATTAGATTCAAACATCATTAGTTAACATGATTAATTAAATTTAAAACATCATTTGCTAAAATGATTAATCAATTCAAGTAACTATATTTAAAATGAGTAATCAAATTCATATCTCAATAATTAAAATGATTAATTAATTTTAAACATCATTAGTTAAAATGATTAGTTAATTTATAATATCATTAATCAAAATGATCTATGAACTTTAAACATCTTTTTTTACGAAATACAAGCTTAAGTTTAACATACGTAAGAGTTTAGGTAATGATATTCAATACATGATGGTATAGCCAAAATCGTTGTAATGACACTTAAACGATTTAAATTGAATAACAGAATTAGTTTCAACTAAACATCAATAAAAGCAGCATAAGGATGTAAATAAAATTTATATTGGCTGTTTATACCAAAATTGGACACAACACTCTTCAGATGTGTTTGAAGAGATAAAATGAAGAATACAAATGGAAAAAGAGGAAGATGTAACAAACACACCAATCGATAAACAAGAAAAATGCACAGAAACACACAGATTTAGAATGGTTCGGCATATGGCCTACCTCCACTATGAAATGGTTGACTTTTATTGATTTTTGCTTGCACATCAGTAAAATTTGAGTACAATAGTGATTTTGGCAGAGTCCGGACATAGAAGAGCCAAAAGTCCCTTTTCAGTAGGTCCTAGGCTTCTATTTATAGGCGTAGGCAGCAAATGTCTCGTTCAGATCTCAAAAGACCTCTTCTCTCGCGTGGGTGGGCCCACATGATCGATCTTGGTTGTTTGAACTTGATCCGTGATCGATAAGAATCAAATTCATATCGATCAAGATTTTGCCCAATCGAGTCGTGATCGTTCAAGAACATTTTCAAGATTGTACGCAAGCTCCTGTGAAAATTTGGTGGCATTTGGATTTGTAGATCTTGGGTTATGATTGATGCAAGTTTGGATTTTTTTGAAGGCTGTTGAATTCGCATATCTTCCTATTTGCATCGCTTCTTGTTCACATCACTTCTGGTTTGCATCGCTTTTGGGCACGTGCTTTCTAGGTCACGTGGCGCTAACTTCTAGGATCGATCCACTCTTTATGCCGAGTGACCGAGTCTTCCACTTGAATGTGCATTGTCGTATTGACCCAGGATATTCCTTTTGTATCGCTTTATTGCACTCAACTTCGTATCGATCCCTCACACCCTACTTCATATCGATCCTCTATAATTGCTTCGTATCGATACGAACTTATGTTCTTCGTATCGATAACTCAGAGGCCATTTCGTATCACTTATTGGTTGTTGATTTCGTATTGATCTGTGGCCGATCGATATGAAGCATATTTGGCAGTGGATCGATATAAAGTGGACTCATGTGTTACTACAAATGGATGCGAAGTGGGTGAGTTTGGATGGATACGAAGCTAATTTGCCTAGATGGATACGAAGAGAAGCTTGTCTATCGATGGGTACGAAATGGACCGATGCGAACAGAGGGATACGAACAGAATGTTCTTCTCCTAGAATTTGATCGACCCATAACTTTAGCATACGAACTCCGATCGACTTGAAATTTAGATGTTGGCTTCTATAGCTTTTCATGTCGTGTCATATCGATTGTGGCTTGATCCGAACTCGGGTAAAGTTTGTCAGTATCCACAGTAGACATATGTACAATCGATCTCCAGAATAGACCATCTTTATCCGACTAGTTTCTCGGTATTACGGTCTTACCAAAAGGCGGGTTAACATTTGCCCACCAAAGTGCCTCTTGTGAGGACATGATGTGTTTTGGAAAGCTGCAATCTTTATTCTAAAAAATTTATCTGACTTGTTGAATGGTTGTTGTTTTCTTATCAAAAGATGTAACCTTTGATTGATCTTCAGTAGTACAAATAATGAACTATTGACTGCTGATTGTTGTACTGTGTATTGTTGTAATTGAGTACTGAATGATTGCAAACTATTGTTTGTTGCTGTAATTGTCACTAGGTGAGCATTCAATCCCTATGAGTTTTGAAAATTGAATATTACTCTGACGTATATGTTCGTATGTTAACCCGACTCCCATTAAAGTTCGCATGTCCACGAGTCGCTGTTAGTTTTCTCCTATCGAATTTCGTATCGATCCTCTCCTGAATCGATGTGAAATTTGAGTTTTAACATCGCTTGACGGTTGCTTTGGTGTTTCTCTTTGTATCAATTCTCTCCTAGATCGATTCGAGGAATTAGAAATTTTTTCTTTGTATCGATAGTGATCGACACGAATAAGTTTGCCCTTTACAATAATTAGTATCGATGCATTTCTGATGGGTTCAAATGGTTCAGATAAGTCACTTCCTTGTGTTTCATATCGATAGCTTGATGGGTGCGAAAAGCTTCATCTCAAATCAATCGTGGGTGGATAAGAGGGAGGTTCCTGAATCGATGACCAATGGAGACGAACAGTTCACTTCGTATCAGTTATGGTGTAGACATCTTCAACTGATCAATTTGTACTGGGATACAAATTGACACTTGCCTTGGGCCAAACCATATATAAATGCTTTTCGTACTTAGAGAATTCTTTCACTTGCTCATTTTTCCTCTGGCCTTGCTTTTGTATCACTCCAAGGTAAGGAAGATTAAAACTTCCTTCTGCCTTCGAACGAACGCGACTTGCTAATCCCTCAAACTGATACTTTAATTTAGGTAATCCTCTAATTGATCTCACATTAAAACGATAGGATTCGAAATCTATGGCCAATTCGCCTATAGTCGCGGCCAGTTTAAGTGAAGGCAAGGTCGAAGATGGTCGAAGTAAGGTCGAGGAAGGAGGATATAGTTCATATACTACATGAGTCGATTAGAGAAGATGTTGGGTAGATGGATACGAAATGAAACCTCTTGTATCGGTCTTGGATAAGGGATACAATTTGGATCGATCTGGACGTAGTAAAACTTCATATCGAATGATAGAAGTGTTTTTTTATCTATAGATGGTTATGATAGAAGTGTTTTTTATCTATAGATGGTTGGTTTTCGTATCAATCAACTAATGATGGCCTTCGTATCGATCTTGGGCGATCGATATGAAATCCGGATTGCAGTGATTGATACGAAGTAGAGAGAATTTCGCATCGATATGAAACGACTTTCATGTGGTCAATACGCAACATTGTTCCACGATCGATACGAATTATTGCCTCCTCCGATGGATACTAACTATGTTATTGGCGAGTGATATGAACTAACTTTATGGGTGATCGATACGAATTATCAATATGGGGATCGATTCAAGCTTTCACTTGACGAAGATGAATTCTATTGCACACTTGAACATTTAACTCCAACGAGCTTCTGCCTTACATAATTGGATTTAACCATTTCACTGCATATTTGAATGTCTTTTGAAGCTCGTCGTTGAAACTGTAACTTGGCAAAATTTTGATGAACTTTAACTTGGATCGCTTTCCGAAGCCTGGATGGCACAGGTGCGCTAGTCAGCGATGACGGTCACTCCGGTTGAATTTCGAAGTCTTGTCGTTTGGACATTTTCCGATATTCTGTAGAATTTCTTAAGTATTATATAGCACTGCACTGCATAATGCATTCATGCATTTCACACGGGGGAACACACGGTCCTTTTACCATCTAATGATGGTTTTTACTGAGTTGATTAGTCATGGAATCTGGAAGTTCACATCAGCAGGGGGCTCGAGTTCCAATTCCTCCAACAATAGAGATGCGGGCCATTGCAGCCGAAGTCATAAGTCCATCTTCGGACGAGTTGCTAGGAGCAATTTTTATCGCGAATCCTCAAGATTCTGTGCCATCCTATATCTATGAAGATATATTGGGGAGAATATGCTTAAGACATGTTCTACCACTAGATGACGTTCTGCTACCAGGACCAAATGACAGGCCACATACCCCTCCAGAAGGATAAACAGCCTTTAACTGACATTCATGCATAGTTGGGACACTTCCTCCATTTAACCAGTACATTCGAGAAGTGTTAGCTTTCTTTGGAATCACTCCATCACAGTTACATCCATGTTGAGTCACAGGTTTTATGAAGTTTTTGATTTCTGACAAAGAAATAAAGGCGATCGACAGAACACAGGCATCATGGCTATAAAGAGGCACAAAAGAGCTACATATGGTACTCTAGATTATAGGTTGATTATTTGATATTGCAATAGTGATAAACTTGTTAAAATCTATCCTCAAATAATCATGCACCTCAATATAATCGATATATATATATATTTGAATAGCATTGCACATTCATTGTGCAATTTAACAGTAACCGGTCGACCGGTATTAATACAGGCGATCTATCGTTTCTGTGTAAAATGCACAATGAACGTGCACACATGCACATAACGACTATATATTTGAAATTCTGTCTACTGGCCAATTTTTGACCTGTCGACCGTTTTTAAACAAAGAGCAACCTTTTCAAAAGACACTTCTTTCTCCAATGGTTGCATCTCTTACCTTTCATCAATGATCATATCTATTAATAGCTACTGTTCACAAAGAGTTACAACCATTTTTTCTCTATATAAACTCATCTAAATCATTGATTCATATACATGAAAACATATTCTTTTTACTCTAATTTCTGATCTTACTTTCTAAATACTCCTGCATTCTAAAAGCTCTCAATTATTTTAATTGCTTATTGAATCATTGAAATTATTTCATATCTTTTGATTCAATAAGTAATATACTTCCCTTAATCTTCACAAAACATCATTCACATATTTTGAGGATAAGATTATAGGAAATTTGTACTACAAGTGACAAAACTGTGTTAGCAAGAACACATACCGTCAACAAACAATTATATTCATCATTGTTGAAGTCCTCGGTGTTGTAAGAGGCAAGTGTTGAAGTCCCCGGTGTTGTAAGAGGCAAGTGTTGAAGTCCTCAGTGTATTAGAAGCGTGAAATCCCATTCGTTTGCTCGGGTGTTGTAAACCTGTTCCACCGGGTGAAGCGAGGTAGTTAATAGTGAAAATCCAGATAGAAGTCTGGGACTGGACGTAGGACGGTGCTCCGAACCAGTATAAAAATCTCTGGTGTGATTTTTCTATTTTTATTTACTGTGCTATTATCATCTATTTCCGCATTTATATTATATTCCATATTACACGATTCGTGTGTACTATATTAGTACGTGCACTCGTACACTATCACTACCGCACACTTTTCATTTGGTATCAGAGCACGGTCATCATATAACCGTAACACAGTTATTTGATATATTCTTGTAATATGGCAAATAACGCAAGTACTAGCACTCAAAACACCACTTACATGGAAGGTCAATCGACACAAAGACCTCCATTTTTCAATGGTCTTAACTATAGTTATTGGGCAACTCGTATGTCATTCTTTATGCAATCAAATAGTTATGATGCTTGGAATGCAACTCAAAAAGAAATAGTAAATCCAACAACTGATTATTCAGAATGGACTGCGGCTGAGACAACGGCAGCAGCCGTAAATGCAAGAGCAATTAATATGTTGTTTTGTGCATTAGACCAAAATGAATATAACCGTGTTAGTATCTGCACTACTGCATATCAAATTTGGCAAACGCTAAAAATCACTCATGAAGGTACTAACAAGATTAAACAAGCCAAAATAGCCATGCTGAAAAGTCAATTTCAAAATTTCAAAATGAAACCATATGAGACAATCAATGATATGTATTCACGGTTTCAAACTATCCACAATGCACTTATTGGCTTAGGACAAAAGTATTCTGATTTTGATGTTGTTTCAACAGTCCTACATTCTCTGACTAGTGAATGGGAAGGAAAAGTATTAGCAATTGAAGAAGCTAATGACCTTTCCGTCATGAAGCCAGATGAATTGATAGGAAATCTAATGTCCTATGAAGCTAACTTGCAGACTAGAAAGGAACAAAAAGAAGAAAAGAAGAACATGGCATTCCATGCTGAAAAAGACGAAAATGGATCAGAATCTGAAGACGAAGATCTGGCTTTCGTAGCAAAAGGTTTCAAAATATTCCTAAAACAGCGAAAAGCCAGTCGTTATAACAAAAAGAATTCTGGATCAAATAAACCAACATCATCCTCTATAGAATGCTTCAACTGTCACAAAAAGGGGCACATGCAGAAGGATTGTCCAGAACAAAAGAAGAAGTCAAAAAATGACAAATTCAAATATAAGAAGGACAAGACAAAGAAACGTCAGTAACATGGGATGATTCAGACTCATCTTCATCAGAAAGTGAAAGTGATTCGGAGAATGAACAAGCTAATGTTTGTTTTATGGCAACAGAAGATGAGGTACAAATTCCTACACTTGATGAATTACTTGATATTAATGCTGAATTGATAGTCAAATATAAAGACATAAAACGTCAATTAAAAGTAGTCAAAGCATATTTAGGTAGAGCAGAGTTTGAACGAGATATGTTAAAAGATGAGAAGAAAATATTAGAAAAAGAACTTGAAAAAATTCAAGAATCATCATCTAATGTTGACTCTCAACTATCTCTTTTGAGTCAAGAAATAGAAGCTCAAAAAGAGAAAAATAATGCTCTCACAACTGAAAATCATGAGCTTAAGGCAAAAGTCAAAATTCTAGACCTAAAAAAAGCTAGTTTACAAACAAAGTTTGATGACATTACTCAAAATGTTTCTAACTTTAACAAAGGTCGAGAAAATTTGACAAAAATCATTGAAAGTTCACAATCTATTTCGGATAAACAAGGTTTGGGATATAAGAAACAGGAAACCAAGAAACATCTTGGTAATAAAAGAAAGAAGAGAGTACAAAAAACTGAAGCTAAGAAAAATCTTAGTTTGTTATACTCCAAACCGAAACCAGTTGTGAAATTTCAAAAGAAAAATATCAAGACTATCAAAATATGGGTTCCTAAAACAAATAACAATTTGATTAGGAACAAATATATTCAGAATTTCATGAATACTGTGCATCATAATACTAATTATGTATATAAAGGGGATACCAGACCCGTATGGGTTTGGACTCCTAAGACCTAACTCTTAGGACCCTATAAAAAGTGGGTACCATGAACTTAATTCTATTTTTTGCAGGTCCCACTTAAGAAAAGAGGAAAGTGGATATTGGACAGTGGTTGCTCGAAGCACATGACTAGAGACAAGAGCTTATTAACAAATATTACATACTCAGATGGTGGATCTGTCACTTTTGGAGATAATTCAAAAGGCTATATCATCGGCAAAGGCGATGTGAGCAATTGCGGTACATCTAACTTACCTCTTATTACTAATGTCATGCGTTAAAAATTTAAAACACAATTTACTTAGTATTAGTCAGTTATGTGACAAGGGTTTTATAATTTCCTTTTCGAATAATAAGTGTAGTATTTTAGATAAAGACCATAATTTAGTTTTCGAAGGTTATAGAGAAAGAAATATATATATTCTTAATATGAATATTAATCAAAATTCAGATATGTGTCTTGTGGCTAATGATAATGATCGATGGCTATGGCACAAATGCTTCTGTCATATAAACTTCAGAACTATTGACAAGCTAGCCAAAAACAATCTAGTTAGAGGACTACCCAAAATGAGTTTTAAAGTTAACAACATTTGTGATGCATGTCAATTAGGAAAATTGACCAAATCATCTTTTAAATCCAAGAAAGTCATATCAACATTACAACCACTTGAGTTACTACACATGGATTTATTTGGACCTACTAGGGTGCAGTCAATAAATCACTGTAGATATGTGCTTGTAATTGTTGATGATTTCTCTCGTTACACATGGACAATTTTCTTAAAAATAAAAGTGACACTTTCGATCATTTCAATTTTTTCGACAAAAGAATTCAATAATCAAAAGGGATTAAAGTTAAAAATATAAGAAGTGATCATGGCGGAGAGTTTGAAAATAATGAATTTGAACATTTTTGTACAAAGAAAGGTATATATCATAATTTTTCGTTTCCTAGAAATCCACAACAGAACGGAGTTGTAGAACGGAAGAACCGAACTTTACAAGAATGTGCAAGAACATTATTGAATGGAACCACCTTACCCAAACATTTCTGGGCAGAAGCCGTCGCAACTGCCTGTTATGTTTTAAATCGTGTGTCCATAAGACCTCTTACCAAGAATACTCCTTATGAATTATTAAACAAAAGAAAGCCTAAAATCTCATACTTCAAAGTTTTTGGTTCCAAGTGTTTTATCTTAAATACGAAAGACCAGCTTGGCAAATTCGATCCAAAAACCGATGAAGGAATATTTGTCGGTTATTCAGAATGAAGTAAGGCCTATCGTATATTTAATAAACGAACCAAAACTATTGAAGAATCACTTCATGTCTCTTTTGATGAATTCTATCAACGTCCTCACACTATATCAAATGATGACGAATCAATAGTCACCGACAATCCAATCATCATGAATATTGATTCTGACTCAGAAATAATTATTGAGAATATTCCTCAAATATGTGAGTTACAATCACCACCAAGGATATTAAGAGACCATCCGGCCCAAAATATAATCGATGAAGTAACATCACAAGTCAGAACAAGGAGTCAACTCAACCAAATGGGTCATGTCGCTTTTCTCTCAAATATCGAACCTAAGAATCCAAAAGAAGCTGCTACAGACGATTACTGGATCATTGCCATGCAGGAAGAACTAAATCAGTTCGAGCGCAATGACGTTTGGGAACTTGTTCCAAGACCAACTGATCAGTAAGTTATTGGTACTAAATGGGTCTATAAAAATAAGGCCGACGAACAAGGAAATATCACCAAAAATAAAGCAAGATTAGTAGCATAAGGGTATAATCAGGAAGAAGGTATCGATTATGAAGAAACTTATCCACCAGTTGCTCGACTAGAAGCTATTAGAATCCTATTATCTTTTGCTTGTCACCATAATTTCAAACTTTATCAGATGGATGTCAAAAGTGCTTTTCTCAATGGATCTATCAAAGAGAAAATCTATGTCGAACAACCTCCTTTGTTCGTACATGAAAAATATCCTGACCATGTGTTCAAACTTAAGAAAGCTCTGTATGGTTTAAAACAAGCACCTCGTGCTTGGTATGAACGATTACGTAGTTATCTTATTAACTCAGGATTTCAAATAGGCAAAGTCGATCAAACTTTGTTTATTAAACATTCTCGAAAGGATATTCTAGTTATCCAGATATATGTAGACGACATCATCTTTGGTTCAACAAACGATAAACTCTACAAGGAATTTGCAAGTATTATGACCAAAGAGTTCGAAATGTCTCATATGGGAGAACTTTCATATTTTCTTGGACTTCAAATCAAACAACTTCCGAGTGGTATCTTTATCAATCAAGAAAAATATTGCGGAAATCTTATCAAACGCTTCGGATTAGAAAATACATCTGGTAAGCCAACTCCTATGAGTACAACTACACATCTTGAAAAAGATGAAAATGGTAAGAGTGTTGACCAGAAATTATATCGAAGCATGATTGGTTCTCTTCTTTATCTTACAGCTAGTCGTCCTGATATAATGATGAGTGTTTGTCTATGTGCACGCTTTCAAGCGGATCCAAAGGAATCACATCTACGAGCAGTAAAACGTATAATTCGTTATCTTAATAATACCAAAGATTTCGGTCTTTTTTATCCAAAAGGATGTCCATTTGAATTAGTATCATATAGTGATGTTGATTTTGGCGGCTCGCGAACAGATAGAAAAAGTACAAGAGGTACGTGCCATTTTATTGGAAAATCACTTGTCTCTTGGTTTAGTAAGAAACAAAATTGTGTTTCACTATCAACATGTGAAGCTGAATATATATCAGCAGCTCTCGCTTGTAGTCAAGTACTATATATGCAACAAACACTTCAAGATTTTGATATTCATTTATCAAATTCTATTATATACTGTGATAACACAAGTGCTATAAATCTCTCTAAGAATCCAGTGAATCATTCTAGAACCAAACACATTGATATCCGTCATCATTTCCTTAGAGATAATATTGAAAAAGGATATATATGTCTTGAATATGTCCAAACTGATAATCAATTAGCGGACATTTTTACTAAGCCTCTGCTCGAATCTAGTTTTATTAGATTATGAAGAGAGCTTGGTTTAATTTCAAGAAACGATTTTGACTAGTAATTACTAATGACTGTCTTTTCTTTTGGTTATATTTTAACTATAGCATTTTTTTCTAAGAAAAACTATTTATTTTCTTTAAATAAGAGCCTTTGCTTGCTTTCACGGTCATATTTCTTTATTCACTCTCATCCACAGGCTTAAGTTTAAGGAATTTCTTTATAAGCTTGTCAAAACTTCTCTCTTTATTCATCTTTTCTTATCTGAGCATAAGGTTCTATACATAATTTTCTATGGCTCACATTTGTGATAAGTGTGCTCAAAAATCACACATTTCCGTTACAAGTTCCGAGCCGGAGGAGTATTATTCTCCTGAAACACCAAAACAGAAACCGAAGTATCATCACTAATACAATCGTACTCCTGGTAGTACACCAACCTCAAAACGAGTAAAGAAGTCGCTATTTTGTTCTCCTCTTACCAAAGCACAGATCGACGAGATTCACCACTATTAGAAACATCAAATAGATCTTCAAAGACAGCTCCATTATGGACAAAGCCAGCTTTATCATGAGCAACAACGAACATCGGTACGTTTATCTATTTTAGAAAAGATGGCATCTTTCTTTTATGGTTCAAACAAGCATGATGTGCATGAACCGATGCCGTCTAGGCCGTCAAGATCTAGGAGTCCTAACTCTTGGGATCAGAATTATAACAGGAATGAAGGTGCTCAAAAAAACTGGAGTCCATGGTCACATCGTATTAAAGATAATAAAGAAAATTCTAATGACGATTCTTCCACTCCTCATTAAATTTATATATATATATATATATATATATATATACTTGTTGCATCGTTTTCTCTCTATAACTCTTGCAATAACGTTTGTATTTTATAATAAGAGTGAAATATGAATTATATAGCTCGACATATTCTCAAAAAACTGCAAAACATACTGTTTTTCATCAGGCAACAAAACCGGTCGACCACCTATAATATGACCGGTCGACCGTTTAGCCTCTGGATGAAAACGGTCGACCGGCCATATTATAGCGGTCGACCGGTTTACGTATATTCAGTTTTTATATACTGGTTGGGTCATTTTTTTTACCCACCTCCTCACTTGTCTCAACCGGTTATTTATCCCCAAAGTCCAAAAACCCTATTCTCTCTATTTCTATTTCCAAATCTCCAAATTTTCTAACAATGGCTCCTCCGCAAAAGAAACCCAAAAAAGGATCATCCTCCGGAACTTCATCACTCAATATCTCCGCTAAGAAGTGGCTCGAAAATCCGGTAGCTATCACAAGATGGAATCAAATGACTAACTACAAATTTCATCCGGGTTCTTTCATCAAGTTTGATGATTTCACATCTTATGGAATACGTAGGTTAGCAAATAACTCCAATCTTACTCCATTGATCGATTTTTCAGAAAACAATGTGGAAATAAATCACTTGATGATAAAATTATTCTATACCAATATGAACCTGGACGGGTATAAACCTGATAATCCGAACGGAGTCATTTGGTCTGTCGTATGTGGCAAACAAATTTTTATCACTCATGATAGGATAGCTTCTATACTGGGTATTCCAAATCAAGGCGATGAGTTTTCATCACATTTCTGTGAAATCTTCACTCGCAATAGCATCAGCCATCAATTCATGGAGGACAACAGTGATGGCACAAAATCAATTGGACTTCGACCCACCGCCAGGCTACTACATCGCGTCTTGATGTTTTCTTTGTTTCCTAGACTAGGAAACTATGACGCTGTATACAAAGAAAATTTCAAGGCCCTTTATGCTATTTATGGAGATATCCAAATCAATTGGGTTCATATGCATTTTGACGAGATTCTCTAGGTGAACAACTCTACGCGACCTCAATTTTTCTACAATGAATATATCATGCGTATTTTGCTAGCTTGTGGCGTACGACCTCCTGACTCTGCCACCTCGAAACCAAAATGTATTGATTCTGTAACCATCAAACACATGAAGCTCCCTCCTCCTTACCTTCAGATTATGTCATTTGAACAATGGCAACAAAGAGGTCCAACACAACAAAAAGCTACTTCCTCTCGACCTCGTTCCGAAGAAGTTAAAATGTTGAAATCAAAATCCACCACAAAAGAATCACTTGAAACTATTGCGCGTAACCAATTCTTGCTTGAATCAAGACTCAAGCGCATGGACACGAAAATTGATAAACGCTTCAACAAAGTCAAGTCATTCTTTGGTATTTTACGGGATGCTATTTCATGTAGCACATCCATCTCTGCTCAGGACCCGGGCAAACGTCCTGCTCCTCCTGCTTTCAACTGGTTATCAACTGAGGAGTCTGCTGGTACTAGTGGACATGGTCGTGGAGAATCATCTAGAGAGGACGATGAAGAGGAAGATGATGATGATGATGAGGAAGAAGATATTCAAGAGGAGACAGCTTCTGACTCATCCTAGATTCTGTTTTCTATCTCTATATTTTGGATTAGTAATTTAAAACATCTTTCGACACTTGTACTAAATAGTGTCGTTACTTTTATTTGTATGATATTATGGTGTGTATGATACTCTGATATGTTTTGGATATGTTATATTTTTTTACTATGCATGAATATTTAGGTTGATATACTCCTATATTATTCCATTATCTATTATTCCTTTTTGTCGATGACAAAGGGGGAGAAAGTGCTAACAATTATTTGCAGGAATATATATATATATATAAAGAATACAAACAAAATCTCAGGGGGAGATCACATATTCAGGGGGAGATTCAGAACTTCAGATATATGTTGTCATCAATCGAAAAGGGGGAGAATGTTGAGTCACAGGTTCTATGAAGTTTTTCATTTCTGACAAAGAAATAAAGGCGATCGACACACAGGCATCATGGCTATAAAGAGGCACAAAAGAGCTACATATGGTACTCTAGATTATAGGTTGATTATTTGATATTGTAATAGTGATAAACTTGTTAAAATCTATCCTCAAATAATCATGCACCTCAATATAATCGATATATATATATATATATATATATATATATATATATATATATATATGAATAGCATTGCACATTCATTGTGCAATTTAACAGTAACCGGTCGACCGGTATTAATACAGGCGGTCGACCGTTTCTGTGTAAAATGCACAATGAACGTGCACACATGCACATAACGACTATATATTTGAAATCCTGTCTGCTGGAAAATTTTTGACCTGTCGACCGTTTTTAAACAGAGAGCAACCTTTCCAAAAGACACTTCTTTCTCCAATGGTTGCATCTCTTACCTTTCATCAATGATCATATCTATTAATGGCTACTGTTCACAAAGAGTTACAACCATTTTTTCTCTATATAAACTCGTCTAAATCATTGATTCATATACATGAAAACATATTCTTTTTACTCTAATTTCCGATCTTACTTTCTAAATACTCCTGCATTCTAAAAGCTCTCAATTATTTTAATTGCTTATTGAATCATTGAAATTGTTTCATATCTTTTGATTCAATAAGTAATATACTTCCCTTAATCTTCACAAAACATCATTCACATATTTTGAGGATAAGATTATAGGAAATTTGTACTACAAGTGACAAAACTGTGTTAGCAAGAACACATACCGTCAATAAACAATTATATTCATCATTGTTGAAGTCCTCGGTGTTGTAAGAGGCAAGTGTTGAAGTCCTCGGTGTTGGAAGAGGCAAGTGTTGAAGTTCTCAGTGTATTAAAGGCGTGAAATCCCATTCGTTTGCTCGGGTGTTGTAAACCTGTTCCTCCGGGTGAAGCGAGGTAGTTAATAGTGAAAATCCAGATAGAAGTCTGGGACTGGACGTAGGACGGTGCTCCGAACCAGTATAAAAATCTCTGGTGTGATTTTTCTATTTTTATTTACTGTGCTATTATCATCTATTTCCGCATTTATATTATATTCCATATTACACGATTCGTGTGTACTATATTAGTGCGTGCACTCGTACACTATCACTACCGCACACTTTTCAATCCAAATGGATTTGCATTACTAAATAGCCTATTCATTGTCTTTATGGAGCATCTTTTACGGCCTTCGACTCTAGAGGAAGTCGGATTCTTGTTCAATGTCAAGAGTCCGGGAGACAATCCTTCATTCACATTCCTAGAGGCAGTTATGAATTGCCAAGTGGTGACTGGATCCTAGACCAGGCTAAGCTACTTCAAGACGGAGTGGTTCTATGCTCAGTGCCCTTCAGGATTTGCCAGTCGGTGGTTAATCAGACGTAAGTGCCACAATTTCTCTAGTAGCTAACGAGCTAGTAGTAGCCGACATTGAGTCTAACATTTTCTTTCCTTTGCAATCGCAATTTCACGACCCGAAGGTGCCCACTTTAAAGAAATAGTACAGATTTTCATGAGGTTCTTGGCGAGATGAGAGAAATTGACTCGGTGCCGACAGATAAAAATTTGAGGATTGTTGGGCTATTTGATCAAAACCAGAGCATAAAACTTGAAAGATTGCTTAAGGCAGCCCGTTGAGACGGGCTAAGCGTAGAGCGCCCGAGATTGTAATTGCTAAGGAGGGCGATGAAGAAGATACGCTCATTGAAAACGAACCCGTAGCCGGGCCCCTAGATAGTTCTCGGGAGTTAGAGGGAAGGAGAAAAGGCAAGGTAGTTGCACATAAACGTCATAAGTCTTCGAGATGGAAATCCATGGTCGTGTCCCTGCCATCCTCCGGTGTTAGAATCTCGGAGGCTCCTCCCTCGCAAATGGAGAATCCTTCGAAGGGCTCGTCGACATTCCAATTCCGGACTATGTGTCGCTCTAACACGACACCGGATAGGAAGGGCTTCAAAGCACTTTAGATTTAAGCGAGTCACTTCCTACGAGTGTGGCCGACAAAACCGGTTGGTCGAGGGGTTTAGCACTTGCATACATACACATCATGGCTCTGCACGATTTCCAATCATTAGTTATTCATTTCTAGAGATTACTGATTCTGTTTTTCTTCCTATTTTACAGATACGATGAATAGCAAGAATCTATGCTAGAAAGCATTCGCTCGGCACGCCAGTCGTCTAGTTCATATTATGATTCCCGCAGAAGGGAAGCCAATAGAGATCACGATTGTGGTTATTCTAGCCTAGAGCATTACGAAAGGGAGAGGGAAAGAGATAGAGAATATAGACATCGATCCCAATCACGCTCTTCACCTCCTCGAGCTCCAACACAACCTTCCGAACATGGGAAATAACCCTTGGAGCTTCCACGCCAAAAATCATCTTCTCAAGTTCCAAGGTCCGCTCTGTAGGACCGAGGTTGAAACTCCTGCTGTCACCGAGAAAGCTGTCACCGAGCCTACTGGGGAAGGAGCGATCAGAATTGGCCAATTGAAAAAGACTTTCCAAACATTTGATTTGATGGCTTCATCTTCCCTCCGCATTTAAAAAGAATTCTATTTTAGATGGAAAAAGCTATGCATGATTACATCCATGATGTTTACATCCAATATAGGGAGTGTATGAAGGCTGCAAATAAGGCATCAGCGGTGGCCTTTGAGCGGGCAAAAACAATTGAAAAATTAGAAGTTGATCTCACTCAAAAGGACCGCATAATACAAGTACTTAACAATGAGGCTGAATCTTCCAAGAAATCGGAAATAGAGGCCAATAAGAAAGCCGATGAGGCAAATCATTCTATGAAAGGATAAGACAGATGCATTTTGCCTTGGTTGAGGAGATGGGCCACCAAAACACCATGGTTATGGCTGAAAGGGATGCTGCGCTGAAGGAGCTTGAGCAGCTTAATGCGAAATTTGCTGAAATCGTCAAGGAGAAAGACGATGCAAACAAAGCAGCTCAGAAAGTGTGTGAACAAGCTGTGGTGCTCCAGGATGAGTGGAATGCGGCAGCACTTAAAATTCATGAAGCCGAGGCCAAGGTTGAGAGCGAAGTGAGGATGGAAGAGATCGAGTTGGAGGCCGATATCGAAGATCTTCTTGTCACATACAATGCTAACGCTTTAAAGCACCGAAACTTAACCTGGCTCCATAACTATCCATCACACTTATATAGTGCCTGGGGCCACTTAGTAGAAGACGAGAAGGCAGAACACCAAGTTGAAGCAATTGATGAATTCGAACTAGAGAACAGGGTATTGAGTGAAGATGAAAGAAAAGTTCTCCATGATATCATGATCACATATGAAAAGAAGAAACTTAGCACTCGGCATTCGAAAGCTGGAGAGGGTTCTAGTGTTGAGCACCATGATGCGGGTTCTGAAAATCTTATGCCAACTCAGCCTGAAACTACATCTGCAGTTGATCCTCAGTCTGTTCCTGCATATATTCTAAATCAATCGCGGTCATCTCCAATTCACGAGCACGTCAATGAAGCTGCTCCGGTTTCGCCTACAAGTCATTCTGAGGAAGGTATTCCAAACATCTCTTGTGCTCATTCAAAGTAGGAAGCGTCACTTGAAGAAATCACTAATAACTTTTTCTTTGTCTCTATTCAGTGACAGAAGCTACATCAACCATGCCCCCTATAACCTAAGAGTCGCACAATGCACAGGAGGCGCTTATTACAGAAGCGACTACTACAATGGCTACTATACCAATTGTTGGAGCATAGGGGAGCATGCTTAATTTTAATGAACAGATGGTGGAGGAACTTCTCAGTCATCACAGTGACCCTTTTGTTGACCTGCCATTCATTATAGGTGGAGGTGCACCAGTGACCAACTCTTCGAGCCCAACTGCTAGCATTCCCGATGATGCCTAAGCAATTCATGAAGAGGAGATAACAGCCAAAATTAACGTCGAGATGGAAGCAGTTGCGCGGGCTAATAGCTTTGGAGGTGGGATGGCAGGCCCTGGTCTAGCTCCTTTACGAATGATTTCTCTGGGTGGCACGGTCGTTGACACAAGTGTGCCTCCTTTGCCTTCTAACATTGATCATATCCAAACGTCTCCACCTTCAAGAAGCATTCCAATCATGTGAGTTCATCGGAGGAAGTCAACATAATGCCTCTGAATGGAGATCTACTGCCAAAAGGCAAGGGCTCAAAGGGGCAGCCAAGTGGCAGTTCCAATGGGTCGACACCGAGGAAGAAGAAGAAGAATAAAATTAGAGTATAAACATGTCTTCTTTGCTCATTTTTGGTAGATAGATAGGAATTTCCTTTCGTTTTTTTTCTTTTTTTGTAGGCCATGTATAGTCGCAGGCTCGGCTCCTGCTTGTAGCATTTCTTGGAATAATTTTATACTTATCCTTTTCTTTCAGAGAATAGTTGAAATAAAATTCCATTTTTCTTCAGCTCGGTTTTTGTGTTCATTTGTTAAAGTATTTTAGCGCTCAAACTTCCATTTAATACAATTGTGAAGTTTTAGTCTTTAAATCGAACCTAGGTTTAGTCGCTAAGTTCTGAAGCTACGGTTTCAGGTCGCGATCGAGTGTTAGGTCGAATTTCGATGCTGCACCGTCTCAATCAATGGCTTGCACTTAAGTTCTGCCCCCAGTTCCGGGGATAAGTTGAGAAGATTGGTTAGAAATCGATGTTTGCCTTCAACACATTGAGATTAACTTCGCTGAAGCAAGACTGAAATAAGACGAGTTCATGTGGTTGAATCGGACTTGCTCACCTATTGGTGATCTCATCCACACTCTGGGGATTGCAATTGTAGATGGCGGTTGATCACGCCCGCCTAAGGTTTGGAGATACATCCGCACTCCAGGGACTTAAGTTATTTTATGAGCAGTTAGTCATACCCGTTTGATATTCAAAACTTCTCCACACTCTGGGGATTCGGAGTTGCCTTACGGTAGTCGCTTTACACTCGGTTTGTGTTTACATTCCAATCTACTCTCCGGAGATTTTAGAGTTAGTCGATGTTTATACTCCAGTTCGCACGTTGGGAATCCGGAGTTGGTTGATGTTCATACTCCAGCTCGTACTCTAGGAATCCGAAGTTAGTTGATGTTTATACTTCGGTTCGCACTCTGGGAATCTGGGGTTAGTTAATGGATGGTCAATCACACCCATTTGGTATTTTTTTATACTCCAGTTCACACTTCGAGAATGTGGAGTTGGCCGATAAATGGTCAGTCACATCTGTTTAGGCTTTAAGATTTCGTTCGCACTTTGGGAACGACAGATCTATCAGGATTGTGGATGGTCAACTCACATCCACCCTGAGTTAACAAGCGAGGTTTTAGATAGATGGGTCCATCCTCCTTGAAATTGTTTTGAATACGGGTGAAGTCGTTAGGTAGATGGAACCACCCTCTTCGAAACCGCGTTTGTTAGTTTATACTCCAGTTTGCACTCTAGGAATCTGGAGATAGTTAGAGGGTTGTCATGTATCAATCCTTTTTTGGCTTTAGCATGATGACTTGCCATCGAGCTCGGGTTTCATTAAGCGAGTGAGCGTTCACATCACAGTCACGCCCTATTTGAATAAATCCCACCGTATGGTGGAACTTAGCTCTTCATGCATAGTGATGGTCGTATGATGCATTTCAAAAAATCACAATTTTGGCTCGAAGAGATTGCATTTTATTGCTGAAATAAGAAAATACAGCAAAGTCAGTTGCCTCATTACACAATTCAAATTTCGAAATGCAGAAATAAATTGTAAATGAAAAGTAGACTGAATGAAAAAATAAAGCCTGTTATGTGTTGCAGCGATGAAGATTCTCGCTATTCCAGCTCTCGGCAGAGTGAGGCCGCCAACAGTCAATAATTTAAATGTGCTGTCCTTGAGATTTCGTTTGATAACATACGACCCTTCCCATGCTGGTTTCATATGTGAAGGGACCGGGTAAATTCTTTTAAAGACGAGATCGCCAAGTTCGAAGGTTCGGGATCAGACCATGGCATTGTATAATCGGGTGATTCGACTTCGGTATTCAACTGCCCTCAAATCAGCCTCTTCTTGCTTTTCGTCCAATAAATCCAAAGATACAGTAAGTAATGTAGTATTTGCCTTCGGATCATAATATATCACACGATGAGGAGGTACTTCCATCTCGACTGGGATAATGGCTTCTAAACCGTAGGAAAGAGAACGGAGTGTGGCCGGTCGTGGATTTGTGGGTTGTCCGATAAGCCCATGGAGTCATAGGAAGTTCATCGACCCACTTGCCTCTAGTGTTCTCAAGTCGTTTCTTTAGAATAGACTTTATGACTTTATTAACATCTTCAACCTATCCATTCGCTTGAGGGTGTGCAACTGCGGAGAACTTCTTCTGGATGTTGAATCGTTAACAGAAATTCTTAAATTCAACACTGTCGAATTGGGCTCAGTTGTCAGTGACGATGGTATGTGGGATACCAAATCGATAGATAATGTTGCATATTAAAAAGTTGGTCACTTTCTTCGTTGTGATTATAGGAAGGGGTTCGGCTTCTGCCCTCTTGGTAAAGTAATCAACTGCGAAGATGACGTACTTCGCACCACCTTTGGCTAGAGGTAGAGAACCAATAATGTCAATGCTCCATACTATAAATGGCCATGAATTGACCATCAGAGTTATTTCGGTATGTGGGGCTCTAGGAACCCGAGCATGTTTTTGACATCTATCACATTTTCTGGCATAATCCGAGGCATTGCGATTTACAATCGGCCAATAGTTTCCATATCGGAGCACTTTCTTGGCAAGAGCTTGCCCTCCCAATGTGATCTCCACATTCTCCTTCATGCACATCATGCAATGCTTGTTTGATTTCATCATGAGCGATACACGGAGTAAAGGAATAGAGTACCCTCTTCTATACATAACTCCATTTGCAATAGTGAACCGCGAAGCTTTTCGAAGAACTTGTCTTTTCTCGCTCGTACGCTTCGGCAAGGTTCCATGCTCGAGATAGTTTCTGTACAAAGTCATTCATGACTCCTTATCAGGAACGACTTCATATACCCAGTCTATTTCGATTTAATCGATGCTCGAGGAAGATAGCGTGTCCATGAGAACGAGTCCCATTTGTGGTGCCTCAACAGTACTGGTTGACTTTGCCAAGGAATTGGCTTTCTGATTGCGTTCTCAAGGTATGCAATAGATGGCATGATAATCGAACTGATTTAATATTTCCTAAATCTAGGCAAGATATGCAGCCAGCCTTAGGTCTTTGGCTTGGTACTCCCCCCAAACTTGACACACGACCAATTGCGAATCATAAAAAATCTCCACAGTAATAATTCTCAAATCTCTAGCAAGTCTCAATCCGGCGAGCAAGGCTTCATATTCGCCCTCGTTGCCAGTCGAATGGAAATTGAACTTTGTGGCATAGCATATAGACCGGCCTTTAGGAGTTTCAAGTACAACTTCGACACCGTAGCAGCAGTCATTTAATGCACCATCAGTATGTTGCTTCCATCCATACTTAGGAGATTCACTGGTTTCAGGAAAGTCCTTCGGGATAGTGAATTCAGCAATGAAATCTGCTATGACTTGTCCTTGAATGGCTCACCTTGGTATGTAAGTGATGTTGAACTGACTTAGCTCGATATTCCACTTGAGTAATCTACCAGACTTTTCAGGCCGCATAAGTACCTGTCGTAACGGCTGGTCGATGTAGACAGTGACGGGATGAGCCTAGAAATACGAACGGAGTTTCCTTGAGGCAATTACAAGACAATATGCTAATTTCTCCGGCTTTTGATAGTTTCTCTCAGCCCCGGTAGTCGTTTGCTAATGTAATAGACTGGCCATTGTATCCGATCTTCCTCCTGAATCAAGGCGGCACTGATTGCGTTTTCTTACACCTCCAAGTAAATGTACAAATTCTCGTGATCAATGGGCTTTGACAGAATGGGTGGTGTGGACAGGAGTTGAACTAGTGCTTGGAATGCGCCCTCACATTCTGTAGTCTATTCAAAATTTTGTTTCCCTTTTCTGATCAGGTCGTAGAAGGGGATGCGTTTGTCAGTGGATTTTGAAATGCACCTGCTCGGTGCTGCTACTTTCCCGTTGAGACTTTGGACTTGCTTTATAGTTCTTGGAGTCTCAAGATTTTTGATTGCCTAGATCTTCTCGGGATTGGCATCAATTCCTCGAGCATTGACGATAAACCCAAGGAATTTTCCGGATGCGACCCAAAAGTGACATTTCAACGGGTTGAGCTTCATTTTATATTCTCGAAGGATATTGAACATCAATTCCAAATATTTGATATGATCAGTGGAGAATCGCAACTTGAAAACCATGTCATCCATATATACTTTCATGGTTATTCCGATCTGGTTAGCGAACATTTGATTATTTAGCCGTTGGTAAGTTGCTCCGGTGTTCTTGAGTCCGTACGGCATGACTTTGTAGCAGTAAAGTCCCAGATCGGTTACAATGTTGGTATGCTCCTGATTGGGAAAGTGCATGGCTATTTGATTATCGGAAGAATACGCATCCATGAAGGATAAGAGTTCATGTCCACTGTTGAGTCTGCGAGCTGATCGGTTCGGGGAAGTGGAAAAATCTCTTTAGGGCAAGCTTTATTCAAGTCTGAGTAATCAACGCATGTTCTCCATTTCTTGTTTGGCTTACAGACAAGTATAGGACTTAACACCCATTTCGGATATGATGCATCACGGATAAACCCGTTCGATTTGAGTTTTTCTACCTCTTCCGTAAGGGCGACTGATCCCACTGGATCCATACCATGCCTTTTTTGTTTGATCGAGACATGCTGCAGGTCAATATTAAATGTATGGCTCACGATGTCCGGGAAGATTCCATAAATGTCAAAACGTATCCAGGCAAACATGTCGAGGTTTTTCCGGACAAATTCAACCAATTCCTCCTGCATCTGTTAGCTTGGTTAAGATCCAATCTTTATCATTTTAGATTCGTCATTATCATCGATCGGAATATCGATCCTTGGCTTAGCCAGGGAAACTTGACTATCTTTACTTTCGTCTTCACTTTTGGTATCTCTCGGGTCAAGATCCCTAGGGAATTGGTGCCTTGGCCCGGGCGTCAATTGTCAATTCTCAAAAAAGTGGACGCAAAGTGATTCCTCCATTTCCTTTTACCTTTCGCTATGCCTTCCGCAGCTCAGCAATATAACATGCCCGTCCAATAGCCTGGTCTTCCTGAACGACTCCAACTCCATTGTCAGTTGGGAATTTTAAAGTCAGATGGGGCAATCGTAGCCCTGAACTCAGCTAGGGCCGATCGGCCCAAGAAAGCATTGTATGGAGAGTCTATATTCAATACAACAAACTATAATATCCGGACTCTTCGGCGTTCTCCAATTCCAAACTCCACTGGTAGTTCCACCACTCCAGTGGGTATAGTTGCACTCCCATTGAAGCCATGAATACAAGACTGACAAGGCTTCAAGTCTTTTGTTTCCATCTTCATCTGATCATAAGCTCGCTTAAACAATATGTTCACTGAGCTTCCACGGTCCATTAAGATCCTCTTCATCTGGGCAGGACCTACTTGAGCCGATATGACAGTGGATCAGTGGTTAGGGCTTCGACCCTGTCGGCTTCCCTGTCTCAAAATATGATGTCGTCTGTCATCGTCTTATGTTGCTTGACCGAATCCCCATCTTCCAAATTACTGCAACATTCGAAGCTCAAATGCCTAATAGAACTGGCATACGACTCCATTTCCTTCCAGCTTCGATCTGCAGGGTGAGAACCACCATATTAATCACCAACCTCCCGCCGGTATGAGCGGGTTCCTCTGGTCTTGCCTGTTTTGGTATATGGTTTTGATTCGATGGTCCCGCACCTCCTGACTGAGGCACCTACACAAACTGCTCCAACTTTCTCCCACGTATCAACTTCTCAATAACATCTTGTAAATAATGGCACTCATTCGTATTAGGGCCATAACTATCGTGGAATCCTACAAAACTTCCCCAATTGAATCTGTTTTTTCGATGATTGTTTCGGAGCAGGTTTGTTATATTGAATAGTATTGCAGGTCTGTAGATGCACATTTTCCAGTGACGTATTTAAAGGAGTATAATTATCAAATATAGGAGCCCTACATCGTGGCCCATGATTCTGATCCCATTTCCTGTTTTGATTTCCATTGATTTTCTATTGATTCTGTTTATTCTGTATGTTCAATTGCTCCTTTTCGAAACTCTCCCCGGTTAGTTTAACAGCAGCATTGCTCTAGATTCCTTCCACACTGGGTCCTGCATCATCCTTTTTCCAAGACTATTTCGCATCCTCCCTTCTCAAGAACTGGGCTGCCTTGGAATATATCGGTCCAATGATGCAGGAGGTTTTTCGGCCAACCAGTTGCCGAATTCAGAATCGGGATCAATCCCCTTAGTTAGTGCCATCTGAATTGAGTTTTCATTAGGATTACTAATCTCAGGGCATGCAGCATGAAACCTCTCTAAATAACGTCTAAGTGTCTCTCTGGGAGCTTGAGTGACACGAGATAAGGTATTAAAATCTTTCGGCCTTATGATATGCATGCGAAACTGTTCAACAAACCTCATTGCCAACTGGTCAAAACATGAGATAAATTGGGGTGGTAAACGAGTAGACCACATAGTCGCTATTCCCCCTAGGGAGATCGAGAAACTTCGACACTTAACTGCATCATCGGCTCGTGTAGCATTCATTAACCATTCATACTTTAAGATGTGCTAATTAAGTTAAGATCTCCCTTCATAAACGGGTAGAGTTGGCATCCTGAATCGCCTAGGTGGTTCAACATAGAGTATATCATCAGTAAAAGGGGTATGACTCTGAGCGATTCCCTAGTCATCGTTGGTAAGACCTTGACTTTCATGGATCATCTGACGAATCATCGTCGAGACGTCTGGCATCTGGACATTTTGAGCATGCTGGGCCAAGGTGTGGTCGGGTTCCACAATGCGAAGATGGGCCGGCCGCGGTTGGCGGTCCATATCTCACCTCCTTGGCTTTAGGTTCTCGAGGATATACGGTTCAGGAGTATATTCATGTGGGCGATGGTTCGGATCTCTCCGGCTTCGGGCATCAACTCCTAAATCAATGGCAGCGGTGGAAGCGCGATCGTCAGTAGTATGACAAGGAACAGTACCTCCATGGAAGGAGGGTCCAGTCTGATAGCTAGTTGATTGTAACAACTCGATATTTTCAGCCATTAGCATCCACACATGTCGGACTTTAATTGCTCAAAATACCGCATTGTAAATAAATTTAGAGCAAATGAAATACAATCATAGAATCACAGACAAAGAAATATCAGAATAACTCGCAACGGAATTAAAATACCATAGTAGTTCATGAAGCTACTATAACAACTCTCAAAACATAATACATAATATCAGTCTGAAAAAAATATACAATAGAAATCTCAAATATATAGCAGTTTATAAATATCAGAACTGAAATAAAAAACTGAAACTGAAAGGGAACAGATACTAGACAAGCAGAATCTCCAGCGATTCCTAGCTCCAGGAAAGAATCCAAAGCTAAGCTGTAAATACTCTGGCTGACCCGAGCGTAAAGTAAAACACAAAACACTCGAGTCAGGACATATATACTTATATAATGTAAACCAACTCAAGTGAACTGTAGTAGAAATGCACAATAACTTAAAGGATGCTTGGGATCGCCCATCCTTTAAGGATCAGTTAAACTATAAATTAAATACATTCCGTGGTTAAGATTTCAAAATGGTATTTTATATTTCGAAGTCAAATATCATTTCAAAAATTCAATATCATTCAAAAATCCATTTCAAAATATCAATTATCGTATCTTTTCAAAACCACATTCATTTTTATTTAAAATACCGTTTCAACACACATTTCAAAATAGTTTATATTTCAAAACAAATTACTTCATTTTAAATCATAAAAATGAAGTTATTATATTTAATAATTAAATTTCTAAAATTTTAATCTTCTGAAACTCATTCATTCACTTAAATTTATTTAAACAATGAAAATTCAACTTTCGCAGCATTTAGAAAAATGCTACGGAAAGTCACTTTTAAAACAATTCAATTTAACAAAAGACAACATTCAAAATGCTATAATAGGATTACATTAATTCAAATAAAAACTTAGTTAAATTCAACAATTATAGCACTTACAAAGTGTTATAATAGCCCTTAATTCAAATTAGCCCTTTAGTTCATTTATATTAACTACAGTATTTACAAATGTTGTAATATCCTTTACTTTAGAAATAATAGCATTTCAATATGCTGTTAATTAAATTCCAAATATTCACTATACTTTCAAAAAAACCATTAAATTTTTATTTAAACCATTTCAAATTTATAAAATCATATATTTTTCACTTTTATAACCATTATTTAATTTTCCTTAAGTTCATGATTTTATAAAGATACATTTCCATTCAAAAATCAATATTTAATAATAATCCACTTTTTAAATTCCAACATTCAATTTCAATTCATATAATTAAATTTTTAACTTAACACTTAAGTATAAATTTCATAATATAACTTATTTTTCATTTTATTTACTTAACTTCAAAATTCACTTTTAAACAAAATTCAAAATTTTCCAATTTAAGTTATATTTCAAAATTCAACTCAATATTCATTTATTTCACATTTTAACTTATTCAAAATCCATTAATATATTAAAAAATCATTTTAAATTCATTTAATTCAAAATATCATAAATTTATCATATTTTCATATTCAATTTTAAATTCCATTTATAATTAAATCAAATTTTCAAAATAACTTATATTTCAAATTTCCACTTTACCATTAATTATTTCACTTATAAATTCTCAGAAAAAATCAAAATACTTTACAAAAATCATTTTTAATTAAGTTTAAATCAAAATATTATAATGTTTACATTTCTAAAATATTTTAAAAATTTTAGAAAAATATATTTTAACCACGGGTCTGTATACCATTTTCTACACTAGGTAAAGTGATACGGGTAATATATCATTTCAACCCATAATTTACAAAGAAAACCTTAGTTTTATCATTTCAAACCCGCAGTCCCAAGTAAAATGAAATAATTGAAAATCATTCGGGCCTATCATTTCAGCCCATAATGATTTTCCCTTATTCTAAAGTCCATTTGGGTATGTATCATTTCAACCCATAGTGATTCTAATCTAAAGGGAACTTGCAGTGTGATAAACTGATACAAATAACAGAATAACGTAATATAACAGTAACAGATGTTATAACAGGTGTTTAAGCATGAGTGAACATCATATGATCATAACATTGCATATATAATATGGTGATACATTTTACAGATTCAAATGTGATCGATTTACTAGTCATATAAGTATAAAACTGTATGGTGAGAATAACTCACAGGTATAAGCTGGAGATGACAACAAACGAATGCACAACTGAGATCCATAAAAGCACGATAGCACGACAAAGATTCGAGTGGGAGAGCCAAAGATTAATTTCCTTGAATACAATTCAAACAAAACAATACAATCTACATAAGTTTTCAACCCAATAAAATAAACAATGCAACAAATGATTGCATAAACAAAGCAAAAATCTTTGCACTTGCTGTCAACCTTCCCTAGGCTCAGCCATAGGTTAGAATACATGGCTAAGGCATGGTTTTTGATCTGGTTTGGGTCCAAATGGGCTCGGCCTACATGGGTTTGATGATGGTGCAAACATAGGTGATACGAAACAACAAGCTAAGGCAACACAACCTAGGATTCATGCAACATATAGGCTCGGCCAAAGCAAACATGGGCATGACCAGGTTCAGGTGGGGTCAGATGTTTCAGCGGTGTCAGGTCAGTTAGGGGCTAGAGATGATTGTGCAAGTGGCGGCCAAGGTGGAGTTTGTGGTGGTGGCAACTAAGGTGATCAGCTACGGTTGTTTAAGTGAGGTTTGGTTGCATTTTTGTGATGGATCGTCAAACAAGGGTGGCTCGGCTTGGGATGGTCAGTGAGAAGAGGTGGTGGAGGTTGGTTCAGGTGGTGGTAGAGGTGGCAAGGTGGCTGGATTGGTGAGGCCGAACCTGAAGAGGAAGAAAGAAAGTGCAAATTCAATATAAACAAGCATAAAAATGAAAAATGAAAGAAGAGTTTACCCAAAAATTTTCAGAAGAAGAGGCCAAACTCTTTTGTGAGATGAGAAAGAAAATAATTCATATGAAAATGGAAGAGAGAAGTCTGCTGAAGGTAGGAGTTATGTCAACAAATATGGAAAGGTGTTGGTTGAAATGTGAAAAGGTGTTAATGCAAAAGGACTTAAGCAAATCAAAGGTCACAAACTCTTCAAATTACCATATTTTCTTTTTGAATTTTAAATAACCGAAAAATATTTGTAAATTCAGATAAAAACATGAAAATTTGGTAAATAAACAAAAATAAATAAATAAATATTAATTATATATAATTAAATTAAGAAAAATGGCAAAAATTGGTAAACCAGTCTTAAAAATATGAAAATAAATGGAACAAATTTTAAATTTTTTTTATGTACTTGAAAAATGTTTATAAATATAGATAAGAACACAAAAATAAATAAATAAATTTTAATTAAATATAATTTAAATGAAGAAAATAGCAGAAAAATAGAAACTAGGTTTTAAATTAGAAAATAATGCAATAAATTTTGGAAAAATTTTATTATCACTTTAAAAATATTTATAAATGAAATCTTACAATAAAAAAAATTAAAATAATTTCAAGCAAAATAAAGTCAAATTTAAATTATATTCAAAAAATCTAGGGTTGTTACACTCTCCCCCACTCAAATCTTTTCGTTCTCAAAAAGAACGGGCAAGGAAAAATACAGAGAAACAAGATAGAAAAAAAATAGTACTTGAAACGAATAATTCCGGATTCGAAGCACAAATGCTCTCCTCCATTTCCCGGGTACAATCTCGATCATCAATACCCCATCGTCCTTCGATCAAACTAACAGATTTCCTTCTTAGCTACTTCGTAACTCTGTCGACAATATGAAGTGGCTTACTCTCGACAGTCAGATTAGGCTCAATATCCCAACCATCAAGAGCAAAAGGCTAAACAAAAGAGATAGGTCAAGAAGATACCGGAGAAGGTGTGAGACGTGGAATACAACATGCACTCCAGAATGCTTCTTAGGAAAATCCAAATGATAAGCCAAAGGACCAACTCTTCCCATAATGCAGAAAGAACCCTCGAAGAGGAAAAAGGTAGGAATAGCTAGAAGGAAAATAGGTTGAAAGACAAGGATGGAACATTATTCTAAAACCATAGACATTTCAATTTACAGTTTTATATTTACAACATTTTAAACATTTTGCAATATGATAAATAGTCATTTGATTCAAATTTGATAGTTCGAAGTAAACAATATTTAAAACATTTTACATTATTTAGAAAAGTAAATAAATGATCAAAATATCCTTTATACAATACTTTATCAAAATACTTTTATAACTCGATGTATTAACAAGTTTACTTTCGTTCCTGTAGACTCTGGCTATCGTTGATCAGGCGCAAAGCTAGAATTCTCCAAGTACTTGGTAGACTTGTTTCAACACCCAGTGAAAATACTAGAAAACCTTTTAAAACAACAGATATAGAAAGTACAATCCAAACAAATCAACCAAACCAAACATTTGTCTAACCATGGATCGCAGATACAGAATGGTTACGCCTGGATCCCCTAGGAAACATCCGTATCCGTAAGCTACCTCAGCACTGCGAATTACGCCATGACGACTAGTAGACTGCAGATACACAATGGTCACACCTGGATCCCCCAGGAAACATACATACCCTTAAGCTATCTCAGCCAGCGGATTTTGCTACTACTACGACTTACATAGATTGCAGGATGCACAATGGTTACGCCTCGATCCCCCAGGAAACATCCGTACCCCCAGGCCATCTCAGCTAGACGAATTACGCTATGCAGTCGTAAACATAATACCATGGAGATCGCCATGGAATTCGATGGACACTCGAGTATCATATCCGGAAAATCCAAATCAGAGAGAGAATAATATCGGTAGAATGAATCCACAATGTGGCCACAAAGCGGATATCAAACAGAAGGCACTTTCCATATCTTTACTTCAAAAATATGTATCATATAGTACCTTTCAAAATCACTTTCAAATATCATACTTATATAAAGTCCATTATATATAAGATTCCATTTCAAATCATATATTTTCCAAATCCATTGTATATCAAATCACACTTATATAGACTTCGATTATATAAGATTTCAATTTACAAATTGAGTATGAGTACCGTTCCAATCAACAGTTTCAAATCAATTTCATACTTATAAAATCAATTTTATACCTATACAAATCTTTTTTATATAAGTTCGATAACTCCCAAATCATAGTATTTAGTAAAACAAGGTTCTCAATTTCAATTCCTTTTCAATATCAATTCAGTTTCAAAATCATATATGATTTCGCCAAATCATTTCTTCATAATTACATATATTCAGTTTCAAAGTTTCTTAAAACAATACATTTAGAAAATAATCCAAATTTCCACATCAACAAAATTTATGTCAAACAAATTCATTTCCATTTCAAACATATATTCACTTTCAAAAATCATAATACTTTCAAAGTTATAAATCTTTCGAAACCAAAATACTTGAAACCATTACACTTTGAAAATCATAACCTTTCAAAATCATATATTTGAAATCATAAAACATTCCTTTAATTGTTTACATTTCACAAATTTATTCAATTTAAACCAAAATCTAAAATTTCCAACTTTAATTCAATTCAAACCATCAGTTTCAATTCAATTTAGTTTTCCAACGAAACCATTTAAAATATAATCAAATTTCAAATAAAGATTTGATCCATAAAATGAACTATTCAATCTCTAATATATTTCAAAGCTTAAATATACCATATTCTAAAACTAAATTTTATAATTTCATATATCTCAAATTTTACTTCATTATTACCTTTTTTTTGAAATATTCATTTCATAAATCCATCATTTTTAAATAAATTCAAATTACAAGTAAACCAAACATCCTTTCATACAAATATAAACTTCAAATATTCATTTATCAAAATCAATTATCATTTCAAATTCACATTCTTTATCAAAATAAAGATTAAATCATTTCCAAACCATTTCAATCATCAAAATATCAAAAAGGGTTACGAAGTTTAAAACCATCTCTTTTAAAACCTACAAACTATTTATTTCTGTATGAAAAATCCAATTTACCATTGGAAAGATTTTTATTCTATATATACTTTATTCAAAACATTTCAAATCTATATTTCATACCAGTATAAATCAACATTGTCTTATTTATTTCACTCAACAAACAGTTTCAAACTTATGTAAATCATATTACTTTATACATTAATCATACCAAACTAAACTTATATTCTTTATCAAATGCCTTATACCTTTCAAAATTTCTTAGCTTTGAAAAGTTAACCTTGATTTGGAAGTGCTCGAATCTTAAAATAGTAAAAGAAATCATATTTTCAATCCGAGAGTTGAAAATCACCAACAAATCAGCAAACCAATTTCAAATGATAGGGTTATACCAAAACAAATTTGAATTTCAAGGACTGAACATCGGCTTATTTTAAATCATTTAATATATATATATATATACATATATCTTTCGAACATCAAACCATACTTCAAAATCTGAAATCAAAATTTGGTTTCACAAAATCACTCGCATAGCAGAGCTACTAGAGTGGCCTCTCCCCCACTCAGAAACTCGAAAATCAATGTCGATAATGCATGCGTTCATTATCAAAATTATTTTCCAGCGACATAAGTGGGTTCTGGACTTTTATTTTCTTAAAAAATCTTTGAAATCTCTTCGAAATCATTGGAATTCATTTCGAATGCATTTGAAACATTTCTTATTCGAAAAAATATCTTAAAATCATATTATTATTATTATTATATATTTTCCAAAATCCTAAAACATATTTCAAAACACCGGAATTCGATTCCTCGAAAATCAAATTCAAACCCTTCAGTTATAAATCATTTTTTTGTTTAAATCAAATTTCTTATAAATTTTCAAATCCTTTCAAAACTTCAATTTTCCATTTTTAAAAGATATAAAATCTTTATCGAAAACATTTTACTTTTATATACAAAATAAGGTCATCCTTATCAAAATAATAATTTCGATGTATGCACAATTTCAAAATACAACCAAACACAAATTTTCAAGGGATGATTCAAGGTTGAATTCCAACAAACAGATATTCAATTTTAGAGGAACTTTAATCAAATAGAATTCTAGTTCGAAGATAAACTCGAACGAAGATGAGATAATTTAATTACCAAATAGGATATGATAAGCCTATATAAATCGCGGGTGACCTTAACTGGTCAACCGTGACTTTAGGGATATAACCAATGCGGAAATCTAAGGCAAATCGACATTTGATTGCCAGAGATAGAATCCAGATATAGCAGAAGGTAGATAGCATCGTAAACAGAGGATACAAAAATCTTCGGTTAATCAATGCCAATTGTAAAGGAGTTTCACCCCTTTACAAATCATTCAAAAACTTGCAGAATTACGATTCTTGAGAAAAGTCATTCCAAAGTGGAGTTATGGAATGCTCCAAAATCAAAATGGATAAAATAGGGAAGACAAGACTGGATTTCAGAACAAGGGGGAGTGTTCCAAAGTTCAAGGAATCCTAATCGATAAGAATCCTAACCAAGAGATTTCTAACAAGGAGGATATAGAAGGAATGAGGTTTAGGAAATCTTGATTTCAAAATAAGAAAAAAAATTATACCAAAATAGTCTTTGAAAATCTTTGAAAATCATTTGGAAATCATTTTATACTTCAAAAATACGTTCACTCACAAAGAAAGGACTTTGAGATTGGTTTCACTCATTCTAGGGTATTTCTACCCTATCTCTAATGAGTTTTTTTTGCTCCGCAGGCTATGGTTTGCCTAAAAGCAAAGCTCTGATACCAACTGCAACAACCCGATATTTTCAGCCATTCGCATCCACACATGCCGGACTTGAATTGCTCAAAATATCGCATTGTAAGTAAATTTGGAGCAAATGATATACAATCACAGAATCACAGACATAGAAATATCAGAATAACTCGTAGTGGAATTCATGTAGCTAATATAACAACTCTCAAAACATAATACATAATATCAATTTGAAAAAAAAATATACAATAGAAATCTCAAATACATAGCAGTTTATAAATACCAAAACTGAAATAGAAAAACTAAAACTGAAAGGAAACAGATACTAGACAAGCAAAATCTCCAGCGATTCCTAGCTCCAGGAAAGAATCCAAAGCTAAGCTGTAAATACTCAGGCTGACCCGAGCGTAAAGTAAAACACAAAACACTCAAGTCAGGACATATATACTTATATAATGTAAACCAACTCAAGTGAACTATAGTAGAAATGCACAATAACTTAAAGGATGCTTGGGATCGCCCATCCTTTAAGGATCAGTTAAACTATAAATTAAATACATTCCGTGGTTATGATTTCAAAATGGTATTTTATACTTGAAATCAAATATCATTTCAAAAATTCAATATCATTCAAAAATCCATTTCAAAATATCAATTATCGTATCTTTTCAAAACAACATTCATTTTTATTCAAACTACCATTTCAACACACATTTCAAAATAGTTTATATTTCAAAACAAATTACTTCATTTTAAATCATAAAAATGAAGTTATTATATTTAATAATTAAATTATTAAATTTCCAAAATTTTTGTCTTTCGAAACTCATTCATTCACTTAAATTGATTAAAAAAATGAAAATTCAACTTTCGCAGCATTTAGAAAAATGCTATGGAAAGTTACTTTTAAAACAATTCAATTTAACAAAAGACAACATTCAAAATGCTCTAATAGGGTTACATTAATTCAAATAAAACCTTAGTAAAATTCAACATTATAGCACTTACAAAGTGCTATCATAGCCCTTAATTTAATTTAGCACTTTAGTTCATTTATATTAACTACAGTATTTACAAATGCTGTAATATTCTTTAATTTAGAAATAATAGCATTTCAAAATGCTGTTAATTAAATTCCAAATATTCACTATACTTTCACAAACCATTAATTTTTTTTTTAAAACCATTTCAAACTTATAAAATCATATATTTTTCACTTTCATAACCATCATTTAATTTTCCTTAAGTTCATGATTTTATAAAGTTAAATTTCCATTCAAAAATCAATATTTAATAATAATTCACTTATTAAATTCCAACATTCAATTTCAATTCATATAATTAAATTTTTAACTTAACACTTAAGTTTAAATTTCAAAATATAACTTATTTTTCATTTTATTTACTTAACTTCAAAATTCACTTTTAAACAAAATTCAAAATTTTTCAATTTAAGTTATATTTCAAAATTCAACCCAATATTCATTTATTTCACATTTTAACTTATTCGAAATCCATTAATATATTAAAAAACCATTTTAAATTCATTTAATTAAAAATATCATAAATTTATCATATTTTCATATTTAATTTTGAATTCCATTTATAATTAAATCAAATTTCCAAAATAACTTATATTTCAAATTTCCACTTTATCATTAATTATTTCACTTATAAATTCTCAGAAAAAATCAAAATACTTTAAAAAAACATTTTTAATTAAGTTTAAATCAAAATATTATAATGTTTACATTTCTAAAATATTTTAAAATTTTTAGAAAAATATATTTTAACCACGGGTCTGTATATCATTTTCTACACCAGGTAAAGTGATACGGGTAATATATCATTTCAACCCGTAATTTACAAAGAAAACCCAGGTTTTATCATTTCAAAACCGCAGACCCAAGTAAAATAAAATAATTGAAAATCGTTCTGGCCTATCATTTCATCCTATAACGATTTTCCCCTATTCTAAAGTCCGTTCGGGTATGTATCATTTCAACCCATAGTGATTCTAATCTAAAGGGAACTTGCAGTATGATAAACTGATATAAATAACAGAATAGCATAATATAACAGATCTTATAACAGGTGTTTAATCATGGGTGGACATCATATGATCATAACATGGCAGATATAATATTCATTTTACAGATTCAAATATGATTGATTTACTAATCATAAAGTATAAAACTGTATGGTGAGAATAACTCACAAGTATAAGCTGGAGATGACAACAAACGAATGCACAACTGAGATCCACAAAAGCATGATAGCACGACAAAGATTCAAGTGGGAGAGCCAAAGATTAATTTCCTTGAATACAATTCAAACAAACAATACAATCTACATAAGTTTTCAACCCAATAAAATAAACAATGCTATAAATGATTGCATAAACAAAGCAAAAATCTTTGCACTTGCTTTCAACCTTCCCTAGGCTCAGCCATAGGTTAGAATACATGGCTAAGGCATGGTTTTTGATCTGGTTTGGGTCCAAATGGGGTCAGCCTACATGGGTTTGATGATGGTGCAAACATAGGTGATATGAAACAATAAGCTAAGGCAATACAAGGCAACACAACCTAGGATTCATGCAACATATAGGCTCGGCCAAAGCAACCATGGGCACGGCCAGGTTCAGGTGGGGTTAGGGAATGATGTGTCAGCGGTGTCAGGTCAGGTGGGGTCAGGGAATGATGTGTCAGCGGTGTCAGGTCAGGTGGGGTCAGGGGATGATGTGTCAGCAGTGTCAGGTCAGGTAGGGGCTGGAGATGATGGTGCAAGTGGCGGCCAAGGTTGAGTTTGTGGTGGTGGCAACTAAGGTGATCGGCTATAGTTGTTCAAGTGAGGTTTGGTTGCATTTTTGTGATGGATCGTCAACCAAGGGTGGCTCGGCTTGGGATGGTCAGTGGGAAGAGGTGGTAGATTCTGGTTCAGATGGTAGTGGAGGCGGCAAAGTGGCTGGAGTGGTGAGGCTAAACTTGAAGAGGAAGAAAGCAAGTGCAAATTCAATATAAACAAGCATAAAAATGAAAAAGAAAAGAAGATTTTACCCAAATTTTTTCACAAGAAGAGGCCGAACTTTTTTGTGAGATGAGAAAGAAAATAATTCACGTGCAAATGGAAGAGTGAAGTTGGCTGAAGGTAGGAGTTATGTCAGCAAATATGGAAAGGTGTTGGTTGAAATGTGAAAAGGTGTGAATACAAAAGGACTTAAGCAAATCAAAGGTCACAAACTCTTCAAATTATCATATTTTCTTTTTGAATTTTAAATAACTGAAAAATATGTGTAAATTCTGATAAAAACACGAAAATTTAGTAAATAAACAAAAATAAATAAGTAAATATTAATTATATATAATGAAATTAAGAAAAATGGCAAAATTGGTAAACTAGTCTTAAAAATATGAAAATAAATGGAACAAATTTTGGAAAATTTTTATGTACTTAAAAAATATTTATAAATAAAGATAATAACATAAAAATAAAATGCATTCACAAAAATAAATAAATAAATTTTAATTAAATATAATTTAAATGAAGAAAATAGCAGAAAAATGGAAACTAGGCTTTAAAATAGAAAATAAATGCAATAAATTTTGGAAAATTTTTATTATCACTTTAAAAATATTTATAAATGAAACCTTACAATAAAAAAAATTAAAATAATTTCAAACAAAATAAAGTCAAATTTAAATTATATTCAAAAAATCTAGATTGATGGGCCAACCCTGAGTTGCCCAAGACTCAAGGTGCGCTGTTGTCCAGTAGCTTGTGCATAGCATTCGTCCAACCATGGGCACGTGGATCTATGATGGTAGTCAGAAGAAGCTGAACTCTCGGTGGATGATTAGGAAGCCTGATCCCTTCTAGATCTCTTTCGTCTTTGACGATTCAGTTGATTGGTCAATTCCGCGTTAGCACGGAGTTGCTGAGTAAGCTGTTGGCGGCTTTGAGTCAGTTCTTCCATTAGCAATTGAAATTCTTCCCTAGTAATAGAGCCTTGCGGACCTGAAGGTCCGGCAGCATTTTTATCGGTAGGAGGAAGTTATGCGGGGTTCTGTCGGTCTCGTCCTTCTGGATTTGTAGCTGTTGAAGTAGTCTTAGTGTTGACCATGATGGATAGCGAAGCTCTGTCCTAGACTTGGTGCAAATCTGAATAGGATGGAAGAATTTTAGACTTGAAATCTGGATCTTCTCGTTAGATTCTTGTAATCCGATATTGGTAGTAGATCCAATGAGCAGGAGAAAAACCGGGTTCTCTCAGTGAAAGCACCAAAGTGTTTGTACCAAAATTCGGCATAACTCTCTTTGCATGTGTTTAAAGAGATAAAATGAAAAATATAAATGGAAAAAGAGGAAGATCTAACAAACACACTAATCAATAAACAAGAAAAATGCATAGAAACACACAGATTTATAGTGGTTCAGCATTTGGCCTACATCCACTATGAAATGGCTGACTTTTATTGATTTTTGCTTGCTGGTTACAATGAGCTAAACAGTAAATTTTGAGTACAATAGTGATTTAGGTAGATTCTGGACGTAGAAGAGCCAAAATTCCTTTTTCAGTAGGTCCTAGGCTGCTATTTATAGGTGTAGGCAGCAAATATCTCGCTCAGCTCTTGAAAGACCTCTTCCCTTACGTGGGTGGGCCAACTGATCGATCCACGGTTGTTTGGACTCGATCCGTGAACGATACGAATGAAATCCATATGGATCAAGATTTTCTCCAATCGAATCGAGATCGATCATGAACATTTTCGAGGTTGTACGCAAGCTCCTGCGAAAATTTAGTGGCATTTGGACTTGTAGATCTTGAGTTATGATCGATGCAAGTTTGGATTTTTCGAAGGCTATTGAATTCGCAACGCTTCCTGTTCGCGTCACTTCTTATTCGCATCGCTTCTGGTTCACATCGCTTCTGGGCACGTGCTTGCTAGGTGACGTGGCGCTAACTTCTAGGATCGATCCACTCTTTATGTCAAGCGACCGAGTCTTCCACTTGAATGCGCCTTGTTCGTATTGACCCACGATACTCCTTTCATATCGCTTTGTTGCACTCAACTTCGTATCGATCCCTCACACCGTACTTCATATCGATTCGTTATAATTTCTTCGTATCGATACGAACTTATGTTCTTCATATCGATAACTCAGAGGCCATTTCTTATCGCTTATTGGTTGTTGATTTCGTATTGATCTATGGTCGATCGATACGAAGCACGTTTGTAGTGGATCAATACAAAGTGGACTCAAGTGTTACTGCATATGGATGAGAAGTGGATGAGTTTGGATGGATACGAAGCGAGTTTTCCTGGATGGATACGAAGAGAAGCTTGTCTATCGATGGTTGTGAAATGGACCGATGCGAATAGAGGGATACAAACAGAACGCACTTCTCGTATAATTTGATCGATGCATAACTTGAGCATATGAACTCCGATCGACTTGAAATTTGAAATGTTAGCTTCTGTAGCTTTGCTTGTCATGTCGTATCGATTGTGGCTTGATCCACATTCGAGAAAAGTTTGTCAGTATCCATAGTAGACCTATGTGCAACCGATCTCTAGAATAGACCGTCTTTATTTTTCGACCAATTCCTTGGTATCACGTCCTTTCCAAAAGGCGGGATAACATTGGTGAGAGACACCATAGGGTCTCTCAATAAATGTCCCCTACTAAACAATGGTTACGATAACATATAATCATATGGATTCCCAGCAAATTAGATAATTTATCAATCGTTTTTCAAAACGGGAATCCAATCCAAAAAATAAATAAAGCAACAATTTAAACTAGCATCAAACATTCATTAATAATTTATAACATTATAGATATTATATTTTATTTAGAGGTGAGTAAACTCAATGTAATTCCAATTGACGCAGAAGCATTCTGGTTTGAATTAAAATTGAACGAACGTTCGATTTTAGCATAAAAATATATAAGCATCAAACTCCACCAGTCCAATTCCAATGGGTAGATGTCATCATTACGAATCCAATACGACAGACTACATTTGAATATGATCTTGTATGAAACAGCTATTAGGTTTATAAGATTTTAAAATTAAATAATATAATTAAATCATTAGTTACATCATTACTTTACCCTAATCAACTCCTAAATCACCTTCGTTAACAAACCGCCCTATAACTATCATTCGCAATCATCACCGCCGCACACCACCATCGGCCACCGTGCCTCCGCTGCCACCTTCCCGGCTATGATGACGTCAACAACACCGAGTTCACCCTTCATCGTCGTCGCTAGCTCGTGATCGAGCACCAAAACACATCATCGTTCTTCTCGACATTGCCACCACCACGGCCAACCATTGACTGCCACACCACCGCCAAATGAAAGCTCACCTCAAAACCGCAGCTTCGCTGTAGGGCAGCCTCCTATAGGTGTCATTAACAATGACACCTTGAACCCTAGGTACCCTGTTCTTTAGCAATTTCTGGTCACCCCAAGTTCCCGATTGACAATCCCACTAGTCACATTACTCAACAAATCACCCCGAACATTTTCGAAGTTAGGGCTTAAGCCTAATTCAGCCCCTAACAGTGTCGAGAATATATGGCCGTTGGATGAGGGTTTGCAAAAATGGTGGCAAGGGTTTGATTTTAGGGTTTGAGTGAAAATGAAGGATATGGGTCCTTATATAGGCAAGTAAATCAACACTATTCACGCCCTACAACTCACAAACTCCAATCGAGGCGTGCTCACCGGCATTTCAAGCTAAATACCCCTATTCCAAATTCGATGGAACGATTATCGAGAACTAATTCGATCATATACAGAAGTTAGCATTTAAAATTAAATTATTTTATTTTAACTATCCAAAATCAATCACTATGTGTTTCGAGCTTGCTTGATCACATGATACGTTCGATTGTCATGAAACTCGTCGGTCTACAACAATTTATTATTCTAGATCCGACAACACTAATTTCGTAAAAATCCGATGTAGTGCTCCAAAATGGTAATTTCACACATTTAAATATCGTTTTATATCTTCGATCCAATTATCGATATTATATAAACTTTTAATTATTGTAAATAAATTTACGAATCAAATTCACTAATATTATTTATCAATTAAAAGGAGTTAAATAAGACCATTAAATCTATTTAATTAATATTTGATTCACAATTCAAATATTTAATTGATCACTATATTTGTGTTAAGGTCACTCCAGAATTAATGAATAAAAGAAAGCCAGAGAAAGCATTGGAGAAGTTTTACAGGAATTAATGGAAGAAGTTCCGCCATAATCCAAAAGCGGGGCTTTGAAGGCATTGAAATAGCCTTTAAAGAGGTTGAGTTGGTGTTACGAGCATTGAATGCTCTTGCAAATATTAAAGGGAGTATGGGCTTATGAAGGAGTTGAAAGAGGTTAAGTCTACCCTTCCGCTTCAGTTGATCCTTCCGAGACGGTTCCGCATGCATAGAGGAGTTTCGAATGTGTTAAAAGTACCTTTCGAAGGTAACAGATAACAAGCTTATGCATATATACCAAACCTTTTGAAATAGTTGTTTTCACCACTAATACCTTCCGTAGAACATTTTATCAAGGCAACCCTTTTGAAAGCATAGATTAGCCTTTCGAATCGGTTGAATCCTTCCGTAAGAGTGAAAGAAACTTCACATGTGATAAGAAGTTGAGGCTTCCGCATTAATCAACAAGAATACTTTCAAAACCCACATTTCGCTAATAAGCTTCCTCCGGTAACCTTTCATAATGATTCATTCATCACCATTAAGTCCTTTTAAAATCATCTAAATGCACTTCATCACTCATTTAAATAGTCAACACCATGCTAACATCATACCATAACAAAAAAGAGAGGTTTCAAAAGAAAAGAAGAAGTCAGAAGTGCTTCCTCTCATATTCAAACAATGCAAGAAGGAACCTTGACCCTTTCGAAAGCAATATTGGTGAGTGTTCGAACAATATCCATTGTTGGTATACTTTTGATGGAGGCGAAAGGTTTATCCAACCACAACAAGAGACCAGAAAACCCAGTCGCGACTTTGAAAGTACGGAAGTAAAGGGACGAAGGCGAAAGAATGGGTGCGAAATGTCAGGAGGAAGAACTATTGACAACATCAAAAGGATAGATGTGGAAGGGTACAACTTTCATCTATAAATATGACCCTAGGTATCCAAAAAAAATGATTTTGGAAATTTTAGGATTTTCTTTTCACTTCTTGGCCGAATCAAATTCTTTTAATCCAAAATTAAATTGGGAAAAACTCTACTACTGGTAATCCATTCACAAGAAATAAAAAGGAGGGGATGCATGGATATAATATTGATTTCGAATATGAGGATGATGATTTCGGCCATTAGCATGTCTAATGACCAATTGAACATGATACATACTTATCTTCTTAACCCTCATTTGGCATATTCTATGCTATGGAGTTTACTTGGATATCTTGATTTTCAAGCATCTTATCATTGCGCCCCAAACCTATGCAATGCTAAAGTGTCGTGATGGTGATACTTCAATATTATCAAGTTAATTTGAATTATGTTGTTCTATCCAAATCAAGATTCCATAGCATATTGAATCCACTTTTACTTAATGTTTATGTTGTGTTCCAGATCCCTTCAAAGGCGGAAAGGTCCTCTTGACTCATTTGAAAGGAGTTTCGAAGGGATTCACAACGTAATCATCGAAATCAAATCCTTTGGAAGGACTCCTTCGAAAGGTGTTTGAATACTTCAGAACATCATTACTTTCGAAGGAACCCTCCCCACGATAGCGGTATTAATTCCTTCGAAAGGGTTTCCTTCGAAGGCATAATGACGCTTTTGACTCACTCAAATTCTGCTTTGAGGTCTTGATAAGATTTCTTGTAAACATTTTTGGTGCTAGAAGGAAGGCTTGAACCTCTAACCCTGTTATTTCCTTATAAACTAATTATGGAACGTTTGACTTGTTATAGGAAAATAAAATCAAAATGACTTAGTCGAATGGATGAGAAGGCAGTACACACAACAGTTTTGGAGGAAAATATTACTCCAGCCTTCAACTTGGAAGGAATTACGCCAGGACAACCATTAACTCCAGCACAACCAGAAGATAATGCTGCAAAGATAAGGCAATTAGGGCAACGACTGCTCAAAATGCAAGAGCCCTTGGAAGCGGCCCTTGCCCAAAAATCTTCTAAAACTGCTAAACCTACAATGGGAGACAAAGTGATCTCCCTAAGGAGAAACTTAAAACCTCATACGTTCAAAGGAAAAATCAAGGTCGACTTAACATTATCATGCAAATAAAGTCGATCATTAGGGGTGGAATATAAGATAAATCTTTGGTGCAATCTAGAAGCTCAATTTCAAAGGAATACAACCCAAATTAGAAAAGCTATCATGATACTGAAGCTTATTTGAAGGATGTGGCAGAGAAGGCCGTTAAAGACATGTTAAACGCCAAGGGAAAATAAATCTTGATAAGTAAGTGAATGACAATTAACGAGCATCTCCATTTACTAATGAAATCATGTAAACAGTAATTCCGTCTCATGTTAAGATTCCAACTATGAAATATCATTGCACTATCGATCCCGATAACCACTTGATGGCTTTTGACAACCAAATGGATCTATTTAATGCTTCTAGCGTAGTGCCGTGCAGATTATTCTCAATAACACTTCAAGGAGACGCCGCAAAATGGTACTGCCAATATCGATAGAAAACTATATACTCGTGGAAACAATTTTCCTTTAAATTCTCCACTCACTTCAGCATATGCAAAGATCCAACGGTTGATTATACTATTTTAGAAAACATCAAGAAAAGGTAGGGAGAATCACTGGGTAATTATCTTAAAAGGTTAAATATAGAGGCTTTGATGGCTAATGACATGAACAATAAAGACAAGCTGATTGCAGTGCATTCAGGGTTGATAGAAAACACATTATTTTGGAAAGAGCTCTTCATTTATGGATGTAAAGATTTACAAGATTTCACCTCCAAGCAGATAAATTCATTAGAATGGATGAATTATACTGTGCCAAAAAGAAAGCTAACTCTGAAAAGGACAGTGGAAGACCTGGGTTTGATCGAGGACACAAAAGGCCGAGGTGGGAAGACTCCAACAATAATTCAGTTGCTTTAAACAAGCCATTGTCTTATATCTATGCCACAATTAATGAAAAAGCTAACTTCCCAACTTTATTCAAGGCCAAAAACGAACCTGAGCAAAGAAAAGGGATGATTACTATGCATATCATAAGGTAAATGGCCATAAGACTGACGAGTGCATAGTGCTAGCTTGAATTATTTAAAAGCTAATCTATGAAGGACACTTGAAAGAATTCGTCCAAGATAAACATAAAGCACCCCAGACTTGTGATGGATCGCAAAAGTTCTCTATTAATGTTGTGAATATCTTAGAGGATGAATATCCATTAAACTTGAGTCCATCCATGGATAGGATTGATGTGATTCATGAAGGAACACATCTAGCGGGAACTAGTAAAGGACCTAGAAACAGGTATACCAAGGGAGCCAAGGAAGGATTATTCTCTATCCAGGAAGAGTCCCTGCTCAAAAATCCATGGCTTAAAATACAGAAGCCGAATCTTTTCATAACTCCACAAAAACTAAAGAAAGGAATTTATCATTCACATAATGACCCCCTTATGATCACAGCACAAATCGGGCTTTCCATAATGTCCAAGATTCTGGTAGATACTGGAAGTACAGTCAAAGTCATCTGCAAGCACGTCTTTGATCAAATGGGCATTCCTGAAGATAAGGTAGAGCCTAGTCTTGAACCTATTTTTAGGTTCAACAATAAGGGGTCAACTCCGGTATGGCATGTAAAGCTACTTTTATATATGGGAATATCACCATGTTGTAGAATTTTTGAAACTCTCTTTGTGATCATCAATCATCCATCATATTACAATGCATTCTTTGGCCGCTCTACATTGAACGCGGTGGATGTTTTTGTTTCACCAAAATATCCGTTGATAAAATTGTTGACTAAATGAGGGTGGAGTAGGGAGACCAATTTAGCTCCTATGAAATGTATATTGCAACTCTTGATCAATATAAAAGAGGGTACTCTTCTTATTATGATTCCTCTACTATTTTTCGAACTTCAGATGATGGATTTATACATCCAACACTTGAAGCAAAAATAAGATCTAATAAAATAAATAAACGTGGGTTTGGAAGGTACATCTCGCCTAGGAGAAAGTGGAAGAGGACTGATGCTAACTTCATAAAAGAAAACGATATCATTACAGAATTAGATTGCTGAGGGGAAATGTAGAGGATAAAGCCTATAGAGTATCTTAAGGAAATATGTATAGATCTAATCGATTCAGCCAAGATAGTTAGAGTGGGAAAAGAGTTGAAGAACAACTTGAAAGCAGACTTAATTCAATTTTTTAAAGCTAATAAAGACGTATTTGCATGGACCCATTCGGGTATGATCGGAATTGACCCATCAATTATGTACTATGCATTAAATATTGATCCAAACGTGACCCTGATCGACAAAAGAAGAGGCAATTTGACAAAGTTCGATCTGACGCCATGAAATAAGAGGCTAAAAGGTTGCTTGAAAATGGATTCATTTGAGAATTATTTACCCAAAATGGCTAGCAAAACCAGTGTTGGTAAAGAAATCAAATGGCAAATGGAGAACATGTGTTGATTATATTGATATGAACAGAGCATGCTCGAAAGGTTGTTACCCGTTACCCAGAATAGACCAGTTAGTTGATGCAACTAGTGGACACAAGCTATTGTCTTATGGATGCTTATTCAGTATATAATAAAATACCGATGTTCAATCTAGATGAAGAACATACGAGCTTCATTACCAACTGGGGAACTTTCTATTATAAAGCAATGCCTTTTGGGATGAAGAACGTGGGAGCTACTTATGAAAGATTGGTCATAGAATGTTTAAGGAACAGACTGGATGAAATATGAAGGTTTATGTGAATGATATGCTACTAAAGTCTCATGAAGCTGAGAATCACCTTAAGAAATGTTTGAACTATTACGAAGGTACCAAAGTGAGACTGAATCCTCAGAAATGTTTTTTCGAAGTACATTTTGAAAAGTTCTTAGGTTACATTGTTAGCACGCAAGGAATCAAAGCCAGTCCTGACTAGATCCAAGCTATTAAAGATTTGGCTGAACCCAAAACCAATAAAGATGTGATAAGTTTGAATGGTAGAGTTACAGCCCTAAACAGATTCATCTCCAAAGCAACCGATAAATGCAACCCATTCTTTAATGTAATCAAGAAAATGAAGAACTTTGAATGGGGAGAAGACTGTAAGAAAGCCTTCAATGAATTTAAAAATCATTTGGAAAAGCCACTGATATTATCCAGGCCTGATAATGGAGAAAACCTATACTTATATATGGCAGTCTCAAAGCATGCAGTTGGTTCAGTTTTTATTAGAGAAGAAGGCAAAACTCAGCTTCCTATTTATTATGTGAGCACATGATTGAAAGACGCTGAGGTTCAACATCCGGTCATAGAAAAGTTGGCTTATTGTTTGAAACTTGCAGCCCGAAAACTCAAAGCATACTTCCAAACACATCCGATCAGAGTATTAACTAACTTTCCACTCAAGTAGTTTTCAGTAAACGTGGAACTTCGGGTAGGCTGGTAAAATGGGGAATTGAAGTTAGCCGACATGACTTCGAGTTTCAGCCACGGGCAGCAATCAAAGGGAAGCAGATTTTATCAATGAATGTACAACATTTGTTGAAAAACACTCAGAGAAAGATCAAAAGCACATATGGAAACTATTTTATTGGATAGGGCATCAAACAAGTAGGGGGTCGGAGCAGGGTATCTTATAATCACACCAGATGGACATCGCCTACACTACATAATGAAGCTAGGATTCCCTGCAACAAACAACGTGGCTAAGTATGAACCAATGGTGGTAGGATTAACTCTAGCCTTATAACTCAAAATCCAACAAATTCAAATCTTTAGCGACTCTCAACTAATGGTAAATCAAATAAAGCTGATATATCAGACTAAAGATGCTAAACTATCACTATATGTTAAGAGGTTCCTAAAAATGCTTTCCTTATTTGAAGATTTTTCTATACACCATGTCACAATGGGAGACAACTCTCAAGAAGATTCATTAGTAAAATTAGCTAGTTCAAGAGAAGCTCTAGAAACCCGTATCGTACTGGTAGGGTATCAAGCAAATCCTAGTATTAAAGTGAAAACACATGAACCAGGGGAAGAATTATTGGTTTTAACTAGATCCCAGGCTATGACAAAAGAAAGAGAAGGAAAAGAAATTCTAGAAGAAATTTCATATAAAGAGCCCATTCATCCAAGGAAAGACAACTTCTATGATAACACTTGGTTGACACCTATTATGGAATATCTCACCAATGGAATATTACCATTCAAAAAAACGGAAGCTAGAATCAAACGACAACCCCCAACCTTCATTATGATGGATGGAATTTTTTATAAGAAAGGATATGCTCTTCCTTATTTAAAATGTGTGAATTCTTAGGATGGGTTGAAATTACTAAAAGAAGCGCATGCAGGGTTTTGTGGAGACCATTCCAATGGGATAAAGTTAGCTAAGAAAAATGGTTCCACTGGCCTCAAATGACTAGGCAAGCTATAGAACAAGGAAAGAAATGTGAAGGGTGTCAAAAATACTCAGAGATTCCCTATCTACCACCAAGTCAACTAAGCCCAATCTCTAGTCCATGGCCCTTTGATGCATGGGGAATCGATTTAGTCATACCACTGTTGATTTCTAAAAAAGGGGAAAACTATGATGTAGTTTCCATCGATTACTTTACTATGTGGGTGGAAGGAAAGCCACTTACCAAAATTACTTTTGGGAAAGTACTTAGATTTGTTATCAAGAACTTCATCACCAGATTTGGGATCCCTTACAAGATTATATCCGACAATGGAACACGATTTGAAAATGAAGAGTTTTCTCGATTTTGCCATAAGAACGGGATTATCAAAAGCTTTTTATCAAAAAAAATTCTTCCATAGCACATTCAAAAGCTAATGGTGCTGTTGAAGTAGCCAACAAGATTATTAAAACCATCTTGAAAGAACGACATAATAAGGCCTAAGGAGATTGGGTGCAAGAATTTCCACTTGTATTCTAGGCATATCGAACATCCACCAAACTACTACAGATCAGACCCCTTATTCTCTAACATATGGGTGCGAAGCAATGTTACAAGTTGAAATTGAAATACCTTCACATCAAAGAATTGCATATGCATTCGATCCAAACCTACAGTTGATGAAAGAATCGTTGGATTTAATACATGAGTATAGAGACGAAGCAGCCATTCGAACTGCCGAATATCAAAGAAGAATTTCAAAATACTACAATTCGAAAATAACGGCAAGATCATTTCAAGAGGTAAATCTAGTGATTTAAAGAGTGGTGGCACTTTGACCAAATTGGGAGGGCCCTCTAATTGTGTGCAAATAATTCCAATGCGGGCTTACAAATTATGCCGACCAGATGGCAATATGGTTCCAAGGACATGGAATGTAGAATATTTGTGACACTGTTTTCCACATTGGACAAATAAAGCGTCTCTTTTATAAGAAAATCCTACATATTCGGGAGTAGAATTCTTCTTAAACTTGGAAACTACCTTAAACGGTCATAGGCCTTTGTTCGCACCAAGATGACCAAGTCAAAGCACCTCCTGGAGGGAGTATAGAATAATCCTTTATCTGCACCATGATATGGCCCGGATAATGAATATGCATGCCCTTGATCGTGCTTTGCTATGGCTAGATCAAGGTGCTCCCTGAAGTGGGGATGGAGTAAGCACTTGAAAAGGCCACGCTATGGCCAGGTCATGGCACCGACTAGCCTTTAGTCCTGCCAAAAGGCCTGGCTGGCGCACCTCCTAAAGGAAGGACGGAGTAAGCCCATGGTCCCGCCACGCTATGGCTTGGTCAAGGCACTGAACAAGCCTTCAGTACTGCCTATAAAGCTTGGCTGGAGCGCCTCTTGGAGGAAGGTTGGGTAAATCCTTGGGTCTCGCTTGTAGATAAGCTAACCAAGTGCACTGGACAACAACGGACTAAGACGTCCAAGACTGAGAAGCGGCACACCAAACAATGGAAACACATGAATCCTAAAAGAGGGCACATGCCAAAAGAATCAAGAACCAGAAGAGGCGATGCGAAGCAAAAGATTCAAACAATCAAAACCCAAAAAGTGGTGCAGAACAAAAGGCTCAAATAAGAATTTATGGCCTTCGGCTATTCCAAAAGGTGATTTCTAGACTTCAATTATTAATACCCAGATGTGGGTTTTAGGTCTTTTGTTATTAATTTGCAGACTTCACTTATTGATACCTAAATCTGGGTTTCGGTTCTTTTACTATTGATTTCTGGACTTCAAACATTAATGTCCGAATATGGGCTTCAAGACCTCTATAATTGAGACCTCTATTGTGGACTTTTGGACTTCTACTAATTCTTGGATCTATCTTACTAATACCGGAATCTGGATCTCAGGTCTTCTACTATTAACTTTCGAACAGTGCTTATCAACACACGACCAGACTCCTATTATTTGTTTCTAAAGGAAGATTCCTAGTTCTCTACGACTTAATACCAGATGATGATTTCTAGATTTTATTATTAAATGATTATTCTTGGTCTTCTATCAATTATTTTCAATGAAGAATTTCTAAAATTCTATTATTAATGTCAGATTTGGATTTCTGGTCCTATATAACTAATTCCATTAATTAGGTTTCTAGTCTTCTATTAATATAACTAGAGTCAGATTTCAGGTCTTCTCTCATCATTACCAAAGTTGGATCTCAGGACTTCTATTATTGTCAGGCAAGAATTTCCAGTCTTTTATCGTTTCCAACTATGTATTTCACATCACTTATAATCTTCAGACGAGGATCTATAATTTTCATTATTCTCTGATTTGGATTTCGAGAATTCTATTATCAAGAATTCTTATACTATCTCTAATAATATGGACAAATTATTGAAAATATTCTTATATGAATATCAAACTAATGATAAAAAATGTTGTCTACTTTGTACTTTGCAAGAAGATAAGATTGATAGGAAAGACCATTGAGAATGAAATAATGCAACGGAGAATTCCTATATTTTTGTCCTAAAGAACAAAAGCTTCCTTCATATAAGAGAGGCAAATGTTAACCATAAAGCTCACTATAGAATGAAAGAATAAAAGAAAGCCAACGAAAGCCTTGGAGAAGTTTTACAAGAATTAAAGGGAGGTGTGCCGCCACAATCCAAAAGCGGTGTTTCGAAGGGATTGAAATAGCCTTCGAAGAGGTTAAGTTGGTACAACAAGCATTGAATGCTCTTGTTTATATCAAAGGGAGTATGGGCTTTTGAAGGAGTCGAAAAAGGTCAAGGATACAATTCTGCTTCATTTGATCCTTGTGAAAAAGTTGGTTTCGCTTGCATAAAGGAATTTCGAATGTATTAAAAGTACATGTCAAAGGTAACAGATAACTAGCTTTTGCATACGTACCAAACTTTATGAAAGAGTTGGTTTCGCTACTACTTGCCTTCTATAGAAGAACATTTTATCAAGGCAACCCTTTCAAAAGCATATATTAACCTTTCGAATCAGTTGAATCCTTCCGTAAAAGTAAAAGAGACTTCGCATGGACCGAAGATGAGGCTTCGACATTAATCAACAAGAATACTTTCGAAACCCACATTGCGCAAATAGGCTTCCTCAAGTGACCTTTTGCAATGATCCTTTCGTGACTCGTTCAAATAGTCGACACCATGCTAACATCATACCATAACAACAAAAGAGAGGCTTCTAAAGAAAATAGAAGTCAGAAGTGCTTTCGCTCACATTCAAACAATGCAAGAAGGAACGTTGACCCTTTCGCCACTAAAAGAAGCATACCTTTCGAAGGCGTTGAAATGCTCCAGAAGAACTCGAAAGCAATTTTACTTAGTGTTGGAACAATATCCATTGTTGTTATACTTTTGATGGAAGCAAAGGGCTAATCAAACCATAACAAGAGACCCAGATACCCAGTCGCAACTTTGAAACTATGGAAGCGGAAGGACGAAGGCAAAAGGATGGGTGCGAAATGTCGGGAGGGAGACCTATCGACAACATCAAATGGATGGATGTGGAAGGGTACAACCCGCATTTATAAATATGACCCTAGGGGCCAAAAAAATGTTTTGGAAATTCTGGGATTTTCTTTTCACTTCTCAGCCAAATCAGATTCTTGTGACCATAAATCAAATTGGAGGAAAAACTCTACTACTGGTAATCCATTCACAAGAAATAAAAAGGAGGGAATGCATGGATATAATATTGATTTTGAATATGTGGATGATCATTTCAGCCATTAGCTTCTTTAATGACCAATTGTACATGATACACACTTATCTTCTTAACCCTTATTTGGCATATGCTATGCTATGGAGTTTACTTAGATATCTTGATTTTGAAGCATCTTATCATCACGTACAAAACCCATGCAATGCAAAAGTGACGCAATGATGATAGTTCAATATTATCAAGTTAATTGGACTTATGTCATCTAACCAAAACAAGATTCCATAGCATAGTAAATCCACTTTTACTTAATATATATGTTGTGTTTCGGATCCCTTTAAAGGCGTAAATGTCCTCTCGACTCATTCGAAAGGGGTTTCGAAGTGATTCACCACATAATCATCGAAATCAAATCCTTCAGGAGGACTCGTTCTAAAGATGTTTGAATACTTCAGAACGTATCTTTACTTTTGGAGGAACCCTCCCCATGACAGCAGTATTAATTCCTTCGAAAAGGTTCTCTTCGAAGGCATAATGATAATTTCGACTCGTTCGAAAGGGGTTTTGAAGAAATGGTTTACTTTTTAACTCTTCTTTGAGGCGTGGACAAGATTTATTGTTAATGTTTGAATTCAAGTTATTAAATTTCAAAATCCAATTACTTAAATATCTAAAATAAATTAAATATTTAAAATCAAATTCTCATAATTTGGTTTGTTACAAGGTGCTTCAATGATGGCAGAAGAAAGATCGCCTTCAAAGCGGCCCATGTAATCTCTTTGGCCTGCTTGTTCTTCTCAAAATCCGAAGCTATTTTTTTATAACTTTCGGCTTGGGAAGATTTGGAAACCTTTTGTTTCTTCAAGTCGATAGCCTCTTTGTTAGTAAGGGGCAACCTGGACCTTTTCTTGATTACCTTCCCTATATTTTGCTAGCCGGCTTTCTTAAAAGGTACTGTAATAGGGACACGAAAATGGGTTTAAAATAAAGATTAAGATGGAATTTATACTAAAAGAACTAAGTAAGGAAGTCAAATGGATAAAATCAATGGAATTTGACTCATCGAATTGTTCACGAGTCGTATTTCTAGAACGATGAAATTGACAGGGAATATGAATTGATCGATTTTGAAGAGTACTCGTCGATTTCACCCATGGGTTTCTTTATTGAATGATCGGAAAACTGAAGAGTTACTTTCGTCGGTTTTAGTTCACCCAAGCCAAGTTGTCGGTGAACTGAGTAAGGAATCAAATTGACACTCGCACCTAAGTATAGTAAGCACTTATCAATCGTCTTGTCTCCTATCATGCACGAGATGGTCGGACATCCAAGATCTTTGTATTTATTGGGAATTGATTAGGAGAAGACATCCTTAAGTTCGGCAGCTAAGAAAACTTTCTCACGTACATGAGTGTGTCATTTTTGAGTACACAAGTCCTTCAAGAATTTAGCATAAGTTTGGACTTGTTGATTGATATCAAGAAGCAGGATGTTAACTTTGACTTTTTTGAAAATTTCCAACATCCTTTGTAACGACATGCCATTTTATACCATTCAAATCGACAATAATCCACACATGTCGGACTTGAATGATGCAAAATAACAGATTGTAAATAAATTTGGAGCAAATGAAATCGAATACACAGAATCACAGACACAGAACAATCAGAATAACTCGCAACGGAATATAAAATACCATAGTAGTTTATAAAGCTACTATAACAAAGTCTCAAAACAAATACATAATATCAATCTAAAACACATAATAGAAACCCCAAATACATAAAAGTTCACTAATACATGAGATAAACTAGAACAACTCAAATAGAAATAGATATATAAATAGATAGGCAGAATCTCCAGCAAAGACCAGCTCCAGAAAAAGAATCCAAAGCTGTGAATACTCAGGCTGACCCGAGCGTAAAGCAGAACACAAAACACTCGAGTCAGGACAATATATACTTATATAATGTAAACCAACTCAAGTGAACTGTAATAAGGTACAAGTAACTTAAAGGATGTCTGGGACCGCCCATCCTCTAAGGATCCGTTAAACTATTTACTATGTAGTAATATTACGCTATTATAATAATGTCTACAGTAAAATAAACTTACTTTTAAATAGCGTTCCGGGCTACCCATATCACCCTTCACATATAATAGTCCCAGTAGTTCATCCAGTATCAGCGTATCTCCAGATCGGGAGACTACCTTAAATACTCCATGGGCTGCGGGAGAAAAACAAACTCGTAGTAAAGGCTCGGTATGGTAGGTGACACGGCACACAAGGCAATGCCAGGGTAGATATACCAATTACGCACACGGGCTGGTGGTAACGCATCAGCCACATACGCCCACCTTGGAACACACTCCCATATCAAAATTGAAGGATGGCCATCTAATCAATCACAAGTAAGAGTATAGTATCGAAGGAATGTGTCCGACCAAAGGAGCTACCTCTTTTGTCCCGAGATCGCTCTTGTTTTAGCCATCTTATGCCAACTCATGGGAGTTGGGTCCACGTAATATACCTTAAGAACGATGCCACCATCCTACTTCATTCTGGAATCTCCACCGCGTACAAGGTTGTTAAAGTGATTTTCGGTATCGACAGAGAGTATGTCCATATCCGATCCCGGTCTCTTTAACAAACAATCGTTATTATAACCCATAGTTATAATTTAAAAATCATAGTTTGTACATTAAAATAAAGTATCATTTCAAATTCAAATCTTTATCAAAATAAAGATCTAATCATTTCCAAACCATTTCAATATATCAAAATATCATATCTTTCAAAATTCATTTCAAATCATTATTTGAATTCAAATCCAAATATACACATTAAATATCCTTTTTAATTTAAAGATATCATTCATTTATTATCCTTTTTAATTCAAAGATATCATTCATTTATTATCATTTCAAATCACCTTTTAAATAGTTTATATTTAAATCAAAACAATTCATTTAGACCATTTAAAAGTGAAGTCATTATATTTACAATCGAATATTCAGTTTCCAAAATTTTAGACAAATTCTGAGCTCATTTATTTAAATTAAAACCTCAAACATTCATTTCAGCCTACCGCAACACTTATAAAGTGCTACTGTAGCCCTTTATTTAGTTTTAGGTTTTAAATATCTTTCTGCTATCGCAGCACTTACCGTGTTGTAATACCACTTAGTTATAATTTATACATAGTTCATTTATATCAACCACATCACTTACAAAGCGCTGTAATATCATTTACGTTAGAAATAATAGCATTTCAAAATACTGATAATTACATTTCCAATATTCAATATAATTTCACAAACAATTAATCATATTTTTTCATTTTAAACTTATAAAATCATATAATTTCACTTTTAAAACGATCATTTAAATATCCTTATATTCATGATTTTATAAGGTTAAATTTCCATTAAAAAAATCTATATTTAATAATAATTCCCATATTAAATTCACACATTCAATTTCAATTCTTTATAATTAAATTTCAACTTAACATTTAAGTTTACATTTTCAAATATAACTCATTTTCATTTTATTTACTTAACTTAAAATTTCACTTTTAAACAAAATTCACAGATTTCCAATTTAAGTTACATTTCAAAATTCAACTCAATATTCATTCATTTAACATTTAACTTTATTCAAAAATCATTAATATATTATAAAAAAAATCATTTTATATTCATTTTAATTCAAAATATCATAAATTTATCATATTTTCATATTTAATTTAAATTCCATTTATCACCAAATTATAATTTCCAAAATAACTTACATTTCAAATTTTCTAACTTTACCATTAATTTATTTCACTTATAAATTCTTAGAAAACCAATAATACTTTACAAAAATCATTTTTAATTAAGTTTTAAATCAAAATATTACAATATTTACACTTTAAACATATTTTAAATTTTAGAAAAATATATTTTAACCACGGGTCTGTATATAAAATTTTCTAGCCTAAGTAAAGTGATACGGGTAATATATCATTTCAACCCGTAGTTTACAAAGAAAACCCGGGTTTTATCATTTCAAACCCGTTGTCCTAAGTAAATGAAAATAATTGAAAATCATTCAGGCCTATCATTTCAGCCCATAACGATTTTTCCTTGTTCTAAAGTCTGTTCGGGTATGTATCATTTCAACCCATAGTGATTCTAATCTGTAGGGAACTTGTAGTGTGATAATCTGATATAAATAACAGAACCGCATAATATAACAGTAACAGATGATATAACAGATGTTTAAGCATGGGTGAACATTATATGATCATAATATAGCAGATATAATATGGTGATGCATTTTACAGATTCAAATGTGATCGATTTACTAGTTATATAAGTATAAAACTGTCTGGTGAGAATAACTCATTTGTATAAGCTGAAGACAATAATCAAATGCACAAACTGAGATCTTCAAAAGAACGATAACATGACAATGATTCGAGTGAGGGAGAGACAAATCTAATTGCCTTGAACACATTCAAATAAAGTAATATACAACATAAATATACACCTAACAAAATTAAATATCATAGAAATATATGCACACAAGTCACAAATCCCCTTGCACTTGCTTTCAACCACCTATGCTTCAACTATAGGTCAGAAACACATGGCTAAGGAGTGGGTTTGGATCTGGTTTTAGGTTAAACAGGTTGGCCTAGTATGGACTGTGATGGAGCAAAAGTAGTGATGCATGAAACTACACAAGCTATAAGGCAATACAACCATGATGCAATGCACCATTGGGCTCGGCTAAAGCAAGACCAGGCACAGCCATGGCTCAGGTGGGTCAAGTGTGATGTGGCAGAGGGTGTTAGGTCAGGAGAAGCTGCTGGTGGTGGTGTATGTGGCGGCCAAGGTGGAGTGGTGAAGTGTTGAAGGCATAAGAGTTTAGCAATGCATGTATTCAAGTGGATGTTGCAAATTTTAGGTGGAGTAGGTCAACTATAGTGCACGGCCAGGCTCTGGCAGGGGGCTGGAGGAGGTGGTAGCCAGTTGTGGTGGTGATGGAGGCAGTTATGGTGATGGAGGAGCAAGGGGCTGAGCATATAGGTGAAGGCAAGTGCAAAGCAAATAAGAAAAACAAGAAAATTTTGAGTAGAAAAGAAGAAAAGATTACCAACAATTTTGCTTCAGGTTGAAGGCCGAAACTTTTGAGATGAGAAATGTTTTCTTACTTAAAAAAAAGAAGAAGTAATCGGCTGAAGAAAGAGTTAAGTTCGGCAAAATGAAAGCATGTGTTGGTTGAAATTGAAAAGGCAAGAGGATACCAAAAGTCAAGGCATACAAAAGGTATCAAAAACTCTTCAAATTTCCAATATTTCTTTTGCAATTTTTAATTACATGAAAAATGCTGATAAATAAAGATAAGAACTCGGAAATAATAATGAATGCATAAAGTAAATATATAAATTTTAATTAGATATAATTAAATTAAGAACATAGCAAAGAAAATAGAAACTAGGCTTTAAAATTTGAAAATAAATTCAATAAGCTTTGGAAAAATTCAAACATCACTTTAAAAATATTTAAAAGACAAAAATATATGTAACATAACATATAATAAAAATTTGAATAAGATATGAAAATAAAAATATAATTTATATAATTTAAAATAAACAATATTGTTAAATAAAACAATTTACACCCAATATTGAAAAAAAAAACATAACTTTCACAATATAACTCCGATTTCAACGAAACAAAAAGCAGTATTCTTGAAATTTAATCTAATTTCATAACAAAAGATAAAATTCAAAAATTTATATATTTAAATTTAAAATTTAAAAGTCAAAGTTTGACCATATTGACCAAAAATTCACTTTCTAGAAAAATATCCAATTTTATTCAAGTTTGGAAATATAATTCACATAATAATCAAAATTTATATTTAAATAACAAAATTTATTCGTTTTATTAAATAAAATAAAGTTTTTTAAATCATGAAATTCAATTTAAAAGAAATAAAATATACAATAAAATAATCACAAAATACAGGGTTGTTACATCCTTTCCATTTGGTTAGTGTGGTTCTTGGGCCGAAGGCATTGTGAAAATGGAACACGATGCTCATTAGGACATTCTACTTGAGTAGAAGAAGAATTTGGATTAGCATTTGATTTAATGTTTGGCTCAATGTTTTGTTCAAATTCGCTTGTATTTGAAGTGTCAAGAGGAGTTTTCGATAAATCATTTGGACTAACAACTTGGTTTTCAGTTCGTTTACCAGAATGCAAAGTCGTGATCGCATTCATTGGGTTGACAATGCTATCTTGAACAATATGGGCTTGGTTCGAATTCGTGTTTTGATTTCTTAGATTCGATACTGGCTGACTTGGGAATGTACCTCGTTCATGTTCACTCACAGACGTGGCTAATTGACTCATTCGTATTTCAAGTTTAGCAATCAAATGACTATTATTCTTCATGTATGAGATTAACAAATTTTGCAAATTTCTCTTTGATTGGAGGCTTTGAGTGGTTGCTTTAGCTAAAGTTTCTAGATTTTTCTTAAGTGAAGTCAAACATTTATCGTCTTGGGGAGCAAAAGATTGTTGTGGTTGATTTTAAGACGGATCCACAAAATTTTGTTGAAAATGATTTGGTTGAAAGGGAGGATTCAAAGCATTGTTCAAAAATGCTTAAAAATTGGGACGAACCAAATTCGTGTTGGAATTATTTTGGTTCCATGTAAAATTAGGATAATTTTTCCAACCAGGATTATACGTTGGTGAAAATCGGTCATTTTCAATCTTATTAAAAGCATTAAGTTATTCTACCGAATTAGTACACTGATCGACAATGTGAATCGGATCGTTGCAAGTATAACACATTGGTTGAGAAGTTTGGTTCATTTGGTTGGATGAGAAAACATTATCAAATTTATTAGTCATTGCATCAATTTTAGCTTCCAAAGCCAAAGATGATCCTATCGTGTATGTGCTGATCATGAGTAAATTGATTTTTCTTTAGAACGTTCCCATAGGGATGACTTTTTCGGCCAGGTTTTTAAGAAATTTCCAAGCATCGTCATGATGTTGGGCGAGAAAATATCCTTGGCACATCGATTCAAGCATGGTTCATGAACTATTTCCAAGTCCATCGCATAAGATTTGGCAAAGTGTTCAGTTTTTAACATTATGGTGTGGACATTTTATCAAAAGCTCTTTAAATCTTTCAAAATATTTTCGAAAGGTTCACCCGTGAATTGGTGAAAATTGACAATTTTGTTTCGGACTTTAGTTGTATTTTCCAAGGGGTAGAAGTTTTTTAAGAAAACTTTAACGAATTCTTCCCTATTTTGATCGAGTTTGACGGTATGCTATACATCCATTTTTCAGCGTAATTGGTAAGGGCAAAAGAAATTAACCTAAGTTTGATTCCATCATCACATAATTGTTGGAGTTTAATGGTTGCACAAACTTGTTCTAATTTCGTTAAGAAGATGTATGGGTCATCTTGATCAAAATTGCCAAATTTCAAAAGCGCGGTAATATGATTGGAATTAATTTTGAAATGATTACCAGTTGAGGGTGGGTAACTTGACACAAGACGGAATAGAAACTCTATCGAGAAAAATACTATCCATGAGAGTTCACGGGGCATTTTCGTTCGCCATCGTTGGAGGATCATATGTTCGGGCTAAATGATTCGTTGTTGTGTCATGAGTCCAAGTACTCATGCACAAGTGTAAAGTTCAAGAGAGAAAGAAACGAGAATCAACTTAAGAGAATGAAACAAGTTTAGAAAGTGAAATGAAGTGAAAAATTGTTTATTTTACATTTCTTCTAAAAGGAAAAATATTTACCAAAAAATTTTCGAAAGGGAGGTTTGATTTTTGTTTTTGTTTTCTTTGGATTTTCAAATTTTCTCTTGTTTTATATGTTTTTGTTTTTTTATTTTTTTCTTTTGTTTTTGAAAAGATTATATTTTTTTGTAATTTTGTTTTTCTTTAAAAAAAATGAACTTAAGTAAAGTGCTTGTTTTTTGATTTTTTTGATTTTGTTTTATTATTTTTTTCTTCTTTTTTCAAAGGAAAAGATTTAAAAAAGAGATTTGTTGTTGGATTTAAAAAGAAACTAAGTTAAGTAAAATATAATTATTATTTTTACTTTGGATTTTGTTTTTTTTTTAAATATATGCATGAACTAATGCAACTAAATAAATGCAACGACTTAATTATAATTTTTCCATCATTAGTAGCTCCCAATCCAAAATTGTATAATCACACCTTGTCTTAATCCAACAAAATAGTTCTTAGCCAGGTAACAGACAAGCGTTATCGGTGCATCACGAATCACCGTATCAATGCAATCAAAGATTTAAGTACCTTCAGAGAAATAATCACTATAATATTTATGAATCACCATAATATTTATATATGGTTATTTTTCTGTCGTAGTCTAGACACCAAGAAATTAGATTGTCGAAAGAAGAAAACCTATCAAGATACCATTAAGCCCCAGGTGAGCTCGCGACAACCTTATGTCCAACGTCTAATTGTTATTATTAATAAATTTTACGATGAAATGCAATTTGTGGACCAAGGAAAGGGTGATGAAATTCCCCACCTTATGGGGATTTGAGCGTTGCCCTTAGAAAGAAAATAAGAATGCAAAACGGAAATTAAAAGTGATTTTAACAATGCAACTAGGAATGAAATTTTATTTTATTTTTGTTTTGATTTTTTTTTTAAAATGCAAGCAACCAACAATGCAAAGAAAATAAAAACAAAAGATAAAAGCACGATATTAGAGCGTGCATAATTATTAACAATTTTATTTTAAACAGCGGAATTTATTTTTTAGCAAGCAAGCAAAGCAGCGTTGTTATTTAGCAAGCAATTCTTCTCTTGTCTAGTTTCCTGCAACCTGAAAAAGAGTGTTGAACAAGAATTTGTTTTTTTATAAGATTAACAAAAGCAACAAAAGGAAAATGAAAACAAAGACAAATAACTAAATAAATAAATAAATAAAATGAAAAAACAAAGACAAACAGAGATCAAATAAAAACAAAGACAAATAAAATAACTTTGTTTAAAGACAAATGATTATTATTATTTTTCTTAAAGAGGAATTTACACTAAAATAATAAATCAACAAGAAAGAAATTTCTCTTTTGTTTAACTAATTCAGCCCAATACCCATTTATCCCACTTTTAAACGCAGACTTCCAACTCTCTTTAAATTCTCAATTTCTTAAACAAAAATCTCAAATCGCCTTATACTAGAAATCGAAATCGAAACAAAATAAAAAAAGTCAGGCGATTTGTGTTTCGGGATTGGGGGTTGTTGGTTGAGTTTCAGGCGATTCTCGTGTTTGTAGTTAGGCAATTTCAAACTAGGGTTGAGCTACGGTTATTGATCGGGGAGAAAAATTTGCGATTTTTGGGTTCGTGGTGATCGCTGGTTGTCGCGAATTGGGTGAAGGCAGTTGATTTCAGAACGTTTTTTTTCGAGTGGTGGGTTGCAGTAGGTTTGGGCAATTGGACGTTGCGGTGGAGTGAAGAAGTGGGGATCGTTGAGGAATCTGCTTGGAGTTCGAAGGCAGGGATAGTAAAAGATGGTATGTTGATGAATTTTTTGGTGTAGGAGGAGGTCAGTGGATGGATGAAGATAGGTGGGAATGGCAGTGAAATGTTAAGCAGTATGCAGAGGAAGAGGAGAGATGATGATGGTTATGGAAAGAAAATTGGAAGTTGTTGTGGTATCGACAGTTTTTGTTGAGGTTTCGCAGAGGCAATTGGTTGGAGTTTACAAAACGCAGAGGAAGGTGGATGTGCAATGTGCATTAATGTAATTGGTGGAGAATTTGAATCTTGTGCCAGCAGTTGTTAATTCAGGTAGATGTAGAGAGTGGCAGTTTGGTGGCAGAGGGATGGATGTGCAATGGTGAGGCAGTGATAGAGGATGGTGGTGATAGGTGATGGTGTAGTGAAGTTTCTGGGTGATTGTATCTGAAAACCAGTTTGTAGAATAACAGATGTGATGATATTTAGTTTTGTATGTTCGCACGAAGTGGATGATGTATTTGCAGGCAAAAGGCAGAGAGGGGGGGGGGGGGGGTGGTTGTAGAAGAGGTGGTCCTATGATGCAGTACTTGAATGATGGCAGTTGATGGTGGCAGAATGATAGGGGTTGTGAATGCAAGGGGGTTGTTGCAGCAGTTTTGGTAAGCAATGAGGAGTGATGGATATGGTTGATGTATGGAGATATGGAAATGGGGAGAAGTGATTGTAGGAGTGATTTTTAGTGATGGATATTGTTGATGTAGCAATTTTACTATGATTTTTAGTGAATTTAGAGGTAATGAAGGCTATGAAGGTGCAGATGAAGAAGTATGGTAACCGAGGGAGATGGTTTGTGGACAGGGGATGTAATTGCTGTGTTTGTGAATGATGATGGTTCAGTTTGTTGTAGGAGGAAGATGGTGGTGGCAGTTGTGGGTAGTAGTGTAATGTTCGATGTGCAGCAGGGGGTGCTGGGCAAGTGGATAGAAGTGATGATGTTTGGAAGTGGCTGTATGTGAATGTTTGATGACAGAGTTGCAGTTATGGTTTAATGGCATGGAAATGAAGAAAGTGGGAAAGAGGATGGTGATGTTGAGAGGTTGAGAAGAAGTGGTAGTGCAGTGAATGGATGTAGTGAATGGAAGATGATGGGAGACTGTGGCAAGTGGTAGTTGTGATGAAAGCAAGGAGGGGCTTGGAATAGGGCGGAGCAGTTTTGGACAATGCTATGAAAACCGATGAAATATTACAGACAAATGTAATGCTTGAACAATTGTAAAAAAAAATTCAGTTTGAACTTAAAGGAGTTTGGACACACAATGCACAGTGAAAATGGGTTTCAACACACATTAAACAATGAAAAAAGTAGCAGAGAATGGCAACAGAGAAAAAATGAAAATGACAAGTAACCCAAAATATAACAGCGGAACAAAACAAAAATGTAATGAAACGCAACTTTTTTCTTTTTTTCCTCTCTTATTTTTAATATGAAATGTAACACAAAACAAAATAAAACTACTTTAATTCGAAGAGTAGAATTAAAATTCAAACATTCATCGGTAACGGTGCCACAAGCTTTTTAGACAGCGAATTTTCTATCGATTAGAAAATCGCCGAAAAATATTATCGTTAAAAACCATAGGCGTACGGTATACAATCGTAGTACGTATACGATTATGGGTCGATCCACGTAGAAAAAATTAAATTCTAATAATACTCAATCAATTGAATCCAAAGTTTTAGAAATTTGTTTTAAACTATATATAGAGCTAGAGAAAAAGTGAATAAACTACTATAATAAGGAGCAATTTAGAGGTAAACCCACTTTCAATCATTCATATAAATCAATACAAAATTCACTTATAATCTCTCATTTAAATATTAAGTAGAAAATAATAGATGTGCTTATTACAAGTATAATTTATTTGTGTTATTAATTAGCACAACATAAATCATCAACTCTAACACACCTTTCAAATCCACTTATCAAAGCTTTTGAAATTGACATGAAGTTAAAAATAAAATCTATTTTATGCATGATGTATTTACTATTAATTAGTAATATAGACCATCAAATTTTGATTCTAATTTGACTTTCATTATCAAAATCACTTAGGCAAATGATCAAATAGTTTATTTTTAAAAAGGAGTTAAGCATAGCCTATTTGAGATGTCATCATAGGTTATAAAAATTCACAAAAGAAAGACACATAAACCACCAATCACTCATAGTTTCATTAAGCACATAAGAGAGATCAAAAATGAAATCCTTATGTTAAGCACATAAGAGAGATCAAAAATGAAATCATTATGTTAATTTAATAAGTTTCATGAGAGTTTCATTACTCATAAATTTAGGAGTTTATCTACTCATATTTGAAAATATGTTAATATAAATTGATTTCAACATAAACATAAATGAAGAGAAGTGCTAATTAAAAAAAGAAAGAACTAACTACTTGCATAAAATAAATCTAAACTAATTGCATGAATTAAATGAGAGCATATGATAATAAAACAGCATAAAAGAAAACATAAATAACAATTTGCATGAAAGTAAAAAAAAACAAAGCTAAGGAGCCATGAAAGAAATTTTTACTTAACTTTGATTTGTGGCTACAACTTGCATAAAAGTAAGAAGATAGTTACATGAGACATAAGTAATATTTATATATGTTTAAAACCTTAATTTGTATTTTAGAGGACTATCTAAAATATCATTAAGAAAGTGTAATCTCCAAGTAATCATTAGAAAAATAATTAATCCTTACTAACATGTCTTTAAGTCACCAGTAGCATGTGCATGTGCTTTTATGATCCATACGGTAGTGGGTATGTGGGCTCCTCCATATTGTATGAATTCATTTATTTTCATTCTCCATTTGCCTTCAACATATGTAAATGCATTTATTCATGAAACCTCTTCATATTTGCACTCCATTTTCTACAAAGAAAAATAAAAATGTGCAAATAATTTTTCTCTAATTAAATCATACACAAAATTACCATTTTACCCCCAAATGAAGATGAATGAATGATGATTAAACAATTTAAATTTTGGTTTAAACATGTAAAATACCATAATACGCTCATTTATTTTAATAAAAGTCGACTAAATATGAAAGTAAAAATATATATTTTTATGTGCACATTTCCAAGCATGATTTTCAGAAATTTAGATCTCACGGTCCCAAAATATATTTTGCATATCGTCATCAAAATAGTTTCGCCTACCACTCAGTCTAAGTAACTTCAAATGGAAAGTGCAGATTTTCAAAAGTTTTGAGTTCATGGTCTCAAATTAGATTTTTGTCTTTGTGCACCTAAAGGGTTTTGCTTCGTCTAGATGACTTCAAGCTGAAAGCACGATTTTCAAAAAATTTGACCTTATGATTCCGATTTAGATTTAGATTTCGTCTTTCGGTGCCCAAGCAATTTCACCTATCATCTAGCCTAGACAGCTTCTAGTGGTAAATATGGTTTTAAAGTTTGGACCTTATAGTCCAAACTAAAAATTCACTCCTTCAATTTTCAAAATGGTAAATTTCTCTTCAATTGACCAAAGCGGCCAACTAAGTTTTCGCCTTAGGGCCTGATTATAAATTGATTTCAAAACCCTCTCTATAAGGATATGCCTTTACAAGCTGTGTAAGTAAAGCAATGATCCTGAGCACTCAGAATCAACTTCATGATGTGAACAGAATAAACAAGCCAAGTATTGAACCTAATACAGCGCTATTCTTTTCAAAGTCCATCCCATATTAATCATATCAGATGAACTTTGAGGTCATATGTTGCACTATAATCCTACAAAGTACAAATTACTAATATTCGAAGGGGAAGTTCCTTGGCTTGTAATTCCGAGACCTATCTTCTGCCTTCTAATGAGAGAGCATGCAATCCGAGAGCCTGAATCAAAGTCTCAACTAAGGTGATCATTATTTAACCGAGAAAAGAAGCATAACAGAGAGCATCATTTGTCGAAGCCCCAAAGCCCCAAAGCAATTCAACTAATAACAACGATCAACGGTTTAGATAGTCCAGACCGAAACCAATGTTTAAGATAATTGGAAGATATCCATAAAGATATATATGAAAGCGTCACATCAGCAATCCACGTCAAAATATACTCAATCAGATGATTAAAGACGTTCAAACCAAGACAGCTCATAGCAAACCAAATCATCAATCTGAGGGGAAAACGCTCAATCAATGACATCATGACTTATTGGCTAAAAATAGGTGGCAATTCCAAGGCACAAGAGTCTTCTGGTGGAAAAGAATAGAACAAAAATAGGACTTTCCTATATTAAAGCTCTAATCAAACGCTGATTAATGACAGAAACACTTAGATTCAATGTAATATGCCTTTAGGGTATAAAAAAGTAACTAAATAAGGAAAGAACACTGGACGTAGTGACTTTCGGCCTGAACAACTATAAAAGTCTCGGTGTTGTTTACTTTCCGCATTTTACCCTTTCGGTATTTGTTTTTGTTACCTTACGGTTTAACCTTTCACCTTCAAAGTTCGATTGTACTATATCTCGGTGATCACCTTATTGAACTCGGTATTTACAATAGCTTCATGAGCTTTACCTTTGATTTTTAGAGTGTTGGTGTGGACTCTACACTAACACTAACATTCAGTTCTATTGAAGAAAAACTGCGCTTGGAAGCCTGAAAGAAAAAGGTCATGAAATCCAGGATTAAAAAACAAAGTTAGAATATCCTTTTACTTTGTGCCAAACCAATTGTCTAAAGTGAAAATTAGGTCGAATAGCTTCTTATTACAGAGTAATAAGTTTTAAGTACAATAATTCTGAATAATTAGTTTTAAAAATAATTTACAGAAAATTGATAAATTCATTTATCATTTTAAGTCATACAGAAATGAGATAAATTAATTTATCATTATTTTTGTATAATAGAAAGAGTTTTCAATGGCAAGATCAAAACCGAAATTGAATTGTGGAATCAGTTGATGGGCTCTATCAAAGACGGTGTGAGAAATTGCACGTTTGATTTTGCCAGCAGTTTCAATAGATTTTGGGACTAACTGTGTTCTTGTTGACATAGTATTGTTTTGCTTATTTGTAATCTTTTTTTTTTTTCTTTCCTGTTGCTCCATAGATTTGTTATGGTGCAACTTTTCTTTATTGTGTTCGCAATAAATTGGTTAGGGCCAGTCAAACCCGCTTAGCTTTGCTAAAAAAAAAAGAAAATGATAAATTTCCTGTAATTTGTTTTTAAAACCAAATTTTCAAAATTGACGTTCTAAAACTTATTACCCTGCATAAAAAACCTTTCAAGGGGAAAACCCTCGTCTAAATTTCTTTAAGCTAAAGAGCGGACCTTCTAGTTTTTCCCATTAAAGAACAACTACTCAGTATTCTACATGCACGCTGTTGATACAATAAGAATATATTCGGTTTACCATCTGAGCATCACATTATTGCACTGCTTTTCTAAAGTAAAATTGCATACATTTCATACTGATACCTTGACTGAATGGACCGACTATCATTCGTTATGATTATTCTTAAACAGGATTTCCAATTAACATTGAAAGCTATTCAAATTTATTTATTTCATTTATTACATGTATACACAAAAAATTAGCATAACTTTCTACCCTCAGTAGATGCGTGCACTTATGCTCAGATCACCTATATTAACCATCAAATAGTGATTCAATAGAGCAACTCATTGTAATCAAGATCAGTTGCATGATATAATTGAGCGAGCATTTATGAATACTCTCAATTATTAAAAGCCTAGAAATTTCACCTTTCCCATTCATGGTTTCCAAAGAAAAGCTGTTGGTCAGTAGTGCATAGTTATATGGAGCTTGGTCCCCTCATCTCGACCTTATAGATACACACACCACGGTGCATACTTGCATCTCACACACCCTGATTAAACTTCAAAGCAAACAAGATCAGCCTGCAAAGTATGGCATCAGAGAACATGAAATTCGCAGTCCACAGACAGTCTGCAGTACTCGTAGCCCCTGCGGAGCCAACCCCTTATGAACTCAAACCCCTCTCTGACATTGACGATCAAGAAACCCTCCGTTTCCAAGCCCCCATCATACAGTTCTATCGTAGCAGAGAAGCACCCGCTCTTGACCCAGCAAAAGTCATAAAGGAAGCCATTGCCAAAGCACTCGTTTTCTACTACCCTTTGGCAGGTAGACTAAAAGAGGGCGGAGGAAGAAAACTGTACGTGGAATGCACAGGAGAGGGTGTTCTGTTCATTGAAGCAGACGCACATCACACTCGATCAGTTCAGGTCAGAGCTGCAGCCCCCTTTTCCGTGTCTAGATGAGTTGCTATATGAAATTGATGGTTCTGGTGGCATTGTCGGCTGCCCCTTGCTGCTGATTCAGATAACACGTCTGATCTGTGGGGGCTTGATCTTGGCACTGTGAATTAACCACACGATGATGGATGGAACAGGCATGGTTCAGTTCATGGAAGCTGCAGCACAAATGACACGTGGATTCAAACATCCATTGGTCAAACCAGTATGGAATCGTGAGCTGTTGAACGCACGTAACCCACCGAATCCAACGATCTTGCACCCGGAATATGACGATGCCCCGTACATGAAGAACATCATCATCCCCCTCGACGACCTGGTCCATAAATCATTCTTCTTCAGGCTAGACCGAATCGCCAAACTCAAGATGCATATCCCGCCCCAACTCCTTAGCAACACGACCACATTCGATATTTTGACAACGTGTCTTTGGAGGTGTCGGGCGATCGCGCTTGGGTTCGATATGGATGAGGGAGGTCAAGGTCATATGCGCTGTGAATGTAAGGAAGAAGATGGGTTTGCCGGAAGGATACTGTGGGAATGCAATTTTGCTTCCAGCAGCAGTGACGAGGACAGAGGAGCTGGTGAAGAATCCGTTGGAGTATGCTGTGAGGCTGGTGAAGATGATGAAGCAGGTGGTGGATGAGGAGTATGTGAAGTCGGTGGCGGATTTGTTGGTGATGAGAGGAAGGCCGCATCTTACCGTTTATGTGTCGGATGTGACAAAGATGGGCTTCGAGGACGTTGATTTCGGGTCGAGGAAGGCGGTTTATGGTGGGCCGGCCAAGGCTGGGGTAGCAGAGATCCGGATATACTTAGCTATTATGTTGCGCTTAAGGGTGGGATTGTGGTGCTGGTTTGCTTGCCTAGATTTGCTATGGCTAAGTTAGTGGTGGAGATGGAAAAATTGACCGCGGCTGTAGGCCGGTCAAATGAGTTTGATTGAGTCAAAATGGGTTGGATCGAGTTTGATCCAACCCATTTATGACCCATTCTCTTTTATCCATTTATGACCTAACTCATTTATGACCCAACCCACTTAATAAGCGGGTTACCCATTTAACATATTTAAAGATTTAAATTTAATTTGACTAATAAAAAACAAATAAATATAAAATAATTCTAATTCTAATTTTTATGTTTTGAGATCCGATAAATTTAAAATTTTAATTCTAATTTTCATCAAAACTCAAATATGAGGATGGTGTAGCTTATTATTTTCTAAGTACAACTGTCAATCTCCTTGGAGAACTACAATGTGCGTTCACACGATAAAGTATTCGAGTGTTCCATACTGTCCGTAATTTAAGTGGAAGTTAATCGGTCGAAGTCTCGTTTAATTCCGAGTTAGAACGAAGGAGTAATTGCAGTCCGAATAAAAAATAATAGCGACTTCTGCACTAGACGCGTTCAAATATAGGGATGTGGCAGCCTGTTATTTTCTAAGTACAACTGTCAATCCCTTTGGAAAAGTACAATGTGTGTTCACACGATGAAGTATCTAAGTGTTCCATATGTCTGTAATTTAGATGGAAGTTGATCGGTCATAGTCTCGCCTAATTCCGAGTTAGAACGAAGAAGTTATTGCAGTCTGAATAAAAAAATAGCGGCTTTTGTACTAGACGGAGTTCAATATGCAGATGTGGTAACCTGTTATTTTCTATGTACAACTGTCAGTACCCTTGGAAAACTACAATGTGCGTTCACACGATGAAGTATCCGAGTGTTCCATACGGTTCGTAATTTAGATGGAAGTTAATCGGTCGAAGTCTCGCTTAATTTCGAGTTATAACGAAGGAGTTATTGCAGTCCGAACAAAAAAATAGCGGCTTCTGCACTAGGCGAAGTTCAAATATAGGGATGTAGTAGTCTGTTATTTTCTAAGTACAACTGTCAGTCCCCTTGGAGAACTACAGTGTACGCTCACACGATAAAGTATCTGAGTGTTCCATACTGTCCGTAATTTAGATGAGAGTTGATCAATCGAAGTCTTGCTTGATTCCAAATTAGAATGAAAAAGTTATAGTAGTCTGAACAAAAAAATAGCGGCTTGCACTAGGTGGAGTTCAAATATAGGGATGTGGTAGCCTTTTATTTTTTAAGTACAACTGCAGTCCCCTTGGAGAACTACAGTGTGCGTTCACACGATGAAGTATTCGGGTGTTTCATACTGTCTGTAATTTAGGTTGGAGTTGATCGGTCGAAGTCTCACCTGATTCCGAGTTAGAACGAACAAGTTATTGCAGTCTGAACAAAAAAACAACGGCTTCTGCACTAGGTGGAATTCAAATATGGTGATGCGGTAGCCTGTTATTTTCTAAATATGACTGTCAGTCTCCGTGAAAAATTCTAATGTATGTTCAAAATTCTTGTTTTTCAAATTTATATTAAAATTTAATATTTTTAATAAATGAGTAAATGGATTACCCATTTATAACCCTTTTAAAAATGGGCCAACCCAACGCATAGCCCATTTTCTAATATTCATAAATGGGTTGACCCAACCCATATATATGTAAGGTAAATAGGTTGGGTTAATGGGTTGGATCAAATTTTGACAGGTCTACGCGGCTGGTGAGACGATCCTTTGCGCTTTGAATGTTAGAAGAACTTAAGTAAAATGAAGTGCCTTGAAAGTAGCATGTATAATAAAGCGTTCTATGTATGCACCTCCATGCAATATGGTCATACCTTTCTCTCGAATCAATTAGAAAAATCTACAAGTCGAAGAAGAATATCAAATGTAATTTGCAAGTGAAATTGTCAAATGAATATTTCAGGAAGGCGCAAATAAATCTTTATTGTAATTTTTTTATTTGCTTTATTTTTACACAAAAATATGCAAATTTTCACCACTTATCCAACATTTAACTATAATTCTACGCAGATTTCTATCATTATTATTGGCTCTCTACAAACTTCTCTAGTACATAACTTTAAACAATCTTTACTACGGTATTCCAAGCTAAATTTTAGCCTCTTATTAATTATTTGAATTTATCGACACCCTGCAATTTTTTTTCCACCTCAAAATGTCTTAAAAATAGCAACAACGCATAATTTTCTTTGCTCGTCCCAATTTATACCGGTTTTATCATTTTTTTTTCTTTTGATTTGATTTTCTTATTCATTTCCTTCTTCATGTCTTCTTTCGTTTTCAATTTATGATAGCTGAAGTTAATAGTTATTTACGATTTTTACCATCAAATCTTTGCCAAAAGAAATATCATGAATAAATCAAAAGTTATGTCAATAGTAAAACACTTCAATCAGGTTTTAAATTAAAATAATCTTGATTTTCTTAAAATTAGTTAATTGACGTTTAGAATTTGTTGAATTAGATTGAATTTTTTTTTCAAATGAGTTATAATGAAAGAAATGCATACAAACATGAAATGTTAATTATTTTTCCATTGAGATTTGTGATTAGGAACGAAGAAAACATATTACCGTATGAAATGTACAATAGCATATATCTTTTTTTTTAGTTTCAACAAGTGTGGGAAAAGAAATTAAACTAATTGTTACATTCCACAAAATTTAACCAGAAATTTAATAAAAGAATTAAATTTAAATATAAAAATGGAAAAAAAAATTAATTTATACAAATACCAAAATCTGGTTATGAAACTTACACCGTTACGTTTGTAGCAATTTTCTGAACAATTTTCATATCTAATGTTTTGAAATTGGAGCAAGCATGATAAAGTTATTAACGTTTGAAAATCAAAAATTGAAAATATTTAAATAATTTTAGGAAAAGAATATTTAAATATAGAAAGCCCCATCAATCGTCACTATTAGTTAGACTGGTCGACCCTCCAAACTAAGCGGTCTATCGGTCATCGCTTTCAGGCTAGGGTTTGGATTGACCAGACGGACCGGACTTGATAACGTTTGATCGAACGGTTTTGGTTGCTTTCTACGCTTATAAATAAGAACCTATGCCGCTATCAGGACCCTAATTAAACTAGAGCGTAAGAAAACTCTATCTCTACAAAATCCAAACGCTCTTTGTCTTCAAATCAAATTTTTTTCAAAACAAAGCAAAAATTAAATTCAAGAAATTGAAGAAGGAGAAATCAAGTTAAATCAAGAATAGTTCTACACCAAGTGGAGGTGATTCCAAGCGTATTGAAAATGAGATAGATTTTCGTTACTATCAAATATTAGTTCAACCATGTCGAAACCAGAATGAATAGAAGAGAAAGAAGAACAAGAGATAATAGCACCAGCAAAGCCTTTTAAAAGAGTTGTAGGGATGCTCAACGAGAAGCCAGATGGTTAGAAGCTTTCGAAGGGGTCAATTTGGTCGAAAGCTTCGTTTTGTGTCAATATCTGACTTTCGAAACCGATGCTTACACGAAAATATTTCAAATAAAAGAGGAGTACCTTTCGAAGGTAGTATGCAGGCCAAACCTTTCGAAACCAAAGGTTTCGTCTTCATTCAAACTACTCAGAAAGATGCCTTCATCAGAAAAACCCTTTCGGAAACATAATCAATCCTTTCGAACTGGTCGAATCTTTTAACATCTAGGGAAGGTTCCATGTTAAGTCGCAAGCATGCATTCGGAAGCCCTCTACCGCGTCTAAACCACCAACACGTTCAAAACTCCAGAGAAGAACCTGTCGACATAGTCGGAAGTTCTTACTCCTACACACTTGCAACAAAAAAGCAACACAAGGAGAAGGCTCGTCTACTCTTTCGAGAAGACGGAAGCATTCAGATCCAATCGAGAGCATTGTCGAGTGATGTGCAAGTGTGGAAGGAGGCGGAGGGTTTATAAAGACACTTTTCGACCAAGTCGAAGGCTCTGAGTCGAAAGGTGCCAACTCGCATTTATAAATAAGAATATAGGGGTTTTGTTTTTTAGGGATTCGAATTCCATTCACTCTACTCTTGTACTTTGTTGCAATTGTAAACTTGTAACCCTAATTTGGGAATAGAATTAGGAGAATTGACCATTGCGTATATCATTAGTAAAAGAAAAGTGATTCTCATGTTTTGGTTATGCTACTGTTGAGAAATTTCTACTAGATTTGATTATGTTCTGCCTGTGCCAACTTCGATGAAAGATCCCTTTCGAATGAATTGGAACCCCATATTTAGTCCATAACACTTAGAATCTAGCCCCACACCACAAATCTCCTATATCTTACCTTGCATGTTAGCCGAAACCATAAATTGGACAAAATCCTCGAGCTTAACAATCAAAAAAATAATCAAACAAGTAAGCTTTTGACAGGGTCAAAACCTATCCATTCGACCCATATCCTTAAACACTAGAGCTAATTTACCACAACCAGTTCGAAAGGAAGGTTCCGATAGGACTCTAGATTAGTTTACCTGCTTTGAAAGGTGACGAAAATAGGATTAAGGTGTTTCAACCAAGTCGAAAGGTCACCTAAGGAATTCCATCTACTATAACCCAGTCGAAGGGTAAACCAAAAGAAATAGAAAGGTGAAAAATTATTCTTATCAAGTTGAAAGGTGGATTAACTGGGACATCTATATCAAAAGTACTACTTTGGGGTGTTGACAAGTTTCCTTGTTAACATTTTGGCGTTAAAAGGAGGGCTTAGAACTTCGATCTTGTTAAACTTCCACACTATTTTCCACTAACCCAGTTCTATTTCAAGATTACCGATATTAGACTTTACTTCATCATGATTGGAAAAATCAAAAGATCTGAGCAAGGTTTCTTGGACCCACATCTAATTGGATTCTCCTATGAAATGATTAATGATAGGAATCTACAAGAAGAACAACTGTTGAGAATGAAGGCTTTAAAGATCATGAGGAAAAAGAAAGTATAAGCCTATGGTCCACTTAAATGGAGTATAAACCCTTTTCATACTGGTCCCACTCCAGTCTTTGCTTTTGGAGAAAAGGAAAATAGGAGTAACAACTTGTTTGATCAAATGAGGAGAACAATTCAATAATATACCAAAGGCACAATCTTTGAAGAAAGAATAATGGCTGATTACAACACTTATGCACACAAATGGGATCAAGTAGCAAGTGGAGCACTACCTACACCGGAACTACAAAGTGTTTTAAAGAGAAAACCAGCTGACAAAGGTGTAACCCTAGAGCCAAGTTATAAAAGACATAGAAACCATCCTCAAGAAACAAGCTTCAAGCCAAGACTTCCAAAAGAATGCAACTTAACAACATCTATTGAGAATATCTACTTGTTAACCAAGGATGAACTCAATTATTGGCCACCCCAAAAGAAAAGGCCTAAATAGGAAAGAAACTAGGAAGGATCCTATTGCCATCACCATACGATGAAATGGACATGAAACTAATCACCATAGAGTGCTTGATGGAATGATAATTAACTTTTTTAGACAAGGAAAAATTAATGAATTTGTAAAGTAGATACCGAATGAAGTCAATAAAGAATTACTTTACTAAAGAGAATCTACGTTGTTGGGTGTGAAACGCTCCTTTCATTTGGACATTACCTTAAATGGTTAAAGCCTCTATCCACGCCAAGTTGGCCAGGGCAGAGCACCTCTCGGAAGGAGGAGTATAAGTCCTTATCTGTGCCACACTATGGCCATGATAAAGCATTGACAAGCCCTTAACCGCCCCATGCTATGATCAGGTCAAGGAGCCTCCTAGAGAGAGGACAAAGTATGCCCTTAGTCCTGCCACGCTATGGCCTAGCAAAGGCACCGAACAAGCCTTTGACCGCGCCATGCTATGGCCAGGTCAAGGCACCTCCTCGAGGGAAGACAGAGTAAGCACTTGGTTCCCGCCACGGTATGGCCTGGCCAAGGCATCGAATAAGCCCTTGATTGCACCAGCTATGGCCAGGTTAAGGCGCCTCCTGGAGGGAGGTTGATTAAGTCTTTTGTTCCAACTTGAGAATAAGCTAACCAAGCGCACTAGACATCAATGACCTACGTCCAAGAAGCGGATATCAAATAATGGACTAAGACATCCAAGCTCAAGAGGTGGCATATCAAACTATAGATTAAGACGTCTAAGCCCAAGAAGCAACATATCAAAAACAGACTAAGACATCCGCCCGAGAAACGACATATCAAATGATGGACTACGGTGTCTAAGCTCAAGAAGAAACTGATCAAGTAGCAAAACAAACAAGGCTTGAATAAGTATCTAAAGCCACTAACTAGTCATCAAAGAATAATTTCAAAATTACACTTATTAATACCTGAATCTGGGTTTCGGGTCATTCATTATTGAGATTTGAGACTTCACTTAATAATACCCGAATTTGGGTTTTGGGTCCTTCAATTCATGCTCTTCATTATACCCAAATCTGGGTTTCAAAACTATAACCATTTTATGGACTTCACTCATTAATGCCTGAATCTGGGCCAAATATCTCTATTAAGAAGATTATTATATGGACTTCTGGTTATCATCCACAAATACCTGAATATGGGTTGCGGTTCTCCTTACTTTTAAATTTCATTCATTAATTCCTAAATTTGGGTCAATAGATTTCTATTACACAACCATTATTGACTTTCTATTGATTATGTCCAAAAGTTGGGTTTTTAAAAATTTATAATTAAATCTTTGGTTGAATGTATAGTTTTCTATCATCGGACTTTTGATAATTTGACAATATAATCAAAGTTGAATTCTGGATTATCTCACACTATTACCAAAGATGAGATTAAAGCCATTTAGTTGTATTCAATTATGGGATTACTTTTCATACGATAACGTGATGATTTTTTAATGTCTGCAAATGACATGAATAAACTTCTATATAGATTTCAAGCTAAGGATAAGAAATACTATTTACTTTATGCTTTTTAGGGAAAGCATAATAGTAAAAAGGACTGAATAATCCATCAAATATAGAGTTATCAAAGAGATGATTCAAAAAAACATTACAAGAAAGGAACAAACCCGGTGATATTTACAAAATTTTCATAACTTACATGATTTATGACATTATTTTCAAGTGTATAGAACAAATATACACATTTCATAGACATAAATCATTCATAAATCTTGAACACCTTTATTTAGATTCTCAGCAATTAAAGGATCCACGATGTGATGAATAGCGATGCGAAAAACCTCTTTAAGTTTCTTATCTTTCTTCCTTATCTTGACTTCATCATCAATAGCCTCAATGTTGGTTTTCAATACACGATTAAAAGCTTTGTTTGCGCCTTTAAGAGTTCTATTCTCCCTTTCCAAATCAATGATGTGCTCTAAGAGGAGATACTTGTCGCGTTCAAGCTTTTGAATCCTGGCTGCATATTCGTTTATGTGTTGGGAGTAACTTACTTTTTACTGTTCATTTAAACACTCCATCATTTCAAATTTAACTTTTCAGCACCAATCTCCCACTACCTTTTCGTCTAAGCTAAGGGGAGGTTTAGTTGTAGTGGGAAACTTCTGGATAGCAAGGGAAGTGAATCTTGTAGATTTTGCGACAGTTGAAATAGCTGGAGAAACCGGTGAATCGATGCTTGAGATATTATTCCCCATAATGAACTCTAAAGATTCGCATTGAGCATGACCATCCTTTAATTTCATCTCCAAATTGCTTATTTATTGGAAGAGTTTAGACATCTTAACATCATAATCGATTGATGGGTTTGATTTAATTTGGCGCTTTAATGATGAAATCATTTTGTTTTTTCCTTTAACGTCTGCCTCTAGATTGACGATCATATCATTAATATTTCTACAATTGTTTTCTGAAGCAAAAATCTTATACGTAATTTTTATGCTACAATGTTGTCCTGGAAACGAGGGGATAAAGGATCATTAAGCCGCTTTCTCTTTGCAAGATCGTCTAGCAATCTATCTTTAATATTGATAAAGTGTGATGCTGAATCTAACGAGAGTGGAATTATAGATAGTTGTAGCTCTTATTTAAACAGACAATGAAAAAGCAAATAAAGTCATGACTAGAGTTATCTATCTCGTTATTATAACGATATAAGATTACTTCTTAAGTAAGAATGAAACTAAAAAGTACAACTAGACATTTGCTTTGCATCTAAAGTTGGAAAACTGCATCTCTAACTTTGTTCAATAAATTAGCAGAAAAAATAACTATTGATTCAAAAGGAGCATTAAGTCCTTTCGGAGAAATAGCCGTAGTATATTTGCTATAGTCCCATTCCTCGGCAAGAGGACTATCATGACCACATATTAATTTGGTGTAATATGTTCGGATTTCTTTAAGTAGCTTTTCTTTTCCTTCACTGAGAAAACCAAAATAGACTGGAGGATGTTCTATATAATTTTTTTGCAAATATCAAAGAAAGCTATGTCTGGCTAATTTTGAAGATTTCAAAATTTACGTCTTTTTAAGATAATATCTTCTTAGTTTAACATACTTTCTTAAATAATATTTTGAAATAAGGCTACCAGGGAGACGTTCATTGTGTGATAATGTAGTACAATACAGCTAAGTATAAAAGGAAGATAAAAAAAATTCACAAATCAATATTATCACACAACTATGATTGTTCATCTGGTTCATACAAAAGTGATTTGGTAAATAATTCTGAAATAAACGTGTCCTTATAGTAAGTAGATCTTGGGGAATCGATCTTACTTGTGGCAAGTTCTAACATGCTTTAGGATGCGGGTCAGATCCAATTCATCCAAGTATTTCTTATGTAAACGCCTAACTGGACCTCCACTAAAATCACCTAAGTATGAGAAATTACAGTTGGATGTCTACAATAAGCATTGTATAGGAAGTCTACCAAAATGTTTCTCTCCTTAATCGACATCCAAAAGAGTGCGATCAACTCTAGATTCTCTTTCAAAAGACTATCAGATCGAATGCCCGCTCATCTCAGTCGCGGGGTAGCTTCTTGAGTTTGAAGGATACTAACACTACTGCACTCCTATTAAGCCTATGATATTTATAGTAAAGAATGTCGTGTTCTCTCAATTGTTTATCCGATTCCCTAAACAAACTATTTATTTCCGCTTATTTCAAGCTTAGTTTTATAAGGGTGAACGGGTTTCCTCCATATCTAAAATAAAAGATTTAAACTATTACTACCTTGGAAGTGAAAGCCGATTAAAGAAATAATCCCATACCAGAGAGGCGGGAATTGACGCTTGAGAAACCTACCCTTTCTCTCTTGATTCTTCAACATTAATGCAAGTAGGCTCCTCTTGAGAGTTAGAAGGAGCAGAGGGTTCAGATGGGCCTACATCATGAGAAGATGGATAGGGATTGAATTTTTCAGAAGTCCTCATGTTGTCATCTCCTCCTTTCTCAAGAGCATCAATATGGCCAGCCCTGTCGCCACTTGAACCTTGACCCTTATCAACGTTGTCATCATCATTGTCATCATTATTGACATCATCGTTACCGCTCTATTCCTTGGTAATTTCATCTTCATCACCTTCATATTTGGAGTCGGAGTCTACTTCTTTTACCTGGTTTCTAACCCAGCAGAAACCAATAGAAAACAGAACAACCTGGTGAAGACAGGATGGCTCAGGACTTAACCAGAAAAACTAAGACAAGGAATCGACAAGGGCCAAGCTATGCGACTAAGACGATGATTGGGATCAACAAAGTCAAGAGATTAGCATTCTTTTAGTCTAATTGGCAGCTAAACGTAAACAACTAGTGCATTGTCAACAAAATGTATCAACTACGATAAAAGTCTATGGAAACATCTCCAATTCTAGACTCCAGAAAAATCCTAAGTGGTTGGATCATCTATGACCCATGCCTCTCCTCCAGCCTTCAAACAAGATAACTAAGGGACACAACAAAGAGGCCAAGGTGTTGGCTCGCAAAACGAGCCAAGTCTATTGGTGGCCAGTGACCAATAGGCAATGGGTCGCCAACAACCCCTGGATTCAGCTCGTTTTGTGAGCCAAACTCTCCTTAGGTCGTCTTCTACTTACCTACGAGCTAGTGAAGATATAGTCTGGCCTAGAAGGTCTCTGCTCCATATAAATGCCATCCAACCTACAACATAAATAAGGAACTTTTTTGAACTGGTTGCGGGAGCTCATAGGAATCATTCTTCACTCTCTGGCTCCCTCAAAACAATCTTCGCAGGAATACATTGTGATTCTCAAGTGGATTCCAATTTTGGGGATACAATCTAGCTAGACAATAATCAAAACCTTGCACCGAAACATCTATTATAACAGTATTCAGTCTAAAATAAAACTATAAAGTGGACGTAGGCTCCATTAACAACCGAACCACTATAAATATTCTCTGTCTACTTCCTTTTACTATTCTTTATTTATATCTGTGATCTGTGATATTTCTCTGTTAGGACAGGGATGGTGCTTTCATATCCAAACCAGGGTATTGATCCATTTTTTTGGGTCAAAATTTTGGTGCTTTCACTGAGAACACAAACTCAGGATCCAGATCTAGCTATCTACTTCGAATTTCATAGGTCCAGAAGTTAGAACCCCAGTCTTTGCTTAAAGAAGTCGCTGTTTTTGAAGTCAATGGTTCCTCTAAGAAGAAGAACTGCCTCTGAGAGATCCATAGGGGAATTAATAGTTGGAGAAGGTGTTATTCTCCAACAAGCTAAAGTAAATGGTGCTGACTTAGGAAACCAAGCACCGACGCCCTCCAGTCATCATGAAGTTGTCATCAGGGATGAGCTAAATAAGATGGCTAAGTAAACTAACCAACGGATGGAAAATAGTCAAAAGACTCTAATGGATAAGCTGAACGCTCTGTTAACCCTACAATCGAAACCCGCGCCAAGGACTATGCCTAAACCAGTGACCGCTGTAGAACAAGAGGATTCCTCTATTTTCGGCTTGCATAGAAGAAACTGAAAACAACCATAAAGAAGGGTAACGTGGAGGTGAACCAGAATACTCCACCTAAGGTGAGGCCGCCGGTCTCGAGTTTGAACCAATGGGCCAAAACCCCACAAGCACTACAAGAAAACTGATTTTTTGTAGCGCCCAAAAACCGCCACTTCGTATTTTTAGTGGCGTTTCGATAATCGTTACGAAAAAACATGCCACTAAAAATCCTCGAGTATTAGTTGCACTTTTTTAAACGCCACCAATTTTTTTTTTTTGATAGCGTTTTTATAACGCCATAGAATTCCTTTTTTGTAGCGCCTATTTACCGCCACCGAAAAGGTTTTCTCCTCCATGATACTTTTTTATGGCGTTATCTAAATTTTTTGTAGCGCCTGTTTAACGCCACCGAAAGGGTTTTCTCCTCCACGTTACCTTTTCATGGCGTTATATACATTTTTTGTAGTGCTTAATAAAAGCCAGCATAAGTGTACTTGAGTTTTTAATCATTCTTTTGTAGCGACATTTTAACGCTACCAAAATAAATAATATCCAGTAGCCTTTGTTTCCCTCCACCTGCTACTCCAGATTTACCCCTGATCTAGCATCCAATTATATAATAACAGAATACGCAAGCACATACACTTTTGAACACAATATATTAAACAACTACAAAATACGTATACGCATTGAAGATCCACAAGATACATAGACATTCATACATCCACATACATAGGTGTCGACAAAAAGCTACCCGTACACATACACAACCAAACTACCATAAGTGTTATAACCAAACTACCATAAGTGTCATAACCGTACATATACATCTGAAATAAACGTCTGAAATAACCAAAGTACCGAGCAAAACCTGAACCACCATAAAAACCTGAACTACCTGTCATTGCTGATGTCTTTAAAACCTGAACTACCTGTCAACATAGAACAGAACAAAAGAGTGAGAAAACAAAACCTGAACTTAAAACTGCATCACTAACATTCCACCACAATCCATACATAACTCCTCACCATCAATTATTTTCCCTCCCCTGAACCTGAACCACCAATCACAATCATTCAATCATAGTTCGAATATAACACCCCTACTTATGTACTTTTATCATTTTACCAAAAACTATCTGCACTTTAGCTGCTAGCATTCCTAATGTATATATAAAAAAAATTATATACCTTTCATTTTGACTTAATAATGATTTTTTCCATTGGCCAAGCTATGGGAACGCCAAAGCAATCACCCATGCACGTCAGACCCGATGTTGGTCTCCATATCTTTGCATCTGGAACTATCACCAGTTCAATCCAAACTTTTACAGCATTACGTCTCAATGGACGACAATGGACCATCGTTATCGGATTATTTGATGCAATACTTCCTTCAGCCACTACGTCTGCTCCACCCAAATCGATCAACTGGCATTTGGCATCCTTTTGCATGGTTGCAATCGGCTGAAAGAAAAGAGATTATTATGCACAATGTATACATGCACATTAAATAAACTTTCATACACAGTTAACTTCTTCAAATTTGAAAATTAATACTTACATTTTGCGATTTATTCATGACCATATGTGCGGATTTCATGGGAGAATTCACAACATTTTCAGTATCATCACGACTCTCATCTAGTTTTTCTTGATCAGCTTCTACTTTTGATCTTGGCCATGCTACTTTCCTACCAACTGCATCTCCAATGCACGACATATCAGATGTGGGTCGCCACAAATAAGCATCTTTATTTACTACTTTGTCCACCCAAATCACAACAGCAGACGGACTGAGTGGAATACCATTAACAGTATATTTTGGATCAGTGGCGTGGATTCTTCCTTCGGCAACTACACCTTCACCCTCAGTCCAACCGTAAATCTTGCAAATGTCTTCGATGATGCTGGTACTCTAAAAATGAGAAGTGAAATTCAAGACTTTAGTATGCTATACAAAAACAACGAATATGTGTTAAATTTTTATTCAGATGGGGGGTGTCCTCGCTGCATTTTAGACACCAATAAGCTCGCAGCATACTACACTAATATACTTAACGTGAAAAATTTACCGTACTGGCTGCACTACAGTTCAACCGTGTTCGCAGCGGGACCTTGATGCAAGCTGATGGCCAAGAAACTACCTTATTCTTAGCGTCTGCTAAGACTGCCATTTCAGGTGTAGGCCTCCATAAATAAGTATCTGCTTTATCCACTGAATCTATAACAACGCTCCCAGCATTTGGTCCAAGACGAATGCCATTGACAACATCATCTGGGTCCATGGACAACGGCCTCCCATGGGCAACAACTTCAGAGGTTTCATCCCAATTCAATAGCAAACATACTTCGTCGTCGCTCTACAATTAATCAACCGAAAATTAATTCAATTACTGGATTAAAAAATTAAAATATAAATTTCATTTATTGAGTAATATAAATATTATTTTTACCGAATCAGGTGAGTTCCTTCTCGAACTTTCTTTACCCTGCAGCGAAGCACGAATATAAATTAATATTTTACGAATATAAATTACTTTAAAAAAATTTACCTTCTGGTCCATCAGAGTCTGTATCATTCCCTTCAATTCTGCTATTTCCTCTCAACACCAAGACACTTGTTTATCTTTGGACTGGGCCAAAGCTAGCTTGGTTAAAGTGCAACCCCTACCCAATGCCCTTAACTGTCCCGGTTTATCTTGTCCCAGTACATGTACAAGAGCATCTTTTCCAATATCAGTCTGTGTCGAGCCGGATTGGGATAGGCTACCATATTTTTTGATCTCCTCCTATATAAATAAATACACATAGATAATGTACAATGGTAAAAATATCATAGTTTCAAAAAAAATGTACCAATAAAATTAAAAACAATTTTACAATAGTATTTGTAGCTTCCATGTTCACTGGTTCACCATTTTTTTTAATGTGAGATCTAATCCACACATCAGCTCTACTTATGGACGATGGATCTACACTTTCTTTTTTCTAAAAATAGAATAACATTAAATTAATAAACCGACAGGTATAAAATAATGTTAAATAATGCTATAGTTAATTAACTTACCATATCTTCGGTCTTTCTAGCCATTCCCCTACGACCGGTTGTATGCGAAATTTGTGTGTACCTAAGGGCTGAATATTTCTCACTTTTTTGCTGAAAATATTGAAAGATGCTAGAATTTAACAACCAAAATCATAAAAAGAAAAACTATCTAATATTTATAATGCAGGGTAAATATGCATGGTGAGGATTGCAATTTATTTTAAAATCAATTCATCATGGTCATATACTTATTTGGTATTATTAATGCTGGATAACTCAGTGACATATACAACATTCCATATCTACTAATAATATTTATAGATTGAACTAACTTGCAAAGTGTTTTTTTTACTTCATTTAAAATGTTCCTGTGCTTGTCATAATGCATTTGTATTTTGTACTGTCATAGGTTCCTGCAGCTAATACCTAAATAGGAACCCTCAGCATCCACCAACACTTGGACTTCACTTCTAAAGAAATTTATCGGTTGCTAACTATGTAGATGGATTTGTAGAAACATGCCAGACGAGTTCAGTAGGAATGATTTACCTTAAACTCCGGACTTGTTTTCGCCTTCATAAACTTCCTCCAATCAGTTATGCTTTTTATGTTCGTAGGTTTCAGTTTAAGTCTTTCCTCATCGTTCTCCGCTTTTTGCAAATTTCGAACCAATTTGATTTTTGACGATCTCCATAGTACCCCCATTTGTTGAAATATAGCTTTTCTTTGCCATTCCTCTTCCAATTTAAATCTAATCTGCAACAATACATCAAAACATGATATTAGTAAAATTTATTTAATTTAAATACGACAGATTTAATTAAATCTGAAAGGTTTTCTGAAGTTATTAGAGGGCAATTTCAATTTATAATTGGCAAGAACTATTTTTCAATTTATCCAGAAGTTATTAGATGGCAATTTCAATTTATAATTGGCAAGACCATGCAATATTAGAAGTCATTTTCAAAACATATTAGAGTCAGAATGTTAAATAATAGATGCCTGCTTCATACCAGAACCGACTGCCACAAAACTTCTTTTAAGTTCACCATGGTTAAACCATACACCGTCAATGTATTTAGGATCCATTCCTTTTATAATTAAATGTTCAACGATGATTTGGTCATCATGATGACTAAGAATCCAACAATCCTTGTAAGGGCATAAATTTTTTTCTACACTTCTTACATTCCTCTTTGCAGCATGCACGAAATTCATTGCTCCTTGTCGGTATTCTATACTAGTTCTATGAAAAAAGTAAAAAAAAAGTGAGCTTTAGTATTAGATTATATGTTCTAATTCTCAAAATACATATTAAGTTAATCATGGTTTTATCACCTGTTTAAAAAAACCCAGCCTTTTTCCATTATCGACATTTGAAGGCAAATAAGTTTCCAATCTTTGACGTATAAATTGGTTATCTGTTGTAATCAAAAAAATAACTAGACGTTGAAGTACAAATACTTGTAGCACTACTGCATATAACCATGGTGGTTTAGTAGACAAAGGCAAAGAATACTTTTCCAAAAATATAAATTTTACACTTATATTTTGCATTTAACCTCAGATTTACATGTATTTATAATTAATCCATGCATGAATTCAAAGCCTAAGTCTAGCAAATTATAGAATTACTGCATATAAATTCAAAGCCTCAGAATGTACAAACCAACAGTTTCCTCTTACCAAACCAACATTCAACTTCACCGCCTCCTCTTCACTACCTCACATCCACACAACTGATATATTTCCAGTGCCTGCCACTCCACAAAAGACTATTTATGCTCCAACATTTACCACTCTCAACCATCGAGCCAGCCAACACCCAATCGCAAACAAACCCGCGGCCTCCATCAATGCTACTTGAACCCACCAAATTCCCAAAACACGCAACCTCAACCTCCTCTCAGCAAGCAACCATTGATTCACTGAACCACTTCAACAGAACATTCATATACTCAAAGAAATCAAAGCAGATATCCCAACAGATCATTGCAATTAGGGTTAAATCAACCATTTCAGTAATAGTTTAGGAAAAAATACGAAAATAAGATGCATTCAAATTCATATAAAATCCAAATAGAATCACAAAGTCGATTTAAAAGATTCATACCTAAATATCCCTAATCGATTTAAAAGATTCATACCTAAATATACCGAGATCTGCTGGCTGCCGCGACTCGATGTTGAGTAAGGGGGAAATGACGGAGTTGACGATGATACTTGAGTGCGATGAAAATTTAACACGATTAAAAGGGGAAATTTTTTTCTGAAGAAGAAAGAAAATTCGGGACGAGAATTTTGTTAAGTACGAGAGCAAAATGATAGGTTGCGTTTATTTAGTTCGCGCAGACTCTTTTTTTTAGAAGCGGGAAACGTGAATTATTTTTTGCCGCGTTTATATTATTTGGTAATCTATTTTTTGTTGCATTTACAATAAAATGCCACCGATTTTTGCAACTATAAATGGTTTTTCTTGTAGTGAAGGGGCATAGATGTTAATCTCCGATTCAGAAGATGGAGAGCAAGGTAATCAGATGGAGGAGAATGACAATGCATTTGATGATGCTAGAAACATCCAAACTGCCCTAGTCAGGCCAACTACAAGCCAATAGGGTCCTCTAGGAGTGGCTCTCTTGGAGACAGAAGAGCCTAGGCTTCATCCCACGTATCAAGACCGTTTGCAGAACCAAACATTCGATGCATTGACTAACTGCTGCCCTCAGGGCTACCGGACATCTGAGGCATGTATAGTGAACATGGTCAGACAGTTGATGGACAAGAGTAAGAATCGAAAGGATGATGAATGGAGATCTGCCCCGAATCACACCACTTTTACCGATGAGATATTGAATGTAAGATACCCAAACAAATTCACAATGCCAACTATCCCCTCCTACGACGAAACAAAGGATCCAAAACTCCATTTGTACAAGTATAGCTGGTACATGGATGGAGCCAATGCTCCAGAGGCCATCCGTTGCCGATGTTTCCCTATTTTTCTAAAAGGAGTCACGTCTATGTGGTTCGTCAGACTCCCCAAGATCTAGTTCTACTTTTGACCAACTTGTAATTAAATTTGTTGACTTATTCAGGCTTCATAACACACGATCGAAGGATGTCATGTCCCTATCCGGATTGGTCAAAGGCACAATGAGTCATTGAAATCATTCATGAGCAGGTTTAACAACACGGTAACGGAAGTGAGCAACCCTAATGAGCATTTTTTTATGGCGTTAGTTTGCACTATTTATCCAGAAACGGTGTTTGGGTAATGGATTAATATGAAGCAACCTACCAATAGGAAAGACTTCAATCGTAAAGCAAGCTAGTACTTGAGATTGGAGGAAGCATATGAGCTGGAAAGAAAGTCTACTGGTACACAATAGATGAATGCCGGACAAAATGACATGGCGGCAAATCTAAACAAGAACAATCCTAAAAGTACCCAAGGAATTGTGGAAAAGAGCGAGAACCAGAAGAGAAGAAACCAGAACCCCAAATAAAAGAAATAATGATGGCGGCAACAAAAGATTTAGAGGGTTTAATTTGGAAGACTATACCCCTCGATTGACACTCTGGAGAATATTGATCTCGCAACACAAGAAATTGAAGAGTATAAGAAACCTTTTAGAATGGAGGCAATGGAATAGAAAAAGCACTCAAGGAAATTCTACCGCTTCTATGAGACGCACATGCATAATACAAACGAATGCTGCCACCTTAAGGACCTCTTCAAGGATCAATCTGAGACAACAAACTTCAACAACATGTGAAAAAGCCATAAAATCCAATCAACCTATGGTCCCTTAACCTCTTAGAGTGCAAAGAAATCAAGCTGGAACTAGCGAAGAAGGGTCAAATGAACTAACCAAAGGCTTATTATCGGAACAATATCCGAGGGACCACATCCCATGCAACAAAGTTGGGGAGAGATGGAGAATATGCGAGTTCATTAAAGCATGCCCCAAAGGAATTGTGTTTAGCAATAGATGATGAAACTCTGGTCAAGCAGCAAAAGGGTCTGAGCGATGACATAGTGTTCCTCAATTGGGACACCGATGGGATTGAAGCTCCAAGTCTTGACCCAATGGCGGTGATACTAGGGATCGGTCCTGCCGTAGTCCGACGAGTGTTGGTTGATAGTGGCATTTTAGTTAACATACTTTTCAAATGTACCGTTGACCAAATGGAGATCGGCATGAAAAGAATATCTACATGATAGATGATGTGCACGTAAATATGTTTATTTTTACCACCATGTTTAATCTATTTAAACTAAATAAATGATCATATTGGGCATTTTAACTTGTTTTAACCAAAATCCATATTAATTCCAAATTGTCACATATTCGTCTTCATATAGGGGCAAAACGGTCATTTGTGTGCATATATTTCTTTGATAAAAATTAATTTGAAATATATATATTTGTGTAGGAATTTGATCTCAAATAGGAGTGGTTTCATGAAGACACATGCATGCACAAAATGAATACAAAGGAATGAAGATGGAAATAATTCAAAGTGAAGAACATGGAGGACGCCACCTACCCACCTACCTCAATGTACAAATTAGAGGCTAATGCACATGCTTATGGAGTTAATGGCTTCATGTACACTTAAATGATGATTAGTAGAAGCTAATGATTACTTGGCATCCACACTTTCTCAAGGATAGTTTTGGCATTCCCCAAATTATGGATTAGGGTTTCATGCTTGTATAAATAACCCATTGTGTTTATATAACCTCTTTTACCTTCTCTTAAGCCATCTTATGGAGACCATCTCTTCTATTAGTTTAGCTTAGCTCTCTTTGTTCTCTTTTTATGGCTACTTAGCCATTTATTTTACTTTCATGTAGTTTCCTTTTTATTGCAATTTAATACATGCTCTCCTTTCCGTACTCATTTACTTTAATGTTTGTAGTGTAGATTTACTTTCATGCAAATTAGCTTAGTTTTATTTCTTGTTCATTTAGCATTCATTTTCCTTTCTTTTTGCTTTCATGTTGCTAGCTACATTTGTTAATCAAATGACAAATATGAGAGGCTAAACCCTTCAATTTAGGGGCAATGAAGCTCTCTAATTGTGTAGCTTCAACTATATGTTAATTCATGCTCTCTTTTCATGCTTAATGATGATTAATGAAGTGTTTTATTTTTGTTCTTGCTTTGAATTTGATAGCATATGTTGTTGACACCAAATCGCTATGCTTACACAATCACTAACACTAATTGTCTCTTCATCAAAATATGATTATGGCAAAAGAAAGTGATTTGAAATTAAAATTTGATGGTCTATATTTCTAATCAATAGTTAATAGGCCGTACTTAAAATAGATTTCATTTTCATTTTCATTGTCAAGTTTCATGAAAGTTAGTAAGTGGTTTAAGGGGTATGTTATAGATTAATGGCTTATGTTGGCTAATCAATAGCACAAATATGTCATACTTATGATAAGCACATCAATTAAAGCACTGATGACCATAAAAGAGAGATCATGATTTCGTATGTGTTGAACTACATGATTTAGAGAGTGGATTTATTCTCTAAATTGTCACTTAACTCTTATATTTGCTTCTCTTTTCTTTTAGTTAGTTAATTCTCCAATCCTCTAGCTTAACTTTCACTTGAAATTCGTATAATTTGATTGAACTGAACTTTTAAAATCATTAATTCCCTGCGGATCGACCCGTGCTCGCCAAGTACTTCAATAGTACGCCGTGCGCTTATTTTAATTTGAAAATTTTCGAATATTTTCTAACTCGATAGAAAACTAGCCGATTAACAACAGACTAAGATACAAGGGTTTACTAGAGAACCCAAACAACCGATGGGAACAATTGACCAACCCATGGAGCTTGGAGAGGGTGAGCGAAGGGTCACACTTATTCAGACTTTTGTGATTCTGGATGAAATTTCAACATACAATGCATTCTTGGGACGGTCTGCATTAGCCGACTTTAGAATAGCATTGGCCAAATGGTGCCTAACTATGAAGTTTCCTATGGAGCATACAGTCAGAATTATGAAAGGACAACCAAAGCATTGTCGGAGAATGCTGCATCCTAGAGTTGCATGAGTCAAGTAGAAAGGAAAAAGGAAAGGATGTGGAGAAAACCCTCCACATCTGTGAACCCTTCGAATAGCAACTCCAGAGCCGCCATTGGCTCGGGGACCATAGCCGATTTGACAAGGCTTTGTACCTTAGGAAGAAGCGCACAAGGGAGGATCGGGCAGCACCGATAGAATTTTCAGTGTCTTTCCCAGTCTATATAGATGACCCAACATGGGTCCTGAAAATTGGGTTGCAGCTTGGAGACAAGATGCAGTCAAAACTAACCAAATACCTCCATGCCAACTTGGACGTATTTGCCTGGACGCACTCAAATATCTGTCGGGTATTACCCAAAAGTGCTTGTCACACACTCAATATTGATCCCAAATTCACTCCAGTGAGGTATAAAAGTGCAACTTGGGCCCCGAATGGTCTAAGGCATTGAGAGAAGAAGTAGACAAAATGATGTCTAATGGCTTCATTCGAAATGCAACCTACCGCAAATGGGTATCGAACCCGGTCCTAGTCAAGAAGTCCAACGAAAAATGGCAAACTATATTGATTTCTCGGACCTCAACAAAGCCTATCCGAAGGATAGCTTCCCGCTGCCTAGAATTGATCAATTGGTGGGTGGAACATTAGGACACGAGCTGCTGTTATTTATGGATGCATACTCGGGCTATAACAACATCCTGATGCATGAACCATACCAAGAGAATGCTAGCTTCACCACTGATTTGGTATTGTACTGCTATAGAGTAATGCCATTTGGTTTGAAAAATGCTGGGGCAACGTACCAAAGGCTAGTGAATACTATGTTCAAACGCCAGATTGGGAAGACTATGGAAGTTTACATGGATGATATGTTAGTCAAATCCCGAGTAATTGCTAACCATCTAGATAATCTCACTGAAATATTTGAAATACTCTGCAAATACACAACGAAGCTCGACCAGCTTAAATTCCACTTTGGTCTAGCCTCTAGGAAATTCTTGGGATTCATAGTAAGTGCCCGGGACATCAAAGCAAATCCAGAGCAAATAATAGCGTTACGGGAAGTCCAAGCACCTAAAAATAAAAGAGAACTTCATAGCTTTAATGGAAAGGTCCTAGCACTGAGTCAGTTCATCTCTAAAGCTACAGAAAAGTGCATACCATTCTTCGACGCACTGAGGAAAGGAAGGAAATACTTGGAATGGAGCGAAGTTTTCCAGGCAGCTTTCGAAGAACTACTACGACACATAGAAGATCCCCCAATTTTATCAAAACTGGTGGATGGAGACGGCTTATTTATCTATTTAGCGGTTTCCCCGCGTGCATTGAGCGTGGCTCTCGTGTGGGAAGAAGCGAGAATCCAGCGACCTATGCACTACATTAGCAAATGATTCATCGGAGTTGAGAAGAATTACCCAAAGTTTGAGAAGCAACCATGTTGCTTTTTGATCGCATCTCGGAAATTACGACTGCACTTCTAGGCTCATTTAATTAAAGTATTGACTAACCAGGCCCAGAAGCAAGTTTAATATCGGCTAGAAACTTCCAGATGACTAATCAAGTGGAATATAGAGTTGAGCCAATACGACATTACATACTATCCAAGGAAAGCAATCAATGGGAAAGTGTTGGCCGACATCATTGCCGAATTTACCATAAGAGATGACATGGAGGAAGTTCAGTCAGAAACATATGCGCAATGGAAGCTCTTCGTTGATGGCGCATCAAATAACTTCTGTATGGGCGCAGGTGTGGTGCTCGGAACCGTCGAGGGGCAAGCCATTAGCTATGCTTTGCGCTTGGAATTCCCAGCAACAAATAATAAAGCAGATTATGATGCGTTGATCGCTGGACTGAATGTTGTAAAGGAGCTTAAGATAAAATACGTTTACATATACAGTGACTCCCAGTTGGTTGTCTGTCAATTAAAAGGGGAATACAAAGCATGTGGAGAAAACCTCGCCCCATACCTGTCCAAAGTACAAGAAATGCTAAGCGATATCAAGCACTACACGATAACTCACATTCCATGGGAGAAAAACGCCAAAGCAGATTATCTGGCTAAGCTGGCAAGCTACAAAGTAGCCAGGTCATTAGGATTGGTTCCAGTTGAAACGCTAACAAACCCTAGCATAGGAAATGGACGTGGACTAGATTCTAGAGACCTCCGTCGAGCCAGACACATAGATGACACCGATAAAAGACTATCTACTTACATGAACCCTACCAACTAACCGAAATCAATGGAAGAAGCTCCTCTAGAAGGTGCCACAGATCAAGATGCAAGATGGGATACTCTAACAAAGGGGATTCTCGACCCCTCTTCTTAGGTGTGTGACTGATGATGAAGCATGACGAATCTTAAAGGAAGTACACGAAGGCGAGTGTTGAGACCACACCAGGGGAGGCAGACATTGGCAAAGATAGTCCTTTGATACGGATACTTATAGCCCACAATAAATCACGACACCTCAAATCATGCCAGAAGATGCGATCACTGTCAAAGATTTATCAAAATTAAGAGAACTCCTTCAATGGAACTGACGCAGATAGTCCTCTCATGGCCGTTTGCGATATGAGGGATCGATCTTATTGGTATCCTTCCAATAGCTAAAGGAGGAGCCAAATATGCTATAATTATCGTAGATTATTTCACAAAATGCGTCAAAGCAGAACCCCTGGCCACCATAACCATAAAGAAAGCTATTAACTTTGTTACTAAAAACATCGTTTGCAAGTTTGTGTGCCGCAACAAATCATTACTGACATTGGAACCCAATTCGAAAGTGCCAAATTCAAAGACTTCTGTAGATGCTTTCGAATTGAAAAAAGCTTCTCCGTAGTGGTTGACCCATAAGCAAACGGGCAAGTGGAAGCAATAAACAAGATCACCAAATCCACCACCAAAAAGTGATCAACAAAAGCAAAAGGAAATTGGGTTGACAAACTTCCACTCACACTATGGGAATACAGGATAACACACAAAGTGACAACTAGCCATACTCCGTTCGCCCTAGCATATGGTTCAGAGGCCATGATTCCTATCGAATTAGAAGTCCCCTCACATCGAAGGTAGAATTTCAATCAAAATAAAAATGAGCAGCTCCTAGTCTAGTCGCTATACATGGTCGATGAAAAAAGAGATGAAGCATATTTGAGAACCGCTGCCCACAACAAAGGGTCACATGATACTTTAGGTCCAAAGTTCATAGTCAAACCTTCGAAGTTGGAGATCTTGTCTGTGATGTCCCGGAAATTTAGGCAATAATTATTTAATAATTTCATTGATAATTGTTGTAAAATGTGAAATATAATTTTAATAATTTAATTCAAACAGAAAATCTCTTTTGAAAATTTACAATTAATTAATTTGTTAAATGATATTCTTTTCAAAAATCAAAAATATTTTATTTATAATGTATAAATGTTTATACATTGTAAATAGAGATTTGGTTTTAATTTTAAATTTATATTTAATAAAGTATATTTTCTAATTATTATATATAAATGTAAATTTGTAAATTGATTTAAATTAGTAAGTAAGTATTTATTTTTGTTTATAAAATAAATATAGTTTAATTTTGTTTTATAATAAAAGTATAATTTGTTTTATTTTAAAATTGCTTTTCTTTGAAATAGATTTAATTCATTCTTCTCTTTTGAAATTTGGTTTATAAATAATATTATTTTAAAATAATTAAAAAAATATTTTAATGTAAGAGTATATATATGTATTTCAAAGCTAATGTTAATAAACATTTAAAAATAAAACATGTTTAAATAATTTGAAATAGTTTAAGATAATTTAAATACATATATAAATTTAGAATTCTCTTTTAATAATTGGTTTTGCATATGTGTTAAATTATTAGAACATAGAAGAGACACTTGTAAAACAATTAGCACTATAACATAACAAGTGGCAAGCTTATTTATTTTTCTTAGAATTTAAGTTATATTGATAGAAACATAACAAAGCATTTTGATAAAAACATTCTCTTCAAATTTTAAGTTCTGAAAATCAGATTTGAGTAAATCAAAAACCCCTCAAAAACAATTGCATTCAACCTCAAATCTGCAATAAATTCTCAAATCTGCAACCTATCTTCAAAACAAATTTGCATACATCTTCATTTCTGCATTCATCTTCAAATATACAAATTCAATTCTGCAAAAACAAACTTCTAGTCAAAATCTGCAACCAATCTTCAAACTGTAATCAGTTAAAGCAAACATCAATTTCATCAAACCTGGAGCTTAACATCTATATGAAGTCCAAATTAAAAATCTGAGCAATGGAGTTGGGGTCTGCATGCATACAAATAGAAGATAAAAGCAACAAGCAATTCCAGTAAGCAAATGAAGCCAGACTTCAATATGCAGTTTCTGGAAATTGGATCTGCACCTGAAATTGCTCTGCATCTAGTTGCTTCTGCATCTTCAATTTAATTTGTGAGTAAATCTAAGTTTAAAAACAGTTTTTTTTCTTTAAAAAAAAAAAAAGAACTAACAGAAATTGCAGAACTTAAAGTTAATTCAAATGCCCTTTTAAATAAGAAAATCAAAACAGTAGCAAATTAAGAACTACCCTGTTCTTTCTTTTGATAAGCAACATCACTATGTATAGGTTGTTTAAAAATTTATCTGTGCATGTGTTTGAGTATATTCTTGACTGTTTGTGTGATTATGCTTAAGTACTGATAACTTTTAATATGCTTGTTGTCTGTTGATGCTTGTATGTTCTCTGTTTCCTTGAATATGTATACAGATATATGCAGATCTTCTAACTGCACTATTTCTGTTTTTAATTAGGATTTTTAAAATACAAATTCATTTCCTGGTGTTGGAGCTTAGTTAGAAATTATTATATAAACAATTTGAGTTTGTGTTGTATGGATTAGGTTTGAGAAATTGTAGTTTTAAAAATATAAAATCAGTCACTGTTAAAAAAAATATATATATATATATATATATATAATAACAACAGAAATTGTTTTCAAAAAGTAAGTTTGCCAATATCTTAAAGTCCTTCAAAAACAAGTTTAAAACTTAGGGCAGGTTTAAAAACATGGTTACTAAAAACATGCATCACAGTTTTAATATCTGCTGAGGAGTCTGTGATTATGGTATGTGCAGAAATTAGGATACTTGAGGATATCAATTCATAAGTAAACTTTGGAATCTGAAATTCCTTCTGAAGATAGAATGATGACTGGAGAGAAATGAGGGGAAAATAAGGGAAGTTGGTCATAGAGTTTGTGTTGATGGCAAGAGTGGGTTTCAGGTTTGAATTCCAATTGAAAGTGATGAAGTTTTGTCACTGTCTGAAACTATGTGATGGTTCGAGTGGACTGAGAATTTGGGGTATTGCAAAAGGTGTATAGGAGGAGCAGTGGCCGGAGTTAGAGGCCATAAGATGATCAGAGTGAGTTGTGATCATGGTTGTCAGGTTTTGTTGACTCTGGTGCAAGTTTTGGAGGTGCAGGTTTGGTGACTCGAAGATGGTACCGTGCAGTTTCTGTTGTGACTCGAAGGAAGATATGGATTGGCTCGAAGTAAACTGAGGGTGGTCTCGGGTTAGTTGTGCAGACCTGAAAGTTGTGTTTTTTTAAAAAATTTGGGAAAAAACTCAAGTGTTTAAAAGCTATGAGTTAAATTCAAGTATAGTTTGAATTGAATTCAAGTAAGTTTTGAATTCAGGAAGTTTAAATGATAATTTAAATTTGAGGAAGATTTAAATTTTAAATCTGGGAAAAAAAAACAGTAAATGTAGTTTTCAGGTTTTGAATCCAGATTTTAATAAAAACAGTTTTGTTCTTTTAAAAATTTAAAGGTGGATTCAATATTTAAAAACAAGATTCAAATTTTGGTTTGAATTGGAATTAAGTATAAATTCAAATCTGGAAAACAGTGTAAGTGTAGAATCAGGTTTTGAATCCAGATTTTAATTAATGCAGTTTTGTTTCTTTTTAAATTTTTTTTTTAAGGAATTCAATGTTTAAAATTTAGATTCAAATTCAGGTTTGAATTTGAATTAGATTCAGGAATATTTTGAATTCAAATGAAACATTTGAATGATAAGCAAGATTTAAAATTGGGTTAGAAATCAAATTCAAATATGATTTCAGTTTTTACTTTAAAACCTGTTTGAATTCAAATCAAGTTTGAAAAGTTTTAAATATTGAACAGAAATGTTTTTAAGAAGAATTTAAATATGCATCTGATTTTGAATGAAGGTTTAAATTGTAAAAGAATTCTTTCTTTTAAGTATTAAATAAAATTATGATATGTTAACTTTAAATTGAAAGTTGAATTAAATTTTAGGAATGTATTATTTTAATACATTTTGAATATTAATTAAGTTATAAATAAGTAAATAAATTATTTTGGGAAATAATTAAGAATTTACTTATTTGTTTGATTTTAGTTTATAACTTGAATTAATTTATAATTAAAAATGATTAATGTATAAATAAATTCAAGTAAGGAATTAATGAAAATGTTGTTAATTATCTAAGGATAATTAATAATTAATTAATGTAATTAATTTTGATGGATTAATTAGATTAATTAATTTAAGATAATCAATTGTAATTTTAGTATAATACTTTATAAAAGTAATTAAGGGATTAATTACTTTTTGTAATTAATTCTGATAATGTGTTTTAATTAATTAATTTAGTTTAATTAATTTAAGTAATAATTTAATAATTTAATGATAATAATTACTTAATGTAATTTATGGAGCAGTATTTCTTAGAGAAGTGATGGTTGATAATTACTGGAATGTAATTAAGGAAAGGTGATTTATTTTAAAGTAATTTGGATAATTACTTTTGTAATTAATCAAGGATTAATTAATAAAGATAATTAATTAGTGGATAATTAATTTATTAATGAGTAATTAAGGGTAGTTAATTACTGGATTTAAATATTAATCAAGGTGATTAATGATTAGATTAATTATTAAATGTAATTAATTTTTAATTGAGTAATTAATTTAAATATTAATTAGTGATCATTAATTATTATAATTAATGATGTAATTAAGAATTGTTAATTAAGTAAAAGTTAATTAATTAAGTGGTTAATTAATTGTAATTAATTAAGGTAAATGTAATTAATTATAGTTAATTAATAAATTAAGTAATTAAATGTTAATTACTTGTGATTAAGGTTAATTTATTTTATAAAATTAATTTAAGACTAATTACTTATTGTAATTAGTGAATGATTAAATCATAGATATTTAATCAAGTTAAATACTTAATGAATGGTTAATTAACTAGTTTGATTAATCAATAGATTTATAAGCAGAATTTATAGATGGATAATTAATTTAATTTATTTTAAATTAATTTAAGATAGAAGTAATTAATTTAATTCATTTTAAATTAATTATAAATGATGGATGATATATCATTGCTTATGGATGATATTGATATACTTTGGATGGTTGTGATCTCAGAAATGAGATGAGTAGTATCTATAGGATATGGATGCTTAGTTATAGTATGATGGATTATTTGGTTGTGATGATTGTTGTTGTGATGATTGACTGTTGTGATGATTATCTGTTATAATAATGTTATGGGTTATCTGTTATGATGATATATGTAGTTTATCTATCTGTGTGAAATAGATAAAAATAAAATGAGTTAATTGTTTAAAACCCTTAAGTATAACTTGGACATTAAAATGGCGTTTGATTTCGGTGAGACCGGGATCGGGTTTCCATATTTGGATATCCGAAAACCACATCGATTCCAATTAAACGTTAGGTCGTTAATCCAAGTGGAGCAAGTGAAGACTCGAGGTGTAAGGGCTATACGTCAGTATAACTCTGTGGGTGATTCCGTAATGAGTTTGACGGAATAGTACTTATAGATTCGAGATGGTGGTTTAGAGTGCAAGGGTTATTGTCGTTAACTCTGAGGGTGATTCCAAAACGAGTGTAACGAGATAATGCCTTCGGTTTCGTTCGAACCCGGAACGAACTTGTATGGATTGAATGCTTTCAGAACATCGTCAGGTGGACGATGAGCATTCTAAGATAGATGTGTTCTTTAAAGGTAATCGCAGCCTCAAGCCTCATCAACCGGGAATGGCTAAAACAGGGGAGGTGCAGCAAAGCTTCGTGGGTCGCACCCACTTGAGAGCAAGATTTACCCCTGTCTAGAGGTCCCTTTATATATTTCGGCTGTGTGGCAGTTGGTGACGACCAATCTGCGGGGTGGTCTTGTTCGGAACTGTTCAGTAAGGAACGGGTCCGGCTTTGTGTTGCAGGGGATGAAGGGAGTAATCCTCGGTACGGTGATCTAGGCCACGTACTGTGACGGGCGGTACCCCAGTAGCCCTGCCATTGATGGAAACCCATTTTCCCTACGAGACCCTACGGTTTTGTTTGTATTACCCACTTTTGTGGCTAGTAGCTGGAATTTAATGAATGTAACAATTTCGGCTATTTCTTATTTACTTGAAAACCCTAGACACTATTATAATATCACTGGATTTCCTATCAAATGTTTTGGTTAGCGTAAGGTAAAAACTTTTCCATGTTTATGTGTGGGAAGTCTTACGTGATACCTTTTGTTTTCAAAGGTTTTTCTAAAGTTAAGCAATCTTAAACCGTTTACTCACACCAGACCCCTGTCTGACCCGAGTGTTTATTTTCTGTTTTATTAAACTCTTGGGTACTCATATTCTATATGAGTAGTCAAGTGATTCAGGTTATCTCTTGACGAATTCTGGAGGAGCTTTGGAGCAGGAGGCTTCAGCGTGTAGATATATGGTTAGAGTTTCCGCTGTGTTGTTTCTGTATGATGTCTTGTATTGTATTAGACAGAAATGTTATAACTGTCTAATTTGAGATGTTTAGTTGTGTACTCTGATGTATATGATACTCTGTATATGTTCTATATTATATTTAAATCGTTCCGCTGTGAGATTCTGATGTGTTGTTTTCTCTTTCTTCTCTTTCTTTTCTTCTTCTATCCCTTTCTTTCTTAATTAATGATGCGATTTTCCGGGAGTGGAAAGTTGGGTCGTCACAGGTGGTATCAGAGCATTAGGTTGAGTGAATACCTAGGCTCTGAAGTGTGTCTTTCTTTAGGGAGCATTAGGTTGAGTGAATACCTAGGCTCTGAAGTGTGTCTTTCTTTAGGGAGCATTAGGTTGAGTGAATACCTAGGCTCTGAAGTGTGTCTTTCTTTAGGGAGCATTAGGTTGAGTGAATACCTAGGCTCTGAAGTGTGTCTTTCTTTAGGGAGCATTAGGTTGAGTGAATACTTAGGCTCTGGAGTGGTGTCTTTCTTGAGAGAGCGTATTTGTAATTTTGAATATATATATATGTGTGTATATAATTCTACCTATTAGATTGGGTTACCCGTTCAGGTTTTCCAATATAAGTAATAAAGGTAGATAGGGTAGTGGTGTGTGTAACACAACTACCAATGGTTGGAGTTCGAGTGTTTGAGGTTGATAGTAAATATGCTAGGGTAGCTTTGGGCATCTTGAGTAGTTCTGCAGTTGGTGAAGGATCTCTCCGATCTCTGAAGGAAATCTTTTCAAAATTCGGAGTTCATCTTTGGATTGTAAGCTGGGTTGCACTCGTATGAATGGATTTTCTTGAGTCTGGAAGCAGTTGGGAGTACTGAAGCCAGCATGGTATCTTGGCAACCTTAGGAAGGAGTTCTGTCGGTGTTTGAGTTTGCAGAATGTTTTGTGCTTGGATTGAGATCGAGTTTCCTGAGGGATATCTGTCTATAGAAGGCTCTATTGTGGAAGTGGCTAGTGTAGCTTTGTGATTCGATGAGATTTTGGATAAGAAGTCTTTGGCAGCAGTATCAGCTTGGAGGTGTTGAATGTGCTATCAGGATAGTTTCTTGGCTTAGCTGTATCTTAGAGGTGGAGTCCGGAAGTGGTAGTGTGGCCTGTTTCTTCGGTGGTTCGGAAATCTCTGTGATTCTTTTGTCAGTAGTCCGGGCTGATGGTGAAGCTTGTCCATTTCTTCTGGAGCTCAGATGGGTGTGAGGTCAGTGGTTAAGAGGTGGACCACTAGTTTCTTCTTTTGAAGGCTTTAGCTGTTCTGATTGTTGAGGTGGGGACGATTTCTTGGAATCTGAACTAAGTGGAATCGCAAAGGTGACTTGCGATGGTTCGGAAGTTTTCTAAGTGATCTTCGTTTGGATTGAAGCATCTTTAGAGGATGTTTGAGTTATCAAAGTGGTATTTTCTAGATATCTTCGAAGGAGTTAAGATTGGTATCCGCATCAAGAGTTCGAGTTCTATATCGACTTGATTCTTGGAGCTGTCCCGGTGGTTCAGCATTGTAGGAGATTCTTTGAGTGAGATCTGTTTGAGTTGGCAGGATTTATTAGATCCAGTTTTCTGGTTGAATTTCGCTGTAGTGTTTGTGACTGAATCGGATAGGTCACTGAGATTTTATGGAATTTGATGAACAATATTCCAGGATAAGTTGATCAAGTTTGTACTTGTGTTCATCAACAGCATTCTTGAATCAGAGTTGCGCAGTGGAAGCATGGTGGCAGCTATTCCAGAATAGAAGCAGCACTGGATTCTTTGGGAATTTGAGTTTTGTTTTGGATTAAAGGATTTCTACAGGAAATTTATTTTGGATCTGGAGACTTGATTGTTTTGTATCTGTTTGTTTTCCAGAATAGGAGTAGTAGGTTGGAAGTCTTCTGATATTTGTGTAGAAGAGCTATGTGGTAGATCTGATTGATCTAGAAGGTTGGAGGCAGCCCAAGATCGATATGAGAGATTGTGTGGATATGAGATTGGATCTTTCTGCTTTCTCTTAAAGTTAAGTATTTGTTCTACGAGATTGAATTGCCAGTTCGGATAGCTGGAATTTGTTTATTTTCACGTATCTCTGAGGGAGTACGTGTATGATTTATCATTGGTTTTAGATTCAGCAGTTCTGAAAGATTTGGGAGTTGATCAGGACGTGTCTGTAGTCCTGTATTCTGTTTAGATTTGTAGATCTAGATATAGGAGCTCTAGATTTGAGTGGTTTAGTTATTTTAGATTCTGTAGGGCGAGGGTCCCGGTGTTTGTACCTGGGAAACTCTAGGGAATCTTATCCAGAATTTTGTCTGGATAATTAGAATTGTTTGTTTTGAATTGGTTGCTATGATTGCTAGTATTTGGTTGATAGTATTTGATTGCTCTTTTAAAATTTAAAATCTGTATAAAATTATTAAATTACCTTTGCTTTTAAATTTCGGGGACGAAATTCTTTTAAGGGGGGAGGAATGTGATGTCCCGGAAATTTAGGCAATAATTATTTAATAATTTCATTGATAATTGTTGTAAAATGTGAAATATAATTTTAATAATTTAATTCAAACAGAAAATCTCTTTTGAAAATTTACAATTAATTAATTTGTTAAATGATATTCTTTTCAAAAATCAAAAATATTTTATTTATAATGTATAAATGTTTATACATTGTAAATAGAGATTTGGTTTTAATTTTAAATTTATATTTAATAAAGTATATTTTCTAATTATTATATATAAATGTAAATTTGTAAATTGATTTAAATTAGTAAGTAAGTATTTATTTTTGTTTATAAAATAAATATAGTTTAATTTTGTTTTATAATAAAAGTATAATTTGTTTTATTTTAAAATTGCTTTTCTTTGAAATAGATTTAATTCATTCTTCTCTTTTGAAATTTGGTTTATAAATAATATTATTTTAAAATAATTAAAAAAACATTTTAATGTAAGAGTATATATATGTATTTCAAAGCTAATGTTAATAAACATTTAAAAATAAAACATGTTTAAATAATTTGAAATAGTTTAAGATAATTTAAATACATATATAAATTTAGAATTCTCTTTTAATAATTGGTTTTGCATATGTGTTAAATTATTAGAACATAGAAGAGACACTTGTAAAACAATTAGCACTATAACATAACAAGTGGCAAGCTTATTTATTTTTCTTAGAATTTAAGTTATATTGATAGAAACATAACAAAGCATTTTGATAAAAACATTCTCTTCAAATTTTAAGTTCTGAAAATCAGATTTGAGTAAATCAAAAACCCCTCAAAAACAATTGCATTCAACCTCAAATCTGCAATAAATTCTCAAATCTGCAACCTATCTTCAAAACAAATTTGCATACATCTTCATTTCTGCATTCATCTTCAAATATACAAATTCAATTCTGCAAAAACAAACTTCTAGTCAAAATCTGCAACCAATCTTCAAACTGTAATCAGTTAAAGCAAACATCAATTTCATCAAACCTGGAGCTTAACATCTATATGAAGTCCAAATTAAAAATCTGAGCAATGGAGTTGGGGTCTGCATGCATACAAATAGAAGATAAAAGCAACAAGCAATTCCAGTAAGCAAATGAAGCCAGACTTCAATATGCAGTTTCTGGAAATTGGATCTGCACCTGAAATTGCTCTGCATCTAGTTGCTTCTGCATCTTCAATTTAATTTGTGAGTAAATCTAAGTTTAAAAACAGTTTTTTTTCTTTAAAAAAAAAAAAGAACTAACAGAAATTGCAGAACTTAAAGTTAATTCAAATGCCCTTTTAAATAAGAAAATCAAAACAGTAGCAAATTAAGAACTACCCTGTTCTTTCTTTTGATAAGCAACATCACTATGTATAGGTTGTTTAAAAATTTATCTGTGCATGTGTTTGAGTATATTCTTGACTGTTTGTGTGATTATGCTTAAGTACTGATAACTTTTAATATGCTTGTTGTCTGTTGATGCTTGTATGTTCTCTGTTTCCTTGAATATGTATACAGATATATGCAGATCTTCTAACTGCACTATTTCTGTTTTTAATTAGGATTTTTAAAATACAAATTCATTTCCTGGTGTTGGAGCTTAGTTAGAAATTATTATATAAACAATTTGAGTTTGTGTTGTATGGATTAGGTTTGAGAAATTGTAGTTTTAAAAATATAAAATCAGTCACTGTTAAAAATATATATATATATATATATATATATATAATAACAACAGAAATTGTTTTCAAAAAGTAAGTTTGCCAATATCTTAAAGTCCTTCAAAAACAAGTTTAAAACTTAGGGCAGGTTTAAAAACATGGTTACTAAAAACATGCATCACAGTTTTAATATCTGCTGAGGAGTCTGTGATTATGGTATGTGCAGAAATTAGGATACTTGAGGATATCAATTCATAAGTAAACTTTGGAATCTGAAATTCCTTCTGAAGATAGAATGATGACTGGAGAGAAATGAGGGGAAAATAAGGGAAGTTGGTCATAGAGTTTGTGTTGATGGCAAGAGTGGGTTTCAGGTTTGAATTCCAATTGAAAGTGATGAAGTTTTGTCACTGTCTGAAACTATGTGATGGTTCGAGTGGACTGAGAATTTGGGGTATTGCAAAAGGTGTATAGGAGGAGCAGTGGCCGGAGTTAGAGGCCATAAGATGATCAGAGTGAGTTGTGATCATGGTTGTCAGGTTTTGTTGACTCTGGTGCAAGTTTTGGAGGTGCAGGTTTGGTGACTCGAAGATGGTACCGTGCAGTTTCTGTTGTGACTCGAAGGAAGATATGGATTGGCTCGAAGTAAACTGAGGGTGGTCTCGGGTTAGTTGTGCAGACCTGAAAGTTGTGTTTTTTTAAAAAATTTGGGAAAAAACTCAAGTGTTTAAAAGCTATGAGTTAAATTCAAGTATAGTTTGAATTGAATTCAAGTAAGTTTTGAATTCAGGAAGTTTAAATGATAATTTAAATTTGAGGAAGATTTAAATTTTAAATCTGGGAAAAAAAAAACAGTAAATGTAGTTTTCAGGTTTTGAATCCAGATTTTAATAAAAACAGTTTTGTTCTTTTAAAAATTTAAAGGTGGATTCAATATTTAAAAACAAGATTCAAATTTTGGTTTGAATTGGAATTAAGTATAAATTCAAATCTGGAAAACAGTGTAAGTGTAGAATCAGGTTTTGAATCCAGATTTTAATTAATGCAGTTTTGTTTCTTTTTAAATTTTTTTTTTAAGGAATTCAATGTTTAAAATTTAGATTCAAATTCAGGTTTGAATTTGAATTAGATTCAGGAATATTTTGAATTCAAATGAAACATTTGAATGATAAGCAAGATTTAAAATTGGGTTAGAAATCAAATTCAAATATGATTTCAGTTTTTACTTTAAAACCTGTTTGAATTCAAATCAAGTTTGAAAAGTTTTAAATATTGAACAGAAATGTTTTTAAGAAGAATTTAAATATGCATCTGATTTTGAATGAAGGTTTAAATTGTAAAAGAATTCTTTCTTTTAAGTATTAAATAAAATTATGATATGTTAACTTTAAATTGAAAGTTGAATTAAATTTTAGGAATGTATTATTTTAATACATTTTGAATATTAATTAAGTTATAAATAAGTAAATAAATTATTTTGGGAAATAATTAAGAATTTACTTATTTGTTTGATTTTAGTTTATAACTTGAATTAATTTATAATTAAAAATGATTAATGTATAAATAAATTCAAGTAAGGAATTAATGAAAATGTTGTTAATTATCTAAGGATAATTAATAATTAATTAATGTAATTAATTTTGATGGATTAATTAGATTAATTAATTTAAGATAATCAATTGTAATTTTAGTATAATACTTTATAAAAGTAATTAAGGGATTAATTACTTTTTGTAATTAATTCTGATAATGTGTTTTAATTAATTAATTTAGTTTAATTAATTTAAGTAATAATTTAATAATTTAATGATAATAATTACTTAATGTAATTTATGGAGCAGTATTTCTTAGAGAAGTGATGGTTGATAATTACTGGAATGTAATTAAGGAAAGGTGATTTATTTTAAAGTAATTTGGATAATTACTTTTGTAATTAATCAAGGATTAATTAATAAAGATAATTAATTAGTGGATAATTAATTTATTAATGAGTAATTAAGGGTAGTTAATTACTGGATTTAAATATTAATCAAGGTGATTAATGATTAGATTAATTATTAAATGTAATTAATTTTTAATTGAGTAATTAATTTAAATATTAATTAGTGATCATTAATTATTATAATTAATGATGTAATTAAGAATTGTTAATTAAGTAAAAGTTAATTAATTAAGTGGTTAATTAATTGTAATTAATTAAGGTAAATGTAATTAATTATAGTTAATTAATAAATTAAGTAATTAAATGTTAATTACTTGTGATTAAGGTTAATTTATTTTATAAAATTAATTTAAGACTAATTACTTATTGTAATTAGTGAATGATTAAATCATAGATATTTAATCAAGTTAAATACTTAATGAATGGTTAATTAACTAGTTTGATTAATCAATAGATTTATAAGCAGAATTTATAGATGGATAATTAATTTAATTTATTTTAAATTAATTTAAGATAGAAGTAATTAATTTAATTCATTTTAAATTAATTATAAATGATGGATGATATATCATTGCTTATGGATGATATTGATATACTTTGGATGGTTGTGATCTCAGAAATGAGATGAGTAGTATCTATAGGATATGGATGCTTAGTTATAGTATGATGGATTATTTGGTTGTGATGATTGTTGTTGTGATGATTGACTGTTGTGATGATTATCTGTTATAATAATGTTATGGGTTATCTGTTATGATGATATATGTAGTTTATCTATCTGTGTGAAATAGATAAAAATAAAATGAGTTAATTGTTTAAAACCCTTAAGTATAACTTGGACATTAAAATGGCGTTTGATTTCGGTGAGACCGGGATCGGGTTTCCATATTTGGATATCCGAAAACCACATCGATTCCAATTAAACGTTAGGTCGTTAATCCAAGTGGAGCAAGTGAAGACTCGAGGTGTAAGGGCTATACGTCAGTATAACTCTGTGGGTGATTCCGTAATGAGTTTGACGGAATAGTACTTATAGATTCGAGATGGTGGTTTAGAGTGCAAGGGTTATTGTCGTTAACTCTGAGGGTGATTCCAAAACGAGTGTAACGAGATAATGCCTTCGGTTTCGTTCGAACCCGGAACGAACTTGTATGGATTGAATGCTTTCAGAACATCGTCAGGTGGACGATGAGCATTCTAAGATAGATGTGTTCTTTAAAGGTAATCGCAGCCTCAAGCCTCATCAACCGGGAATGGCTAAAACAGGGGAGGTGCAGCAAAGCTTCGTGGGTCGCACCCACTTGAGAGCAAGATTTACCCCTGTCTAGAGGTCCCTTTATATATTTCGGCTGTGTGGCAGTTGGTGACGACCAATCTGCGGGGTGGTCTTGTTCGGAACTGTTCAGTAAGGAACGGGTCCGGCTTTGTGTTGCAGGGGATGAAGGGAGTAATCCTCGGTACGGTGATCTAGGCCACGTACTGTGACGGGCGGTACCCCAGTAGCCCTGCCATTGATGGAAACCCATTTTCCCTACGAGACCCTACGGTTTTGTTTGTATTACCCACTTTTGTGGCTAGTAGCTGGAATTTAATGAATGTAACAATTTCGGCTATTTCTTATTTACTTGAAAACCCTAGACACTATTATAATATCACTGGATTTCCTATCAAATGTTTTGGTTAGCGTAAGGTAAAAACTTTTCCATGTTTATGTGTGGGAAGTCTTACGTGATACCTTTTGTTTTCAAAGGTTTTTCTAAAGTTAAGCAATCTTAAACCGTTTACTCACACCAGACCCCTGTCTGACCCGAGTGTTTATTTTCTGTTTTATTAAACTCTTGGGTACTCATATTCTATATGAGTAGTCAAGTGATTCAGGTTATCTCTTGACGAATTCTGGAGGAGCTTTGGAGCAGGAGGCTTCAGCGTGTAGATATATGGTTAGAGTTTCCGCTGTGTTGTTTCTGTATGATGTCTTGTATTGTATTAGACAGAAATGTTATAACTGTCTAATTTGAGATGTTTAGTTGTGTACTCTGATGTATATGATACTCTGTATATGTTCTATATTATATTTAAATCGTTCCGCTGTGAGATTCTGATGTGTTGTTTTCTCTTTCTTCTCTTTCTTTTCTTCTTCTATCCCTTTCTTTCTTAATTAATGATGCGATTTTCCGGGAGTGGAAAGTTGGGTCGTCACATTGTCCATAAACATGTTTACCCTATTTCGAGGATCTTCATACCAAGTTGGGAAGGACTATTTACCGTTAATCAAAATCTCTAGGATGGGACTTTCAAGCTGATAGTATTCGACTGGGTCACGATTCCCAGAGCCTGGAATAGCAAATTGCTCTGTCGTTACTTTATTTAATAAGCAACTGTATATATGCCTTACTTTTTAGCAACTAAGCCATCCTAGAAATGCTGAAGGCATTGTAAATAGGCAAAGAATCTGCATTCTTCCTTTAAAAATTCAATTTTCCTTTTCAAATTGATAAAACTATGTCCATATCAAATACCCACCTGGTCGAAGGAAGCAAATCGACTCAAATCATTGTATCGGCGGAACCCGATCCCTGCTTCTTAAAAAATAGGTGCCACCCTAGCGGCATCGGGAGAAAAAAACCAATGCCTCATGTTGCCTGGAGATAGGAAACGCCGAGGAGCATCGAAAACAAACTCCTGGCATTGCCTGTAGATAGGTAACGCCGAGGAGCATCGAAAACAAACTCCTCACATTGCCTGGAGATTGGGAATACCGAGAAGCATCGAAAAAAAACTCCTCGCATTGCCCGAAGATAGGGAACGTCGAGGAGCATAAAAAAACTCCTTGCATTGCCCGGATATAGGCAACACCGAGGAGCATCGAAAATAGACTTCTCGCATTACCCAAAGATAGGCAACGCCTAGGAACATCAAAAACAAACTACTCGCGTTGCCCAAAGATAGGCTACATCGAGTAACATCAAAAGCTACGCATCTTATGAGTCGCACATTCAAACAGAAACTCCTACCTTTTCCCGAAGTTAAGTAACGCCAAAGGGCATTGAAAGTCATGCATCTCGTAAGCCATACCCAAATTTAAACTCCTTATGCTTTCGGGAGATAAGCAACGCCTAGGAGCATCGAAAGTCGTGCATCTCATAAGCCGTACACTTAAGCTGAAACTCCTCGCATTTCCCGAAGATAGGAAATGCCAAGGAACATCAAAAATGAACTCTTTGCATTGCCCGAAGATAAGCAAAGTCGACAAACATTCAAAATGAAATCATCGCGTTGCCCGGAGATAGGCAACGCCGAGGAAGCTCAAAACGAATCTTTTGCGTTCCCTGGAGATAGGCAACGTCGAGGTGTATCGAAAACGAACTCCTTGCATTGCCTGAAGATAGGCAACGCCGAGGAAGCTCAAAGTTGCATTACTCGAAGATAGGCAACACCAAGAAGCATTGAAAATGAACTCCTTGCATTGCCCGGAGATAGACAACATCGAGAAAACTCAAAATAAACCTCTTGCGCTGCCCGGTGATAGCAACACCGAGAAGCATCGAAAACTAACTTCATGGATTACCCAGATATAGGCAACGTCAAGTAAGCTCAAAATAAACCTCTTGCATTGCCCAGGGATAGGCAATAGCGATAAGCATCGAAAACCAACTTCTCGTGTTACCAGGAGATAGACAACGTCGAAAATCATCCAAACTTACACTCCCTACGTCACTCGTAGACGGATGACGTCAAGGAGCACCGAATGTCGCGTACTGCAATAGAGGCATGATAAATCCTAAAATAATAACTCCTCAGATGACTCGAAGATGGGCAACACCGAGGAGCATGAGAAACACCACGCATATAACTAGGAATACTTAGTGTTAGAAGGAAGGCACTCAATGATTGACAATACATGCCCGTGCATAAATTGCATACTTACCTGAATGCTGTCGGAAACTGAGACTACATTCTAAGGTCGTACAACTTCTGAAGAAAGGAAAAACAAGTCATGACTTAGCCAGATTTTTAATAGAGATTATCTAATCCCTAAGTTACCGGGTACTTGAAAATTGTTTGAAGTAAACAGCCCTATGAACTGGGGGGCATACACAAGTACTGAGACAGAAACATGCGAACACAATAAGTTCACAAGTTCTGTCACTCCAAGAAACAATAAGTTCACAAGTTCTATCTTAAAGTTTTATGAACTTCCTAACAAAATGTCTATATGTGTTTTAAAATTCAAAAAAAAATTCACAGTGCTAGAGTTTCTAGAAGTTTTATGAATTTATAAAACAAGAATTCTCTAAGTTCTGCTAATTTCTAAAGTTCTATTTATCTCCAAAGTGCTGATAATTTCTAAGTTTTGTCACTTCGAATGAAGGGCTTTGACTATAGTCATAGAACTAGAAAAGTATGATATGAAACAAGCACAAGTACACAGAACATATATGAACAGATGGACAAAAGTACAAATCAATGCATTACTTATAATTTTATGCACATAAGATCAAAATGTGAGGGTCGTACCCATACAACAACAGTTAACAAAAGGAAAATACAAACTCTACAGATAGGACGCAAAGTACAGACTCTACACTTAAACAAAATGGATCAAAAAGAAACAAAAACAAGTCAGTCTTCTTGCAAGATGTTGGCCAAAATCAAGCCCATTCTCATGCCAGCGCTCAACGCTTCTTGTCACCACTTTCCTTTCCACCTTTGGTTGGTAGTTTTTGCTTCTTTTTAGGAGAGGTATTGTTGTCAGTAATGTTAATGTGCACTTCGTTGGTGATCTCCTCCTCCTTTGAAAGTTTTTCAGAAGAGCCTCCCTTTCCTTTGTGTTTTCTTGATTTTCAGGAACTCTTCGAAGCCTTGATTGCCTTCACCTTTTCCTTCTTGATAACAACCAAATCATGCTGAGTCTTTTATGGCTACTCTGTCTGCATACCCTGCTTCCAAAGACGCCGAAGAGTCATCTAGACCATGGAGCGTGGCTATCTTGTCGGCTTCTGGCCCCAGTTGCGAGCTAGATGCGGATGTGGGAATCAGAGCAAGTACATATACAACCGTAGAAGATGTGAAAATGGTAATAAGCATGGGAAGCGAAGTAGTTGGTGCATCAACATAAAAAATGCACGGACCTATAGGATCAAAAATGAAAATGTTAAACTCCTTTTGCTCTAGTTGCCTAAGTTGGAAGCTCCCGAATTCAGGAGAAGTATGGATGTTACCTACACCATAGGAATGATCATGAACGGCGACCCTAAACTCACCTCTTTTGCCTTCTTTTGAAGGCTCCACCACGTGAGTAATAATATAAAGTCCTAAACTCGTTTGCTGGTCATGGAGTTGCTCTGATTGTTCTCCCATGTTGGAGGTAGAAGGCCTGGTAAGCACATTGGTAATAGTCATCAAGATAAAATCGGTGGCCTCCTTCTCCTGTTCGACCCTGAAGATCTCCTAGCCCTCGAGCAGCGCTTTCTTGGATTCATCATTAAGTATCTTACAACTCTTAATCGGCGTAAACATCGCCACTCTCAGCAAAGCGAGATAAGATTTTCTTCCAAACTAGGGCAAGAGTGCATGGATACATCGGGCTGAGATAACTGAGGCTCCTCTGATGCAACGGAGAGTTAACATAGACGTTCAAAATAATCACATCCAGCTTCTCAATTTTCCTATCAAAGGCATGCTGGAGGTCCAATTAATCCGCTTTCACAGCAGCCTTCTCAATCTCAACAGCAGTCTTGTTGGCACTGAGCTGCACGATCTAAGCCTATGCCTTGGCGATTTTTTTCCTTTGAGCTTCAATGATAGTGTTGCAAGCGACCACCTTTTCTTTTAGCTTCGCCTCCTCCGCATGAGTATTTTTAATCTCATCCCTTTAGACTATCTCAAATTTTTCATGCACCTCCTTTTACTCCTTCATTAGGCTGGCGGTTCTCCTACTTTCACGAAGTGTCACCTCCTTCTCCTCCTCCAGCTATTTGATCTTAGTATCACGATCGACCAACACACCTTTTCGAGTCCCGAAGGAAAGGATCTCCTGATAGTTATTTTTATTTGTATTAGTCAGTTGTTTGTAGAGCTTCTCCCATCTCTCAGCCTGTTCTAGGTCGTTCTGAATAACTTGGAGATGAGGCATGAAAGAATCCCTGCAAACGGGGTAGAGATCTAGGTCAAATTAACCGCTATTACGATTCAACCCAGAAACATTGCCTCAAGCTTAGGGGGACCCGAAGGAGTAACATAGGCAGGCCTCGAGCGGCAGTAATAAGGAAGAGGATGAAATATGAGCTAGGGGCAGAATCAGGGCAGAAGTGAGGGGAATTTCATGGCCCAAAGAAGAGTGTTTCGTAGCTAGCTTTGAAGGATGGGGGCAGTAATAAAATTACGAATTCTTTGATGGTTCATCTCTTTCCTCAAGAGATCTTCTTTTCTCATACCCGCCTTTATATGATTTAGATCGATCTCTCTCTTCCCGGCAATGGGTTTCAACTTCGAGTTCTTTCCTCCTCGTCATACCTAGAATGAGATATACATAAGAGACTTCAAAAGCATGGCATAAATTAAGCAAATATATGAAGAGATAGAAATAAATGTAATCCTAGTGCAACGTGTTGTGTGTCCCTAATAAGGGCCTAAGGCGTCGTCACTAACTAGAAAAAAGGGCTGCCGTAGGTGGGATCGGACCAATTTCGGTTGTTATAGGCAGGACCGAGCTAACTACTAGCGTGATATTGCCGGAACAGGAAGGCGTCATGTCAAATTTAAAGTCCCCTTTCATAAGCGTGTCAAAGTTGTCAAAAACATCGCTGAAATCTCTGAACCCCGCTCCAACATCTTTACACGGAGAACCATGATGTCTTCCAAGTTTTGGGGGCATTGCCTTTGACACTTGCATAAGAAGGAGGTGGACTTGGGAGATCAAGACTCATTCCTGGAGTCTCATCGCAAGACTTAAAGTCTACACCTTCAGATTTTGATGAGAAGTAGTCACTAGCGGTAGACTCATCACTTCCGCTCTCGAATACTCCTTTTTTTTCTTTATGTCCAATGCAGCTTTTCCTTCTCTATTCGTGAACTCATCTTCTACTACCTTCGAGGTTAGAGGCTCTCTAACTTAACCACTCAGTCCAATCGCAACAGCGTCTTCCTCCTCGCGGGCCTCATCAGGTGATCCTCTGGGTGGGCTACCTCTCTCTTGACCTTCCTCGAAACCGTGGTATGAAGAAGCTGATCTTGTGTGAGTTTTGGATAAACCAGGAGAAAGAGTTTCAATCTAAACAGTGGATCTATCCGGAGCCAACGATCCGTATTGATGCAAATTCTCATCGGTCAGTAAAACTTTAACGCACGTCTCTTCGGCATCAATAGTCTTTAAAGTTTGGCAAGCTTCATCAAGCATCACATCTCTATTCAGCCTTGGGATAACTGCAAGAGAAGCATAGTTAGTTAGAAACTCCATTACAATGCCTCAGAGCTTGATAAACCGAAAAGAGAAGCTTACCCCATGTCGCCCATCAATGGTTGAACCTCCCGAGGCATCTAACAAAAAAGTACCGCGTCTTGAACCGTGATAAGTTGCTATGCAAGCGCAAGACGATTTTTCGATTCCTTTGGGCCTTGATTATAATCAAAGAGGGATAATCGTCTCTCCTCTTGAACGTCCGAAAATACCACAAATCATCAAAACTTGGAGTAAGGTTGAATGTCCGCATGAAAAGGACATGCAAGCTATGACAAATGCGGATTGTGGATCTTAAGGCTAGGATAAACACTGGAGGGGGGGTGAATAGTGTTTTAAGGAATTATTAAATCTTTTTGAGTTTTTATTAATTTAAACACAAATGTCTGCAATATTCAGACATAGATATGATCACAGAATCAAACACAGATGCAGAAATAAAGTAAAAGCAGTAAAGGAAAGAACATATCGGATTTTATACTGGTTCGGAGTTACCCTACATCCAGCCCCGCACACATATCCTTTCAAAAAAATCTTTACATTACACCCTCGATTTCAAGGCAACGAGTTACACCCTCCAGACTCATAATCCTCTGGGTAGAGATACTTGATTTCCCGGGCAACAAGTTCACCCAATTGATTTCCAATGCTACAATCACACCTTATCTCGCTTGATTGATTTCCAAGGCCACAATCACACCTTTTCTCGTTTAATTGATTACAAAGAAGCCTATAACTCTGAGTAGCACTGAGGATCTTGTTGAGATAGTGATAGAGAATTAAATCAGAAATTATCTCGTTAGGTTCAATGTTGATTTCGGCAGAGTAATGGTAAGAATATGTATGTAGAACTATGGAAGAAGAAGAGGAGTGAAAAATCAGAAAATTTGTTCTGAAATTCGTTGAAAACATCCCCTATTTATAGAAGAACGACAGCCATGTCCATTCGTGAAGAGATATGACGAATAGACACTTCTTTTGAAATTTAAATTTTGAAACCAACTGACACTATGTCGACATAGGTGGGTTAAGCATGTCGACATCCCAAAGGAATTTTTGGTTATTTGTTTTTCTTTGAAAATAACTTCTATCTTATATTAAAACTATTTTAAATTTCATAAATATACTTGTCTATAGTTAAAATACATAAGTAACTATATAGAATAATATATACAAAGTTTTACTATAATTTTATATTTAAATCTAAGTACAAATATTACTATTAAAAATAATTTAAAACTAAGGATAATTTGATTTTGAAATTAAAGATTATTTTAAGGCTAAAAGTATTTGAAATCAGGATAGATGTTTTTGATGCTTTTAAAAGGAAGGTTTTGAAAACATTTTGAAAACAAGATATAATTTTGTAAAAATCATTTTGAATAAAAATTAGCGTATACAAAAGAATGTTTCATTGATTTTTCATAGGCTCCATCCTACTTAGGGTTCCATCCCTTTAACAGGCTCGAATTTGATTCCATTCCATGAATAAATTGGAATTTAAGATGTCAGTGCTTTTCTAGGAGTTTTAACAAAATTCCTTATTAAATTACTTATTCTTGAAATCTTGAACTCTTGATAATCTTGATATTCTTGATACTCATGAGTCTTCAATTTTGATATCTTGAATCTCTATCCTGTACGGTCTTCATTCTTGGTACCTGCATGGTTAAATCCTGCATATACATATATTTCTAAATTATAATGTTAGTATTTATATTTTATAATCACTTCTGGACTATGGAAATTGATAATAATAGTTCATATACCTGGAAATCTATTCTTAAACACAGGCAGAACGGTCTACAACACATAGATAGGAATATAGTTGATGGGCCAAATACACTTCTATGGAACGACCCTTGGATTAACAATGAATTATTGGTCAATATCCTAGGGTGGGATGCCCTTAGCCTGAATGGTGGAGACAATTTGAAGGTTAGCAGTATTATACAAGATAACATTCGTAATCTAGATATTTTCCATTTCACTAGACAAATCAATCAAATCAAGGAAGTGGAACTATCTACTAAGTATGACTTAGATTTTTGGATCTGGAACAATAATCCTAATGGATTTACTTTCTGCTCTACGTGGGATTGTGCTAGAAGTCATTTTCAGCCTGCAAATTGGTCTAAAGTAATATGGAACTACTGTAACAGCCCTAAAATGGTTCTATGCGCGTACAAAGCAATGTTAAATAGAATTCCTACCAAAGACAAACAGATTGAATGGGGATACTCTACAGATCCTATATGTGTACTATGCAAATGTGAATAAGAAGATAGGAATCACCTATTTTTCCAATGTTCGTATTCGGCTTATCTCTGGACTCGAAGCAAAATGAAGCTAGGCATGAATTTGAATGGCTCGATGCTGATCGATGAAGAAGTTGCTGCTCTATACGAATCATTTAAAGTGGCGAACCAGATCAAAGATCTTGCTTTTTGTAGATTCTCACGATTATCTACCATACCTGGCTGGAGCGAAACACTAGAATCCATGAAGGTGAAGAGACTGACAAGCTTCGGAGATGGAATTTTGCAGAATTAGACGTTAAATTCCTGACGACAAAAGGTAGGAGGAAGACGAAGAGATCTAGATAAAATAGTATATTTCAGAAAGATGGGGCATTTACTTAGTGGATACTGGCAAAAGCTTCGAGCCAATTTTTTTCCTTTTTTCAGCCGGTGTTGGTTTTTGTTTTTCTTGTTTGGCATCTGCCACGTGTGTGTTGCTGTTTGTAACGGGTTTGTGGTTTTACCGATGTGTGTTTATTCTGGATGGTTTTGTTTTTGGTGTTGGGTCACCATCATTGTACATATACATTGTATGTATTTTTATTGATGCGTTATCAATAATGCACCGCACTCTTTTTCCCTTAATAGTTATCACGTTGATAGCTAGTAAGGTTTTTAATGAGGCGGTTTACCCAGTTTCAAAATTTTTTTATATTTTATAATATATTCTAAGGTTGTTGTCATCAAAACCATCATCTCACGGACAAACATAAGCAAGTAAGGATGCCGTAACCTTTAGGATGAAGCTGGAATGAGGCAATTCTCAAGTTAGAAAGCATCTCATGGAGAAAATCATTGAAGGGAGGCACGACTCCGTTCAAATACGTGTATCGATGACAAGCAGTGTACCCCGGGGGAGGGGAGGGGGCATATAAGTGAATTCGTCTTTCGTCGGTAGATGCACACTCTCTTCGAAAATCCCATGCTGTGTACATATATTATGAAAAACCAAGGCGAAAACCACTCGAAGCCCTTTCAAGTGGATTAAGCAGGACTCGAAAGTTGGGATGCGTGCGGTCCCTGATTGGCCCAACTGGAACTAACTGACCGTACCGAGTTTGTGAGGTGGATGATGATTCAGCTTCAAAGAGCACCAGGTTTCAGCACTTGATTGACGACGTGTGGAGGGCTTCATTCTATATAATAAACCTTGCTTTGAAAACAGTCAGGTATATCTATCCTAAATTAACGGCTTCCCCTGCCACACTTGAATTCCAAAGAAACATTAACTTATATTTAGCATGTCGGATTTTAAGTGTGAACTGGATTAGGTGCGGTGTGCTATCTATATGAGATAAACTAGGCGCTCGAAACACTATAAAGGCCCTATCTTGTATAGATAGTTTGCTTGTGGCAGAAGATGAGAAGAACTTCCCGTGTTACTTCATTTTATTTTTTTTGTTTCTACCACTTGTACACCTATCCGTTATCAATCGACGATCGATAACAGATCTGTTGTCCAAAGCGACACGAAAAACACTTCTCCTCACAGGAACGCCGGACGTGTAGTGAGTGAACAAGATAAGTCCAAATCCTTTAGAAAAACTGAGATCAACTAGTGAAAGTATGCGACGTGCAACGACAGCCATGAAACTGGACACAAGTCAATTATGGTCTAATGAACGAAAATAGCCAAACCTGTCAAGCACTAGGCAAAAGCCCGAATGTCATTCTGGGAAACAACTCGAGACTCGGTTTACTATCTTCCTCCATTAAACCACAATCAACTCGAACCGCTCATAATTAATGTTGCAAATGGACACTATTCGTCAAGTCATTACACGAATGCAGTTATCAGCAAACCAACTATGCAGACTTACCCCAAATCGATTTCCAAGGTACAAGAAGGATTAAGAAAGGAATTTAATGAACTTTAAACAGATCGGAGGCGAGCTAGAGGATGGCGACTTAAGAGGCTAAAGAGCTCATGATGGGTAGGCAAAAAGTTAACAACGACCTAGGGCTTGTATTCAAACAAGGTGGTAGGTCTGCTAAGGTTATACAAACTAAGCAAGAGCCTAAACCAAATCTGTAGCTGATGAATGCAAGTGAAATGATGAATTGGATCAAGCAAGGCCTTGGAACGCTTAGACCTGAATTGCACGGGGAATGATCATGTGAAGGGGCAAGGATGATTTGGTTCGAATGAAGACATTTGGGTTGGTTTGTGTATTAATAGGCAAGCAAGTGAAATATTATTCGCTAAGTCATAGGGTCGCTAGCGACCCAACTCATCATAGGTCGCGGTGAGCCATCCTAACTTATATGACGAAGCAAATTTCTCTTTGTAGTTAGATCGGTAGCAACCTATCACACATGGATCGCTAGCGACCCAATAATAAAAAAATATAAATAAATAAATAAATAAATAAATAAATAAAAATGAAAAATAGAAGAAGAGAGAAAGGATGAAACTTCGTCCACTCTTCTCAAACTTGATCGCCTACAACTGTTCATCATTCCAAGGCATGTAGGTAAGCTACAAGCTGAAATGGGATATTTTATGACAGGTGGTAGCACTTAGAACCAAAGAAAGATGACCAACAACGTTGGGCTAACGTATCTGTAGAGCTCTAATGTAATCAATCGAAAACCAACAAATGGATATTGAAAGCGCTAACTTCAAGGGCACGCCTTGTTAACAATAAAACCGTACTCTAGGAGTCAAATGTTATTCGAGTTTTTAACCTAGCAGAAACCAATAGAAAATAGAACAACCTTGTGAAGATAGGATGGCTCAGGACTTAACCAGAAAAGCTAAGACAAGGAATCGACAAGGGCCAAGCTATAAGACTAAGACGACGATTAGGGTCAACGAAGCCGAGAGATCAGCATCCTTTTAGTCCAATCAGCAGCTGAATGTAAACAGCTAGTTCATTGCCATCAAAACGTAACAACTATAATAAAAGACCATTAAAACATTTCCAATTCCAGACTCTAGAAAAATCCTATGTGTTTGGATCATCAGTGACCATGCCTCTCCTCCAGCCTTCAAACAGGATAACTAAAGAACACAACAAAAAGGCCAAGATGTTGGCTCGCAAAACGAGCCAAGTCTATGAGTTTCTAGCGACCCATAGGCCATGGGTCACCAACGACTTATGGATTTAGCTCGTTTTGCGAGCCGAACTCTCCTTACGTCATTAGCTACTTACCTATGAGCTGATGAAGTTATGGCATAGCCCAGAAGGTCTCTGCTCTATATAAATACCATCCAACCTGCAACATAAGAAGGATCTTCTCTAGACTAGTTGCGGGAGCTCTGCTGAAATCATTCTTCATTATTTGCCTCCCTTATAACCAACTCCAAAGTAATACACTATGATCTCCTATGGATTCCAATTCCGGAGATTCAATCTAGTCGGAAAATAATCAAATCCTTATAACTAAACTTCTATTGTAACAGCAATCAGTCTATAATAAAACTATAATGTGGATGTAGGGTTCATTAACAGTCAAACCACTATAACCATTCTCTGTCTACTTTCTCTTACTATTCTTCCTTTATATCTATGATCTATGATATTGCTCTATTAGGACAGTGATGGTGCTTTCAAATCCAAATCAGGATGTTGGTCCATTTTTTGAGTCAACAAATTCGAAGAAAGGGACTTTAAAAAATAGAATTTTGGAGGTGTCAATCTCCTCTCTTACCATGACTTCAACCCTTACTCCATCTTTTTGATTTTTTCCATGACCCTATTGACAAGAGAAGGGTTGAGTGTGGGAAATCTCAATTTAGGGCACTCATCGACATTGTCAACACAAGCGAGCATCACAGTGTCTTCAAAAGAATTGACAATGATGTTTTCAAGAGAAGTATCAAGGAATCGAGATATATGCTGCTTTGCATCAGAATCAGTGTCGATAGCCAATTTTAAGGAATCTTTACTTTTCTTTAACTTCTTCTTTAGAGAATATTGTTTGGCCTCCATTCGAGTGCTTTCTTCCTCAGACTCTTTCAGAGTGATTTTTAATGCCAAATTTTCATCAGCAAGGAGTTGGCGAGCCTTCCTCTCATTGGAAATAGCAGATTCTGACATAGCCAGAGATGCTTTCAATCTCTCTAATTCCGTTATGGATTCATTCTTATCCACAAACAAGGATGAGACTTGGTTGTTTATGTTTTAAACTTCTTCCCGATGTCTCGATGTCTCTATGGAATATTTTGATGCACCATCTTGCAAGGAGAACCAGCTCTTGAAAATATGAAAGAAAAAGTACAACTAAGTAAAAAACTTATGGAAATTCAATACAGTAACATTAAGTGATATGAGGCCTACCAAAAGTTGTTGCTCAACAAGAGAGCGACAATGATCCATTAAGTTAGGAACAGAGGAAGGTGGCAGAATAGCGTTTACTATTTTCTTTCAAATATGTTAATGGTGTTTTCCGTCAGCATTTCATAAATGTCGTTGTTAATTTTTCATAGCATTTTTGTAATGTTGTACACATGTGCAATATCTTTTCATAGAGTTGACAACATGATTTAAACGCTATAGTAGTAATATGCATTATCTTTTAATAGAATTGACAGCATGATTTAAACGCTATTGTTTATTCCTACTATTTTTACAGCGCCCATGTCATGTTGTACCATTGTAATATTTACACACCCATATCATTAATCTAAACTGCATACTATTATATTTCAACCGGATAATATACATAACATATACAAATGAAACTAAAATCTATCATATAAAAACAAAACCATCAATCATCATTTCCATAAATTAAGTTGAATACGATATCCATTAACAAATATTACGTAAATTCACAAATAAAGACAATATTTATAAACCAACTTCATACAACATTAGACAAAGGCACAATGACTTCTTCAGGTTGATCTTTGATGTCATTAACCTTCAACTGCAAAATCAACATATGAAAATTGATAATAATCAAGTACGCATTATATGAACTTGTGTATAAAGTGTAATAAATAATTTGAACCAATACTCGAATGACACCCCTTACCTTGCCATTCCCAGCTTGACGACCCCTTTCAAATTGGAAAGATCTCTAGAGAGAAAATTTGTCTTCGTACCTTCAGCATGCTCCTTGATTCCCATAATACATTAAGTACAAGACAACATATGTATATATTTCATCATAAACAATAGACTTATAGAAAGAAGACCACAATATAAATCAGGAATTGCTTCAAAAACAAACATCAAAGTAGACCCAGTAATGTTAATTGAGAACGAAAGTCCTGAAATGCCATGATATTCTTCATGGCAGAGTACAAACTGCAAGTTATAGTTAAGCGATAAAATTTATACCTATATTCTTGGTAAATAACTAATATGCAACAGCTAAAAAGCAACAAGCAAGAATTTTTGCAAATGCACGAAACTAGAAATCTTGACCTCAAAGGATAAAAAAACATGACCTTCAGTTTAGCATAAACTGGATCTTGTTTATGATGTGTCCAACGGACTATATCTTAACATAATTGCGTAATAGAAACAAACACAAACATTTAAATAAACATAAGACACTAACATAGTTAAAAAAAAAGACAAGCACCTTTGTCCAAGTGGTTAATTGATTCGGCTTTGGTGCAGGATGTCACAAGTTCGAAACTTGCTTTCGAACATTTATCTGACTTGGGATATGTTGTCCCAATGATTTGTTGTATATAAAGTATCAGTTCAAAGAACATAGTTAAAAAAAATTAGTACTTAGTTAAATTTTATAAACTTGTTCAATATTTATAAATCTTAGTTAACTTAGTAGTATTATTATTATAAATCTTAGTTAATTATTATTATTACTATTATTGTAATAGATGATTTAGTTATAATTTATATTTTTATATACTTAGTTAATTTTTATAAACTAAACCTGTTAAGTTTTATAAAATTAGTTAACTTAGTTAATTTTTATAATACTTAGCTAATTTTTATAAACTTATTTAATATTTATTTATCTTAGTTAACTTATAATTATTATTATAAATCTTAGTTAATTATTATTATTATAGAAGATTAAGTTATATTTTATATTTTTATAGATTTAATTAATTTTTGTAAACTAGACTTGTTAATTTTTATTAAACTAAGTTAACTTAGTTAAATTTTTATAATACATAGTTAATTTTTATGAAATTATTTAATAGTTATAAATCTTAGTTAACGTAGTACTTATTACTATAAATCTTAGTTAATTATCATCATCATCATTATTAGTATTATAAAATAATTAGTCATATTTTATATTTTTATATACTTAGTTAATTTTTATAAACTAAATTTGTTAATTTTTACAAAATTTAGTTAACTTAGTTAATTTTCATAACACTTAGCTAATTTTTATAAACTTATTTAATATTCATAAATTTTAGTTAACTTATTATTATTATTGTTACTAATATTATAAATCTTAGTTAATTATTGTTGTTGTTGTTGTTATAGAAGATTCAGTTATATTTTATATTTATATGTACTAAGTTAATTTTTGTAAACTAGACTTGTTAATTTTTATATAACTTAGTTAATTTTATAAAATTTAGTCAATTTTATAAACTTAATTAACCATTATTATTATTATTATAAACTTGTTACTTTTTATAAAACTTGGTTAATTTTAGTTAAGTTTTTATGATACTTAGTTAATTTTATAAACTTATTTAATTTCTATAAATTTTAATTAATGTTTATAAAATTTAGTTAACTTAGTTAATTTATTGTTATTATTGTTACAATAATAGATTTAGTTATATTTTATATTTTTAATACTAGTTAATTTTTATATACTTGTTTAATTTTTATAAAAATAGTCAAAATTCATAAACTTTGTTAATTTATTATTGTTATTATAATAAACTCATTTAATTTTTATAAAACATAATTAAAAATTAACTTGGTTAATTTATTATTGTTATTATATTATCGTAGACTCGTTTAATTTTTATAAAACATAGTTAAATTAATTATTTATTTATCATACGGATCTAGTAGGATATTGCCAGTATTTATGTTTTAATTTTCAAATCCCAGTCCAAACTATAATTGGACATCTTGTATTGTATCACCTACTACATAATTTGCAAATTTGTTGATATGAAAAAAAACATCATATATAGAACATATGATGCATTGTAGCTTTATAATTATAGTATGAGATCACTGTTTTTTTGTAAAAATTAAAATGGAACGATATGGTTTACAATATAACGGTAATGACACTACAACAAAAAGAGACTTTTGCAACGTTTTACAATTGCTGTCATTACCATCTGCAACATTTCGAAGAACGTTGCATTATGTCTTGCTGCAAAAGAGCACTAATATACCGCAATGTTTCTGAAAAGTTTCTAAAAACAAATAACCGCAGTATTTCCGAAATGTTGCTAAAAAATGGATTATGAAGCTTTTATAAAACACTGTGAAATCTGTTAGTGCGGCATTGCAAATTTATTTAGCATCATTTCGAAGAACGCAGTCAAAAAACATGCTTCAACATATCGTTAAGATAGCATCATTTATAAAACGCTGCAGTAATATATAATGCAGCGTTTTTTCTCTTTTGCGGCATTTTGCTATTTTATTTTGCAGTAGTTTAACAATGCTGTTGTATATCAAAGTTTTGCTTCATTTTTATCATTTGCTGCTGCAGTTTTAAATCAGTTATAACTAATGAATTCAATAACAGATTGCTCCATTTATAACACAATAATGGATACATTATGATGCAATAAACACTAAAAAGGTTAAACATAATCAAAGCTACATCAATTCCATTAAATATAAGATTTAGTCATATACAAAATTATAAAAACCATGTTTTAACTCAAATGTTAGCGGCATAAAATCTTACAAAAAAAGTTTGTTAAAATAGCATAATATAAATCAAGGAAAGTCCAAGCTCTTCTCCTTCAAAAGTCCGATATTCCTACAAGAAAAAAACAATTAGAGATAAATGGTGGAAGAATGTCATGTAGTGCTTGGAAATAGTCATTCAACACACATAACAAGAATGGTTATTCAAACAATAACGGCCTGCATACTCATCTAGCCTGTATCAATCAATGAATATAAAGCATCGGCATCATATAAAACACAATAAAAGTAAAGTACTACTACCAGTGACTAGCGAGGATAAAAGATTCAGCAAAATATAAAAAAACCAACAAGATGAACATATGCACATAAAGACCACTTTATTTTGTGCGATTTCAACATATGCACATAAAAACTAACAAGCATCAAATTTCATGTAGTGCTAATTTATTTTAACAAGTTTATGGAAACAATATATACATGGTAGATGTCGTTACATTGCAGACTCTAAATTGTGGTTGCAGAATTGAACATAGGTAATCTAAGTGTCATATCCATATTAATCATTCATATTTGTATGTGATAACATATATGAAAGTGATAAGATCAATACAAACCACACAATCTTCTGATTCATCGGCTGATGGTGGAGGATCGTATCTTCCTAAGAGGATATTCTCAATACCAGCCTAAGCAACTATTACATCTATCATCAGAGTTTACATAATTAGCACTATAAAAATTCCAGTTGTTCATAAATTGCTTTTTTGGCTAGGAAAACCTCAGATGCTTAATCCTAACAAACCAAAATATACATAAAATGAACTAGTATCCAATATTCTATCAGTTAGCGGAATTAGAAAATTCAACGATAAAATATATTAATAAATATGAGTTTATATAGCTACTGAAATTTTAACATAGAAAATTCCAATCGAATTTAGATGAAGTATGTTGCTGGCTGTAATATGCAAACTGTATATAGAAAGATAAAATGTGCATTGGTTTGAAATAGAATACGCATATAGATATATACATACATATATACATATATTACTTTTTGTCCAAAAGAAATGATCAAAGAAATCAGATGATTATGTACATATAGTTTATTGGAAATAAACAGCAAAATCTGATTGATTTTTTTGTTAAACTTAGAACATCAATTTTTTACTTTATCAAATTTTAACATTAATCTTAAGTTAATATTTGATCAAAGAATTTGGGTGGTTTTTGGATGTCTTTTCGTATCTATGGATATATTTGATCAATTTTGTAAGAAACAGCTCAATTTTTGGCTTAGATCTTGCTATTTGACTTAGACTTATCCAGCTGTAAGAAGAAAAAGGTGAACAAAAATATATGTAATCATTCTTCAATCATTTTGAGTTTTGAAAAATTTACCGTTTAAAAATCTTACGTATATTTTACTTCCAATTTTGGAATAACCCCAAATACGCACCGTAGTCATTTCGTATTCTAAAAAAAGATCGGATCATTCTTATCGTTGTGAAGCCAATGTTCACAATATCAAACTTTCTAACTCAAGTCCAAAATAAAATCGATTATCCCTTTATGAATTTTCATGGTCTGCTTTGTCGACCTCTTCTTTAGTAATTCTGAGTAATATTTGTTCACTACTTTTATGTTATGTCATAAATTGAATCTAATAAGTTTGGCTTTATTTAAATCATAGAAATTATTCCAATATTGTTTGCAATGGCTCCATTTCAATTTCAAAAAGCTTCTGATCTGACCACTCGACAATAGATTCATGAAAGAGAAAGAGAATGCTTTCAAATCGTGAATTAACGAGAAGGTCAGCAATCCGAAAGCAGCAGCAACTAAATGAGTTAATCAATCAGGTTGCACAACTCAAGAATGAAAACATTCAAATAACGAGGCAAATTGATCATACAACTCAACAGTATTTGTCTGTAGATGAAGCAAATTCCATATTGAGTACCCAAAAAATCGAATTGACTGAAAGGTTGAAATCTTTGAACAATGTGCTTGGGTTTACGGAAGAGTTTAACTGGCTGGAAATGGATATTGAGAAGGTACTCGACCTGTTGTTTAAGCCGTTTTAACTTCCATGCCCGATGAAGCCTGTTATCGCGCTGGTGGCATGTTTCACTTCTAAGTGGTTGTAATACATTAAGTTTGAACTCGTATTTTTTTCGTTTACTACAATGTTCAAATTTGTTTTGAGTTGTACTTGTTTCAGAATATTCCAGTGAATTCAATGAAACCTTATGTTGTATTATGTGTATTATGTTTCCAAGCCTAGTGCATAGAGGTGATGATAATTTAGCTACGTCCTTAAACTTAAAAAGTTTATTCCTAAAGGATGCCAGTGGTAGCACCGGGTCAGGTTGATCGTTTGTTCGTTGCCCTCCAAGAAACTGAGGCCTTTATAGTGGCATTTCACCCACAATTGCAATAATGAACTAGCATTGTACTTCAAGTAACTACGTTGTGTTGTTGTATTTCCTTTAAAACCTTTCGAGCACGTTCTGTATTTTATTTCTTTACCAACCCATCAGGAAAAAATTTCAAAGAAACAAGAGTGATGAGACTTAGTACTTAGGATATAATTTGAACTCATTAAATCCAGCTGATTAAACTGTTGATCATTTATTACATAAATTTATTATTATTATTTTCCAAAAAATTGTTGGAATCAATTTATTTAAACATGTTGAAGACTTTAAAAATATATCGATGCTCAATGATGACGTTCCACCTTGATTTATCGATTAAGAGGTGTAATCATATTGGTGAAATCATATAACCTATTAAAATCTTACCATGTATAAGAAGATGGGGAATCTGTTCTAGAGACTAGTATGTAGTTTGCCAAAAGTTGTCTCATTGGTAAATCTGAATCTTAAAGGATCTGCATAACATAAACAAAGATGAAATTTTGAAACAAATATATAATAGAATACATCACAAGTTATATCTTACTCAAGTTACACGATACAATTGCAATAAGAAAATTGCCAGTAGAGAACTCATAATCATTAGACTGGGTTTGTAACGACCCAGAATTTCTTTCAATTAAAATTTGAATATTTAATTGATTTTAAATATCAACAAGCAAATTTTGTAAGTCGAATAATTTATTTTTCGAATATATGGATTTAATTAGATAATTAAATCGATAATTTAATATTGAAATTACAGAAAAATTGGAAATTGGGTTAAATATGATTGAAAATGATTTGTAAAATTTTATTTAATCATATTGAAGTTAGAATGATGTTATAGAACTTTTAAAATTGAATTTAAAGTTAATTTGTGAAAATTGAATATTTTAATATTTAATTGACTAGTGAAAATAGCCAAACAGTCTCGGATTTTGACGAAACCAATTTCATCGGATCCATAATGTCATATTATTGTATGGTTTCAAATTTGGTGTCAATTGGATTTACCGTTTGTCCGGGGCAAGCTAAAACGCATAGAGAATTCGTTTAATCGATTTAATTTAAATTTGATCGTGTATTGCCGTAACTCGCACAGATGATCGAATTAGCCTTCGAAACCTATTCCATTGTGTTCAGGATGCGGGGTAAACCCTAGAAACGCCAGCCGGCACGCTTCGTTTGAAGTTCGGAAAATTTTGAATGAATAGTGTTTCACCAATTTTCTATAAAAGGACCCTCATATTTCACTTTTGCAAAGAAACCAAAACCCTAGGGTTTTAAAGCTTCAGCCGCCTCTCTATTTTTAATGGCTGAGAATACACAATCTTCTCCTCCTCTTTTCTTCAAATCCACAAACATTTAGTGAAAGTTGTCAACTACAAAAGTGAAGAGGACGACGAGATCTATATTCTAACGGTGGAGATTGGATTTGGAGCATCGAGGAGGTCGCTAGGGGGCGCGTTTGTGCTCAGTTCGTGCATGGATTTCGAAAGATTGGGGAGGCCGAGCTCCACCATATCGCGGCCGAGTGTAGTGCTCGCGTGGGGCTTCATGATAGAATTAAGTTGCTGATCGAGTTGGAGATGCTCGTATGGGTTGCGTGTACTAGGGTTTCTAGGCGGCTCGTTGGGTTTCTTGCGTGTGTTTTACTGAAAGTAACGTGGGAGAGGAAGAAGCAAATAGCACGGCCCAGATTTTCATAAGGAAACGCACGGCTAGGATGATTGAAGTAAAACATAAAAAGAAAATTTGTAAATTTAATTATATTTTAAATCGTTCAAACTTTGTAATGCTATATCTTGGTCATACGAGGTTGGATTTTGACGAAACAAATTGCGTTGGCTTCGTTTTGACGAGCACTACGCAATGGAACAGGATTGGAGTCGTTTGGAGCTAGTTTGAATTTCGGGTAAAATTAAACGCGTGTTTAATTTTATTCGAAATAAAACACTACAACTATTATCGGAAATTCAAGGTGAGAACTTCTCACTCAATCGAATTAGTTTCGATTTAAATTTTAAATAGTTAGATCTAAAATTGTTTGATTGTTCTGATTTGCACGCTCGGATGATAAATTGCTATCTATTGTTTTGAAATAGACCATATACGCCGTATATTAAGCGGATGTTATTTATTAAAAACATATACCGCGATAATTCCAACCTGTATGGAATTGTTATTATATATGTACTTGGAGTTGATTTTCCGCATTATATAGCGGATGAGACCCTATTGCGCCGCATAATAGCGGATAGTATTTTATAAATCGCATATACCGCGATATTTCGCCTTGAAGCGAAATTGGTATTGTGCTAACATCTTTGGATGCAGGGAACAGGTTGGAGGGATCCAACTGGATTCCTCAAACATTTGAATTGGTTTCAATGTTGTGTGTTGATCTATTTATTGATCTATTTATAATCTGCGTGATTATCTTTGTGATTGTAATGGTTAAAGGCTAAATTTTACCCGAATATATTTTGGTATCGTTAGATGCCAAAAATAAACAAAATTTGATTTTTGAAAATTAAGTTGAGAATTCATAATAAAATTTAATTTTGAAATTGATTCATTTTAAATGAATAAACATTGTAATTTATATGTTATAAAAATTATGATTTTTGAGAAATATAACCAAAATGTGATTTTTTTTTTTATAGATAAGTAGTTGATAAATTTATAAAATGGTTTAAATTGGGATTTTTGAATTATTATAAATGATTTATATAAAAGATTTATAAAATTGATATTTATAAATTAAAATGTTGGAGCTATAAAACGAGTTTTTATAAGTGTTAAAATGTAGTATAAATGGATTTTATAAGCGAATGAAATCTATATATTCATAAGTTGTGAAGTTATAAAATGAATAGATTTTGTAAAATAAAATATTTATAAGTAATTAACTTATAAATTGGATTTTTGCGTGTAAATGGAATATGGATAGAATTTGTTAATAAAGTGACTTTATAAGTTGAAGTTGCCATAAAATATAAATGGAATTTATAAATGTTGTTTTATAAATCCAAATCGACTTATTTTGATAAGTTTAATTATTATAACTTATTAAAGGAAATATATTCACGATTTTGGGCGGTGAATAATATATTAAAGAAATATTTTGGGAAAGTGATATTTTAAATAGAATTAAAACGATTTAAAAAAATGTTTTAAAATATGTTAAGTATCGAAAGCATAGATTTCAACATTTATTGTCGAAATAGACATTTTCGAGAAATATAAGGAAATGGTGGACTATAACATTGTTGTTATAGTAAATGATTTCCGAAAGGAAATGTTTTATATAGAATTGGGATTTATATCTATTTTAAGTTCGAATCCCTATACTAATGATTTTGGATTGTCGTAACGATGTTTTATGCAACATTCGTTCTGACTCAAATAAATGCGTTTAAGAGAATGTTTTCCTTATAGAATAAAATATATAGTTAATTTGGATTTAAGTATATTGAATATTTTCCAAGTGTTGAAAATAAATAGATTTGTGAATTACTTATTATTAAATAAGTATGGAAATGTTTTTCAAATATGAAGTGAATGTTTTGAGATTTTATCTTTTAAAGATAAATTGAAAATGAATGTTAGAAATCGATTTAAAAATCGTATATTCATAGATATTTTGGAAATGTAAATTCAATATGGAATTTATAAAAGAAAGGGAAATTCGTTTAAAAATAAACATTGATTTATTTTGAAGTGTGGAAATTAATTTACGGATTTGGAACGTAAATTTAATAAATCAGTAAGGATTTATTTAATTGGTTTAAATGAACCATTTTGAAATGAAAGTTGTAAGGGTGTAAATTGATTTGAAATTGGTTTTCAAATGGTTGAAGTGTGGGATATATATCTTGTAAAGATTTTTTTTTTTGGAAATAAATAATTTGGGAAATTATTTATAATCGGGTGATGTTGTGAATATTGATTGATAGTTAAATAACCAACTATCAATATTGACCTTTAAATAGGTATTTGTTGTGAATTGGTTGAAATTGAATGCTACACTTATTTTTAAATTATTGCGCTCGTTATTCGGACTACCCATTCCGAATAGTGATACGACGTAATGGAGAGCATTGAAGACCGGTGGTGAAGACCGGGTATTTTTGAAAACGATAGGATGACCTATCGATTGTATCTGCACCGTTAGCTACGGTATGGAGATTTCCTTTGTGATGGAAAATTCGATCGGGATTGTGAATACCCGGATTGCAAGAGCTTCTTTGGAAGTGCCTTCGGTTCTATTCGAACCCGGAACAGACTTGTATGGTTACATGTTTGACATTACATTTCGATATATAAAGAAGATTTCTTTCAAATACACTTCCGTTGGTGGCGGAGAATTTATTATCTTAGTTTAACACCCTTAGAGGTTATGTAGTTGAAGGTTATCAGCAATATATTCCCAATTTGGTAATGTGGCATGCTGAGTGTTGCTGTGTGATGATTATTTATTGATCATTTGTTTATCAAAGCGTGGCTTTGTGAAAAAGCGTAGCTTTGTGGACGAGACCTCGTCACACCTCACACCCCGGAAATGGTCAAAACAGGAATATGCGGCAAGGTTATGAGGATCGCGCCCTTTAGGGTATGTCATTTCCTTCTGGAAAGGATGGTATCATGATATGGATCCCAGATACCTGCTCATGTTGACACACTATATTTATTACTGTGTGATGTTGGTTATCGAGCGCTCGGATAAAGGTCCAAAGGGATCGGGGGTGGCATATTCGTGTAGTAGTTACCTAGTTACAGAGGTAACCCGGCCTCGTGTTGGCAGAGATCTAACCGTAATGTTAGGTTCTCGGGACGTCCCGCCAGAGGCGATCCCATTGACAGTAGGAAGTTCCTTAGCCTGACCATTTGTTCGAAATCCAAATGAAATAATACGCATCTTGTACGGTTTTTGTTGTAGATCCTACCATTCACTTATGGTGGTGCCCCACTGTTTGGATGGTAGCTATAGTAGGCATAGTTCGAAATGTCTATGTTGGCTAAGATTTATATTATACTTTCGAAATGTTTTCTACACTATGCACTAATAATAATAAAAATCAAATGATTTTGCGTAGTAAGCATCTTTGACTATCATAAGGAGAAATCTCCTCCAATTCTGCGTTTGCATTGTGTGTGTGGCGGGAGGCCTTATGGTAGTTTCATTTTCCAAAAGCATTGCGGATATTTTTCACTTCCTTTGTTGTTGTTGTTTTAAAGATAAATAACTGCTTTAGTTCTCACACCAGTCCCATGACTGACCTGGAGTTTATTGTTCCCTTCCTAAACTCTGGGTGCTCACCAATTTCCACACATGGCAGTCTAGAATTAGGTTATCAGGTTATTCTGGATTTAGGAGTGCTATGGAGCTCAGGAGGCGAGCTGGATTGCGAGATGTATCACTAGTATATAGTATTTATTTTCCGCTGTTTGTTGTTGTAAACTCTGATAATGTAATGTAATAACTGATATAGTATCTTTGTTTTAAAGATATTCATTTATCTATTATGTTGTTCCGCTACGATTGTGAGATTCTGATATTGTTCTGTTGTTCTTTCTTTCTTCTTCTACCTCTTCTTCTTTAACCATAATGGTTCGTATTTCCGTTCATCTTGAGTTAATCAATGGAGATTAGTGTCTATTCAAGGAGTACGGATTTGCGGATTATTACATTTGGTATCAGAGCATATGGTTAAGCGACAACCATGGCTCTGTTGGGTGTTACTCATTAGAGATAGAGTCAGTAGTGCTCTATAATGAGTTTGAGTGTAATAATAGATATGAGCGCGTATTTGTTAGTGAAAATAAAGTTATTTTATGTTGGTATGATTGGTTTGTGGAGTGGTATATGGATTCTGGTCGGTTTAGTCTGTACAACTCTATCGATAGGGATCCCTAAACACTTGTTCAGAACAATTCGGCACGATATCATTTTACATTGGGTAAATGAAATAATTTTACCTCAATTATATTTTTATATAAAGGAAATAATTTTTCAGAAATTATCAAAGTATGTATAAATTGATTGTTTGGTTGTTGAAAATGTAAAAATGTATAAGTCAATAAAAGTTGTTTGAATAATTTAAATAAAAACAACAGTTGTAAAAGAATGAATTGTATAAGTGAATGAATTATAAGTATGGAATTATAATTAAAATGATTTACAATTGTAAAATAATCTAATATATAAATAATGAAAAGGGAGAATTTTGAAAGAATATTTAGCACTGATTTCACTATTGTTACTGGGAAATAATAAGGATGATGACTGCAGCATCATCAGTATCATTTTCGAGTTTCTGTGTGATGGATTTGCTACCATAGAAAATTGAAAATTGAAGTTTGTTATGATAAACAAATTTGAAATTAAAATCCAAGTTGAAATGAATTTGAGTTGTCATCAAAGACATGTGGTTTGAAATTTAACTAAAGGAAAGTTAAATAAAAAAATTGACTGGATTAGATATGTTGTTGAAATGGAAATTTAAGTTAAGATTAAACAAATGATGTTTAAAAGGAATATGACTAAAGTAATATTGAATAAAGTTGATTTTGGTATCGAAGTAAAATAATGAAGTGAATTAAATGGATGTGAACTTGAGTTATATAAAAGGAGATTCAACTTTATTTATGAAATGAATTAGCAATTGAATTAATGAAGGGATTGAATGTTAATCAATCGAATGTAAATGAATTGATATGAAATAATGAATATAGGTGTTAATTCATTAAAGTTAATAAATTGAATAAATTGAATGTAAGCCAATTTAATATTAAACCAAATCGAAATTAAAGGTGTTGAACCAAATTGAATGTAAATTTAATAGTTTGGTTATGTTGAATATACATTGGTTGTTATTTGATTTTTAGTGTATTGTATATAAAATCATTAAGTGTTAATGAAATTAAATTAGTGAAATTGAAAGCTAAAGCAATTAAATTCAAATTGGAAGTTAAGTAAGTTTAATTGAATGGAGATTGATTGAATTGGAAGTGGACCAACTTGAATGTAAATTAGTGAATGTAAACTAATTGAAAATGAATAATTGAATGTCATTGTATATGAATTGGTTGCAAACAATTACAAGTAATGTTGGAATCATATAAGTTGCTTATAAACCTTGTTTAGTATGCATTTCTTTTAATATGCATGTGTTGTAGTTGTTTAAAAGGGTAAAATGTTAATAACTTCTTAAATATGTCACTTACGTGTTTATATTGAGTAAGTACAGGTACCGGAGCTACCATTAGCGGGATTTGGGTTGCGCAAAATGCTTAATAAATAACTGCTTTGCTTAAAAATGCTAAAAAGGTACGCGTACGCAATAAAAATAGGAAATATGAACTGTTTTTCTATTTTTCCGACCGGGTGAGTCGATGTATATATATTTATCTCTATTGTGATATTGTAAAAGCTCCTCCGTACAAAGGAGGTTATGGCGAATTTTTTGAAAATTTAAGGCGCTACAAAATTTTCGGGAAATTTTGGAATTTTTTTTTTGAAAACTAAGTTTTGATTTGAAGTTAAAGGTTAAACGATATGGTTGATTTTGAAAAGGTAACTATATATGGATTTGAAAACTTAGTAAAGTTATTGTAAGAGGTTTAACTATTGGATTTTGGGAAAGTTAAACACTCAATGAATTTGAAATTTAATTCGAACAATTTGTTATGAAAAGTTAATGGATTCTGTAACTTTTTCTTACTTGGTAATTTCGAGGACGAAATTCTTTTAAGGGGGGAAGTTTGTAACGACCCAGAATTTCTGTCAATTAAAATTTGAATATTTAATTGATTTTAAATACCAACAAGTAAATTTTGTAAGTCGAATAATTTATTTTTCGAATATCTGGATTTAATTAGATAATTAAATCGATAATTTAATATTGAAATTACAGAAAAATTGGAAATTGGGTTAAATATGATTGAAAATGATTTGTAAAATTTTATTTAATCATATTGAAGTTAGAATGATGTTATAGAACTTTTAAAATTGAATTTAAAGTTAATTTGTGAAAATTGAATATTTTAATATTTAATTGACTAGTGAAAATAGCCATTTTTCAAAAAGTCTCGGATTTCGACGAAACTAGTTTCATCGGAACCGTAATGTCATATTATTGTATGCTTTCAAATTTCGTGTCAATCGGATTTACCGTTTGTCCGGGGCAAGCTAAAACGCATAGAGAATTCGTTTAATCGATTTAATTTAAATTTGATCGTTTATTGTCGTAACTCGCACAGATGATCGAATTAGCCTTCGAAACATATTCCATTGTGTTCGGAATGCGGGGTAAACCCTAAAAATGCTAGCCGACACGCTTCATTTGGAGTTCGGAAAATTTTGAATGAATAGTGTTTCGCCAATTTTCTATAAAAGGACCCTCATATTTCACTTTTGCAAAGAAACAAAACCCCAGGGTTTTAAAGCTTCAGCCGCCTCTCTATTTTTAATGGCTGAGAATACACAATCTTCTCCTCCTCTTTTCTTCAAATCCACAAACATTTAGTGAAAGTTGTCAACTACAAAAGCGAAGAGGGCGACGAGATCTATATTCTGAACGGTGGAGATTGGATTTGGAGCATCGAGATGGTCGCTAGGGGGGCGCGTCTGTGCTCAGTTCGTGCATGGATTTCGAGGGATTGGGGAGGCCGAGCTCCACCATATCGCGGACGAGTGTAGTGCTCGCGTGGGGCTTCATGATGGAAGTTGTTGATCGAGTTGGAGATGCTCGTATGGGTTGCGTGTACTAGGGTTTCTAGGCGGCTCGTTGGGTTTCTTGCGTGTGTTTTACTGAAAGTAACGTGGGAGAGGAAGAAGCAAATAGCACTGCCCAGATTTGCATAAGGAAACGCACGGCCAGGATGATTGAAGTAAAATATAAAAAGAAAATTTGTAAATTTAATTATATTTTAAATCGTTCAAACTTTGTAATGCTATATCTTGGTCATACGAGGTTGGATTTTGACGAAACAAATTGCGTTGGCTTCATTTTGACGAGCACTACGCAATGGAACATGATTGGAGTCGTTTGGAGCTAGTTTGAATTTCGGGTAAAATTAAACGCGTGTTTAATTTTATTCGAAATAAAACGCTACAACTATTATCGGAAACTCAAGGTGAGAACTTCTCACTCAATCGAATTAGTTTCGATTTAAATTTTAAATAGTTAGATCTAAAATTGTTTGATTGTGCTGATTTGCATGCTCGGATGATAAATTGCTATCTATTGTTTTGAAATAGACCCTATACGTCGTATGTTAAGCGGATGTTATTTATTAAAAACATATACCGCGATAATTCCAACTTGTATGAAATTATTATTATGTATGTACTTGGAGTTGATTTCCCGCATTATATAGCGGATGAGACCCTATTGCGCCGCATAATAGCGGATGGTATTTTATAAATACCATATACCGCGATATTTCGTCTTGAAGCGAAATTGATATTGTGCTAACATCTTTGGATGTAGGGAACAGGTTGGAGGGATCCAACTGGATTCCTCAAACATTTGAATTGGTTTCAATGTTGTGTGTTGATCTATTTATTGATCTATTATAATATGCGTGATTATCTTTGTGATTGTAATGGTTAAAGGCCAAATTTTAGCCGAATATATTTTGGTATCGTTAGATGCCGAAAATAAACAAAATTTGATTTTTGAAAATTAAGTTGAGAATTCATAATAAAATTTAATTTTGAAATTGATTTATTTTAAATAAATAAACGTTGTAATTTATATGTTATAAAAATTATGATTTTTGATAAATATAACCAAAATGTGATTTTTTTTTTAGATAAGTAGTTGATAAATTTATAAAATGGTTTAAATTGGGATTTTTGAATTATAATAAATGATTTATATAAAATATTTATAAAATTGATATTTATAAATTAAAATGTTGGAGTTATAAAACGAGTTTTTATAAGTGTTAAAATGAAGTATAAATGGATTTTATAAGTGAATGAAATCTATATATTTATAAGTTGTGAAGTTATAAAATGAATAGATTTTGTAAAATAAAATATTTATAAGTAATTAACTTATAAATTGGATTTTTGCGTGTAAATGGAATATGGATAGAATTTGTTAATAAAGTGATTTTATAAGTTGAAGTTGCGATAAAATATAAATGGAATTTATAAACGTTGTTTTATAAATCCAAATCGACTTATTTTGATAAGTTTAATTATTATAACTTATTAAAAGAAATATATTCACGATTTTGGGCGGTGAATAATATATTAAAGAAATATTTTGGGAAAGTGATATTTTAAATAGAATTAAAACGATTTAAAAAAAATGTTTTAAATGTGTTAGGTATCGAAACCATAGATTTCAACATTTATTGTTGAAATAGACGTTTTCGAGAAATATAAGGAAATGGTGGACTATAACATTGTTGTTTTAGTAAATGATTTTCGAAAGGAAATGTTTTATATAGAATTGGGATTTATATATCTATTTTAAGTTCGAATCCCTATACTAATGATTTTGGGTTGTCGTAACGATGTTTTACGCAACATTCGTTTTGACTCAAATAAATGCGTTTAAGAGAATGTTTTCTTTATAGAATAAAATATATACTTAATTTGGATTTAAGTATATTGACTATTTTCCAAGTGTTGAAAATAAATAGATTTGTGAATTACTTATTATTAAATAAGTATGGAAATGTTTTTCAAATATGAAGTGAATGTTTTGAGATTTTATCTTTTAAAGATAAATTGAAAATGAATATTAGAAATCGATTTAAAAATCGTCTATTCATAGATATTTTGGAAATGTAAATTCAATATGGAATTTATAAAAGAAAGGGTAATTTGTTTAAAAATAAACATTGATTTATTTTTGAAGTGTGGAAATTAATTTACGGATTTGGAACGTAAATTTAATAAATCGGTAAGGATTTATTTAATTGGTTTAAATGAACCATTTTGAAATGAAAGTTGTAAGGGTGTAAATTGATTTGAAATTGGTTTTCATATGGTTGAAGTGTGGGATATATATCTTGTAAAGATTTTTTTTTTTTTTGGAAATAAATAATTTGGGAAATTATTTATAATCGGGTGATGTTGTGAATATTGATTGATAGTTAAATAACCAACTATCAATATTGACCTTTAAATAGGTATTTGTTGTGAATTGGTTGAAATTGAATGCTACACTTATTTTTAAATTATTGCGCTCGTTATTCGGACTACCCATTCCGAATAGTGATACGACGTAATGGATAGCATTGAAGACCGGTGGTGAAGACCAGGTATTTGTGAAAACAATAGGATGACCTATCGATTGTCTCTGCACTGTTAGCTACGGTATGGAGATTTCCTTTGTGATGGGAAATTCGATCGGGATTGTGAATACCCGGATTGCAAGGGCTTCTCTGGAAGTGCCTTCGGTTCTGTTCGAACCCGGAACAGACTTGTATGGTTACATGTTTGACATTACATTTTGAGATATAAAGAAGATTTCTTTCAAATACACTTCCATTGGTGGCGGAGAATTTATTCTCTTAGCTTAACACCCTCAGAGGTTATGTAGTTGAATGTTATCAGCAGTATATTCCCAATTTGGTAATGTGGCATGCTGAGTGTTGTTGTGTGATGATTATTTATTGATCATTTGTTGATCAAAGCGTGACTTTGTAAAAAAAGCGTAGTTTTGTGGACGAGATCTCGTCAGACCTCACACCCCGAAAATGGTCAAAACATGAATATGCGGCAAGATTATGAGAGTCGCGCCCTTTAGGGTATGTCATTTCCTTCTGGAAAGAATGGTATCATGGTATGGAGCCCAGATACCTATTCATGTTGACACACTATATTTATTACTGTGTGATGTTGGTTATCGAGCGCTAGGATAAAGGTCCAAAGGGACCGGGGGGTGGCATATTCGTGTAGTAGTTACCTAGTTACAGAGGTAACCCGGCCTTGTGTTGGCAGAGATCTAACCGTAACGTTAGGTTCTCGGGACGTCCCGCCAGAGGCGATCCCATTGGCAGTAGGAAGTTCCTTAGCTTGACCATTTGTTGGAAATCCAAATAAAACAATACGCATCTTGTACGGTTTTAGTTGTAGAACCTACCATTCACTTATGGTGGTGCCCCACTGTTTGGATGGTAGCTATAGTAGGCATAGTTCGAAATGTCTATGTTGGCTAAGATTTATATTATACTTTCGAAATGTTTTCTACACTATGCACTAGTAATAATAAAATCAAATGATTTTGCGTAGTAAGCATCTTTGACTATCATGAGGAGAAATCTCCTCCAATTCTGCGTTTGCATTGTGTGTGTGGCAGGAGGCCTTATGCTAGTTTCATTTTCCAAAAGCATTGCGGATATTTTTCACTTCCTTTGTTGTTGTTGTTTTAAAGATAAATAACTGCTTTAGTTCTCACACCAGTCTCATGACTGACCTGGAGTTTATTGTTCCCTTCCTAAACTCTGGCTGCCCACCAATTTCCACACGGGCAGTCTAGAGTTAGGTTATCAGGTTATTCTAGATTTAGGAGTGCTATGGAGCTCAGGAGGCAAGCTGGATTGCGAGACGTATCACTAATATATAGTATTTCTTTTCCGCTGTTTGTTGTTGTAAACTCTGATAATGTAATGTAAAGTGATGTAATGTAACAACTGATATAGTATCTTTGTTTTAAAGATATTCATTTATCTATTATGTTGTTCCGCTGCGATTGTGAGATTCTGATATTGTTCTGTTGCTGTTCTTTCTTTCTTTCTTCTTCCACCTCTTGTTCTTTAACCATAATGGTTCGTATTTCCGTTCAGCTTGAGTTAATCAATGGAGATTAGTGTCTATTCAAGGAGTACGGATTTGCGGATTATTACAGGGTTCCTTTTTCCCACTCATTCCATCTATGAATCCAGATGATAAAATATAAAACAGATAAATTACTTGGAAATTAATAAGTTAACATATAAAATTGAAGTTGAATTACCTTTTCTCTTCCTAAAGCCATGGCGATAGCACTATATGCAACATGAAATATAGCCTAGAAAAATATGGAAATATGCAGCTAATGTGGTCCGTTTATTGACGCAAGTGTAACCTTTCCCTGTTGTCACAAAACTAGATTATTTACTGATTAAGTATCAATGCAATTCAATTTTTAAGATATATATTTGAAATACAATGAGTTGTTTATGCTATATTACAAATATCAAAAGAACATTCAGTTTAGGGTTATCTATAAAATACAAAGAGCTGTTTTTTCCGATATGCATATTTTGGCTATGTAATTTGGCCCAAATGTCAACAGCAAGGAATTAATCCTAGAACCATCAGTTCTAGAAATTAATAATCTAAATGATATAGACATTAAAAAAAAGTAAAACATATAAAGTTTCAAGCATGCATCGAACACTAATAAAACATATAAAACACTAAAACATTTCACGACTTCACATGCAATTGCTAGCCCATTATCGACACATTTCGTTATATTTGGTACCAAAGTCTCAGCTCACAAAACCACCAAATTTATGTTAACTTTTGCTAATATAAATCACATTTGACCGACTAAATTTTACAATTGTTATGTGCATCGGTTGACCAAGTTAAAACTTTTATAGCACAGGAATAAAAATTCCAGTTTAAGAAACAATAGATTGCAAGGCCTGTTGTAATTTATGGCAGTTATGGAATATAAGCAAAGATTTTTTTTCATTCATTTTCGAGATCCTAAGCTTTGGTACTAAAGATTGAAAGATAACATTAGAGTTGTAATTACTAATCATATACTCAACAAATGTTCAAACACAAAGCAAAGTCACAATTAATGAAAATAGGTAGGCTAACAAATGTTCAAATAACAAATGTGCACTGGCTAGCTAACAAACATAGCATAAAAAGATATACTGGTTGTAGTTTAAATATATTCCAAAAGGCAAGTAAAGTAACAAAATAAGAAAGAGAACTCATGCTCTAGATCTGTCTTTAGGTTGCTTATTGGCCTGCAACATCTCATTCACTTCATCTTCAGTTAATCCATCTAGGGTTTGTATGAGCATGTTTTGTAAATATTGCTTCAAAGTTTGCATCAAAGAACCTGTAATAAATACAGCTGCATTATTAGTTTGCAATGGGGAATTCCATTTTTCAATCTTTTTTCTTCATTGTCCTTTCTGTTCATAAAAATGAATCCATTTGACTATTTTTATTACCTCCCTTGAGCGTCATAAACCCTGATGTCACTTCCATGTTTACCTCTTTGTATGTTCTTCACGTAAATGGGAAGAAGTGGATTTGGAAACTTGGTCTATAAGCATAACCAAATTCATTATACAAATAAGTAGTAAATGACCAATACAAGAATACATAAAAACAAATTCTAAAAGGATAAGAGCATACATCGCTGCTCAAGGGGCCAAGAACACCATTGATGAAAGTGGCACCAGCGGTTGCTACTGCGAAGCTACACCCAATAGATCGAAGCCCTTAAGAAAATAGAAGCACAAAAAGTTAATAAACATTTGGCAATTGAATGTATTTTAACATGTAGGAAAATGTGACAAGGAAAAACATTAAACACCTTGAAATGTTTTGGTATGGTAGATGAGGCCATCCTTGTTTTTGTCAAAAAAAGAAGCATGTTTTTGCAATGGGGTCATGTCATCATTGGCTATATGCAAACTATAGATATAAATTCAAAATCATTATCCTAAATAAATTGGATCATGCAATAGCAAATGAAATGAATAAAATAAGAAAGTGAAAAATGCATACGGGGAGCTTGTGAAGAGGAAAATATCACTAGAGAAAGAGAATAAATAAAGGAAGAAAAAGAGAAATTTGCTTCATTCTTTCTATTTGTTTTTTTTGTTTAAATGATATATACATTGGTGAAACAAGCCTGAATATATAGTACGACTCCGTGACATTTGCGCAAGAAATTATTTCGGTTCTTAATTTGGATCATTTGTTAACTAAATTTCTAAATAATATATATTTTCTTACCTTTGATAAATGATAAAAGAGTAAATCGTTAAATAAAGTTAATTTGGAATAATTTATTTCTATCCTTTTACTTAAACCGCCTGTACTTGTTAAACAAAAGCAATGTCTGACTAAAGACAGGATCTTTTATCTTGTATATGCACGCATGTGTATTTGTGTGTGTATATGTGTGATAAAAATTTCTCATTCGTTCCAGTACTGTTATTAACGAGATAACTAGAAAATAAATATCCTATTTCATCACGCCTCGGTAAGGAATAGAGTTAACATCAATTACGAAATGAGGTTCATGGTTCCGTTTATACTCATTCTGTTCACAAGAACTATGGGTTGATAGAAACTTAATTAATTTTTATAAGCTTTGTTAATATTTTAAAACTTAATTACTTTTTGTAAACTTAATTAATTTTTATAAACTTAATCGATATTTTAAAACTCGACTAATTTTTATAAATTTAGTAAATTTAGTTTTTTTTAAATAGTTAACTTAATTAATTTTTGTAAAACCTAGTCAACTTTGTTAAATTTTTAGAAAACGTAATTTCTTTAACTAATTTTTGTTAAACTTGGTTAACTTAGTTAATTTAGTTAATTTATATTAGCTTAATTATTATTTTTCGAATTATGTTATTTTTATAAACTTTAAAAATTTGTTTAATTTTATAAGACTTAGTTAACTTAGTTAATTTTCAAAATCTTAGTTGTTATTTTTTTGTAAAATTTAGTCTACTTGGTTATTTTTAATCTAGTTACTTATTTTATAAAACTTAGTAAACTTCGTTCGTTTTTATAAAGTTATTTAATTTATTCAAATTTTCAAAACTTAATTAGTTTTCATAAACTTAGTTATTTCTATAAACTATTTAACTTTTATAAAACTTATTCAATTTACTTAATTTTTTAAATTTTAGTCTTTTTTAAAACTTAGTCCACTTTTTACCAACCTTAATAAATTTATTTAATTTGTATATAGCTAACTTATTCAACTTTTACAAATTCGTTTAATTTTTATAAAACTTAATTGCTTTGTTTAATTTCATAAAATTTGTTTAACTTAATTAAATTATATATAAATTATTACTGCCATTTTAATTCATCAATTTATATTTTACTTTGAATAAAGAATAATCTGATATGATACAAACTCCAAATGAACTATTCTGAAAATAAAGTAAAAAGAATAATGGTACCTTCAAATATGTAGAGATTGCCGTTAACATCACTATATATACTTTCAGCTCTGTATCAAGCAAATTGCATCATAATCCCTTCATATTCCATGTATAGATACAATGCCCTTACTAATTAAAGTAACAATGCATGCATCAGCTGCCAAAAAAATAAAAATTCAACAACTATATGCACGATGGTTTCACGATATAAGTTTTTCAGGAAAATAAGTGAATAAACGCATAGAGCTATACTCTGTCTGCAAAACAATCATTTTTAACAAATATGATGAAATAATAACATACTACATGGCATAATAGAATTAAAAGTACTTATGAAATACCAGTTCCAGCAATAGAAGGTGAATGCAAGATTGACTAGATGTGGGAGTATGAAGCTCTTTCCAAACAGCCACATCGGCTTGAAAAGTCCAAAATACCAAGTTTCATTATTGAACGCTCTTTTCTATATAAACCAACTACAAGTAATTAAGCAAACAAAAACAAAAACAAGTTCTATTATATAACGCATAGATGATGAATATCATGCAAGGCATGACCATTTGGAAGTCCCCAATTCTACTCAAAATCACTAGATTTTGTAAGCACAACTTGATATCCAGGAATAGCAGCTATAAGTGAAACCAGGCACATAATCTCCATCTCGAAGCAACCGATCCCATCCGGGCCATAATATATCTCTCGTGTAATATAATTGTTATTTTATTTTTTGTTATTTTCCATAAATGATCAGCGTTTTATTATCCAAAAATTACCATTTCATGAAACATGCCATGTCAAAAAAAGACAATACAATCAACAAATACTACACCATTTGATGCAACATCACACTCTTGCACAAAAGTTAACGTACATGCCATTCAAAACTATCACCAATTGACATACAATTACTATTTCATGACCTATGCGCTGCAATCTCCAATCTATCAGCCAGTTTATCATCTCCTTTCAAAGCTGACTTGCCTGAAGCTATATCATCCCTATTAGCAATTATTCCAACATCGTCACCAACACTCTTTCTACCTTCAGCCTTCGAACCCGTATTACTACACTATCCCAACTTTGGCCCAACATTTAATGCCGACCTTCTACGTCATCAACATCATTCACATACATGCCCCAGCAGGCTGCACCCTCTTCATAGATATGGCATTCAAAACAGTATCACCATTAGCTATAGAACCAATCATCAGCACGCCATTACTAAACATACTGGAGCCTACCATATGAACCAACCCATCACTCAGTTCTTCACCAACAACAGCAAGACATTGTAATATTGTACTTTATTTCTATTTTGTAAAATGGGAATTTAATCGTTTGTATAACTTTGTTTCTATTTTTGTAAAATGACAAGCGATCTAATTCCATTGTAATATTATGCTTAAAAGAACTCACGTATAATTGGTGTAATGAATACACCAAGTCACAACCAACAAAATGCATTATGCTATTGATGCCCCCATAAAACTGGTCAAAAACAAAATTAGACTAATGGTACAATGAAGTGTATTTATCGAGAGCAAAAAGCTAAAAGTCAACCAATTAACAGTTACATCTGCACTAATTCTCGAGAAGTCAACTTCACTATATCCCCCTATAATATTAAAATCAAATTAATGTTTAATGTAGGAAAAATAAGCAATAAATAAAATAAGGGTGACAAGATGCAATAGATTTCTAAGAATAGCTAGTAATGCTAACTGACAGTTAAGTCTGCTAGGTTTAATACACTGGTATAATACTAAAAAGCTGTTTCTTGTTTACTGTCATGTCAATTTCATTTAATTTGATTGATCTATTCATGCATGATTCCTATCTATTTTTTCTTGTCTCGTTCTTGCCTCTTTAAATCTCTCTCTCCAACTTTCTCCTATGTTTAAAATTTATATAGATTAGATATTATAGTCTCAAGCTTTAAGGCTACATTTAACTCTCTAATCAGTATAATATATAACTCTCTAATCAGTATAATAAGCATTTTTTTGATAAATCGATATAAAGTTTTGTATAAAAAATAGCTAACCATAATTGAAAAGGTTGTATCAATATATGTTCATGTTTATGAATATAATATTTTATGGCATTTAGTAAATAATATTTCTAAAAAGAAAAAAGAGAATCTGAAAACATTAAAATGCTAAATGTTATAAACACAAATATAATACTGGAGCCTTACCAAACCTGCCACATGACAAAAAACAACCACCTACTTCCCACAATCATTGAATTCAGACAAGCTCGAAATCAGTGGTCACTCGTATGAAATTTTGTTCTGACCTATACCAGATCTCGATAGTCTCCCTTCTCTGTTTCAACAAGTTCATCCAGCTTTTCACTCATCTAAACATCACATTGTTGAGCCTCTTCATCGGTGAGAACCTCCAACATCATTAATTTGTCAGAAGTTTCAAAGCATTTAGGGAGTCCATTCATTTACATTTTCAAGCATATCCAAGCCGAAGCTCGACGATTTCCTAGTCAATGATGGATAAACTAGATGAGAGATCAATGAATCTACTCTGGTAGGGTCGAAAGACTACAAAAGAGGAGTCATTCTCACCCTCATATGTTTGGTTTTCATCTTGCACTACATCAATGTCTTCTAAAGTTATGGCATGTGGTATTAGATTACCGAACAGTTGTAACTACCTCAAATTTGCATGGTACCTCCTCAAATTTAAATCCAACTATATTGGCTTGATGAAGGCTTCCATGCTACTACTGCACCATAGGATGCAGAAACAACATAAACCATCCTCGGGTGAATCCATTAAAAGACTTTAAAATACTGCAAACACACTACAAAAGGAAGCATGGAACAAAGCCATTCAAGTGTAGGAAATGTAGCAAGCCATTTGCTGTTAAAGGACACAGGCGAACTCATGAGAAGAACTACGGTAAGTTGTGGTTTTGCATGTGGGTTTCAATTCAAGCATAAGAGGTCGTTAAATGATCTTGTTCGATCCTTTGGCCTTCATAACAATTAATGGTGTTGACGATTTCATAATTTTTGAAGGATAATCAGAAATTAAGCATGTCCCGCACAAAAGTAAATTGAGCTAAAATGCTATACCTTAGCAAACTCTTCATTAGGTACCCAGAGTTTCTTCCGACAGTTGTTAACCTCAATCAAAGTTCCTCTCTCATTAACTTGAAGAAAGAAAGACTCCCATAAAAATTTCGAAATATGAAATCAATAAAGCATGGAATGAAAGAAATTTCTAGTTGGAACCCAAATTTTTTTGAATTCAAACAAATTTCGATTTAAAAATTCAATTGGAAACAAACGCAGAGAGACCCATACCATAATCGGAGATGAGAAGCTATCGGCATGGACTCGACAGCAAAGATCTGTTGACAAGCGTTGTTGGGGAGGAACCAGTGGAAAAGCTGTAGTAGGGATCGATGAGGTTGGGGAAATCTTTTTATGATTAGGGAAGCGTAGAATGAATACGTATAGAATTGGTAAAGGTTGCATTAGGGATCGATGAGGTAGGCTACAAGTGTATCGAAATTTTTGGGAAAGAAGGAATGAAAATTAAGGGAAATAGGCGGTGTAGTGAATTGTTGGCGCGCATAGAATTGGTTTGGGCAGCATTTGATAAGTTTTATTTACAGAGTTAAAATGTTCAAAACTGCATTTTTATTAAAACGCTGCAACCTATAGCTTCCAAATTTTTTTTGTAGTGTAACTAGTTTTAATATAAAAAGTGCAGCACATAATATTTTCCGTTGATGACAATTAGCATTAATATATAAAAATAACTGTTATTCATGGGCCAGCATGAAGAAAGAGTTCCATAATTGAAAGTAATAATAGAGCGTAAGCTGAATAATAATATTTGAAGAAAAAACGCTTACCTCAAGAAATTATCTCAGCCGTTGTTCGTACCAAATATGTTACATGATAGCCTGAAAGAATAAGACCGGCAGGAAGACGAGATAAATAACATATTTAATGGCTTGAAAACTGAAGTAATTATACTATTGGTTTTGTTAGTTTAATTAAATAAACGTACACGTCTTTCCACAGTAGCTCTTGGTTTAAACTTTGATAAGCTGGAGCAAGAAACAAGTATTGTATATATTGCAAAGTTTGGCTGATCGTAGCTTTTTATTAATGTGCTTGGCCTTTGGGTGCATAACAAAGAATTCAAACCCAAGATTAGTCTTGTTCATAAAATTTTCATTTTCCTATTAATTTTTTTGAATATTTTTCATTATTGCTACTTGTTGAAAGAGACCCACAACTCAAAGCCCATGAATAATATAAACTTGGGCCTAAGTTTAATATGAACTTATTACAGTTGGGCATTTTAGAGTGATAAATTTTGAAGAAACCTTTACTTAATCATTCAGCCCAAGGAGTGACGAAGATAGCGAGACTATTTCTTCTTCTTCTTATACTAGGCAATCATTTGTTTAAAAAACAGTGTAGAATCAAGAGGGAGTATTTGTACCAGATCACTTCCACAGAAGCACTTACACATATAATCATAATTTAAACATGGAAGATTTTGCAATACTTACCCAAATAAAACAAGCCCATGGCGTTAAATAATCATTACCAGTTGGAATGGAGGGGGACAATAGAAGCATTTAGAAGTTGCAACATGAATTAACAAATTTAACTAGAATTATAATGGAATCTATTTTTCTAGTAAAAGTATATGTGGTCCAGGACATGTGTCAAAAGATCAAGAATTCGATTATTTGCTTTTTTATGCCTATAAGCTCATGATTACCTATAAAATGACCACTACTATGTATAATGTATGAAAATGAAATCTTTCTTATTTATTTTATTTACCTTTTCCATTTATCCTATTTTTTTGTATTTGCTTCTTCTTCATTTTATCACTTCTTTGTCAGTAGTTGCTATTTCACCTTACTCCCTTCTCTTTTCAACTCATTGCTTAGATCATAGCCATGCTTCCAAACATCAAAAAGAACTAAGTTAGTACCTTACAGATAGTGAATTTTTTTACAACAATAGAAAAGATTAATCAAAGGAGAGGGCTCATGATAGGGGTACCTCATTTCTCATGAAGATAGTTAAGAGGGAAATAACATCATTGTTCTTATTGCTACGGCTTTTGTACTAGTTTTACCGCCACAACCCACGTGGCCTTCGTGTGTAGAAAAATTTGAAAATTGGAACTAATTGAACTCATCCTACCGAAATTCTCACTATTGATATGTATATGTATGTTTATGTTGTTATATAGTCTTTCCTGCTCTAATTTTTTGAATACGTTTTATACGTTCATGTCTTTCTGCACTCTACTATATCCAATGAACAAGTTAAGAAACCACCCATTGAAAAGTGGAAAATAGGATTGGCCTCAAAGAAAGAGACACTAATGTACTTAGTTCATCAAAAATAGGTAATATATACATCAAATACTTCCTACGATAAATCAACATTTAATATTCTAGAGGTTGGTATCTTCGATTTGTGGACATAGTAAGATCCACACGTGTTAGTGACATAGGATCAAAGGCTAAATTCAGAGTCGATTAACGTAAAGTGAAGTTTTCCTACAACATCTTTTGCATTTTATTATTATTCCCATGACGTCACTAATTATTAATATAATTTTTTCATAAGTATTTTCTATATTTATGATTAATGTGTATAATAAGTTTCACAATCATCCTTAATATGAACTAAAAATTATATACCTTACGCCCTTGAAGATTTTCCATTTTTACTGTAGAGATTTTGATTCATCATCTAACATAAAACAGTTAAAAAATTAGAGTTACATTATAGTCCTGCTTTTTATCTATTTAGTAAATATAATTTCTTTAAACATTGCCATATGTTGACCGACATATTAACATTCTAGAATAGTGAATCATTAACTTACATTATATTTCATTCCCAATTGAAAATGTAAGTTTTGAATTATTGTGATTTATGCAAACATATCACTTCCTTAAATGATAACCCATTCATTGATGAAAACATGATAAACAAACACAATACTTTTAAACAAGGTTTACGAGAGCTTTGCTAAACACAAATAAGTTGATATTATTTTACAGACAAGACATGAATACAATACATGAAAAGCATTCAATCAAATAATACAGGTGGAACATTATGAATTAACAGATGCTAATTTATAATAGCCATCCATATCCAACATTTCTAACCAAACGATCGTATGCTTTTTAAACTGCCTAAACATCTGCAAGTTAAAAGATTTAACAAACATTTAGTAATTTACAACTTTTCAATTCAGTATAAGTTTTGATGTGGGTAAACATCTTATGTTGGAGATAAAACATATGACATGAGCAAAAGGGTAGTGTATTTTGGTAAAACTTAGCCTTGATAAAACATTGGTATGTCAGGAAAATAAAAAATAAAGACCTTTGTGGAAGTTCAGATTTTGCATTTATCATAGCACCATCAACTATCATGGTAGCCTTAGGTGCAGCAGCATAAAAAACTAGACCAAGCTGGTAATAACCAATTGAAGTAGCTTGGAACCATGCAAGATTAACTAAAATTCCATATGTGCTTGGAAATGGGTTCGTATGTGTTCTCAACCAGCTTATAACAGGTAAAATAGTCGCTTCAAGTCCGACTTTACATACTAGACACAACTGTGCATTTAGTTCAGCAACAAGTCGATACAATGTTATTGAAGGTATTGACTGTAGATAAAGACAGTGTCACATTATCATATGAAAACTAGATTACAAACGGTTCTTTATATTATTTATACAGTAGCTAACCTGACCCATGAGGCTAGTAAGGACATTTGTCACTATGAAGTGAAACGGGTGACACATAACTTCCATCACCTCCGAAGAGTAAACACAAAGGGAACCTTTGATGTAGACAAGGGAAAGTTCGTCTCTCTTTTCATCACCACTAAGATAAAAATCCACGTATGCTAACACTAGATCTGGCGTTGCTGCCACCTATCTAACATGATATAGTTGTATGTAAAAATGAAGAAATATTATCTCCCAAGAATCAGTTAGAAATGATAAATTCTATGATAATACCTCAAGCCCTTCATATAAATCACGTGAACATCATGATCTTAGGCATGCATGATCATACTCAGACCACACAAATTCACGAAGTAGTTTAATTTCTTTCTTCTGTGCCATTATTGCCAAGGTAATGCAAGAGGGTATGCAGCAGCATAAAAGATGTTGTATATTAATCCTTCCCACCATTGATAACTAGCTAAGGCATTGATTTTATCAATTAATCTGTTATATGCATCTTCATAATTGTAATTCAGCTCCCACAAAATCTCAACTCCTACAGACAAACCGGCCGAATTAAAAGATATTTTATAACAGGAGATTAAATTTATACACAAAGAAGAAAATAGAAGGCCCAATTAAGAGTGAAAACTAGTAAATAACTACAAAGGAAAAAAACATACACAATCTCCATTACTTCAATAGTTGGCGAGTGTGGAAGATGCCATGGTTCACTAAATGTATTTGGACCAATAAAATACATTCCGTGAGCATGGTTTCGTGACTCTTCATTCCTATTGGTTTCCAGTACCTAAATGCAGGATTATAAGGTATCAAGAGTCAAGACAATGTCTAATAAGGCTAGGAAAACATTAAGATAATATCATGCTAGAGACCCGCAAAAATACCTCATTTAATGATTCCAAGAATGGGAATGAATGACCAATCCGTGAACCCTGCTGAGTCGGAGTTGGTGTAGCTAAATCAGCCATGCAAAAAAGTTTCATCCTTACAACACTTAATACTACAGCTAACAATACAAGTAGACTAATAAGAAGAAAACCAAATAACCAAGGTCCACCAAAAGTATACATTAACATCACTTGGGGCTTCAGTAACATCACTTGGTTAAATATGATACTGTTCAAATACACACTTATAAGGACAAGGGGCTTCAGTAACATCACTTGGTTAAATATACATGCTAATTAATATTTAAAACCCTTTCATGAGACATAACTATGTATTGTAATAATATAATATTATACTAGTCTTCGGTGTAGCTGTTTTGATGTTAAAATAGTGGAGTGGACCTTTATTTCTGTAAGTCTTCTTGTACACAGATACATTCGTTTGTAATTTTTAAATTTGATTAAAGAAACTGAAAAAAGTGTATGCTTTTTAGGCACCTTCAATTATTATTATTTGAAAATAAAAAGGCCCTTATATGTCACAGGACCCATTAAAAACAATTTACACAAATGATACAACTGCTCAAGCAATTTACATCCACAAGAACTCAGCCACAAACCAAAAGGAATTCAGGCTAAACTATAAACTCAATCGGATATGATACATAGTGATTTTGAACTCAATGAAAATAATTTTAAGAATAAAAACCTCAACAGTTTTGCCAAGTTTAGCCAATTAAACAGGGATTCAACGTGCATAAAAAGCCAGCGAGAGAGATGCTCGATCGAGTTCCAACACAGAGGATAAAGGAAGATGCGATTTCTAGAGCAGGCGAATTGAAATCAAAATGGATAGGAGGGAAAATGAAAACTGATGAAGAGGGAGATGAATTGTTAATAGAGGGGGAACTTGAATTTTTTTCTCCTAAGTATATGTGAGTTGGTGGCAAACCAAAATAAACGTACTTGACTACTTTTTTCATCATTTAACCCTAGAAATAACTCTTGGAAAATATATTCAATAGCATTGAAGGTTCGATCGCTGACAATTCATGCTGTCAAAACCTCATTTTATTGTAGTGAGAGGTAGGGTCGAAGTTCCCAAAGCTTTCTGCATCTGCTCAATCACACTAGGAGGGCTCGAGATGACAATGCGAGAGAGGGGATCAATCCTAGAGGTAGTCTTCTGAGATTAAGCAAGAGGAACTTTGATAGTTGGACTCTCCAGGGATTTATCAATGTCAACAAACTCCCCTCCTCTCATGGTGGAGAATCAGGAACTTCTATAATCTTAGCTGTCTTAGAGGATGGCCCCACCACAGCCGCTTTTTCCAATTTTCTTTTGGCGGCCATTTTCGACCTTGCTACAGCATAAGAGAAAGATGAAGCATGAGAAGTAGAAGTAGGGAGAGCTAGATCACTTGTAGGTTGTTCAAACTGAGGAGAAGTTGCGGAAAATTCAAATATATTATAAGTTATTAAGGTAATTTGAGAAGTAACGTAGCAATAAATGACAAGTACTACTTTTAAGCTTATCAGAGTGATCAAGACAAATTGGTAACATCCGAGAGAATCAGATATCCTAAAGAAAGTAAGCGTTTTCTCTAAGATGTATGTTGGATAAGAGGAGGTTGGCCAAGTGCCCTCTGACCAGCTAGTAGAAGGGATTGCTTATGTAAACTGGAGGGGTTCAACAGAATTAGCCTGTTTCCGATCTTGCTTGAAGCGTCGATCGGTAACTTTACTATTTCCCTATTTTCTTCATTTATCTCTTTAACAAAAGCACCTGACAAAGAAGCATAGATTAGAAAAGGAAAATATTAAATGAAAAAGAAAGTCTGAGATCAACTTACGGGGAAGAGAAAACAAGACTAATATTGGGAAAACACTTAACAAAGAAAAACTATATTTCCAGTCCTTAAATTTGTTCACCCCCTTAATATTAGCTCCGTGGAGGGGATTGGCTCTGATGATTTGATAGTTCAAGTTGCTACGGTTAACCAATCGAACAAGATAATTCAGCACTTCTGCATTAAGAGAAGGAATGCCAGACCCAAGGCCATGATCTCCAACGATAGAACGTAGGTACACACATTGGGAGATAGTTGTATAGGAGCAACACCCAGATAGGTCAGAAACTTGGATAAGAAGTCCGGGAAGGGAAAGAATCCTCCATGTCGAATATTGATTGCTGTGTAGGCAAAGTACCCTTCGAACTGTGAATGGTGTTATTTCTAGAAGGGGGAATGGCTCCCACTCTAGAGATGCCAAAGTCATTGAGAATCACATCCACCTCATCCTGGGTGGATATTATGGAATGTTTGGAGTTGGCTTCAATCTTCTTTGGTGAACTCATGATTTTGCAAGGTGAAATCATTTTAGTTAGAAATTATAGTATGTTATGAAATTAACATTCTTTCAAAAAAAAAGTTGGAAACCTATTGCATCAATTAGAATACCAAAAAAAAACCTAAAATTACATACTCTTAAAAGAATGTTGAAGTTAGAAAAATAAATTTTATTAAGCTTTCGATGGAGCCAAAAGGGAAAGTAGAAAATAACTCCCAACAAATACCCTTCAACAATGTTCAAAGCTCATGAAAAATTATTTTATTAAAAGAAAGTAGTTGAAACTTACACAAAAAATTTGAATAAGATACATACTACAAACATTCAATAAACAAGACAAAAGGACATTTCGACAGTGACGCAAGCCATTAACCTAAACTTTTTAAGGGAATATGAATACTGTCGAAACCTTACATGCCAATTAAGTCGAAAGGTTTTGAGCTTGGATCATATTTATAAAATGAAAGGACTTGGGACATTTCAACAATGTTTGTAAAAGATGATGTTCGAATCTCAGTTAGTTACAAAAGGTTTTAACAGAGTCGAAAAGGGGAACAAGTTTTGAAAGCAAACCAACAACAAAACTTGAATCAATATAGAAGGATCGACTAAATCAAATGTTTGATTTGATTTATGACTTATGCAAAGTATGTTTTCTTAAGTCTAAATTATAAAATATATAAATTAAGTATGAACTAAAGGTTTTGAAACATATAAAACAAAGACTATGCTTTCGAAAGTATGTGTTAAATAATTATTTAATAAGACACATTAGCCAACTTCTTCGAAAGGTTTCAAAATACGCTAAAGTACAATTTTGCTTTCGAAGAGGTCCACTTCCTTTTATCTACACAACCTTTCGACAAGGACAACTAAATGAGGCACTAGAAAACCTTTTGACCCAATCAAAAGAGATTAAAAAAGTAAAACCAAAATTGCCACCTTAATGCCTTTTGAAGGGGTGGAAAGGAAAAATTTTAGCAGAAAATTTTGATTCATACAGCTCAGAACTTCTCTGCGTAGTAAGTAGAAACCTCCTTCTTCCCCAATTCAAATTTTAACCTAGAATTTTTTTTAAAAATCAATCAATAAAAAAATGGATTCGATGCGAATTTACCTTTTGTAATTGCGAAATCTTTGAGATGAAAACTCGAATTCTTTAAAAAAATAGCAAAATCCAAATCAGATTGGTTTGGTATGAAAATTAACAAGAAAACAAATCAAAGCAAGTCATAAAAATAAATTATAGCATGCTTTCAAACAAATAAGAATCTAGATGTTTTTTGTTAAATCAAAGCAGAAATTTAGATCCAAACACGATGGATTGTTTAAAACGATGATAATAATAATATACCAAAATTCACCATGAAAAGTAAATTTGAGAAACAAGATAATAAAATCTTGCTTTGGATTTAGATTTCTGCAGTTGGAAATGGAAAACATTTGAGAATTTGGAAACTTAGATTCATGCTGTAAATTTCTTTGCTTTCAAATAAGTGAAAGAGAGGAAGAAGAGAGCCTGCTTTATAAGAAAAGTTAGTGTAAACAGCAAGCCATATGATCATATTTAAATGGATGGTTGGGATTTGCATCTAAATGTGAAAAGGTGGGAAATACAATAGGTTTCAAAAGAGTTGACTTGGAAAGTCAAGAGCATTCCTTTACAGTGGGGCAAACGTTATTACCAAATACTATTTCAACGTTGTTGAAACCAAAATGAAAAGAGGAGAAAGAAGAACAAGGGATAATTGCAAAGGAATGCTACAGTGAAAAGTCAGATGTGTTACAAACTTTCGAGGGGTTGGTGTGGTCGAAAGCTCCCTTTTGCGTCAATATATACCTTTCAAAACAGACGCATATGTCTACAAGAAGACATTTCAAATAAGAGGGAGTACATTTTAAAGGCAGTATGCATGGCAAACCTTTTGAAATGAAATGTTTTTCCTTTATTCAAACTACTCAGAAAGATGCATTCATTAGAACAACCCTTTCGAAAGCATAATCAAGCCTTTTAAACCGGTTCGAAGCCTTTAACATCTAGGGAAGGTTCCATATTAAGTTGCAAGCATGCATTCGAATACAGCTACCGCGTTGAAACCATCAAAACCATTAAAACTCTAGAGAAGAAACTATCGACATAGTCAAAAGCTCTTACTCCTACACACTTGCAACAAAAAAGCAACACCAAGGAGACGATACGTCAACCCTTTGTAAGAAGATGGAAGTATTCAAACCCAATCGAGAGCAGTGTAGAGGGATGCCTAAGTGTGGAAGGAGGCAGAAGGTATATAAAGCCACCCGTCGACCAGGTCGAAGGATTTGAGTCGAACGGTTCCAACCCACATCTATAAATAAGACCCTAGGGGTCTTGTTTAAGCGATTCGAATTTCATTCACTCTACTCTTGTACTTTCTTGCAATTGTAAACTAGTACCCTAATTTGGGAATATAATTAGGAAAATTGATTATTGTGTACATCATTAGTAAATGAAAATTGATTCTCATGTTTTGGTTATGCTAATGTTGAGAAATTTCTACTGAATTTGATTATGTTCTGCCTATACCAACTTCGGTGAAAGATTCCTTCCGGTTGAGTCCCCACTCCATACTTAGCCTAAAACACATAGATTCTAGCTCTAAACCATAAATCTCCTAAAGCTTACCTTCCAAGTTAGCCGAAACCATAACTTGGCCAAAATCCCCAAGCTTAACAATCCATGCCAAAGTCATCAAATAAGTAATCTTTCGACCGGGTTGAAACCCATCAATTCCTCCTATATCCTTAAACATCAGAGTAAACCTTTAAGTTACTAAAACCAGTTCAAAAGGAAGGATTCGATAAAACTCTAGATCTACTCACCTACTTCAAAAAGTGATGAAAAGAGGATTGAGGTGTTTCAACGAAGTCGAAAGTTCACCATTAAGGAATTCCATCTACTACAACCCATTCGAAGGGTAGACCAAAAGAAATAGAAAGGTGCAAAACTATTCTTATCAAGTTGAAAGGTGGATTAATTGGGACAACTATATCCAAAGTACTACTTTGGGTGTTTACAAGTTTTCTTTTTCGCACTTTCTAGAGGTGAGTGGTTTTATATTTATATGTAATTTAGTTTATTAATATCCTATTTGATCTGGAATTAGTTTAGGTTAAATCAGAAGTATTGTTTATCTAATAATTAGAATAGATAAGAAACTAAGTAAGAATTTAACCTATTTGAGTATGTTCTTGTCTATATAAAACTGGATAGTGTAAATCTATTGGATAAAAATCAATTTAGGTTTAATACTCCTTTTGTTAAATTGAATATAGACTGATACATCAATTTCCTATTAATACTATACCTGATTTAATTCGTTTTGATGACAAATATGCTTATGAAATTATTATAATTTAAAGTTAAAAACAATATGGATTGTGGAAGGACAAAATAGTGTTCCTTGTAATTAACACTTTACTTCAATTAAAAGTTTATATCTAACTAAACCCAAAAAAACAAAAAAACTACGACGGGTCGATAGGAAGCGGCTGACTGCTCCAATGACCAATGGTCGATCGGTTAATGTGTTACAAGCGAGATTAAAGATTGGCCTAAGGTCTAATTTATAAGAGAGTGTGTGTGTATTACATAAATGTTAGTATAAGTAGGGAAATTAGTTCTACACATTTACGATTCTCGGACGATGCAAGATTGAATAGGTGTGTACATGGGAATGAAGCCTGTATTCTACTTATTTAGTTGGGTTGATATTTGACTAGGGCGATTCTGTCACAAATTGCACTTACAGAAGGTTCTACGGTGTAGATGCACACTGACAATGATGCTGGTAGAAGTGTATGACTTAGCACTAACATGAGTTCATTGTTACGTACGGCCAAGCGTATGTGATACTGTGTTGTTGATGAATCCTGACATGGTGCGATAAAGACATTACATTACCATTGAGAGGTAGACATGGATGCAATGATCATGGGATGTCTTTGTTGCGAGTTGGTATTATGGACCCCCACTCAATGCAAAAGTTGTAATTTGGTAATATAGTCCAAGGTAGGTATTATAGGTGATCCTATGTTGGAGTAGTTTTAGTTGCTATTAGCTGAACCATAGTTATTTCGTGGTTCGATTAGTTGTTCGATTCTAAGTATAAGCCTTCAATAGATGTTGGTGAGGGTGTATTTAGAGTTGTATCTCAAGGTTTATGAAACCTACTTTAGTAAGTAGTTCTTAAACACAAGTGGAATGTCCTAAGTCACATAGAGTATTAATGAAGTTATTTGCACATGGTCACCAAATAGTAATGCTATAATTCATTCACCAGACTTTTGCTTAACTGACTCTTTTACTCTCTTTTTCCCCCACCAAAGAAGGACATGGCAGTAGGTGATGGGCCAGGGATTAGTACGTGGAAAGGCAGGCTTGGCACTGGAGTCGCTTTTTATTATTTTGCAGTACTCTTCATATAACTATTTATCATACTTAGTATTTATCAAACATATGTTGTATTTCTGTAAACTTTGGGTTATAGCTACATATAATTTAAGACTATGTATTCTGGGATATTTTCTGTATTTCTATTTTGCTGCCTTCTATTGTGAGATTTGAAAGTGTATAATGTCTTAGATTTTATCCTTATGATTCTTGCATCTGCAATGCTAATAAATCGATAGCTCGTACTTCTTGGCACCAACGTAAGTTCGAAAGTCCCCCTAGGCTTTAGATCGGTGTGTTGGGCGGTGCAGATTGTCACACTCAGTATCAGAGTCTATGTTTAACTTTTTTAGAGATTAGCAGCGTAAGGGAACGTATTTGAGAAGTTTTGGAAAAAATGTTTTTCAAATTGATTTTGAAAAAGGTTTTCCAAATGGATTTCTAAAAGTATATATATGTATAGATTAAATTTTTTTCAAAGGAACTGTGTGTATGTATGTATATAGCTTTCCCCTTATTCTTGGCAATATTATCTATTGAAATTTGCTAATAATTCCTAAATCATAAATAGAGATGATGAGGATTCTATTGTCGTGACTTAGGTGATGTTGCTGAGATTCCAAGCGTAAATGTCCCGATTTGGTTCCAACGATATCTGCAAGCGAGAGGACAAGCCGAGCTTAACCCTAACAGGTAACCCACATAACAAGCACTGGTGTAGTTCTTACCCATCCACCTGCCTTCGATTTTCCCAAGCTATGAAAGGACTTTGCAAGTCTAGGAAGGAAGCCATATATGGGGACTGAGTCGTATGTAATCTATTTATATACAAATAAAAAAACAAAATTTTTGAAAGACAATCCTAAGGAAAATAGTTTAGGAAGTATAGATCAGTTGTAGAAACAAAAAATCAACTAAATAAATGAGTAATGTAGCATTTATTTCAATCAATGAACCAAAAAATTAAAAAAGAATCATTATTTGATGATTCATAGATCCTTGCCATGCAAGAAGAACTAAATCGAGTAACTAAAAATGATGTTTGGGAATTAGTTCCACGACTAGAAAGTCAATCTATAATTGGAACTATATGGATTTATAGGATAAATTAAATGAACAAGGAGAGATCATAAGAAATAAAGCATGTTTAGTTGCACAAGGTTATAGCCAAGAAGAAGGAATAGATTTTTATGAGACCTTTGCTTCTGTTGCCATATAAAAAGCCATAAGAATCCTACTCCCTTTTGCAAATCATAATAATTTTAAGTTATTTCAAATAGATGTCAAAGGTACATTTCTAAATAGATGTATTAAATAAAATGTATATGTTGAACAACCCTCACTTTTTGAAGACAAAAAACTCCCTAATCATGTTTACAAATTAAAAAGGCACCATAAGGTTTAAGGCAAGCGCCTAGAGCTTTGTATAAAAGACTCAAATCATACAAAATACAATCTAATTTTGAAATAGGTAAAGTAGATCCTACGTTATTCATAAAAGGAATTAGAAATGATATTCAACATATACAAATATATGTAGACAATATAATTTTTGGGTCAACACATGAACAACTAAATAATAAATTTGCTTATATAATGGCCAAAGAATTTGAAACGATTTACATGAGAGAATTAAAGTTTTTTTCTAGGCTTACAAATTAGACAATTAAACAACTGTAAATTTATGAGTCAAGAAAAGTACGTTAAAGAATAAGTAAAAAAAATTGGAATGTCTAACACAAGTAGTAAACCAATACCCATGGAAATTAGTGAGAAACTTAATGAAGAAGACAATTCAAAAGACATTAAGCAAAAACTACATAGAGATATGATATGATCTTTACTCTATATCAAAGAAAGTAGACTAGATATCATGCATAGTGTACGTCTATTTGCAAGATATCAAGCATACCCTAAGGAGACGCATCTTAAACCTGTAAAATATATATGAAGATATGTGTAAGGACTTGCCTTTCATTCCATAGAAAGACGCATCATTAAGAAGAAAGAAAGGGATATAAAAGAGAAGAAAGGAAAGAAAGAAACAGACAACATCAGAATCTCACAGCGGAACGAATAAATTATATTATATCACATAAAACTTTACATAGTATCATATACATCAGAGTTAAACAGCTAATACAACAGAAACTAGACAGTTATAAACATCTGTCTAGCAATTACAATTCAAGTATATCAGAGAAAACAGATACAACTCAAACACAGCGGAACCACTATATATATATCTACACGCTGAAGCCTCCTGCTCCATTATCTCCTCCAGAACTCGTCAAAGAAATCCTGAAACACTTGACTACTCATACGTAATATGAGTACCCAAGAGTTTAATAAAATAGAAAATAAACACTCAGGTCAGACAGGGGTCTAGTGTGAGTAAACGGGGTTTAAAAGTTGTTTAACTTTAGAAAATCCTTTGAAAACAAAAGGTATCAAGTAAGACTTCTCACACATAAACATGGAAAAGTTTTTACCTTACGTTAGCCAAAACATTTGATAGGAAATCCAGTGATATTATAATAGTGTCTAGGGTTTTCAAAATAAATACAGAAATAGCTGGAATGCTTACATCTCACGTTCTAATATAGTTGGGCATAATCCAAACCGTACAGGCACTTATTGGATTATGGATTCCATCAATGGCAGGGCTGTCCGTCACAGTACGTGGCCTAGATCACCGTACCGAGGAGTACGCCCGCTCCCCTGCAACACAAAGCCAGAACCATTCCTTACTGAACAGTTCCGAACATGACCACCCCGCAGATTGGCCGTTGCCAACTGCCACACAGCCGAAATATAAAGGGACGTCTAGACAGGGGTAAATCTTGCTCTCCAGTGGGAGCTACCCACGAAGCCTTGCTGCACCTCCCCTGTTTTAGCCATTCCCGGTTGATGAGGCTTGAGGCTACGATTACCTTTATAGGACACATCAATCTTAGAATGCTCATCGTCCACCTGATGTTCTGAAAGCATTCAATCCATACAAGTTTGTTCCGGGTTCGAACGAAACCGAAGGCACTATCTCGTTGCACTCATTTGGAATCACCCTCAGAGTCAACGACCATAGCCCTTGCACTCTAAATCACCATCTCGAACCTATAAGTACTATTCCGTCAAACTCATTACGGAATCACCCACAGAGTTATACTGACGTATGTTCTAACACCTCGAGTCTTCACTTGCTCCACTTGGATTAACGACCTAACGTTTAATTGGAATCGATGTGGTTTTTGGAATTCCAAATTTGGAAATCCGATCTCGATCTCATCGAAACCAAACACCATTTTAATGTCCAAGTTGTACTTAAGGGTTTTAAACAATTAACTCATTTCATTATTATCCATTTCACACAGATAGATAAATTACATATCACAATAGATAATCACATTCATATCATAAACAGATAATCTATATCATCATCACAAACAGATAATCATCATAACCAGATAATCCATCATAAACCATCATACTTTAACCAAGCATCCATATCATACAGATACAACTCATCTCATTATTGAGATCACAACCATTCAATCAATAAAATCCATAAGCAATGATTTATTAACCATCAATTATAATTAATTTAAAATAAATTAAATGAATTACTTCTATCTCTAATTAATTTAAAATAAATTAAATTAATTACTCATCTATAAATCCTGCTTAATATCCATTAATTAATTACCCAGTTAATTAATCACTTCTTAAGTATTCAACTTGATTAAACACGTTTGATTAATCATTTACTAATTACAATAAGTAATTAGTCTTCAATTAATTTCATAAATTAATTAACCTTAATCATAAGTAATTAACATTTAATTACTTCATTAATTAATTAATTAATTATTACTTAATTAAAGAATCATTAATTACATCATTAATTATAATAATTAATGATCTCTAATATTTAAATAAATTACTTAATTAAAATTAATTACATTAGTAATTAATCTAATTATTAATCACCTTGATTAATATTCAATTCAGTAATTAACTATCTCTAATTACTCATTTACAAATCAATTATCCAATAATTAATTATCTTTATTAATTAATTCCTTAATTAATTACAAAGTAATTATCCAAATTACTTAATTAAAATAAATCACCTTCCACTAATTACATTCCAGTAATTTATCATTCATTACTTCTCTAAGTAATCCTGCTCCATTAATTACATTAAGTAATTACACTCATAAAATCTTCAAATGATTTACTTAAATTAATTAACTTAAAAAAAATCACAATATCAAAATTAATTACAATAAGTAAATAATTCCTTAATTACTTTTATCATGTAATTATATTTAACAAATTATAATTGATTATATTCAATTAATAAATCTAGTTAATTATCAAAATTAATTACATTAATTAATTACTTAATTATCCTTAGATAATTATCATTATTAATTAACAACATCTTCATTAACTACTTACTTAAGAAATTTATCTTAAATAATCATCAATTAATCATCTTTAATTAAAAAATTTATCCAAATAATTATTTAAAATAAATAAATAAGTAAATTCTTAAATAATTTCCAAAATAATTCATTTACTTATTAATGACTTTATTTACATTCAAAATGTATTTAAATAATACATTTCTAAAATTTAATTCAGATTTTATTTTAAAATTTAAAGATTTCAAAATGTTTAACCATTTTAAATATTATCCAAATTTTAAATAAACTTAAAATCCTTGAAATAAAAATAAATGTTAAAGAACATTCATTACTTAAATATAAAAGAAAAATTTAAAACAAAATTTCTTAATTAAAATAAATCAAGCTTTGAAAATAAATTGATTATTTTAACTTTCAAATTTAAGTTAACATTTCATAACTTTAGTTCAAATATATATAAAAAAATCTTTCAAATTTAAACTTATTTGGAATCAAATTTATTTTTAAATCTTCTTGAAAACATTTGAATTTGTCCATTATTTAAAAACTTACAAAACTGTTTTGAATCAAAATCTGGTTTTCAAAGTAAACCGGAAACTATATTTAAACTTGATTCAAAACTAAACTTAAATCTTGTTTAAATTTTAAAATTTTCATTTTTGAAAACTTTGAATTCAAAATTTCATTTGAATTCCGATTTAACTTACATTTGAATCAAATTTCTGCTTTAAAATATGAATTTCATTCAAATTCAAAAAACTGCATATCTTCAGGTTTTAACCTTGTAACTACATTAACCCGAGAAACCTCCTTTCCCACTTCGAGTTTCCAACCCACTAGCTTCGAGACAAAATCAAAAACACCCGAGTATTACTTCGAGTCAATTACCCTGCATAACCCCCAAATGTTCACCAGATTTCAAACATGTACGGTGCATATGCATCGTCACCTTGGCGAACTCCAACCACTCTAACCTACTTCTACAAGTCGCCGACCATCTCCTTACAAGCTTACGACCATCAGAAAACCTACTGTAGTTCGAATTCAAATTTTCAGAAATCAACCACAACCTGGAAAAACCATCTGCACCACATACCCCAACCTGTCAACGCCGAGGAAACCCACCTCCGACCACCATCGTTGATGCGACTCTGGCCATAACTCTATCTACGTCCCCTCTGTAACTTCCCAAAACCCTACCTCACTCGATGCGTCACAGAAAAATCAATAGGCTACTAAAACCCGACCACTCCAATTAAGGCTAGAACCTGGAAATCACACTTGCCATCGCCACCACCCACTGAAATAAACTTCTGACAATTTTCCCCTACTACCCCATCTGTATTCCACCTCCAGAAAAACCCACAGCCTCCATAATCAACTAGATCATCAAACAAAACCAAAAACCCCAATTCTGTTCAATACAGAAATGCGAACACCACAGTCAATTTAAAAAAAATGTGAAATTTGTTTTAAAATTACTGATTTTTAACATACATTCATGTTATAAACTTGTTTAAATAATTAATGATGATTGATATCCTTGTTTTATTGAAAAATGTTTACTGAAGTATTTGTTTCAGAGGTAACAGACTTTCAATACAACTAAATTATGATTTAATCAAAATTTTATACTGAGCAACCTTCTTTATTATCATAACAAATCCTAATTGAAATAAATTCAAGAGGTATTTGGTTTTCCCTATTTAAATTTTAAGTTTTATAAACAGAATCAAGTATACAGTTTCATGTAAACTTATATATATATATATATATATATATATTTATACATTTTCACGCACAGTATTTATCAAAATAGAAATTTAGACAAGCATGCTCATTCCTAAATATTTACAGGCATCAGAAAATTTTAAACCTCTTTGCACTGTGAGGTTAATCACTTCCAAAAGAAACAGAGAAGTTCTCATCCAATCAGTTTAAATTTATGTGAACTAGAACTTTATTTCTGGAAATTGCATTTAGCTTTGATTTTTAAAGAAAACTGTTTTTAAAATAAGAAGTTTACTCACAAGTTTTATTGAAGATGCAGAGACCAAATTCCAGAGATGCAATTGCATTATTCCTGGAACCTGCATATTGAACTTGCATGCAGAAATCTGGGCTTGCATTAGCTAGTTGAAGTTGCTTTTACTTGATGATGTAAATTGTTTGAACATGCATGCAGACCCTTATCCTCATATGCTCAGATTTTAAATTGAACTTCACTTGCTTGAGTTTGAGGTTGAAGATTACTTTTAGATTGCAGATTTGGGTTTTGAATTTGCAGATTTTTTTGATTGCAGATTTGAAGTTTGATTTTGCAGAATTTTGAGTAAATAGGTTTTGCAGATTTTAATTTGTATTTGTTTTCTGTAAAAATTTGATTGAATCTTGGGTTTTGATTTTTATTTAGAATCTGATTTTCAGATTTCGTTTTGAAGAGAATTTTTTTAACTAATGAATTTACTAAGTTTTCTTATCAATAAAATTTAAATAAAAAGTTTTAAAATAATGCCACTTGTTATGTTAAGATGTAGATAAATTTACAAGTGTCCACTTTATGGTTTAAGAGTTTAACACATATGCATTTTAATATTTAAAAGCAATTTCTTAATTTATAAAGGTTTTTTAAATCTCTTCTAAAACCATTACTAATTTTAATTTAAGATGTTTTAGATGTTTATTAACATTTAGTCTTTAAATAGTTACATATACATTACCTTTATAAAATTACCCAATTTAAATATTTACTTGAAATTTTTTAAATAATATTTTAAAGCTAATTTTCAAAAGAGAAAATTTTAAAAAGAATAAGAATGTTAAATTCAATTTTATTCATAATGTATTTTAAATCAAAATACTATACTCTAATATGAATGAATTAAATCTTATTTCAAAAGAAAAACAATTTCCTTTGAAATAAAAAAAATAATTTTTTATTATAAAATAAAATTTAAACTATATTTATTTTTATAAACAAAATAAATACTTACTTATATTTCTTTGATAATGTAAGAAAGACTTTTAAATTTACCTTTGAAAAGTTTTCAATACTAATTTTAAATCAAATTAACAAATTTACAATTTATACATTTATATATATATATATAAATGGAAAATATTCTTTATTAAATTTAAATTTAAATTAAAACCCAATCCTCTATTTACAATGTATAAACATTTATACATTACAAATAAAATACCTTTAAATCAGTTTAGAAAAATAATTTTATTATCTAAATATTTTTAACATTTGAAAACAATAAGATTCTCAATTTAAATTATTATTATTATAAATTTTGAAAAGAATATCATTTGACAAATTAAACAATTATTAATCTTCAAAAGAAAATTCATGTTTGAATTAAATTATTAAATCAATATTTCACATTTTAAAATAATTATAAATGAAATTATTAAATAAATATTGCCTAAATTTCCGGGACATCACATTCCTCCCCTCTTAAAAGAATTTCGTCCCCGAAATTTAAAAGCAAAGGTAATTTAATAATCCCATATAGATTTAAATTTAAAAGTAGCAAACATATGCTATCAACCAAATACTAGTAACCATAGCAACCAATTCAAACAAACAATTCTAATTATCCACACAAAATTCTGGATAGAATTCCTAGAGTTTCCCAGGTACAAACACCGGGACACTCGCTCTACAGAATCTAAACTAACTACACCACTCAGATCTAGAGCTCCTATATATCTAGATCTACAAATCTAAACAGAGAACCGGACCACAGACAAGTCCTGATCAACTTCCAAATCTCCCAGAACTACTGAGTCTAAAACCAGGGATAGACCATACACGTCCTCCCTCAGAGATACGTGAAAAAAAAACAAATTCCAGCCATCTGAACTGGAAATTCAATCCTATAGACCAAACACTCAACCCTTAAGAGAACACAGAAAAATCCAATACTCATATCCACAAATCTCTCATGTCGATCCTGGGTTGCCTTCAACCTTCTAGATCAATCAAATCTACCACACAAACTCTATTACACAAATATCAGAAGACTTCAAACATACTATTCTTATCCGGAAAACAAAACAGATGTACAAAACAATCAAGCCTCCAGATCCAAAATAAATTTCCTGTAGAAATCCTCTGATCCAAGACAAAACTCAGATTCCCAATGAATCGGTTGTTGCTTCTATTCTGGAATAGCTGCCACCATGCTTCTGCTGCACAACTCTGATTTGAGAATGCTGTTGATGAACACAAGCACCAACTTGATCATCAAATTCCATAAAATCTCAGTGACCTATCCGATTCGGTCACAAATATCTCAGCAAAAATTCTGCCAGAAACGAGATTCGATCAATCCTGCCAGCTTAAACAGATCTCTCTCTCAAAGAACCTCCTACTATGCTGAACGACCAGTAAAGCTCCAAGAACCAAGCCGAAACAGAACTCAATCTCTCGATATGGCTGCATATCTTAACTCCTTCGAAGACATCCAGAAAATCAAACCACTTCGATAACTCTAACATCTTCTAGAGATGCTTAAATCCAAACAAAGATCATTTAGAGAACTTCCGAACCATCGCAAGTCACTTTTGCGATTCCACTCAGTTCAGATCCCAAGAAATCGTTCTCACTTCAACAAGCAGAACATCTAAAACCTTCTATCCAAAAGAAGAACTAGTGGTCCACCTCCAACTACAAACATCATACCCATCTGGGCTTCCAGAAGAAATGGACAAGCTCCACCATCTGCCCGGCCTACTGACAAAAGAATCACAGAGACTTCTGAACCATCGAAGAAACAGGCCACTCACTGCTGCTACTGCTGCCAAAAACTTCCTGTTTGCGTAAAAAATGGCCACAAACACCCAATACCGTGAAAGCACCAGTGTATGAATATAAGTCAGCGATATTCAAACACAAATCACAGATCTCAGCAAATAACTCAAATACGTTTGCACAAAAGATGGGCAAAAAACTCCAAGTCGTATGATTTAGTTGATTTTATGTTGTTCGTAGTGATTTAGGTGGTTTATGCAAATGCGTAAAAAGCAGGGACTAAACTGTAAAAGACACACAGATTTATAGTGGTTCGGCCAGAATGTGCCTACGTCCACTTTATATGTTATTCTCCTTTTCCGATCCGATTACAAGTACAAAGCTTGTAGTACAAGTGTATGAAAGTTGTTTGAAAGTTCCTTCCCGGTTTGAGCTCTCAAACTTGTCCGCCATTGTTGTACCCCTGCCCCTCTATTTATAGAGTGAGGCTGGGGGCAGGGGTCTTGGATGCATATAGCTGCTGGTGGGCCTGGGCTGCTGCAATCTGGCCTGGCACATCTGGTTCGGCATGGTCTTGGACCGGTGGTAGGTGGTGGGTGAGTTGGTTGGGCTAGGCACTAGAGTTGTTTGGTTCGGAGGAGTGCCGGTCCGGTGATGGATATGGTGGACCGGCAGTGGGTGGACCGGTAGTAGGAGAGAGTGGTTGGTCGGTCCGGTGAGGCTCTGGACCGGTGGAGGCTGGCTTTGGTTCGGTAGGAGGGGAAGTGGAGTTGGTTCGGTAGTGAGAGGGGAATGCCGAATGACCTTCACTTGGGAGTGCCGAATGACCTTCACTTGGGAGTGCCGAATGACCTTCACTTGGGAGTGCCGAATGGACTAAGGGAAGGCCGGATGTGATTTTACATTACACTACGGAATGTAACTTTAAACCCTTGATACCGAATGGAGTTTTATCCTTGAACCATGAGTGAAATCCCGACCTCCATCATTCCTTGTCGATATTCCGGTTTTGACCAAAAAATGGGATAACACTTTGCCCCCCAAAACATGCCTTGTGATAACAAGGCGTGTTTTGAATAGTTCCGAATCCAATATCCAAAGTTCATAGCCACATTGCCAGAGTAGATCATCCTTGACTGCTCCGAGTCGATATCCAGTTCCAAATCCAACAACCAAAGCTTGAGCCAATTCCATGTCCATCCGAACTCGACAACCGAGTCCCAAACCATCCTTATCCAATAGCCAACAACCGAATCCAGGACCTCTTTGGGTCGATGTCCAAATTTATAACCTCTCCGGGCTCTTGCCAAGCGCAATCCACACTTGACGGTCGTGATCCAGTGTCCCTGGGCGTTGAGCTAACCTCTCCGGGTTCTTGCCAAGCGTAGTCCACACTTGACGACCTTGGCCCAGTGTCCCTGGGCGCTGTATAATGCCATGGCTTAAGTCCTAAGCCGAATCCTGGTCTCTCCGGACCCTTGCCGAGCACAGTCCATACTCGACGACCTGAAAATAACAATTGATAATATAGGGCCTAAGTCCTAGGCCGAATCCTGGTCACTCCGGACCCTTGCCGAGCATAGTCCATACTCGACGACCTGAATGAGTCAATTTACCACGTTCGGGCAAAGAGACTCACCCCTTGCCAGGCATAATCCATACCCGACGACCGTTTATCAAAAATCAGATAAAAATCTAATCAAGATCCAATCCAAAATCCGAATACAGAATCCAAAATCAAAATCCAAATCCAAAACCAGAAAACCAAAAATCCAAATCGGCATCCAAAACCGAAAACAATCATCAAAGGAAAATCCAAATCGAAAAGCAGGAAAAAACTAGGAGCTCAATCCAAGCTCCAAAACCGAAAACCAAAAAGGAAAGCAGTGTCCAATCCAAAAGCAAAAGTTAAGTTTCACAAACTATAGCATTGCAGTTTATTGTCATTCAGAGCATGCCTAGGGGCTATCTCCGTCCCCGTACATGTGTAAATGACTTGGTTGCTTGCCAATAGTTTGCTACTTATTTCATATTAACCTGGTCAAGGGACGATCAACCGACCATCATTCCTGGGCCTCCCACCATCGTAGCTTGAGGTAGGCGGCGGTTGCTCCTGCCTCGCCGTTGCATTCCGCGGTCCAACATATTGCGGCAGTTGTCCATTCCTTACATGTTCCTCAATTATGTCCTTTAAGTGCCTGCAGCTGTTGGTGTCGTGCCCATCCAAATCATGAAAGAGACAGTGCCTTCCTGATGTCCTTTCCCGTTCTGTTGGTTCTCTCCTAGCCGGCCTCCGGTAGTGAAGGCGATTTCGAGTATTCAGGTATATCCGCTCCAGTGTCTCGTTCAATCCTGTGTATGTGGAAAACTTTGGATCCTTCCATTGCTTCCTAGCATTTCCAGAATCACTGTCCAACTTCCTTTTTCCTTTGTTTTTATCCGAACCATTGCTGGATGGTCCTCCCCCCTCAACCGCGTTAACCTTTTTCAGCTTTAAATCCGTACTCGCATCTTCTTGTCGAAGGAACCTTTCTGCCTCATGAAAAAATTCGTCGAGATTCCGTGGGGGATCTCGTATCAGAGATACCTTGAAATCCGAGTTCTCCCTGACTCCTGATACTGCTGCCATTAAAACCATCGATGGATCGGGCCGATCCACCGAAGCAACTGCGGCACTGAATCGAGTTAGAAAAGCTCTAAGCGATTCATCCATCCTTTGCCTTACCGACGTCAATGTCATCACATTCTTCGGTCTCTTGACATGAACCCGAAACTGTCCCAAAAACCTTTCCACCAATTCCCTCCAAGTCCTGATAGATCCTTCTTCCAGCTGCCTGAACCACATTGCAGCTAAGTCCGTCAAGTACAAAGGGAAGCATCGGGCCATCACCTCCTCCGATGCCCCCAGCACCTCCATGTGTCTGGTGTATCTCATCAAGTGATCCGTAGGGTCTTCCTTGCCATTGTATGCCTCCACGCTAGGTAGCTTGAACTTAGGTGGATTCTGAGCCATCCTTATTTCCCGGGTGAACGGACTCCTGTTTACTCCTTCCAAGTCTCCGTTGGTCAAACCACCTCGCACAGTCTTCCTGATTATATCTACCAATCCACCGTTATCTGTCGGGGGTTGCCCCCGAGGGAACTCCGGTACATACTCTTCGTGTGGCTCGTTAGCAGCAACGTTGGTTCTAGCCTGTTGAACTCCTTCCAAAGGTTCTCCTGTGTTGAATCCTGTGGGCCTGCCCCCAAGCCCTTGTTGATTGCCGCCTGGCTCCGTATCCTGTCCTTCATTGGGTTCCATAACCCTAGCTTCTTGTCCTGCATCCACAGCCGTTGTAGCTGTTCCTAGGTTCTGCATCCCTGCAACTCTCATTTGCTCCAAGAAAGTTTGCATCATTTCCTGTTGACTTTTCAGCAACCTCTCTTGCAGTGAATTTGTTATGGCTTCCATTTCATCCCGGGTTATATAGATCGAAGCCGGTCCTTCCTCACCTCCGGAGGATGCTTGTTGACTTCCTCCTTGTTGGCTTCTCTCAGCCCTTAGCCTTCTACTGTTTTGCCTAGTCATTGTCTTCCAAATCCAAACTTCTATCCGATGTAGTGGGAGCTGGTCCCTCTCAGTGAAAGCACCAAAATGTTTGCGTAAAAAATGGCCACAAACACCCAATACCGTGAAAGCACCAGTGTATGAATATAAGTCAGCGATATTCAAACACAAATCACAGATCTCAGCAAATAACTCAAATACGTTTGCACAAAAGATGGGCAAAAAACTCCAAGTCGTATGATTTAGTTGATTTTATGTTGTTCGTAGTGATTTAGGTGGTTTATGCAAATGCGTAAAAAGCAGGGACTAAACTGTAAAAGACACACAGATTTATAGTGGTTCGGCCAGAATGTGCCTACGTCCACTTTATATGTTATTCTCCTTTTCCGATCCGATTACAAGTACAAAGCTTGTAGTACAAGTGTATGAAAGTTGTTTGAAAGTTCCTTCCCGGTTTGAGCTCTCAAACTTGTCCGCCATTGTTGTACCCCTGCCCCTCTATTTATAGAGTGAGGCTGGGGGCAGGGGTCTTGGATGCATATAGCTGCTGGTGGGCCTGGGCTGCTGCAATCTGGCCTGGCACATCTGGTTCGGCATGGTCTTGGACCGGTGGTAGGTGGTGGGTGAGTTGGTTGGGCTAGGCACTAGAGTTGTTTGGTTCGGAGGAGTGCCGGTCCGGTGATGGATATGGTGGACCGGCAGTGGGTGGACCGGTAGTAGGAGAGAGTGGTTGGTCGGTCCGGTGAGGCTCTGGACCGGTGGAGGCTGGCTTTGGTTCGGTAGGAGGGGAAGTGGAGTTGGTTCGGTAGTGAGAGGGGAATGCCGAATGACCTTCACTTGGGAGTGCCGAATGACCTTCACTTGGGAGTGCCGAATGACCTTCACTTGGGAGTGCCGAATGGACTAAGGGAAGGCCGGATGTGATTTTACATTACACTACGGAATGTAACTTTAAACCCTTGATACCGAATGGAGTTTTATCCTTGAACCATGAGTGAAATCCCGACCTCCATCATTCCTTGTCGATATTCCGGTTTTGACCAAAAAATGGGATAACACTTCCTTATCCAAAAGCTCATCGAATCACAAAGCTACACCAGCCTCTTCAACATAGAGCCTTCAGCAGACAGATATCTCTCAGGAAACTCGATCTCAAACCAAACACAAAACACTCTGCCAAACTGAGTCTCAACTCAAATATAGACAGAACTCCTCCCTGAAGTTTCCAAGATACCATTGCTGGCTTCAGTACCCCCAACTGATCCATATTCAAGAAAATCCACTCACACGAGTGAAATCCAGCTTACAATTCAAAGATACACTCCGAATCTTGAAAAGATTTCCTTCAGAGATCGGTGAAATCCTTCACACCAAATTGCAGAACTACTCAAGATGTCCAAAACTGCTCTAGCAGATTCACCTCCAACCTCAAACATTCGGACTTCAATCATTGGTAGTTGTGTTACACACACCACTACCCTATCTACCTTTATTACTTATATTGGAAAACCTGAACAGGTAACCCAATCAGATAGGTAGATATATATATATATATATATATATATATATATATACACACACACATACATATATTCAAAATTACAGATACGCTCTCTCAAGATAGATACCACTCCAGAGTCTAGGTATTCGCTCAACCTAGAGCTCTGATACCACAATGTAACGGCCCGCCTTTCATTCCATAGAAAGACGCATCATTAAGAAGAAAGAAAGGGATAGAAAAGAGAAAAGAAAGGAAAGAAAGAAACAGACAACATCAGAATCTCACAGCGGAACGAATAAATTATATTATATCACATAAAACTTTACATAGTATCATATACATCAGAGTTAAACAGCTAATACAACTCAAACTAGATAGTTATAAACATCTGTCTAGCAATTACAATTCAAGTATATCAGAGAAAATAGATACAACTCAAACACAGCGGAACCACTATATATATATCTACATGCTGAAGCCTCCTGCTCCATTATCTCCTCCAGAACTCGTCAAAGCAATCCTGAAACACTTGACTACTCATACGTAATATGAGTACCCAAGAGTTTAATAAAATAGAAAATAAAAACTCAGGTCAGACAGGGGTCTAGTGTGAGTAAACGGGGTTAAAAGTTGTTTAACTTTAGAAAATCCTTTGAAAACAAAAGGTATCACGTAAGACTTCCCACACATAAACATGGAAAAGTTTTTACCTTACGCTAACCAAAACATTTGATAGGAAATCCAGTGATATTATAATAGTGTCTAGGGTTTTCAAAATAAATACAGAAATAGCTGGAATGCTTACATCTCACGTTCCAACATAGTTGGGCATAATCAAAACCGTACAGGCACTTATTGGATTATGGATTCCATCAATGGCAGGGCTACTGGGGTACCGCCCGTCACAGTACGTGGCCTAGATCACCGTACCAAGGAGTATGCCCACTCCCCTGCAACATAAAGCCGGAACCATTCCATACTGAACAGTTCCGAACAAGACCACCCCGCAGATTGGCCGTCGCCAACTGCCACACAGCCGAAATATAAAGGGACCTCTAGACAGGGGTAAATCTTGCTCTCCAGTGGGAGCTACCCACGAAGCCTTGCTGCACCTCTCCTGTTTTAGCCATTCCCGGTTGATGAGGCTTGAGGCTACGATTACCTTTATAGGATACATCGATCTTAGAATGCTCATCGTCCACCTGACGATGTTCTGAAAGCATTCAATCCATACAAGTTCGTTCCGGGTTCGAACGAAACCGAAGGCACTATCTCGTTGCACTCATTTTGGAATCACCCTTAGAGTCAACGACCATAGCCCTTGCACTCTAAATCACCATCTCGAACCTATAAGTACTATTCCGTCAAACTCATTACGGAATCACCCACAGAGTTATACTGACATATAGTTCTTACACCTCGAGTCTTCATTTGCTCCACTTGGATTAACGACCTAACGTTTAATTGGAATCGATGTGGTTTTCAGAATTCCAAATTTGGAAATCCGATCCTGGTCTCATCGAAACCAAACGCCATTTTAATGTCCAAGTTGTACTTAAGGGTTTTAAACAATTAACTCATTTCATTATTATCCATTTCACACAGATAGATAAATTACATATCACAATAGACAATCACATTCATATCATAAACAGATAATCTATATCATCATCACAAATAGATAATCATCATAACCAGATAATCCATCGTAAACCATCATACTTTAACCAAGCATCCATATCATACAGATACAACTCATCTCATTATTAAGATCACAACCATTCAATCAATAACATCCATAAGCAATGATTTATTAACCATCAATTATAATTAATTTAAAATGAATTAAATTAATTACTTCTATCTCTAATTAATTTAAATTAAATTAATTAATCATCTATAAATCCTGCTTAATATCCATTAGTTAATTAACCTAGTTAATTAGTCACTTCTTAAGTATTCAACTTGATTAAACACATTTGATTAATCATTTACTAATTACAATAAGTAATTAGTCTTCAATTAATTTCATAAATTAATTAACCTTAATCATAAGTAATTAACATTTAATTACTTCATTAATTAATTAATTATTACTTAATTAAAAAATCATTAATTACATCATTAATTATAATAATTAATGATCTTTAATATTTAAATAAATTACATAATTAAAATTAATTACAATCTAATTATTAATCACCTTGATTAATATTCAATTCAGTAATTAACTATCTTTAATTACTCATTTACAAATCAATTATCCAATAATTAATTATCTTTATTAATTAATTCCTTAATTAATTACAAAGTAATTATCCAAATTACTTAATTAAAATAAATCACCTTTCACTAATTACATTCCAGTAATTTATCATTCATTACTTCTCTAAGTAATCCTGCTCCATTAATTACATTAAGTAATTACACTCATAAAATCTTCAAATGATTTACCTAAATTAATTAAACTAAATTAATTAACTTAAACAAATCACAATATCAAAATTAATTACAATAAGTAAATAATTCCTAAATTACTTTTATCAAGTAATTATATTTAAGAAATTACAATTGATTATATTCAATTAATAAATCTAGTTAATTATCAAAATTAATTACATTAATTAATTACTTAATTATCCTTAGATAATTATCATTATTAATTAACAACATCTTCATTAACTACTTACTTAAGAAATTTATCTTAAATAATTATCAATTAATCATCTCTAATTAAAAAATTTATCCAAATAATTATTTAAAATAAATAAATAAGTAAATTCTTAATTATTTCCAAAATAATTCATTTACTTATTAATGACTTTATTTACATTCAAAATGTATTTAAATAATACATTTCTAAAATTTAATTCAGATTTCATTTTAAAATTTAAAGATTTCAAAATGTTTAACCATTTTAAACATTATCCAAATTTTAAATAAACTTACAATCCTTGAAATAAAAATAAATGTTAAAGAACATTCATTACTTAAATATAAAACAAAAATTTAAAATAAAATTTCTTAATTAAAATAAATCAAGCTTTGAAAATAAATTGATTATTTTAACTTTCAAATTTAAGTTAACATTTCATAACTTTAGTTCAAATATTAAAGAAAAGAATTCTTTCAAATTTAAACTTATTTGGAATCAAATTTATTTTTAAATCTTCTTTAAAACATTTGAATCTGTCCATTATTTAAAAACTTACAAAACTGTTTTGAATCAAAATCTGGTTTTCAAAGTAAACCTGAGACTATATTTAAACTTGATTTAAAACTAAATTTAAATCTTGTTTAAATTTTAAAATTTTCATTTTTAAAAACTTTGAATTCAAAATTTCATTTGAATTCTGATTGAACTTACATTTGAATCGAATTTCAGCTTTAAAATATGAATTTCATTCAAATTCAAAAAACTGCATATCTTCAGGTTTTAACCCTATAACTACATTAACCCGAGAAACCCCCTTTCCCACTTCGAGTTTCCAACCCACTAGCTTCGAGACAAAATCAAAAACACCCGAGTATTACTTCGAGTCAATTACCCTGCACAACCCCCAAATGTTCACCAGAATTCAAACATGTACGGTGCATATGCACCGTCACCTTGGCGAACTCCAGCCACTCTAACCTACTTCTACAAGTCGCCGACCATCTCTTCACAAGCTTACGACCATCAGAAAACCTACTGTAGTCCGAATTCAAATTTTCAGAAATCTAATACAACCTGGAAAAACCATCTGCACCACATACCCCAACCTGTCAACGCCGAGGAAACCCACCTCCGACCACCATTGTTGATTCGACTCTGGCCATAACTCCATCTACATCCCCTCGGTAACTTCCCAAAACCCTACCTCACTCGATGCATCACAGAAAAATCAATAGGCTACTAAAACCCGACCACTCCAATTAGGGCTAGAACCTGGAAATCACACTTGCCATCGCCAGCACCCACTGAAATAAACTTCTGACAATTTTCCCCTACCACCCCATCTATATTCCACCTCCAGAAAAACCCACAGCCTCCATAATCAACTAGATCATCAAACAAACCCAAAAACCCCAATTCTGTACAAAACAGAAATGCTAACACCACAGTCAATTTAAAAAAATGTGAAATTTGTTTTAAAATTACTGATTTTGAACATACATTCATGTTATAAACTTGTTTAAATAATTAATGATGATTGATATCCTTGTTTTATTGAAAAATGTTTACTGAAGTATTTGTTTCAGAGGTAACAGACTTTCAATACAACTAAATTATGATTTAATCAAAATTTTATACTAAGCAACCTTCTTTACTATCATAACAAATCCTAATTGAAATAAATTCAAGAGGTATTTGGTTTTCCCTATTTAAATTTTAAGTTTTATAAACAAAATCAAGTATACAGTTTCATGTAAACTTATGTATATATATATTTATACATGTTCACACACAGTATTTATCAAAATAGAAATTCAGACAAGCATGCTCATTCCTAAATATTTACAGGCATCAGAAAATTTTAAACCTCTTTGCATTGTGAGGTTACTCACTTCCAAAAGAAACAGAGAAGTTCTCATCCAATCAGTTTAAATTTATTTGAACTAGAACTTTATTTCTGGAAATTGCATTTAGCTTTGATTTTTAAAGAAAACTGTTTTTAAAATAAGAAATTTACTCACAAATTTTATTGAAGATGCAGAGAACAAATTCCAGAGATGCAATTGCATTATTCCTGGAACCTGCATATTGAACTTGCATGCAGAAATCTGGGCTTGCATTAGCTAGTTGAAGTTGCTTTTACTTGATGATGTAAATTGTTTGAACATGCATGCAGACCCTTATCCTCATATGCTCAGATTTTAAATTGAACTTCACTTGCTTGAGTTTGAGGTTGAAGATTACTTTCAGATTGCAGATTTGGGTTTTGAATTTGCATATTTTTTTTGATTGCAGATTTGAAGTTTGATTTTGCAGAATTTTGAGTAAATAGGTTTTGCAGATTTTAATTTGTATTTGTTTTCTGCAAAAATTTGATTGAATCTTGGGTTTTGATTTTTACTTAGAATCTGATTTTCAGATTTCTTTTTGAAGAGAATGTTTTTAACTAATGAATTTGCTAAGTTTTCTTATCAATAAAATTTAAATAAAAAGTTTTAAAATAATGCCACTTGTTATGTTAATATGTAGATAAATTTACAAGTGTCCACTTTATGGTTTAAGAGTTTAACACATATGCATTTTAATATCTAAAAGCAATTTCTTAATTTATAAATGTTTTTTAAATCTCTTCTAAAACCATTACTAATTTTAATTTAGGATGTTTTAGATGTTTATTAACATTTAGTCTTTAAATAATTACATATACATTACCTTTGTAAAATTACACAATTTAAATGTTTACTTGAAAATTTTAAAATAATATTTTAAAGCTAATTTTCAAAAGAGAAAATTTTGAAAAGAATAAGAATGTTAAATTCAATTTTATTCATAATGTATTTTAAATCAAAATACTATACTCTAATATGAATGAATTAAATCTTATTTCAAAAGAAAAACAATTTCCTTTGAAATAAAACAAAATAAATTTTTATTATAAAATAAAATTTAAACTATATTTATTTTTATAAACAAAATAAATACTTACTTATATTTCTTTGATAATGTAAGAAAGACTTTTAAATTTACCTTTGAAAAGTTTTCAGTACTAATTTTAAATCAAATTAACCAATTTGCAATTTATACATTTATATATATATATATATATATACACACACACACACACACACATTGGAAAATATTCTTTATTAAATTAAAATTAAAATTAAAATCAAATCCTCTATTTACATTGTATAAACATTTATACATTATAAATAAAATACCTTTAAATCGGTTTAGAAAGATAATTTTATTATCTAAATATTTTTAACATTTGAAAACAATAAGATTCTCAATTTAAATTATTATTATTATAAATTTTGAAAAGAATATCATTTGACAAATTAAATGATTATTAATCTTCAAAAGAAAAGTCCTGTTTGAATTAAATTATTAAATCAATATTTCACATTTTAAAATAATTATAAATGAAATTATTAAATAAATATTGCCCAAATTTCCGGGACATCACAATATGTTAACAGTACATTAGACTTTAGGCTATTCTATCCAAAGGAAGATTCATTTGGCTTAATAACGTATAGAGATGCTAATTACACTAGATATAAACTTGACCGAAAAAGTACAAGTGGAACTTGTCACTTTTTTCGACACTTTCTTGTATTATTGTTCAGTAAAAGAAAAATAATGTATCTTTATGTACAACATAGGTGGAATATATATCAGCAGCATTAGCAAGTTCATAATTTATCTATAAGCAACAAACTCTAAGGGATTTTGCTTTAGATTTAAAATATTCACTAATATATTGTAATAACACTAGCACAATATATCTATCTAAAAATCCAACACATTATGCTAGTACTAAACATATAGATATAAGACATCATTTCTTAAGAGGTAACATAAACAAATAAATGATTACATTAAAATTTGTAAATATAGAAAATTATAGCCGATATTTTAACTAAACTATTAGAAAAAACATCTTTCATCAAATTATGAAGAGAACTAGGAATACGTTCATTTACAAAAACATAAAAATAATAACTTCTATTTACAAAGTAGAAAGAAAAATGAAAAACAAAATTAACCTATATATGTAAACAAACTGTGATGCCCCGCCCCGAGATCCATACTAACAAAGGATATTGTCAACGAGATTTCTTGTCAATACCCCAAAGTAATACTAAGAAGGATGGATAGAGTTGTTTGATTGAAGGGCGTGATACCCTTATGAATTGCCTTTAAATTTAGCTTCACTTCTTGTTGATTCTTGGATCATACCTTCCAACGTCATCGAAAGATTTAATCTTTGAATAAGATAACCTTTCATTTTAGTTGAACTTGTATGAGCTCTCCTACCAAAGTTTTCTTTTCGGCTACGTTGAAATTCCCTAATTTAGTCCTCTGAAGGTTGATTTTAATCTTATCGAAAGGTTAAGGTGATAGCTTTTCTAGGGTAGAACCAAGAAGTCAAACATTTTAGTGGATATTTGGTAGACTTCGACCTTGTCAAAAGGTTAGATCACTTATACAAGGTAGGATTCAACTTTTTCAAAAGATATGGGAATGACCTCCTTTCGAGTCTAGATATTTATATTTATGGAGCAAATTCTGGCCTTATCGAAAGGTTAGATCACTTGGATTATAGCTTTGAAAGGCTACTTGTATTATAATAGCATAAGGATTATCGACCTTGTTGAAAGGTTTAATCCATTGGGTTAATCTCTTCGAAAGGTTGCAATGGACGTTTGGATCGGATGTATTGTCAACCTTGTCGAAAGGTTCAAATTATAGAGTTAATGGCTTCGAAAGGTTGCAATAGTTATTTGTATCAGAAGAGTTGTCGATCTTGTCGGCAAGACCTTTCAATGACATTAAACCTGGAAATTAGGAGTTAATTTGACAAAGGTTTAAGCAAACAGTAAAGTAATCAACAAAGTTTAGGACTTCCATCTTTATCCTAGAAAAGCTTCATTTTATTAAATTCCCCAAATCAACACCCAATTAGGGTTACAATGCTTTTATTAAGAAGATACAAGATTAGAATGGGAGAAATCGGATCCTCAAAAAATGACCCTTTGGGTCTTATTTAAAGATGCAGGCATTGCCCCTTTCGACTCCATGCTCTCGACTAAGACGGAAAGTTTCCCTTTTATATGCAGTTGTGATCCTTTCGACTTTGTCAAAAGGTTTGGTCATCATATGCCATTATGGACCATTCGACATTATCGAAAAGTTTGCATTTCTTTATGCCTTCATGAACTTTTCGACTTAGTAGAAGGGTTTGTCTTTTATACTTTATTGTCAACCCTTCCACCTTGTTGGATGGTTGCACTTCACTTGATTGTTGTGAACCCTTCGACCTTGTCAGAAGGATGATGTTCACTTGAATATTGTCGAGAGCTGTGTTTCCATCCAATGTTGTCGAAACGTTATCTTTCATTCTTTCCTAACTTCTAAGTGTTGCCTTCTTCATAGAGCCTTTCGAATTTGTCAAGAGGTATCCTGATAAGTTTTAACCAGTTCGAAAGGCTTTCATGCTTTCGAAAAGGTCACCATACGGTTGCTAAAACTTGCTTTTACTTCCTCATCTTTTTAGAAAGGTTGGAACTCCTTTGATACTGAGAGATGGAACCGTTCGACTCCTTCGAAAGGTTTAGGACTGTTAAAAATCTGATGACTACATCCCTTCGACTCCTTCGAAAGGTTTCGGTGGTGCTTCTTTTCCTTTATCTTTATTTGAAAGACCTTTCGACTTAGTCGAAAGGTAGATTTTGGTGTAACATTTACCCCCATTCAAAAGGATGCTCTTGACTTTCCAAGTCATCTTTGTCGATAGCTGAAAGGCTTCCTGCCTCTTGCCCTTCCTGCGTTGATCTGGGACGTTTATTTAAATCTGATCCAACGGTCCATAATTTGGGCGGCTTTTCTTATATAGTTCGCTTCTTCTCTTTCTTCCTCTTTTACCTGCAAACAAAGTTACCATGAAAAAGTGAAAATATTCTCTGAAACTTTCTAAATTTCGATTTACAACAATATGTAATTTCCCAAATTCAATTCATAATCTTAGACTATCTCTGCTCTTATTACCTTTCAATCAAATTTCCAGTTTCCCAAACCCATAAAGTGAAATTCAATTTTTGGTTTTCTAAAAAAAAATTCTCCCAAATCAGCTTTTAAATAAACAAAACTTATCCTTGGCTTTGGATTTTGAGGTTGGTGGCGTTTGATAAAGGAAATTTCCTTATCGGGTTTAACTTTCAATCCAAAGTCTTTGATTTTTGCCTTTTGTCTTAATCCTGGGTTTTTGACATATTAACAATTTTTATGCCTTTTTCAAAATCAAATTAGATTAATTTCAAATGAAATCCATTTTGTTAATAGGCTCGATTTACTTGTTCTTCAAGAAATATTTGAAAAATGGATTTACAATCCGGTTTGGGGTTAGTTAAACCCAATTGATAACCTGGAAACCTCTCGTGTACAATTTGATAGCACAAAATGATCTTTCTACCTCTTAACACATTTTCATGGGGCCGAAAGGTATTGTGATGCCAACCTTTCCAACGTTGTCGAAAGTCTAGGTGGTTAAATGGAGTAAATCTAACCCTTCGAGAACGAGCTCTTTCCAAGGTTGAAGAATTTCAAACCTTTCGACCATTAGCTTTCGACAAGGTTGAAATTCTTCGACCTTAGAGTTGTTTCTGCCCATCTTTGTTGAAACATTTAAATCACACATGAGTTGAACCTGAAACATTTTGAATTTAATGGGTTGGACATATTTTGACAACTTCGACCAGACCTTTCGACAATATCAACATTTTTAACTCATGAATTTTAAGGTCTTGGTTTCGACAATGTCGTAAGGTCTTGCCACCTAGCATATGTTACCCTCGAAGCATATCTAGGCCTTCGCAGAGCTTTTGACATTGTCGAAAGGTGATGAATGGGTTAATGTTCCATTTCTTCCTTTCTACTTTGTCGATATGTTAAGGAATCTATTTTATTATTTACCCTTTAGGATTTTCAATAATGCTGTAACATGATAGTTAAGGTTGATGTTATTGTCCTTCCGACATTATCGAGAGCTTGAATTGCTAACCTTTCGACATTGTCGAAACCTTTGAGCTATGAACCTTTCGACATTGTCGAAAGCTTAAATTATAAACCTTTCGACATTGTCGAAAGTTTAAACTATCAAGGTTTTTTTGACATAAACTTTTTTCACCGTTTTTGAAACTTTGTGTATATTTTCACACTTAATTTATCCAAGCAAACTTATTTGTTTAATTCTTGCGTTCTTTTTAAACAAGATATTTAATTAAAATGTTTTCACCTAGCAGAATCATGAACTCTCCCAAAATTGAATTTATTGCTCAACATTCTTCCAATGAAACTCAGAATGAAGTTAATGCTATCCTTAAAGACTTTGGTATTCCTAGGATCAATGCTATCCCTCCTCAACCAACTATTACCATTGACAACCCTCCACAAGGGTATTTTTCTTACACGGCCATCCACGTATGGCACGGTGGATTCCTTCCCTTTCCCAAGTTCTTGATCTCATACTTGACTCATGTTGGAGTTGCTCCAATAAAACTATCCCCAAATGTTTGCACCCATCTTCTGTTTCTTAAAATGTTGGCATTGGAATTCGAACTTCCTTTGCTTAACGCTAAAGTTATAAACTCCTTGACCAAGTTGGTAAGGTTAAGTAATCTTAACAAGTAGATTTATGGAGTCAATGTGTATAGAAGCTAATATCAGACAGTATCAATAAGTTCAAGGACTGGGAGAATCTATTTTTCTTCGTCAAGTGCCATACTAATATTGACGGGACATTTTCTTCCCCTCATAAATCTATTTTAATTTTGTCTTTGTTTTACTCTACGTTTTCTCTTAACTAATCTCTGACTACTTTCAGGTGAATCTTCTAAGAAACACAATGGTGCTGATAAGAAAACAATCGATTCTTTAACCGCTGCTTCAAAACCACTTGGAATTAGGCCGAGGTTCTTAACCCCTTCGAATTTAAGAAAACATTCTTTACTACTTCCTGGATAGGGGATCCTAAGAACTCCCCCTATGATCATGCACATCTCTCATGGCAATTGCTTCCTATCCTTAGGCGATGCCGAACACTTCACTTTAATGTCACCTATTTGTGTTGACACTTCAGGTATATTCTTAGTTTATTATTTTTTCATCTTTGACTATGGAATTCTTCGAATTACTTTGACTGATTTTATATCTGCTTAAAGTTGTTCCAGTTTCTCCCAGATCCATTGTATCTCTAGCGGAGTTGCCCCTCCTCCATCATCTTTTGAAGTAACATCAATCTTGGAGGCGTTTGCAAAATCTAAAAGTACCACCAAAAGAAAACTAACGTAGCCTTTTGAGGTCGCTCCTCCAACGAAAATGGCTAAAATTACTGATGTAGAGGAAGAGGAGGAGCGTATATCTCCCAAACATGCTTCGAAGAGCCCTACCGTTGAAGTTTCCAAAGATAAAATAGAGCAAACTCTACCTACTCCTGAACCTTTTCCTCGCATTACTATCTCTGTCTCCCCAACTGCACTCGAGCAGATGCAGCTGGCCTTGTTGTCGACTCCTTCTGTAAAGCAAACTCTTCCAGAGTCGTCACCTTCTATTGTTCCGCCTACAAATTTTAAAGAATTTGTTTAGTTCATTCTATATTCCGTATCTTTTACTTCATCCTCTCCACCGTTGTTCACTCCAGAGTTAGCGAAAAATTATCGCTTTCTTATGGAACAACAACTTTAGGTAAGCTCTCACCTAATTGATTTTATCATCATTGAGTTTCTCTAATTGTTAACTTGCATTTCACCGCTTGCTACAGATTTCTAGGAAGTGAATAGCTTTAAATGATCATGTTTTGAAGTTTTCGACCGAATCCTCTAAGTTACATAAGGAGAAATCAAAGCTAAAAAAATCAAGTATCCTCTTCAACTGATGTCAAGAACGAAGCTTCTATAGAGTTAGAGCGAGTGAAAGCTTCCATTGCACGGGTTGAGAATGACTTAGAAGTAGAGAGGCAGGCTCACCAGCTCACCACCGATGGAAAATTTGCAATGAGCAAGCTCTGAAAGACTTAGAAGATGAGAAAATTCGCTTGGTTGCTAAGAATACTTTATTGAAAGACAAGTTCAAAAGGACCAGAGATTCACTCAAACTGGCTGTTCGCACCCTTTTCGGTGTCAAGAAGCAATCTCTAAGTTTGCTAATATCACCCTAGGGCCTATGATGCAGATAAATTATGAAGATGCCCTCATGCTTGCCTATGCCGACAATCACAAGAAATGTCCTGACTTTGGCTTACCATCTCTCGACCCATCTTTAGCTGAAAGAGTAATTGACAAGATCAACCTGATTAGGTAGGGTACTGGACCTGAAGGTGAGGAGAAGATAGTTAATGTAGCTCAAGCTCTTTCTTTTGATATCCCCTATTTTGACATTGAATCTAATTCTGAGGAGAATGATGACACTCATGATGTCGAAGAAGAAAAAGAAGATGATAATGATGCGGACAGTGATAACAACAATGATGACAATGATGATGGACCCTCCGGAGATCAAGGTCATGGTAGAGATATAGAGGGCTTTCTGCTTCCTCAGAGAAAGATGGTGGTGAACTCTTTGAAAAGGAGCCACCTCCTCCTAAAAATATGCCACCTTCATCCCCTGGACCCTCTGCTCTACTTGAGGATGAACCTGCTCCCGTTCAAACTGAGGAGCCAAAACAGAAGGAGCAGGTCTCCCAGGCTTCCATTCCAGTTTCGTAGGTATGGGCTTCTCTGTTTGAATGTCTTAAACTTCAAAGATAATAATTAGCGTTAAATTGTTTGTCCTAGATAAAGAAGAAGTCTACTTTCCCTATAGAACTAAACTTGACAGAAACCGGGCGGAAATTAACAAGTTATATTGGGAGCTAAATATATTGATAAAGGTGTACAATGTTTTGTCTGAGAAATACCATAGCCTTGACAAGATTACATCCATATTAGCTTCTTTTAAATGTCAAAGGGCTGCCTCTTTATAAAAAAGCGCGCATCCGATATGACATTCACTTAAAGGAAAATAGAGAGTTACTAACTTTATTTTGGATGATGAATGAGGAAGATACATTTGGTTAACTTTTTGTATAAAGCTTATTGTAGACATTCTATTTTAGATTTTTCGTAATTAGTTGAATTCTTTAGGGGTCTGCTTAGACGTTTTCATAAAAGATACTTAGACGAATTTGGATCTGACCCGCATGCTGGAGTTTGCTGGAACTTACCATGGGTCAGATCAATTCCTTAAGATCTCCCCCTTGAAAAACTTTAGTGCTATAAGGATAAACTCATTTCTTAGCTTTTCTCTAAATCTATTTTGTATGAACCAGATGAATGGTTATAAATATGTAACAACCAATGAATTAATAAGTATATGTTTTGGTTCTATTTTCTATGCTTAGTTTCTTTTTGCTGTACTATTTCAAAATATCAGTTCTTATGGTCAACTCATCCCTAGAGACTACTTAAACCAATATGTTAAATTGAGAAGGTTTTACTCTGCAAAATGCATCAATTTTAAAGACTTCATAGTTAGAGAGATACTGTTTCCTTCAAGATTTACAAAAATTGAACTTGGAATACCCTTGCCCTCGTTTTGACTTCCTCGGCAATGAGAAGGAAACTTTCCTTAAAGAGATCAGAACATTTCAATCTAAACTAATTTGTCGTCGTGATAGTCCCCCAACTAGGAAATGGGACTATAGCAAATGCCCGCTGGTCATCACCCTAGAAGGAGTTACTATGCCTTTTGATTCGACAGTTATGCTTTTAGCTGAATCTCTTGACAAAGTTAGAAAAGTAGTCTCTAAACTGTAAATGCAATCAAATCGCATGTTGTATCCTTTAAATTTGTTGCTACTTTAGTTGTAATCTTTTACTAGAATAATAAAGATACCTTTTATCTCCATCTTGATTTTAATTTCACTCCTTTTGTTTAAATAGGAGTTACGATTATCTACAACTTCTCTTCCTTATAATTTATCGTCATGTGTTGACGCTCATAAAGATAAGTTGTTGCAAAGAAGTTGAACGATCGTGCCTAGTGATGACATTTTACTAAAACGTTTTGGCGGTAATATTGAGGCTATGAAATGGCACAAAAGAAATTTTATTCAAAAAACCATCATCAGCGGCCAAGAAGACCACATTGCCTATCTTGAGGCTGATAATAAGAAGAATGATGAGATGACAACTACTCTTAAATGTCAAGTGAAGACTAATCCCGTAGCTGATTTTGATCAGAAAATGTCCGAACTTACTCAACAAATTTATGATTTGGAATTAAAGTTGAAAGATATCCAGGCGCAGTGTGCTTCTTTTCATTTTGGGGGATAAGACTTCAAAAGTTGAACTTCTGACTCCTCAAGCTACCCCTCCAACTGCTAAGCTTACAAGATCAAAGCTTCCCATGGCTCAGAAATTTCCCACCACGCTCAACCCTACCTCTGGTTTAGATGATAATGTAGTGAGGAACTGGTGTCGGAGGGTAAAGTTTGAGATTGCAAAATATTTTGATGAGCAGAAGAAAGCAGAGTATTCTCAGACCATTAATGAATACATTGCTAAGAACCAGAAGTTAGAGCATGATAATTATTTGCTTGTCAAACGTGTCGTAGTGTTAGAAAGGGAAAATGAAACAGCAAGAGCTACAAATAGGGCTTTCAACCATGCCATGAAGACTAACATTGATGTCATAGATAATGAGAACACAATAAAAAGAAAAGAAGCTTAAGGAATTTCTCCACCCAGCAATTTAACATGTTGTAGATCCTTCGGTGGTAGAGAATCTTAATAAAGTAGCTCAGGATTTGTAATTCATCTATGTGTTTGAGCAATGCAAATCTATCTTGTATATAATTCTGTCGTTTTGTGAGTGAATTTATAACTTATGTAAATCACATAAATTTTGTAAATATCACCTAATTCGTAATCCTTTTCTGTAATTTCTCTATTTTAAATGTCTTTGAATCGCTCAATCATTGATTTTTGGACTTGTTGAATCTTTTATCATTCCTTGTTGTTTTGGTTTTCTTAAAAAGCATGTAGCAAACAATTTTTCTAATTGTTAGTTTGATATCAACACATTTTTCTATGTATGCCATTTTCCTTGTTAAGCAAATTATCTTATTAATTATATGAAAAATAATTTATTCGTAATGTTAAGATTTCATCCTTATCCATGTTGAGAAATGATCAAGGATTTAATTCCTTCTGCTTGGCTGGAATGTTTATAATTTGCTGATATAAAATTCTGCCTTATCACAGAGGTATAAATATTAGAATATAGCTTTTGTTAAATAAAGAACCTGATTAAGAGATCAACGTTTGAAATTCTGATGCAGCAACCCCCAACCCATTCCTTAATATTAATGGGATTTAAAAATTTATAAACTCAAAGCCCCCATTTGGATACTTTTATTAGTGATCTTTAACATTCCTCATCCATGATTCGAGCATTTGTGATGAATAGAAATCCATAGATTCTACACCCTGATTAGGGTTTGCATATATAGTAGTCTTGATACCTAAATTTGAATATAACAAGTTAGATATTAATAAATACCCAAAACCCTAATTTGGGTATTAATAGGTATTAATAGTTGATGTTTAAAGATGTGAATCCCAAAACCTTGATTCGGGTATATTAAGATAACCTGTAGTTAATAGAGACTCGAGACCCATCGGGTATTATATAGTGATGTCTTGAAATGAATATCCCAAAATCCAGATTCAGATATTAATTGGTGTAATTCTGATGTAAGAGACCTGAAATCCAGATTCAGATACTAATAGATGATGTTTGGAAATGAAAATCCCGAAAGCAAGATTTGGATAAGAGTTAGTGGAGATCTGTTCTTCTCCTTCACTTTTGTCTTCTATGACACGTAAGAATCCTTTAGGTTTTGAATATATATAAAAATAACTTGATTGGCTGCCTCTTGAGCTGGGATGTCTTAGTCCATGATCGAATATGATTTTCTCGAACTTAAACATCGTAGTTCACGATTTGATGAGCCTTTTCCCGGGCTTGGGCATCTTAGTCCTTTGCTGATTGAGCCTTCCCTTGGGCTTAGACTTCTTTGTCCATTACTGATTGAGCCTTTTATTGAGCTTGGACATCTTTGTCCATTATTTGTTGGGCCTCCTCTTGGGCTTGGACATCTTAGTCCATTATTTGTTATGCCTCTACTTGAGCTTGGACATCATAGTTCATTATTGTTCGAAGCTCTTGGCAAGCACATCTTAGAGGTTGGAACCAAGGACTTACCCGACCTCCCTTCAGGAAGTACCATGCCCTGGCCCTTTTGCGACGCGGGCATGGGCTTATTCGGTGCTCTTCCCTGGCCATCTTATGGCGCAAATAGAGGCTTACTTCGTCCTCCCTCCAAAAGGTCCCTTAAACTGGCCATAGCGTGGCATGGATAAGGGTTTGTTCGATGCTCTAACCTAGCCATCTTAAGGCACAAATAGAGGCTTACTCCATCCTTCCTCCTAGAGGCGCCTTGACCTGAACAGAGGTGCGACCAAGGGATTGTCCGTTGCTTTAACCTAGCCATCTCATGATGTGGTTAAAGGTTTACCCGCCCTCCCTCCAGGAGGTGCTCTGCCCCGGTCATCTCAGCACGGACAGAGGCTTTTCTACCATCTTATGTAGACCACCATCTTAGGCAATATCCAAATATGAGGAGCATTTCACTCCTAACCATGTATACTTTCTCTTTACAGAAATTTAATTTTTATTAGTCCTTTCTCAATGCAAATTCACTCATCTTTCCTTGTTCAAAAAAATTGATGATCATCCCCTTTAGGGCTCTACAGTGGTTGTTTTCATGACCATTCATCATATGATAATGACAGAAGGACCCTCCCAAGTTCCTTTCATATTTTGGCTTTTTCTTTTGTGATGGCCAATAGTTAAGTTCTTCCTTTGTGAGCAAGTAGACATTTTCCATTGATGTTGTTAAGTTGCATTCTTTTGATAGACTTGAAACTTGACTCTTGAGGATGGCACTTTGACCTTTTACTTTTCGACCTTATCATTTCATGCTCTTCAATTATTTTTCTTTTTTCTACCTTTTGAATCTCTTGGGTTGGAAGTGCTCTTGTTGTAGTTGGTTACCATTTGTGTGCAAAGGCGTTGTAATCATTCGTTATGTCTCTCTTAAAATTTTGCCTTTGGAATAATGTTGGATTGTTCATCTCATTTGATTAAAGATATTATCGGTTCCATTTATTCTTTTCCAAGTGCAAAGATAGGGGTAGGACCTACATGAAAAGGATTTAGACTCCATTTCTTAGGATCATAAAATTCTGCTTTCTTTTTCTTTATGATCCTTAGGGCTTTAAGCCTTAGCCTTTGCTCCTCATCTTGATTGGAGCTTTTGATTTTTACTTGGGAGAATCTTGTCTAATGTGGTTCAGAAGACTCGTGTTCAGACCTTTTAAATCTATTGGCTATTTAAACAAAAATGGATTTGCTTGATGTTAGATTAATCCAAGGGGTTAGAGAATAGTAGTGTTAGAGGGTTAACCACAAGGTCGGAGGTTCAAGCCCTCCTTTTAGTGCCAAAAATGTTAACAAGATTTCTTATAAATACCTTAAAGTTATTCTAAGAAGGATGGATAGACCTGTTTGAATAAAGGGCATGATACCCTTATGAATTGCCTTTAAATTTAGCTTCACTTGTTGTTGATTCTTGGGTCTGACCTTCCGATATCATCGAAAGATTTAATCTTTGAATTATATAAGCTTACGTCTTATTTAAACTTATATGTGGTCTCCTACCAAAATTTTCTTTTCGGCTATGTTGAAATTCCCCAATTTAGTCCTTTAAAGGTTGATTTTAATCTTTTCGAAAGACTAAGTTGATAAGATTCCTTGGGTAGAGCTAAGAAGTCAAATACTTTAGTGGATATTGGGTAGACTTCGACCTGATCGAAAGGTCAGATCACTTACATGAGGTAGGCTTCAACTTTGTCAAAAGGTATGGAATGACCTCCTTTGACTTAAACTTTAAGAGTCTAGGTATTTATATTTATGGAGAAGATTTTGACCTTATTAAAAAGTTAGATCACCAGCATTATAGCTCTGAAAGGTTACTTATATTATTATAGCATAAGAACTATCGACATTGTTGAGCGGTTTAGGCCACTGGGTTAATATCTTTGAAAGGTTGCAGTGGATGCTTAGATCAGATGTATTGTCAACCTTGTCGAAAGGTTCAGGTTATAGAGTTAATTTCTCCAAAAGGTTGCAATAGTTATTTGTATTAGAAGAGTTGTCAACCTTATCGACAAGAACCTTTCAACGAGATTGAACCTGAAAATTAGGAGTTAATCCAACATAGGTTTAAGCAAATAGTAAAGTAATCAACAAAGTTTACAACATCCCTCTTTATCCATCAAAAAGCTTCATTTTATTAAATTACCAAAACCTATAGCCAATTAGGGTTGCAATGTTTTTATTAAGAAGACACAATATTAGAATGAGAGAAATCGGGTCCCCAAAACATGATCCCATAGGTCTTGTTTATAGATGTAAGCGGGCTCCCTTTCGACTTCATGCTTTCGATTGGGATGAATGGTTTCCCTGTTATATGCGGCTGTGATTTTTTCGACTTTTTCAAAAGGTTTGCTTCTCATATGAAATTATGGAACTTTCGATCTTTATGCCTTCATGAACCTTTCGATTTTGTTGAAGGGTTTGCCTTTTATATTTTATAGTCAACCGTTTGACCTTGTCGGAAGGTTGCTCTTCACTTGATTGTTGTGAACCCTTCGACCTTGTCGGAAGGTTGTTCTTCACTTGAACGCTGTCGATAGCTGTTTTTCCCTCCAATGTTTTCGAAAGGTTGTCTTTCATTCTTGCTAACTTCCGAGTGTTGCCTTCTTCATAGAACTTTTCGACTTTGTCGAGAGGCATCCTGATGAGTTTTAACCGGTTTGAAAGGCTTTCCATGCTTTCGAAAAGGTCACCATAGGGTTGCTAACACTTGCTTATACTTCCTCATCTTCTTTGAAAGGTATGAACTCTTTGGATACTAAGAGATGGAACCTTTCGACTCCTTCGAAAGGTTTGGGCCTATTAAATTCTGATGACTACGTCCCTTCGACTCCATTGAAAGGTTTGGGCTGCGCTTCTTTTCCTTTGTCTTTATTGAAAACCATTCGACTTAGTCAAAAGGTAGACTTTTGGTGCAACAGATATTACAGAGTAATATCGTCTACCAGTGTAAAGTATTTTGTTAGTTAAGAGCGACCATCCGCAAATTTTATTTTATGCAAGCATCGATATTCGATTAATATGCTATATTTTTTCATAAGTGGAATCAACATATGTTTTGAAACGAGATCATCGGAGTTTTGAAATGTGATCTGAGAATTACCTTACTGTTAAATACACGAATTAAATTCTAGAGATTACCCTACTGTTTTGAAATGAGATCTATGAAGTTTGGTAGAACTCTTTTACTCATCATGGTAATTTTGATTACAGGTAAAAGAGGAAGAAAGAGAAGAAGCGTGTTATATAAGAAAAGTCGCCCAAATTCTCAACCACTAGATCAAGGGTCAAATGGACATTCCAAATCAGCGTAGGAGGGCCAAGAGGTGAGAAATTTTTATAGCTTTTGACAAAGATGACCTAGAAAGTCAAGGGCATCCCTTCGAATGGCAGGGCAAATGTTACATAGAAATCAATCTTTCGACTAGGAAGAAAGGTCTGTCAAAAAGAGCAAAGGAAGAGAAACACAGCTTATACCTTTCAAAGGACTTGAAGGGATGTAATCATCAAATTTCATTAGCATCAAACCTTCCAAAGGATTCAAAATTTTCCGTCTCTAGTATTCAGAGTGTTCTTACCTACCAAAGGGGATGAAGAAGTCAAAGAAAGTTTGAGCAAGTACTTAATGACCTTCTCGAAAGCCATAATAAGCCTTTCTGACCAGTTGAAGCACATCCACACTACCTTTTGATAATGACGAAAGGTTTATGAACAAAGCAGCACTCAGAAGTCAATAAATAATGAAAGACCACCTTTTTACATCATTGAAGAAGAACAAACTTCCTATAAGGTTGATATGTTTACAATAAACAAGAGATGAACAAACTTTCGAAAATGTCTAATGGCTCACAATAACCAAAAGAAGAGCAACCTTCCGATAAGGTTCAAAGGTTCAAATAGTATTAAGAAGACAAACCATTCGATAAAGACAAAAGGATTATGGAGGCATAAGAGTGACAGACCTTCTGACAAAGGCAGAAGGTTCATAATAGTAGATGAAAAAGCAAACCTTTTGATGCAGGCGAAGGGTTTGAGGCGGCATGTAAAAGGGAGACCTTTTGACCCAATCAAGAGCATGAAGTCGAAAGGAGGGCCGCCTGCATCTCTAAATAAAACCCAAGGGTTTAAGGATTCGATCTTTGGAACTCTAATCTTGTAATTTCTTAGTCAAAATATTGTAACCCTAATTGAGTTTGATTTGGGGGAATTTGATCAAATGAAGCTTTTACTTAGAGATAAAGGGAAGCACTTGATTGTGTTAATTACCTTATTATTTTCTTAAACCTTTATTGGATTAACTCATATTTTCAGGTTAAACCCCTTTGGATGGTTCTCTCCAACAAGGTTAATAATGCTTCTATTATAAGCAATAAGTGCAACCTTTTAAGATCTTCAACCCTATAATCTAAGCCTTTTGATAGAGTCGACAACTTATTTGGATCAGCATTCACTGAAATCTTCCAAAATCATTGGTTCTTTGATCTATACCTTTCTACTAGGTTGATAGTTCTTTACACAATAACAATACTTGCACCTTATGAAGCTACAAACAAAGAGGCCTAACCATTCTATAAGATAAATGTTTGGAAATGTAAGGTTCAATACAAAGGTGGTCATTCACATACCTTCTGACTAGGTTGAAACTTACTTTGTATAAGAGGTCAAACTTTCATCAAAGTAAAAAGCTCTTGCATATCCACAAAGGAGTTTGATATCCTACCTTAACCAAAATAAGGCAATCATCCTAGCCTTTTGATAGGATAAAATCCAACCTCCCAAGGACAAATTTATAGAAATTCAGTCTAAACAAGAGGGAAGACCTTCAAAGAGACTCTCACACTAATTCAATAAAGCCAAAAGGCTTTACAACCAAGGACCTAAACCTTTCGATGACATCGAAAGGTCTGATATACAAGCAAATGCAAAGGCAATTCCTAAGGATATTAAGCCCTTCATTCAAACTAGAATAATCACAGAAGCTGAAATATCTTTTGGGTGTTAACCATAAATTTGGTTAACATTTTGGCGCTAAAAGAAGGTCCTGGACCCCCGACTTTGTTGAATTCCCCACTTACTCTTCTACTTGGATAAATCTCTTAAGGTTTATCAACTTCTCTTTTTGAACAAGAAAGGATCTACTTTGGATAAAAGACTTATAATTCGTCTAATTTTATTTAAAGGATAAGGAATGGTTTCAATGTTCGAAATAATAAAAAGTTTTTGCAAGGAAAAGTCGGTTCAAGGATCCACGAAACCTCCAAAAGTAAATTCTAGTCATCAAGTGGATTATAACCCACGCTTACTTGAAGAGTAAACCGTTCAGCTTCGCGCTTTATAGGTCATTAAGATGAAAAGATGGATTATACCCTATGACCCTTTAAAATGGAGTATCAACCCGTTCCATTTGGGATCAACCCCAATCTTTGCTCTCAAAAAGGAGAGTTCAAAGGAAGAGAACCTACTTCTACGAACGAGAAGGACCATTCAATCATGCTACCACATGGCTATCTTTGAAAAAGAAATGATAAAAGTTTACGATAATTTTGCACATAAATGGAGTTAAATTATAAATGAGGTCTACTATTCAAGGAAAAACCATGAATGCATAGAAAAATCCACAATCGAAGAATTGAGGATAGTAAAGGAATTACTAAGTAGAGGTATAAAGATTACTATGAAATTTCCGACAGAAACCCTAAGATTGAAAGAAAGGACCTTGAAAGAGGATCAACGAATAATGAAAAGGAAACCTATTCCTCAAGTAGAGGTTCTTGAACCAAGCTACCGAAGAATTAGAGGCAAGTCAAAGATGGCTCAAAATTCAAGACTTCCCATAGAATATAATCTTACAACCTCGATCGAAGACATTTATATCCGAACCAAAGAAGAACTAAATTATTGGCCTTCTTAGAAAAAGAAGCCAGGATTTAAAAGCAAACTTAAGGGATTATATTGCAACTTTCATCTAATAAATGGATGTGATACAAATCAATGAAAGGTTCTTAAAAAGATAGTCTTACATTTTTTAAGACAAGGAAAACTTAAATAGTTTGTGAAAGATTAAACAAGTTATGGAATAAAAAAATCTATTCAGGAAATAAAAGAAGTCTACATGGTGGGGAGTAAAAGTCTCCTTAAACTTGGACTACCTAAAATGGTAGGCTACTAATAATGATAGAAATCCATTGGTTGCGCCAAGATGGCCAGGTCAAGGCACCCTGTGGAGGGATCGCTTAAGCCTTTAGCTGCAGCAAAGTCAGAAATGGCCAGGTTAAAGAAGCATAAGCCCTTATCCGTGCTATGCTATGGCCAGGATAAGGTGCCTCCTAGAGGGAGGACGAGTAATCATTTAGTCCCGCCACGCTATGGCCTAGCCAAGGTACCGAACAAGACCTTATCCGCGTCACACTATGTCCAGGACAAGGCGCCTCTTGGTGGGAGGATGGGTAATCCCTTGGTCCCACTATGCTATGACCTCGTCAAGGTACCGAACAAGCCTTTAGTCGCATCACACTATGGCCAGGTTAAGGCACCTCCTGGAGGGAGGTCAGGTAAGTCCTTGGGCCCTGTTTGAGAATAAGCTAGTCGAGCACACCAGAAACCCGGATGAATCGTCCTGTAGACTAAGAAAAGTCCCTGCTTGAAATGTGTAACCACCAGAATTCGGCACCGTCTAAAATGGAAACTGCTTAAATAAGCACAAAAATTAGACGAAGGAGACCCTGCCTGAAATAGGTCAAAACAAATGAATAAAGAAATTCGGGCTCGAGAAAGAAAAAGCATGCAAAATATTTGGAAACAACAAAGTTATGCGATCATTTACAAAAAACAAAGTTATGCACTAGATAAATTTACAAAGCCCAAATACATAAACAAATTAAAAATCTTGAGATGCTTTATTAAGGGTCTCCGCTATTGAAGGATTAACCACATGGTTAATTATTATGCGGAGAACTTCTTTATGCTTTTTCTTTTTTCTTCTAATTGTATTCTCATCATCAATTGCCTGGTTTTGGTTTTCGAAGCACGGTTAAAGGCCCTATTTGTAGCACTAAGGGTCTTGTTTTCCCTTTCTAACTCTGCAACAAGCTTTTGGAGGAAATAAATATCACGCTTAAGCTTTTGATTCTTGGCATCATAGTCATTGATAGTCTGAGAATACTTTAACTTTTTCTACTCATCAAAATATTTGGAAATTTCAAACTACACCCTCCTGTACTAGTTTCCAACTACATTATCATCCAAACATGGAGGAGCGTTCAACATGATTGGAAATTTCTGACCTACGAGAAGTTTTGACCTAATAGGCTTGACAATTGGAGGCGTTGCTGAGTGACCGAAAGATCAATATTTGGAGACTTTTACCATTCGAGGAATTCTAAGGAGGCACATTGAACTTGACTATCTCTCAATTTTAACTCTAAATTGCTTATTTGCTGGATAAGTTCGAACATCTTTTAATCGAAGTCTATTGTAGGATTCGACTTCACTTGTTGTTTAAGCGTAGAAATGCCTTCATCTTTTCTCTTAATCTCAGCCTCAAGATAGTCAATACGATCCTTATGATTGCTGGCTATGGTTTTTTGGATAAGGTATCTTTTGTGCCATTTTACGGCTCCAACATTACCACCAAAACATTCCAATAATACTTGATCTCGAATCATAATTGTTCCACTCTTTTTCAATAACTCCCTTTGATTACGTCAACATGGGATATTAAGCTTTGATCAAGAGAAGTTGTAGATGACTATGGCTCCTATTTAAAGAAGGGAAATGAATAAAAACCAGAATTGAGATAACAAAAAATCTTTATTACTGTAGTAATGGATTACAGCACAAAATAGAAAAAATTCAAGGGACACAACATTCATCACATCTAAAGTTGAGAGACAACGTTCCTAACTTTGCCTAAAGTATTTGTTGAAAGCATGACTGTTGAGTCAAAAGGTAAAGCGACTCCTTCAGGTGTTATAACCAGCCGACATTTACTATAATCGCATTTTTTTGCTACTAGACTATCACGACCTTAAATTAATTTGAAATGGAATATTCTGATTTTTTAAGAATAATTCCTTTTCTTTGCCGAGGAAGTCGAAGCGGAGACGGGGGTTTTCCAAGTATAATTTTTCAAAATCCCAAAGAAAGCAATATCTTGCTAAATTTGACTCCTCAAAATGGTCCATTTTTGAGTAAACTCTCCTTAGGTTAATATACTAACTTAAGTGGTCTCTTGGGATAACCCGAGCTAAAGAAATTGTATTTTGGAAGAGCACGATAAAAATAAGCTAAGCATAGAAAGCATAACCAAAATATGTATTCATAAATCAATTACTTGTTGCATATTTACAATCATTCATCTGGTTTACACAAAATAGACTTAGAAAAGAATTCAAAAACAAATTCATCCTTCAAATACTTAAGATTTTCAATTGGGAGATCTTAGGGAATCATTTGACTCGCGGTAAATTCCAACAAGCTCCAGGATGCGAATTAGAACCAAATTCATCTAAGTATCTTTTATGAAAATGTCTATGTAGGCCCCCACTTAATTCGCCTAAGTATGAGAAATTTATGACAAAATGTCCACAATACACTTTATACAAAAAATTGTCTAAAATGTCTCTCTTTTCCATCATCATCATCCGAAATAGAGTTATCAATTCTCTATTTTATTTTAAGATAGCGTCTTACCACTGACGTGCTTTCTTTGATAAAGAAGCCACCCCTTAATATTTAAATGACGCTAGAACGAAAATGGTCCTATCCAGACTATGATATTTCTGAGATAGAGCATTTTATTCCTTTATTAATTTGTCTAATTCCCTATATAACCTGTTAATTTCCGCATGTTTGCTCTCAAGTTTTGTTCTATAGGGAAGATTTGACTTCTTCTTTATCCAAGATAGATGGTTTATCACTAATTATTGTCTTTGAAGTATAAGAAATTTAAACAGGGAATTCCATACCTAAGAAACTGGAATGGAAGCCAGGGGAGCTTGCTCCTTCTCTTGTGGATCTTTGGAATGTGTGGGAGCAGTTTCCCCCTTTGGAGTAGCAGTTGAACCATGGGATGTTGGTGGCATATCTTTTGAGGGGGATTGCTATGGTTCGGGAGCTTTAACTTGATCTCCATTATCCATCCCTGAAGCACCAGAAGGGCCACCCTTATCTCCACCATTGCGTTGGCCTCCAGAGGGATTATCATCATTATCATCATTAGAGTCATTGTCCCAAATTAGCTCATCATCATTTTCCATCTCCTAAGGATCTTTATCCTTATCATCCTCTTCTTCAGAATCAGATTCAATGTCAAAAGAGGGATATCAAATGAAAGAGCTTCCATAAAATCAACACTCCCTTCTTCACATTAGGGCTTGGAACCCTGCCTAATTCGCTTAATTTTGTCCATAACTCTTTTGGCTGAAATTGGGTCAAGTGAAAGAAAAAAAAGTCGGGGCGTTTGTAACAATTTTCGGCATATCCAAGCATAAGGGCATCATTATAATGATGTAGCAACATGGGCCCTAAGGTGGTGTCGAAAAAATCAAAGACATGTTTTTGGAAACAGAAAGGGTTTGAACAGCTTGCCTAAGTGAAGCTCTGGACCTTTTGAGTTTATCTTTCAATAGAGTATTTTTGGAAATCAAACGAGCTTTTTCATCTTCTGAGTCTTATAGGGCCAGCTCTATTGCAAATTGCCCATCGGAGGTAAGTTGATGGGCTTGCCTCTCTGCATCTAGATCACTCTTGGCCCAAACGATGGAAGCCTTGATTCGCTCTAGTTCAAAGCAAGTGGTATTTTGGTAGCCATCAATGAGGTTAGCCGACTTTTCAATTCAACATTCTCCTTTTGTAGCATGGAGGATCCAAAAGAGAGTCTGGAAACAAGTTCATTAAGAGAAATCCAGTTCCTAGAAATTTGCAACAAGAGAAAAAACAAAAGTTAGTAATTAGAAAGATCCAGTGATGATAGGATTAATTGGATAAGAGCTTACCAAGATTTGTCGCTCCATGAGAGAATGGTGATTTTCTGCCAAGTTTGGGCTAAATGATGGCAGAGAGGAAGAAGTGAACGATTCTGAATGAAGAATGAGCTCGACGAGTTCATCGAAATTAGTTAGTGGAGGAGCGGAAGATGACGACTACGAAAGGGTACAAGACTTAGAAGGAGTCTCAAAAAGAGAAAGTTGCATCTATAGCTATGCAGATGGAGAGTCTAAAATAGTAATATTTAGAAGAGGAGAAGGTGTAGGTGGAGTTGGCTCCACTATATCTTTTGGATATTCAACGGTTGGGCTCTTTGAAGCTTTCTTAGGATATATGCGCTCTACTTCGTCCTCTACATTAGTGATCTTTGCCACTTTAGCTTGAGGAGCATCCTCGGAAAGCACTGTTAGTTTTCTTTTTGAAGATCTCTTGGAACTAGCAAAAGCCTTCAAGACTAATGAAACGTCCAAAGACGACGTGGGAGGAGCAGCATCACTTGAAGACATGATGGCCTTGGAGGGAGCTAAAGAAAATTCGAACAGATATAAAATCAATCAGAACCATCAAAGAATTACATAGACAAAAAGAGAAGAATAATAAGCTAACCGTATACCTGAAATGTCAGGACGAATGGGCGATAGTGAAGTAAAATGTTCAACATCGCTTTTGTAAAAGAAGCAATTTCCTCGAGAGTTTTGCATAATGGCTGGAGGAGTGCCAAGAATCCTTTGGCCAGCTAGAAGTAAAGAATGTTACCTTAGGTTTGAAAGAGTTAGGAGCATTAACTGCTACTAAGTTATTCTAGAGCGGCGATTAAAGAATTGATGATTCTTCGGTTTGCGTTGCTAAGTATCTAAAGAGGTTCACTTGAAAAAGATCAGAGATTAGTTCATTGAAAACTTGAGAAAAATGAAGATGTTATTGAAATAGACTTACGAGGAAAGGCAAAAGTCCCGCAAACATCGGCAAACCACTTAACGAATAAGAACGGATTCTCTCAGTCCTTGAATTTGTTAATGCCATCTGAAATAAGCTTCTTGTACACATTCACTCTGAAAATATGCTTGTTGAGATTACCTGACCTTGCCGACTTGGTCAGTGAGTTTAGAACTTCAGCGTTAAGTGAAGGAAGTACAGATTCCAATGCCAGCATTTCTAAGGATAGGAGGTTAGTGTAAACATTCAGAGATAATTGTATCGGAGTACCTCCAACATGAGATAGACAGGAAAGCAGGAACTCGAGAAAGGGAAGAAATCCACCATGCCAGATGTGGATAGCTTTATAAGCAAAATACCCTTCTAGAGGGTTATCAATAGTATCAGTTTGTTGTGGAGGGATGGTTTCGATCCTAGTAATGCCGAAATCATTAAGAATAGCATTGACTTCACCTTGAGATACAATAGAAGAATGCTTGGTAATAGCTTCAACTTTAGGTGAATTCATGGTACTGCCAAGTGAAAATGTTTTAGTTAAAACTCATAATTGTTTGTTCATAAAAATTTACTTAAATTACTCAAGCATAAAAACATGCATGAAATCTTAAAATTGTGAAAATACTAAGTAGTTTAAGCTTTCGATAGTGTCGAAAGGTCAACAATTCAAACTTTCGACAAAGTCAAAAGTTTAGCATCCCAAGCTCTCGATAATGTCGAAAAGAAGAAAGAATCAGCCTAAGCTATCGTACTTTGATACTATTGAGGGCCTAAGGAGTAATTAGTTAATAATATGATTCCTTAGACTATCAAAAAGTCGAAAGGAAAAGATAAAACATTAATCCATTCATTACCTTTCGACAACTTCGAAAGCTCTATGAAAGCCTGGATGTACTTCGAATATTACATAAGGCTAAATAGCAAAACCTTTCGACATGGTAAAAACTAATAATTCAAAGTTCCAAGGTAAAAAAAATAATTCTAATGTTTGTTGCCAAAAGGTCTGGTTAATACAATCAAATTGTGTCTTACCATTAAAGTCGAAAGGTTTGTAGGAAAAGCTTTCGCTGAAGTCGAAAGATTAATAACAAAAAACTGTCGACCAAGTTGAAAGGTTTATAACAAAAAACCGATGACAAAATCGAAAGGTTTATAACAAAAAACCGCTGACAAAATCGAAAGGTTTATAACAAAACCTTCAGGTTCTTAAGTTAAAAGTGTTGATATTGTTGATATTGTCAAAAGGTCTGATAAATGTTGTTAAAATGCTTCTACCCATTGAAGTCGAAAGGTTTTAGGTTTGATTCATGAGTACTTTAGACGTTTCGACACAGATGGGCTCAAGCAATTATAAGGTTGAAGAGTTCGAACCTTGTCGAAAGCTGGTAGTTGAAAAGCTTGAAACTCCTTAACCTTATCGAGAGCTTATTATCGAAATATAAGATCATTAAATTATCTAACCTTTCGATAGCAATGGTAAAATAAGCGTCACAATAACTTTCGACCTCATCGAAAGATACAAAGAGGTAAAATTCATTATTGCCGCCTTAATCTCTTTTGTAGTAGTAGAAAAGCCATTTTGTGTAATCGAAATTGACATGGGTAGGTTCCAGGTAATCATATTGGGTTTAACCAAACCCAAACCTGATAATAAATGCAGTTTTCAAATTCTTCTTGGAGAACAAGTAAAACAACTCCATTAACTAAACTAGTTTTGTCTGGAGTCAATCCAATTTGGTTTCAAAGAAGAATAGAAATTATCAAATAAAAAATCTAAGACTGAAAACAAAAGGAAAAATTTAGAGATTTTGGATTAAAGGCCAAACACACTAAAGGAATTTACTTATCAGACACCATTAACCTAAAAAAATAAGATCCAAAATTGGGTTTTGTTAATTTGAAAATGGATTTGAGAGGAAATTTTTTCAAAAAGTCCAATTGAAATGGAATCTAGATTTTAGATGTAAAAACTTGAAATTAAGCTGAAAAACGATAAGAGTAGAGATAGATTAAAATATATGAATTAAATTCTAGAGATTACCTTAATGTTTTGAAACGAGTTCTAAGAAGCTTTGTAGAACTCTTTTACCCATACATGATAATTTTGATTTGAGGTAAAAAGGGAAGAAAGAGAAGAAGCGTGTTATATAAGTAAAGTCACCCAAATTCTCAACTGCTAGATCAAGGGTTAAATGGACATTCTAGATCAGCGTGGAAACGACAATGAGTGGAATTTTTTTTAAATTTCGACAAAGATGACTTGGAAAGTCAATGGCATCCCTTCGAATGTGGGGGGGGGGGGGTGAGCAAATGTTACACTAAAAATCAACCTTTTGACTAGGATGAAATGTTTATCAACAAGAGAAAAGGAAGAGAAATGCATCCCAAACATTTCGAAGGAGTCGATGGTATGAAATCATCAAATCTCTTTAGCATCAAACGTTTCGAATGCGCCAAAAGGTTCTGTCTCTAGTATTCAGAGTGTTCTTACCTATCGAAGGGGATGAAGAAGTCAAAGCAAGAGTAAGCAAGTACTTAATGACCATCTCGAAGGCATAATAAGCCTTTCGAACCGGTTGAAGCACATCCAGGGTACCTTTCAATAATGATGGAAGGTTTATGAAGAAAGCATCACTCATAAGTCAATAAAGAATGAAAGACAACCTTTCGACATCATTGAAGAAGAGCAACCTTCCGACAAGGTCGAAAGGTTCACAATAAACAAGGGAATAACAACCTTCCGACAATGTCGAAAGGCTCACAATATCCAAAAGAAGAGCAACCTTCTAAAAAGGCCAGAAGTTCACAACAGTATTAAGAAGACAAACCCTTCGAGATCATGGAAGCATGAGAGTAACAAACCTACCGACAAAGGCGAAAGGTTTATAATAGCATATGAAAAAATAAACCTTTCAATGAAGACGAAGGGTTTAAAGCAGTATATTAAAGGGAGACCATCCGACCCAATCGAGAGCATGAAGTTGAAAGGAGGGCCGTCTGCATCTATAAATAAGACCCAAGGGGTCTTGCTTTGGGGATCTGATCTCTGGTACTCTAATCTTGTAATTTCTTAATCAAAGTATTGTAACCCTAATTGATTTTGACTTAAGGAAATTTAATAAAATGAAGCTCTTACTCTGAGATAAAGGGAAGCACATGATTGTGTTAATCATGTTACTATTTTCTTAAAACTTTATTGGATCAACTCATATTTTCAGGATAATCCCCTTCGGAAGGTTCTTGCCAGTAAGGTCAATAATGCTTCTGTTATAAGTAATAACTGCAACATTTCGAGGTCTTCAACCCTATATTCTAAACCTTTCGACAGAGTTGACAATGTATTTGAATCAACATTCACTGAAACCTTCCAAAATCATTTATTCTTTGATCTAAACCTTTCGAATGGGTTGATAGTTCTTTACACATTAAAAATACCTATACCTTCCGAAATTACAAACAAAGAGACCTAATCTTTCAATAAGATCAAAGTACAGAAACGTAAGGTTCAATCCAAAGGTGGTCATTCACATACCTTCCTACTAGGTTGAAACTTACTTCGTATATGTGGTCAAACCTTTCGACAAAGTCGGATGCCCCAGTATATCCACTAAGGACTTTGATATCCTACCTTAACCTAAAAAAGGCAATCATCCTAACCTTTCGATAAGATAAAATTCAATCTCCCAAGGACGAATTTAAGGAAATTAAATCTAAAAAAGAAAGAAGACTTTAAACGAGACCTCGCGCTAACTCAATAATTCCGAAAGGTTTTACAACCACACACCCAAACCTTTCGACGACGTCGAAAGGTCTGATATACAAGCAAAAACAAAGGCAATTCCTAAGGATATCAAGCTTTTCATTCAAACCAGACTAATCACACTAGTTGAAATATCTTTGGGGTGTTGACCATAAATTTGGTTACCATGTGTAATCACTAAATATAAATATCAAAATTTCTTCTGAAAGAAAAATACCAAAGATCATTCAACGATGACACAAATAGCATCAAATCTTGAAATCATATCAGAAATCCTAGAAATCATACAAAAGGGGAAGGCACCAAAACTCTAAGATTGGTAAATAATTTCTCCTGCATGCATGTAACTCCAAAATATGCATATAAGCCTATAAGCATCATGATAGGTATGGGACCTATAAACTTCAAGATATGAAAAAGTCCTATAAACATCAAGATATGAACAAGTCATATAAACATCAAGATAGACAAGGGACCTATAAACGCAAAGATAAGAACAAATCCTATAAACTCCGAAGGTGAGTCATAAACTCATCTATAAGTGTTATATACCTCCAAATAGTAATCGAGTAAATAACAACCATGTGTCCTATGCCATAGGGGCTTATTTAAACATTTACCATAAGTTAGTAAACTCCACCCATGTGTATGAATTGCCCAATCAAATAAGTCCAAGAATTTATCGATAAACATGGGCATTTCATACCACTCATTTATTAATCCATTTAAATCGATTTCTCATTTGTTGATGTCATGCAATTTTATAAAATAATTTATTTTGAAATTCCTCTCGAAAACATTGTTTTATAAACTAGTGTGTATATATACACACGTATGTGTACATTGACAAGCCCTTTCTAAAATATATGTATATAAGTACAGTTTTAAACCATTATTGCATATCAACTTTAAAGCCATGATTAATATAAAGAAATGTATTGCATATATATAGATATTCCAAATATCTTTTATAGAAATTATATATTCATACTTAAAATGATCGAAGACAATGGTTCGGATTTAAAATCGTTCTTTTGAAAATTTTAGTTGAAAACATGCAATGTAAATTGTATTTTATGTCATGGACCCATAGGGTAATTCTATGGCATAATAAACTCCAAGGTAAATTTATGAACTCATGTATTAAAATCCATAAATAGCATTGAAATCAACATAGAAACAGCACCAAAATAAAGCAAATAAGTCCAAGCGATCGAACGGTCGAATGGAGGAGTAAACGGGCACAAACGGAGCTAAAGACGGCATGATCTAGGTCTCAGCCCAGGTCATGACGAGTCCACCACTCATGGCGAAGGGTGCACCGATTGGCATGCGTGGGATGAGTCACAGTTAATGTCAATGGTGCTCTGTTTTCCTGTTTGTGGGTTTTCTTCTTTGACTTGAACCTAGACATATACTAGATTGAATAAGTTATCATGCAAGCAACCAAACATGTACAACTTGATGCAAATCATGATCATAAGATGTGTGTTTCAACCAAACAGTGAATGAAATAACAAAACATGTGAATATCATAACCAATTTGAGAGCGATTTCAACATAGATTAAATCAAAAAATGAAATAGCAACTTGGCACCATTCATTGTCCGTAAGTGCGAGATAAAATCACCTAATTAAGCTTGATTTGAAGATTAGAACCCAGAAACAACATAGCTAAAAACTTTTGGCTATAACCTAGGTTTGATTTTGAATGATTTTAAAAGCATGAATTACAGTTATGATCAAAGGTGAGATTAATGACCCAATAGATGTATGATTTGTTGACTAAGATTACCTTAGCTTTACATCTTCTATTAATAGTTGAAAGCCCATTGATTTAAGCTTGATTTGTGGATTTAATATTGGGTTTGCAAATAAGGTTAATTTATTTTCAAATTTTGGTCTTGGTCGAAAGTGAAAGTAATGAAGTAAAACAAGGATATATGGATTATTATTCACTCTCTTCATGGGCCTAATGAGTATCCTATATCCCAATTAGAAAACAATTACTAGTTTCTATTGTTTTCTCTCAAAAAACAATAATTAATACTCAAATATGTTTTTGGAAGCATATATTAGTTTTCCTCAAATTTTATCAAAGCTTCGACATATCAAAAATTCACATTTTTATTAATATTGAGATATTTTGTAATACTAAATATAAATTTTAAATTGAAAGTTACTCTCATTATTGTTAATAAAATAAACTATTAATTATAAAAAAATAATCTCATTTTAGATAAAAAATCTCAATATTAACATTTTATTAAATATACAACAATTGTTGTAATAATTTTGAATGAAAAATATTTATCATCAATTTCCATTTAAAATAAATAAATAAATAAAACTTAGAAAAACTCACACTACAAATTATAGAATTATTTCCATATATTTTATTATTTCCTATTTTCCCCAGATTATTCTTACATTAACAAATATAAAGTTTAAGGTACACAAAAGGATATTTTTAAAATATCAAATTTAATTAATCCCGAATATATTACAAATTTGGAAATTAAAACAGCTATAATTATAAATTCCCTAGATTTATCAATAAAAATTAGTTATGATTAACTAAAACATGTTTTAGATTAAATTCCACGTAATCTCCAACAGGTTTGTTACAGACCCCCCTCCTTACAAAAATTGCGTCCCCTTAATTTTCTTAAGGAAAATTTATAATAAAATACTAAGAACATATTTCTTCAAAGGAAATTGAGTTACGAATGAGAGATAACCTAATACAATAGAATCAACCCAAATGAACTTAGGAAATTGCACAAGATGCGTACACACAATGAAATCCCTAGTTCCACAAGAATAGTCCTTAGGCTCATCAGTCCATTAAACCTAGATAAGCGAAATGATGATATCTTGAAGACAATTCACCTTTGAAGTAACAAAACGAATTAAGCTCAGATCATAAGTTAGATTATCGTGAGGTCTTAAGTGAAATAAGGGTTCTATGTCCATGAATAGAATCACAATTTCTAAAGTGTTTCCAAGGCTGAAACTCAAAAAGGGACACCATAAATGCCAGAGAACTGGACTAGAAAAGAACTCAGTAAACAATAGAGCCACTACACTTAGCACTTGGTAGGCTTCCATATGTTAAAGAGCTGTCATCCCAAACTAACTGAATATCAGTCATCAAATCGAGGAAGAAACTCAAATATTTGATCTCCAGTAGAAATTTCCAAGACTATACTAAAAGATTCACAAATAATGTCGAGACTTATGATCAATATCTTTTCCCGACTTAAGAAAATAAGAGAGTGGTTTATATAATTTCCCCGACAAAGTTTCGAAAGAAGTTGTCTCGATGTAGGATTAAAAACTATCAACATTGGAAAAATTTAATCAAGGTAGATATGATCCTCTTTCTAATGACCCTCCTTTTTGACCATCAAAAGTCGACACCAAACACTACCACGGTTTCAAATTTCATGCATCCAATAGATAAAAGGGCAGATTATTAGGGTAAATAAAAAGAAAGGAACATAGAACAGAGAAAAACAGAATCTCACAGTAGAATCCACAACATATAATATAACAAGGACAGTAGAAACTGTCGCTCCAAATATACAGAGTATATCAGAGTTAAAAACAAACCTTATCAGCAGGACAGTTATAAAATCCCGACCATACAAATGCTGATAGATATACTTTATATATAGTGGAAAATAAAAAACATCGACTGGCGAATCTTCAGCTCCCGTCCACGATCTCCAAAAATTCAAAAATATCCTAGGAGAGATGCTCAGTCTGACCTAAGCATTATAATAAAATAACATCCAGATGTCTGGAAATACAAGCGTGAGATGACTCAAATAATAGAGAATATATAATGTTCGATGAGACCATGCCGCCAACTCAGAATGGGTTTTCACCTCATAAGAATAACATCGATACAAGCAAGAGCAAAATAAATACCAGGAAACGAATCCAAGTATAAATGAGCATAATTAATATTAAAACCCGACTTGAAAGAAATGAAATAAACCAAGTAATATCTAAACTGGACAGAATGGGTAGAACAAGGAAAACAGTCCAACTTGATAGAATGAGCTAAATAAGGTATAGTTCACCTTGCTAGAATGGACCATATCAATACTTAAACGTCGCGAAGAATGGTTGACACTTCTCGTTGCAATTTTTAGATAAACAGATTCAAGGATTCAAATCAAGGAAAGGGAATTTCCAACAAATGGCGAGGAAGTGTACCACCCTTGGATTATACCTCTATTAATACGCTCCTGAGAAGCTCATTTACTCCATGAAACTTCTCGGACAATACCAAGCCAGACCCCGCCGGACCTTACCGAGGATCCGAATATTTCTACATCTAAGTGCACAACCGAATCCAACTAGATGAGATGTGAAAATACCCTTTTGATGGGAGCAAACTCCATAGCTTTGCTTCTTCTCGCACTTTTGGTTTAGTCATTTTTGATAAAGGATAACAAAAAGCTCGACTGAGCAGCAAGTCATTTTTAAGGTGATGATACACCATGAAGAAAGCTGAATCTGATAATTAATAAACCAACTATCGTGGATATTTAAAATGATCGTATAAGGAAATTAAATTTCATATATTTACCACTATTCGTTGATTCTAGACAAGTCCTACCTCTCGGTTGAAAATGAAGCCAGGCAAATTGAGGTAGTGTTACCTCTACGCATCACCTTGACAACATATTTAACTTTCGAGATAGAAACGAGTCCAAGCCTTAACGTTTACCGTTAAAAGTACGACTTGATCCTTTCCATTTAAGCGATATTGATTACAGAACTATTTTTCCACAACCTAAATCGAACTCTTGACTTTTAAAAGAACTGAATTTGTGCTTGATTTCCTTATTTTCATATTGGTAAAACACTTTTAGAATTAGTTTCGTATTTTTGAAATGTTAAGAGAAAAATCTTTCCAAGTGGACGATACCGAAGGCCTAAACCAATATCAAACTGAACACCAGAAGATTATCCAACTTAACATTCCAATAATCGAGTTCCAATTCCTTTTTGTAACTTTAAAACAATATTAATTATCACAAAAGATAATTAATCACATTTAAAATTTCTTTTAAACAAACAAATACATTATCTTTAATAAATAGATAATTATTTTCAAACACTTTTATGACTTCGGTAGATTAACTTTAAAATCTTTATTAAATTAGTTTATTTTACTTTAAATTAGTTTATTAAAGCAATTTTATTGTACTAATTAATTTAATTAAATCTCTTTTATTAAATCGATTAATTAACTTCAAATATCATTAGTTATAAAGATTAATTAAATTCAAATAATCAATAGTTAAAATGAATAAGTCATCTCAAACATCCTTTATTAAAATGATAAGTAATTATAAATTCCATTAATTAAAACTATTAATTAGGTTCATATAATCATAAATTAATCGGATTAATTAAATTCAATCCTCATTAGTTAAAACGATTAATTAAAATATCCTTTGTTAAAATTTTTTATTTAACTATAAAACATCATTATTAAAATGATTAACTAATTATGAAAGGGGTGCTTCAAAAGGGATTTCATTTTATAGTTGACTAACAATTATTTGGAGAGGAACTCCTTTGAAAGGGTCTACCCCCACATAAATCTGCCACCCTTTTGAAAGGGTTCCACACCAAAAGTAATGCTGCCATGAAGTCGAAAGGAGTTGTGACATATTAATGAAATACACATCCCTTTCGACATGATCAAAACGACTAGAAAAATACCTTTCGACATGACCGAAAGGAATGAAAAGCTAAAAAGATCAATTGCTTTCGACCCATACAAACTGAAGGATTCAAACTAATGCCATCTCTTTAGACTGATTCCTTGAAACCTTTCGACTAAGTTAACCAATCAAAAGGTAAGGATAGCTCTTTAGACCCTTTCGATCAAGCCATCCAGGTCGAAAGATAGTGCAATTTTCTTAAACCCTTTCAACTATGACAATTTAGTCGAAAGGTATACCTTGATGGAAGAGATACTTTTAATAACATGGTTCCGTTTGTTTTAAACTGCCTTGCACGTGGCATCGAAAATGTTGACAAGATTTGTTGTTAACAATAGGACATACTCGAAAATTTCGAACTCCAAATGAGGTGTGCCACCTGGCATTTTATATGTTATATCCATATTACGAACACAATGGAACTTGCTCTAAGGTCTAATTTGATGGTATGTAGAAAATAGGTTTTTAGACCCAGTTATTACATTAAATTTTCGATACTAATTTCAACGCATTTCGATCTCCTATAACCAAATGATTCATCTGATCGCCACGCAATTCGATGGCGTAATATAATTCACTATTATGGATCCAATGAAACTCGTTTCATTGAAATTTAAGACTGTGCCCCCGAATGACTGTTTCATATATTTAAATATTGTTTTCGATATTTATCTGATCTATTCATATTTGTAAATTTAATTTACTAATATTATTTATAAATTAAAAAGAGTTAAATAAAATTATTAAATCCATTTAATTAAAATTTAATTCATAATTCGAATATTTAATTATCCTCCGTATTTGAATTATAAGTTATTAAATTCCAAAATTTAATTATTTACATATTTAAAATAAATGAAACATTTAAAATCAAATGACTGGAGTTTTGGGTTGTTACATTCTTCCCTTCTAAATGAATTCGTCCTCAAAATTCACGAGGAAGAAAATATGTCCAAACTTTTCGATTTAAAACTATTAATTAAAATGATTATTGAACTTATTTTTCAAAGCCAATTAGCCGGAGTAGATTCCAAAGTTTCCTAGACTTTTAAATTCATTCGTATATACCTACTAATTTTCTTCTATTTATTTATTTCAAGATATAACACACAAATCAAATTTTAGTTATCGAAACTTTTTCATAAATTCTTAAAAAATTCTAACTCTTAAGTTTTTGGAAAATTCCACCGGCATCTCCTTTGCGTGCTCGATCGGAATAACTACAAATTGCCTCTATGGGTTCCAAACCAATCAAAGAAAACAAATGCCAAGTGGCCTCCCATATCAAGTGCATATAATCGTCAACTAATTCAAATTTTTTAAAATTATTACATAACTTTTTGCGTTTGATTTATATATTTACCGGGTAATTTATTATCTCAATGCAAATGCAAATGGTAAGAAGTCATGTGGTAATCCCTTGCTTCCCTGTACTGACATAATCTAAAAGAAAATTAGGCTGAGAAAAGCAATTTAATGTAATTTTACATGCAAAAACTAGTTTGATATAAATCAATGCGCAATAAACAGCATTTTAATAATACGTGACAACGTATATAGAGTATTTTGTAATAGATGCTATGCATTCAACTATTTCAAATGGTAAGTTCAGATCTATAAGCCCGGGGTTTTCAGATTCAAAAATTCATTTTTAAAATTTTCAAACAAGAAAGATCAAAGATCAAAAATCAAAGTGACAAGGAGGGGACTCCTTCTAATAAAGTTCGGTTAAACTCTAGAATCAAAACAACATGGAGTGTCCAGTGGTATTCCGGTTCCTCCAAAAACATCAACTAGAGTGAATATGTATCATTCCTTTCCCAAAATCTTTTAAAAAAAATCTCGTTTTCAAAATCACCAGGATTTAGGTCCTTGTAACAACAATTTAAAATCCTTTGTCTGTAAATTTAAACTTTATGGACAATGGGATATGAGATTACACAACTAATCAATTCAATACAATCAAATCAATCAAAATTCCATGTAGGAATAATCTAAAACTAACAGTCAATCAAATTCTATAAGGAAAACTTTTCACTTAACATTGATTCAAAATGTCAAATGACTAATAAACAAATCTTAAATTAGGTTCAAAACTTTATTGATTGTCCAAAAATATAGATAATTATCTAAGCATACTGTTTTGCTTATTAGCCTTTGGTTATTGCTTAAAAGATTAACCAATCTCACTCGGACAAAATGGAAAGTTATACTCTATGTTTTGTTAGTTTCCTGATTATATTAAAATTTTCTAATTCACTTATATTTCCACTTAATATTTTATTCAATAATAAAACTATTTATGAATTATTTCATAAATTCTCACCTAAGTTTTAAAATATTTTATAAAGTCATTTCTTTGAAAAACATGAAATTATAACTTATCCCACTTTATTTTCTTGTATAATACTCTTCTCTATCCTAAGAGTACATACAAAATTTATTTTAAAGTTTTCAAAAATCTAGATGGAGATCAAATAAAATTATGGTTTCTTAAAACCAAGTCAACCTATTAAATTTTATAACTTATATTGTCAAAACTGATCATATTTTTAGGTTGACCCAATCAACAAATAGATTACACTACTAAGACGTTTTAAACCATTGTATGGTTTTAATAAAAATAATGTTTAACAAAACCTTCTAATTAATTTTCACCCACTGTGTTAAATTATCCTATATCTTCTCTAAAGGAAAAATCTTATTTATCAAAGCAATCTCTTATTAGAAATATAATTTATTATTTAGCCGGTTTCCCTTTAGGGAACTTAAAAGTGAGATACCCAGTTTTAATTTAAAAATTCAACTTTTAAAGCATATTGCATATTATTTTATATATAATAACCTCAATTTTTTATTATTAAAACTTACTTTGGGTTTATTCGGATGTGAACTCATTTTGATCGCACAATGGTAAAGAGAATAATTTACTGAGTACCCCACAATGTTGGTCTAAACAAACATCTGATCATCACTTAGAAGAATATTAAGATTACCACAAAACTAATCGAAATGATTTCCCATAATTATCCCAAAGAAAATGCATTCCACTTAAAAATTTTACTTCCCAAAATGTTTTTACTTAAAATACTTCCAAAAGTACTACTATTTCATTTGTCAAAAACCTTTTGAAATTATTTTCAAAAGTTCCGGGATTTAGATTCATAAATTCTTTTTAAAACATGTTTTTTAAAATAAATTTATATAAAATTTCCTCTATATAAAAATCATTTCATATTATAATAATTCCTTTTTATTATAATATAATTCACTCGTATATTTATTCTCTAAATATCTTATCCCACTACTTAGATTACATTAACAACTTTTTATTAAAGTTTAATCCTTAACTCACTATTATTAAATGGAGAATTCTTTAACCTAATCATATTTTTTGAACACCTTATATCAAATCGTGAAAATTAACTCACAAAGCGTTCATTTTAATTCATATTTGGACCAACACACTTTATAAATATATAAAGTTTGAAAATTATTCTATTATATATATAGAATATAATCATGGGAAACATATTAAATTTTCTAAAAATTTTCAAAAATTTCAATACCATGTTCGTCGGCCTTGGTTAAGTGTTTAGTAATCCATATCGATACCGTGGCGTCCCTCATCTCGACAATAATTCATAAAAAAGTAGACCAATTGACATAATACATTTTCATAACATTAACATTTACGCTCTCGAATATATGATACTCTCAAACACATTCTAGGGTGTCACTTACCCTATTTCTAATAAGCCAAACCCCACCAAAGTTAAGGTTCTCGCTTAACCTTGCACTCTGATACCACTTTATAATGACTTGCCTTTTTGACCATTAAAAGTCGACACCGAACATTACCACTATGTTCAAAAATCATGCATCTAACTGACAAAAGGACAGATTGTTAGGGTAAATAAAAAGGAAAGAACAAAGTATAGAGAAAACCAGAATCTCACAGAAGAATCGACAACATATAATATAATAAGGACAATATAAACTATCACTCCAAACATATAGAGTATATCAGAGTTAAAAATAAACCTTATCAGTTGGAAGGTTATAAAATCCTTACCTTACAAATGGCGATAGGTATACTATATAATACAGTGGAAAATAAAATACTATGACAGGTGAATCTTTAGCTCCCCTTTAAGATCTCCAAAAGTTCAAAGACATCCTAGGAAAAATACTTGGTCTGACCTTAGCATTATAATAAAATAATACCCGGATCAATTTGGAAATACCAGCATGAGATAATTCAAATAATGGGGAACATATAAAGTTCTATAAGACCATGTTGCTAACGTGGAATGGTTTTCACCTCACAAGTACAACATCCATACAGGCAAGAGCAAAAATGAATATCAGGTAACAAATCCAAGTTAAATGAGCATAAATAATATTAAGACCAAACTTGAAAGAATGGAAATAAACCGAGTAAAATCCAAATTGAATATAATGGATAAAACAAGAAAAACATTCCAACTTGATAGAATGGACTAAGTAAGTTAACAGTCCAACTTCATATAATAGACTAAATCAATACTTAAACACCCGAAGAATGGTTGACTCTTCTCATAGAAATTTAAAGATAAACAGATTTAAGGATTCAATCAAATAAGGAATGGAAATTTCCAAAAAATGACAAGGAAGGTGCATCCCCCTTGGAGTATACCTCCACTACTATACTCATGAGAAGCTCATATATTGCGTAACACTTCTCGGTCAATACCAAGCCGGACTTCGCCAAGCCTTACGGTGAATCCGAATATTTCCACATGTAAGTGCACAACCGAATCTAACTAGATGAGATGTGAAAGTACCCTTTGATAGGGGTAACCCCACATAGCTTGGCTTCTGCTCGTGCTTTTGGTTTAGTCATTTCCCATAAAGGACAACAAAGCTCGATTGAGCAATAAATAATGTTTATGGTGATGATACACAATGAAGAAAGCTGAATGAGATAATTAATAAATCAACTATCGGAGATAATTAGGATGATCATATATGGAAATTTAATTTAATATATTTACCACTACTCGTTGATTCTAAACAACTCCTATCTTTCAGTTGAAAATGAAGCTAGGCAAGTTGAGATAGTGTTAGCTATAGGCATCAACTTGACGGCATTTTTAACTTTGAGATAGAAACGAGTCCAAGCCTCAATGTTTAGCGTTAAAAGTATGACTAGATCCTTTCCATATAAGCGATATTGATTACAAAACTATTTTTCCATAAACAAAATTGAACTTTTAACTTTTGAAAGAACTATACTTGTGCTTGATTTCAATATTTCCATATTGGTAAAACGCTTTTAGAATTAGTTCCCGATTGCTGAAATGTTAAGAGAAAAATATTTCCAAGTGCGCGACCACGAAGGCTTAAACCAACATCAGACCGAACGCCTACAACTTTACATCCAAATAATCGAGTTCCAATTCCTATTTATAACTTTAAAACCATATTAGTTATCCCGAATGATAATTAACCACATCTAAGATCTCTTTTAAATAAACCAATCCATTATCTTTACTAAAATAAACAATTATTTCCAAACACTTTTATAACTTTGGTAGATTAACTTTAAAATCTTTATTAACTTTAAATCAGTTTATTAATTTTATTATATTAATTAATTTAATTTAATCACTTTTGTTAAATCGATTAATAACTTTAAATATCATTAGTTACAAAGATTAATTAAATTCAAATAATCGTTAGTTAAAATGTATAAGTCATCTCAAACATTATTTATTAAAATGAAAATTAATTACAAATTCATTAATTAAAATAATTATTTAAGTTCAAATAATCATAAATTAATCGGATTAATTAAATTCAAGCCTCATTAGTTAAAACATTTAATTAAAATATAATTTATTAAAATTATTTATTTAATCATAAACCATCATTAATTAAAATGATTAACTAACTTCAAATATCATTACTCAAAATCTTTTATTTCTTTTAAATATCATTAACTAAAATGATTATAAATTTCAATTTTCACAAATTGAAATAATTAAGTTGATAAATTAATTAAAATCCATTATCATTAATTAAAACAATTAGTTAATCTCAAATAATCATGAGTTAAAACGATTAACTAAGTATAAAACATCATTAGCAAAAATGATTAATTAAATCTAAAGGCAAACCAATCTTAAGACACCATTATTTAAATTGGTTGATTAATTTAATAATCATTAGTTAATAAGGTTAACTATTTTAAATTATCATTAATAAAAAATGTTCAATGAATTTTCAATATTCTTTTCAGTGGAAACACAATCAAGTTCATATGACAGGGTTTTGGGGATGAAATTGAATAAGGGACAATATATCGAAATCACTATAATCGACAATTAATAAGTTAAATGGAATATCGGGACTTAGTTCAACTATAATAGCATAAAGATGTAAATAAATAATTTATTAGGGAGAAACCCCTCAAGATCTCTCTATAGAATTTCCCTACAAAATAAATGGTTGTAGATAATATATAGATAATTATATGGGTTCATAACGATCAAATTAATATGTTATCCATTTTCCAAATGGAAATTCAACCAAACAATCAATCAAACAATTTAATTAACATCCAAGCAATCAATAAATGTTTCTAACATCATAGATATTATATAATAAAATTAAATGTGAATTAAACTCATACTGATTTTCGTTTTCACCGAAACATTTCGATTTTGGACTAAAACCGAATGGTCATTCGATTTTAGCCTAAATTTTAACAAGCTCCAAATCCAACAAAACCAAATCTATTGCATAGATCTCGATGGCATGAGTCTTACGCAAAAAAAGCGTCCGAATTCGACCTCGTATGAGTGAGATAAACATTTTATAAGTTATCGATAGTTTAAATTAAAAATTAAACAATTTGTATATATTTAAAAGATTACCTTGCTCCTTTCTTTCTTCTTCTCCATCCCCAAAAGTACATGCATAGTGAAAGCCACCATTGCCATGTGCACGAAATTAATGATACGGAGGAATAGTTGATGAAAAACAAAATTGACCGCGTCGACGAGCTTCTTTTGCTGACCTCAAATTGCCTAGCACCACCACGGCACCTCTTCCCTATGCCACAAAAATGCAACTAGCATCTCCCTCACTCGGCTACCTAGACAATGCAACTCGCAAAAACCCATTGGACCACCCCAAATTGTCGCCAGCGAAGCACCTTAACTCAATAATAGCAATTCCGAGCTCCGTTCGTCCAATCGAGGACCCCACTCTTCGCAAAAGCCAACCCTAGATTCAACCCAACTTATGGCCTCCCCGGATTCAATGCCGCACCTTCTAAAAACATACTGGATCAAAGCTCGATTTGAAATACGATTTTTAAAACTAGTTTTTTGACTTTTAGATGAGTATAGCATAATATTCTGAATTTTGAATTCTTGAATTCAAAAGAGAGAAGCCTTTGCTGTTTACAAACAATGTTATTTAAAGGGAGATGAGGGATGGCCTGCACATAAGGTATGGGCAAGGTATGGTAGAGAATGTGGGGGTTATGGCCAAAATTAAGGTGTATATATACATATACATATATATATTATTTTATTTTAAAAATATTTAGTAAAACATACCCGAAAATGTCAAACTCCAAACGAGGCCTGCTGCTTGACATTCTATATGTAATACTCCTATTCTAAATGCAATGGAACTTATCCCGTGGTCTAATTCGATGGTACACAGAATATAGGTTTTTATACCCACTTATTATATTAAATTCCCAATATTAATTTCAACTGTTTCGATTTTCCACAACCAAATGATTCATCAGATAGCTATGAAATTTAACAGTGTAATATAATTTACTATTATGGATCCAATAAAACTGGTTTCGTCGAAATCCGAGACTATGTCCCGGAATGGCCATTTCACAGATTTAAATATCATTTTTATATCTAATTATCAATATTTATCCGATCTATTTATATTTGTAATAAATTTACAAATTGAATTTACTAATATTATTTATAAATTAAAGGAGTTAAATAAAATTATTAAATCCACTTATAACATTTAATTCACAAATCTAATATTTAATTATCCCATATATTTGAATTATAAATTATTAAATTACAAAATGCAATTATTTAAATATTTGAAATAAATTAAATATTTAAAATCAAATAACCATAATTTTGAGTTGTTACACTCTTGAATCCTACCCGTGTCAAAGTACAACATTAGGTAGTTTTTTAAGATTTTGTCTACATTCAAATAATTTAGATTTCTCTATTTAATTTTTCCATTAGATATAGTTTTGCTTATTACTTATTTGATATAATCTCAAATAATTATTAAAATTATCAAATTTTCTATAACCTTTAACTTGTTAAAGGAATAAAATATTACTATTTTCAACCCCAGTTATCAATAAAAGTTATATCTCAAAATAGGTTCTTAATTGTAAATTTGAAAATAAGTTTTTAAACTTAGTTTTCAAATCTCAATTTATCAAAATTATTTCCTCTATTCGAAATGCTTATCAATCATAATATTATATATTATTTAATTAATCCAATTCAAAAGTTATGGATTAATTCTAGGAGTTTTCCTTGATATAACTTCTTGATTCATAACGTAATTTCTACTTATCACAAAACCCATTTAAACATTATACTCTTTCAAAGTCCAGGAAAGTCAAGTCAACCCGATCAAAAAGATCTTGTATAAAAATCTTGGATTATACTTACTAAGGATCTATCGGCCCCAGCCAAACTCCAAAAGAGAGTAAATTCTAAAGCGCCAGGTACTGTCACTCTTGGTAATCATATGAATTTAACTAGAACGTCCCATATCATATGGTAAAGTTCTAGTATTAATAAAAATGAGTAAACCTCACTCATTTTGGATGACATTGTAAACCATGAACAATATTATCTTAAGGATCGATCAGCTCCACGTCAAACACCAAAGGGAATATAGACCCAAAGTGTTAAGTACTATTCCAAAGACAATCACAAGGATTTAACCTAAATATCCCATACTACCTAGTGAAATTCATGTATTCGCAAATGAGTTAGTACATTCCACTCAAACATTCGACTCAATGTGTTATACCATATGTGACGAACCGTTATTTAAGAGCATTCAAACCATTCAATAACACTAAGTCAATCATTGGTATTCCCTATATTATAGAATTAAGATTTTCAAAATATTTATTTGAAAAAGTTCTCCAAATCCAAGAAGTCACACAATTTGCCAAAATAGTATTTAAATAGCCAAAAGCTAAGTTTAATAACAATCCAATAAGAATTTATAATTCGAAGGAAAATAACTTTATTTTTCCATATAAGAAACGGTTTCTCAAGTACTTTATATGTACTGATTTACTTCCAAACTCCTTACAGGACAAAACTTCTTTTTTTAATCAGAAAAGTTCAAATTATCTAACTCATTCTAAAGCGTTCATGTAATTTAATTACATTTCTAAAAAAGGTTTTCACAGCTAAGTCCCTTATAGGTATATTAATATTACTCATTATAAAATAAATAAACAAAAAGGATTCATTGATAAGATTTATCATTTCAAATGGTTGATATTAACTTTTCCCAAAAAATTAGATGATTTTTATATTATTTCAACAATGTTTATATTGGGTAAAACTTAACATATAAATATAGTCTTATCATTACCCGTAGGTTTTCTATTTACAATTTCTCTTCCTTTGAAAATCTAAAATATTTTATAAATTATTATTCCAATTTGAAATCTTAGTCATTACTTAATTTAATATAGAAATAATATATATACTCAGCGTGCATATAAATCACAGTTTATTATTAAGTCTCTTGCACCATTTTAGGAATATATCAAATTCTTTTAATATTTCAATATATATTTAGATATGGTTTCTCAAATTTTTATATTATTCAACATAAGCTTATTCCCTTACTTACAATATTTGCTTACAATTATTTCAAGTAAAAAAACCATGCTCCTATTTAGATTTTGATAATTTTATTTAAAGATTTAAACATGTGTGTTTTTACATAGATTGTAATGATTCCTTCATAGATTAGTATAAATTTTATATAAAATTAAGTTTTCTAGAACAAATTTTATAACAAAATCAAAATGTTTTAAATAACACATAACGTTACCTCTCTATTTATTCTTAACAAATAGCCTTAACCGTTGGTGGTGGTGTCGATAAAAATTGACATTGCCTCACCATTGTTCTATACAAACTCTATGATTAAGCATTTAACCCATTATTAAATAAATACCTATAATTTATCTTGATTGCTATTTCTATTCTTTTTAGAATGTATAATATATTTCCAAAACTTTGATATATTTTTATATGCATACTTTCGTATGCATCTTCTAAATATCATTAATTTTATTCTAAACCACATTAGTTTTTAATAATATTTTAATTCTTTCTTGATAACATATTGTTCCAAAAATATGATTTCTTTTCAAACCACTAATGAATAAAAAGGGCATGTCCAGGTGTTTCGTTTGAATGTTTAAGGAAGCCTATCGAGTATATTGGCCAAATGTACCGATCAAAATCCTTAAAGCTCCACAAGAAGATATAAAGGTAGAACAAAATTTGGCAGTTTTTTGATGACCAATTTGAATCTTGGATCACGATAAGAAATGAATGAGAAGGAAAGTAGTAAAGCAGGTTAATGTTCAATGGAGTGGTGTTGTCGAATACTGGAAATAGGATAAAAGGTAGATGAGGAAAGCTTATCTTGAATTTAGGATTGATGTATAGTAGTGCATGTGGTATCAAAATAGTGTACTCACCGCCTATGATGTGGTCACTTATTATATCTAGTATGATGACCCACAAATTCGTACCTTTGAATCGATAATAAACCACACATGTCCGACCCATAAATTACATACTGACAGAAAATCAAGAGAAGGAAAAGAAGAGAGAAGAAGAGAAAATAAGAAAGAGAGAAGATAGTACTAAACAGAACAATACAAAATCTCACATCGTAGTAGAAAACATATAATATCATGTTAATGATCTTTACAAAACAGAAACTATATATGGATATATCAATCGGAGTTTAACAATCAATCATTAATTATCAGCTTGGAAAGTTATAATAATCTATCCTTACAATTGCCAATAATATACAACAACTAAGCAGTGGATAATAAACAGATACGTATATACTAAAATTAAGATCTCTAGCTCTCCCGCTGAAGCCCCAAAAGCACCAAATCTAAACCTGTATATATACTCGGTTTGACCCGAGCAATGAAAGGGAAGAACGCCCGGATCAGTTTGGTAAACCAGCGTGAGAAACACACTCAACTAAATTTTTTAACTCACCAAACTTTTCCTTTTCAAAACAAAAGTATCCCTTAAGACACGCCCACACATAAACATGGACATGTTTTTACCTTAAGATAACTAAAACGTTTCATATCAAATTCTCTTATATTATACTAGTGTCTAATGCATAAATAATATTATAATATTAATCATAGCCGAAATTGTTACATTGATTAAATTCCAGCATATAGCCCAAAATGGGTGATACAATCAAAATGGCAGGCACGTAGTGGAGTTTGGATTTTCATGCAAATGACCAGGTGAAGGGACTACCTTCCGGGAGTATATCTCTAGAGGAATGCAATGAGGACCATCACAAAGGATCCTCTAACAACACGACCGGCCTATCTCTGTAACTAGATAGTACCAAATATATCATCCTCCGGTCGTTACAACCTTTTCCAAGGGCCTTCATAGCATACAAACCACAATAATTAGATACACGACGTCATAACCTGTAAAGATATATCTAGAAGAGGATGATTATATCCTACTTGGGAGTGACCCACGTAGCCTTGCCACATCTAACCCTGTGTTGGTCATTTTCGGTTGATGATGCCTGAGGTAGCGATTACCTTTCACATATAACATATCACATCACTTTAAATGCCACATGGCCATTTTCGTTGACTACTAATTTCCTTCCACAAAAATACAAACCCTAAGCTCGTACGTCTCAAGGAGAGTGTTAAGCTAAGAGAATTGCTTTCTCCGCCACCACTGATGTATGTTTGTAAAAACCAATGTACGTAATCTTTAAAAACATAATGTTAGACAAACATCCATACAAGTTGTCCAGGACCAGGACAAACCAAAGGTATTTTTCTACCACATCCTGTTGGGAAATTCCTAGGATTAGTAGCGAATAGTCCTTGCATTTGATATTTCATAACGAAGTGACTACTGCTACTGGATGAATATTGGGATTTTAACACCAAAGAATCAACAAGCAGTCCTCCACTATGAAAATCCTAAATATCAATATCATCACAACCAACCTGCACAATCGTCGCATAAATGTTGGTCCAAAGTGGTTTTCAGATAAATCCGATCCTGGTCTCTTTGCACCAACAACGCAGAAGCATTTCTCAACCTCACACAGAAAATAAGTCTCACAGACTTATCACGTCTCCAACTTTCAACTTGCTATCCTTCGGGCCAAGAAGGAAGCTCGATAGATTGGAGTAATACTCTGCATTACACGAATCAACATCCTTAACACAAACGATAATCAAGTTTACATTGATGGCTACGTACTAAGTGTACGACTAAATAGTTCCCACATCAAGTCGAGGAACGAAAATGGCTAAATTTGATTGCTGGTTATTTAACTATCAAAGCAAACAAGCAAATATTTAGCACCATACGCAATCACTTGCGAAATATTCACTTGCCAAATATTCACTTCAAATTATCTTTAAAAAGATATAATTCCAAAACCATTTCAATATTTCACTACTTGGAAAATATTTCCATGTACTTATTTAATAATAAGTATTTCACAAATAAATTTATTTTCAACACTTAGAGAATATTACATATACTTAAATCACAATTAAGTACATTTTATTCTTTAAGGTAAACATTTCTCTTAAACATACTTATTTGGATCAAAACGAATGTTGCGTAAAACAGCATTACGACAACCCAAAATCACTAGCATAGGCATTCGTACTTTGATAGATATATAAATCACATATACTGTGCAAAATATCTCCTTTCGAAAATAGTTTACTGTAACAACAATGTTATAGTCCATCATTTCCTTACTTCTCGAAAACGTCTACTTCAACAATGAATGCTAAAATCTTTGTATTCAATACTTGACAGATTTAAAAAAATATTTAAACCATTTAACTTCATTTAAAATGTCACTTCCAAAAATATCCATTTTATTTAAAAAATTATTCACTATCCAAAATCGTGAATATAATTCTCTAACCAAATTCATTATTATTGCACATTTAACTTAAAGGATAATTCATTGTCTAAATTCGTGAATAATAATGCCTTTAATAAACTTACACATTTAACTCATCAAAATAAGTTGATTCCAAATTTATAAAACAATGTTTATAAATTCACATTTATACTTTTATAAACTTCCATACACAAAATTCCTTTATTAACCAATCTTATTTATATCTCATTTATATGCCAAAATCCAAATTATAAGTTAATTTAGTTATAAATCATTTATTCACAAATTCATTCTTTTTATAACATCATAAATTCATAAATCTTATTTACTTATAAAATCCATTTATACTTTATTTTAACACACATAAAACTTCTTTATTTTTCCATTACTTTTGATTTATAAAAATTCAATTTATAAATCTTATATACTAACCATTTATAATAATTCGAAAATTCTCATTTTATATTATTTCACCAAATAGTTCACTTCCTATTTAAAAAATACATTCGGGTATATTACACAAAAATCATAATTTTTATAACATAAAAATTATAACATTTATTTATTAAAAATAAATTCATCTCCTTAACACTTCAAAATTCAATAAAACGTAAATTTTCAAAATCACTTGAAAATCGTTTTTAATTTGAAACCATCACTTTAACATTTTTAAATTTACCAAAAATACGCCCAATCTTGCAACAACACTAAATACATCAATCACGGCATTCAAAACATCATATATCATATGATAATAGCATATATATCAATATCTGTAAATAAAACCAATACTGGTGAGGAATCCAGTTGGATCCCTCCAACCTGTCACCTACAATATATATATATATATATTAGAATATGTGTACAATGTTCGCTTCAAGGCAGACATGCGTCCAAAAGGTCATCCGCTCATACAGGGAACGTATAGGGTCTCATCTGCTCCAATAGGCAGGAATATATCCAAATACCAATCAATATGTAAATATATCATATATCATCCAAACAATCATCAATCATCATGAAATAAATTTATTCTCACTTATATAAAAATATCAGTGAGTCGGAAAGAGTGAGTTGTACTTACTTTGGTTCCAATAGACGTTGCAGTGTTTTATTCCGAATAAAATTAAACTGGCGTTCAATTTTATCCAAAATTTACACTAGCTCCAATCAACTCCAAACTAGCTCTAAAATGTAGTGCTCATCAATACGGACCCAACGCAACTTGTTTCATCAAAAACAGACCTCATATGACAAAGTTATGATGTTTTAAAGTTTATATGAATATATATAAATTTACAGATTTTATTTTACTTTGAACCTTGATTTGATCCTAGACATTCGATCTCTTTCCTCTACATCTGGGCCGCATGCATTTTCTTCCTTCTCCATCAACATTTTATTCACGTGGACAAAGATGCCAATAACCGCCTACATATTCGAATTTTCGCGACCACTACACTCTATTTGACGACGATCGGTTACCACCACGTTGAAGCACTTCGCAAACGAAACCTCCTCCTTGAATGGCGGGAAACTCGGCATCCCTTGTGCATTGATTTCCATGCACGAATCACAGCCAAGCACGGCCTTCCTAATGACGCCATGGTGCTCCATTCTCGATCATAGCCGTTGATCTCATAGTACTCGACGAGCTTGAGCTTTTTGCAGTTGGAAGTTTCTTGCAATAGCACATCGATTGGAAGATAATCGAGGTGAAAGAATCGATGATTTTTGGCCATTGGATGTGTAAATGGCGGCTAGCTCTAGATGTATTAGGGTTTGATTGAAAATTATAAAATGTTGTGGCCTATTATAGAAAATTTTCACGCACTATTCATCCGGAAATTTTTCGAACCCAAAACGAAGCATACCCTCTGGCTTTTATAATGTTTTACCCCTATTCCAAACACAATGGAATATATGTCAAGAGTCGAATCGATCGTATTTGAAAGATAGGTTTACGAATCGAATTATTTAAATTTAAAGTTTATTTAAACAAATTTTTAACTGTTTTTGCTTGCCACGACTAAACCATAAATCCAATTGACACGAAATTTGAAATCCTACAAAGATATAACATTACAGATTCAATGAAACTAGTTTCATCAAAATCCGAGACTGTGAAAAATGAATTTTTTTACACGTTAATTAAATATTAAAATATTCAATTTCTACAAATTCGCTTTTAAACCATTTTCAAAGTTCTCTAACATCATTCTAATTCAAATAGAATTTAATTCGACTTTATAAATCACTTTCATTCATATTAAATTCAAATTCCAATTATTTCAACAATTTCATATATTAAATTAACAATTTAATTATCCAATTAAATTAAGATATTCGAAATATACGTTCTTCAACTAATAAAATTAACTCTTGATTATTTAAAATCATTAAATATACGAATTTCAATGATTGAAATTCTAGATTATAACATCTAGTATATATTTCTCCTTGTCAAATACACACACACACACATATATATACACATATTTATATTCCTTTACGAGTCATTTTCTTCTTGTCCTTAACTTCGAGGACTAAATTTTTCTAATTGGGAAATATATGACGACCCGTAGATTCATCACTTAAGAAATTTTTTGAAGATTCAAATCTAAGATTTTTAACATAAATGATAATGTTTTGAACAATAAATAATATTGGCAATCTTATTTTGAATACATATTTACAAAAAAATTACTTTGGAAGATATATCGGTAAAATGATAGAAAACCGTTTTATCAATAAATAGCTCTTATACCATCCGACATCTGGATACATACATTCATTTATATATACGAGTAAGAATATTTAATAAAATTATTTATTTTATTTTTGAAAATAAAATCTCTTTATGACATTATCAATGATATCACTATTTTGGAATAAATGATTTATGAATGATTTAATAATTATTTTAATTATTACATAAGCCCTTTTAATTATTATATAATGATATAAATATTATTATTAACATTTGTTTATAATATATATATGTGTGTGTGTGTGTGTGTGTGTGTGTGTGTGTGTGTGTGTTTGTGTGTGTATGTAATAAGAACTGAAAATATGACTATAAATCGAAATCGAAATCTGTAATGATTCATTGCAGAAAAGTTGTCCAGCATATGAATGGTTTATAAGATTTTTTGTTAACACCCTACTAAGGATTGAATATTATTCTTTATTCAAGTAGATTAAAAAAGACGGAATGTATCATTCTTGAATTTCTTTCAAATAGGCTTTTGTAGGAAGGAATTGCTCAGACATAACTTTCGACTGTCACGAAAGAGTTGGATTCCATGCTTAATGGCCTTTCCACTTTGTTGAGATGGATTGGTCTTTCCATCGAAAGCCTTCCTTTTAGATTTAACTGAGGTATCTTAGATTGTTTTTCCTTTGATGGTTACAACCTTGTTGAAGGCCTTGATGGTTGTGTACCTAGGACTTATTCCAAGAATCTAACACTGAGGTTCCGACCCTGTCGAAAGCTAGGTGATTTTGGTGATAAAAGATTGAACTAGGAATCTGGGTTAGGGTTCCGATCTTATCCGAAGCAGTGAGCTTAATCTTCTTGGGTTTGAATTGGTAATCTCAAGCTATAGTAGTTTGGTGATAGGTTTTGATCTTGTCAAAAGACGGATCCTCGAACTGCTTGTTCTAGTTGAAGGTTTAAGTAAGTTGTGACTTGGTTTCGACCTTGTCGAAAGCTAAAACTCAAAGGAAGGCTAATTGAAGTTGTTTAAATCTTGCTAGGTTTCGACTATGTCGACAGTGGCTTTTCGATGAAGGCAAAGCCTGAGACATAAGAGTGAAACTTACAAGAATTTTGATAAAATGATAAGTAATCTAAATTACTTGAAACTTCCCTTTCATAAGAAAAAGATGGCTTTATTGCTTCAAATCCCCAAATCAATCTTATAGTTAGGGTTGCATCACTTTTGATTAAAGAAATATAGGTTTGGAATGAGAGGAAGTAGATTCCCAAAATGTGAACCCTTGGGTCTTATTTATAGATGTGGGTCAGCACCTTTCGACCTTGATGCTTCCGATTTGGTCGAAAGGTGGCTGCCAAACGACTTAAGTATGATTCGTCTTTGTTAAAAGGATGGGTTGTGCCTCTCTATTTTGTTTTGCCTTCTAAGCGCTTCCGACTCTATCAATAGGTATTGTTCAATGGTTTCAATGATGTTGATTACGCCTGAGTACTTGTTTTTGATCTGATGTGGAACCCTCTTGGATCACATTGGTTTCGACAGGTTTGAAACACTAACCATAGCTTTCAAAGGGGTTGTCCTGGACAATGCTTGCTTTCACATAATTTAAACAAAGGTGAAACCTTTGATGTCAAAAGGTGTGGTGCAAATGTAAATAGATGTTCTCATGTTTTTGAAAGGTGCTTCTTTGACTCAATTGAAAGGTCATTAAATATATGAAATGGCCTAGTCGAAAGGAGGCTATTGAAGGCGGAAGGGTGCTTTCGACTTTTTTGTCTCCTTCGAAAGGTATGAACTTACTGGACCTATATTATAGAGACCTTCTGATGACTTCGAAAGGTTTTGAATCTTGCAGACTTTGATGGTAGCATCTCTTTGACACCTTCGAAGGGTTTAGTTGGAACCTTCTTCACTTGTCCTTCTTTGAATTCTGCTTAAAATGGTGTCGACCTAGTCTACAGGTAGATTTTTGTAGTAACATTTGCCCCCCCATGCGAACGGATGCTCATGACTTTCCAAGTCATCTATGACAAAGCCTAAAAGTTTCCCACCTTTTGGTCTTCCCATGTGAATCTGGGCCGCTTATTTGAATCTGATCTAACGGTTGGTAGCTTTAGGAAGACTTTTCGTATAAGTACGATTTTTCTTCTTATTCCACTTTTACTGCAATCAAAATTTCGAGTAAAAGTAAAATATTTCCCAAATGTCCTCAAACCTTCTATCCACTTACGGAAATCAAAAAATCGTAAGTTTAGATTCATCTCTATTTCTTTCCTCTCCGTTCATGTTGACATTGAGTTTTTCTTTTTCGAACTTCAAAATTGAGGATCGAATTTGAAATGTTCGAATTTGAATTCTTTGAGTGTGAATTTGATTTAATTTGATTTTTTTTATTTTTAAGAAAATTTTGTAATTCATTTTCCTAAATCGATAAAGTTTGTTTGTTGTTTTGGATTTGCTTCAGTACTTTAGGATTTCTGCTATTTAATAGAGTTTGAATTCTAGTTTAATTTTGAAATTGACAATGGTTGATATTGAAATCCATATTCTTATCAGGATTGGATTATCATTTCAATATTTATTATTTTTGTTATTCTTTGGAAAATCTGGGTTTTTATTCGATGATAATTTTTTACATTTTTGAAAATGAAGGAAGGTTGATTCCTGTTGAGATCCATTTTTTTTAAAATCCGCTTTATTATCGGGTTTTGGGAAGATGGCGGAACCAATTTTCATTGCTCGAATATTTCAAATGTATGGATAAAAAATTGGCACCAGAAAATGACATTTCTACCCCTTCGGAAGAGATTGAGGGGTAACGTGGGTTTTGCTTCGTTAGCCCCTTTCGATATAGTCGAAGGGTGTTGTAGTGCCAATTTGATCAACCTTATCGAAAGGATATACAGTTAAGTAGAGTGTATCAACCTCTTAAATAGCAAAACATTTCGACTTAGTTGAAACCTTTTGTGTTGGTTGTAATCCACTTTCCTTCAGAACCATCATAACCCTTCGACCCTTCCGACACCATTTGAATATAATGAGTCGAAACCCTCTTGGGTTATTTTTAGCCTATTTTTGTCGAAATGTTCTAAATGCATATGAGTTTAACCTTGAACCTTTCGACCCAATGAGTACATTAGGTTTCGACAACATTCGTATCTTTCTTAGGAAAGAGTTTTCGACGGTGTCGAAGAGTCTTGTTACTTTGTTTATGAAATATTTGCAGCATACATTTTTGTTCAAGTTTTAAGTTAACTTGGACTACCTCCTTTTAATAACTTAGCTTCTACGGAGCTTTCCACAAAGTGCCACTTTATGTTCTTCTATTTTCTCTCATCCATGTCGGAGGCTTAGTAATTGCTTATATTTATGCTTTGGACATTGTTGAATGGTTATGATTAAATGCTTATTTCCTTTTCTTTTGGACCTTGTCGAAAGCTCCATGAACACTACTTTTTAGTCTTTTGACCTTGTCGAAAGGTATTTACTAAATTTTATTGTCTCGAGATTTTTTCAAAAGCCCAATACGCTTTGTTTTTAACTTAACCATTTTTTTCGAAAATTTAAAGTTTTATGTTTGGATTTTTGTTTAAGTTATTAAAGTAGACCCTTTGCTAATCCTAAAATGAATACTATGTTCATATAAACTTCAAAATTTTAACTGAAACAATTTCACCGAGCAGAATTATGAGCTCTCCAAAGAAACTTGACACCATCTTGAAGCATTCTTTGGTATCTTTCTAGGACGAGGTTGATGTTATCCATAAGGACTTTGGAATTACTAGCGTGGAAGCTATTTCACCTAGGGAGACCGACACTATCAACAACCCTCCTGAAGGGTTATTTGCTTACGCTGTTGTCCATATATGGCATGGAGGATTCCCGCCTTTCCCTAAATTCACCCAGATTTCTTTCTCATCTTAGATTTTCTCAAATCCAACTATCTCCAAATTGTTGAATATGCGCTTATATGTTTTTGTTTGATGATAATAAACATATATATATTCATTTAAATATATTTGGTTATGTACTATTTTGTTTTTCATAGATTAAATAAATATTTGTTGAATAAAATAAATTATACAGAATTTGAATTTGAATTCAAACAGAACAAGTTACATAGATTTTGAATTCAAACAGAAATTTTATTCAAACAAATGTTTATTACAATCTTGAATAGTACAAATTCATGCTCTCACTATACATATACATTTCTGATTACATCACGATTACATCACAAATAGTTTTACATTGATAACCTCACTACATATCACTCACACTCGTATTTTGTCTTTAACTGCATTCCAGTTTGAATTCAGCATTTGAGAAATCTGCAAAAATATTCACTAACGCAGTAAAATTGAAAAAGAAATATTTTTGCAATATAAAATAAAATACGATTTTTGAAAATATGGTTTGCCTCAGTTATTTGGGTTGTTCGTCATAATTCGCACTTGTTTTCATCACAAAGTTGTGCACATAGATATTACAGGGACATGTAACCATAAGTTGCTGCAATACACACGTGTACGTTCATACACGTGTGCACTGCCTCGCCAACTCGTGTGCGCAGCCAACAATAGCAAGTGTGCAAACAACAACATGAAGTGAATCAAGTTCAAGCCACAAGTGTACATGAACCAACTCCAAGATGTATCACTAACATATACTACAGGGATGAACACATGAGAATGGACAAGGCACAAATCAAGTCCAGCTACAAGTTGCAGACTCAAAACAAACATGACACCAAGCTACAAACTCAAATGCAAACAGGAATAGAATATATACAATGCAAATGTATGCAACAGTGTGATAGATCAAGTGAGCACACTCATATGAACAAATGCAAAGAACAGTGAAGCATGCACATAGGCCACCAGTGAAACAAAGTAATATATACATGAACAAGTGTAGCATCTATTACAGTGAAAAAGCCCAAGTCAAGATGGAGTTACAACAATGCATCAGTAAGGAACACAACAACAACGAATACTGCAACATGACCAAATGTCAAAACTGCATCAATCACAAATGCAATGCAAAATGGAGTGAATGCAGCATGGTGAACAACTAAAGTGCAACAAGTATTGCAGTAATGAATGCATCACATATACAACATCAAAGTGCAACAGAATGGATGCAGCAGTACCAAGTGATAGTGAAGATGGCCAGAGATGAAGACAGGGGCAAACACAAGATGGCCGAAGCAGTGAAGTCAGAATTTTCGAAAATAGGATGCTAAAGTCAAGACAGAGAATTCAACAAATATATTCGTCTTTGAAAAAGTCAGAGAAATTAAAAGGGGAAAGTTTCTGTTTTTTTATACAAGAAGAATCGAACGTGTAAAAGTAAAAGCCGTGTGAATCAAGAAGAATCGAACGCAACACAATCAAAGCCGTGCGTATCAAGGTGTAATTAAAATCAGGAAAGCATAATTTAGGAAAGTATCGAATCGATACAAGCAAAATCAGGTGCCCAGAACTCATATAAAAATACAATCCCAAAATCATCATCGGCTGCAAGAAGAAAATCGAATCAAATCCAAACACAAACCCAAGTTCATCATCGGCATCGAGTTATAGAGTCAAGCAAATCATTAAAACCAGCAACGAAAAGAAATAACATACCGAATCATCAACAACTCGATCACCAGAACGCAAATCGATCATCAGAGAACAAGCTAGCAATAAGAATCAATTATCAGAGAACAAGCGACGCAAGCCATCGGTCACAAATCAGAGATCGATCATCAGAACGAAGACCTAATTCGAGAAAGAAGCCGAAGCCCTAATTCGACATAGAAAGGCCGACATTTTTACAAGCAAAAGAAGGAACGGGTCAAAGCCAAAGTGGATCGGGTTAATAAAAACAAGGGGCCGGCCTTGTTTTTTAAAAGGGCTTAAGTTCTTTGTTTAGGGTTCAATTAATAAAAGGGTTTTTTAGTTATTTTATTTTGAGCAAAAATCAGCATTCAAGTTGTAGTTTAATTTTTGCTCCGGTGTTATTTTTGAAGTTGTTTTTTTCCTTTCGAGTCGAAGAATCTGTAAATCACCACCTAGGGATTAGGTAGTGTCAGATTGTCTATTTAGAATTAGTTCAGTGAGCAGGGAGTGCGAGTTTGCAAAGCTCTATAGGCGGGAGCAGTGTTTGCGAGTGAGCGAAACTCTATAGGCGAGAGCAAGGTGTGCGAGTCTAGTAGAGTGTTTGTGAGCGGGAGCAAAAGGGTCTGCGAGTCTAGTAGAGTGTTTGTAAGCGTGATACTGTTTAATTCTAATAGAAATCTGTGAATGCAGCAGTAGGCAGGGGTTGCCGAAGCTGGGTAAATTTTGTGTGTGATTTACTTTTCAGCATATTTATTTCTGCTATTATATTTCTGTGTTTAATTCGAGAAAATTTGCTATAACCCTATTCACCCCCCCCTCTAGGGTTAATCTAGATCCTACAAGTGGTATCAGAGCCCGGTATATATTTTTTGTTTAACTCTAGAGTCATGAATCCATCAAATAATGCTTTCTCTGAGGGGCAATCTATCGTTAGGCCACCCATGTTTAACGGGAACGATTATGCTTATGGGAAAGTTAGGATGAGTATTTATCTTAGTTCCGTTGATTATGATGTTTGGGATATTATTGAAACTGGCTATAAACCTCCCACTATAATCGTTGGTGATACTGAGATTCCTAAACCTAAGGATAGGTGGGATGCTAACGATAAGAGATTGAAAACGACAAATGCTAAAGCCATGAATGCCTTGATATGTGCTCTTGATAAAAATGAATTTAATAGAATTTCTCATTGTACAACAGCACAGGAAATTTGGCATACTTTGGAGGTGACACACGAAGGAACTTCTCAAGTCAAGGAGTCTCGTCCAGCCCTATTCAGCAATGCATACGAGAACTTTGTGATGGACAAAGGCGAGAGCATAAAGGACATGTTTGGACGCTTTTCAACTTTGGTGTACAATGCTAGAGCACTTGGGAAGGTATTCACTGAGGTAGAGCTTGTGCGGAAGATACTACGAGTCTTACCGATGAACTTTGAGGCAAAAGTCACGGCAATCCAAGAATCGAAAGATTTGAGTAAATTAAGCATGGAGGAGTTGATTAGAAACTTGATGACATATGAGCTTGAGCTAAAAGCAAAGGAAGAACGCAACAACTCCGAACCAAAGAAAAAGACGATTGCCTTAAAGAGCAAAGAAGAAAGCGATGAAGAAGGAGAAGATCCAATTGAAGAGCTTGCAATGGCTGTCAATAATCTTAGAAAATGGTCGAGATTCAAGCCACGCAAGAAGAAAACAAATCGTAATAGGCCAAAAGACTCTGAAAATTCCGATAATGAACTGACATGTTATAACTGCAACAAGCCTGGCCACATCAAACCAAAATGTCCACTTCTCAAAAACAACAAAGGAAAGAAAAAGGCGAAGAAGGTATTTGCAGCGACTTGGGATGATGAAGAAGGAGAAGAAGCTTCGGATAGCAGCGCAGAGGAGGCTAACTTGTGTCTTATGGCGAAATCAAATTCAGATTCAAGCTCAGAGGAATCTAGTGAGGAAGGTGAGTATTCCTATAGAGATCTTGTTTTTATGTGTTCTGATCTCACTAAAGTAGTTGATGCTCTTGAATCTAAAATTGAAAAACTGAAAACTGATAGGAGAGAACTTGCTCGTAAAAATTTTAGGTTAGAAACTGAACTTGAAAATATTCAAAACCTAGAATGTAAAAGATGTAAAGTTTTAGATTCAGAATTGACAAGACTTAAGAATAACTCTGAGAATCTTGAAAAAGAAAACTTGAATCTTAAGGAAACCATCGACACTAGGAAAAAGGATTTTATAAATCGATGCACCTCACTTGTCACTGAAAATACAACACTAAAAACCAAAGTCCAAAATCTTGAGAAATCTTTGAATAACTTTTCGAGAGGCGAAAAATCTTTCAACATGCTATTGGGAAATCAAATTTTTGCTAACAACAGAAAAGGACTTGGTTTTGGGAAAACACAAGCTGAGGATAATGCAAAAGGGAAAAGTGTCTTTGATATATGTGAAATAATTGGACATCATTCTGAAAATTGTAGTCATAGGAACAAGAACACAAAATTTATACAAGTTTGGGTTCCTAAGAATTCTACAAACAAATTTCATGTCTATTGGAACAAGAATAAAAGGACTAAACAAGTTTGGGTTCCAAAGGGTTTGTTTATTCATAATGTTTCTGCCACTAACAATCATGGACCTAGAAATAGGTCACAAAAATCTTTCATCGTGTAGGTGTGGTGGCAGGCTAAGGAACAACAACGGTGTTCTCTGGATTTTGGCTGTTCCAGAAACACAACGGGCAACATAGCAAAGTTCCTTAGCCTAATATAAAGGTGACAGAATCACAATGGGCAATCACGAGAAATTATCGCAAAGGTAAAACAGGTGAAGGTATAATCTGCACCATATTCTGAATTAAATCAGCCAAAATTGTGATAATGATGTGATGATGACTTTAATTCTGACTTATTGATATGATTATTCTTTTGACTTGTTCTTACTTTGATTTGTGCTTAAAAGTTGACCAACCATCCTTTCATCATTGAACTTAATCTGTTTGGTCAAATTATGATGTTGATTGATTACTGTCTACTCATGCTACACGTAGATATATTTTGACATTTTGATCACTGCTTGTAAATTTGCACGATTTCAAATTCATGTGAAAAAGGATTTTAAGAAATTGTTGAAATTTCAAGAAATTGTTTTTGAAATAATTATGATGTTGACTGACTGTTGATTACTCATGAATATAATTGTTTATCCTATGCTTTCTGAAATTAACACCATGATACTTGGTTGAGTGTGAACATGGCTTCAATTCAAAATCCAAAGAATGACATTTAAATTGTTGCTAAAATTGGGTTTGAAATTTTTGATGCACACTTCATGTCTGGTTTACCAAATCCAGTTAGTGATATTTTGGATTGAAAAAGAAATTCAGATGCAGTTCATACTGGTAATCTAGTTGATAGAAAACATACGAGTTGAACGTGATTAATTTTTGAAACATTCATTTGCTGCATCGTTTTTTTCAAAGAAAATATCTGCATATTTTTCACTTGAAATAATTTTTTCAAATAGCAGAAATTATTTTCTTATATAATCCCTTCGAGAAAATAATTGTTTGACCATATCTTCAGAATAGTCATTTTTATTTGATTTTAAATGACAAATCTTGACTGATCCGACTCCCTACTAATTATCAAAGAGATAAATAGTGATTGAAAAAGTGATGAGTGTTGATATTTAACATACATTACTCAAGAGAGTATATTTGGAAAATTTCTTTAGGAATTAAAACAAGAATTATAAAACTTTTTGTTGGGTAAAGATTCCATGACCATTTCTATATCTATCATTATTTCTATCGACCATGTTTTATCAAATATTCAATATAGTTTGTCGATATGTGGTACTATAATCAGGAATCATTTGTTTTTCATGTCATATTTTTTTAAATAAATAAATAAATATCCAAAGTATTCACTCTCATTTAAAAGTCCTCACGGTTATGCATGGGTGAATTACTTGATTTTTTTTTATTATGTGCTTCCATGCTCGTTTAAAAGTCCTTATGGTTATGCATGTATGGAACGCATATCAAAATTAATTGATTAAATAGACAAGTTGATTCTAATCCCATTTGAAAGTCCTCACGGTCATGCGTGGTTAGAAGATACTTGATTTCATTTTTAAAATTAAATTCGAATACTACTAATCTCATTTAAAAGTCCTAACGGTTATGCATGATTAGTAGATATTCAAATTCCTGATATAAATGTACCACAAGTTGATTCAACTGTATGATTTTATATGAACACCATATCCATCATTTCTAAAAGTGGAATATGCGCCTAATAAGGGTAGTTATGGTTTTTGTTTGATTCTTATTGAAGTTTAATATTTATATTCAATTTGAGTTTAATGTTGGATTAATATCAATCACTTTATCTCTATTTTTCTCTCACACTATTATTCTTTTGCTGATAACAAAAGGGGGAGAGAAAAGTTAAGATTTTGTCAAATAGAATCAAGCAAAGGTCAAATAATTTTTCCATATGCATCTAGGCTCATTTGTATATATTTCTATTTGTATGCATATATGTAGGGGGAGCATCATGTAGAGAGGAAGCATTTAAATAAGGGGAGCAATTAGAGTATATAATTGGTCAAATACATTTAACACGGTCAAAATCTTAAATATATGTTTGTTATCATCAAAAGGGGGAGATTGTTGAATATGCGCTTATATGTTTTTGTTTGATGATAATAAACATATATATTCATTTAAATGTATTTGGTTATGTACTATTTTGTTTTTCATAGATTAAGTAAATATTTGTTGAATAAAATAAATTATACAGAATTTGAATTTGAATTCAAACAGAACAAGTTACACAGATTTTGAATTCAAACAGAAATTTTATTCAAACAAATGTTTATTACAATCTTGAATAGTACAAATTCATGCTCTCACTATACATATACATTTCTGATTACATCACGATTACATCACAAATAGTTTTACATTGATAACCTCACTACATATCACTCACACTCGTATTTTGTCTTCAACTGCATTCCAGTTTGAATTCAGCATCTGAGAAATCTGCAAAAATATTCACTAACGCAGTAAAATTGAAAAAGAAATATTTTTGCAATATAAAATAAAATACGATTTTTGAAAATATGGTTTGCCTCAGTTATTTGGGTTGTTCGTCATAATTCGCACTTGTTTTCATCACAAAGTTGTGCACATAGATATTACAGGGACATGTAACCATAAGTGGCTGCAATACACACGTGTACGTTCATACACGTGTGCACTGCCTCGCCAACTCGTGTGCGCAGCCAACAATAGCAAGTGTGCAAACAACAACATGAAGTGAATCAAGTTCAAGCCACAAGTGTACATGAACCAACTCCAAGATGTATCACTAACATATACTACAGGGATGAACACATGAGAATGGACAAGGCACAAATCAAGTCCAGCTACAAGTTGCAGACTCAAAACAAACATGACACCAAGCTACAAACTCAAATGCAAACAGGAATAGAATATATACAATGCAAATGTATGCAACAGTGTGATAGATCAAGTGAGCACACTCATATGAACAAATGCAAAGAACAGTGAAGCATGCACATAGGCCACCAGTGAAACAAAGTAATATATACATGAACAAGTGTAGCATCTGTTACAGTGAAAAAGCCCAAATCAAGATGGAGTTACAACAATGCATCAGTAAGGAACACAACAACAACGAATACTGCAACATGACCAAATGTCAAAACTGCATCAATCACAAATGCAATGCAAAATGGAGTGAATGCAGCATGGTGAACAACTAAAGTGCAACAAGTATTGCAGTAATGAATGCATCACATATACAACATCAAAGTGCAACAGAATGGATGCAGCAGTACCAAGTGATAGTGAAGATGGCCAGAGATGAAGACAGGGGCAAACACAAGATGGCCGAAGCAGTGAAGTCAGAATTTTCGAAAATAGGATGCTAAAGTCAAGACAGAGAATTCAACAAATATATTCGTCTTTGAAAAAGTCAGAGAAATTAAAAGGGGAAAGTTTCTGTTTTTTTATACAAGAAGAATCGAACGTGTAAAAGTAAAAGCCGTGTGAATCAAGAAGAATCGAACGCAACACAATTAAAGCCGTGCGTATCAAGGTGTAATTAAAATCAGGAAAGCATAATTTAGGAAAGTATCGAATCGATACAAGCAAAATCAGGTGCCCAGAACTCATATAAAAATACAATCCCAAAATCATCATCGGCTGCAAGAAGAAAATCGAATCAATTCCAAACACAAACCCAAGTTCATCATCGGCATCGAGTTATAGAGTCAAGCAAATCATTAAAACCAGCAACGAAAAGAAATAACATACCGAACCATCAACAACTCGATCACCAGAACGCAAATCGATCATCAGAGAACAAGCTAGCAACAAGAATCAATTATCAGAGAACAAGCGACGCAAGCCATCGATCACAAATCAGAGATCGATCATCAGAACGAAGCCCTAATTCGAGAAAGAAGCCGAAGCCCTAATTCGACATAGAAAGGCCAACATTTTTACAAGCAAAAGAAGGAACGGGTCAAAGCCAAAGTGGATCGGGTTAATAAAAACAAGGGCCCGGCCTTGTTTTTTAAAAGGGCTTAAGTTCTTTGTTTAGGGTTCAATTAATAAAAGGGTTTTTTAGTTATTTTATTTTGAGCAAAAATCAGCATTCAAGTTGTAGTTTAATTTTTGCTCCGGTGTTATTTTTGAAGTTGTTTTTTTCTTTTCGAGTCGAAGAATCTGTAAATCACCACCTAGGGATTAGGTAGTGTCAGATTGTCTATTTAGAATTAGTTCAGTGAGCAGGGAGTGCGAGTTTGCAAAGCTCTATAGGCGGGAGCAGTGTTTGCGAGTGAGCGAAACTCTATAGGCGGGAGCAGGGTGTGCGAGTCTAGTAGAGTGTTTGTGAGCGGGAGCAAAAGGGTCTGCGAGTCTAGTAGAGTGTTTGTAAGCGTGATACTGTTTAATTCTGATAGAAATCTGTGAATGCAGCAGTAGGCAGGGGTTGCCGAAGCTGGGTAAATTTTGTGTGTGATTTACTTTTCAGCATATTTATTTCTGCTATTATATTTCTGTGTTTAATTCGAGAAAATTTGCTATAACCCTATTCACCCCCCCTCTAGGGTTAATCTAGATCCTACACAAATGTCTACATCTACCTTATATCTCTAGAGCAAATGGCAATCGAGTCTTGACTCTCCTTCCTAGATTTTGAAATTCTAAACTGCCGGACTCGATTAGTCAAACTTAACACCCTTAATCAATAGATCTTCAGAGCTAACTCCTCGTAGAAGCTTTTATCGGATGAGGTCAATAAGTTTAAAGACTAGGAAACCTCTTTTTTCGTTGTTTGATGTTTCCCAAGCATCAATGGGATCTTTTCTTCCTCCCATAAGATCAAATTTTCACTATATTCCTACCATTTTATTTCTTCCCTTGTCGAATCTTTATCTTATACCCGGTTCTCCTACTAAGGAACTCAATGAAGCAGATAGAGAAACAGTGGAATCTCTTATCGCGGCTTCTGTTAGGATAGGAAATCGACTAAAGCTGTTGATACAATTAAACTTGAGGAAGCATTCTCTTCTTCTCCCTGACCAAAGGGTTTTGGGGCCACCCCTTTGATCCAAGCATACTTCGAAGAGAAAATGCTTCCTCTCCTTGGGAGATTTTGAACACTTTTCTTCCATGTCACCCATCTGCACAGACCACTCTGGTAGGTTATCTTCACATCATTTGCTTTTTGTTCCTATTTCTTTCTAAACTATCTCGCTAACTTTTAATCTATTTGGGAACTTTGCAACTGATTTTCAGGTTATAATGCTTGTTAGTGGTGCCGCTCCCCCTCCTACAACCTATGGAGCTATCATTGAATCTCTTGCCAAATCAAAGAAGGCTTTCAAAAGGAAGTTGGTGGAATCATCTGACATTGATCCACCTAAGAAGGTTGCTAAAGTTGTTGATGTAGAGGAGGAGGAGGATTCATCTCTTGATAAAGCTCTAAAGGGCACAATTGTAGAAGCTCCTAAAGATAAAATGAAGTAAACTCCAACTACAACCGACCTCTTTCTCGCATTTCTATTTCTGAGTCTCCAGCTACACTTGAGCAAATGCAACTGGCTTTGTTGACGACTCCCTCCTCAAAGCAAATTCCTTCGAAGCCATCTTCTTCTTCTCCTCCTTCCATTAATTTGGAAGAGATAGCCAAGTCTATCTTACACATCGAGTCCTTTATTTCCATTCACCCAACTTCTTCCGTTCTAGATTTGGTAGGGAACTATTTCTCTCTAATGGAGGGACAATTTATTGTAAGCTCCACTTCAGTTGTTCTTATTATCATTAGTTTTCTCAAAATCAATACTTGTGTTACATTTCTTCCTTTTAGATTTCTAAGAGTTGGTTGACCCTTCATGAGCACGTATCCAGTTCTTCCCTTAAATCATATTGTCATAAGAGGAAATCTCGGCCCTTAAGTATCAAGTATCTTCACTCTCTATGGCCAAAGACGAAGCAACATCAGAATTAGAATGACAAGAGCTTCTCTTGCCCCTATAGAAACTAATCTCTATGTAGAAAGAAAGGCTTGTCAAATCCTTGCTGACGAAAAATTTGCTATGGAGCTTACTTTAAGAGACTCTAATGATGAGAAAGCTCATTTAATCGCCAAGAATGTTTCTTTGAAGGAAAAGTTCATGTAAACCAAGGCTTAATTGAAAATCATTGTCAATACCGTTTCAGACGCTAAGTAGTGAGTATCTCAATTTATTGGTACTAATCTTGGACAAATGTTGCATAACTCTTATGAAGAAGCCATAATGCTCGCCTATGTTGACAACTTTAAGAAGTGTCCTGACTTCGGTTTCCCCTCACTTGACTCTGCCCTAGTTAATAGAGTAATGGGTAAGATCAACCAAATAAAGCAGGGGATTGAACCTATAAATGAGGAGGAAATCGATGCCTCAAAGATTCTTTCCTTCGACAACCCCTCCTTTGAAATTGAGTTTGATTTTGAGGACGAGGGTGACAATGATGATGTCGCCGATGAAGAAGGCGATGATAAAAATGATGATGATGACCACAACGATGATAATGATGACAATGATAATAAAATTGACGGTGGTTAAGGCATGGGTGGTGATGGCGGAGATCACAATGAAACCTATGATAATCATGGGGATAACAACACCAAAGCTTCAGAGAAAGAGCTAACTCCGCCTACAACTACCCCGCCTGAATCTGTTGGGCCTTCTACTCCCCAAGAGGATGAGCCTAGTCTTGTTAATGTTGAGGAGCCTAAAGGGAAAGTGCAGACTTCCCATTCCTTTGTCCTAATATTATAGGTATGGGATTATCTGTTTAAATATCTTTCACTTTGAATATAATAATACAATGCTAATCATTCATTTTAGATAAGATAAAAGTCAACCCTCCCCTATAAAACAAAATTTTAGAATAAATAAGATGAAATTAACAAGCAATATATGGAGTTAGATAAGCAAATATGGGAGCATAATGTAATTTCTGAAAAGTATCATAGACTTGATAGGGGCGCCTTGTTGCTGGCATCATTTAAACATCAGAAGGCTGCCCCTTTATTAAAGAGAGCGCGCCTCCGATACGATGCCCTCTTAAAAGAAAACCAGGAGTTAGTCAATCTATTTTGTATGCTGATTGAAGAGAGGGACGTTCTAACCAACATTTTATACAATGCTTACCGTAGACACTGAATAATCAATTTCTCATACTAAGGTGAATTTAGTGGGAGTTTATTTAGACGCTTCCATAAAAGATACTTGGATGAATTCAGATCTGACCTGCACCCTGGAACCTGTTGGAACTTACCATGGATCAGATCGATTCCCCGTGATCTTGTCTCAAAAAAGTTTAAGTGTTACAAGAACAAATCTGTATCTGATTTATTTTTTAAATCTATATTGTATGAATCAGACGAGAAGTTGTAAACATGTAACATTGTGTTGTTTTATAAATATTTGTTCTAGTCTCACTTTTATGAATAGCTTCATCTTGTTATATTATCACAGAGTGACTGTTCGTTAGGTCGTCTTGTTTCTAGAGACCACTTAAGCCAGTACGTTAAACTAAGAAGATTTTATCTTGAAAAGGCATGACTTTTAAAGTACTCAAAATTAGCAAGACATTGTTTCCTTATAGATTTACTAAAAATCTACATGGAATATCCCTACCTTTGCTTTGGCTTCCTTGTTGATGAAAAAGAGGCATTCCTTAAAGAGAGCAGAACTTTCCGTAAAAATTAATTTGCAGCCGCGATAGTCCTCCAACTAGGAAATAAGGCTATAGCAAATGTCCTCCGGTGTTAACCTCGGAGGTGTTAAATATTCTTTTTGACTCTATAGTTAATATTTCTTCCAATTCATTAGACGAAGTTAAAAATATGGTTTCTAAGATTTAGATGTCGACCAATTTTGTTATTATATCTTTTGACTTTATTGTTGTTCGAATTGTAATCTTCGATCATAGTAATAAAGAAATTCTTCATTCTGATTTTAACTTTGTTTTGTTTCTTTTCGTTTAAATAGGAGCTTCAATTATTTATAGTTTATCTCCCTTTTAACCTATCATTACACGTCGCTTCTCTTAGAGAGAAACTATAAAATCTAGCAAAAGGATTGAGCTTAACGATGATATCTTATTGGAACGCTTCAGTGTCCATATCGAAGCTTTGAAATGGCACAAAAGATACTTTCTTAAGAAAACCAATGCTAGTAATCTGAAAGATAACATCGCCTATCTCGATGCCGAAGTTAAAAGTAAGGATGAAATAATTTTTGAACTAAAATAACAGTTGAAGACGAATCCCTCAATTGATTTCGATCATACGATGTCAGAGCTTATTCAAAAAATTAGCAACTTACTGGTTCCCCACACTACTCCTTCGACTACAAACTCACAAGGTCATCACACCTCATAGCTCACAAATTCCTAACTATAATCAATCCTCCCCTGGGCTTAGATGAGAATATAATGGAAATTAGTATCAGAAAATTAAATTTGAAATAGCCAATTATTTTGATGAGCAACAGAAAGTGAAATGTTATCAGACTATCAATGAGTATGCTGCTAAGAATTAAAAGCTTGAACACGATTATTACTTCCTTTAGAAGCGTGCTGCAGCGTTGGAGAGGGATAACAAGACCATTAATGGCACCAACATAGCTTTCAATCGTGCTTTGAAAAGAAATATTAGCACAATCGACGATCTAAATAGCATAAGAAAGAAGGATAGGAAACTGAAAGAAGCCCTCTGCACCGCGATTTGTTAGGTAATCAATCCTTCAGTTGCTGAGAATCTTGACAAAGCCACCCAAGACTTTATTGTAAATACATACATACATACATACATACATACATACATACATACATATATATATATATATTTGAAATGTATAAACTCATTTTGTAAATATGTGAACAACTTCAGTGTTTATAAATTATTTCATGATTTTTGAAAATCATATAAATTTTGTAAATATCACCTGATTTGAAATTCCTCTCTGTAATGTCAGCTCTGAAACGCTTTTTGATAGTTCATTCATTACTTCCGTATTTGCTGAATCTTTCATTTCTCTTTGCTATTTTGGTTTCCCTGTAATGTATGAAGCAAAAATATCTCTAATTATTTGCTTGAAATTTATTAACCCACCTTTTGGCAATGCCGTAGGCAGGCGGATTCGACTAAATCGACCACTCGTTCATCGAGGCTGGGTTATGGTGGATTTAGTCGACTGGATGGGTGGACGAAAGTTATTGGATACTTGAAACTTGGATTCTGATGGGTCGCAAGTCGCCCTGGATTTGCTTCGAGTCATATGGAGTCGAGCTTCGAGGTGTATGCATGATTTCTTCAAGTTTTCTAGGTGGCTCAGCATAAGTGGCTCGGCAAGGTAGCTCGGCTGTGTTAGTGGCTCGGAGGTGAATTGGATCGGCATAATGGTGTGGTTTGGTCTAGATGATGTCATCCGGTCTGGGAAGTATGGGTCGGTCGGGCATCAAGGTGGCTCGGTAGTTGATATGGCTCAGTTTAAATGATGTCATTCAGTCTGGGAAGTATGGGTCGGTAGGGCATCAAGATGGTTCAGTAGTGGATGTGGCTCAGTCGAAGAGTGTACGTCATGCATGGGTTGGTAAGTTGAAGCAGCTCAGACAAGGAGAGGAGGCATGCGTGTAGTCGGCAAGTTGAAGCAGGTCGGTCGTATGAGGCTCGGTCAAGGAGAGGAGGTCATTCATGGGTCGACGGGTTGAAGTGGTTCGGTCGAAGTTGTTTGGTCAAGGTGGTTCGACGTCAAGGTGGTTCGGTGTCACGAGCGGGTCGGTCAAAGGGGGTTCGGCCATGCATGTCGGTCGGCGTTGATGGTCGTTCGGTCTGGGAGGAATGGTTCGGTGATGGTCTTAGTGGGCCCGCATCAATCAGGAAGCCCAGTAACCGGGGATTTGCCTATAAATACAGCATGCAGGTCTCCAGATAGAGGGATCTTCTTTTCGGCTCTCTTGCTTTCTATTTTCTAAGGCTAAGGTTAATCCCTTATTTTGTAACTGTAATCGATTGTTAGACCAATAAAAAGGAAATTTCTTGAGTGGACGTAGGCCGAAGTTAGTCGAACCACTATAAAATCTATTGTTATTTACTACTTTCATTTTAATTCTGTTTGTTTCATATTAATATCCTTCACATATATTATATCTATGAGCTGTGACTGGTATTTGGTGCTTTCGCTTGTATTTGGGTGTTAGTGACCAACTTTAGTGCCAACGTTTTGGTGCTTTCATTGAGAACGCAAGCACTCGGGGATTTTGGAGCTAGGAACTTGGATTCTATGAAGCAATGGCTAGGCCACCGACAAGGAAGCAAGTGACGGAAGGAAGTCAGCAAGAGGGAAGTCATGAGGCTTCCTCTGGAGTTAATCAAGCCTCTGTCTACATCACTAGGGACAAGATGCAGGTCATGATGAATTCCATGTAGGAGCAGTTCATGAAAAGACAAGAGAAAATGATGCTAGCACTTTTCAAAACAATTTGGACAAGCAGGAACAACAAGAGCTACAGGAACTCAGGTCTATGGAGCTGGATCATAAGGACTCAACAAGCAGCAGGTGCAGTGGCTCAGCTGGAGGCAGCCCCCAATCAACAAACTGCTATCAATCTGGATGGACCTAGACTTGGGGGCACACCACCAGGAAATGTTAGGCCAATCCATGGAGGGATACCAGATGACGCTGCGTAGCCCGGCACCAACATGAGTACAGGAGTACGTGACGAGGAGTATGTGCTAGAATTCCCTCGAGGACTTGGAGGGCATTTAGGAAATATAGATGTGAGGCAACCCTTAGTAGGTAATGCTGGATTGGCTGACATCATCAGGCAAACCATTCGTGGAGTTCTGACAAACAGGGATTTGGAGGGAGTAAACAAAAGTCCATTCATCTGTAACATTAGGATAACTAGGAATCCACCCGATTTCAAGTTACCCATTTTGGAAGTGTACAAAGGTAAGACTAATCCCACTGACCACTTGATGAGGTACACAAGGCGTATGGCGATGCTGGGGGCATCATAGGAGGTTATGGCCCGGCGTCCCCCCTGTACTTGACCGATATAGCTGCTATGTGGTTCAGACAGTTGGAAGATGGATGTATTAGAACATCGACAGAACTGGTGGATAAGTTCTTAAGTTAGTTTTGAGTTCACATAAAAGACTAAATAATGTGATGACGTTGACATCAGTTAAGCAGAGGATGGATGAATCGCTCAGGACATTCTTAACTCGGTTTAATGCATCAATTGCTTCGGTGGATCGGCCGGATCCATCAATGTTTTGATGGCGGCAGTGTCAGGTGTCAGGGATGATTCGAATTTCAAAGTATCATTGATATGGGATCCACCACTGGATCTCAGGGAATTCTTTCATGAAGCCGAGAGGTTTCTCCAGCAAGAAGATGCATGTTTGGATATGAAGTCAAAGGAAGTAAACGTGGTTAAGGATGGAGGACCGCCTGGTGAAAACTCGGGTAAAGACAAGGATAAAGGGAAAAGGAAGCACTGGGGAGAACCAAAATTCTCCACTTACATATGATTGAATGCAACATCGGAGCAGATATTATTGGATACTTGAGACCGTCTTCCGTATCGAAGGCTAGCAAGGAGAGAGCCCTAAGAACATGAAAGGGCATTAGGAAGGCACTATCTTTCTCATGACCTGGACGGGCAAGATACTAACAGCTGCCAACATCTAAGGATATAATGGAGGAACCTGTAAGGAATGGTCAGTTGCAGTAATATTTCAAAACTCGGAATGCGGCGGTGGAAAAGGAGCAGCCAATGCCTACCTTGAACGATGAAGGCGCGAGGCCTAAGAATAGTGGCCAGTTGGTCATCAACTACTCGTGATGGTTTGGAATAAGTAACTAACACTACACCATTATAAGCTATTAACAACGGGTAAAAACCGTTGTTAAGTCCAAAAGCAACGGGTAAAAACCATCTTCAAAACAGGAGTGGTTGAATTTAGCGACGGGAGAAAACCGTTGCTTTATGTCCAAAAGGCAATGGGTATAAACCGTTGCAAATTGGGACAAAGGCAACGTGTATAAACCGTTGCAAATTGGGCCAAAGGCAACAGGTATTAACCGTTGCAAATTGGGCCAAAGGCAACGGTTATAAACCGTTGCAAACTGGGCCAAAGGCAACGGTTATAAACCGTTGCTTTATGGACAATAGGCAACGGGTATAAACCGTTGCTTAATGTACAAAAGGCAACGGTTACTAACCGTTGCTTCATGTCCAGTAAAAAACGGTTAAAAACCGTTGCTTTATGCCCAAAGTCACACATAAAGCAACGGTCAACACCCGTTGCGCATAGTGTTTGCTCCTGCTCCTACAAAATCACATCTATAACTCACTACCGCGTTACACGCATATCTCAGTATATATACCAGAATATCAATATATATCAAAATATGCCAGAATATCAAAATATTGGTACACAAGCACTATAAACATATCGCGCATGTACCATACATATAAAATTATCAAACTTATAATTACACTCATTGTTTTGCAAACAGAATGCTACCGTGCCGGAATATCATACTTATTACACTGCATTATTTATTACACTACAGTACAAAGATTTCATTAATTACACTACATTGTTTTGCAAGCAGTGAAGTCTACGTATAATAAACACATTAAAAGGATGCTGAGCAGGTTAACCGAAGCTGATATTTCTTTGGCTCATGCTGTGGTGCATACAGTATTCTATCCAATTCCTGCGCAAAAGTAAAAACTGGTTTTAAACTCAAAGAATACAGTGAATTTTAGCTTGGTCAAGTTCAGTTAATAGAGCAACGGAATTCCTGTGTAAGCAATAATAATGCACAAGTAAAAGTGGCAGCAAACATATGCATATATTATACTAAGTTCAAGGGTAACCTTATGCATATATTATATTAATAATTAATATACTAAAGAGTTGGTCAACGTTATGCACTTGCAGATAAACAGAACAAATTAATTGCATCAATGGTAGGTATGATTTACAGGTGGAAATGGAATCTACCAAACAGGAAAAAGGTATGGTGGTTTGTAGAAGTGTATTGGGTAGGACAGTATTGGGAAGTGGTTTGGGTGAGCAGTAGAGTGAGTTGATGGTGAATGTAAGAAATGATGGTGACCAGTAGAGTTAATTGTAATTGGAAATGGTTTGGATGAGCAATTTGATTGCTGTAAGCAATTTGCAAGGGGGAGGAGAAGAGCTTAATTTGTTTTGGTTTGAAGAAGTTTGGTGAAAGGCCAGAGGTGGCCAGTGTCAGTGAAGGCTTTGTGTCGATGACTGCAGAAATGATTTTGGCTAAGTGGATGAAGTATGTGGAGGCCGTTACTCTATGCAGTGGCCACAGGGGATGTGTAGATGATGTTATGAAGGGATGTTGTCGAGGCAGATTGCTGTATTATTGTCGAGGCAGTGTCAGTTGTGCATTGTGTTGAATTTCATGAAGGGAGAAGTTTGTGGGGTGAGCAGTGGAGAAGGAATGTTGTATGGTAGAGGTGATGGACTGGTATTGCAAGGGTAGTGACTGGTGGTTAGCAAGGAGGAATGTATAGGGGGAGGCTGTTGTATTGTGACAGTTTTGAATTGGAGATGTTGTTTGGTGATTAAATGCAAAGCAAAGCAGTTTGGTATGTGGAGCTGTGAATGGACTGTTTGTTGTTAGAAAGGCAAAAACAGTGAACAGTAAATGCAAATTTTGCAGAAAAGAAAATTTGTACAAAGAAATTAGATTATCAACCCTCTTGTTTTTGGTCAGTCTTGAATAGACACTGGATGTAATCTGACTCAGTCCGTATGACATAAGTATTAATTACCACTAATAGAAGTTGCATTGAATCTTGAATGCAATTCATTATCCAACTTTGAACTATTTCTATTCTATTATTTCGAATATCGAAATAAAATTGGTGAATGTTTGATTATCTTTCTAGCTCAGACTTTGAAATGCAAAGTCAATATAATGTTTTATGCTTTGTACGAGTTGGAAACACTTCTTTCAAGTTGCAAATATATAATGTTATAATAATTTTTAAACACGGTTGTTTTTTAGTTTGAGAGGCATTGAAGGAGAATATAATGGGCTTCAACCTTTTTTTTTTGGAAGGTAAAAGCTTTACTTCCTAATATTTGATAAATTGTCGATTATCTTGTAAACAAGACAGACCAGGACAAAATACATATGCATTTGCATATGCAAATTTCATATACAACAAACAAAAGAAAATCAGCAATATATGCAAAGAACAAGTCAGAAATATCAATACCTCCGACTAAAGATATCGTATCAAACCCTTTTGATGGCTCACATAACCTCCGGCTCCAACATCCCCAAAGGTCTCGGTAAATCCTCCATCCTAATATGTTCGGACTCATCAGTATTTGTGGCATGACTAGCCGGTTGTTGTTTTGGCTTCTTCGGTATTCTTTCCCCGTGAAAACACCACACGGTATATGATTAAAAAATACCATATCTAAGCAAATGAAAATGAATGTCATTTAATTTGAACGTATCTTCGTTTTTGCACCGCGTGCAAGGGCACGTATACTTTTCCTTATTGCCACCGTTTTCAGCAACAAATTTAATGAAATTTCTCACACCTTCCACATATTCTGTATTTCTTCGATTAGATTGATTCATCCATTGTTTGTCTATACTAAAAGACATACTGAAAGAAAATAACAAGAGCTAATAAGAAATCATGGGTAACAATATCTTATGGCTTTCCACCAAGTTCAACTCTGATATTAACTAAACGAATCTATATTCTTCTGATTTCACTTGAAATTTAACATCAGCATCAAATTGTTTCCAAAAAATTTGCCATTACAACGGCACCATTTTGTAGCTCCAGAGTAATGTCTATGCATTACCCCTCTCCTGATACTTGGCTTGCGCTATTAACAACAATTTTATCCACTTACTAAATATGGTCTCATATTTAGTAAAACAAAATTCATTGCATCAACTTATACCCTAGCAGTCACTATAAGCAGCTATGTCTAACTAGCATGCAGTGTAGTACAGTACATTACAATTTGTAAAACAAATCATATATAAATGTAAAAAGATCATCCCTTGCATAACCAATTGTTTCTTGGTTCTCTAACACTGTACACTTAAAACATCAAATATGTATTCTGATGGTTCAGATTAGAAGGTGCATCTCTACTTTGGCAAACTGTTAAAGAGTAGTAGATATTGACTATAATCAATCCCCAAAAACTTAATGAAACATCAATCCTAAAAGCAAGGGCGGCCCAAAGAATCGGTTGACCAAGCCCAATGTGAATTTTTTTGCCCCTTACTATATAACATGTCAATTTTTTTTATTTTCTTTTTCATATATGAGAATAAAATCACATATAAAACTATAACATAACAAAGTACCAACTTTTTATACAAAAGTTGCCACATTAAGTGGGCTGCAATACTTATAGTCTCAAATAGTTTACAAAACAGTGTATTTAATTTTTAACGAAATGTATCAAGTTTACAAACTAGTGTATCTAGTTAAGTGTACAGGCAAATCATATTGGGTTCTGCCTAAATGTTTGCGGGTAGACATACACACACTGTAGGAAAAATAGTACATCAATGTAAGTATCAGTTCCTAAATAATTATTAGTTTTTTAGCTTCAGCTTTCAAATTTCAATTCCTAAACGATTATTTACAGAAAACTAGTTGTTTATAACTAAATACTAATAAGTTATTAGCTTCAGGTGTTTTCAAGGTTAATGAAATCTAAAGCAGTAAAAGGGCGACTCAATTTTAGAAAATTAGACAACTCAAAACAAGAAATTCGCATACTTAATTAGCAGTGGCAGTATAGAGACTGTAGCAGGACTTCAAATCAGCAGTAGAAAATATCGCGTAGGAGGCAAGCATGAGCCGACGATGGCTGATGGAATAGCCGAGTATGCAACGATGATTATTTAGAAAGCGTTGATTTTTGAAACCCTAGATTTTTTGGGTTCGAGCATCGCCAACATGGAGATTGCTATTGAGCTGTAACTTTGAAGTAAAACAGATTTTTGGTGTTGCCCGGTTTAGTTGGTTGCCCCACCCCAGGGGCTTGGTGGGCTTGCCCCTGGGCCGGCCCTGCCTAAAAGATTTACGACGGTTACAAACCATTGCTAATTAGCTACGGTTAAAAGCCGTTGCTAATTGGAACGAAGCGCGCCAAAAATTATGGCGCGAAAGGATGAAATTCACCGCCGTCATTTGTCTCCAAAGAAGCTACGGTTAATAACCGTTCCCAATTAGCAACGATAGTAAACCATTGCTAACTGAACCAAGACGGTGATTAACCGTTGCTAAATGGAAACGGTTAATAACCGTTGCCAAATGCACGGATGGTTAGTTGCAAATCTCAGTATTTGGTGTAGTGTAACTCCGGGCAAACGGCTAAATCACTTACTCATGTACGGGGTTGGAGATAACCCTTAGGCAAGCTCTGAGATGATGTTTTACCGAGATGCTACGGTTTGTGAAATTTGTTTGTTCTTTTTGGCTTGGACATTTACCTTTTCTGCTCTAGTTTTGGAGTTCGGTTTAAACTCCCGATTCTATTGGTTTCTTGGTTTAGGATTTTAGTTTGGATGCTTGATTATTGGTTTGGATTTTGTTTGAAATTTTGACATGGATTTCTGGTTTTCTAGTTTGAATCTGGGTTTCAGATTCAATTTTGATTGATTATTATCTGATTTTTGGATAAAAAGCCATCGAGTATGGACTATGCTCGATAAGGGTCCGGAGAGACCAGGATACAGCCTAGGACTTAGGCCCTATATTATCTATCGGTTATTATAACAAGTCATCGAGTATGGACTATACTCGGCAAGGATCCGGGGTGACTAGAATTCGGCTTAGGATTTAAGCCACAACACTACTCAACGTTCAGGGACACTGAACCAGGAACACCTTGGCATTACTTGACATAGGTGGTCGGGCGTAGGCTGTGCTTGGCAAGAACCCGGAGAGGTTATGGATTTGGATATTGGCTGCGAGCAGCCAAGGATTTGGGCATGGACTCGGAGCGGTCCCGGATATGGATTTTAGGACCCAGTGAGGTCAGGACTTAGGATTTGGACCCGGAGAGGTCTCGAACTCGGATAAAATAATCTGAAGAGATCGTGGATTCGGTCAATTAATTTCGGATGGATGTGGAATTGGATGAGGATTTTGTTACTGGATTGGATTTGAATAGGAAGGTATGGCTATGGATAACATATAGACTTCGGACCGGATTTGAGGCTATTCAAAACACACCTTCCAATTGCAAGGTATGTTTTGGACGGCATATGTCAACCCGCCTTTTGGCAAGGCCGTAGACAGGCTGATTCAACTAAATCGACTGCTCCTTCATCGAGGCTGGGTTATGGTGGATTTAGTCGACTGGATGGATGGATGAAGGTTATTATATACTCGAAACATGGATTTTGATGAGTCACAAGTCACCCTGGATTTGCTTCAAGTCATATGGATTCGAGCTTCGAGTCATATTGATGATTTCTTCAAGTCCTCTAGGTGGCTCAGCATAAGTGGCTCAACAAGGTGGCTCGACATGGGTGGCTGAGTTGTGTCAGTGGCTCTAAGGTGAATTGGATCGACATAATGGTGTGGTTCAGTCTAGATGATGTCGTTCAGTCTGGGAAGTATGGGTCGGTCCGGAATCACGGTGGTTCGGCAGTGGATGTGGCTCGGTCTAGATGATGTCGTTCGGTCTGGGAAGTATGGGTCGGTCAGGCATCAAGATGGTTCAGCAGTGGATGTGGCTCGGTCGAAGAGTATAGGTAATGCATGGGTCGGCGAGTTAAAGCGGCTCGATTGTATGCGACTTGGACTAGGACAGGAGGCATGCATGGGGTCGGCAAGTTGAAGCGGCTCGGTCGTACGAGGCTCAGTCAAGGAGAGGAGGTCATGCATGGGTCGACGAGTTGAAGTGGTTCGGTCGAAGTGGTTCGATCAACGTGGTTTGGTGTCAAGGCGGTTCGACATCACGAGTGGGTCAGTCAAAGGGGGTTCAGCCACGTATGTCGGTCGGCATTGATGGTCATTCGGTTTGGAAGAAATGGTTCGATGATGGTTTTAGTGGGAATGCATCACTTAGGAAGCCCAGTAACTTAGGATTTTCCTATAAATACAATATGTGGGTCTCCAGATAAGGGCATCTTCTTTTCAGCTCTCTTCCTTTCTATTTTCTAAGGCTAAGGTTACTCTACCATTTTGTAACTGTAATCGATCGTTACAGCAATAAAAATGAAATTTATGTAGTGGACGTACGCCGGAGTTAGCCGAACCACTATAAAATATATTGTTCTTTACTGCTTTCATTTTAATTTTTGTTGTTCTTCATATTAATTCCATCACGTATATTCTATCTGTGAGTTGTGACTGGTATTTGGTGCTTGCGCTTGGATTTGGGTGTTAGTGACCGACTTTGGCGCTAACAAAATTTTCATACAAGTCTATATCATTTGTTTAGGTTAATAAATCGTCTTGCGAATTGAATGAAAAGTAATTTGCAGTAAACAACTAAATTGTATCTTTTAACCGTGATGAGATATAATCAAGAATTTAACTTTTTATGGCAAAAATGGTTACAAACACCCAATTGCAGATGAAAGCATCAAATCACGGTCACAGATTATAGAGATATTGTATGTTGTGGAATGAAATATGAAGAATACTCAATTTAAAAGTAAAGCAGTAGAAAGGCATGATTTATAGCGGTTCAGCGTTGTAGCCTACATCCACTTTGAAGAGTTGCCGATTTATTGATGATTATCTACTCATTTACAAGAGTACAATTGATAGTATCTGAATTATAATGGAGTTCAACAGAGTAACAGCGTAGAAGAGCCAAGAGACCACTTTTCTGGAGGCATATGGCTGCCATTTATAGACGTGACATGCAAATATCTCGCCCAGATCCCGGAAGACTCCTTCCCTCACTTGGGTGGGACTATGTGATTGATCCCCGGCTATTTGGATTTGATCCATGATCGATATGTATGCAATTCATATCGATCCAGAACACCTCCTTTTAGGCTGAGATCGAGCATGAGCATTCTTCGGATGGTCGCAGGCTCGTTTGAAAATTTGGTGGCATTTGGAGTTGTAGATCCTAATTTATGATCGATCCAAGATTGTGTTTGTAGTTGGCTGTTGCATTGGAATCGATCCATGTTCGGATCGATGACTTCTTATCCACGGACTTCGCCTTCATCACTTCGTATTGACACCTCATATGCATGAAGCGACTCGAGAATCTAGGGAGATCCGCTTTTTATGCCGAGTTAAATTTGTCTTCTTTACATCATCTTGGAAACTGCTTTCGTATCCATGCTGGGAGGATGTCTTCGTATCGATCCTGTGTACTTGCTTTCGTATCGGTCGAGTGGTCATTGAGTCATATCGATCGCTTGACCGATCGATACGAAACATACATTAAAAGGATCGATACGAAAGCAAGCAGTTATGGAGGAAATAAACTTGGATTGGTCCTCATGCACTTTGCGTCGATGCTTGGCTTATGGCTTTGTATCAATCTATGGTTCACAACCGCATGCCGATCATTTAACTGATCGATACGAATCATATCATAGGTTGATCGATATGAAGCTGGTGAGTGTGGAAGTAAATAGATCGATACAGAATGCATGAAGGTGATGGATCCGAAGCACATGAATATGAACTAGATGAACATGATGTTAATGGATACGAAGCGGTTCTTTGATCGGTCTATGGCCTTGAATCTAAGCAACCGTCTCCTTATCTTGAAGAAAACCCTTCGGTGACTCGAAGGAGGTGTTGGATGACTCGAAGTAGCTTGTTCCTCAAAGACCTAAGGTGAACACTTCTTTGACCCAAAGCAGCTCTTTTGAAAACTCTAAGAAAACATGGAGTTGACTAGAAGCATACTCCAAGCAACCTGAAGTGACTCGATCTTTGTTGAAACCATATTTTAGACATCTTGGGCCGTTTGTTCGCTGACTATGCTATGTTTTGGCTTCATCATCATGTTTATTGTCTGTGAAATCCAATTTCGATCATTATGAAGTCAATTGGGTTAAATCCGCCTATATGTTGCCTTGCCAAAAGGCGGGTTAACACTTTGCCCACCCTGAAACATGCCTTGCTATAGGAAGATGTGTTTTGTAGGACCATAAGCTGGATGTTCGTATCTGGTTAATAACCTATAAAATGATTGATAATCTTACATGATTGTGAACAACGAGCGTTCGTGATCGTACGCCATTCGGGGCGGTATGTGAGCGTTCGAGGTTGGGTGCTGTTCGTGGCGAATTGTGACCATTCGAGGTCGGGTGCCGTTCGAGGCGAATTGTGACCATTCACGGTCGGGTGCCGTTCGAGGAAAGTTGTGTGTGCCTGGGGGGACTTACTATCATTAAAGTCAGATTTCACGTTCGAGTGAGTTTTCGGATTGCTTGTTATGGGGTTTATCACCATCTCAGAGCATGCCTAAGGACGGTTCGCGATCCCATGCATGTGTAAATGACTTGGCTATTATAGAATTACAAATACCGGATTTTCCTTCAAAATGAGTCTTACAACCAAAGTGCCCACCAAACCAAGTCCAATTGCAAAAAATAGAAAAAAAAGCAAAACAGAGACGTCAAAGTGCAGACACCTACACTGATGTGGTTATGGTTGTCTCAAAGCACGCTTGAGAACCGTTCACGATCCTGTACATGTGTAAGAGATTTAGCCGCACTAGTGTGGAGTTTGCAACTTATTCTTCATTGTTCCAATCAGTTGATGACAATCTGATGCCTCGATCTTGAGCCGTCCCCAGTTGATGCAGATGGTGGTCATTCTTGCTCTACCGTTGTCGCTCGCCTCCTTACATATTGTAGTAGCTTTTTGTTTTGGATCTGCCCTTCTATCTCATTCCTAAAGCGTCTACAATCATTCATACTATGTCCGCTTAACTCGTGGAATAATCAGTACCTGTCTAACTTCCTCTGATTGTTGGTGGATCCCTCTTCATTGGCCTTCGGTAGGGAATCTTCCCCCTAGTGTCATGGTAGATTCCTTCTAATGTCTCGTCCAACTTTGTATAAGAGGTGAATCTCGGTTCCTTTCACAGCCGCTTTGGCTTATCACAACTATCATCTACTTTCCGTTTTCCTTTATCCTTGCTTGAATCATTTTCAGACGGATCTCCGCTTTTGACTGCATAAACTTCAACTCCCTCTCCTACCTTTCTCTCAGCATTTCCTTCCTCTTGTCGTAGAAACCTTTCTACCTCGTAGTGAAACTCTTCTAGATCCATTGATGGATCCATTGTCAATGAGTTCTTGAATTCTATGCCATCAGCTATGCCAGATACAGCTGCCATCAAAACCATGGACGTATCTGGTCGATCCACCGATGTTGCCACTGCATTGAATCGTGTTAGAAAACTCCTCAAAGATTCCCCGATTCTTTGCTTCAGCGTTATCAAACTCATCACATTCTTGAGTCTCGAAATGTGAACTCTGAACTACCACATAAGCTTCTCAATCAACTCGGTCCATGTTCCAATAGAGCCTCTCTCAAATTGCTTGAACCATAGTGCTGCTATGTTTGTCAAATATAAAGCGAAACACTGGGCTATGATTTCCTCCGATACCCCTAATACCTCCACTGCCTCATATACCTTGTTAGATGAACAACAGGATCGGTCCTTCCATCGTACGTCTCCAGTATTGGTAGCTTAAATTCTGGTGGACTCCTAGCCTACCTAATTACAAAAGCGACGGGGCTCCTATTCACATCTTCTAGATCTCTATTCACTAGTCCTCGCTTCATGGCTCGTCTAACCATCTCCCCAATCTATCACCATCTCGAAGTTTGAGTCCTTGTCCATTGCTTCTAATCTGCTCCAAGAGTTCATAAGGGAATCTTGGAATTTTCTCTTCTGGACGAGGATCCGTTCCTCTATCAATGCCATGGTACATAGTCCTAACTGGCATCCTACTTAAGATTGGATCAACATGCTTCTAGGGATTGTCCCACAACTTAGGGGCTTCTCTTGATGGTCCTGCTCTATCCGATTGCCTATTGGGTCCTTCTGGTCCAACTTCATGGATCTGAACTTCGGCTCCTCGCACTGTTCCTGCCTTTCCAAACTGTTGGAGAATATTCTGCATCATTCCCTCCTACCTTTTCAATAATTCTTCATGCATAGCTCTCATCGTCATCTTCATCTCATCTCCGATGATGAAGGTCGAAGTCTAATTAGCTGTTGAGGATGCTTCTTGGCTTCCTTCATGCTGACTTCCATCTGCTCTTTGTCTCCTTGTTGATTGATTCGTCATAGCTTTCCAAATCAAAGTATTTAAGCTTTCAAATTCAAAATCCAAGTTATAAAACCCCTGAGTTCAATTCTCCGTAAAAGCACCAAAAAGTTTATGCCAGAAATGGTCACAAACACCCAATTGCAGATGAAAGCACCAGATCACAGCCACAAATTACGGATAGATTGTAGTAGTAAATCAAATATGAAAAATACTCAAATTAAAAGGAAATTGGTAGAAAGACAAGATTTATAGTGGTTCAGCGTTTTACCCTATATCCACTTTGAAGAGTTGCTACCTTATTAATGATTCTCTACTGATTTACAAGAGTACAATTGATAGTATCTGAATTACAATGCAGTTCAGCAGAGTAACGGGGTAGAAGAGCCAAGAGACTCTGGAGGCATATGGCTGGTATTTATAAGCGTGGCATGGAAATATCTCGCTCAGATCCCAGAAGACTCCTTCCCTTACGTGGGTGGGCCCACGTGATCGATCTCTAGCTATTAGGAATAGATCCACGATCGATAATGCACAAGTCGTATCGATCCAGAACACCTCCTTTTAGGCTGAGATCGATCATGAGCATTCTTGGGATGGTACATAGCCTTTTGTGAAAATTTGACGGCATTTGGAGTTGTAGATCCTTATTTATGATCGATCCAAGATTGTGTTTGTAGTTGGCTATTGCATTCGAACTGATCCATGTTCGGGTCGATGACTTCTTATCCATGGAGTTCACCTCCATCACTTCACATTGACACCTCGTATCCATGACGTGGCTTGAGAATCCTGGGGAGATCCGCTTTTATGCCGAGTTGACTTTGTCTTCTTTTCATCAATCTTGAAAACTGCTTTCGTATCTGTGCCGGGAGGATCTCTTCGTATCGATTGAGTGGTCATTGGTTCATATCAATCGCTTGACCAATCGATAAGAAATATACGTAAAAAGGATCGATACGAAAGCAAGTAGTTATGGAGGAAATAAACTTGGATTGGTCCCCTCGCACTTTGCATCGATGCTTGGCTTGTGGCTTCGTATCGATCCATAGTTCACTGCCTCGTATCGGTCGTTTGACCGATCGATACAACTCATATGGGAGGTTGATCGATACAAAGCTGGTTATTGTGGAAGTAAATAGATCGATACAAAGTGCATGAAGGTGATGGATCCGAAGAACATGGATACGAACTAGATGAACATGATGTTGATGGATATGAAGCGGATGGTCTTTGATCGATCTATGGCTCATACTCGATGGAACCATCTCCTTATCTCGAAGAAAACCCCTCAGCGACTCGAAGCAGGTGCCGCGATGACTCGAAGTAGCTTGTTCCTCAAAGATCTGAGGTGAACACTTCTTTGACCCGAAGCAACTCATTTGAAAACTCGAAGCAAACATGGAGGGACTCGAAGTTGACTCCAAGCAACCTAAAGTGGCTCGATCTTTGTTGAAACCATATTTTAGATATCTTACGCTGTTTATTCATCGACTATGCTTTGTTTTAGCTTCATCATCATGTTTATTGTCTGTGAAATCCAACTTCGATCATTATGAATTTGAGTGGGTTAAATCAGGCTGCATATTGCCTTGCTAAAAGGCGGGTTAACATTAACTTTAACCATTTGGCTGGAAATATAAAATTTGGTTATAGGAAATCTTTCCTTATCACAAGGGTATAAATATTAGATCTAAATTCTTCAAGCGGTAGTTAACATAGAATTGAATCCAGAAATCATTGCTTGAATATTTGTAATAGGATCCTAGAGATCAATCCTCCGACTTTAGTGAAATTTGAAAAAATAGAAATACGAGACCCAGATTCAGGTATTAACGGAAACTTATAAAAATGATTCTCTTGAGAGTATTTTTTGACCTAGATTCGGGCATTTGTGATGGATAAATTAAAATCCATTACCAAAATTTCACACCTAAATTAGGGCTCAAATAAGTACTTATCTCGATAACCAGATTTAGGTATATTAAGATAATCAGTGATCGATGGAGATCCAAAACCCAGATTCGGGTGTTAATAAATGAAGTTCTGAAATGAATATCCTGAAACCCAGATTTGATTATTAGTTGACAACATTTAGATATGAAAGACCCAAAACCCAGATTCAAGTATTGATAGATGAATATCCAGTATATGAGACCCTAGACCCAGATTCAGGTATCAATAGATGATGTTTAGAAATGAAAGTCTCGAAACCAAATTCGGGTATTTATATGTAGAGCTCTATAACACCCCATATTTTTAGTAACATTATTTAAAATACTTAGTTAGATAAATTAAATAAAATAAGGTAAGATGATTAATATATTGAGATTTGATTAAAATTAAGGGTAGCCATGCCTTATTAATGTGTAACTCAAAACGAGATAACATAAATAATGTATGTTAGGAACTAAGGAAGGGCAAATTGGAAAATATGATTAACTTATACCCTAAACCCTTAGGAAAACAAAAACACATTCATTTCATTTTTTCCCTAAAAAACATCCTAAGGCCTACCACCATTTTCAATCTCAAGAGAAGATAAGAAATAGGATTTTAAGAAGAAGAAGTAAATTAACTTGTGCAACATAAAATCTCATATCTTTAATCACAAAACTAAGGTGAATGATTACTACATCCCATTTTTCTTATAATTTTCGAATTAAAGGGTAAACCAAAATGATTTTGCATGACTTTTCCATGTTTTGAATGATTGACAGTTTATATATATGCTTGTTTATGTTTAATGCAAATTCATATAAGTTTTTATGATATGTTTGATATGAAAATTCTACTAAATGACATCCAAATGCCTTGCAAATTTGAATGTAGATCGGATGATATTTCAAAGATGGGTTTCAACTTTCATAATTTTCTAAATTATGGTGGATTTATATTAATTTTCTAGTGAAGAAAATAATTTATTGGGTTATAAATTATTTATGGAAAGATAAATAATTATATGGGTTTGAAATTTATTTATGTTAGAAAACATAATGAAAAGGATTTTTTGGTAATTATTATAGAATTTTCCTAAGCATTTTGATGAATATATAAAATTATTTAAGGCATGAGACTGAATTGTTTTCTATATTTATTTAAGGACAAGGGGTATTTTCAAGTAATTTAAATTAAATAATTAGCTCTAAAATGTGCAACACTTTTTAATGGACAAGAAAAGAAGCAACCAATCAAAATTTAAATGTAAAGCAGGTTAGGTGAAAAGGATAATTTATTTCAGGATTTAAAACTGTTTCATTGCTTTTGGCACCTGCTTTCGACTCAGTTGGCTTTTGACTAAGTCCCTCTGCCTCCATCTCCACCGAAACGAATGCGCTTAGTGTCAAGAAATTGGTATGTAGCAAATTGGATAAGAGGCAAAAAGGTATAAGTCGAAACCTTAGGTTTCGAAGAGGTCGAAACCTTAGGTTTCAAAAAGTTTGAAACCATAGGTTTCGAAGGGGTCGAAACATCAGTTTGTTTTTCAAATTAAAATGCGCCTGCTTCCTTTCGAATAAAAGGCTTTCAATTCAGTTGGCTTTCAACTAGGTCAATGGATTTAAAAGTGATGGTTTCAAATGTGTTGCACTTCAGTTTTAAGTATATGCTTTCGAAAAAGTCGAAACCCTTTTTTGCTGCCGCTTTCTACCTTTCGAGTGCAATGCTTTCGAAGGGAATACTTTTTTTTTAAAACTTGGCCACTTCTCCCATGCTTTCGAAAGGATAGTTTCAACACCATTACTTCTTTATTTAGAAATTGGTTTCGAAACAGTTGCTTTTGACGTAATGTTTTAAAGGCCCTTCTTCTATAATTAAAGTATAATCCAAATGGTTTCGAAAGAGATGGTTTAACCATTTTGAAAGAAGTGCTTTCGACTTCGATGGGTTTCTTATCCTTTTGCTCTACTTGAAGGCATAACTCAAAAGTTTTCGATCGAGATGGTTTTTAAAGGTTTCGAAGTAGTAAACTATAATTGTTCGAAATTGTTCCATATGTTTTAGATTGAACTCAAAGGCTTTCGAAAGGTTTAGTATTTCAATGTTTTTGAAAGAGTACTAATGAATGATTTCGAAGGGGGTGATTCTCTAAGGTTTTGAAGAGGTCGGAAGGGAAGGTTTTTCTTTATTTTCGAAGCTTTCGATGAAAAGAAAGGAAGGGTTATTCCAATGATGTCGAAAGGCAATGTTTAAAGGTTTTAAAAAGGGATGTCTATTATTTCAAAGCTTTTGATGAAAAGAAAGGAAAGGATTTTCGAATGTTTTCGAAGGACATGGTTTAATGGTTTTGAAATAGGTAAATGTTTTCATCAACAAGGGGTTGAGTAATACACACACACATACATATATATAACATGGCAAGGTGATTTTCAGTAAAGCATAGAAGATATATTTTCCTTGTATAATATGATTTAAAGATTTTAATCAATTTGAAAGAGTTTTTTAAGGAAAATTTTAGGGAATTTATCCCAAAGTGAAATTGACTTTGATATTAGATAGGACTGGTATTGCGCCCTATACATCAGCCATAGCCTTAACTAATTTAGTTGAAAATTCCAGTGTGTAAGGTAATGTCATAGGTAAGACTAAAACTATGAATACAAACACAAGGGAATATATGTTTGTACACAGAAAGGTTAATGGCGAGCCTACAAAACCATTAGGATTAGGTGACCTTGGGAGATGTTAGGCTAGGGACATACTGAAAGTCTTATAGAGTCGATCGTGTAGTGTATATGCAAGTATATGTGACGAACTATATGATGTAACTAAGATAAAATTAATCTAGGTAAATATAGAATAAGCACACCAGGATTTTATACCGGTTCAGACCTCCCGTCCTATGTCCAGTCCCCAAGCTCCCTTTGGAATTCGACTATCAAACACCCTCACTTCGCTCGGAGGAATATGCTTGGTTACAATAGCTTGTTCTTGTCAAGTATGTGTTCTATAACACATATATTGACTATTAAGTACAAATGCTTTCAATATATATAGAGTATTGATTGAGGAGATCTGAATATATGGAAGAGTGAAATACAAGTGTAGATTGCTAAAGATCAAGAATATAACAGAACATGTGAGTAAAGAGCGCAAGTAAGTAAAAGTTAGTTCTTCTCTTTGATTCTTGATGTTATATATAGTGGTAGAGAGATTCCTTGACTTGTTGCATCCATTAACAAGTGCTATATAGTATCATCTGATGGTGATGAAGAGTTGCAGCGAAGAGAAGCGAAGTTGTCTTTTCAAATGTGTCAGTTGTCATTTGAATTTTAAATTCCGAGTTCAGAATCAGACATCTGGTATTTGTTTCAGACGTTTGGCTCTACATATTTTTTTGTATACAGTAGTCTTTCAGACGTTTGAGTGCATCAACCAGACTTCTGATCCCATCTGTTTTGTATTCCAGAGGATTTCTTCAGACTCTGGCTAGTGCACCCAGACGTCTAAAAACTGTGCATGTTTTCTTTGTGCATCTGTCTTGTTGCTCTATCGATCCTATCGACTTGTAGTCTCTTGTAATATTCTTTGAGCCTTATTCTTGTCTTTCTAGTGATGTTATTCTAGCAAGTACCTATAAATATAACTATATATGCATATTCGATTCCCATTGTATAGTTATTGTCATCGAAACCGTAGATTTGATTTCCTAACAATCTCCCCCTTTTTAACGATGACAACTATACAATGTACTTATATTTAATTTATAAATCTCCCCTTGAATATGTGCTTATTTATATTATATATATATATATATTTATTTCTCCCTCTTCGGCATTATTAAAAAGAATTCTAACTAACTAAAAGTTAAAATAGTAGCGAAACGTTAAAGATAAATACACACAAAAAGAGAATTTCATTAATAATTGTAAACGAGTACATTCATAGATTTTTCAAGCGTACATAAGAAAGATCATAAAATCTATGAGTCTTTCAAGGAAGCTTTTTTTATTATCTCCTTTATCTTCTTTCTGAGAAGAGCTAGGTTGTTTTGTAGGAGATGTCGGAGCTTGTTTTAGAGGTTCATCTTCCCTAAAAAGTTTGGATTGTTTCGTAGGAGGAGAAGGCATTAGGGTTGGCCAATATTCGAAAGGGGGCGTCGAACCACGAACCCTTTGAAGAACCACTTTGAGAACCGATAATACAGTTGAAAGTGATGTATCAACTGTTGCTAGATGTGTGGCAAAAGATGTTTTAAAGCTATCAATACGTTTAGCCAAATTTTTTTGATTTTGAGACAAGATATGTTGATTTCAAAGAGTGAGATCTCGAATGCTTTCATTTGGATTTGTTTCTGTTATAGTTTCTAAAAATATCATCTTGGCTTGTATAATCGAATGGTGCAGGAGGAGGAGGAGTTGTCTCACGATGTTGTTCCTCCTCTTGTGATGGTTCATTGTGTGGTTGAGGTGTAGGTCCAACTTGTCTGGCTTGATGGTTGTGCATCCAATCTTCAAAAGATATAAACTCCGGAGGAATTTCCGGTAGATGGATTAGTGAGAAAAACATTGTGGAAGCATATTTTGGAAAGATTTCTTCAAAAGTTTATAAGTAGGAGGGGATGTTGTGAGCACGTAGAAGTATCATGATGTATGTGGGGTAGATAATTGATGGCCTTGATCGAGTCCAAAAATGTTTGAGCTCATTAAAAATAAATTTAGCCCAACTCACCCTTGTTACGCAAAATAGAGCATATAAAGCTTTATGTTCTAACTTAGTTATCTACTCATGACTTCCCAGACTTGAACGATGGTATTAATGATCATTTGAGTAAGAAGTCTTGCCTTTGTTTGTAGATACTTGGATTCAAATTTAGGCATTTCATTTTCCCATATTTGATGTGTTATATCGTTCCTTGGTTTGAAACGCCTATCGGGAATATTATATAGATCTCCGCCCATGTCGGAACATCCGAGAGTTCTACCTATTATTCTAGGAGTGAGTCTAATCGTGTTGCCATAAACGCTAGACCATAGCCAATTGTCTTTATTTTCAGTGTTCCATACCACCATGCTATCCAAATTTTCATAAAAAGGAAATATAGCCAATTGATCGATTTGGATTTCATTAGGAGTGAATGATATCAATGTTTCTAGACCGGCATTCTCACATATTTCATCCAAATCGTACATTGGAAACTTAAGTAAGTTATAAAATGGACCCATGTGAAGTTTCTTCTTATGTATATCCTCATATCTCTTGAGTGAGTGTGGTGCTTGAGTCATCCACCTTTCTATTTGATCATCTAAGCAGACTTGAGGATTTGAGGAAGTTGGTTGGTCTTGTTTTCTTTTGGATATCTTAGAGTTTTTAGTTCTACGGGGAATTGTAATAAGCGAGTGTGAAAAGAAAATATGTTTTTTGGAGTAAAAATCCTCGATGAAGTATAACCGGTTGAAAATAGAAATGACATTAGAAAAAAAATAGATGTTATTTGGGTGTTTTAATGGGTCGATTGAATTTCAGATGTGTGGAAGCAAATTCAGATGTCTGATTTACCCTAATTCAAACACAGTATAGTTTAAGACGTCTGGTTTAATTGGTATATGTCTTGTTTGGTCGAGTTTTAAAAATTTGACAGTCAGAAAGATTTTTCAGACGTCTGGTTTAAAAATCAGACGTATGAAATAGGTCGATTTTTTATAATTTGGTTGCAGAGACTTAATTTAGACATATGGTCCAAAGTAAAGACGTCTGAAATAGTCTGGCATCTATTTCTAGGAGGCAGAGAATAGTTTCAGACGTATGGAAGGTTATAATAGACGTTTGACATATGCATAGTGATGAAAACTTCGTGGGATATCAGAGTGTCAGACGTTTGAGGTCAATATCCAGACGTCTGAAATTAACAATCTTCCGAAAATAGACTAATTCTAAAGGGTGTTGCTTATTTCTTGACCTTTTATTGTTTGAAACAACATGTATTATTATTTTTGTGAAACAAAATTACAATTATACATAGATACAAATACAATAAAAAAATATAATCTACGTAGATGACAATGGAGTTTTGCGATCATCTGACTTGTCATCCCTCCATGGTTTGAGTAGAGACCATATACTTCCACGTTCATGGATTCTCGTGGAATCAGAGAATTGCCTTAGTGAAGGGTCCAAAGATGTACGATACGAGGAGGAGGGATCCAAGGAGCTGCAAGGCATCGGAAGTGGTTCATGGACATCTTTCTTTCGTGAAGTACAACACTTCATCGCTACTTTCTTCAAAAAAATTAGTCGATGTGTCGTGACTTTTTATTGAAAATATAATTCTCGTTGCAGATCTATTTGTTATTTTTGATAGTGATATACCTCATCAATTTTCTTCTTTGTGTTAAGAGAGACAAATAAAGATCGTTTGGACTTCTTGTTATCAAGAGTGAATCCCATGTGATAGGAGGACCACTTATACGTCGGTTCCTGATTTGGTGTGGGGGTAGGAAGCCGTTGTGGTGTATCCGTCGAACTATCTGTTGTAGGTGTCGAGATGGATTAGAAATTTTTTTATAAGCCAGGATTTATCAATTACAATTTGTGGATAGAAAATTATTAGCTATTCATAGCATAAGTGAAGGTGTGATTATTAATTTAGAAGATCATTAAGAGAGCATATCCCTAAATCGCGTCACAGTTTAACAAACGTTTGTTCATTTAGTGGTTTTGTGAAAATATCCGCTACTTGATTATCGGTATTTACATATTCTAATGAAATAATTCCTTTTTCAACATTGTCATGTAAAAAATGATGTCGTAGATCTGTATGTTTAGTTCATAAGTGATTTATAGGGTTTTTTGATAGATTTATTGCACTCGTGTTATCATAATATATTGGTGATTTTTGATAATTTTGCCGAAATCCGTAAGTGTTTGTTGCATGTATATCACTTGTGCACATGCTAGAGCCGCTGAAATATATTCGGCTTCATAAGTAGATAAGTAGACACAATTTTGCTTCTTTTTTTTTGCAGATTAAGCGGGGTTATAACTGGGCCCCTACCAGCTTTATTAAAACTAGAAAGAACAGCAAGAGCTGAATACAAAGAAGACAGGGAATAGAATAAAGAAGAAAAGGAACAGCACACACTCAACAACATAGAAAAGTAAAACTAGTTCAATCAGCAGTTAAGGAGTCCAAGGCTCAAAATGGATGTCGTGAAACTTGTACGGGCTAATCCTCAACCCCATCAGTATGTCATGCTTTAAGTAAGACCATAAATTTTCCTTGCTTCTGCAGAGACCATTAAAGCATCTCTCATTTCTTTCCTTCCAGATATTCACCATCGGTTTCTTCAGGTTGAAAAAAAAGTACTGCCTAATGTCATCAGACCAAGAGATTGCACTATCAATCAGGTTCTAGGGAGTTAAATCGATAGGAAGAACATACACCTTCAGAATACTACTTATCATATTTGTCCAGATGAACTGTACGTAAGGGCAATCAAAATATATATGCATTACACTTTCAGGCTGTTGTAAACACAGCTCACACATAGGAATAACTGCCATACCATATCGCAATAACTTGTTGTAAACAATTTTGCTTCTTGCTAAACCATGAAACTAATGATTGTCTGATAAAGTGACATGTTCCACTAGTACTCTTACGATCTGTTATATATCTATCGAAATCCGCATCACTATATGAAACTAGTTCAAACGATGATCCTTTAAGGTAAAACAAACCGTAATCTCTGGTACAAGATACATATCATAAGATAGATTTAACAGCTCTTAGGTGAGATTCTTTTGGTTTTGCTTGAAATCGGGCACAGAGACATACACTCATCATAATATCGGGTCAACTAGCCATCAAATAGAGTAAGGAACCAATCATGCAACGATATAATTTTTCATCGAAATCTTTTCCATTATCATCCTTTTCTAAGTGAACACTAGCACTCATCGGTGTTGGTTTGCTTGAAGTTTAATTCGTTTCAAAAAGACGTAATAGATCATTACAATATTTTTCTTGATGGATAAAAATACCATTTTCAAGTTGTTTTATTTGTAAACCTAAGAAGAAATTTAATTCTCCCATGTGAGACATTTCAAATTCATTTTTCATAATATTTGAAAATTGATTACATAGATTTTTGTTAGTTGAATCAAAAATAACATCGTCTACGTAAATTTTTACAACTAAAATATCGTTATTTTCTCATTTAATAAATAAAGTTGTATCGATTTTGCCTATTTGAAAACCAGATGTAATTAAGTGATTTTTAAGACGTTCATACTATGCACGAGGAGCTTGTTTAATCCATATAATGCTTTTTTTAGTTTAAAAACATGGTCGGGATATTTTTCGTGAACAAATAATGGAGGTTGTTCAACATATACGTTTTCTTTTATAAAACCATTTAAAAATGCACTTTTGACATCCATTTGAAATAATTTAAAATTGTGATGATTTGCAAAAGCGGGTAACGCACGAATGGCCTTTAATCTTGCTACTGGAGTAAAGGTCTCGTCGAATCGATACCTTCTTCTTGGTTATGGCCTTGAGCAACTAAACGTGCTTTATTTCTAACAATATTTTTGTTTTCATCTGGTTTGTTTTTAAATACCCATTTTGTTCCTATAACCAATTGATCTTCTAGTCTTGATACTATCCAAAACATTATTACGTTCAAATTGATTTAACCCTTCTTGCATAGCTATTATCCAAAAATTATCATTTGAAGCATCTTTATAATTTTTTGGTTCAAAATTTGACACAAATGCTATATGGCTTATTTGATTAAGTTGATTTCTAGTTACTTTAGAATTGAGATCTCCAATGATATTATCTTTTGGATGATCCTTAAGAATTCTAGGAGATGATATCAAAGTATTATTTTGCGCATTTATCTCATTATTAATAGAATTTGTTGTATTTGTTATTGAAATTATTTCTTCATCATCGTTAGCATGATGGATAAGAAGAATTTCGTCGAATGAAACATGTAAACTTTTTTAAACAATGTTATTTCGTTTATTAAAAATTCTATATGCTTTGCTGCGACCCGAATATCCAAGAAAGATTCCTTCATTGACCTTAGGATCAAATTTTCCTAAATTATCTTTTGTATTTAATATAAAAAATTTTGATTCGAAAGTTTTAAAGTATGATACTTTAGGTTTTCTTCCAAAAAATATTTCAAAACAAGTTTGTTTAGTCATAGGACGTATGGTTACTCGATTCAACACATAACGTGCCGTGGCAATAGCTTCAGCCCAAAAATGTTTTCGTAGACTACTACTATTTAATAGTGTTCGTGCACATTCTTGTAACGTACGATTTTTTCTTTCTACTACACCATTCTGTTGAGGTGTGCGGGGAAAATAATTTTTTTGACATATTCCTTTCTTATTACAAAAATTAGTAAAAAGATCATTTTCAAATTCTCCATATGATCACTTTGAATATTTTTAGTTTTCAAATCCATTTGTGTTTTAATTCTTTTAGCAAATATTTTAAACATACCAAAGGTGTCACTTTTATGTTTTAAAAATAAAGTCCATGTATATCTTGAAAAATCATCAACTATTACTAAAACATATTTGTTGTGATTTATAGATCGTACTTGCGTTGGACCAAATAAATCTAAATGTAATAATTCTAATGGTTTTTTTGTAGAAATATTATTTTTAGATTTAAAAGAACCTTTCTTTAGTTTTCCAATTTGACAATCGTCACATAAATTTTCTACTTTGTAATTTATTTTAGGTAAACCTCTAACCCTCAAATATAATTTGTTTGTTATTATCTAAAATGTTACATCTATCTTTTTCGAAATTGATTTGAAAACCATTATCGCATAATTGACTATACTTAGTAGGATATGTTTTAGATTTTCTACTAATAAAACATTTTTAATAATAGGAGAGTTAGAAATACCATAGTTGACGACTTCTCTAATGCCCACGGTGTATCCTTTTAAGTTATCTCCAAAAGTTACCGTTCCACCATCGATGTATGTTATATTTGATAACATTTTTGAATTTCCAGTCATATGCTTGGAGCATCCGCTATGTAGTATCCATTTTTTTATTTTTATTTTGGGTACCTGCAAAATAAAAGATGTTTTAATTGGTACCCATATAATTTGTTGGGTCCTAGATGTTAGGAGAAGTAGGTAGTCATTCCCAAGATGGTTTGGTACCTTTATGAATATAATTCTTATTATAGACTACATTCTCTAAGAAATTAATATGTTTTTGTCTAATCAAATTATTATTTGTCTTAGGAATCCAAATTTTTATATTTTTGATATTCATATTAGACTTAGGTGAACTTTTAGTCTTTATAACTATATGTCTTATCATTATTTCTTCTTTGTTTAGGAGTATTTTTAAATCCTATTCCATTTCTGTTACTTGATGGTGTTAAAATTTTAATAAGATTTTCCAAATCCTATTTTCCTTTATTAAATTTTGAAACATTATTTGTAATTTTATCTAATTTTTCTTTTAATTCTAAATTTTCAATTTTCAATATTTCAATTTTACTCTTCAAGTTGACATTTTCATTTAACAAGTTATCCTTTACTATTTTAGTTTTATCAAAATCAATAGTAATAGCCTCATTTTCGACCAAATTATTTTTTAATTTTTTTCTTGAGATAATTCTAGTTCCTCTTCTAAAATAATTTTTTCATCTTTTAACATTCCTACTTCAAGTTCTAATCTGTTTATTTTGGCTATATATTCTTTGTTCGATTCTTTAGTTTGTCTAAATTTATCATCTAATTCCATGCTAAGTTTTAATAATTCGTCATAGCTAAGTTTGGGACATACCTCATCAGTTTGTGCCATAAAACACACATTAGCTTGTTCTCCGTCACTATCACTATCACTATCTGATGATGATGAAGAATCCGAGTCATCCCATGTTACTTTGAAAGTCTTCTTCTTTTTGAACTTTTCAAATTTGTTCTTCTTTTTATCATTATTGAGCTTGGGACAGTTTTTCTTCATACGTCCAAATTGATCACATTCATAGCATTTGATTGAAGTTTGATTTGTTGAGCTTGATTTACCTCCTTTCTGAAATTTAGTCATTTTCCTAAACTTCTTGAATTTGTTGTAGTCTTTGGCAATAAATATAATTTCTTCTTCATCTAAGTCAGAGTCTTCATTCGTTGATGGGAATGCTATGTTCTTTTTTTTGAATTTAGTTCTTTTCATGCCTGCAAATTAGCTTCATAGGACATTAAATTTTCTATCAACTCTTCAACTAAGAGTGCTGAGAAATCATTAGCTTCTTCGGTAGCTAATACTTTTCTTTTCTACTCTAGAGTTAATGAATTGAGTATTTTAGATACTAAATCAAAATTTGTGAATTTGACTCCAAGTGCCATTAAATCATGTTGAATGGTTTGGAATCTGGAGTACATATCTACTATAGATTCATTTTGTTTCATTTTAAATGATGACAATTGATTTTTTAAAATTGAAATCTTAGTTTGTTTAACTTTTTTTATGTCTTCGTGTGTAACTTGTAAGGTGTGCCAAATATCAAATGCCGTGTCACATAACATGAAACGCGAAAATTCATTTCTGTCTAGTGAACAAAATAAAAAATTCATAGCTTTGGCATTATTAGAAGCTGCCTTTTTTATGCATCGGTCCATATGTTCATAGCCGTACTAGGTGCTTCATATTTATCTTGAATGCTGACCAAATTTCTAGTCCATTAGCTTCCATAAAATTTCTCATTTATGTTAACCAATATGCATAGTTAGAGCCATTAAAAAGTGGGGCTCGTGCTGCGGATTGTCCTCCTTGAAAAATACTAGCCATATTAAAGTGATTCAAAAACGTATTATTGTACTTTGATCAAACCTTGCTCTGATACCAATTGAAAGTCTTATAGAGTGGACCGTGTAGTGTGTATGCAAGTATATGTGATGAACTATATGATGCAACTAAGATAAAATTAATCTAGGTAAATATAAAATAAGCACACCAGGATTTTATACTGGTTCGAACCTCCCATCCTACGTCCAGGCCCGAAGCTCCTCTTCGGAATTCGACTATCAAACACCCTCACTTCGTCCGGAAGAATAGGCTTAGTTACAATAGTTTGTTCTTGTCAAGTATGTGTTCTATAACACAAATATTGACTATTAAGTACAAATTCTTCCAGTATATATATAACTAAAGAGTACTAATTGAGGAGATCTTAATATATGAAAGAGTGAAATACAAGTATAAATTGCTAAAGATCAAGAATATAACAGAATATGTGAGTAAAGAGCGCAAGTAAGTAAAATTTAGTTCTTCTCTTTGATTCTTGTTGTTATATATAGTGGTAGAGAGATTCCTTGAGTAGTTGCATCCATTAACAAGTTCTCTATAGTTTCTTCAGATGGTGATGAAAAGTTGCATCGAAGAGAGGCGAAGATGTCTTTCCAAATGTGTCGGTTGTCATTTAAATTTTAAATTCCAAGTTCAGAATCAAATGTCCGACTCTGTATTTTTTGTATATAGTAGTCTTTCAGACATCTAAGTGCATCAACCAGACGTCTGATCCCGTCTGTTCTGTATTCCAGAGGATTTCTTCAAACGTTTGGCTAGTGCACCTAGACGTTTGAAAACTGTGCATGCTTTCTTTATGCATCTGTCTTGTTGCTCAATCGATCCTATCGACTTGTAGTCTCTTGTAATGTTCTTTGATCCTTGTTCTTGTCTTTCTAGTGATGTTATTTTAGCAAGTATCTATAAATATAAATATATATGCATATTTGATTCCCATTGTATAGTTGTTGTCATCGAAACCGTAGATTTGATTTCCTAACATATACCGTCTAAAAGAAAAGTATTTAATAAATAGTTAAGGATAGATCATCCAAAAGAGATGTGTCTAGCATATGTTAGATAAATTATGTTATTTTGTCTTGTAGGCCCGAGTCAGCCATAGGTTAATAGCAAGCCAAACAAAATTATAGTATTCGAAAAGATAGTCCATTTGTTACCTGATATGTGTATTTTCATAATATAATAATGTTTTACGGTTTTAACCTATTTTGATTGCAAGATAAAGGTTTGTAGAAGATATGTTTTAAAACGATTTTAGTGAGAGAAAACCTAGTTCCGCTTAGCGGCGTGGTCTCACTTAACATCAATAACCGGTAAGTACTATATTATTCACACCAGGCTTTATGTCTGACTCGAAGTTTATGTTTTCCCTTTGAACTCTAGGATGCTCAAAAATGACTCGAATAGGTTATGGTTTGAGGTTCTTTCAGGTTTAGTGGGATGAGGAATAAAGCTACCGGAGGAGAGCAGGATGCTTACGGATATCTATTTAGGAGTTGTAGTTCTTTGTTTTGTGTTTATTTCAGCTATGTATGTATTTAGTCAATTATGACTATATGACTCTGATCATCCAAGGGGTCATCTTCATATGTCTCTCTTGGCGTATTTCGTAATAAGTATATTTTATTATTGCCTAGGAAACGTTTGGGATTATGTAATTTGAACATGATACATATGTTTTGAAATGTAACGGAAAAATGTTATTTTGAAATCTGTGCTTTGTTTCGTATTCGAGTGCTTTTGATATTATAGATACCATTAACATAGCCATATTTAGTAGCTGAAAGTTAATACTATAGATGACTGCAGCTTCTGTAGTGCTTAGCTTTGGGCTTCTAGATAGGGGATGTTACAACTTGATATCATAGCATAGGTTTATGAAATACTTTAACTAAAAATGATTTGAAAACATAATCCTTAGGAATGTGAGTCCGGATTGGAGTATGGGATAACGATATAGTAAAATACATATATTTGCTATATAAACACATAATCTTTGGAATCCTATCTTTGTTAGGATATTCTTCTATATTTCATGAGGTTTGGATATAGATATGGAAGGAAGAATAGGCGGGGTTAATCTTGGATAAGAAAGCATGACCACAAATGGAAATGCCCGACCAAATGCTAGAAAAGGTCAAGGTCAGGCTCAAGCTAAAAACATAGGTGTTGGGGTTCCCCAAGTAGACATAGGAGCCATGTACCAATTTTTTGTAAACATGATGCGAGCTGGTATCGCAGTTGGAGTTGTTGGATGAAATGCTACAGGAGGAGTTTAAGAAGCTCTAGTTGTCAATCAGTATGTTAACTTGAGCAGAGACTATACTAGGCTTGGAGGGAAACCATTTATCGGAATGGAGGATGCTATTGAACCCTAGGGCTCAATGACGAGCAGAAATGAGACTAGCTTCAAGACGGCTTTAAGAAGCTGCTTTGTTTTAGTGGAATACTGTAATTACTGGCGTAGATGAAGAGACCATTACATGAGCGGAGTTCGGGAGGAGATTTTAAGAAAGTTTCATGTCAGTAATAGCGCAGTCTGTCTTGGTCAGGAAGTTTGCTGAAATGGAACAAAGAGAAATGTCAGTTCTGGAATATGCTAGTAGATTCGAAGAGTTAGCCAGGTATAGGTATGCCACTGTTGACAAAATGTTGTAAAAAGTTCAGTAGAGGTTTAAAGCAGGAGTTCGCTAGAGCAACTATACAGCACATCAATGATCCATGTGATGTGGTAGTGGAAATGGCATTGAGACATGAGGAGATGTTAGCTTGTTTGGAGAATAAGAAGGAGAAGGAGGTCCAGGTCGGACAAGGCCAACAGAGAAAGTTTTTCCACAAAAAGAATGCTAAAAAAGGAGGTGCGACAAAGAAAGGAATGTCTAAGGTGGCCAACGACAAGTGTGATAAGAAAGGCAATTATGCTCATGAGTGCCGGACAAGTAGAGGAAAGAAGGCTGCTAAGAAGAAAGGGATTAGGTGTTTTAACTGTGATCAAATTGGGCATTACAAGAACTACTGCAAAGAGCCAGCAAAAGGAGATAAAGGCCAAGTGTTTGCACTGGAGCATGCTACATCAAAGTCGACAGCGTTGAAGAAGGGAAAAGTTGTGTTAGGAGGTATGCTTGAGATCCATGATGTATTTGTTAGCATTTATTTGATACCGGTGCATCTCATTCTTTTATATCTAGATGTTTAGTAGATAAACTTTACCTAGAACCCACATATTTAGCTACTTCCTTAAAAGTTGCAAATTCGATAGGAGGGCACGCGACGCTTGGGATGAAGTGTGACCACATAGAGTTTGATTTGATAGGTTACACATTTGCTTGCAATTTGCATATATTTGATGTTTTTGGGTTAAGAATTATATTGGATATGGATTGGTTAAGTAATTATGATGCTAGTGTATTTTGCCTAGATAGGAAAATATCAATTAGACAGCCGGATTGTAATGATTGGATAATGTATAACATAGAAAACCCCAGTTGTGAGATAAATGCTTTGTTGGGTGTTATGGAGTTAGAAGAAGAGTTGAATCGCATCTTCGTAGTTAGAGAATTCGTGGACTTGTTCGAGCCTATAGCTGGATTGCCGACGAAACGAGCCATTGAGTTTCGAATTGATTTAGTGCCTGGTTTAGAACCGGTGAGTAGGCTGCCAAGCAGAATGAGACCAACAGAGATGACGGAGTTAAATGCTCCGTTGGTAGATTTGAAAGGAAAGAGTTTATTAGACCAAGTAGATCGCCTTGGGGAGCTGCCACTGTATTTGTTAAGAAGCTGGACTGATCGTTAAGGCTCTGTATCGATTGTCGTAAGCTGAATGAAAAGATGATAAAGAATCGACATCCACTGCCAGTGAATTATGAATTGTTTGATCAGTTGAGTGGGGCCATGATATTTCCTCAGTTAGATTTTGTAACAGGATTTCATCATCTTAGAGTAGCGAAGACAATATACATTTGACGTCATTCAAGATAAGATATGGGTCGTATGAATGGTAAGTTATGCCGTTTGGACTCGCTAATGTGCCGGCATTCTTTGTAGATTTGATGAATCAAATCTTTTAAGAATACTTGGGTAGATCCCTGTTGGTTTTTATAGATGATATTCTGATGTACTCTAAGGATTAGAAGGAACATGATGTTCATCTTAGAGTTGTGATGGAGATGCTGAGGCAGCATCAGCTAAAAGCAAAGTTTTCAAAGTGCCATTATTGGAAGAAAGAAGTGAAGTTTCATGGTCATACGGTTTCGGTGAAAGGATTGTCAGTTGATCCAGAAATGATCGAAGCCGTTAATAGTTGGAAGAGGCCAGAAATGGTAACCGAGGTAAGGAGTTTCCTTGGATTGGCCAGATATTATCGAAGGTTTATAAAGGATTTCTCGAAGATTGCAGCACCGATGACTAAGCTAACATGAAAGGATGTAAAGTTTGTACGAACCAACACGTGTGATGAAGCATTTCAGAGCTTGAAACATTGGTTAACCTATGCACCTATGTTGGTGGTTTCAGAGAGGAATCAAGATTTGGTTGTTTTACTGATGCGGGCGGAAAAGGATTGGGAGCTGTACTAATGCAGAAAGGTAAAGTGATTGTCTACGCTTCTAGACAGCTTAGACCGCATGTGGTTAGATATACAAAGCATGACTTGGAGTTTGTTGTAGTTATATTTTCTTTGAAGGTGTGGAGGCATTACCTCTCTAAGACGTTTGAAATAAATATAGATTATAAATCATTGAAGTACTTGTTCACTCAGAAGGAGTTGAATATGAGGCAACAAAGATGGTTGGAGTTTCTAGCCGCTTAAGAATTTGGAATAAGGTATACACCTAGAAAAGGAAATAAGGTTGCAAATGAGCTTAGTAGGAAGCATCGAATGCAGTGTTAGCTATGATAGCAGAATGGAAAGACTTAGAATCATTGCCATCTTGTAGAATACTGTGGAGATCTGAAGCTAAATCTGGTGGAGAGTCTGCTAGGTTGTCTTGTTTAGAAGTTCGACCAGTAATGATTGAGAAGATAGCTTCTAAATAGGAAGAGGATCTAGTTTTGGATGAACTGATCAAAATGTTAAGGGAAGGAATGGAGAACGATGACTTAAAGAATTTCCGTCTTGACCAAAATAGATGGTTGAGAAAGAAGGGTAGATTATGTTTTCCAAATATAGGAGACATAAGAAAAGAAATTTTGGATGAATGCCATCGTTCAAAGTTCACTATCCATCCAGGAGGAACGAAGATGTATCAAGATATGAAGAGAAGTTTCTTCTAGGAAGGCATGAAAAGGGATGTTGGCTTATGGGCGAAACAGTGTTTGAAGTGTCAACAGGTAAAAGCCGAACATCAAAAGTCGAGTGGATTACTTCTGCCATTGGACATTCTAGTATTGTAGTGGGATTCCATTTCTATGGATTTTATTGATGGACTGCCGAGATCTAATAGAGGGAATGAAAGTATGCTGGTCATAGTAGTTAAATTGATTAAGAGTGCCTATTTCATTCTGGCTAAGGCAAATAGGACGACACATGTATTGGCTATGTTATCTATGAAGAACGTGATTAGACCGCATGAAATTCCAAGTAGTATTGTTGGCGATAGAGATTCTTTGTTTACTAGCTAGTTCACGAAGACTCTTCAAGAAAGTTTAGGAACCTAGCTCAAGATGAGTACTGCTTACCATCCACAGACTAATGGGCAGACGAAAAGAGTTAACAAGATCTTAGAGGAATTGTTACGAGCTTATGTACTAGAATTTGGGGATATCATGGGAAGACCACCAACATCTAGTCGAGCTTTCATATAATAATAGTTACCAGACTAGTATAGGAATGGCACCGTTTATGCTTTGTATAGAAGGCCATGTAAATTGCCCGCATGTTGGTTAGGGAATGGGGATAGATTGATTCTTGGTCTTGATTTGAAAAAAAAGCAGCAGAAAAGATTAAGATGATAAGGGTGAGAATAAAGGAAGCTCAATCTAGATATAAAAGCTATGCAGATAAAAGACGAAAATATTTAAAGTTCTCGGTTGGAGATCATGTTTTCGTGAAAGTATCACTGATGAAAGGTGATATCAGTTTCGGAAAGATAGGGAAGTTAACACCACGGTTCATAGGACCAATCCCTATTTTAGAAAGAATCAAAAAACTCGCGCACATAGTTGAGCTACCGAGTAATTTGGCCAGAGTCCAAAACGTTTTTCATGTATCTCATCTGAGGAAATGTGTTAGGGATCCAGACACTACTATGGCACCGAATGTGTTAGAGGACTTAGTAGTGGAACTAAATATGACGATAATTAGGAAGCCTGTCCGGATTGTCACAAGAGATGAGAAGAAGTTGAGGAACAAGACAGTCATATTAGTGAAAGTCCAGTGGAGTGACGATGCAAGAGATAGTACTTGGGAGACTAAGAGCAGGATTAAAGACGCTTATCCCAATTTGTTTTGATGGTATGTTTTAACTTTGATTGTTTAATGTGTTCCATATCATAATTCGAGGATGAAATTCTTTAAGGAAGGGAGATTGTAACACCCCATGTTTTTAGTAACCTTAGTTAGAATATTTAATTAGCTAAATAAAATAAAATAATGTAAGATGATTAATAGATTGATATTAATTAAAATTAAGGATAGCCATGCCTTGTTATGTGAAATTCAAAACAAGAGAACATAAATAAGGTATGTTAGGAAACAAGGAAGGGAAATTGGGAAATATGATGAACTTATACCCTAAACCCTAAGAAAACAAACATATGTTCATTCCATTTATTCAAGCAAAAACACCCTAAGGTCGGCCACCATTTTCAATCTCAAGAGAAGATAAGAGCAAGGATTTCAAAAAGAAGAAGTAAATCAACCTATTCAACTTCAAACCTCATATCTTTAATCACAAAGCTAAGGTGAATGATTAATACATCCCATTTTTCTTATAGTTTTCAGATTTAAGGCTAAACCGAAATGGTTTTGCATGATTATACCATGTTTTGAATGATTAAAAATTTATATATATGCTAGTTGATGTTTTATGCATGTTCATATATTTTTTATGATATGTTTAATATGAAAACTCTATTAAATGACATCTAAACACATTGCAAATTTGAGTGTAGATCTGAAATGATATTTTAGCGATGGGTTTCAATTTTCATAATTTTTTGAATTATGGTGGATTTTATATTAATTTTCTAGTGAAGAAAATGATTTATTGGGTTATAAATTATTTACGGCTAGATGAATAATTATTTGGGTTTGAAATTTATTTATGTTAGAGAACATAGTGAAAAATAATTTTTAGAATTTTTATAGAATTTTCCTTAGTGTTTTGATTATTATATAAAATTATTTAAGGTATGGGAATTAAATGTTTTGTAAACTTAATTAAGGAGAAGGGATATTTTGCAACTAATTTGAATTAAATAATTAGCTGTGAAATGTGCATCACATTTTAATGGTAAAGAAAAGAGGCAACTAGTCAAAATTTTACACGTAAAGTAAGTTAGTTGAAAATAACAGTTTATTTTAGGATTTAAAAATGTTTCATTACTTTGCCGCCTGCTTTCGACTCATTTGGCTTTTTGACCATGTCCCTCTGCCTCGATCTCCGTCGAAACCAATGTGCCTGGTACGTAGCGAATTGGATAGGAGGCAAAAGGTATGAGGTTGAAACATAGGTTTCGAAGAGGTCGAAACCATAGGTTCCGAAGGGGTGAAACATCACTTTGTTTTTTAAATTAAAAAGCGCCTGCTTACTTTCGAATAAAAGGTTTTCGACTCAGCTGGCTTTCGGCTGGGTCAATAGATTTAAAAGAGATCGAATGGTTTGCACTTTAGTTTTAAGTATTTGCTTATGACAAAGTCAAAACCCTTTTTAGCTACCACTTCCTACCTTTCGACTTTAATGCTTTTGATGGCAATACTTTTTTTAAAACTTGGCCACTTCTCCCATTCTTTCAAAAGGACGGTTTCGAAACTATCACTTCTTTACTTAGGAAATGGTTTCGAGATAGATGCTTTCGACTTAAATGTTTTAAAGACCCTTTTTCTATAATTAATGCATAACTCAAATGGTATCGGAAGAGATGGTTTAGTGGTTTCGAAAGAAGTGCTTTCGACTTCAATGGTTTCTTATCCTTTTGCTCTCCTTGAAGGCATAACTCAAAAGGTTTCTATTGAGTTGGTTTTTAAAGGTTCGAAGTAGTAAACTTTGAATGGTTTCAAAAGGTTTACACATGTTTTAAATTGAACCCAAAGGCTTTTGAAAGGTTAGTATTTCAACGTTTTCGAAAGAGTTTTAATGAATGGTTTCAAAGGGATGGTTCTCCAGGGTTTCAAGGTGTTGAAAGGAAGGTTTTTCTTTATTTTCAAAGCTTTCGGTGGAAAGAAAGGAAGGGTTATTCCAATGTTTTCGAAAGGCAACGTTTAAAGGTTTTAAAAAGGGATGTCTATTATTTTGAAGCTTTCGATGAAAAGAAAGGAAAGGATTTTCCAATGTTTTCGAACGGCAAGTTTTAAAGGTTTCGAATGGGGTAAATGTTTTCATCAACAAGGGGTTGAGTGTGTATATATATAACATGACAAGGTGATTTTCAGTATAGCATAGAGGATATATTTTACTTGTATAAATATGATTCAGAGATTTAAAACAATTTAAAAGAGTTTTTCAAGGGAAATTTAAGGGAAGTTATCCACAAGTAAAAATGACTCATATATTAGAATTCTAGATGGGACTGGTATAGGTCATGCTCTATACATTAGCTATTGGCCTCAGCTAATTTAGTCCAAAATTCTACTTTGTAGGGCTTTGTCATAGGTAAGACTAAAATTATGAATACACACAGAAGGCAATTTATGTTTGTATACCGATAGGTTGTTGGTAAGTCGACAAAACCATTTGGATCAGGTGACCCTGGGAGATGTTAAGTTGATGACAGGTCGTCCAGAAAAAAAAGTATTTAATAGATAGTTAAGGTCAGATCATCCAGAAGAGGTGTGTCTAATAGATATCAGATAAATTATACTATTTCATCTAATAGGCCCGAGTCAGCCAAAGGTTAATAGTAAGCTAAACAAAACTACAGTATTCGGGCAGATAGTCCATTTGTTACCTGGTATGTATGCTTACATAATATAATGACGCTTTACAATGTTAACCAACTTTGGTTGCAGGATAAAGGTATGCAAAAAATATGTTTTAAAAGAATGTTAGTGAGGGGAAACCCATTCCGCTAAGCGGCGTGCTCTCACTTAACATCAATAACCAGGATGTATAGTGTTATTCACACCAGGCTTTATGTCTGAATCGAATTTTATGTTTTCCCCTTAAACTCTCGGATGCTCAAAATTGATTTGAGTAGGTTTAGGTTTAAGATTCGTTCAGGTTTAGTAGGATGATAAATAAAGCTATCGGAGGAGAGCAGGAGGCTAACAGATATCTATTTAAGAGTTGCAGTTCTTTGTTTTATGTTTATTTTTGCTGTGTATGTATTAAGTCAATTATGACTATTTGATTCTGATCATCCAAGGGGCATCTTTATATGCCATTCTTGGCGTATTTTGTAACAAATATATTTTATCATTGTCTGGGAAACATTTGGGATTAAGTAATTATAATATGAAACATCTTCTTTGAAATGTAATGGAAAAATGCTGCTTTGAAATCTTTACTTTGTTTCATTTTCGAGTGCTTCTGATATTATAGATACCATTAACATAGCCGTATTTAGTTGTCGGATGTTCAGCCGTATTTAGTCCTCGACATCTGCAACACTTAGCTTTGGGCCTCCAGATAAGGGATGTTACAAGCTTTGTTCTACTCCTTTGATATCTGAACCCTTTAGATCATGTATAGAAGTAATTTTTCTAGTTTCCCCTTGAGCTTAGACGTCTTAGTCCCCAATTGGAAATGCCTTTTCTCGGGCTCGAACATCTTAGTTCATTGCTGAATGTGCCGCCTCTTAGGCATAGACGTCTTAGTCAATTATAGAATGAGCCGCTTCTTGGGCTTGGGCGTCTTAGTCCATTATTGTCTGATGCTCTTAGTTAGCTCATCTTAGAGGTTGGAAGAAAGACCCACCTGACCTCCCTCCAGAAGGCACCCAGCCTTGGTCCTTTTGCGGCGTGGATAGGGCCTGTTAGGTTGTTTGCCCTGGCCATCTTATGGCATGGATAAATGCTTACTCCATCCTTCCTCTAGGAGGCGCCTTGCCCTGGCCACAGCATGGCGTGGATAAGGGCTTGTTCGGTGCCTTAACCTGGCCGTCTTATGGTGTGGCTAAAGGCTTACTCCCTCCTCCCTCCAAAAGGTGCCTTGACCTGACCAAAGGCGTGGCCAATGGCTTGTTCGGTGCTTTAACTTGGCCATCTTATGGCGTGCCTAAAAGCTTTGCTGCCCTACCTCCAAGAGGTGCTCTACCCTGGCCAACTCGGCGTGTATGGAGGATTGTCTACCATCTTAGGTAATATCCAAATATAAGAAGCATTTTACTCCCAACCATGTAGATTTTATTTTTATGAAATGTAGCTCCTTATTGATTTTGTCTTAAATTCTTTTTACAAACTCTTGAATTTTTTCTTGTTGAAATAAATTTATGATCATCCCTTCCGGAGCTCTGCAATGGTTTCTTTCACGACCATTTATCATATGGTAGTGGCAACGGGATCATCCAAAATTCCTTTCATATTTTGGCCTTTTCTTTTGATATGGCCAATAGTTAAGCTCATCCTTAGTAAGCAAGTAGATGTTTTCCATAGATGTTGTTAAGTTGCATTCCTTTGGACGTCTAGAATTGAAGCATGATTCTTGTAGATGGCTTTTTGAATTTTTGTTCCTTGGCATTACTATTTCACATTCTTCGATTGCTTTTCTTTTTACCACCCTTTGAATTTCTTGAGCTGGAAGTGTTCTTACTGAAGTTGGTTGCCACTTATGTGCAAAGGAATTTTAATCATCCATTAATTCTTTCTCAAAGATGGTTCCTTTCGAATAATGATGGATTGTTCTTCTCATTTGACTGTAGACATTGTCACTTCCATTTGTTTTCTTTCCTAGTGCAAATATGGCGGTGGGGCCAACATGAAAAGAATTTAAATTCATTTATGTACATCATATGATTCCTCTTTCTTTTATTAATAATTCTTAGAGCTTCCAGTCTTAGCCTTTGCTCTTCGTCTTGGTTGGAATCCTTGATGATTATTGGGGAGAATCTTTTCAAGTGGAGTTCAGATGATCATTGTTCAGATCTTTCAATCCTTCTGACCAAGATAATACCAAAGTAGATGAATTTGAGATAGGGTTAAGTTGGGTTAGAGAATAGTAGAGTTGGTGGTTTATCCAAATCGAAGGTTCAAGCCCTCCTTCTAGCGGCTAGATGTTTACAAGATTTTGTGTCAACACCCCAAGGTAGTGATAAGGAATGAAGATTATTCTTTATTCAAATAGAGTAAAAAGGAAGGAATGTATCCTTCTTTAATTTCCTTTTGAATAGGCTTTTGTACATAGGAATTGCTCAGATAGACCTTTTGACTATGTCAAATGGTTGGATTCTATGCTTAATGACCTTTCGAATTTGTTGAGATGGATCGGTCCTTCCTTCAAAAGCTTTCCTTTCGATTCAGTGGAGGTATTTATAAAGTTTTTCCTTTGATGATTACGACCTTGTCAAAGGCCTTAATGGTTCTGTAGCTTGGACTTATTCCAAGAATTTGATATTAAGGTTCCGAACCTATCGGAGGCAATGTGATTTTGGTGATGAAGCTTGAACCAAGAATCTAGGGTAAGGTTCCTACCTTGTCGGAAGCAGTGAACTTAACCTTCTTGGGTTTGAACTAGTAATCTCAATCTATAGTGTTTTGGTAATGGGTTTCGACCTTGTCAAAAGCCACCTCGAACTCCTTGTTCTAGTTGAAAGTTTAAGTAAGTTGTGACTTGGTTTCGACCGTGTCGAAAGCTAAAACTCAGAGGAAGGCTACTTTAAGTATGAACATGAAGTGGTTTAAATCTTGCTAGGTTTTGATTGTTTCGACAATGGCCTTTCAATGAAAGCAAAACCTTAAACACAAGAGTGAAATTGACAAGAAATTTGATAAATTGATAAGTAATCTAAAATAGTTGAAACTTCCCTTTCAAAACCAAAAGATGGCTTTATTGCTTCAAATCTCCAAATTAATCTTGTAATTAGGGTTACAACACTTTTTATTAAAGAAATACAAGTTTGGAATAGGATGAATCGGATCCCCAAAACGTGACACCTTGGGTCTTATTTATAAACGCAGGTCAGCACCTTTCGACCTTGATGCTTCTAAGATGGTCGAAAGGTGGTTGGCGAACGACTTAAGAATGCTTCATCTTTGTCGAAATGAAGGGTTGCACCTCTCTACTTTGTTTTTCCTTAAAAGTGCTTCCGACTCCATAGAGGAAATGTTCAACGGTATTAATCATGTTGGTCACACATGAGTACTTGTTTTTGATCTAATGTGGAACCCTTCTGGAACACACTAGTTTTGACCGATTTGAAAGGCTTATCATAGCTTTCGAAGGGGTTATCCTGGATAATGCTTGCTTTCACATGGATTAAAAAGGCAAAATATTTGGTGTCGTAAGGTTTGGTGAAATGCAAATAGTTTTTCTCATTATCTTCGAAAGGTACTGCTTTGACTCAATCGGAAGGTGAATATGCATATGAAATGATCCAGTTGAAAAGGAGGCTATTGAAGGTAGAAGGGTGCTTTCGACTCTTTTGTCTCCTTCGAATGGTATGAAGTCACTAGACATTTGTTATAGAGACCTTCCTCGCCTTTGAAAAGTTTTCAAGCTTCTAGACTTTGACGGTAGCATCCTTTTGACTTTTCGAAAGGTCTAGTCGGAACCTTCTTCACTTGTCCTTCTTTGACTTCTGCTTAAAATTGTGTTGACCAAATCGACGGGTAGACTTTTGGAGTAAATGGATCAATTGATATATACATATGCACACATACATGTACATATACATGAACATATTCACATGCGCATGAACACATATGTATATACAAATATACTTATACATTCAAATATATATACATTACGAAATATCCATGATATTTTCCTAAAACTTAACTCTTAAGTAATCCAAAGTCATCATCTTACACCCAAAGTACAAGCATATGGCCATACACATGGGGGATGTTCACAATGTATGATAACAGCAGAGGGGGGAGTGGTGTTGATTAAATGGTGATGGATTTTGTGGGAATATCATGATATTTGCATCCTTACATTTTCCAATAAATAGCACCTACTTCCCCTCAGTTCAGTCATACATCATCTTCATAAAATTCCTAAGCTCTTCATCCTCTTCTTCTCCACATTAATGGCTTCTTGCCTAAAGAAAACAATGGCAAAGAGAAATTAAAATTGTATAGTAAGTATATATTATCAAAAATCTTCAGAATTAGAGCAAATCCACTTCATTTCCTCATTGAAACCTACAGGCACACCATCCACCACCCAAGGCTAAGCCTACGTCCATTAGCAAGCATTGGCCAAGCTTTCCCAAGTCCAAGGCTCAATTCCTTAGACTCTGGTGCAATTGCAGCGATGGCATATCAAATTTTCACAAAGCTAAAAACGAATTCAAGCGAGAAACTCTCTATATATAAAATTATGATGTGATATGTTTACTATGCTTTGATCATCAAATATTTATTGTTTTAATATAGTGGTTAATTTGGTAAACAAGTCATGTAAAATAAACGTCGATATTACACAAGGAAATTACTTTTTGAGTCAAGTTATATGGGACCATTAAACCACTTTGAAATAATTTAAAATGACTTATCGATATTTTATATACACTAAAACCCAGTTTGTGTTTTTTGGAAAATTAATGAAAGTTGAGTCGAAAATAGGCGCTTCGTAGAACGATAGTTCACGATTTCGCGTCGTAGTAAGTTAAGTGCATTAAAATGATGGATTCTGAGTCAGAATTCTTTGTAATAAGAATTTTACAAACTTTTATAATAATTATTTTCAAACAAAGAAAATGATTGAGATTAGATTTCGAAATATAAGCAAAATAAGTTTTCAAAATAGTCGCGGGTTGGCGGTTGGAGACCAAAGTAATAAACTATTTAAAAGTGATATTTTAAATTCTTTAAAAACATGGAATAAATTCTATAAATATTTTAAATTCTTTCAAAGAGATTTTAGTAATAAAAATAAATTTCTAAATGATCAGAAAGTTATTTTTTATCAAATAAGCCTTGAAAACACTATTTCGCAGCCTTTTTTGCTCCACTTTTAATAACTCTTGAAATATGGTTTTAATCTTAGTTATTCTTAACAAAATCTTTTATAAAATTTTAAATTGAATAATAAAGTATTTTAAAAACGATTTTGTGGTTTTATAATTTATTTTAAAAAAAGTTTAAATAAATGATTTGACGAGAAATTTTTAAAATCATGTGATTTAATCTTGGTTTTAATACCAAAAACCTTTTTGAGCTTAACGAAACTAGAATGAGTAGAAGACACAAGAGAAATTAGCTCCAGCAAGACCTTTTGAAGTAGTTGAAGGTATGTTATAGCCGAAGATAAGAAGTATTACAACCTTTTGAAAGGGTCGAAAGAGTTGAAAGCACCCTTACGCTTCAGTGATTGCCATTCAAAGAATGTGCTTCCACATCCATGAAGACTGTTATTGCATTATCCAACTGTTTAAAGACTGTTATTGGATTATCCAACTGTTTGAAGACTGTTATTGGATTTAACTGTGTTTTACAGTTATCGACTTCATCGAAAGGAGCCTTCTGAGTGGGTCGAAACCCCTGTTTCTCCAAGTAATCCAATACTTAACTCCAAACCTCCATTCTGCAAACCCTCACTCTTAGTGAGTCGAAACCTTGATCCTAGCTAGATTTTATATACATTTTAGAATCAAGCCTAGATCATATTAATAACTAGCTTTCGACAAGGTCAAAACCCACTTAGATGAACCTTACCCTTAAAACCTTAGATCCTTCCTTGAAGTGTTACGCAACAGTTTTAAAAGGAAGGTTTTGAAGAGATAATCAAACACCTTCAATAGGCTCGAAAGCCAAAAAGAAAAGAATAAAAGCATTTTGACTCAATCGAAAGGTCAATGAATGATGTGCACGTAAATGTGCATATTTTTACCACCATATTTAATCTATTTAAATTGAATAAATGATCATACTGGGTATTTTAATTTGTTTAAACCAAATTCAAATTAGTTTCAAATTATCACATATTCATCTTCATATAGGGGCAAAATGGTCATTTGTGTGAATATATTTCTTTGAGAAAAATTAATTGGAAATTTATATACATTTGTGTAGGAATTTGATCTCAAATAGGAGGGGTTTCATGAAGGCATATGCATGCACAAAATGAATACAAAGGAATGAAGATGGAAATAACTCAACTTGAAGAACATGGAGGACCCCACTTACCTACCACCTTAATGTACAAATTAGAGGCTAATGCACATGCTTATGGAATTAACGGCTTCGTGTACACTTAAATGATGATTAGTAGAAGCTAATGATTACTTGGCCTCAACACTTTCTTAATGGTATTTTGGGCAATCCCCAAAAATATGAATTGGGGTTTAGCACATGTATATATACCTCTTATGTTTCATGTAACCTTCTTCTTCCTTAGTCTCTTCTTTAGGTTCTCTTCTCTTTAGTTTTGGCTCATAAATAAAAGAAAGCTCTCTTTCTCTTTTCATGGCTACTTAGCCATTTTTTTACTGTAATTTTCTTTTCTTTTTATGCAATGTTAATTATTGTTTCTTTTTAATTACATGTTCTTTTCCTTTTATGCAAGTAGTGTAGATTTTCCTTTGTGGAATTAGATTAGATGTCATTTTCATTAGCTTTCATTTTTCTTTCTTTTTGTTCAATGTTGCATGCTACATTTGTTAGTCAAATGACAAAAATGAGAGCTTAACCCCTTCTATTTAGGGGTAACGAAGCCTCTAATCATGTAGCTTCAACAATTTTGATATTGTTTCTCTCTTTTTATTCTTAATGGAAGAATGATGTTGATGTGATTTATTGTTTTATGTCGAATTTGATAGTCTATGTTGTTCATAACAAATAGGCTATGCTTAAACAACCATAAACAAAAAAATTGACTCTTCATCTAAATATGATTATCGCAAAGAGGTGAATGTTGAAATTGAAATTTGATGGTCTATATTTCTAATTAATAGTTAATAGACCATACTTAGAATAGATTTTGCTTTCAACTTGTTGTCATTTTTCATGAGAGTTTAAAAGTGGTTTAAATGGTGTGTTAATTAAACTTACTAATGACTAAAAAAGAGAGATAATAATTTCATGTTTTTTTGAACTATACGATAGACAGAGTGGAATTATCTCTAAATTGTTATTTATTCTCATATTTTTCTCACTTTCTTTTAGAGATTTTTCTCATTTTCTAGCTAATCACACTCTTCAATTTTTGTTTAATTTGATTAAATAGATTTTTAAAATCACAATTCCCTACAGATAGACCCGTATTCGCCACGTACTTCAATAGAAATTTAGTCTATTAACAAGTTTTTGGAGTTGTTGCCGGGGACTTGTTTTGATTTTAAATTTCTATTCTTCGGATTAATTTTTTGTGCGATTTCTGTGTGTTTTTATATTTTGTGTGTGTTTTCATATAAAAAAGTTTCTTGTGTATTTGTGTAATTTTTGATTACGTTTTGGTTTTGTGTGTGTTGTTTTCTAGTTTTCTGTTAGCACAAGAATTGGTCACTAACACCCTTAAGATAGATTATGCAGAGAGATTAATAAAGAAAGTAAACTAAAACAGAGAATTATATGCTAAATCAAATGCAAAGACAAAAACATCGGATTAATAGTGGTTCGTCGTAGCTGCCTACGTCCATTTCGAAGTTAATCTTAATTGCTTTACTCAACAATTGATTACAGATATAATCCATACACTAACTACTTGAATACAAATGCTAAGTAAAGAGAATGAGTCTTCAATGCGGCAGAGTCTCCCCAGTGTTCTCAAAAAAAGTCCCTTTCATCGTGCCCCTGCCCTTCTATTTATAGACGAAGATGGGTTGGACTTACCTAATTGGCCTAGGACCAAGATAACTCGGCCCATGGTGAGTGACTTCTGTGTGCCGAGCCGCAAATACCGAACGGCAAGCCACATATCCAAGCCGAACGATACCTCTATGCCAAACAAGGCAGTATGTTGAGTGAAGAGTGTTGGCCGAACGAGACCGATGCCGTTCGAGGGGAGTTGCCGAACGACTTACTTATGCCGAGCGAGGCTTCATGCCAAACGAGGTTGGAATGCCGAACGAGGCTGATGCCAAATGACCTTGCTATGCCAAACTGCCTTTCCATGCTGATCGAAGCTCTATGCCGAGCGAGGCTAGAATGCCGAACGAGGCTGATGCCGAACGACCTTGCTATGCCAAACGGCCCTTCCTTGTCGATCGAGGCTCTATGCCGAGTGAGGCTGGAATGCCAAACGAGGCTGATGCCGAGTGAGGCTCTATGCCGAGTGAGGGAAGGTGCGTCGAATGATACATGTGCCGAGCCTCTTATTACATAGTCAAACAACCGGGTAACACTTGCCCCCTAAAGTGTATCATGTGGATGAACATGATGCGCTTTGAACCATGAGCACTCCATGTTTCTCTTAAAGCCTTTGCTTTGTCTTCTCTATAGTGATCCCCTGAATGCCGAGCGAGGCATTGAACATTGAGCGACATATTGATGCCGAACGACATTGATACCGAATGAAGCATTGAATGCTGAGCGACATACTAATGCCGAACGACATTGAGGCCGAACGAGGGAGGTCTTTTGACCGGTTCTACCGGTCGTTGACTATTCGCCTTCCTTCTTTCATTCCTGTAAAGGTTGACACTTCATTCCTTTTTCCTTTTTACTTTTACCTCCATACTATAGAACTTATGAACTCGCCTCCCACCAGACTTCTGCAAAATATTTATCCTTCCCTTCTCTTCTCGAATCCAATAAGTTGCCTCACTTCCTTCCCCATTTATCGAATCCAATCAGAATCGCTTATCCTACTCTAGAATCTCCCCCAGCTTCGAGTCATTTCTTAGGTAATGACCTCTCTGTTAAACACTTCATCTCGACTAAGAAATTTAGCATGAGACTTGAATTCGTGAATCTTCGTAAAATTAAGGACAGTAGGAACAGTGTGGATGAGGATAACGAATTCGAGGTTAGAACTTGTTTTATGGCTAGGAGGAGTGGTGGAAAGAAGGAGGTGTTTGAGGTGTTTAGGACATAAGGGAGTAAGGAGTAATGAAGTTAGGGGTGCAAGTTAAGCATGGTGTGTGAGTTGGAAGAGATATGGCTGTGGCTCGGCATTACTCTCGCATTCCGAACGACTAAGAGAGATTGGAGGAGAGCAATGAGTCATGCCGAATGGAAACGAGAGAATACGGGAGAGAAATGAGAGTGGTCATGCCGAACGTCGAAGTGAGGATGATGGAGAGGAGCGAGTATTAGGCTTACAGGGCCGAGTGGTGCGGCTCGGCACGACTTCTGCATGCCGAACGAGGAAAGAGGGGGAAAGGAGAGAAGTGAGGGTTGCGCCTAGAGTGCCGAGCAGCGCGGCTCGGTATGATCATGGCTCGGCATGGCTTCATCATGTCGAACGATGAAGGGCGAGTGAGGGGAGTTTAGGTGATTACTTAGCCGAGTTTCTCGAGTATCGTTCGGCATTAAGTCTTGAAATAGATAGCAATATCCATAACTATTTCAACTCAAATGTAATCCATGTTGACTTGACTAATTTACCATGCCTAAACATGTGACAAAGACAAGGGCAAGGACTTAAGCATATAAACATATCGACCACTCCGGACTAACAACTTTTTGTATCAAAAACTAAAAATCTGAATTTAACTCCATAAAAACATACTACGGCCTCAATATATATTATGAACTACCTAGTTCAAAATTAAAAACTACCACTGGACACCTGCACTTTACTTAGTCTCATTAGTTGCATGACTATAAATCCTTTGACACTTACACTCGAACAATAGCACTAGTTCACACACCACACGTGGGGAGTATTTTTGTTATTAAGTCTAATGTCGATTGTTTTTCAAGCATAGTTCAAACAGGTGTCTTGTCAGATCCAACACTCACTACAGATGTTCAGAAAATCTTGTTTTGCCACGGTATCAGGCAGACCCGAGTTGACCTCTCGATAAGAAGTAGTTGGAACTTCAAATTCGTCGATTACTCTTGTACAGGACATGCCGAGCCTCCCGATTGTATCTGTTGACTTGGCTCTCGATGCCTTGGATGTAACAATCTTTTTAGACGATCCGATGATTCCCAAGCCTTGAGGATTAATGAAATCACGCTTCTCCGTATATGCTCAGTACATGGGATTCCTTTCGACGATGTGTTGGTTCCATCGGGATAGGGTCGCCCTCAATTTCCCCCAGTCAGATATACAGCCTGCAACAGATTCATGTGTTGGGTCGGTAGCGTGCCCCCATTCAACTCCTTTCTTCATGACTTATTACTGTATATCGAGATCGCCCCATCGCAATTACATCCAAATAGCCACGCGTTCATATACGGCACTTGCATTCTCTTCATGAGTGTCCTTTTCAAGATCCCGACTCATGGCGATATTCGCTATATCTACAGATTCAAGAGATAATCAGACAACCGTTCTTTTGTATTTCTCGAGCTGCATAGCAAGTGTCAAATCATGACCGGGGCATGGAGTAAGTTTGCCCAGTATAAGCAGGAGTGGTTCTATGTGCGTTGTCCTCCCGGCTTTGCGAGGAGATGGGTGGAAGGGAGTAAGTCTTTTTTCTGGATCAATACACATGTTTTGCGGGAACTGCACCTTTTCTAACTCTTTTGCACCTTTTTTAACTCTTTCTCTATTTTTACAGGTATCACCCCACGTCCCAAAGGCTCCGGATATTCTGAAGCTGTCGAAGCTATCTGAGCTGTCCTCACAGAATTCTGGGACATCAGATCTCTCATTTCAAATGAATCACTCTCAAAGTTTGGGCTGCTGGCAGAAGGTCGTCGAATAAGCCTCCCTTAAGGCGTCACCATAACCAGACCTGCTTCGTGCAAAGGAAAAAAGCAAGCTGGGTCTTCAGCTCATAATGCTCCTAACACACCAGAGGAGGGGTGATTAAAGAAGCCGAGACGCCCAAAGTACACGGTGAAAATGTTAGTCCTGCTCAGGACTCGATAGTGGAGGTTCATGATATCGAAACGACACCTTCCCCTTCGAAAGGAAAGAAGAAATTGACCTACAAGCTGAGGAAGAAAACAGTGGGTGGAACTTCTAAGGTTACCCTTATTCCAGTGGAGAGAGAGACCTCCTCACAACACTTAGAAAGTTCTTTGAAAGGCCTGTCGAACCTCACTATACCTGATGATCTGTTTAACTATGGTTTCGACGATCCAAAGGCCTTTAGTCTTCATTCACCCATGAAAGGTGATACAAGCGCTCAAGCCCAAAACCAGGGAGAAAAAATTCCTATTAGTAAAGATAAAGAAACTGGTCCGTCGGGGGGAACACTAGGACACACAAACACGTGCACTTCACTTGCACTTAAATTTCTACCGTCACTCTACTCTTTGCTGACTTATCGTTATTTAAATTCTATGCAGGTGACATGGGGCGTACACATGGACTCGACCATCTTCGAGGTTCATCCATTTTTCACCACTCCGGTCGAGATTCAGGTTCCGACAAACATCACGACAGAGATGACACCGACGATCGAGACTACCATCACCGAGAATCATCCTACCGAAGAAAAACCTATGGCCAGTCCTTCTACCATCGCAATCCTCCTCCTCAATCGGATCAAAGCAAAGAGAAGTCCGCACATAAGGGGTCCCGGCCTGAGGCCCTTCAGGATCAAACCTCCGGTTCATCCAGTACCAGGCAATCCCGAGATCCCCACAAAATACCTGTAGTCTCCAAGCAGACTCCTTCCGCTCCTGTATCTGATCCATCGGTAACAGAACGACTTGTTGAGCTTAAAGCCATGTTCCCAAAGATATGCTTTGATGGCTGGAAATTTCTCCAGGCGATTCATCAAATTCCAGGACATGTCAAACAAAGCTCTATTGCTTGTACTAACATGTCTATGTCCAGCATGATGCGTTCATTCACTTAGCCAAAAAAGTCTCAGAAGTATCTATTGATCGCCAACATGAAATTGATTGCTTGAAGCTTGAGGCTATTCATGATAAAGACATTATCAAAGCTCTAGATGAAGAGCTCTCTTCGTACAAATCTTAGCTCGAAGCCGCCCAACAAAGTGCTAAAGATACTGCGGAAGCCGTCAATCGTCTAGAGACAACTCATAGAAAGAACTTGACGAAGCGGTCCAACGTTGCGGGGCCGTGGCTTTAGATAAGGATTCAGTTCAGAAGGAAAGGGATGCATTTTCCCTCTGAGTCAAAGAACTGGAAGATCAACTCCACAAAGAAAGAGGGAGAAAATTGCAGCCCAGGAAGAGTCGTAACGATATTGCAACGAGAACGTTGCTACGCGACATCTGAAGGCCAAGCTCGATGAAGAGCTTTCTAATGTTGGGATGTTGAAGGATGAAGACCATGAAGAGGGCAAGAGAATTGCATCCACGGAGATTGACTCTCGCCTCGAGGCGGCTATAGAGGCTGGCAGGGAGGAGGTCAAATGCATGTTTGACCACTTATAGCAGAATTCAACGCCCGTGTCCTCATGCATCGGGACTTAACTTTTCTTGGCGAGGGCTACCTTGAATCTCTAGCCGAGGCATGGGAGACTTTAATAAAGATCAGGAAGGTCGAGTTGGGCACCGAAGAGGTTGATGAGGAGGCTATGGTGAAAGAATTTCTCAAGGGGAACGAGCCTTCAGACTTGTCCGCAACGAAGGCTCTCTACTGCAAAGGTTCCTCCTCATCCAAAGGAAAAGATGTCATTGCCAGTCCATCAGGAGCCGAGTCATTAGTCCTTCCTTCTACTCAATCAACTGATCGTCCAGTACTCGATTCGTTCGAGCAACATGCTAGCTATGACCCGAAAGACCCTAGCCTCAGAATTCACATTCTATCTCCCATTCCAAAGGGTAAGACTCCTTGGACGGTTGAAAGCCAGTAAGAAACCGGTACATAACTCTTCTTTCTAAAGTTTAAAGAGCCGTCGTTCCCGGTGAGATATTATTGTATTCTAATGTTTTTTTCCTGTGATTTTGCGTAGGCCATTTTGATCCCGGTCCCCCCAAGGAGCGATGATGCCAAGGAGGAGAAGGGGAAAATAAGCGATGCTACTCACGTGGGAGAGACTCTAGGTTCAGATGCTCAAGTGATTGAGGCGCTAGATGAGGATAAGTTTGAGACTTCGTCTCCCATCGAAGAAAGTTATGAAATTAAGATCACAAGCACCTCTGGACATACTTCTAAAATGAGCATGAAGGAGCAGCTTGCGGAGGAAAAGAAAAGGACAACCGAATTCAAAGTCGAGCCCCGAGTGATGGACCTAGATGATCCTTTGAATAAGCCTTTGAAGGTCATCCTTCCTGGTGGGTCCATACCCCTAGAGGTCCCTTGTTCTTCCTCGATTATTACCTCCCCCATAAAGTAAAGCTTCCAAGATAAAACACGTGGGGGAGGAGTTGTTAGAGAAGACGAAGGAGGAAAAGATATCGAAGAAACCAAAGAAGTAGTTGTTAGAATCCTTCAATGAGAGTCAGCTTAGTTTATGTAATTATTTTTATTTATTTTCATAGTCAATGTAGATAGACTTTTGTCTCCAAGTTTTTATGGAGTTGTAGTAGAACCCCATTATGGATAAATAAAATTTAGTTTCTTTGTCTTTCAAATGACTTTTGCTGTTCAGCTTTCTATATAACTGTGGTCGAAACCCAAGTTATTGTGAGTTACATAAACTCCCAATTCATTTTCATATTACTCGGATATTCCTTGGAATTGCACATCATCTATTCCATACGTCGGGTACTTAGAATATTTTTTAGTCTGTACGCCGGGGACTTGATGTCTTCAAGTCATTTGCACTCTAGTCTGCACTTTAGGAACAAAGAGATTTCTGGTCGTTTATACGCTAGTCCGCATTCTGTGACTCAGAGTACTCCGGTCCATACTCTGGGGACTTTGAGATTTTGAGTCATTTATACTCTGGTCCGCACTCAAGGGGCTCAGAGTACTCCAGTCCGCACTCAGGGGACATGGAGATCTTGAGTCGTTTATACTCCGGTCTACACTTAGGGGACTCAGAGTACTCCAGTCTGCACTCAGGGGATTCAGAGATTTTGAGTCGTTTATACTTTGGTCCTCATTCAGGGGACTCAGAGTACCCCAGTCCGCACTTAGGGGACTCGTAGATTTCGAGTCATTTATACTCTTTTCTACACTCAGGGGACTCAGAGTACTCCAGTCCACACTCAGGGGACTCGGAGATTTTGAGTCGTTTATACTCTGGTCCGCACTCAAGGGACTCAGAGTACTCCAGTCTGCACTCAGGGGACTAGGAGATTTTGAGTCGTTTATACTCTGCTCCGCACTCAGGGGACTCAGAGTACTCCAGTCCGCACTCAGGGGACTCGGAGATTTTGATTGTTTATGCGCGTTCGTACGTCAGACAGAATAATGTAACTCTAGTTTTCTGTCATAAAATTATCATACACGGAGACATAATTGACTCGTGGAAAAAATGGCTTCAAGCCTTTACCAATGAAGCAAGCTAAATTGTCTCATTACATGCTGAAAACTAAGAATCAATGGAATGAAAACATACAAAAAATAACTACAACAAAGATACAAAATAAACAGACTAAATATAATAATGTCGCAGATGCTTGCTATTCCATGCTCGGGGGAGTGTCGTGCCATCAACGGTCGCTAGCTTGAAGGTTCCTTCTCCAAGCCTCCGTTCGACGACATACGGACCTTCCCATGTGGGATTCAGATGCGACGGGACCGAAAAAACTCATTTCGCCCACGTCAAAGACTCTTGGACGGACTTTTTCATTATAATATCGAGCGACTCGGTGTCTATACGTGGCCGCTCTAAAATTAGCTTCTTCACGTTTTTCATCAATGAAGTCCAGAAATTCCAGCAACAGTTCTTGATTCGTCTTGGGATCGTAATGAGTTACCTGATGTGACTGAACTTCAAGTTCAATGGGTATAACGGCTTCCATGCCATATGCCAATGCGAATGGAGTTTGGCCAGTCGCGGACTTGTGGGTGGTTCTATAAGCCCAAAGTGCTATTGGAAGTTCATCTACCAACTTGCCTCTAACCTTTTCCAAATGCTTTTTTAATATGGACTTGATTATTTTTTTCACGGCTTTCACTTGTCCATTGGCTTCTGGATGAGCAACTGCTGCAAAACTTTTTTCGATGCCATACTTTTGACAAAATTCTTTGAATTCTTTGCTTTCGAATTGAGTTCCGTTGTCTATAATGATAATCCATGGAAGGCCAAACGGGATATAATGTTTCGTACAACGAAATTAATGACCGTCTTGGTGGTATCGTGGCCAAAGGCTCTGCTTCTGATCACTTAGAAATGTAACCGGCCGCAACTATCACGCATTTTGCACCACCTTTGGATATGGGTAAAGAACCGATTATGTCGATTCCCCACATTGCAAACGGCCAGGGACTAACCGTTTGCATGAGTTTCGTCGACGGAGCTCTCGGGATTTTTGCATACTTTTGGCATTTATCGCATCTCCTTACATAGTCTGCGGCATCCCGATTTATAGTTGGCCAATAGTATGCATAGCGGAGGTTTTTTTGCTAATGTCTACCCCCAGTATGTCATCGCATTCTCCTTCATGGACTTCCTTCAGGACTCATTTTATCTCGTCGTGGGCAATGCATCGGAGTAAGGGGGTTGAGAATCCCTTCTGATACATTATTCCGTCCTACATTACATATCGCGAAGTCTTACGAATGACTTGTTGTCTTTCACTCCTTCTTTCGGGCAAGACCCCATGTAGCAAGTATTGCTTGAATGGGGTCATCCTTGATTCCTTCTCAGTTTCTATTTCTAATACGAAATCTACCTCCATCATATTTATACTCGGAGTATGTAGTGTTTCAACGGGAACCAATCCCATTTGTTATGCATCACCAGTGCTCTTAAATTTTGCCAATGAATCGGTTTCTCTTTTTTGTTCATGCAGGACGTGCGAAATATCGTAATATTCTAGATTTGCTACAGCTCTTGAACCCATGCAAGATATGGGGCAAGTCTCTGTTCCTTCACTTAATAGCCCCCCCCGGCACCTGGTATACCACCAGTTGTGAGTCATAAAATATTTCAACCGATTTTACCCCTAGTTCTCTGATAAGTCTCAAGCCAGAAATCAATGCTTCATACTCGGCTTCATTATTTGTTGTTGGAAATTTGAGCTTCAAAGCATAACAAACTGATCGGTTTTCAGGAGTCACAAGAACTATGCTAGCTCCCAAGCAACGGTAGTTAGATGTCCCATCGGTGTACATCTTCCATCAAATGGAACGTATGACATTGTTGCTGTCTGATTCGTTTGACATGGTGAATTCAGCAGTGAAGTCTGCTAGTGCTTGCCCTTGTATGGCCCTTCGCGACAGATAGGTATTGTTATCCCGCTTTTTGGAAAAGTCGCGATACCAAAAGATCGATCAGAAACGGAGGACGGTCCGTCTCATAGGTCGGTCGTGCTTCGTTTCGCTATAGATATCACTGAATTTTGTCCAAGTCCAGATTGAGCTACAATCGATAGGACACGGCAAGAAAGACCATAGGAGTCAACATCTCAAGTTCCAAGTCAATCCGAGTTCATACGCTCGGGTTATGATCGATTCAATTTGAAGGGGAAAGCTTGGGTCTCGAAGCCATCACAAACCAATGTTTCGAAACCATCAAGCTCGAATCCATGAGCTTCGAATCCACAGGTCCATCTCGGGTTCGCCTACGTCACCTTCGAATCCATCGTGTTCGAACCGATGGGCCTCGTGTCCATAGAGAAGTGACATAGTTCGTATCCATCACAAGAGTCACACTTCGAACCCACCACAAAGCCTAGTTCGACTCCAAGCAAGAATCACGGCTCGAACCCAAACATGGAGCCTAGTTCGAACCCATCCACAAGGTCATGCTCGAAACCATCCATGATGCCAAGTTCGAACCCACCTGTGTAGCCTTATTCGAATCCACTGGGTCAACCAACCACGATGACGTGTCTCCCTTCGATTCGAATTCGCCAAGATCCATGGAGTCGAAGCGGTCAATTTGGAGTAAAGACCGGGTTGGTTCGAAGTTTGCGCTCCACGTCGCCACGAAGTCACGTGCCATGATGGGTTCGAAACCATCGGTTCGAAAGCATGGTTTCGAACCAAACAGCCAGGCAATGAACTCCATTTCGAATCCATCATATCTCCCAATCTACTGATCCAAATGCCATGAAATTTTCACAGAAGCTTGCATACATGTTGAAGAATGTCAACGCCAAATTTCACCTCGATTGGATGAATTCTTGATCGGTTCGAATGGAGTTCGAACCGATGCCAAAGTGGGCCCAAACTTCCTGAGACCGTGCGTGTAGGCCCCCTCACGTGCAAGAAGTGGTCTCCCGAGTTTTCAGCGGAATATCAGCAGCCTACGCCTATAAATAGAGCCCCAGGGCCAACAGAAAAGGGACTTTTGATTCTGAAGCACCCAGACTCTACCGGATTGAGATCTCCATCATCCTATATCATAATTTGATTGTTGATTTCGAATTTCCAGTTGTAATTTACTGTTGATTGCTGTACCGAGTTGTAATCATCAAAAGAGAGTCAATAAAAGTATAAAAGCTTCACAGTGGACGTAGGCAATATGCCGAACCACTACAAATTGCTTGTCTACGCGCTTATTTACATATTATTTGGAGTTGTTGTTAGATAATCCTCAGTTTTAATTTGCACTCTTCATTTATTATCTCTTCAATAACTTCCGACGAGTGTTGTGCCCAATTCTGGTGCAAACACTTTGGTGCTTTCACTGAGAGAACCCTGATTTTCTCTCGCTCCACGGATCTGTCATCAATACCGGATTTCATAAATCTAAGAGAGAGATCCGGATTTCAAGCTTAGGTTCCTTCCGTTCTATTCAGACTTGATAAAGGTCTAGGAAAGAATCTCGCTATTCACAATGGTGAGTACTAGAACCACCTCTAACCTTGGTAACCAAGAGGGCCAGGATAGGCCAGATCCTGCGCAGTTACCGTCTACTCAGGACGTTGCCGGACCTTCGGAGTCATCCGGACCGGTAACAAGACAAGAGTTTCAAGCGTTGCTCCAAGAGCTGACCCAAAGTCGGCAGCAGTTGACGGAGCAACTACGTGCTAACGCTGAATTAACTCGCCAGCTACACAGTCATAAGCGAAGGCGGTCTAGGAGGGATTATGCATCCCAGTCTTCCACGGAGAGTTCGGCCTCCACCGATTATCATCACCGACCTTCACGACCCCGAATGGATGGGAATCATGCGCAGGCCACCGGAGACCTTCCTGCATTGACGGTTGGGCAACTACGAGTCGGTCCTTCTGCGAGCTTCCATACAGGGCCTTCTTCTCGGGGAGGCACTGCTCCTCAACACACTACCGACAACCGTCCTGCAACTATTGCCACGGAGCCAGGGGTTGACATCCGTATGTTGTCGGATCAGAACCACCACCGACGACGGCAATCTCCTGAGCCGTATGTACCGGAGGATGCCGAACCAAGGAGGCGAGATCCGGACCGTCGACAGCATCCGGTCCAGTCCCGCATTGTGGAGCCCGACCACACCTTGGCTCGACATGCCCAGAACGCAGCTGTAACGGATCTTCCAGAAATGATCAGGCAGATGATCCGTGAAAGTCAGGGGTTTACCAACGACGACTGGGGAATCTCCCGGAGTCACACCCCATTCACAGACGAGATCCTGTATGCCGAACCCCCTCGGCGATTTAGGATGCCCACGTTACCGATGTACGAGGGAAACTCGGACCCTAATCAACACATATTGAAGTATGAATGGTCCATGAGCGCCGCTAGGGCAGATGATGCGGTCAAGTGTAGGAGCTTTCCTATCTCTTTGGGGGGCATTGCTACGATGTGGTTCACGCGATTGCCACCCCGTTCTATCTCCTCGTTCAATCAGCTGGCCAGGAAGTTCGTGGAACAATTCCGCATGCATTATGCGAGGCCTAGGGACGTCAACACTTTGTCTAGTGTTACCCAAGCTCCAGGAGAAACTCTTAGACACTACTTGGAGAGATTCCATAAGGCCTGTGTGGAAATCACCAATCCTAATGATAACTCGATTCTGATGGCATTGATGAAAGGAATTGACCCTGATTCGGATTTTGGAAATTGGTTTGCAGGAAAACCTCTTGCGTCGTTGGATCGCTTCAACTCCAAAGCCGCCCAGTTCTTGAGGCATGAGGACGCGAAGCAGTCTAGGAAACAGGACGACGCAGGACCCAGTGGAGAGGGGATTCAAAGTAATGTGGCTGTTAAACAATCGGGATAAAGTTCCGGGAAAGTACAGCTAAATATCCAGAACAAACAATCACAACCGAAGGATAATGGGAATCAGAGCAGGAAGCGGGATCAGAACCGTGGGCCGAGGCGTAGGGCCCCTATGTTCGATAATTATACTCCGCTGAATACATCGTTGGAGAATGTATACCTACAAACTTGTAACGCCATGCAATACAAGAAGCCTACTCCGAAGCCGTCGTCGGAGAGGCAGATTCAAACTGGCAAGTTTTGCAGATTTCACGACAGTTACGGCCACAATACCAACGAATGCAGACACTTGCAGGATTTAATTGAGAAGTTGATCAGGGAAAGGAAGTTGGACCAGTTCGTACGGGCGCCGCAGTCTGGCAGTGCGGGTCCGTCGAACCAGAACAATCGGCAAAATCAGCCAAGGCAGGAAGAACCCTCCCGAACGGGCAGGAGGTTAGTGATAAACACCGTAAGTGGTGGTCCTCATCCGGCGGATAGGAGTTGGAAAGAAATGGAGTCATATGCTAGCTCGGTTAGGCATATGGACTTCGAATGTTGTAGTAGTTATGACGAAGGGGCTCCGACGAAACAGCAAAAAACGATGGCAGATGACATCGTGTTCCGGAACCGTGACGCAGACAGGGTCGAAGCCCCGACCATCGACCCACTTGTGATATCCGCCCAGGTTGGTCCTGCTTGGATGAAGAGGATACTGGTGGATAGTGGGAGTTCAGTCAATATTTTGTTCAGGAGAGCTTACGACCAGATGAAGATGGAAGCCAAAGATCTGAAGCCCTGCCAGTCCAGGATTCATGGCTTCGATGGAAGTGCTAATATACCCACGGGGGTTGTGGAGTTACCCGTGGAGCTGGGGATCGGTGAGTGCAGAAGAGTACGCATGCTACAGTTTGTTGTTTTGGATATACATTCACCGTACAACGCGTTCCTGGGCCGACCAGCCCTTGCTGAATTTCGGGCGGCAATCGCCCCGTGGTGCTTGACTTTGAAATTTCCTACCGATTGTGGTATCGGTGTGATTCATGGAGATCAGGCTACTGGAAGGGCCTGTTATGTTGCTGAGCTGCGAGAGGCATAGCGAAGGGAAAAAGGGAAGGGCGTAGAGGATTCTCTCTGCGTCCGTTCTGCCGATGATTGACAATTGGTGCTTGGGCCTCAGCCCGGGCACCACAACCAGTTCCAGAAAGACCTTGACCCGAGGGACAACGACGACAATGGGGAGTCTACAGGAAGTCAGGCCTCTCCGGCCGAGCTGACTATCAATGTCCCGATCGATGATGATGGCGATGATGTGAGAGTGTTAAAAATCGGGTCTCAATTGAGGCCGGGGGCACAACAGGAACTGGTTGAATTTCTCCGGGCGAATCTTGACGTGTTCGCCTGGACGCACTCTGACATGTGTGGGATCTCGCCGGATATCGCGAGCCACACTTTAAACATCGACCCACGGTATGTCCCAGTCAAGCAGAAAAGGCGCGGTATGGATCCAGAGAGATCTGCCGCCCTTAAGGAGGAGGTTGATAAGTTGAAACAAACGGGTTCATTAGAGATGCTTTATACCCGGAATGGGTGTCAAACCCGGTACTTGTCCGGAAACCGAACGGGAAATGGAGAACGTGTATCGATTATTCTGACTTGAACAAGGCTTGGCCGAAGGACAGTTTTCCGCTTCCTCGAATCGATCAGCTCGTTGATTCAACCGCCGGACACGAATTGTTATCCTTTATGGACGCTTACTCGGGCTACAACCAGATACCCATGCATGTGCCCGACCAAGAACATACGAGTTTTGTGACTGATCTGGGGTTATACAGCTACAAAGTCATGCCTTTTGGGTTAAAGAATGCCGGCGCGACTTATCAACGCTTGGTTAACCGGATGTTCTCCGACCAGATCGGGAAGACCATGGAAGTTTATATAGATGACATGTTAGTAAAGTCAAGGCATTCAGTTGATCACGTAAAAGACTTGGGATCAATGTTTGATATCCTCCGGAGATATGGGATGAAGCTCAACCCGCTAAAATGCCATTTTGGGGTTGCATCCGGAAAGTTCCTGGGGTTCATCGTCAACGCCCGAGGGATAGAGGCCAACCCTGAGAAGATTTGGGCCATCAGGAATCTCCAAACTCCAAGGACCATAAAGCAAGTCCAGAGCCTCAATGGGAAAGTCGCAGCATTGAGTAGGTTCATCTCAAAGTCAACCGACAAATGCATCCCTTTCTTCGACCTGATCCGAAAAGGAAAACGAAACTTCGAATGGACCGCAGAATGTGAAGGTGCGTTTCAGTCACTGGTTCAACATCTTTCTACACCACCGATTCTTTCGAAGCCTGTTGATCACGAGCAATTATATCTTTACTTGGAGGTATCCGAAAGCGCAATCAGTGCAGCATTAGTCCGGGAAGAAGACCGAGTGCAAAAGCCGGTATATTATGTGAGTAAACGGTTGACCGGAGCCGAGAGGAACTATCCCAAGCTAGAAAAGTTGGCGTATTGTCTAGTCATTGCCTCGAGAAAGCTCCGTCCATATTTTCAGGCTCATCCTGTCACCGTGTACACCGACCAGCCGTTACGACAGGTCCTCACGCGGCCTGAGACGTCTGGTAGGCTGCTAAAATGGAATATTGAATTAAGTCAGTTTGACATTGCCTATACTCCGAGAAGGGCCATACATGGCCAAGTTCTGGCAGATTTCGTCGCTGAATTCACTGTACCCGAGGAATTACATGAGAGTAGCGAACCTCCTAAACACGTGTGGAAGTTATATACTGACGGTGCCTCCAATGAGCGATGTTCGGGAGCGGGGGTAGTGCTTGAAACCCCCAAAGGCCGATCTGTATGCAACGCCCTAAAGTTCGAGTTCCGCGCGACTAATAATGAGGCTGAATATGAAGCTTTGCTCACTGGGTTGAAGCTGGCCCACGACCTGACAATTGTCGCTGTAGAGATTTATTGTGACTCCCAATTAATCATATGTCAGGTCCGAGGTGAATATCAAGCTAAGGATCGAAGACTAGCTGCTTACCTGTCTCGAGTCAGGGAAACCCTTGATCGCTTCGACTACTATGCCATTTTCTATATCCCCCGGGAGCACAATCAGAAGGCCGATTCATTGGCGAAGTTGGCGAGTATGGGTGAAGCTCAACAGTTGGGGCTTGTTCCCGTTGAAACCCTACCTTCTCCGAGCATTGATCAAAGTGAGGTCAGCCATGCATTCGAGGCTACCACAAGTAGGGAGTCGTGGATGACTCCCTATCGAAATTACATTGAACATGGAGTGCTGCCTGAGCGTAGGAGTGAAAAAAGGCAGGTCCTTCGTAAAGCCCCACGGTTTGTCGTCCAAAACGGAGTTATGTATAGAAGGGGGTATTCCGTCCCCCTACTTCGATGTATCGCACACGATGAAATCAGGCGAGTGTTGCACGATGTACACGAGGGAGAGTGTGGCAATCACACTGGGGGGCAGGCACTCGCCAAGAAGGTACTCCGATACGGATATTACTGGCCCACCGTTAATCGAGATGCATCGGACTACGCCAAAAAATGTGACAAATGCCAGAAACACGCTCGGATTCCCAGGGCTCCACCTACCGAAATAACCCAAATGGTCAGCCCCTGGCCACTCGCGGTATGGGGAATCGATATAATTGGAACATTGCCTCTGGCCAAAGGTGGCGCGAAGTACGCCATCGTCGCGGTTGATTACTTCACCAAATGGGCCGAAGCTGAGCCTCTTGCAACGATTACAACGAAGAAAGTGATCAACTTCGTAGTGCGCAACATCATCTGTCGATTCGGCCTCCCGCACACTATCATCACCGATAACGGAGCCCAATTCGACAGTGTTGAGTTCAGAAATTTCTGTCAGCGATTTCGCATACATAAGAAGTTTTCCGCAGTGGCACACCCACAAGCAAATGGTCAGGTCGAAGCTGTCAATAAAGTTATAAAGTCCATTCTGAAGAAGCGACTGGAAAAGGCCGGGGGCAAGTGGGTCGATGAACTCCCTATGGCGTTATGGGCCTATCGAACAACTCACAAAACTGCAACCGGTCACACTCCGTTTTCTCTATCGTACGGCTCAGAGGCCGTTATTCCCGTCGAATTGGAAGTGCGTTCTCATCGTGCGACGTATTACGATCCGAAGACAAATGCCATATTACTTGCTCAATCTCTGGATTTACTGGATGAGAGGCGTGAAGAGGCTGATTTGAGGGCAGCCGCATATCGGAGTCGAGTCACCCGAATATTCAATGCCAAGGTCCGTCCGCGAACCTTTGAACCCGGCGATCTCGTGCTCAAAAGGGTTTACCCGGTTCCTTCGCACATGAAGCCAACTTGGGAAGGACCGTACGTGATTTCACAAAAGCTCGGAGACGGCACGTTCAAATTATCGACCGTTGATGGTCTCACCTTGCCGAGGGCCTGGAATAGCGAGAGTCTTCGTCGCTACTACACATGAAAGACTTTGCTTTTTCTACCAATTTGTTCTTTTGCATTTTATTTTAGCATTACGAGACTTGATTTTTAATAAGGCAACTGACTCCGCCATATTTTCTCGTTTCAGCAATAAAATGCCGTCTCTTCGAGCCAAAGCTGTGGTTTATTAAGTGTAACGCACAATATCACGACGCACAGAGAGCTAAGTCCCATCATGCGGTGGGATTTATTCAAATAGAGAGTGGCTGCAATATGAACGGTCACTCGCTAAGTGAAACCCGAGCTCGGGGACAGGACACCACATGAATATTTACAGGGATTGATACACGACAATCCCTCGTTTAACTCCAAGTTCCCAGAGTGCGAACTAGAGTATAAACATTTAATAATTCGTTCCCAGAGCGCGAACGAACTCCAAGTTCCCAGAGTGCGAACTGGAGTATAAACATTTAATAGTTCGTTCCCAGAGCGCGAACGAACTCCAAGTTCCCAGAGTGCGAATTGGAGTATAAACATTCGATAATTCGTTCCCAGAGCGCGAACGAACTCCAAGTTCCCAGAGTGCGAATTGGAGTATAAACATTTAATAGTTCGTTCCTAGAGCGCGAACGAACTCCAAGTTCCCAGAGTGCGAAATGGAGTATAAACATTCGATAATTCGTTCCCAGATCGCGAACGGACTCCAAGTTCCCAGAGTGCGAATTGGAGTATAAACATTCGATAATTCGTTCCCAGAGTGCGAACGGACTCCAAGGTCCCAGAGTGCGAATTGGAGTATAAACATTCGTTAATTCGTTCCCAGAATGCGAACGGACTCCAACTTCCCAGAGCGCGAACTGGAGTATACACGTAAGTTACAGGTTCCCGGAGCGTGAACCGTAGCATCCGTGCCAGCTCCAGATTCTTGAAGCGTGAGTTGGAGTACAAACATCAATTTCGGGTTCCTGAAGTGCGAACCCAAACATACATGCTTTATCCAAGTTCCCGGCGTGTGAATTGGAGCATGAACACTAAGTTAAAGTTCCCGTAGTGCAAACTAAAATGTTAATATTAACTCCAAGTTCATAGAGTGCGAGTTGGAATGCGAACATCAATAACTCTCGAACTCCTGGAATGCAAACCAGGTTATCGATCTCAAATTATTCTAAGTCCCCGGAATGCGGACGTGTGCTCAAGACTTGCAACAAGTGCGATCAACCACCAAAAATACAAGTGTTGTTCCCCAAAACTGGGGGGCACGAAAGCTAAATATTAATCACTAACCGAAGTGATACAACGTCCGAAGTTCAACTCATTCATCAATCACAACGTGTGACCAAGATCTTCAGACTTGGCAAATGAGACGAACTCTACTTAAACGGTAAAAACACCACAAGTACACCGGACCGAAAACAAGACATTGCAAGTACTTAAGCACAAATAAAACGAGAGTTGGAACAAAGAAACTAAATTTTATTTCAACTAACTTAAAACAAGGACTTACACGCAGATAAGTTCTTCCAAAAAAAATGCCTACTAGCAGGGGCCGAACCTGCATGTATACACGGCCTACTAACAAAGAACAAAGACAAGTCCCTATCTACCAAAAAACCTGCATGGGGGGCCGCTCTATTCTTTCTTTCTCGGCTTCCTTATCAGCGGTTCGTCGTCAGAATCGCTAGGAACGGAAATCCTTCGCTTTGACGGCCTCCTCTCCGGTGGCTGCTCTCCAGCGGGGGGCATAATATCTACGTCTTCCTCGGAACTTGAATCTAAATGAGGACTCCCTGCCGGAGAAATAGGAGGGACCGGATCCACAACGGAAGGTGGGATAACGTCGCCACCGGCGCAACCGCTCTGCCCCTCAGCTTCCAATTCAGCATGGATTTTGGCCAAGATTTCTTCTTCTCGAGTTGATGGGACCCGGCTGGAGATAACTCCGGTCTCAACAAGGGGGCCAGAAGCTGGTGGTAACTCACTAATGATAAATGGCAAGTCTGTAGAGAAGTCGCTCTGGTGACCGAGCAATTCACTCACCATTTGCTCGTCAAGAGACAAAGAGCTTCCCTGCGCCGCTCCGGTAGACGCTGCCATTGTCACAACAGTCGTTTCAGTAGTAATAGCCTTTTGCCCTTGGCTCGGCTCCTGGGTCGAAGACACCGGGGTAGTCCTGGTCACTGGATAAAGAAGAGAAGGGATTAAGAACAATCACTCCGAAACGAGAGTTATAGCGAAAATGCACTTGAAATTTGTTCAGAATACCTTCCTCAGTTCGGCTTGTTGGTGGTGGAACGACTTCAGGGACGTGCTCACGAATGGGTGATAACCGCAGTTGCTCTGGGTCGTAAGCCGGAACGGTCTGTGAGCTAACCGCAGATACAGGCTCGGACAAAAGTGGGGCAGTGATTTCAAGAGCGGTGCCACAATGCTCAACACCTGACCCTTCTCCGGCCTCCAAAGATCGACCGCCAACCATCCCCTTCTCATGAGCGATCATAGCATCATGAAGGACCCTTTTTTCCTCATCTGTTAGTAGTCGGTTTTCGAGCTCGAACCGGTCGACCGATTCGTCGGGGTGCGCTTCCTCTTCCCCTTCAACCAACCGTTCCTAAGCACTGCGGAGATGCACTGGGTAGTCCTGAAGCCAGGCCAAGTTTCTGTACCTCAATACATTGGCATTGTATGTAATAAGCAGGTCTTCAATGTCAGCCTCTAGCCTGGCCTCGGCTTGCTGAACTCTCTCCCCAATCTCCGCCTCAACCGCTTGAACTCTGGCCATTGCTTCATCCCGTTTGGTCCGGAGTATCACCGCCTGTTCGCACGCCTCCTATGCTGCATTGTTTGCGTCGTCCCTATCCTTGGCGATTTCGGCAAATTTGGATTTGAGCTCATTTAGTTCCTTTAGCGCCGCATCCCTCTCGGCAGTGACCAGAGTATTCCGATGGCCCATGTCCTCGACCGTGGCGTAATGCTCACGCTTCATTCTATCCATCGTGAGTTGGGCTTCATCGGCCTTTTTGATGGCTTCCATCTCTGATTTTCTGGAAGATTCGGCCTCGGTGTTCAGCACATCGATAATGCGACTCTTCTGGGCCAACTCCGCCTGTAACTTTTCGTTGGCGGCCCCACGCTCAAAGGCCAGCTCCGACGCCTTCTCCGCCGCCTTAAACCATACTTTATACTGAGCATAAAAATCATGCACATAGTCGTGCACCACCTGCTCCGCCGACGGAGGAATTCTTTTCAAGTGCGGGGGAAAAATGTAGTTGTCGAAGAAAATAGTTGGGAAGTCTTTTTTCAATTGAGCGAGCCTGAGCGCCCCTTCGCCCGAAATCCCCACAGGGGGTTGTTCCGCAACTACGGCGGTCGATGCCTCGCTTCTGGAACGGTGGGATTCGTGCCTGGAAGATTGGGAAGTGGACGTATGACGTGAAGGCTCAGAGGGGCGAGAAATATGGGCCGGAGGTGGTACGAGATCTCTGGGAGGAGGAGGGGTACGCGATCGGGATCGACGCTTATAACCCCTCTCTGTGTCGTATCTTTCACGGCTCGAATATCCGGAGTATTCCTGGTCATAGTCCCTATCTCCTTCCCGCCTGCGCGAGTCATGATATGATGGTTTCCGAGCATGTCGCAGACTCCCTAGCATCGAACCGCACCTGGACATGGTACCTACAAAGCAAAGAGAAGAACAGAGTTAGTGGTTTCTCGAAACCGATGACCCGAAACTCGGAACTATGTAGTGTCGTGAAATGTGTATGAATATGCATTTCCCCCGACCAACCCGAAGTGTCGACTGAGCTAGTAATAAAAGGCTCGCTCAGTTCAAGAGTACGATGAAACTCCTCCAACCCGGCATCATGCTGAAAGGATACATCATCCGGGATTGGAAGATCTGTAAGCCCTTCGAAAAGACTTTCGGTTCGCGGAGGAGACGTCTCGGAAATTATAACTCCGGGGGATGATCGGGCTATGACAACCGACTTCCATCTCCCCTTCTTAGTTGATGTGACGACGGCCGCCTTGCCTTTTCTTTGTTCTTCAACATCTTGAGCCACGTCTGTAGGCTCCAGCAACGGCTCGTCGTCAGTATGAGTTCTTTCGGAATCAGCTTCCTCGGCTACAATGACTTTGGGTTTCTTGTGCTTGGCGTGTTTTTTCGGAACAATTCTTTGCACCCCGTCGAATATTATACTCTGCCATCGTTCGATTAATCCACAGGCCCGGAGATTCCTATCCGTCAATAACACGTCAATATCCCTGTCGGCGCTCGGGATCTCTCGGAGCACACGTACTATCTCCTTAAAGCTTTCACCGTCGGGGCGCTGGATCATCGCTCTACAGAAGAAAAATATATAAGTCACATTTCGACTGCAATCACCTTAGTAATAGTTTGGAAACTCAGCTATACTCACGTCTAAATAACCATCGCCTGGCGAAGCCCGGAGGACATCTGACGTAGAACCATTCCGTCCTGTAATAGCTTAACCTAGTCCAGGAACCGGTAACCACTTGACAATTTTGTACTGCCTCCAAGAATGTGAAAGATGGGTAATCGTTTCGGGTTTTGAAGTTAAATAAGTATCTGATTTCGATCGGGGCCGGTGGTCTATGAAGATATTCCATAAAGACGATGAACAGGCTGTTCACCGAAGCGTACCCGTTCGGGTGAAGTTGGGATGGTGCGACTCCCAAAAAAGACAGCACTTCTCTTATATATTCATTGAACGGAGGAAGCGTCCCGGCCGTGCACGCATGGCGATTGAATGCGGTATACCCCTCCGGCGGGTTGTGTGGTCTATCGCTTGGCCCCGGTAATAACACGTCGTCTAATGACAAACCGTGCCTCAAACATATCCTCCCCAGCATATCTTCGGAAATATGAGATGGGACGGAATCTGATGGATTAGCAATGAATGACGCGTCGGGAAGTTCATCCGACGCCGGGCCGATAACTTCAGGATCAATGTCCGGGACCTCTAACCTCGGAGGTACTATACTCTGTATATCTTATGGGGTTTCCTGCTGACGCGAACTCGAAGGCTCCATAACTGACTAGCTCATGAGAAACCATCATTAGATGATAAGGGGCCCGTGAATTCCCCAGTGTATAGTGTACGAGTGTGTGTTGTGCGGTGCTATGCGTTACTTGGATGAATATCGCAGAATTAAAGAAAACACGCAAACGACAAAGCTACAAAGCCCGGTTGTGATGGCCGTTATCGCAAAACCCTTCACATAAGGAAAATTGATTCACACAAAGATTTTTATTGTTCCGTCAACGAGCTTCGAAAGGTGGTCAAGTATGCAGTTTAACGTGTCCAAATATGCAGGAGTGAAGCTCGTCGGAATTATTCTCAGAAAATATCAAACTTTGGTATCCACTATATGAGGTTTCGAACCAATCACAAGTGACCTGTTCGAACCCATCATCGCACCACTTCGAATCCATCCGAAGGGGCAAGCTTCGAATCGATGATCAGTGTGCCAAGCTCGAATCGATCGGTGAAGGGTGACTTCGAATCGATACGGAGGGGCGCACTTCGAATCCATCGAAACGCCAAGCTCGAATCGATCAGTGAAGGGTGACTTCGAATCCATCGAAACGCCGAGCTCGAATCGATCAGTGGGGGATAACTTCGAATCGACCCTTGATTGAGTAGTTCGCACCAATCAGGGAAGCCTCAACTAAGCATCGCACGCATTCGACTCGATGCCCTTCGTATCGATCGTAAAGGGATGTTTCATATCGGTGCGAAGTTGAGAGCCTCCTTCCAATCAACGGTTGCTTCTTGTATCGATCATTGGGCACCGATACAACTCGACACCATGGTTAGCTAGGTGCAAACTGCATCCCCTCCAAGGGAATCACAAGGGTCGACTCAAAGTCTGAGAGAGAATGGCGCTGCCCCCCCCATCGATTCGTACACGAGTTCCTGAATCAATTCGAGATTCTTCCAAAGGCCAGATCTGGATCTACCAAAGCCCGAGAAAGGCCGATCGACGACAAAGTGATGGGTTCGAGGTAGCTTTGCCGTGTGAATTCAAGGTTAGTTACCTAGTTTGAATGATGATTTCGAGAAATTAAAGATTCGGATCTTGAATGATTCAAAAGCGCTGCGCAGTGTCTTTTCTCTTTTGAAGCTTCGAGACGATGCACTGCACAGTAAAAAGCAAGCGAGAGTGAAAGTAAAAAGTGAAAAAATGCCGAGGTCATTGCTATTTATTTGGGGGGTTGGAGATGACTGGGTCGATTCGCGTTCCGGTAGACTCGACCGATTACAACAGGTCAGAATGCAAGACTGGTTCAAAATTCGCTCTCGAACCCACACGTTTGAGGCTCCATCGTGTGAAGCACACGGACCACTGCCACGAACAAAAGTCTCGAAACCATCCTTTCACACCGGTTCGAATGTCAGTTTCGAACCCATCACAACACAAGTATACTCCATCCTTTCAGACCGGTTCGAATGTCAATTTCGAATCCATCATAGCAGCAAGCGTGCCGCGTCCATACAAACGTGGATTTCGAACCCATCAATGCTCGAATGCATCGGTTCGAAACATTACGCTCGCGCAATACAAATTCGATTCCTTTAACCTTCTACATCGGTTCAGGAGAGGATCGATATGAAGGAATCTTTCGAAACAACCACCAAGCGTTGTCTCAATTCAAATTTCAAAATCGGTTCAGGAGAGAATCGATACGAAATTCTATAAGCAAACCAAACTGACAACGACTCGTGGACGCACGACGTTAACAAGGGTCAAATTAACATATGCGCATACATGTCGGACTAACATTCGATTTTGAATATTCGCAGGGGTCAAACACTCATCCTGTTACAAATGCGACAGCCAACGGCTAAGCATTATTATACAACAATCAATCATATCAACGCAAGGTTACAGCAGTACAGCATACGAGTTTCGACGAAAAAGAAAGCAATGATTTCTCAGAGAAATTGCAGCAGTTCAAAGCACGTCATGTTCCCACAAGACGTACTTTGGGGGGCAAAATGTTATCCCGCTTTTTGGAAAAGCCGCGATACCAAAAGATCGATCAGAAACGGAGGACAGTCCGTCTCAGAGGTCGGTCGTGCTTCGTTTCGCTATGGATATCACTGAATTTTGTCCAAGTCCAGATTGAGCTACAATCGATAGGACACGGCAAGAAAGACCATAGGAGTCAACATCTCAAGTTCCAAGTCAATCCGAGTTCATACGCTCGGGTTATGATCGATTCAATTTGAAGGGGAAAGCTTGGGTCTCAAAGCCATCACAAACCAATGTTTCGAAACCATCAAGCTCGAATCCATGAGCTTCGAATCCACAGGTCCATCTCGGGTTCACCTACGTCACCTTCGAATCCATCGTGTTCGAACCCATTGTGTTCGAACAGATGGGCCTCGTGTCCATGGAGAAGTGACATAGTTCGTATCCATCACAAGAGTCACACTTCGAACCCACCACAAAGCCTAGTTCGACTCCAAGCAAGAATCACGGCTCGAACCCAAACATGGAGCCTAGTTCGAACCCATCCACAAGGTCATGCTCGAAACCATCCATGATGCCAAGTTCGAACCCACCTGTGTAGCCTCATTCGAATCCACTGGGTCAACCAACCACGATGACGTGTCTCCCTTCGATTCGAATTCGTCGAGATCCATGGAGTCGAAGCGGTCAATTTGGAGTAAAGACCGGGTTGGTTCGAAGTTTGCGCTCCACGTCGCCACGAAGTCACGTGCCATGATGGGTTCGAAACCATCGGTTCGAAAGCATGGTTTCGAACCAAACAGCCAGGCAATGAACTCCATTTCGAATCCATCATATCTCCCAATCTACTGATCCAAATGCCATGAAATTTTCACAGAAGCTTGCATACATGTTGAAGAATGTCAACGCCAAATTTCACCTCGATTGGATGAATTCTTGATCGGTTCGAATGGAGTTCGAACCGATGCCAAAGTGGGCCCAAACTTCCTGAGACCGTGCGTGTAGGCCCCCTCACGTGCAAGAAGTGGTCTCCCGAGTTTTCAGCGGAATATCAGCAGCCTACGCCTATAAATAGAGCCCCAGGGCCAACAGAAAAGGGACTTTTGATTCTGAAGCACCCAGACTCTGTCGGATTGAGATCTCCATCATCCTATATCATAATTTGATTGTTGATTTCGAATTTCCAGTTGATTGCTGTACCGAGTTGTAATCATCAAAAGAGAGTCAATAAAAGTATAAAAGCTTCACAGTGGACGTAGGCAATACGCCGAACCACTATAAATTGCTTGTCTACGCGCTTATTTACATGTTATTTGGAGTTGTTGTTAGATAATCCTCAGTTTTAATTTGCACTCTTCATTTATTATCTCTTCAATAACTTCCGACGAGTGTTGTGCCCAATTCTGGTGCAAACAGGTATTATCAAACTGGCTCAACTCGATATTCCATTTTAACATCCTTCTAGAAGTTTTCGATTGTTGGAGTGCCTGGCACAAGGGTTGATCGGTATAAACACTGATTGAATGTGCTTGAAAGTATGACCAGAGCTTGCGTGATGCAATCACCAATCAATAAGCTGATTTCTCGATCTTAGGATAATTTCTTTCTGCCCCTGTTAAACGTTTAATAACATAGTACACTGGCTTCTGAACTCGGTCCTCCTCACGAACCAGAGTCGTACTGATAGCATGCTGGGATACAACCAAGTTCACGTACATCTCATTGTCTACCGGTTTTGATAGTATCAGGGTACTTTCCAAATGCCTTACCAGAGCTCGGAACGCTACCTTACAGTCGGATGTCCACTCGAAATTTCTTTTTTTCTTTCTTTATTACATCGAAGAAAGGGACACACTTATCTGTGGCTCTGGATATGAATCGACTCAGCGCGGCCACCTTCCCATTCAAGCTTTGTACTTATTTTATATTTTTAGGTACCTATATGTCCCAAATAGCTGAATATTCTCCGGGTTAGCTTCGATTCCCCACGTGTTCAAAATGAAACCAAAAAAATCCCCTGACGCAACGCCAAAGGAACACTTCAAAGGATTGATCTTAATCCCATAATGTCTGAGTATATCAAACATCTCCGCTAAGTTCCGGATGTGGTCGTTTGACTGTCGTGACTTTACGAGCATGTCATCCACATAGACTTCCATCGTTCTACCAATTTGGTCTTTAAACATTTGATTCACCAGACGCTGATAAGTCGCTCCCGCGTTTTTTAATCTGAAGGGCATCACTACATAGTAGTATAACCCAACGTCTGTGACAAAGCTGGTGTGTTCTTGATCTGGAATGTGTATCGGGATCTGATTATACCCCTAGTACGCATCCATAAATGACAGTAACTCGTGTCCAGCCATTGAGTCGACGAGCTGGTCAATTTTGGATAAAGGAAAACTATCCTTCAGGCATGCTTTGTTCAAATCAGAGTAATCAACGCAAGTTCTCCACTTCCCATTCTCTTTCCTTACTAACACAGGGTTGGACACCCATTCAGGGTAGAGGGCGTCACAGACGAACCCATTGGTTTTGAGTTTGTCCACCTCCTCTCTGAGAGCAGCGGACCTTTCCGTGTCCATGCCTCTCCTTTTCGGTTTTGTAGGAACGTACTTCGGGTCTATGTTCAACATATGACTCGCAATAGCAGGAGAAATCCCGCATATATCAGAATTTGTCCAAGCAAAAAAAACTAGGTTCGCCCGGAGGAAATCAGTGAGATCCTCGGCCATTGATGGGTCGAGTTTTGATCCAAACTTGAGTACTCGTGATGGGTCATCTCGGCTGACTGGAATGTCAATCGTCAGTTCAGCCGGTGCTGCTTTTTCTTCCCTGGGTTCCCCATCATCATCTCTTGGATCTAGGTCTCTATAGATTCAAGAATGTCGCTCGAGCCAGGGTTCGGGCACTACTTGTCAATTGTCAGCATTCTAGATGTGGACGGAGCTTTCCTCAACCTTTCCTTTCTCTCGCCGTTGGGCCTCTCTCAGCTCAACCACATAACACGCGCGACCAGTCGCCTGATCGCCATGCACCACACCGACTCCTTCGTCTGTCGGAAATTTCAACATCAAACACCAAGGGGTCAAAGCTGCCCTAAACTCTGCCAAGGCCGGTTGACCCAGGAATACATTGTATGGAGAATCAACATACAAAAATATGAAAGGTAGGATTCGTACCCTCCTACGTTCACCTTGTCCCAGTTCAACTGGCAACTCAACATACCCTATTGAATCAGTCGCTGCACCATTAAAGCCATGGATTCGGGCTTTAGATGATTTCAAATCCTTTGTCTCCATCTTCATTTGGTCGTACGCCTTTTTGAAGATGATGTTAATGGAACTTCCGCAATCAAATAAAATTCTCTTCATATATGCCGGCCCGATCATCGCAAATATGACCATCGGGTCGATGGTAGGAGCCTCCACCTTGTCCGCATCTCGGGTCCTAAACTTTATATCGTCTGTCATCATGTGTTGCTGCTTTGCGGGGGTCCCATCCTCCACATTCGAACAACACTCATATTCCACACGCCTTAAGGAGTTAGATATCGCTCCATTTACTGCAAGTTCTTGTCTGTAGGATGAGGTCCACCGACGAAAGTATTTACGAGCCCGATCATCGCAAATATGACCATCGGGTCGATGGTAGGAGCCTCCACCTTGTCCGCATCTCGGCTCCTAAACTTTATATCGTCTGTCATCATGCGTTGCTGCTTTGCGGGGGTCCCATCCTCCACATTAGAACAACACTCATATTCCACACGCCTTAAGGAGTTAGCATATCGCTCCATTTCCAGCATGTTCTTGTCTGCAGGATGAGGTTCACCGACAATAGTATTTACGACCAGTCTCCCTACAGTTCTGGCAGGTTCCTCCGGATGGCGTGGGGCCGGCCCACGTCCAGGGTCCGATGTTCCTTGCCTTCCTTCCTGCGGGTTATTGACAAACTCTTGTAATTTTTTCTGTCTAATCAGCTTTTTAATGGCATCGTGGAGGTGGCTACACTCCTCTGTATTGTGCCCATAAGTTTCGTGGAAGCGACAGTACTTTCCAGTCCGCTTTTGTTTCTCTGTTGACTCTTTTGGGCGAGGCTTTCTGTACTGAAAAGTGTTACTGGTTGATAGGTAAATATTCTCAAGAGATGCATTCAGTGGGGTGTATTCGTTGTAGGTCGGAATGCTTGGCTTCCATTTCCCCGCTTCTCGTTTCTTTCTGGGATTTCCTCCTTCGGACCCTTTGGATTGCTCAGGCTTGTTCTGGACATTGACTTGAACTTTTCCCGAGTTGTCACCGGATTGTTTCACGTCGATGTTACTTTTCACGGTCTCCTAAACAGGCCCTGGTGCCTTATTTTGCCTCGTCTATCTAGCTTCCTTCCTCCTTATGAATTGGTGAGCCTTCGAGTAGAAACGCTCCAGCGTAGTTGAAGGCTTTCCTGCCAACCAGTCTCCAAACTCTGAATCCGGATCTACTCCTCGCATTATCGCCATCAGAATCGCGTGGTCGTTAGGGTTGCTAACTTCAATAGCCACAACATGAAACCTTTGCAAGTACTCTTTCAATGACTCTCGGAGCCTGGATTACACTGGACAGGGACATCACAACCTTGGGACGAGTAGCGTGTATCCTGAATTGTTCTACAAACTTCGTTGCCAACTCAGCAAAGTTGGATATAGACCGTGGGGGAAGTCAAGTGAACCACATGGTGGCGATTCCGAATAAAGTGATCGAGAAGCATCTACAATTGGTTGCATCATTCGCTTTAGCCGAATCGATCATCCACTCATACCTCATCACATGATGCCTTGGATTGGTCTTTCCTTCGTAGGCCGGGATAGTTGGCATGCTAAACTTCCTAGGGTACTCGGCCTGTAGAATAGTATCCGTGAATGGAGTATGACCCTTGGATATCCCCCAATCTTCATTGGTCAAGCCTTGATTCTCTCTTATTAACTGTCTGACCATAGCTGATAAGCCCGAAGTTTGAATGGAGGATGGAAGGTTTCTCTCTATCCTACGGGACTACTCAGGTTGGTGTCTCCTCTGTTGGCGGTCTACCAAACGTGTTTCTTGGGGACCGGCTTCATTGTGGCCTTGGTGAACTGGACGTCCAGTCTCCACACGTGCTCCAGCTCCTAAGTTTCCCGTTCCGGTTTGAGTGTGGTCTCCAAGATGTAAGTTATCTCTAGTTGATCGATCAGTAGCACCTGCTTGTGCAGTTTTCGTTTTGCGGCGTCTATGCCTGGGAGGTTCATTGGATGAAGTCGAACTATCAGATAAAGAATAAGGAACGGGGCTACCTCCAGCATTATGATGTTGTTGCTGTGTAAGCTGGGTCATGAGGTTAGCGTTCGCTTGAATTTGTTCAGCAAATTGCCTTCTACTTTCCATGAGTTCTCTCATTAGGTCATTGAACTCTGTCCTAGTGACAACTTCCGTCTGGTTATGAGCTCCGACAGTCCCTACGCCGGGATTAACTTGATGATTGCTAGGTCCTATCTGTTGTATGCTAGCAGTCTCGTTGACGTCCGCGTTATGAGAGGCTGATCGGGTACGTGGTCTTCCCATAGTAGAGTTGTTGATCGAAACTCTGAGTATATTCAACGGACGTCCTGTCAATAAGTCGGATCTCCTTTGGGGGATTTATTCAATCCAGTAGCTACAAAGCAGATCCTAGGGGCTTGAGAATTCATTCTCAGTGAAAGCACCAAAATATTAGCACCAGTTTGGTCAGTAACACCCTTACGGTAGATTATGTAGAGAGATTAATAAAGAAAGTAAATTGAAACAGAGAATTGTACGCTAAATCAAATGCAAAGACAAGAACACTAGATTTATAGTGGTGTGGCGTAGCTTCCTACATCCACTTCAAAGTTAATCTTTATTGCTTTACTCAACAATTGATTACAGATACAATCCGTACACCAACTACTTGAATACAAATGCTAAGTAAAGAGAATGAGTCTTGAAGCGACAGAGTCTTCCTAGTGTTTTCGAAAAAAGGTCTCTTTCACTATGCCCCTGCCCTTCTATTTATAGATGAAGATGGGTTGGACTTCCCTTATGGGCCTAGGAGCAAGATACCTCAACCTGTGGTGAGTGACTTTTGTGTACCGAGCTGCAAATACCGAACAACAAATGCCGAGCCACATATCCAAGCCGAACGATACCTCTATGCCGAACGAGGCAATGTGTTGAGTGAAGAGTGTTGGCCGAACAAGACCCAATGCCGGTCGAGGTGAGATGCCGAACGACTTACTTTTGCCGAGCGAGGCTTCATGCCGAACGAGGCTGGAATGCCGAACGAGGCTGATGTCGAACGACCGTGCTATGCCAAACGGCCTTGCTATGCCAAACTGCCTTTCCATGCCGATTGAGGCTCTATCCCAAGCGAGGCTGGAATGCCGAACAAGGATGATGCCGAACGACCTTGCTATGTCGAACGGCCCTTCCATGCCGATCGAGGCTCTAAGCCGAGCGAGGCTGGAATGACGAACGAGGCTGATGCCGAACGACCTTGCAATGCCGAACGACCCTTACATGCCAATCGAGGCTCTAAGCCGAGCGAGGGGAGTTGCTCCGAATGAGACATGTGCCGAGACTCTTGTTACATGGTCAACAACCGGGTAACACTTTCCTTTTCCATTTGCATTTTCATTATTTATAAAAAAAGAGCATACTCAATCTTAAAAAATAAATTCTATTTCATTTTCCAATATTTCATTTACATTGTGCTTTTCTTTTTACATTGCTTTTTCAAAAAAAACATTGCACTGTTCACTGTGCACCGCCCTGCACAAAGACTTCCCTCTGTTGCCCAATGTTCTCCAGAGCAACCAAAACATCCACTTCTTACTTCTGTTTAGTGTGCGTCCCCTTCTTTGTTCACTTCCTGTTTGCTGAAGCACTTCATAGACCACTCCTCCATCACAACTTCTTCCCTCAACATCACAAAGATACTACTTCAAAACTACTACCAACCAAACTAACCCATGCTTTCCTGACTTCATATCGAGCAACCTCCTCGTAAACCATAGCACTTCTGCAATCTCCCCTGGCCCTTATCTCTACCCTCACAACCCTTCAGACTGCACGGCCATTCAAAGCCTCTGCCATCAACTTCAACTACAGACAACAGCATCATTGCTCCAACCACACCTCGTCAATCACAGTACATACCTCGCCATGTCTGACCTGCTACTCAAACATCCCCTTTACCTAACCATCACTTCTTACGACAGCAGTCCCTCCCTCCACCTTGCTTCTTCTGCAAATTCACGATACTGTGCCATCATCACTACATATATAACAGTTCCATTTCATCTCCATAAGCAGCTACAAACTCCTTGTTGTTCCATTGCAATGCCATCCATCACCCCAAACCAAAACTCCACTATCACCATAGCTACCTGAACTTGCTCAACAGTCCCCCTCTGCCCCTACTTCTGTGCATAAGCCACTGCATACATACTGCCTCTAACCACTACTACTCCACCATACTGACGCAACCTACTCAATCCAAATCACTGCAGCGCCATAACTTTCTTGCTCTCTGTTAACCTTGAATCCACTGCAGCCACCATCAATTGACAACAAAAACATACTCATTGTTACATCCCATCTACCCCTGCCACATCCATCCTCACATTTCAACCGGCATCTCCTGGCATCACCTACAGACAATACAACAAAGCCACCAGAGCATACCTCATCTGCTGTTTGCCATCATCTGTCGTTTGCCATCGTCTTCCAAACCCATTGCCATACCCCCTATACGACTCCTCTAAACTACTCCATCTGTGACGCCCCACCTCTATACCCACGCTAGCCAAGGACATTACATGGTAATGCCGTCAACTAACACGGAGAATAAGGCTGGTTGGGAGCGACCATCTATAGCCTTGCTCTAACTATCTATTGAATACATCGACAATAATCATACAAAGCAGATCGACATATCCAATGAATACTTAAAACAAAACCATAGGTGGTTGGAGGATTTATCAGAAAAAAATATAACTCAAATGGAATATACATCACAGAACAGAAGATCATCATATACACATACACTGATACATAACAGAGTATACAAACTAATACACGTCAAGTGGTATAACAAACCACAATATACAGACGAATCAAAAGAATACATATATCAGAGTTACAATAAAAGGACTACACAAAAAGCTTTAACAAAAAGGAACAAGCTGAATAGTCCATGCAGAAGCAAAATAGGCTAGGTCCAAAAGAACCTAACCTGAAACAACTCGGTCTGACCCGAGTATAAAATACACGGGTCAGTCTAGCTAAACAAATCAGTTAGATAAACTGAACAACAATAAACCTGCAAGGTTACAAAGTATAACAAATATCTCTAAAGGAGATAACACAATCATCTAACAAAATATAATTCATATGATAACAAAACAAGCCTCATATCATCGACAACTCATAGAAACAAAGGATAGGAATATCCCCAAAACAAGCCAAAATGGCAATAACAAATACCAATGAAGGTAACACAAGTTCCACAAGGTAATCGCTATATATCGTATGGCTCAAAAAGACCAACACCGAAGAGCAATACCTAGGGAATATACATATCAATGAAACATCATAAAATTGCTCGAGCTCAGTACTGTATAAACAAGGATCCATGAGCCCGAAGACTCCAAACCCAATATCCCCCATGCGGCTCATAACGACCAACATCGGAAGCGATACTATAGGGCAACAAACCCGAAGGCACATACCCGAAGGCAACATACCTGAAGGCAACAAACCTGAAGGAGATAGTCTGAAGACACTATCCCAAAGGCAACAAACCGTAGTGGTGAAGGTCCGGAGGCCCAGTACTGGACACCACTAACTGGCGGAATGTGTCATAACTCTCAAAAAGGAATCCGAAAAGTGGTAACGTGAGTCCCATAACCACTCGTTCGCACTAAACGGTTTACTATCCGTTAGTTAATTTCACACTCAAAGCAGTACGAAGTTCACCTCATATCATAGGTAAACCAAACCCGAAGGTTAAAACGATCAATTGAATAGGTCGGGGATTAATCGGAAGGATAAACGCACAGATTCATGGTCCGTGTTTTGCCCAACCATTTAATCACCCTTCCACTCCGCTCGAAGTGCCAAATTGTGCATGTGTTTTAAATAGAATTTATAAATCGAAGAAGCGAACTTTTAATACGATTTTGGAGAAATCATTTATAAAAAACCGTGACTGAATTCAAAAGGAATCCTCAAGGTCAAATATGCATAAACAACTAATTGGAATCAATATGCATCGATCAAATTTGGAAAACTAAACGAATAAGGCAATTTGGCAAAAACAGCAGGTTCAGACGTCTGAAAGAAGTGGTTTAGACGTCTGAATCTGGAAATTAATCTCTTTTTCAAAAGAGAATTCAAACGTCTGAACCCAAATTTTCAGACGTCTGAAATAGGCAATATTTTGCCTATTTCCCTTCTGGTTGAAATTTAGATAATTCAGACGTTTGGAATATAATTTCAGACGTCTGAATCTGGGAATGAAAATCTTCCCTAGAACAATATTCAGACGCCTGAAACAGGGTTTCAGACGTCTGAAACCTGATGGTCAGGCATTTCCTGAACCTAGGCCATCTATGACCAAACAAATCGGAAGCAATCGGATGCGTGTTGATTATGGGCTTACGTCAAACGACTACCCAACCTTAACGACACACCCAAACACTCCGAACAACATAAACATCAACCATATAAGGTTTTACATAGATTTGGCTTCAAAAATCATAATTTGGCAACTTCACCGAATCAACCCAAATCAAAAGCATATGAACAAGTGTTAGGAATCCATACCCAACATTAATGAAATCAAGAGAAGTAGATGTGAGTTCAAAACTCACCTTTAACCCAAAAACAAAGAAGAAGAAGTTCAATTTGCAAGGAGAAGACCAACCAATCTCCACTTCCACTCAACTAGCTTCAATCTAAGATCAAAAAGAGTATTTTCCAAAGTTTAGGTTTAGGAATTTCTGAGATTGAAGAGAGAAAGAGATAGAGAAGATGAAGAGGAGGCTTACCAATAGCTTCTCTTTGATTTTGGAGCAAGAATTCAAGTTTACAAGAAGAAACTAGGGCTTGCAATTTCTATTTCCTCTTCCCCTCCACCATTTTCAGTTTTCTTAAGTTAAAGAAATGAAATGAGGGTGAATGGATGAAGAGTTAATGAGCTAGGGGGTTAAGAGGAGATTGGGGCTGAACCCAAACTCAAGCCCAAGTAGAAAAAGAGTCAAAATTCAACTTACTCCAAACATATCGAAGCTTATACTCAAAAAGATCGCAAACGCCATTTTGGAATCAATGGAAATGGTTTCGAGTTCCAATTCGGCCATTTGCAAAAAGTAATATTTCGGACCTAACAATCCGACTAACGACACTATATTTAAATAAAACATTTAAATATAAAATCGTTAAATATGCGGGTTGTTACACCATCTCTCCAATCAGACTTCACTAATCCATACAATAATCTTCTATTATCCATTACAGAATAGCCTCTCCGCATAAAACGTCAACTTCGACATATCCCGTCTTCCCAGCAAGAACAATAATCAGCAGCGAGCATCGTCTTCCCCAAAATCCAGTCGAACCAATCGACTTTGCCTCCTTCTCTCTGCCCTAAGCCGCAATACACACGAAATCGACTTCAACTGCCACAATATCACGAAACTCAGACTCGCGTCATGATTTCACAAAAAAAAGTGCAACTCACTGAACCATCAATGAACCAAATTCGCGAAATCACACACCTGAACTCCATCTCCCAGCGAGCGCGCAATCGAACACGGCGACCCAAATTCACCGCTTGATTTTCATTGATTTCAATTTTATTTTATTTTATAAAAAGAAAGGGGATTCGATGTTTTATCAGAGAAAGAAATACTATTGAAAGTTATTAGATAAATTTCTTTATTTTTTATGGTTTTGGGCATTAACAAATTGGGCCGGGCTGTTTTTGTTATTAATCTTTCTTTGTTTTGCTTTTTCTTTTCTTTTCTTTTCTTATTAGTTTGTTGAAGTTTTCTTTTTCTTTGTAGTTTCTCCTATTTCTGTTTTGTTTTATTTTCAAGAATTTTTTTTAATTTGTTTTGTTTTGTTGTTTTAAGCTCCATCGGTTCATAATTAAAAATAAAAAATATACTATATATATCAAGTTTTAATTTCAAATTGCCAAAGCAGACAGGAGAAGCTGCTTGCTTCGTTTGGCTTGCCAAAAATGACTGCTTCATCTTGTTTGCTAAAAAAACTGCTTGCTTTCTTTATCTATTGTTTTTGTTTGCCTTGCATTATTGCTTGCTTGCCTATATTTTTTAGAAGAAAAAAATTCAAAAAAAATTCATTTTAGTTGCATTGTTAATACACATTTAATTTCTGCTTTGCATTTCATCCTAGATTTTGATTAATAATAACGATTAGACATCGATAACATTTAATTGTATATTGACAAGTTGTCTTCTTTGAACAAATTAATTTCTTGGTGTCTAGGCTATGGCAGAGTAATAGCCATTTATAAATATTACGGTAATTCGTAAATATTATAATGGTTGTTCCTCTGAAGGTACTTAAACATTCGGCTTCATTGCTACGGTGATTCGTGGTGCACCGATAAATCCTACCCGTTACCTGGCAGAGAACTATCTTATTGACTTAAGACAATGAGTGATTATACAATTTTGTGTTAACTTAGGATAAATCATTTGTAATTAACCTTGAATTAGTTCATGCATATTTAAAAAAATTCAAAAATCCAGACCTAAAAAAATTGTAAATATTCCTTTTATTTTTCTTTGAAATTTTTAAATCCTTTTCCTTTGAAATTTCAAAAATCCAAAAAAATTTAGAAAAAAATCCAACAAAATATATAAAACCATTTTAAAAATAAGCCAAAAAAAATTTGAAAATCCAAAAAAAAAAAATCAATTTTCCATTTTGAAAAATAAATTCTATTTGTAAATATTTTTATTTATAAAAAAAACCAAAAAAACATTCTTGAAAATGTCCGAGTTTCCTACTTTATATAATTTCACTCCAAATTCATATGGATATTTTAACAACAACTATTGTTTAAACGATTCGAGTTTTGAACCATAAAATTTTCAAAATTACGAACAACCATCGAATCTTGAAAATAGCATTTCATCTCTACTTGAAATCTCTACACAACAAAATCAAGAGATAAGTGATTTGTGTAATCCATAGTTATCCAACAAATCAAGTCAAATTTTTTCAAAATAATCAAAATTTGAACTCACTTCAAAATTCAAATGATTTCGAGTATAACCATGCCAATTCAATTTCGATCTTCAAACTGAATTTCAAAATCGAAACGAAAATGGAAACAACTTTTCAAATGATTTTGGCAATGGGAATAATCTTAACCACGTCACAATTGAAAATTTTTTTTCTTCATAATTTCAAAGTGAAAATCCTCATATTCGTAACTATAAATTCAATTTTGTTGAGCAAATTAACGAAATTTACAATGATCATATGGATTCGTTGTTTGAAACATATATGAAACAACGTGAAAAACAAACTCAAATCCCAACATATGGCAAGTCAAACAATAATCCATCTTTTACCACAATTGATGATTTCCAAATAACAACTTTTGAAGTTGAAAACAAAAATCTTAACGAAGTTGTTGAAAATTTGGTAATTGACTTGGATTTAAATTCTTTTGAGAGTGAGAAGCGTGATTTGAAATTTGATCTTCCTTTTTATGATTTTAAAAATTTGAATACAACAACTTTGGATTTTGAACTTGACATATGCAAAGAAGTTGTTAATAATTAAATAAAGGAAGTCAAATTTAACGAACACGATTGCTTTGGATTTTTTGAAAATGAGTTGTCAAATTCTGAAGGGGAAGATTTAAAACACCATTTTAATTTTAAAATCAACAATTTTGAAAAATTTGTCAATGATGAGTTTGAATCTCAATTTAGTGAAAGTATACTTGAACTTCAACTAATTTTTTATCAACCCCGAAAGTCATCAAAAATAAAACAACTCATACGATTTTTAATAAAACGACATTCGTTTTTCCAAATCAACGTTCAACTTCAAAATCTTTTACCATTTGGTTCTCTGCGCTTGATCTGTGTCTCGCATACTTGACGACACAAATGAATCGGTCTTTGAAAGACCGTTTCATTTATTTTTGATGATATACTTTCTGATTTTGTGTAAATACCATTAATTTTCATTTGAATAACGGTCATGTTTTTATTTTTATTTCTCCTTCCACTTGGTTCGACTGTGGGGACACAATTAAAATCAAGTATGGGGGGAGACTCATCTTCATTTTTATTTTATTTTTCATGGTTTATTTTTTCCTTTTCTTTTAATATCTCAAAAAACTTTAAAAAAAACCCAAAAACAAATTTTCTTTTGATTTATTTTTAAAGAACACTACAAGATAAATATATGGTTTTGGTTTATTAAATTGAAATATTTGAAAGTATATTTGTCTTAACAAAAGTAAAAATAAATTTTGATTACAAATAATAATGGTTTAACTAGTTATATAGGAAGATTCATAAGTGTTAATTATGAAATACGCCCTAATGTAAAATCTTTTTTTTAAAAAAAAGTGGTTGATTCAAAGTAAAGGATATAACATTTTTTTGTCTTCTAAGTTAAATGGTGCTAAGATGATTTTCCAAAACTCTCTCAAAAAAACATTTGTATATATGTAAACATTTTCTATTAACACATGCGGTCGACAGGTGTACACAATTGTTTGTTCACTCGCCATGCTCTGTATGTTTCTCACGTAAGCCCAAAAGGTAGTGCATGATCGGTATACCTTGCCTTAGTTTATCTGAGCTAGGTGTATTTATATAAAAAAATTCTTTTTAATAACGCCTACAGTCAATAGATGTTCACACTCGTGTGTTCACTCGCCACGCTCTGCATTCCCCTCACATAAGTCCGCAAGGCAGTGCATGGGTAATATATCGAGCCTCAGTTTATCTGAGTTAGGTATATGTAAATATTGTTAATATCAATAAAATTTTCAAAAGAAAAATATATGGAGTAAGCAAATGAAATCCAAGCACTATTTTAACTTATTTGATTTGACTTGTTATCGAAAAGGAATGAAAATACCACTTTGATAAACTTTGATAATCGACTAAGGATCTAATTCATAGTTACACTGTGTTATCAACAGAAACGACGAGTTAAACTATAGTATATTTATTATGATAACTTGATTTTTATTGGAAATTTTGATGAGTAAATGACATAGATTTTCAAGATAATAACCAAAACTTATATTTAACTTCTTCGTGTCCATTTAAAAGTAAATCATTCATTTGTAAATATTTTCAAAAACTTGCATCCATATCATTGTAAATAAATCTTGCCTTTGGGAATTTTTTATTTTGTAAATATTTTCATCCTGCATTCGGATTTTGTGGGTAGTATCCGCTGAAAACCCTCACGAGACAACACTCGTCCTACTAGGAAAACCCAAAGGTTTAACGGCTTATTTCATACGCTCAATGCAATAATGCTCCATACGAAAACGGATTTATCTTAGTTTTCTTTATTCGAGGACGAATAAAATGATAAGTGTGGGGGTATTTGATGTGAACGCAAATGTGCATATTTTTACCACCATATTTAATCTATTTGAATTGAATAAATAATCATATTGGGTATTTTAACTTGTTTAAACCAAATTCGAATTCTTTTCAAATTATCACATATTCATCTTCATATAGGGGAAAACGGTCATTTGTGTGCATATATTTCTTTGAGAAAAATTAATTGGAAATTTATATACATTTGTGTAGGAATTTGATCTCAAATAGGAGTGGTTTCATGAAGACACATGCATGCACAAAATGGATATAAAGGAATGAAGCTGGAAATAATTCAAAGTGAAGAACATGGAAGACCCCACCTACCCACCAACTTAATGTACAAATTAGAGGCTAGTGCACATGCTTATGGAATTAACAGCTTCATGTGCACTTAAATGATGATTAGTAGAAGCTAATGATTACTTGGCCTCCACACTTTCTCAAGGGTATTTTGGGCATTCCCCAAAAATATGAATTAGAGTTTAACACACGTATATATACCCCTTATGTTTCATGTAACCTCCTTCTTCCTTAGTCTCTTCTTTAGGTTCTCTTCTCTTTCGTTTTGGCTCATAAATAAAAGAAAGCTTTCTTTCTCTTTTCATGGCTACTTAGCCATTTTTATTTTATGTAATTTTCTTTTCTTTTTATGCAATGTTAATTAATGTTTCTTTTTAATTACATGTTCATTTCCTTTTATGCAAGTAGTTTAGATTTTCCTTTATGCAATTAGATTAGTTTTTTCTTACATCAGCTTTCATTTTCCTTTCTTTTTGTTCAATGTTGCATGCTACATTTGTTAATCAAATGACAAAAATGAGAGCTTAAACCCTTCAATTTAGGGGTAATGAAGCCTCTAATCATGTAGCTTCAATATTTTGATATTATTTATCCCTTTTTGTGCTTAATGGAAGAATGAATGTTGATGTGATTTATTGTTTTATGTTGAATTTGATAGTCTATGCTGTTAATAACAAATAGGATATGCTTAAATAATCACAAACAAAAAAATTGTCTCTTCATCTAAATATGATTATGACAAAGAAGTGAATGTTGAAATTGAAATTTGATGGTCTATATTTCTAATTAATAGTTAATTGACCATACTTAAAATAGATTTTTCTTTCAACTTGTTGTCATTTTTCATGAGAGTATAAAAGTGGTTTAATGGTGTGTTATAGTTTGATGGCTTATGTTGAGCTAATTAATAGCACAAATAGGTCATACTTATGATAAGCACATCAATTAAACTTACTAATGACTAAAAAAGAGAGATAATAATTTCATATTTTGTTGAACTATATGATAGAGAGAGTGGAATTATCTCTAAATTGTCATTTATTCTCATATTTTTCTCACTTTTTTTTTGACATTTTTCTCATTTTCTAGGTAATCACACTCTTCAACTTTGGTTTAATTTGATTGAATAGATTTTTAAAATCACAATTTCCTACGGATCGATCCGTATTCGCCACGTACTTCAATAGTATGCTGTACGCTTGCGGTTAATTTTAATTTGAAAATTTTCGACTATTTTCTAACTCGATAGAAATTTAGTCGATTAACAATGAAGGAAAAGCTCCACTATAAAAACCTATTCAAAAAGGGAAATACAAAGGAAGAACCCACACCCTAACTTCCTCTTCTTTACCAAGAGTAACCTAAAAAGGGCTTACCTTTTATTTAATCTACTTTGGGGTGTCGACAATTTTCTCATTAACATTTTGGTGCTAGTGGGAAGGCCTGAATCTTCGATCTTATTGAACATCCATCACTATTTTCCATTAACCCAATCCTATTTCGAGCTTAACCACTCGAGACCTTAATTCATCATGACTAGCAGAGTTAACAGATTTGAGAATGGTTCATCGGAGCCACAGCTAATTGGATTCTCCCATGAAACAAATAATGATAGGAATCTACGAGAAGAACAATTATTAAAGATGAAGGCTTTAAGGAACGTAAGGAAGAAGAAAGTCAAATCCTATGATCCATTTAAATGGAGTTTAAACCCTTTTCACGTTGGCCCCACCCTAATCTTTGCCTCAAGAGAAAAAGAAAACATAAGTGACAACTTGTTTGATTAAATGAGGAAAACAATTCAACATTATACCAAAGGCACATTTTTTGATGAAGGAATTATTGCTGATTACAACATCTTTGCACACAACTGGGATCAATGAACAAGTGGAACACTACCTACATCGAAATTACTAAGGGTTTAAAGAGAAAGCCAGTTGATAAATATGTAACTCCAGAGCCAAGTAATAAAATATATAGAAATCATCTTCGAGAAACATGTCTCAAGCCAAGACTTCCAAAAGAATGGAACTTAACAACATTTATTGAGAATGTTCTACTTGCTAACAAAAAATGAGCTCAACTATTGGCCATCACAAAGGGAGAAACCAAAATATGAAAGGAATCTAGGAGGATCCTACTTCCATTACTATATGATGAATGGTCATGGAACTAACCACTACAGAGCCCTGGAAGGTATCAAAATCAAAATTTTCCATCAAAGAAAAATCAATGAGTTTGTAAAGAGATCATGAATGATTTCAATAAAGAACAACTTTACTAAGAAAAATCTGCATGGTTGGAAGTGAAATGCTCCTTTCATTTAGAAATTACCTACAACGGTCAGGGCCTCTGTCCACGACGAGTTGGCCAGGGCAGAGCACCTCCTGGAGGGAGGAGTGTAAGCCTTTATCTGTGCCATGCTATGGCTAGGATATAGCATCGACAATCCCCTGTCTATGCCAGGCCATGGCCGAGGTAGTGTACCTCCTGGAGGAGGAGTGTAATCCTTTATCCACGCCATGCTATGGCGAGATTAAAGCAACGATAAGCCTCTATCTGCGCCATGCGATGGCCAGGGCAGGGCACCTCCGAGGGGGAGTGGAAGCCATTATCCATGCCACATTATGACCAGGTTAAAGCATCGAAAGCTCTTCGCCGCGCCACGCTATGGCCAGGTCAAGGCGCCTCTTGGAGGGAGGTTGGGTAAGTCCTTAGTTTCAGCTTGAGAATAAGCTAACCAAGAGCACCAAACAACAATGGAATAAGACATCGATGCCTTAGAAGTAGCGTATCAACAAAGAACCAAGACGACCAATCGAAAGAAGCGACATATCAACAATGGAATAAGATGTCCAAGCCCAAGAAGCAACATATCAGTAATGAACTAAGATGTCCCAACCGAAGAAGCGTACATCAAACATTGGACTATGACATTCATGCCCGAGAAGTGGCATATCAAACGGTGGACTAAGATGTTCAAACTAGAGAAGCAGCCAGTCAAACTGCAACTTCATACAAAACCTAAGGGGTTTACACATGTTAAAGTTGTCAAAACCTAAATGTGGTGGAACAGAATTTCACTTATTAATATCTGAATCTGGGTTTTGGGTTACTCATTTCTAATGTTAGTACCCGAATCTAGGTTTTGAAACTATTACTGGACTTCCCCTATTAATGCCCTAATCTAGGCCTAAGATTTCTATCATGAGGATAATTAATATGGATTTCTCATTATCTACAACTAGCACCCGAATCTAGATTTGGAGATTATTTCTTAACTTCAGCCGAATCTGGGATTTGAGGCTATTACTTAACTTCACTCTTTAATGCCCGAATCTGGGCCCAAGACTTCTATTAAGATGATTATCATGATTTTTGGATATTGCCCACTAATATCCTAATCTAGGTTCCTAATTACCTAACTTCTGAATTTCATTTATTATGTCCGAATCATAGTCATTGGGTTTTTATCACAAGTGTTCAGACAATGATCTCCGAACTTTTATTATATGGTCATTATTAACTTTCTTCCATCTATCTCCAAAGGATGTCTTTCTAAAAACGTGTGTATCCTTGGTTAAGGCTATGGTTTTCTACCGTCAAACTTTTGATATTCAAACAAAATATTTAAAGTTGAGTTCTTAGTTATCTCTTGTCACTACCAAGGATGGGCTACAAAACATTTCACCAAAAGCGATTACTTTCACTTATTTTCATATGTTGAGATAATTATTTATTAATCTTCGCAAATGATATAGATAAACTTTTATATAAATTTCAAGCTAACAATAGGAAATACTATTTACTTCGTGCTTTTCGAGGAAAGCAAAACAACCAAAAGGAATGAAAGATTCGAGAAGTACAGAAATTATGGTACAAGCTATCAAACAGATTTTTTAAAAACAACATTACAGGAAAAGATCACAAACCAGGTGATATTTACAAAATTTTGAAAACTTACACGATTTCTGAAATTATTTACAAATATACCAGAACAAATGTATACACTTCATTAATATAAATGGTTCATAAGTTTTGGGCAGCTTAATTCAGATTCTCGGCAATTAAAGGATCTACAATGTGATGAATAGAGATGTGAAGAACTTCTTTAAGTTTCTTCCCATTATTTATCGTCATGTCTTCATCGTCAATAGCCTCAATGTTAGTCTTCGAAGCACGATTAAAGGCTTTGTTTGAACCTTCAAGATTTTTATTTTCCCTTTCCAAGTCAATGATACGCTTCTGAAGAAAATAACTCTCATGTTCAAGCTTTTGAATTTTAGCAGCATAATCATTTATGCGTTGTGAATATCTCATCTTTTGTTGCTCATCAAAATAATTCATCATTTAAAAGTTGACTTTCCCACACCATTCTCCAACTACATTTTTATCTAAACCAGGAGGAGGATTAGTCATAGTAGGGAATTTTTGGATAGCAAGAGAATTAGATCTTGTTAATTTTCCAACAGTGGGAATAGCGGAGGAAGCTGGTGAATTGACGTTTGAAATATTACATCCTATAATGAATTCAAGCGATCCACACTAAGCTTGACTATCTTTCAAATTAATTGCAAAATCTCTTACTTGTCGAAGAAGCTCGACATTTTATGGCCAAAGTCAATTGAGGGATTTGTTTGACTTGAGCTTCAACGTGAAAATCACTTCACTCTTGCTCTTAACATCAGCTTGCAAGTTGGCAATTTGATCGTTGAGATTTCTAATAATTGTTTTCTAAAGAAAAAATCTTCTTACCATTTTAGTGTTTCTATGTCACCTTGGATACGAGGAGATAACATATCATCAAGAAGTTTTCTCTTTTGAAGATTTGCTAACAACTTATCTTCAATATTGATAAAGCGAGATGCTGAATCTAACGAGAGAGGCATTGCAGCTAATTGTAACTAATATTTAAACGAAAAGGAAAAAGGATGAAGTCAAGACTAGAATAATTAATTTCTTTACTATAGCAATAAAAGATTACGACTCAAGTAACAATGAAACTAGAAGGTACAATTAGACATTTACTTTACATCTAAAGTTGGGAAACTGCATTTCTAACTTTACATAATGAATTATTACAAAGAATAACTGTTGAGTCAAAAGGAACATTAATCCCTTATGGAGTAATAACCAGAGGATATTTACTATAATCCTATTCCTCGATAGAAAGACTATCATGACCATATATTAATTTGGTATGATATATCCAGATCTCTTTATGTAGCTTTTGTTTTTCTTCATCGAGAAAATCAAAGTGGAGACTAGGATGTTCCATATAATTTTTTTTCAAATCTCTAAGGAAACAACATCTGGCTAGTTTTGAAGATTTAAAAATTGATACCTTTTCGAGATAATCTCTCCTTAATCAAACATCCTGGCTTAGATAATTTCTAAAGGCAAAATTGCCTGATAGACATCCGCTCTATGATGACATAATAAAATGAAGCAAAGTACAAAAGAAAAATTAAAACTAAAATTCACAAATCAATATTATTATTTATTCACGATTATATATCTGGTTCATACAAAATAGACTCTGTAAACAATTCAGAAATAAACTTGTTCTTATAATATTTAAGTGTATCAGAAGGCAAGTCCTGGGGAATTGATCTGACTCATGGGAAATTCCCACGCGCTTAAGGATGCAGGCCAGATCCAAATCCGTCTAAGTATCTCTTATGTAGATGCCTATGTAAACCCCTACTAAAGTCATCTAAATATGAGAAATCTATGGTTGGGTGTCTATAATAGGCTTTATATAGAAAATCCACCAGAATATTTCTCTCCCCAATCAACATCTAAAAACGCATGATCAATTCACAATTTTATTTTAGAAGACCGTCATATCGAAGGCCCGCCCTTTTCATCTATGAGGCGGCTTCTTGATGTTTAAAGGATGCTAACACTACTGTACTTCTATTAAGTCTATGATACTTATCGTAGAGAATGTTCCGCTCCTTCAATTATTTATCTAACTCCCTATATAGACTATTTATTTCGGCTTATTTTCTCTCAAACTTTGTTTTATAGGGATAAATGAGTTTTTTTCTTATCTAGAATAAGATGAAAGGATATTATCCATGCATATTTATATGTATGTTACATAAAAAAACACAAATTTTTGTTTTTCTTCTTATAATTGTTTCCAATTCACTAATTTTTACTACTTTTGAAGAAAATGAAAAAAATGAAAAAAAGATACGAAACATTAGATGTTCTTATTTTACATTTTTCTTAATTTTTTCAGATATTTCGTATAAACTATTACTATCTTCGAAGCAAAATATGTTTAAACAATGAACCCATACCCGAGAAACAAGAATTCACACTTTAGAAGCCTGCTCTTTCTCTCTTGATTCTTCAACATTAATATAAGCAAGCTCCTACTGAGGGTTTGAAGGCGCATGGGGTTCAGGCGGGCTTGCTTCATGAGAAGATGGATCAGATTGACTTTTTCTGAAGTTCTCATGTTATTATCTCCATCTTTCTCAGGAGCATCAAATCGACTAGCTCTATTGCCGTGTAACGACCAATATTTTTGAATGATTTAAATCAACAACAAACTACACATGTCAGTTCAAACCATTCAAAAGGGAGGATTGTTAATGGGGTAATTAAGAAAATAAGAGAAAAGAAGGAAAAACAAAATATAGAATCTCTCAATGAAATGACAAAATATAATACTCAAATAAACAGCTCATCAAACTATTTTATAATATACATTTGATTACATAATTTTTACAATAAAATCAAAGTTATAAATACAGCAAGTATAATAAGTTAACGTAGCAGAACAACATGATGCAGTGGAATATATATATATATATATATATATATAACAAATAGTATCCCTATCTCCGTCTTCATCTTCCAATAATAAAATGGTCTTCAACACTGAAATGCTCAGGCTGACTCGAGCGTAATGAAAAGACAAACCACTCGAGGCAAAACTAAATGATCTTATGTAAGTTAAATCAACGGCAAGTAAATATGAGTGTAATGTCTTCAGAGATGTTTATAGGATTTTAAATCTCCTATATAGTGTATAACGTGTGTGTGCAATAACTTAAGAGATGTTTTGGTATTTTCCATCTTCTAAGGATCCGTTAAACTATCCATATGTAGTAATATATGCTATATATATGTAGTGTCCGTTGGTAAAGTAAAGTATTAAAATAGCATTAAGGCATTACTCATATCCCGCTTATCACATTTAATAGGCATCATAGTCTATATTGTACTGTAAACTCCACCATAAACTGATGGGCTATCAGGGGCAATCCATAGGTACGACACAAACCAAATTCATAGTACGCTCGATAAGGCATATGACAAGGCAAGCGAGGCAATGACCAGGGTAGGATTCTACCGTTTTGCACTCCCGGCCTGGTGGTAATGCATATCAGCTACTACCGCCCACCTCCTGACATACTCCCATAATCAAATCGAGGGTGGCCACCAATCAATCACAAAGTAACAGATTTGGTATCGAAGAAGTGTTTCCGATCAGTGGAGCGACCTCACTTTGCCTACTATAGCTCCTGTTTTAGTCATATCAAGCTGACTTGAGGGTTAGGGCTACGTTTTTAACTCATACCAGTAGCGTTCGCCAAACCATCCTACTTCGTTCTAGATTCTCTACCATGTGCTCAGTTGTTAAAGTGGTTTCAGAATTGGCAGAGAGTATGACAATATTATAACCTAGTCTCTTTAACAACCAAACGCTTATTTCATACAGTGAACATGAAAAAAAAAATCCCAAAAACAGTTTATGCCATCGTATCAAGATATCTATATACTTATTCCAAAAGTATAAATCTATTCATAAATACCGAGGAAGATTTTCTTTCAATCAATTTCGAAAATAATATATAAATCTCTCTTAAACCAATTATATACTATTTATATGCTTTAGAACCATTTATGAATCTATTTATAAATTCCAAAATAGTTACAACTCTTTCCTTTTTCACAAACTTCTACGCAAATTCTTATAAAATGCTTCCATATTCCTTTACACTGGTATTTTTATAGTACCCTTTATAAAATCCTTTAAAACCTTTATAACTCCTTTATAAAACCATTATAAAATCTTTTATAAAAATATTTTATAAAAGCATTTAAATCGGATTTAATTACAAACTATTCTCTACTTAACTTATTAAATTTTATCTATTAAAGTTTATAAAAATCTATATTTATTATATTAAATTAAAGCTATATTTATTATATTAAATTAAATTTACTTAAATCTCATAAAATTATATTAAATATTTTAATAAATTAAATTTTAAACTATTTAAATTATATATTTAAAACTAAATAAAATTATAAGTAAAAATCTTAAATTTAAATTTAAATCCATATATTAACTTATTATTTGAAACTTTTAAAACATATAAGTTAAACTATTTTACAAATATAAATTAAGTAAAATCGTTAAATCAAATTTAAAAATCAAACAAACTTTACCATTTGGAAAATAATTTAAACCAATGAACGGTGTCTGCATATAATTTTCTACCCTATGGTTAAGGGAATGAGTATGTATCACTTCAACCCAAAATAGTTATATTTTCCAGGTATATATCATTTCAACCCTTATCCCGAATTAATAATTGCCAAAAAAATAAAATCGCTTGGGTATGTATCATTTCAACACATAGCAATTTTCCTTCCCTAATCTATAAGACCATTCAGGTACGCATCATTTCAACCCATGGTGATTTTCCTAACAACAACTAAGGGAACTTATAGCGTGATAACAATATATATAACAAACATAACATCCAAACATTCCAAATGTCAACAAATAAACATCCATCACAATTAATATCCAAATCAATCCATAAGTCATAACAATAAATTGGTTATCTATATCAAGTAATTAACTATCAATTTAATTTCAATATTAATTTAAATGGAAACTTAATTCAAACTAAATTTAAATGATAATTTAAATTTATAAACGACAATCAATAAAATTCTTATCAATTCATAAATTTAATCCAACTAACATAAGAAGGTTTAGTTTTTCATGAGTGGGATAAATCACTCACTTTCGATTTATAGTCGGTCTAAAATCCAAAAGAACACCCAAATTTGAACAGTCTCAAAATTCAACCAAACTAGTTCCATTATGTTCGAAATTTCGATACGATCCAAGTGGAAGAAACCACATGTAAATCCGAGTTCATATGTAAAACTTATCAGTGATAGAAATTTGGAAAATTAAGTTTAAGTTTAAATTTAAATGAGGGAAATTACGAAAAAATCATAGATTCTCTAACCCTAGCACCTATTGATTTCGAGCCAAGATCACCGCTGCCATCATCGTCAACCTCTAGATCCACGCTCGCCAACGCATGCACCACCACCGGCCGCACTTGTTTGGGCCGCGCCGCCATCTCCGGTGGTCTTCAGATGCTTCGTCACCGCGCATGATTTATGGAAATTTCTGGCAAAATTGATCACCTTCAATAAGAACAAACCCCATGGATGCACTCCTCTCGGCCTCCTCTTGCTCCAATACCCTCCGTTCGTCGATTGGTCGAAGATCCACCGTTGAAAACAAAACCATAGTTTCAACAGCTGAGATTTCCTCGCCAAATTCTGGCCAAACTGAGACTCAATTACAAACTCAAATTGCAGAAGTAGGTTGCGCTCGTCGAGGGCTTCGTGATGATATATAATTTGATATGGTTTGAGGAGTTTGGATTTTGAAGTTTGATTTGGAATTGAGAAACTAAATTTTTTGCAATTAGGAAGGAAGAGGAGATTAAAATAAGTAGTACGTACAATGTACAAAAATCAAAAATAAAAGCTACTTGGGTTTTTAGAACATATCTATTTATGTAGACAAAGATGGATAAGAATGAATGAATAAATCAAATTAGGTCCAAATGATAACAACAACCCGAAGAGCCTGTTTCGTTCTCGAAACAAAAATTGGTTATCCCATATATCAAAATATAGGTTTTCAATATTTTTAAACTTAATGGAACTTGTTTCAAACCCTAATTCCATTGTATATATAAGTTAGCTTTTGAAATCAAATTATATTCACTTAAATTCTATATATTGATTTCTATGCGTTTCGAGCTCGCATGATCAAACGATAAGTCCAATCGCTACGAAACTTAAAATCTCACAATAATTTACTGTTATGGATCCGATGAAAATGATTTCAGTGAAATTCGAGACAGTGCCCAAAAACCTAATTTACACGTTAATTAAATAAATATTTATTCGAAAATCAATTTAATCACTTTTAAACTCAAATTTAAAAGTAACAATTGCCATTATTCTTAATTAAGAAGGGATATATAATATTTTTTTAAACTACAAATTTCCATATTAAATCCAAGATTTAAATATTATGTAAATTTCAGTGTTCAATTACACTGTAATAAATCCATTAAACATAATTTAAATTTCAATCAATTCTTTTATTTTGATTTACACCTTTATTATTGGATCAACTATTACCTTATCAATATAAATAACATTAGTTTACATTTTATTACATTCACATTGATTTCCAATTTATTTCAACGGATTAAAAAATAAAATAATAGCTTAAACAGTTATTGCACATTAATAATTCAAACACATTTCTACGTCTATTGTTTACAAACAAAGGCTGATAAATTTATACTAATTCATTTATTTCATATTCTATGATAAACCTATCTTAATTAATAATAGATAATTTCAACACTAACTCCAATATTTAATTTATTCCTTATTTACAATTTTAACAAAATTAATTTTATAATTGTTACACTAAAGTCAACCTTTCGACTAAGATGAAAGGTCTATCAATAAGAGAAAGGGAAGAGAAACACAGCCCATACCTTTCGAAAGACTCAAAAGGATGTAATTATCAAATTTCACCAGCGTCAAACCTTTTGAAGGAGTCGTAAGGTTCCGTCTATAATATCCAAAGTGTTCTTACCTTCCGAAGGGGATGAAGAAGTCAAAGAAAGTGCAAGCAGGTACTCAATGACCTTTTCGAAAGCATAATAAGCCTTTTGGTAGGATAAGATCAAACCTCCTTAGGACAAACTTAAGGAAATTCGATCTAAACAAGGAAGGAAACTCTTGAAGAGGCTCTCACACTAATTCAATAAAGCCAGAAGGCTTCATAACCCAGTAACTAAACCTTTCGACGACGATGAAAGGTTTGATTTGAAAGATATATAAAAGCAAATTACAAAGATAATTCTTAAGGATATCCAGTCCTTCATTCAAGCGAGACAAATCACACTAGCTGGAATAACTATGGAGTGTAGATAACAAATTTGTTAACATTCTGGCATTGAAAGGAGGGCCCGAACCTCTGACCTTATTGAATTCCCTACCTACTCTTCTACTTGGTTAAAACTCTTAAGGCTTATCAACTCCTCTTTTCGAATAAGAAAGGATCTATTTTAGATAAAAGACTCATAATTCATTTAATTGCATTTAATGGATAAGGAATGAATTCAATGTTCGAAAAAAAAGAAAGTTTTTGCACCGAAAAGTCAGTTCAAGGGTCCACGGAACCTTTAGACATAAAGTCTAATCATCAAGTGGATTATAACCTACACTTACTTGAAGACCACACCCTTCGACTTCAAGCTTTACGGGTTATTAAGAGAAAAGGATGGATTATACCCTACGACCCTTTAAAATGGAGTATTAACTCATTCATTTTGTATCAACCCCAAACTTTGCTCTCGAAAAGGAGAATTCGAAGAAAGAGAACCTATTTCTATAAGTGAGAAGGACCATTCAGTTATATTCCCATGGGACTATCATTGAAAAGGAAATGATAAAATATTATGACATTTTTGCATATAAATGGGGTAAGATTATAAACGAGACTCATCATTCAAGGGAAAACCATGAACGCATAGAAAAATCCACAACCAAAGAACTGGGGATGGTAGAGGAATTACTAAGTGGAATATAAAGATTACCAAGAAATTTCCAACCAAAACCTGAGATGGAAAGAAAGGCCCTTGAAATAGGATCGGTGGAAGATGAAAAGGAAACCTACTCCTCGAGAGAAGGTACTTGAACCAAGCCATAAAAAATAGATGCCAGTCAAAGATGGCTCAAAATTCAAGACTTTATAGAGAATGTAATCTTATTACCTCGATCAAAGACATCTATATCCGGATATAGGAAGAGCCGGATTTTGGCCTTCTTAGAAAAAAAGGCAGTATTTGAAAGAAACTTAAGGGATTAAATTGCAACTTTCATCTAATAAATGGACATGATACAAATCAATGTAAGGCACTTGAAAAGATGGTCCTATACTTTTTAAGACGAGGAAAAATTAAACAGATTGTAAAGGATTGAACAAGTTATGGAATGAAAATCTATTCTCAAAATAAAAGAAGTCTGCATGGTTAGGAGTAAAATTCTCCCTAAACTTAGACTACCTAAAATGGTAGGCTACCAATAATGGTAGAAAGCCCTTGGTCGCACCAATATGGCTTGGTCAAGGAACTTCCTGGAGGGAGGGAGTAAGCCTTTTGCCGCGTCAAAGTCAGAAATGGTTAGGTTAAAGCAGCATAAGCCCTTATCGGTGTCATGTTATGGCCATGATAAGGCGCCTCTTAGAGGGAGGATGGGTAATCCCTTGGCCCCACAATGCTATTGTAGGATCGATCTCACCCTAGAAGGGGATGAATAGGGTGATACTAATAATAATAAAAATTAATGCTGAAATAGATATAATAATTGCAGCGCAGATAATAGCACAATGATAAAAACAGAAATAGAACAAAACAAATTTACCCAGCTTCGGCAAAACCCTGCCTACATGTTACCTCAAGGATTCTACTAAAAATTAAGTAGCCAGACGTTTACACACGCAAACTTGCGACATCCGCTATCGACTAACGTAACTCTATGCTCAAAACCCTACCACAACTTAGCCATTGAGTTGCGAAATCTCAAACTACACCACCGTAGTTCATCCCTAATCACACGACTAGAATTTTATAGAAGTTTAAAAGAAAATTACAAAATAAAAATAAAAACTAAACACAAAAGCCTATTTAATAAATTAAGCACAAAATACTAATAGAGAAGGCCCACAAAACTCCTTTTATTTTATTCATTCTGTGTTAAAATTTTGGCCAATCTTTTTCGTTCCTTCGTTCCTTTTCAAAAAGGTAGGGTTCTGGAAATTTAAGGCTGCCGATTCAGAATGTTTGATTGAGTGATGATCTTTCTTCAGTTTGTTTCGTCAATCAACTCATGTCTTTGATTTGCATACGGTTGCTTCAAATTGTCGAGCATGAATGATAAAATGGTACGTGATTTTTCCTCCCGACTACGATTCAAGTTTTGAATTTTTTTTCTATAATTCATTAAGCTCTCTGATTTTTTCTTAAACTCGAATGCCACCATTTTTAGATGATGACATGGGAAATATAAACGGTTCGAATCCCTTAGTTTACAATCGTATATTTTCGGTTTGAGTTTTTTTAGTGAATTTGCTGGCCATACGATTATTACTTGAATGCTTGTGATTAGTTAGACTCATTCATCCATACGTGTTGCTCCATGACTTTGAATTTGCTTCTTTTATTTCGGCCTTGACTTGTTCATTGTACTTGTGATATATTGTTACTATTACATTGGTCACCACAACTTTGATTTTGGCATGACATGATCATTGACTTTGTTTGAAAATTCTCTGAGTCAGATTTGTTCTTTTTGCCTCTACTTCGGCTCTTTGAATCTATGATGATATTTTGGGTAAAATTTTGACCGTCTGGCTAGGTTTTAATTTTTGACCTTGGCATTTAAATTTGTAGTTAAAACAACTCTTTAATTTCACTGGCTTTTCCGGCTTGATCAATTTGAGAAACAAAAACTGCTACGTTTCTTCGTACTGTAACTTGCAAATATATTTACTGTGTATTTCCATGTATATACATACATATGTATGTTATGTCTGATTGCTGTGTTGACATTTGTGCAGTTGAGTTTATTCATTCATTGCCTTGTATATATACCAGAGTGATTGCACATCCATGCTAGTTTGATTTATGCTTCATTGTTTTCTTGTGCACTTATGTTTGAATTCATTTTTGTGTGTTCACGCTGAAAGTTTTGCATTGGTTCATCTGCTTTGAGTCACTTGTGCATTTGATTTATGCTCCTGTATTTCCATTTGAAGTTTATTGTTGTAGCCATGCAGTCAGGTCTTGATATCTTCATTTATGAGTTGCCATTACTATGTCATATGCATTATTGTCATGTGCTTATGTGCTTGGTTCTCTGTCTTGAACTTTGTTTGGTTGGACCTGTACATATTTATACATGTGTACAAACATATGTATATATGCATGTGGACATGTTGATGTATATGCATGCTCTATTCATTTTGTATTATTCACTCCCCTAGTCTTGTTCATTTATCTGGTCTTCATGAAGTCCATCCTGTATTGTTTTCACCACCGGTTATGCATTAATACATTTCTGGTTTAGCTTCTAAACTTCAAGTGTACATCCATTTGCTACGTTGTTTTGTACTAAGCCTTGTAGATGTGCAATTTGATTCATTGCACTGTAGTTTTGTATTCTTTAGTCTTCACTATTACCTCTGGTTTGCTTGCCTATGTTATTTCAGTCACTGCTTATTTCTGGTTTCACTTGAACTTCATCTTGATTTTGTAATTTTCTGCACTTTAATTGATGGCCTCTATACATACATACATACATACATACATACATACATACATACATACATACATACATACATACATACATACATACATACATACATACATACATACATACATACATATATATATATATACACATGTACGTATGTGTGTGTGTGTGTGTGAGATTGGCATCAGTTCTCGTTTGGTTGAGTATTATGTGTTCATGTATAGTCTGGACTTGCCTTTAAGCTTCTAATTATTCATGCTGGTGCTTTTTTATTCTTTGAACTCATATATATGTATGCATATATATGTGCATATATGTATACATGTATATATTTTTATGTGGTCTTTGTGTTCCACCGCCTTTGTGTTTAGAGTTTGGTTCTGGCCATTACACTTGTATTCCTTTCACTGTTTTGAAGTAGTTCTATTGTCATTTACTTTCATACGTATTCATATGGCCCAATCTAAGTCTTGACACATCTATGTTCTCACTTGAAGTCTGATTGAGCTGCTTTTCACTTATGTACATGTTGTGGTCATTCCCAGTTGCAATCAAGTCTTCATTGATCACTTGTCACTATTATTTCAAATTCATGTGTATTGTTCTAGTTCAAGTATATTGGAGTTTGTTCTAGTCATTAAAACTTTTACTTGACCATTTTATTTTTATTTTTGTATTACATTTGAGTTGAACCCATCCTCGTTTTAGGTTTGACCTTGTGCTCATCTGTCCCTGTAGTTCTAACACTCAAGTGTATATCAGTGTGCACGACCTTGTGGCATGTACAGTGATACACTGTGCATGTCACAAGTGGTCATGTATGATGAATTCAAAAGAAATGATGACAAAAAACCCAAATAACTTAGGCAAATAAAATTTTCAAAAACACACATTTTATTTTACACTGCAAAAATATTTCTTTTTCAATTTTACCGTGTTAGTGTTTATTTTGCAGATAGGTTAGATGTTGGATTCAATCTGGAATAATGTTGAAGATAAAATACGCGTAAATGAGTGACATATGTAGTAAGGAGTAATATATATACTGAAAAATTATGACATAATCAAAATTGTATTGTAACCGACAATGTGTAAATGTAGTGAGCACAAATTTATACTATTTGTAATTGTAATAAAATATTTGTTTAGATAAAATATTTGTTTGAATATAAATTCTATGTTATTTATTTTATTCAATAAATATTTATTTAATTATGTGAAAAAAATACATTTAAATGAATATATATATATATATATTATCATTAAACAAAAATCATATACTAGAATATTCAAAAATCTCCCCCTTTTGATGATAACAAGCATATATTTAAGATTTTGAATTTATTAAATGTGTTTTGTCATAGATGAACCCTATTTTCTCCCCTTATTTGAATACTCCCCCTATAACCAAGCTCCCCCTTCACATATGCATGAAAATAAGTCAAAAAAATATGCAAATGAAAACATTTGACCTTTATTTGCCAAAACCTTAACTTTTCTCTCCCCCTTTTTATTATCAGTGAAATAGTGATAGTATTAGAAAAATAGAGATAAAGTGATAGACATTAATACAACATTAATACCTAATCGAGTATAAATATTAAATTTTAATAAAAAAATCAAACAAAAATCACACGTACTTTGTTTGGCGCATATTCCACTTTAGAATGATAGGGATGATGTCGGCATATAAAACCATATAGCTGTGTCTATTTGTGGTATATTTATATAAGGAATTTGAATATCTACTAACCATGCATAACCTTTAGGACTTTTAAATGAGATTAGTAGTATTCCCAATTTTTATAAAAATGAGTTTCAAGCATCTTCTAACCACGCATAACCATGAGAAATTTTAAATGCGATTAGAATCAACTTGTCTATTTCATAATCAATTTTGATATGTGTTCTATACTTGCATAACCAATAGGACTTTTAAATGAGCATGAAAGCACATGAACAAATATTCCCATTAATTCACCCATGCATAACCGTGAGGACTTTTAAATGAGAGTGAATAATTTGAATGCTTTTATTACTAAAAAACCAAAAAAAAACGAATAATTTCCCATTTAAAATATCACATTTTGACATACTATATTGGAATTTGATGAGTGGTGGTCGATAGAAATATGATAGAAATAGAGATGTTCGTGGAATTTTTACCTATAAAAGTTATTATAAATCTTGTTTAGAATTTTTAAAGAAATTTACTAAATATACTTTCTCAAGTCATAATATATGATTAATATCGAAACTCATCACTTTTTCAACCACTATTTATCTTTTTGATAATCAATAAGGAGTCGGATTAGTTAATGTAGTCATCGAATTCAGAAATAATTATCGAATTTTCTAAAATGCCTAATCTGAAATGAAGTCAACAAAAACTATTTTCTGGAAGGGATATTATATATAAAAATTTATGCTAATTGAAAATCAATTGAAATGAAAAATATGCAGATATTTTCTTTGAAAATGTGATGCAACTAATGAATGTCTCTACCTAAAACACTTTCCACCAATAATTTTTCTATCAACTAGATTACCAGTATAATCTGCATCTAAATTTCCATTTCAAGATATCATAGACAAGACCGTGAAGTTGCAACAAATACTTTATAATCATTTTATAGCTTTTAAATTGTGCTTAATTAAGGATTTGATTGAAAACGTGCAAATAAACAAACAGCGAACATAGTGTCAGATCTAGAACAAATATATCCACGTGTATCTAGAGTAATCATCAACCAATAAAACAACATCATTAGTCCAAACAAATCTATATGAACTAGTTCAAAGACTTTATAGGTACTTAATAGTGTTCTTGGCATAAAAAGACAATTGGCCAACAATTTTGCATAAATCAAAATCATAATCAACATTCATTATCACATAACTAGCTGATTTAAAAATAGATTATGATGCAAATATTCACATTTAATATACCGTTCAAGGTAAATGTACCGTTGACTATTTTACCTTTGTCGATAGTTTTTTGTTGTTACCCATTGTGATTCTGCTACCTTTGTGCTGTGCTAAGAAACTTTGATTTGTTACCCGTCATGTGCCTGGAACAGCAAGAATCCAGGTAACACTGTTGTTGTTCCTTAACCCATTACCACACCTACACGAGAAAAGATTTTTGTGACCTATTTGTTTTTATAGGTCCATGGTTGTTAGTGATAAAAGATTTTAAAAAACATGTTTGTGGAGACCGAAGACAATCTATATTTTCTCCTTTTGGCACCCAGATTTGTTTGACTTTAAGGGATTTTATATTCACCCCTTTTGGAACCCAAAATGGTATGGTTTTCATGTGTTTGGGTCTCTACCAAGTGTCTAGTTTTTCCACAAATCATGCAATTGGAATTGACTTGATTAATTTCTCTTCTAAATGTTCAGATTGAGTATACCCAAGTCCTAGTCTAACAATATTGACAGTTTTTTTCCTTAGTAGCATATTTAGCGATCTTTCTCCTTTGGAAAATTTTTCTAAAGTTGTCGATAATTGTTAGACTTGTGTTTTGAGAGATTCATTTTCATTCAACAGTAAAGTGAACTTTTTAATAGAATTTTTTCTCGTCGTTTTTTCACTTTCTTTCAAAATCAGAATTTCGTTTTCAAGTGATTTAATTTTAATTTCTAATTTTTTAATTTCTTCTTCAAGTGATGCACACTTATCACACTTAGGGCTCCAATTTTGATAGTTTTTAGCCAATCGATCAAGCTATTTATTTAATTCTATCAAACTATCTCTTTGTGATTCAATTCTAGCGTACTTCTCCCTTAGTCTTTCAAAAAATCCACGTACCTCATGAAAATATATAAGTAATTCCGAATGAGTATGTTTTGATACCTCGCTTGGCTTATCATCATTACTGTTAGTAGTTTCTCTTTGAAGATACAGATTTCCTGTTTCACACTCACTGGCATTGTTTTTATCATCTTCATTGGTTTCATCCCAAGTAGCTGCAAAACTTCTCCTTTTCGCTTCCTTTCCTTGGCTGAGTCGATTCTGAGGACAATTTGGCTTGATATGACCGGATTTGTTGCACTTGTGACAAATGATCTCCTGCTCTTCTAAGTTGTCTAGTACTTATACTATTCTTCTTTTCAATTGTTGATTTAGAGATGGATTTTTGTGTTTGTGGCTCCACCTTTTGAATTTCTTTATTATCAGTGCCATTATTGCTGCATCATCATCATCATCATCTTCACTTTCCGTTGTTCCTTTGAGAGCTATTGATTTCTTTCGAGTATCACATCCTTCACGTTCCTCCTTGAATTTTATTTCTAGCTCATAAGTGGTGAGATTTCCAATAAGTTCTTCGACTTTGATCTATTTCAAATCCTTCAATTCTTGAATAGCGGTGACTTTGGCTTCATAATTTCCTGGTAGAACTTTGAGGATTTTCGGATTATTTCCAATTTTGTGTATGGTTTTCCAAAAGCTTTTGATTTGTATACGAGATTAGAAGTCGTCCGTACATCTCTTTGACGTTCCCCTTCTTGGTCATTGTGAAGTTTTTGTATTCGCTAATAAGCATGGCAAGGCGAGATTCTTTGAACTTCGTGAGTCACTTCGAGTGTGTGCCAGATTTCCTGCACAGTTAGACAATGTGAGACACGATTAAATTCAATTTGATCTAATGAACAAATAATAGAATTGATAGCTTCAGCATTAGCATTATGTAGTTTATTTTCAAAATCTGTCCATTGACCCATTGGCTTTTCAGTTTCTTGATTATCTACCACTATAGTTGGTGTCCTATATCCTGTCTCAACAATATTCCAAGCATCAATGGTTTTTAGGAAAATTTTCGTTCTATTTTTTTAAGTAAGCATATCAACCATTGAACGTGGGTGGTCTAACTATGGATTGCCCTTCAGCAAAAGCATTATTAAAAGAAGCCATTTTAAAAAATAAAAATTTTAAAACAAAAATTGGGTTTGAAAAATCAAAATTTTTATAAAAAAATTAGTTTTTTTTCTAGTTCTGATACCACTTGTAGGATCGATTTCACCCTAGAGGGGGGGTGAAAAGGGTGATACTAATAATAGTAAAAATTAATGCAAAATTATGTATAATAATTGCAGCAAAGATAACTGCAGAATAATAAAAACAGAAATAGAACAACACAGATTTACCCTGCTTCAACAAAACCCCACCTACGTGTTGCCTAAGATTTCTACTAGAAATTAAGTAGACAGACGCTTAAACACATAAACTTGCAACACCTGCTATCAACTAACCTAACTCTACACTCAAAACCCAGCCACAACTCAGCCACTGAGTTGCGAATTCTCAAACAACACCATCGTAGTTCGTTCCTAGTCACACGACTAGAATTTTACAAAAGTTTAAAAGAAAATTACAAAATAAAAATAAAAATCCTTTTATTTTATTTCTTCTGTATTAAAAATTTGGCCAATCTTTTCATTCCTTTATTCCTTTTCAAAAAGTTAGGGTTCTGGAAATTTGAGGCCGTCGATTCAAAATGTTTGATTGAGTGATGATCCTTCTTCAGTTTGCTTTGTCAATAAACTCGTGGCATTGATTTGCATACAATAGCTTCAGTATGCGATTTTTCCTCTCGACTTCAATTTGAGATTCTGGATTTGTTTTCAATAATTCATTCAAGCCCTCTGATATTTTATAAAACTCGAATGCCTTCCTTTGCCGATGATGATGTGGGAAATATATAGGGTTTGAATATCTTAGTTTATGTTTGTATAATTTAGGTTTGAATTTTTCAGTGAATTTTCTCTGCCATATAATTATTACTTGATTGCTTGTGATTTATTCTGACTCGTTCATCCTTACGTGTTGCTCCATGACTTTGAATTTGCATCGTTTATTTCGACCTTGACTTGTTCATTGTAGTTGCGATATATTGTTGCTATTACCTTGGTCACCACGGCTTTGAATCTGGCATCACATGATCATTGACTTTGTTTGAAAATTCTCTGAGTTGGTTTTGTTCTTTTTTCCACGACTTGTCCTCTTTGAATTTGTGAAGATATTTTGGGTAAAATTTTGATCATCTGGCTAGGTTCGAATTTTTGACCTTGGCATTTAAATTTGTAGTGGAAACAACTCTTTGATTTCACTGGCTTTTTCGGCTTGATCAATTAAAGAAATAAAAAATGCTCCTTTTCTTTGAATTTTGACTTGCAACTGTGTTTAGTGTATTTTTGTGTATATACATATATATGTATGTTATGTCTGATTGCTGTATTGATGTTCATGGAGTTAAGGAAATTCATTCACTGCCTTATATATGTACATGAGTGATTGCACATCCATGCTAGTCTGTTTATGCTTCATTGTTTTCTTGTGCACTTACGGTTGCATTCATTTTTGTGTGTTCATGTTGAAAGTTTTGCATTGCTTCACCTACTTCGAGTCACTTATGCATTTGATTTGTGCATTTATATTTCCATTTGAAGTTTATTGTCGTAGCCATGCAACCATGTCTTGATATCTTCATTTATGAGTTGCTGTCACTATGTCATATGCATTATTGTCATGTGCATATGTGTTTGGTTCTCTGGATTGAACTTTGTTTGGTTGGACCATATATATATATATGTATGTATGTATGTATGTATGTATGTATGTATGTATGTGTGTATGTATGTATACATGTGTACAAACATATGTATATATGTATGTGGTCATGTTGAAATATATGCATGCTCCATTCATTTTGTATTATTCACTGCCCTGGTCTTGTTCATTTATCCGGTCTTCATGAATTTCATCCTGTATTTTGTTCACCACTGGTTATGCATTAATACATTTCTGGTTTAGCTTCTGAACTTCATGTGTACATCCATTTGCTACGTTGTTTTGAACTAAGCCTTGTAGATGTCCAATCTGATTCACTGTAGTCTTGCATTCTCTGGTCTTTGCTGTTGCCTTTGGTTTGCTTGCCTAAGTTATTTTAGTCACTGTTGTCCACAACTATTTGTATGTGTATTTTCTGGTTTCACTTACTTTATCTTGATTTTGGAATTTGGCTGCACTTTGGTTGATGATCTCCATACATATATGTATATACATATATGTACTATACATGTATGTGAGATTGGCATCAATTCTAGTTTGGGTGAGTATTACGTGTTCATGTATAGTCTGGACTTGCCTTTAAGCTTATGATTGTTCATGCTGGTGCTTTTGTATTCACTGATCTCATATATGTGTATACATATATATGTGCAAATATGTATACATGTATATATGTTTATGTGGTCTTATTGTTCCACTGCCTTCGTATTTAGAGTTTGTTTCTTGCCATTTCACTTGAATTCCTTTCATTGTTTTGTAGTGGTTCTGCTGTCATTTACCTTCATATGTTTCATGTGGCCCAATCCAAGTCTTGACACATTTTTGTTCACACTTGAAGTTTGGTTTAGCTGCTTTCCACTTATGTACATGTTGTTGTCATTCCTAGTTGCAATCAAGCCTTCATTGATCACTTGTTGTAACTGTTATGTGAAATTCATGTGTACTATTCTGGTTCAAGTAAGTTGGAGTTTGTTCTAGTCATTGAAACTTGTACTTGACCATTTTATTTTTATTTTTGTATTGCACCTGAGTTGAATCCATCCTCGGTTTGGGTATGACCTTATGCTCACCTGTCCATGTAGTTCTAACACCCAAGTGTGTATCGATGTGCACAGCCTTGTGGCATGTACAGTGGTACACTGTGCATGTCACAGTTTGTTCGTGTATGGTCAATTCAAAAGAAATGATGACGAACAACCCAAATAACTTAGGCAAATAAATTTTCAAAAACACATATTTCATTTTATACTAAAAAAATATTTATTTTCCAATTTTACTAGTTCAGTGTTTATTTTGCAGATGGCTCAGATGTTGGATTCAATCTGGAATAAAGTTGAAGATAAAATATAAGCGAATGAGTGAGATATGTAGTGAGGAGTAATATGTAAGTTGAAAAATTGCATTGTAATCGAAATTTTATTGTAATTGACAATGTGTAAATGTAGCGAGAGCTCAAAATTGTACTTTTTGAAATTATAATAAAATACTTGTTTGAATAAATATTTGCTTGAATTTAAATTTTGTATTATTTATTTTATTCAACAAATATTTATTTAATTATGTGAAAAATAAAAAAATACATTCAAATGAATATATATATATATATATATATATATGCTTATTATCATCAAACAAAAATCATATACTAGCATATTCAATAGCTATGACCTGGCCAAGGTACCGAACAAGCCCTTAGCCGCGTCACGCTATGGCCAAGTTAAGGCACCTCCTAAAGGGAGGTCGGGTAAGTCCTCGAGCCCTGCTAGAGAATAAGCTAGCCTAGCGCATTGAAAACATGGATGAAATGTCCAATGGACTAAGAAAACCCCTGCTTAAAATGGGGAACCGCTAGAAATCGGCACCGCCTAAAATGGCAACTGCTTAAATAAGCACATGAATAGGACGAAAGAGTCCCTACCTGAAATAGGTCCCAAAAAAAAAAACTCAGGCCCGAGAAAGAAAAAGCATGCAAAATATCATAAAAGCCTGAAGATGGAACATTCGACAAAAGAATCAGAAAGAATTCACTGACTTCTTTTCTTGAACATCTACCAGATTGGTCTTCTAGTCTTTTATTACTTATTACCGAAAATGGTATTTTAGACTTCCATTAATTATTGCCAGAATGGTTTTCTGGTCTTTTATTACTTACTGCCCGATTGATTTTCTGGTCCTCTATTACTTATTGCTAGATTGATTTTCTGGTCTTCTATTACTTACTTCCGATTGATTCTCTGGTCATCTATTACTTACTTCCAAATTGGTTTCCTAGACTTCTAACACTTATAGTCGAAAACGATCTTCTGGTCCTCTATTATTAATAGATTACCAGATATGGATTCATAACCTCTTATCATTCATTACCAGAAAAGGTATTCTTGGCTTCAAGGTTCTTACATATATGAATTTCAAAATCTAATACCCGAATCCGAGATACTCATTTTAGAACTCCACTATTAAAGCTCGAATATGAGTTTTGGGTCTTTAATATGAAAATCTCATCATCTGAATACCAGAATCTAGGATTTGAGTCATTATCAATTGCAATATAACATACCTAAATATGGATATCAATACTGTTGTTTATTTAAGCTCTAGTCAGGGGACAAGATTTTTGGACTTCTATTCATCTCAAGTGCTCGAATCTAGGCTAAAGAATATTATAAAAACACTATTAAGACTACCCGAATGGGCAATTCGAGCTTCTAGCTATGTCAAATAATGGGTGAGAACTACTTTAAAAATTCAGACATGAACCCTTGAATCAGGTTCTTCATATAATGAAAGTTATATTTTAACATTCATTACCAACGATAAGGTGGAATATACTACTAACAAGTCTTATGCATTCCGAACAAGTACAAGGAGTTAAATACTTGGCTAATTCTCATCATGGTTAAAGATAAGATCTTAACATTTTGAATAAATTACTTTTCATACAACCGACAAGGTGATTTGCTTATCTGGGCAAATGATATACAGATACTAATATGTTAATTCCAAGCTAACAATTAGAAATATTATTTGCTACAAGTTTCCCAAGTAAGTTAGAATGACAAAAGGTTTAAAAAACAAAATTTGCTAAATGAGCGATTCAAAGGTACATCAAAAGTTACGCAATTGAAAGGGATCGAAAAATAGGTGATATTTACAAAATTTCTATAATTTACACAAGTTATGTAATTATTTACAAGCAAAAAAAATCATGTATAAGATAGATTTACATGGTTCAAATGCATTAACAAATTACAAATCATGAGTGCTTTACTAAGAGTCTCTGCCATCGAAGGATTAACTACATGGTTAAATGCTGCATGAAGAACTTCTTTAAGCTTTTAATCCTTTCTTCTAATTTTATTCTCAACATCAATTGCCTCGATATTGGTTTCAAAAGCACGGTTAAAATCCCTATTTGTAGCCCTAATGGTCTTGTTTTCCCTTTCTAACTCAGCAACATGCTTTTAGAGGAAATAAATATCATGCTCAAGCTTTTGATTTTTGGCAACGTAGTTATTGATAGTCAGAGAATATTTTATCTTCTGCTACTCATCAAAATATTTGGAAATTTCAAATTTTACCCTCCGACAACAGTTCCGCACGACATTGTCGTCTAAGCCTAGGGAGGATTAAGCATAGTGGGAAATTTTTGAGTCGCGAAAAGTTTTGACCTAGTGGGCTTGGCACCTAAAGGAGTTGCTTGTGGGGTCGGAAGTTCAATCTTGAAGTATTATCACCTAAAATGAATTCTAAAGAGCCACACTGTGCCTGACTATCTTTTAATTTCATCTCTAAATTGCTAATCTTCTAAATAAGCTTAGACATCTTTTGATCGAATTCGATCAAGGAATTTGTCACCGCTTGTCATTTGAGTGTAATGATCAGCACATCTCTTTTTTTGATATCAGCCTCGAGATAGGCTATGTGGTCTTTGTTGACACTGACGATGGTCTTTTGAATAAGATATCTTTTATGCCATTTCACGGCTTCAGTGTTGCCACCAAAACGCTCGAGAAGGACTTTGTCATGAACCATAATCTCGCCACTTCTTGATAGTAGCCTATCCCTAATAGTGTCAACACGAGAAAGTAAACTTTGTGAGAGATGGGATGAAGATGGTCGTATCTCCTATTTGACCAAAAGAAATAGAATAAAAATCAAGATAGAGATAAAAATGTTTTTATTGTTATAGCACCAAATTACAACTCAAATAACCACAAAGTTAAAGGGTACAACAAACATTTTCATTACATCTAAGGTTGAGAGACTACATTCCTAACTTTATCTAAAGTATCGGCTGAAAGCATAACTATTGAGTCAATAGGTATAGTGACTCCTTCAAGAGTTATTATTGGTGGACAATTACTATAATCCAATTTTCCAACCGGTGGGCAATCACGACCACAATCAACTTTGAGTGAAATGTTATGATTTCTTTTAAGAAAGTATCCTTCTCTTTGCCAAGGAAGTCTAAGTGGAGGCAAGGGTATTCCAAGTATAGTCTTTGTAGATACCAAAGAAAGCAATATCTTGCTAACTTCAAGTTCTTTAAAGTTGGTGCATTTTTGAAGAAAATTCTCCTCAAGCTAACATATTTACTTATGTGGTCTCTTAGGACGACTCGACCTAAAGAAGTGGTATTATGAAATAACACGGTAAAAATAAGCTAAGCATAGAAAGCATCATAAAAAAATGTATTCATAAATCAATTACTTGTTACATATTTACAGTCATTCATCTGCTTTATATAAAATAGACTTAGAAAAGAATTTAAAAACAAATTTATCCTGATAATACTTAAGCTTTTTAGCAAGGAAATCTGGAGGAATCGATTTGACCCATGGTAAATTCCTGCAAGCCCCAAGAAGTGAGTAAGATCCGAATTCATCTAAATATCTTTTATGGAAACATCTAAGTAGACCCCCACTGAAGTCTCCTAAGTATAAAAAATCCATGATAGATTGTCTACAATATGCTTTATACAAAAATTTAGCTAAAATATTTCTCTCTTCAATCATAATCCAGAATAGAGTTAGTAACTCTCGATTTTCCGTTAAGAGAATGTCATATTGATGGCACGCTCTCTTTAATAAAGGTGCAGCCCTCTGATATTTGAAAAATGCTAATGCAGAGGTGCTTTTGTCAAGGCTATGATATTTCTTAGATAAAACATTATGCTCCTTTTTTAATTTGTCTAACACCCTATATAACTTGTTAATTTCTGCCTATTCTCTGTCAAGTTTTATTCTATAAGGAAAAGCATATCCCTTCTTTATCTAAAACAAATGATTTAGCACTAATTATTATCTTCAAAGTGCAAGACATTTTAAAAAATAAGCCCATAGCTGTGAAAGTGGAATTGAAACCTTGGAGATCTGCTCCATTTCTTTTGGATCCTCAGCATGGGTGAGAGTAGTTTCCTCCTTAGGAAGAGCAAAGGGCCCAGGGGAGAAGGTTGCATAACCTTATAAGAAGATGGCTCCTTCTCAGGATATTAGCTTGGTCACCGCCATCATTTTAAGAGGCATCAAAGGGACCATCTTTATCTTCATTAGGGCATTGGCCTTCGGTAGGGCCACTGTCATCATCATTATTAACGCCATCCTTTTCCTTAGAATCATCGTCTTTGTGGCCCTTCTCTTTAGAATCTAATTCAATTTCGAAGGGGGGCATCAAAAGAGAGAATTTAAGCAGCGTTAATTACCTCCTCTTTGCGTTTAGGAATGGTTCCCTACTTTATCTAGTTAATTTTTTCTATTACTCTTTCGACTAAAGTTGGGTCAATAGAAGGAAAGCCGAAGTCAGGACATTTTTCATAATTTTCAACATATCCAAGCATAAAGGCAACCTCATAATTTTTTAGAAATATAGGCCCTAAGGTAACATCAACAAACTAAGAGACTTGCTTCTTGATGTGTGGAGGGTACGAATGGCCAATTTAAGTGAAGCCTTGGTCTTTTTGAATTTATTTCTCAAGGAAGCGTTCCTAGCGACCAGTGGAGCTTTCTCATATTTTGCATCTTTTAGTGAGAGCTCCATTTCAATTTGCCATCAAAGGTGAGTTGGTGAGCTCGTCTCCCCGCCTCTAGATCATCTTCAATCATGGTGAAGGAAGCCTTTACTCGCTCCAATTCAGTGAAAGTTTTGTTTTAAGCGGTGGTCAAAGAAGATAATTTATTTCCGACCTCGGAATTCTTCATCTGCAGCCTAGAGGAATCGGATGAAGACTTATAAACTTGATTACTTAGAGTTGTCTAGTTCTTAGAAATCTGTGACAATAAGTGAAACATGAATTAGCAAACCGAGAAATCCAAAAATGATAAAATCAGTTTGGTGAGGGCTAACAAAAGTTGCTTCTCCATAAGAGAACGATAATTTTCTGCTAAGTCTGGAGGGAACGATGGCGGGGAGGAAGAAGTAAAAGAGTTAGAGTATAGGATGCACTCAACGAATTCTTCAAAATTTGTAGGCGAAGGAGCAGAAGATGATGACTTTAGAAGAGTTTGCTTTACATAATCAACAAGTCTAGCTACATCTGCTCGAGTGCAGCCGAGGAGTCGGAGATCAAGATGTTTGGAAAGGGATCAGAAGTACGAAGATTTGTGCTTGCTTGTCCGTGAAGGCTTCAATGATCGGGCTCTTGGAAACTTTTTTTAAGAGATATGCATTCCTCCTCTTCCTCCACATCGATGATTTTAGCCACTTTCATCGAAGGAGCATCCTCAAAAGGCTTTGTTAGTTTTCTTTTGAAAGATCTTTTGAATTTGGCGAAAGCCTCCAAGATGGATGTAACTCCTGAAGGTGATGAAGGAGGGATAGCACTGCCAGAAGATATAATGGCCTGGGAAGAAGATGGGACAAATTCAAGTGGATATAAAGTCAGTCAAAATAGGTCAGATAATGCCAAGAATAAAGAAATACGCACAAAACTAGTATTATACCTAAAATGTCAGCACAAATAGGCAACATTAAATAAAAGTGTTCGGCATTACCTAAGGAAAGAAAGCGCTAGCCACGTGAAGTGTGCATGATAGTGGGAGGAGTTCGAAGGATTCTCAGGCCAGTTGGCAATGAAGAATGTTTTCTTAAGTTTGTAGGGGTTAAGAGAGTCCACCTGTTCCCAAGTTGCTTTGAAGCTACAGTTAAGGAGTTCATGGTTTTCTTTTCAGCATCACCGAGTTTCTTTGAAGATTCACTAGAAAAAAGTCAGAGATTAGTTGATAGAAAACATAAAGTAGGGCAAAGACAACAATGAAGTAGACAGACGGGGGAGGCAAAAGTCCCACGTACATCCGCAAAGCACTTGATGAAAAAGATTCGATTCTCTCAGTCCTTAAACTTGTTAATTACAACTGAAATAAGCTTCTTGTACACATTCACTTTGAAAATATACTTATTGAGATTACCTAACCTTTCCAACTTGGTCAAGGAGTTCAAAACATCAGCGTTAAGCGAAGGAAGTTTAGATTCCAATGCCAGCATTTCCGAGGATAGGTGGTGAGTGTAAACATTCGGGGATAACTATATCGGAGCAAATCTAGCATGAGATAGATAGGAAAATAGGTATTCACGAAAAGGAAGAAATTCACTATGCCAGCTATGGATAACCGTAAGTAAAATACCATTCTGGAGGGTTATCAATAGTATCAGTTGGTTATGGAGGGATGGCTTCGATCCTAGTAATGCCGAAATCTTTAAGAATAGCATTGATTTCATCTTGAGATACAATAGAAGAATACTTGGCGGTAGCTTCAAATTTAGGAGAACTCATGATTCTGCTAGGTGAACAATTCAACTTTAGTAGTTTAAGCTTTCAACAGCGTCAAAAGGTCAACAATTCAAGCTTTCGACAAAGTCGAAAGGTTAGCAATTTAAGCTTTTGATAATGTTGGAAAGAAGGTAACATCAACCTAAGCTACCATATTTTGACACTATTGAGAGATTAAAAAGTAATTAGATAATAAATGGATTCCTCGGGCTATCGACAAAGTCGAAAGGAAGAGATAAAACATAAAACATTCATTACCTTTTGACAACGTTAAAAGCTTTATAGAAGCCTGGATATAATTTGAATGTAAAATATGACTAAATAGCAAGACCTTTTGACACGGTCAAAACTAATAATTCAAAGTTCCGAAGTAAAAATAATTATGCTGATGATGTTGTCGATAGGTCTGGTTAATATTGTCAAAATATGTCTTACAATTGAAGTCGAAAGGTTTATAAGAAAAGCTTTCGAAAAGTCGAAAGATTCATAACAAAAAAAATTTCGACAAAGTTGAATGGTTTATAACAAAACCATTAGGTTCTTAAGTTAAAAGTGTTGATGTTATTAATATTGTCAGAAGGTCCGATGAATCTTGTTAAAACGCATTTTACCCATCGAAGTCGAAAGGTTTCAGGTTTGATTCATGTGTACTTTAAACATTTTGACAAATATGGGTTGAAGCAGTTATAAGGTTGAAGAGTTCCAACCTTGTCGAAAGCTGGTAGTCGAAAGGTTTGAAACTTCTCAACCTTGTCGACGGTTTGTTATCGAAAGATTACCTCATTCAATTATCTAACATTTCGACAACAATGGTAAAATAAGTGTTACAATACCTTTCGACCCCACTGAAAGGTGCAAAGAGGGAAAATTCATTATTGCCATTTTAATCTCTTTTGTAAGGGTAGAAAAGTCATTTTGAGTAATCAAATTTGACAGGGGTAGGTTCTAGGTTATCATATTAGGTTTAAACAAACCCAAACCCGATAATAAATGGAAATTTCAAATTCTTCTTGAAGAATAGGTAAAACAAATCAATTAACAAAACTGGTTTTGTTTGGAACCAATCTAACTCGATTTCAAAGAAGAATAGAAATTATCAAATAAAAAATCTAGGATTGAAAACGAAAAGCAAAACATAGGGATTTTGGATTAAAAGGCAAACTCAATAAAGGAATTTACTTATCGGACACCATTAACCTAAAAAAAGTTAGATCGAAAAATGGGTTTTATTAATTTGAAAATGGATTTGAGAGGAAATTTTTTCAAATAAATCAAAGTGAAATGGAATCTAGATTTTGGACATAAAAAACTAGAAATTTAGCTAAAAGCGGATAAGAGTGGAGATGGTTAAAATTTACGAATCGAATTCAAGAGATTACCCTACTATTTTGAAATTAGATCTGAGAAATTTTGTAGAACTCTTTTACTTGTACATGATAATTTTGATTTCAGGTAAAAAAGGAAGAAAGAGAAGAAGCATATTATAAAATAAAAGTCACCTAAATTCTCAGCCGCTAGATTAAGGTTTAAATGGACGCTCCAGATCAGCACGGGAAGTCCAAGAGGTGGTAAATTTTTGTAGCTTTCGACAAAGATTATTTGGAAAGTCAATGGCATCCTTATGAATGGGGAGGGGCAATTTTTACACTAAAAATCAACCTTTCGACTAAGACAAATGGTTTATCAAGAAGAGCAAAGGAAGAGAAAAAAAGCCCAAACCTTTCGAAAGAGTCGAAGGGATGCAATCATCAAAATTCATTAGATCAAACCTTTCTAAAGAGTCCAAAGGTTCTGTCTCTAGTATCTGAAGTGTTCTTACCTTTCGAAGAGGATGAAGAAGTCGAAAGTGTGAGCATGTACTTAATGATCTTTTCAAAAGCATAATAAGCCTTTCCAACCGATTAAAGCACATCAAGAATGCCTTTCAATAATGAAGAAAGCGTCACTCATAAGTCAACAAAGAATGAATGAAAACCTTTCGAAATCATTGAAGAAGAGCAACCTTCCAACAAGGTCGAAAGGTTCATGATAAACCAGAAAAAGACAACCTTCCGACAAAGGCAGAAGGTTCATAATAGCGGATGAAAAAGAAAACCTTTCGATGAAGATAAAGGGGTTAAGGCGACATATAAAAGGGAGACCTTCCAACCCAGTCGAGAGCATGAAGTCAAAAGGAGGGCCGCCTGCATCAATAAATAAGACCCAAAGGGTCTAGTTTTTAGGGGATCCAATCTCTCTATTTCTAATCTTGTAATTTCTTAATCAAAGTATTGTAACCCAAGTTGAGTTTGATATGGGGAAATTTAATAAAATGAAGCTTTTACTAGGAGATAAAGGGTAGTACTTTGCTTTGTTAATTACCTTACTGTTTTCTTGAACCTGTATTGGATTAACTCATATTTTCAGGTTAAACCTCTTTGGAAGGTTCTTGTCGACAAGGTCAATAACGCTTTGTCATAAGTAATAACTGCAACCTTTCGAGGTCTTCAACACTATAATCTAAACCTTTCGATAGAGTCGACAACATATTTCGATCAACATTCACTGAAACCTTTCGATCATTGATTCTTTGATCTAAACCTTTCAACTGGGTTGATAATTCTTTATACGTTAACAATACCTACACCTTCCAAAGCCACCAACCAAGTGGTCAACCTTTCGACAAGATTAAAACTTACTATGTACGACAGATCAAACCTTTCGACAAAGTTGAAACCCTCTGTATATCCACAAAGGAGTTTGAAATCCTACCTTAACCTAAAAAAGGCAATCATCTCAAGCTTTCGATAGGATAATTTCCAACCTCCTAAGGAAAAATTTAAGGAAATTCAATCTAAACATGGAAGTAAACTCTCAAAGAGACTCCCAAACTAATTCAATAAAGCCGGAAGGTTTTATAAACCAACATCTAAACCTTTCAACGACATCAATAGGTCCGATTCGAAAGAAATGTACAAGCAAATTAAAAGACAATTCTTAAGGATATCAAGCCCTTCATTCAAATAAGACTAATCACACTAGCCGGAATAGCTTTATAGTGTTGACCATAAATTTGGTTAGCAATAATTACTTCAATCGATTGAAATTACATTAAAATAGTTGTCAATAACATTCAAACGACATTATTAAATCTTATTCTAATTATTTTTCACATTAAAAAATCATAAATTTAATCTTATTTAATTTAATAGTCTTAATTATAAAAAATATGGGTCGTTACACTCTCCCTACTCAAAATTTTCGTCCTCGAAAAGGAACAAGGAGTTAAGAAACTTGATATAATTTATTCAAACAATCAATTTAACTTACATATTTTTTTATATAAAATTCGAAAATAGCTCAACTTTCACAAAAAAAATTCTGAGTCCTAAATTCATAAAAAATTTCGAAAGTCTCCTTTGCACGGTTTGGGTCCGAAAAATAATAACAATATCCATAATTACAATATATTAATAATATTTCAATAATAAACATCCCAAACCATGGGAAAAACAATAAAATATCGTTTCAAAAAACGTAATCTGAAAATGTACCTATTGTCGGATAAATAACTAAAATTTTGAAACCAAAAGCAGTAGCTATTACTTCCATAAACCTGTATTTCACTTATACAATCTGAAACACCCCACCCCCTTAGTATACCCAAATGGGAACACTAAAGATGTGGTGCATTATAGGTATAGCTAAAGCATTACAGAGACTGAGATTCACAAGACAAATAAGTAAAACAGCTGAAACATTTAAATAATAACTAATCATTCAAAATTAAACTTCATCAATAAATAAATAATATGTCTCAAAAACTCAAAATATCTCATGTCTCATGAAAATACATCTCAGTCTCATAAAATCAGAGTATAAAAGTAACAATAATAATAGTAATCACTCTCACAAGTGTAAGTTCATCTTAAGCTAAATGTAAAAAATGAAAAGCAGAAGAATACATCTGAAATGAGAAAACTCCGAGAATGGGTTTCCAAGCAACCTGAATCATCTTAACTCTGCTGGCCTGTTAGGTGGAAAAGGGAAATAGAGGTGTGGATCAGACTATAGGTCTGGCGAGTGAAAGTAATTACTAGCATTTCTAAGCAAGATAAAGATAATAGACTAAGTAATAATTCTAGATTAAAAAGAAAATGCAGAAAAGATAAAATTCAGATAAAATACTATTTCTGATTTAGTTTGATTGTTTGCTTTGATCAATTGATTGTGATTGTTTGCACTTTTCTTTAACTACTGTGATTAGGATGAAACCCTAACCCTATTTCAGTTGCTAATTTGATTAGGCCGAAATCCTAATTCTACCTGTTGATTAGCCTTCTATCTCTGTTGTGCTACTGCGAGCTGGTCCAATCCTGTTGCCCCTGCAGCAAAAGACAACTCTTAGCGCTTGGAACACAGTAGCGAATTATTTACCCTAATCGATGCTGCATGCTCGGTCAATGCCGGTGCACACTAACCGTCGATCCCTATTGTGACCTCTTATTTACTTCAATCAGCATAAGCGTGCCCTGCCTCACATAACTGTCATGAGACCATCAGTCCTAGACCTAAAAGGAAAAGCTACCCAACCTCACCTAGCTGTTGTGAGTCCATCGGTACTTGTCCTGAAAGGGAATGCTATCGGTACTGGTCCTAATAAACAAATTCTAGTTTGTGCCCCTTACCCAAATCCCCAGATTTGAGTCTCTATCCATTAGCCACTTCTTTACCCTAATCAGCATAAGCGTGTCCCATCCTCACCTAACTATTGTGAGACCATCAGTTCCTGACAGAAAGGGAATGGTACTGGTACGACCCCTACTTCTATGTTTTCTTATTAACTCAATTCAGGATCTATGTTTTAAAACAAGCCTCTTTTGTTATCTCTACTATATTTTCTTATTAACTTAATCAAGATCTAAGTTTTAAAGTAAGCCTCTTTGGTTATTTCTACTATATTTGCTTATTAACAAGATCTAAGTTTTAAAATAAGCCTCTTATGTTATTTTTGCAATATTTGCTTGTTAACAAGATCTAAGTTTTAAAATAAGCCTCTTATGTTATTTCGGCTATTTTGTTTTGTTATAACCATTTTTATAATTATGCTTGCAAATATCTTAATTTGCCTATTTCGGTCCATCTCTATTTTTATTTCAGTTTTTCTTATTTTACATCTAATTTCTGTAACTTTAGTGGTATTCGGTTTTAATTCAAATTAGAGAATTCTTCTCTTTTTAATTTATTTGCATAAAAGGGATTAAATCTCTATAGAAACAAACTAGCATTTACAGGCTAAATTACAACTTAAAACAGATGTAAATAACTGCATAAAATAGTTGAATAAAAATAGACTCAAAAGAACATCTGAAATTTACTTAAAAACTGAATTTAAATAAACTTATATAAAAACTGTCTCAAAATTGTAGAAAAACTACAACTACTGAGAGCCCTATTATTTTAAATTACTTGAAAATCCAAAATAATTTCAAAACACTCATCTGTGGTCCTTAGCTCTAGTGCCGGGCCTTTCTAGATCAACTTCTAGGGCATAGAATATTTTTATCAAAAAGATTTCCTTTTCTATTTACGGTTCAGCCTCACGCAATGAACGCAATTGGGAGAAAATCTGAATGAGAAAAATAGCTAAGCCTAGGATGGTATTTCTACCGTAGCTTAGGGATCTTAGGCCATTGAATTTGAAGATTAATTCTGGTGCAACCTTGTCATAGGCTCTATAGGAAACGTCGGAAGGGAGCATGAACACACAGGATCGCTCAGAAATCAAAATATGACGTGTTTGCTTCTACCTGGATGAATTTACGTCCATTAAGAGTGGCGGGCCGACCTAGGCATAGTGGGTGTCGACCATAAGGTCGACATATGCCATAGTATATATATTTTCGTCCATTTTATTCCGATTTCGAATTTCTCTCGTATCTTCTCCATACCGATTCAGATTTTGATAAGTTATATAACAGAAAATCGCCATGGACTCAATGGTACAACTCCCGTAGCTCGATTCTAACAATTTCAAAAAATTATTTTATTATTTAATTAATTCGTCAATTGATTATTATAGCTCAAATTTTTGTGTTGTTACATTCTCCCCTACTTAAAGTATTTCATCCCTGAAATCTCCATGGACAGAAGAAAGAAAGAAATATTTCCATCCAAATTCTACAATAAATATTTTCATCCAAATTCTACAACCATATATTCAACCACCATCCATTACAACCATTATCCTTATGCTTTCTAATGCAAAATAACATTATATGCAATAATGTAGTCTCAATGTCCCTAACTAATGCAAAAGATTAGGCGGTCTACTGATTCAGTCGACCTCCTTTTTATGCAATCATGTCCGTGACATATATCCAAATGAATGCAAATTCCCTAATGATAACTAATAGTTCTAGATGCATGCTACAATCATCATCCAAGTGCAACAATCATTTGATAATCACACATTATAGCAACCATGGAAATAAAAATGCAAATGCACACATATCCATATGCATATGCTTTAGTGACCTAGTTAGGCTGATCCCTAAGAGACAATAGTGCCTAGTGTGTGTATATGCATCCACTAGCAAACACTTATAGCCACTAGTGTCCATCATACATAACATGTTTACATTCAGTCCTACATCCGTAGGTTAAATCCTAAGATCTAACCTCTCAAAGAATACTAAAGGAAATAACATATTCAAAACTAAAGATGGAAATAGGCAATCCATGACATACTATCAAAGAGATGCGGATAAGTGGTGCATATTTTTTTCCAGCCTCTCACGCAGCGTCTTCAATCCTATCTCCCTACTGCACCTTAACCAATGGGACTTCCTTATTCCTAAGCTTCTTAATATCATGTCCAACCGATCATGGTAGGAACGCGATGAACCGATGCTTCTCTCTCCACATCAACTTCCTTAAGTTGACTAGGTTCTACTACGTCTGCTAAATTATGCAAGCACTTTATCAAGTGCGAAAACATAAAAATCATCATGAACTCCCACGAGACTCTCTGCTAGCTTTATCCGATACACCATCTTCTTACCCTTTCCACAATAGGAAACGGTCCTACGAATCTTAGAGCAAGTTTCCAACTTGATCCAAACCTTACCACTTTCCTTAGCGAAAATACCTTAATGAAAACCAAGTCTCCTTCCTCAAACTCAATATACTTTCTCCTCTTATCTACATAGGATTTCTGTCTATCTTGGGTTGTCTTTATTCTTCTTTTAATCAAATCAATCTTTTCCGAAGTCTCTCTAACCATGTTGGGACCAAGTAGCAATCTTTCTGTTGACTTTAACCGACATGAAGGCGACTTGCATGGTCTTCCATAAAGGGCTTCAGAAGGTTCCATCCCAAAGCTGGTTTGGAAACTATATTTATAAGCGAATTCCACTAAAGGAAGGTGCTCCTCCCAAGTTCATATAAAATCAAGAATGCACATCCTCAAAAATTCCTCAAGAACTCTATTAACTTTCTCCATTTGGTCATCCGTCTGAGGATGATTGGCTGTGCTCAATCTAAGCTGTGCACCTAAAGCTTCTTGTAAGCTCATCCAAACTCGCTAGTAAAGATAGGGTCTCTGGCACTCACTATGCTAGAGGGAACTCCATAAAGTCGGACTATCTCACGAACGTACGAGGATGCCAAATAGGGTGTTGTCCTCTTACTTTTGACCGGAATGAAGTGGGCACTCATAGTCAAACTTTCTACAATCACCCAAGTAATAGTATTCCCCTTCCTAGATCGGGGTAAACCATTTATGAAGTCCATCGAAAGACTAACCCACTTCCATTTGGGTGCATCCAATGGTTGAAGTAATCCGCCAGGCCTCTGTTGCTCCACATTAAACCTTTGGCATACAAAACACTTAGCCACAAACTCTACTACGTCCATCTTCATACCACTCTAATAAAACACTCTCTTCATGTTATTATACATCTTATCACCACCTAGATGAATAGTCATCCGACAATGGTGTGCCTCTGCTAGAAATTCTCTCATCAAATCACCAGTGTGAGGAACACAAAGTCTTCCACCTCTCCTTAGTCGTCCCTTACTATCGATGGAATAGCATTGGAGATGTCTATAGACCTCTCCTTGACTAATTCTATCTAGAATATCCACGATCTCTGAATCCTCTCACGGTCTTAAGCCAATTTGATCTATGACGGTAGGCTTAACCTCAAGTGCTGAAATCTAAGCAAAATCTAAGACAAACTTCCTATAATAACCAACCAAACCCAGGAAACTTCTAACTTCGGTAGAGTTCTTCGAGGGCCTTCTAATCTTGTATTGCTACTATCTAGTGGGATCCACTACTAGACTTTCTCTTGAGACTACATGCCTCAAAAAATGCACTACCTTATGCCAAAATTGACACTTCGAGAATTTTGCTTTCAACTGATGAACACAAAGCGTAAGAAGAACTTCCTCAAGATGAATATCAAGCTCTTTCATACTCTTGGAAAAGACCATAATGTCATCCACAAATACTACAAAGAACTTATTTAGGACATCTCAAAAAACATGGCTCATCAAATCTACAAAATAGGCTGGGGTGTTGGTCAGCCCAAACGGCATAACCATCCACTCAAAGAGTTCATCGGGCGTCCTAAATGCTGTCTTATCGATGCTACTATCAGCGACTTAAGCTGATGAAATCAATGGCTAATTCAAGCTGAGAAAATACTAAATAGACAACTAACTGATCGAAAAGACCATCTATCCTAGGAAGTGGGCAATGGTTCTTCTTGCGCGCTTATTCGACTCTCTATAGTCTATGCAGAGTCGAAGGGAACCATCCACCTTTGTAGCGAAGGCAGTTGGTGCTCCCCACTCAGATATGCTCCATCGGAGGAAGCCTTTATCCAATAGCTCACCAATCTGCTTACTTAACTCCTTCCTCTCCTTAGGAGCTATATGTCTCATGGGCAATGCCACTGGCTTAGCATTGTCATTCACATAGATCCTAAAGTTAATCTCCTACTTAGGGGGTAGTCCCCTAACCTTCTCAAAAATGTCTGATAAATCTCTAACAACTAGAACTGAATCCAACTCTTCCAGTGATGAATTAAGGGAATAAATGAAGCTCAACATGACTGACCCATGTAGGTCGCAAGATACCTTGAGAGTCCACCCACTACATGTCTCTAGCCTAACGACTCTCCTCTCACAGTCTAATATTGCACCATAAGTGGATAACTAGTCCATCCCCAAATCATCCCATATCTTGAAAATTATAGTACATAGGCGTCACAATCAAACTCTACGCCTAATATAAAAAATTTCAAACCCTTACAAATCATGGATAAATGTATCGATCCTTCTATGGGGTTTGAAATAACTATAGCGTATATAACTAGAGAAATATCTAAGTGCAAACAATCAACCAAGGAACTAGAAATGAAAGAACGAGATGCTCCAGAGTCAAAACGAGTTTGAATAGGAAAATCCGAAATAGAAATAAAAAATTCTATAGAGACTTTCCTACCTTGATCCGGTCCACTACTAGAAGGTACTGCATCCAAAGCCAGTACTTGCGTTGTAGGTGTGCCCACTCTGTGCCTCATGTTCTGAGGACAAGCTCCACTAAGGTATCCAGGCTGCCCACAATTGTAACACCTCCCCTTCATCATGTGATTTTTATAGTCCTTTGTGAAATGCCCAACCAATCCATAACTATGACATTTCTCATCCTTCTTGATCTATCCCTTCTAAGGTCCTCCTCCTTTCTTCTTGTCCTTATCTTTCTCATTCTTCTACCACTACTTCTTAGAGTTTTCTAATTTAAAAACCTCCTTAACCTATTCTTCCTTAATATTATTTGCCATCAGAACCATTTCCTCAAGTGACTCATACGTTGCTTCCATAGGTACATGTGTCAATGCCAACCATTGGAGGGGCTGGTTCAAACCCTTAGCAAATTTGGTGACCTTCTTATGCGGTGTATTAATAATCTCTATTCCAAACTGAGACAACTCTTTAAATTGATTCCCTTGCTTCAAACTAATGAAGTTCTCCCTTCACCTGCTAAGATGCAAGCTGAACTCTCTATCAGTTCTCCAATCCTAACAGCCCAGATACTTGCTCCATATTCCTTGACCAAACTCGTGCTTCTATGAAATCCTCCATGCCAAAAGACGTTCTACCTCCTATATTAGTGAAGTCCGTGCAAAGCTTAGAAAATTTAGCCGTTGTAGGTGGATTAATGGGATCTCCACCCGTTGGTGCTATATTGAGCGCTTGCCCTTGCACCTCTGGTGCCATAGCTTGGTGGTATCTACGGAACTATGTAGTGGCTTGGACAACATCTAGAAGATTTAGAGCATCCTCTATTCTATGTGAAGAAAAGAAAATTTAGGCTCGAAAGAATCCAAAGAAGGTTGAACTAGACTTTGAGGGGATTTTTATAAAAAATTATTTTATACTTAAAAACTATTTCTATAATAAGAGTTTCTTTCTGAAAAATACTTTTAGTTTGAAGATATGTTACCTTTGAAAAGTACTTTACTTTTAAAACAAGTTTTTAGGAAACTTGTAACCTTAGGCTCTGATACCAAGTGAACACCCCCACACACTTTAGTATACCCAAAAGGATATACTAAAAGATGTGGTGTGTTATAGGTATAGCTAAAGAATAACAGAGACTAAGATTCATAAGACAAATAAGTAAAAACAACAGAAACATTTAAATAATAATTTACATTCAAAATTACACTTCATCAATAAATACATAACATGTCTCAAAAGCTCAAAATGTCTCATGTCTTATGAAAATACATCTCAGTCTCATAAAATCAGAGTATAAAAGTAACAATAATAATAGCAATCTGTCTTACAAGTGCAAGTCCTTCATAAGCCAAATGAAAAAGATAAAAACCAGAAGGATACATCTGAAATGAGAAAAATCTGGGAATGGGTCTCCAAGCAACCTGAATCAACTCAACTCTGCTGGCCTATTGGAGGAAAAGGGGAAATAGAGGAGTGGATCAGACCATAAGCCTGGTGAGTGAAAGTAATTACTAGCATTTCTAAGAAAGATAATGATAATAGGCTAAGCTACATTTCTAGCTTGAAAGGAAAATACGAAAAAGATAAAATTCGGATAAAATACTGTTTCGGATTTTGTTTGAATGTTTGCTCTGATCGTTTGATTGTGATTGTTTGCACTTTTCTTTTACTGTTGTGATTTAGCTGAAACCCTAATCCTTTTTCAGTTGCTAATTTGATTAGGCTGAAATCCTAATTCTACCCATTGATTTGCCTTCATCTCTATTGTGCCATTGTGAGCTAGTCCAATCCTGTTGGTCCCACAACAAAGGATACCTCTTAGCGCTTGAAATGCAGTAGTAAAATTTTCCCCTTATTGATGCCACATGCTCGGGCATTGCCAGTACACACTAACTGTCGCTCCCTATTGTGACCTCTTATTTACCCTAATTAGCATAAGCATGCACAGCCTCACCCAGCTACAGTGGGACCATCACTCCTAGACCTAAAAGGGAATGCTGCACAACTTCACCTAGCTGTTGTGAGACCATCAGTTCTAGTCTTGATAGGGAATGCTGTCGGTACTGGTCCTAACAAACAAATTCTAGTTTGTGCCCCTAGCCTAAATCCCCAGATTTAAGTCCCTATCTATTGGCCACTTATTTACCCTAATCAGCATAAGTATATCCTAGCCTCACCAAACCATTGTGAGAACATTAGTTCCTGATTGAAAGGGAATGCTTCCGGTACGCGCCCTACTTCTATGTTTTCTTATTAACTTAGTTCAAGGTCTAAGTTTTAAAATAAGCCTCTTCTAATATCTTTGCTATATTTACTTATTAACTTCATCAAGATCTAAGTTTTAAAATAAGCCTCTTCTGTTATTTCTGCTATATTTTCTTATTAACAAGATCTTTGTTTTAAATTAAGCCTCTTCTGTTATTTCTGCTATATTTGCTTATTAACCAGATCTAAGTTTTAAAATAAGCTTCTCATGTTATTTCTGCTATTTTCTCTTTTTATTTATAACTACTTGTTATAACTATGCTCGCGAATATCTTAAATTTTCCTATCTCTCTCCCTCTCTATTTTTATTTTATTTTTTTCTTATTTTACAACCAATTTCGGTAAATTTAGTGTTATTCTGTTTTAATCCATATTACCGAATTCTTCTCCTTTTAATTTATTCATGTAGCAAGGGATTAAATCTCTATAAAAAGAAACTTTTACAGGCTAAATTCTAACTTAAAACAGATGTAAATGATTGTAAATATAGTCATCTTAGGTATCCGACTCAAAGCCTGCTTAAGAATCATTTGGGATCCCATACATGTGTAAGCGGGCATGCAACTGTTATTGTCCTAAATAGCCATTTTAGGCATTCGACTCAAAGCGTGCCTAGGGGCCGTTTGGGATCCCGTGCACGTGTGAGCAGCTTGAGATTATTGAGGGCAGAAAAATCAGAACATAGAGAGTAAGGGACGAAGCTGCCCCCTGTTCCAACCGTGGGCTTCTAGTTTTGGCTCACACGTTCATGTATTCATACTCTGATTTGCTACTCTAGCTCCAACATCACCCGTTCTAGGCAATAAAGCTTATCCTAGATCCAAATCTATCGTGCCCCCAAGTCATGTGGGCATTATTTCAGATTGTTCTGCTCTATTTCCAAATGCTCCTACATTGGGTTCTATTGTTGATTCTGGCATTGCCCTCAAGTATCGGTTGCTTTAGGCATGGGGGAAAGACTCCACCTTGTTCCAATCCAACTCTGATAGCTCCTATTTTTTTCCTTGGAGTTTGATTTCTATTCCCTATAGATCTAGCTATCCCATGTTGCTCTATCCTCTAGAAGAAGCTATCCATCATCTCTTATTGCCTAGGCAAGATCTCATCTTGCATCAACTTCATCACCCTTTTCATTTCTTTTCCAATCACATAGATGGGTAGATGAGAAATCGTGGACACCTCTTGCTGCCTTTAGGCTTCGGTTGACTTGCTACAGCACTAGATTTAATATTAGGCCTACTCATCTTCTCTAAATCTTAGATTCAAATTTCAGTTCTTCAAACTCGTTCAAGTTTCTCAGTGAAAGCACCAAAATGTTAACCCAAAAAATGGATGAACGCCATGGATCAAGTGTGAAAGCACAAGTGTAGATAATCAGCAGCACACATATCAAATAAACAAAAAATAAACAGCAGACGTAAGAAATGATACACATGATTTTTATAGTTGTTCGGCTGACTCTTGCGTCCACTTTAATCAATCTTTATTATGATTATAATAGTTGAATCTCTCGGGATATCAACTAGTTAGTCCTTAGATCTAAGTTACAATGAGTTAGAATAAGTCATAGATATAAGGGTCGACTAGAGAATCACAGTAACCCCCTTGATTACTATTGTGCGGAAGAAGAAAGTTAAAGAAGCGAAGGAATTCTAGTAGAGTAATGGCAGTTCTCTGCTTGGAAAAGATCCATCTCTAGTTGCAGGTAGGTGAGTATTGGGCCAAAAGTCCAGGTGTAAAAGAGTTCAGTTATTATGCCAAGTCATCACCAAAAATCTCAAATCAATCTTCGTCATTTCTATGGACCACTAGCTATCCACAGGGGATGGATCACTAGCTATCCATCAACTTAGCGTACTTTTCTACCGTAAGCCTTTACTTAGTGCTATAATGGAGCTTGGAAAGTTTGAGGGCGATCCGACCTAACTGATGGATCCCTAGTTATCCATAGGAGATGGATCGCTAGCTATCCATCCACTTAGAATATTTTTAAGTAATCTTTATTTAGTTGTCTTCCTATCTTCTATTTAAGTTCCTTGTCCAAATATCTAGGGTTTGGAGTTAGTTTGATCATCCGTCTTCATGAATCATCTGGTGTGGAAGAATTATCCACAACTCGCTCAAATCTTAACGAAATCGAATGAAACTTTGCAGGAACACTCTAGAGAGCGATAGGGACCAACCATATAAATTTGAGGTGGCAGGGCCCAATTTAGATGGGTCTCTAGAAATCCATCAAGTCATATCTAAATGACTTCATTTTTTGTGAGCGTTCTCCGGTGTTTTCTATATTTTCTCCCAAAATTTCAAGTCAATCCGACTTCTATGAGTTCTGTAGGTCCATTTTAAGTAAGACAATTTTGGCCAAATAGCTTGAATTAGATGAGTCTTCACTTCTTGAGCTAGATTGTTTGGCATACTATGAAACTTGGCAAGCATGTCTACAAATGGTAATGAATCATGATGCCAGAGGTTTGGAGGGTCCACAAGCAAGCCTTATGGATCGCCAGCAATCCATAGATGACGGATAGCTAGTGAACCACCACCTTAGCTTATTTTGGCATCTTTCCACTTAGCTCTTTCTCTTCTTCTTTTCCTGGTTCTTTTTGTTTATTCTTGAGTTATTCTGGTATAATCTGAATGTTCTAATTCTTCTCAATTTTTGATGGGTCAAAAAAGCAGTTAACACCATCCCCAAGAATACCAGATATCAGAGGCATACATAGCAGACATGGTCAAGCGGCTGATGGATGAGAGTAAAAACTAAAGATATTATGAGTGCATGGTGACGAAAGTAAGAAGCCTCAATGAGGACATGGTTTTTATGGTGCATTCACCCAGAGACTGAATTCGAGAAATGGATTAAAATAAAATAGCCTACAACCAGGAATGACTTCAATCATAAAGCTAGCCAGTACTTAAGATTGGAGGAAGCATATGAGCTAGAATGAAAGTCTACTGGTGTGCAACCGATGAACATTGGATAGAGTGATGTGGCGATGAATCAAAACGTGCACGATTGCGGTACCGCTCGACGAGTCATAGGAAAGATGGGAATCAAAAATGGGAAAGCAGAACTCTAATAGAAGAAATAACAATGGCAGCAAAAAAGATTTAAACAGTTTAGACAGGAAGATTATACCCCCTAAATGACACTCCAAAGAATATTTATCTCACAACACAGGAAACCGATGAATACAAGAAATGCCATAGAAGTGAGGCAACTGAGCATCAAAAGCACTCAGGTAAATTATGCCATTTCCTCGAGACATAGCCACAATACAAACGAACGTCGCCGCTGAAAGAATCTCATTGAAGAGTTTATCTGAGAAAATAAGCTTCAAGAATACGTGAAAAAGCCATAAAACACAATCAACCTATGGCCCCTCAGCCTTATAGTGAACAAAGATATCAAGCTGGAACTAGTGACGAAGGGTCGAAATGAACCGTCCAAAGTCTCATTATTGGAATGATATTTGGTAGTCCACACCCCACGTAGAGGAGTTGGGGAATGCAATGATATGCGAGTTCGTTGAAACATTCTCTGAAAGACTCATGCCTTACAATAGATGATGAAACTCCATTCAAGCTGCAAAAGGTTTTGAGTGACGAAATAGTATTCCGCAATCGGAACACCGAAGGGATCAATGCTCCAACTCTCGATCCAATGGTAGTGATAATAGGAATCATACCACCGTAGTCCGATGAGTGTTGGTCGATAATGGCAGTTCTGTTAATATACTTTTCAAACGTACTTTTGATCAGATGAAAATCAACATGAAAATCGTGTCTGCATGCTAAACAAAGATCCAAGGGTTCATTGGCGAGCCCAAGCAACCTGTAGGAACAATTGACCTTCCAGTGGAGCTCGGAGAAGGCAATCGAAGAGTCACTCTCATTTGGACTTTTGTAATTGTGGATGAAATTTCATCATATAACGCCGTTTTGGGGCAGCCTGCTCTAGCAGACTTCAAAATAGCTCTAGCCCAATGGTGTCAGACTATGAAGTTCCCTACTACAGATGGAATCGGAGTGGTGAAAGGAGATCGTGCACTGCTAGAGAATGTTACATTATAGAATTATCCGAATCCAGAATGTTACATTGTAGAATTTGGCTTGGGGACCAAAACTGATTCGATAAGGCTTTGGACCCTAGAAAGAAGAGCATAGGGGAGGAATGGGCGGCTACAATACCCCAGATTATATATAACATTATTTAGGAGATTTGCTGAGACAAAGAAAATAAAATAATGTATTTATTAAGGATTGAGATTTGATTTTAATTAAGGTAGTCATGCCTTTTTAACTACTGAATTAAAGAAGGTTTAAATTGAATTAGAGGGAGGGTATTATGGGAAAAAGACCACTCCTATATTTCCTTCCTTAGGCCGTGTATTATGTACACATTCATTTTGTTTTAAAATTTTCAAAATCAAGGCTGCCCACCATTAACAAGGAAAAGAGAAGAAGAAACTAAAGAAAAGCTAAAGGAAAAGAAAATTCAAATCAAACCCATTCATATCTCAAGCTCCTTAGTCTCTAAAGCAAAGGTGAATAATGTTTACATCTCCAAATTTTCATGGTTTCAGTTTTAAGATTAAATCCGAACAATTTTGCAAAGATCTGCCATGTTTTTGAACGATAAAATAACTATATATACATGTTGATGTTTTATTAATGTTCATATAGATTTTATGACATGTTTTGAGATGAAAACCCTATTAAATGACATCCATTAGCCTTTCGAATTTTTATGATCATCTAAAAAGATACTTTAAAGATGGTTTCAATTTTTAGATTTTTCTGAATTTTTATGGAATTATTATGAATTTTCTAAGGAAGAAAATGATAATTTGGATTACAAAATTATTTACAAGAAAAATATTATTATTTGGTCCGAAAATTTATATGTTGTCAACCATATACTAAATGATTTTATGGAATAGTTATATAAAATTATTTAAGGTATGGGACTTAAATGTTTTATATAATTATAAAGGAGAAATTAGCTATTTCAAATTTTTTTAAATTTCCAAATAAGGAAAGTTGGGAGCATTTTTGAATATAAAAATCTGGCAACCAATCTGACTTAGAAAAAAAGGAAGGTTAGGTACAAAAGGACAATTTTAAAGTACAAATAAATAGGCTTTTTACTATTCAACTCTTTTGGCAATAAGGTTCTGCCTCTATCCCAAAACCTTCCAATAAGGTCGAAAGGTATCAAACATTTAGACTAGGTCAGTAACCAATGCATATGGTATCAAACAACTGGTACGTAGTGAATTGGAAGGGGTTGAAAGGTTTAAAGACGAAAGGTAAGAGCTTCAAAAGAGATGAAGATTTTTTTGATTTTAAGGAAAATATGCCTGCTGGCTTTCGATAAAGAGCTTTCGATAATGTCAAATGGTTTAAAAGAAAAGGTTTCAATTGGGTTGCCTTCTTATTTTAATTGAAACCTTTCGACAAGGTCGAAAGTATAGTTGTTGCTTTCTAACTTTTGAATCAGTTGCTTTCAAAGGGAATCCTTTGTTTTCTAAAATTTGCCTCCTTTCCATTTCTTTCGAAGGGTTGGTTCCAACACTAACACTTCATTGTTTTCAAATGGTTTCGAAAGGTTTTCTTAAAGGTTTCGAAGTAGTTGCTTTCGACTCCATTGTTTTTTGATCCTTTTGCTCTAAATGAAGGCATAATCCAAATGTTTTAAATCAAAATGTTTTAAAGGTTTCGAAGTAGTCAACTTTGAATGAAGGTGTCCACTTATTTTAAATTGAACCCAATATCTTCGAAAGGTTTTAATTTTTAATGCTTTTGAAAGGTTTTATCAATGATTTAATAGGGGTGATTTCCCAAGCTTACGACAAGGACGAAAGGTAAGAGCTTTCGACAAATTCGAAAGCAGACCTTTTGAAGAGGTCGAAAAGAAACCTTCTGACAAGGTTGAAGGTTAGACCTTTCGACAAGGTCAAAAGATATGGTTTTGCAATGATTTCAGAAGGCTAAGGTTTAAACGAATTTAAAGGCGGATCTCATACGTCTTAAAGATTGTAGAAGAAAGGCTTTTTATTGGTTGTGAAGGAGTTACCGTTAATGATTTCGAAGGGTTTTATTATTGGTTTTGAAGGAGTTACCTTCAATGATTTCGAAGGGTGTAATGGTTTCATAGGGGTTACCTTCAATGATTTTGAAAGGTTGTTCAAAGGCTTTAAACAAAGGTTTCTAATATAAGGACTAGGCAGATGGCCTTAGTGTTTTAAGTTATAAAGGACTTTAACTTATTTTTAAAAGGATAGGTAATCCTTACTGAACATCATCAACATTATTTTGAGTAAAGTATGTATAAAATGGAAAAAGTAGCTTAGAGGAAAGCTAAAGATATGTTTTCCTTGTATATATAAGATTTGATGGACTAAATCATTTTGAAAAGGTTTTAAGGAAAATTTGAAGGGTAGTTAACCAAAAGAAAATTCAGGCAATTGGATCATTTAAATTCAAATAGTCAGTCCATTTTGAGGGCAGTCAACCTAGCGGACGGTTAGTCCAGATAAGTGTAGTTAGCCTAGATATGAACAGTTAGTTCATTTGTTAGCATAACAGACCTTGCTACTTCTTAAGGATAGTTAGTCCACCCTTTTTACCTGTTTTATGGACAGATAGTCCAATATTTAGCATAAAGGATATTGCTATTTTGGCATAATCAGTTTTAGGACAGTAGTCCGATAAAGAGCAGTTAGCTCAAATTTCGGACAAATAGTCCATTTATTTCCTGTTTTAGCATAATGGATATTGCTACATTATTATCATAATCAGTTGATTAACCAGTTTGGTTGCAAGAAAGTATTTGCAAAATATATGTTTTAAAAAGAGATATTAGTAAGGGAAAACTCGTTCCACTAAGCGGCATGGTCTCACTATATATCAGTAAACAGAGATGTAATAGAAATTATTCATACCAGCCTTTATGTCTGACTCGAAGTTTTTGTTTCCCCTTAAACTCTAGGTACTCAAAATTGATTCTAGTAGGCTGAGGGTTTATGTTTTCAGTTTTTAATAGATTTTGGCGAATAAAGCATCCGAATACGAGCATGTGGCTTACAGATAGCTAAATTAGGGATTCTTTTTAAATTATTTCAGATGTGTATTAAGATAGTTATGTTTATTTTGCTTTGATCATCAAGTAGGCATCATCATATGTCGCTCTTGGCTATTGTTGTAAATTATATTTGATCATTGCCTGGGATTACGTTTAGGGATTTTTGTAACATGGATATTATATTATTTGAAATGTAATCACTGAAACTATTTTTTTTAGAAATTTATGATTTTTTTCATATCCAAGTGCTTTTGATATTATGAATACCATTAACATTACTGTATTTCATCACCATAAGTTAATACCGTGGATGACTGCAACATCCATAACACTTGGGTTTTGACCTCTAGATACAGAATGTTACAACTTGGCATCAGAGCATAAGTTTATGAAAAATTTAAGTAAGCTTTGTTTTGAAAATAAAAATCCAAGGGAATTAGAGAAAGTTTGGGGTTAGGTTAATGCTATAGTAAAGTACTTGTTTTTTCCATATATAAGTATTCGCTTTATCACCATTTATCTATCTTTGATTAGGATATTTTCTGTATCTCATGAGATTTGAATACATATATTGATGGTAGAAGAAGTAGAGTTAACCAAGGAAGGTGAGGCACTGAAAGGAATGCTGGACCTAATGCAGGGAGAAACCAAGGTCAGGCGGAGAATGTTGGTGCATAAGTCTCGTAGGTCGAAAAGGAAGCCATGTATCAGTTCTTCAAGAATATGATGCAAGTCGGAGTTACAGCCGGAGTGTTAAGACGAAATGCTATAAGAGCAGAGGTTCCGGAAGTTCTAGTAGTTAATCATTTCGCTAAGATGAGTGGTGAGTATGTAAAGCTAGAAGGGAAGCTGTTTGTGGGAACAGAGGATACCATTGAATTTAAGAACTGGTTATTGCACTGCGAAATGATTTTTGCAGATCTAGGGCTCAATGAGGAGCAGAAGAGAAGTTCGGTGTCTAGGCAGCTTAAGGGAACCGCATTGTTTTGGTGCAATAGTGTAATAGCAACGGTTGATGAGGAGATGGTTGATGAGGAGACAATGACTTGGGAGAATTTTAAGAGGAGATTCCAAGAGAGGTTTATGTCTGTAATAGCATAGTCAGGTTTGATTAGGCAGTTTGTTGAGCTGGTACAGGGGAAGATGTCTGTTGCTTAGTATACTAGGAAGTTTAAAGAGTTGGTATGGTATGGGTATGCTTCAGTGGATACACCGCTGAAGCAAAATGAGAAGTTTATCAGAGGATTGAAGCTGGATTTAACTAGTGTTACTTTATCCCACCTTAGAGATGCTTCTGACATTGTTGTAGAGATGGGTTTGAGGCAGGAGAATGTCCTTGAGTATTTAGAGAAGAGCAAGGAAAAATGGGTCTAGGTTGGGTAAGGTTAGAAGAGAAATTTTTTCCCAAGAAAGGTGCTCAGCGAGGTGGAGCAGCCAAGAAAGCGAAATCTGAGGTTATCTGCTATAAATGCAACAAGAAATGGCACTTTGCTGATGAGTGTCACTTAGGGAAAGCAAAGGTGTTGGCTAAGGGGAAGAATGTCAGGTGCTTCAACTATGACTGGATAGGCTACGATAAGAATTAGTGCAAGGAGCCCAACATAGACCCCACGTACATACTAGTAAAGTAAAAAGGGCACAACATAGGTCTCGAACGATCCAAGGCGCTAAGAGAAGATGTGGACTAATTAATAGCCAATGATTTTATCTGTGATGAAACTATCCAGAATGGGTATCTAAAATGGTCTTAGTCAAAAAGTCTAAGGGGAAGTGTCGAACCTATATCGACTACTCAAATTTAAACAAGGCTTGCCCAAAAGACAGCTTCCCTCTCCCTAGAATAGACCAACTTGTGGACGAAACGACAGGATACGAGTTGCTATCAATCATGGAGGCATACTCCGGGTACAACCAATTCCTAATGCACGAACTCGATTAAGAAAATATCAGCTTCATCACTGACCTGAGCACTGCTACAGAGTAATGCCATTTGGTTTGAAGAATGTAGGGGAAAGTTATCAAAGGTTGGTAAATACCATGTTCAAGCGACAGATTGGGAAAACGATGGAGGTTTATGTAGACGACATGTTAGTCAAATTGTGAGCAGCGGATAAGAATCCGGATAACCTTGCTGAAATGTTTGAAATACTCCGAAAGTTTGGGATGAAACTCAATCCACTCAAGTGTCACTTCGGAGTGGCCTCCGGGAAATTCCTACGATTCATCATAAGTGCCAGGGGCATCGAAGCAAATCCAAACCAAATCATGGCACAACGAGAATTCCAAGCTCCGAAGAATAAGAAGGAACTACAAAGTTTAAATGGAAAAGTTGCAGCGCTACGTCGATTTATCTCAAAAGCCACCGACAAGTGTATACAATTCTTCGATGCGCTGAAGAAAGGAAAGAAGAACTTCGAATGGAGTGAACCTTGTCAAATAGCATTCGAAGAACTACTACAGAACATAGATGCTCGGTTAGTCCTATCAAAACCCGTGGATGGAGAAGACTTGATCATTTACTTAGCAATCTCACCCCATGCATTAAGCATCGCTCTAGTGCGTCAAGAAGTAAAAATCCCGCGACCCATGTATTACATTAGCAGCGGTTCATTGGAGCAGTGAAAAACTACCCAAAACTGGAAAAGCTAGCGTATTACCTCTTGATCACATCTAGGAAGTTATGACGGTACTTTTGGCTCATGTCATTGAAGTGTTGACTGACCAACTCCTAAAGCAAGATTTATACTAAACAGAAACATCCGGAGGACTACTCAAGTGGAATATAGAGTTGAGTCAATATGATATTACATACCACCTAAGGGAAGCCATCAATGGGAAAGCATTAGCCCACTTCATCTCTAAATTTACCATATAGGATGACAAGGAAGAAGTTTAGCTGGAAGTGGACACGCAATGGAAGCTCTTCGTCAACATTATATGCCATTAGCTATGCATTTTGCTTAATATGAAGCGCTGATTGTTGGACTGAAAGTTGTGAAAGAACTCAAGATAAAATCTATTCACATATACAGCAACTCCCAACTAGTCATTTGTCAAGTAAAAAGGGAGTACCAGGCATGTGGGGAGAATCATACCCCGTACATGTCCAAAGTGCAAGAACTACTAAGCGACATCGAACACTACACTATAACTCACATTCCATGGGAGTGAAACACCAAGGCAGATTATATGGCTAAACTGCTACTTTCGAAGAAGCTCAGTCATTGGGACTAATCCAGTTGAATCTCTAACCAACCCAACCAGAGACATAATGGACGTCTACTTGATCCTCAAAGTCACCGTCGAACAAGATACATGGATGACACTAATAAAAGGGTATTTACTTATAGGGACTCCTCCAACTGACCGGAATAACCGAAAAAAGCTTCTCCAAAAGGCACTGCAATTCATGGTACAAGATGGAGTACTCTACCGAAGGGGATTCTTGACCCCCTTCTAAGGTGCTTGTCCGAAGACAAAGCTCGATGAATCCTAAAAGAAGTGCACGAAGGCAAATGTGGAGACCACTACGGGGCAAACCTTGGCGAAGGTAGTCCTCCGATACGGATGCTTCTAACCAACAGTAAATAGCGATGCTGCAGATTACGCTAGGAGATGTGATCGCTGTCAAAGATTCAACAAAATTAAAAGAGCTCCTTTAATAAAGCCAACGCAAATGGTCAACCCGTGGCCATTAGAAATATGGGGAATAGAATTGATTGGCATCCTACTGATAGCAAAAGGAGGAGCCAAATATGCTATAGTTACTGTAGATTATTTCATAAAGTGGACCAAAGCGGAATGATGGCCACCATAACCACAAATAAAGTAATTAACTTTGTTACTAAAAGCATTATTTGTAGTTTGATGTGCCATAGAAAATTATCACTGATATGGAACCTAATTCGAAAGCGCTGAGTTCAAAGACTTCTACAAATGCTTCCAGGTTGAGAAAAGCTTTTCAACAGTAGCTCATCTGCAAGAAAACGAGCAAGTGGAAGTAATAAACAAGATCACCAAATCCACCATCAAAAAGCGGCTAACCAAAGCTAAGGGAAACTGGGTCTATGAACTTCCACTCACATTATGGGCTTACCAAACCACCCATAAAGTGGTAACCAGCCACACACCATACGCGCTAGCATGTGGCTTGGAGGCAATGAGCCTTATTGAATTGGAAGTCCTCTCGCACCGAAGGCAATACTTCAATCAAAAGTAAAACGAATAGCTATGACTCGTATCGCTAGATATGATCGACGAAAGAAGGGAAGAAGCTGAGTTGAGAACAGCCGCCTACCAAAAAAGGATCGCACGGTACTTCAACTCCAATGTTCGCAAACATACTTTTAAAGTGGGAGATCTTGTGCTCAAGCGATTCTACCCCATTCTGGAGGCCTTTGGACCAAACTGGAAAGGATCGTACGTCATCAATCAAAAGCTATGAGATGAAACTTTCAAGCTAACAAGCATCGATGGAATTCAAATTCCTAGGGCTTGGAATAGCGAATCACTCCGCCTTTACTTCATTTGAAAACTACTTTATGTTCTATCTATTTTTTAACAAATAAACCATCCTGGAATTCCGGGGGCATTGTAAAGAGGCAAAAAATCTGCCCTGCTTTCCGTAATAAAATTTGATTTGGTCTTCCGAATCGACAAAATTGTATTCATAACAAATACACGTCGGGTCGATGGAAGTAAATCAACTCAAAACATTAGATCGGTGGAACCCGATCCTTACCTTCTAAAAATCGGTGTTGCTCCGGCAACATCAGGAAGGCCCAAAACATACAATCCTTGCGTTGCCGATGAGAGGCAATGCTGAGGAGCACCAAAAGACTAGCATCCCATAAGCCATGACAAAGCATACGCTCGTCACGTTGCCTGAAGAGAGGCAATGCCGAGGAGCACCAAAAGCCGCGCATCACATAACCCGCACCAAAACATATGCTCCTCGCGTTGCCGGAAGATAGCAACACCGAGGAGCACCAAAACCTTGCATCCCATAAACCGCGCCAAAACATAAGCTCCTCGCGTTGCCTATAGATAGGCAACGTCGAGGAGCACCAAAAGCTGCGCATTCCATAAGCCGCGCCAAAACATACGCTCCTCGCGTTGCTCGAAGTTAGGAAACATCAAGGAGTACCAAAAGTCACACATTTCGTAAGTCACACACTAGTTTTAAAAAAAAATCAAGTTCCCCACGTTGCCCAAAGATAGGCACACCGAGGAACATCACCGAAAAATCACGTTCCTAAAGCATAAACCCCTTACATTCCCCGAAGATAGGAAATGCCGAGGAGCATCAAAACTGAATCAACAGGCCGTATCGATCTCAAACACTGCGCATCTCATAACCAGTGCATGAACCACTTCTATGATTGGGAATAATGGGCATAACTCTAACAAAATTAGAGTGCTATGAACCAATAGAAAAGCTTTAATTGACGACGCTTAATGATTAAAGCCGCCCTCAGTCAACCCATGCAGTGTGTTCCTTAAAAATCTGCAAATATTGCATACCAACCGGAATATCACAGGAAACATGGATTGCATGCCAAAGTTGCAAAATTTCTAGAAAAAGGAAAATCAAGCTTTGCCTTAGCCAAATTTCAAGTTTAATATGAAAGTTATCTAAACTATAATTTACCGATCGTTTGAAGCAACAGCTCTATGAACTAGGGGGCATACACTCGTACTTAAATAAAAACAACTGAAAACAATAACTTCACAAGTTCTGTTACTTATAATAGAGAAGTATTGCTCCAAATAAAAAAAAATCGATAATTAAAAAACTGGATAAGTGTAAACAAAACAAGCACAAGTACACAAAAGACATACGAAAAGACAGATAAAAGTGCAGTCAAAATATCAATGTACATTACTTATGATCTTCTTCGTACATGGTCAAAATTGAGGGATGTGCCTGCACAACACCGGCCAACAAAAAGGAAATACAGACCCCATAGCAAAAACACTAAGTGCAAACTGTGCACTTGAACAAAATGACTCAGAAAGAACCAAAATCAAATCGGTCTTCACACATGCTCTTCAATGCTTCCTTCCACCGCTCTCCTTTCCACCCTTTGTTGGCCGCTTCTACTTCTTTTCAGGAGTGGTGTCACTGCCGGAAATATCAACAAACTCCTTAGTGGCAATGTCCTTCTCTATTCCATAGCTTTCTCGGAAGATTCTTCCTTTGCTTTGCACTTCCATGATTTATAGGAGCTCTTCAAGGCTTTGTTCGCTTCGACATTTTCCTTCTTGATAGTGACCAGTTCGTGCTAAGCTTTACGAAGCTGTTCCGTCTGAACTTCCTACTCCTTAATTTCTTCCGCTATTATGTCGCTTCCAAAGACACAGATGGGTCATGCAGACCATGAAGAACGGTTATCCTTTTGGACTCCAGCCACAGTTGCGAGCCAGACACGGACATGGAAAAAGTAACATGAACAGAGATAAGCACGGAGGCTGTAGAAATAGCAGCGGGTTCGGGCGCTGAGGAAGCTGGCACATCAAGAAAAAAGATAGACAAACCTATAACATCAAAAATGGAAGCATTAAATTCTCGTGTTCTTGCGGCGTAAGTTGGAAGCTCCTGAACTCAGAAGGAGCAAGAACATTACCTACACCAGAGGAATGGTCGAGAATGTCAACTTCATACTCAACACCTTCGTCGTCTTTCGATGGCCCCATTACTTGAGGAAGTGTCTCAAGCTTTGAACTTGCTGGCAGGTTATGGGGCTACCCTGATGGCTCGCCAGTTCTGGATATAAAAGGCTTAGTGAGGGCTTTGGTGGCAGCTGTTAAGGCAGCGTTAGTGGCTTCTTTCTCTCTTTTGACTCGTAAAATTTACCGGCCCTCGAGCAAAGCTTTCTTTGATTCCTCATTAAGGTAAGTATCTTCCAACTCTCGCTCAGTGTAGACGTCACCACTATCAACAAAACGTGACAAGATTTCATCCCAGACCATAGCGAGGGTGCGTGGGAATTTTAGACCTAAGTAGTTGAGACTCCCTTAGTGCAACAATGAGTTAACATAGAAATTAAGATGGTCGCATCTAGTTTTTTCTTCTTTCATTCAAAAGAATTTTGAAGCTCTAAGTAATCCTCATTAATGGCGGCCTTCTCAACTTCAATAGTAGACTTGTCTGCGCTGAGCTGCCTGACCTGAGCCTGTAACTTGGCAATTATCTCATCTTGGTCGGAAATAGTCTTGTTATGCCCCTCAACGATGAGGTCTTGATCAGCAATGGTTTTCCCTTAAGCCACAATGGTCGAGGTGCAGGTGGCCACCTCCTCTTTTAGCATGGACTCCTCCACGTGAGCCTTCTTAATTTTGTCTTTATAGATGATCTCGATTCGCGCTTGTGCCTCTTTCACTTCCTTTAGCAAGCTGGCACTCTTTTTACTCTTGCGAAGTGTCGCTTCCTTCTCTCCCTCCAACTGTTTAATTTTGGCATCACGATCTGCTAATGCCCTCTCAAAATCATCCTTCTCGGACTCAAAAGAGAGGATCTTATGATAATTATTACGATTTGTACCTGCCAATTGTTTACACAATCTCTCCCATCCTCCAACCTGATCCAAGTCACTAGGAATAGCCTACAGGCATGGTATGTACGAATCTTTGCGAACCGGGAGTAGATCGCGATCAAACTTAACTCCCCTCGAGAACAAAATAAAGAGCACTGCCTCAAGCTTACGGGGGCTAGAAGGAAGAATATAGGCAGGTCTCCGTTGAGGACGTTAAGCACCATGGGAAGTAACAATGGAAGATGGCGGGACGTAAGTTGAAGGCAGGGCAGGAGCAGAAGTGGCAGGGATTTCTTGAACTATTGAGGAGCGCATCGTCGCGGAAACATGTTGTTCCAAAGAATGCGAGCAGTGGATGAATTTTAATCTCTTGGATGGCTCCTCCTTTTCATTAAAAGATCTCCTTTTCTCATACCAGCATTTGTATGATCAGTTTCGATCTCTTTCATCATGGTAACGGGCTTCGGCCGTGAGTTGCTTCCTTCATCTGTACTCCTCCTTCATTTCACAAGGCTAATATTGACTAGAAGGATGGTTGAAGCAACGCTGTTAGCCAGTGAATTTTTCAAAATCATCATAGAGGCCATATCCTCTCGTCATACCTAACACAAAGCATAAATCAAAGATTTTAGAAATAGAAAATAGGAAGGGGAAAAAGTGAGAAAGTGCCTGTAATCCTATTGGTATGTGTAGTGTATTTTGGGGAAAGGTCTAAAGCATCATCACAAACCGGATCAGGCGGTCGTCATGGGAAAAACGACTAACTTTGGGTGCATTATTGCCCAAATGAGGAGGCCCCACCTCCTTAAATTTAAAACCTTCCTCCATAAGCGCATCAAAATAGACGTAGACGTCACTCAAATCTTCAAACTCTGCAGAAACATCTTTATCTGACGCATCCTGATGCTCTCTATTCTCTGGGGCCTTGTTATTATCACTTGCATCTGGAGGAGGGGAGCTCAGAAGGATGAGACTCATCCTCGAAGTCTCATCGGGCAATTCTAATTCACCGTCATTGGATTCTGCATAGAAGTCATCAATCAAAAGTGGACTCATCGCTACTACCCACTAATTTCAGTCGTAGTAGCGTCTCTTCCTTCATGGGCATCTTTGACTAATCCTCTGAACACGTCATCTCTCTTATGAGAAGAATCTTCTTTGAAACCGCGAGAAGAAGTAGTAGATCATGTGCGAACCCTGGACTGAGTAAGAGAAGGAATTTCAACTTAAACAGCGGATCCCCCCAAATGCAATAATCAGTATCGGAGCAAGTTCTCATCGGTCGGCAAGACTTTGACGGACCTTTCTTTAGCAGCAATAGCATTTAGGGTCCAAACAAATTCATTAAGTGACACATCCCTATTAGTCCTTGGGATAACCGCAAGAAGTATAAAGCTTTTTGTAAACTCTGTAACAACGTGTCAGAACTCGATAAGTTTGAAAAGGAACTTAACTCCTGTCATCTAAAGATGATTTAATCCCTCGGGGAATCTAACGAAGAAATACTGCATCTTGAACTGGGGACAAGTAGCTCTACAGATGCAAATTGATTTTCTGGTTCCTCTAAGCTAAAGGATGGACATTCTTCTCACTACAGGGCCAGCATGCGTGCAACAAACAAGATAAGTCCAAATTCTCTAGAAGAATCGGGTCCAATTAGCGATGTGTCATGTAGTATCAACTTTGGAACTTGGCACAAGCTAATTCTGGCCTACTGGACGAAGATAGCAAAATGCATCAAGCACTAGGCCAAGGCCCGAATGTCGTTACCGGAGAAACTCAAGACTCGATTTACTATCTTCCTCCATTAGACCCCAATCAACTCAAACTTCTCATGATCAGCATCGCAAATACAAACTCGCCGTCAAAGAAACACTACGATTAGCAAACCCACCTTAGATTGAACTCTAAAACACAGGAATGATCGAAGACATGGAATCGACGAGCTATGGATGGATCGACGGCGAGCTAAGCGATGGCTCAAGGCAATGACAAGCTAGGGTTTTGGTGAGGAATGATCCGAGAATCATTGGGAAAAATCATGGCAAATCGCTAGACGGAATCATGGTAGGCGATGAGGCTAGATCGATGAAAAAGGATGGATCGAGTCGCTAAGAAGGATTGAATCACCTATGATTGGATTGCATGAAGACAAAGTACTCAGATCATGTGAAGCAAATGAATTGGCTCAGCTCGAATAAGTGAACAGGTCTGCTTGAGTAGGCTTATATGGGCTAAATGAAAACTAAAAAAGGCGAAAATTTCCTATCGCTAGCGATCCATCAGCTATGGATCGCCACCGATCCATCGACTATGGATCGCTAGCGATCTGTAGAATCACCCACTGTCGACTCTAAATTTGCACTGTGACATCCTCCTACCGTTTCAAGAAATTCCAAGAGACTATGAAGCTGTGCAGTTAATGCGCTCGGCAGATTCAAAGCGGTGGAGGTGCAAAAAGTCAAAGCGGGGATACAACGAGGATATAGCGGGATATAGCGGATGGCTCTAAAATAGAATGTAAAACTCGTACTTAATGTTTTTACAAATGTACAAATGGTAATTAAATGAAAAATTATCATTCAATTGAATTATAATGAATACATAAATAGTTTTAAATAAAAACATGTGCGAATATACTTTAGATAAACGTAAAACTGTTATATATAACATAATTAAATTTAGTAGAATATTAGAGTATTTTCATTTTTGAAAATATATTAAAAATTAAATCAAATAAATTAGTTTCATAATTTTTATAATGTATAAATGTAATTTTCAATTCATTTTATTAAAGAAGATATAGCGGAAATAGCGGAATATAGCGGAAATAACGGGATATAGCGAAAATAGCAGGGATTAAAGCGGAAATGCTATATTTTGGGGCTACATGGAAAAATCATAGCGGTAGAAATCCGCTATGAGATATAGCGGGGTAATAGCGGGGCATTAACTACACAGCTGTGAAGAGAAGTTTGATTTGTCATGACAAGTGGTAGCAAAAGAGACAATAACTAAGCGATCAGCAGTATGACCTACTACTACCCACATAACTCTAATACGATAACTTGGAATTTGACGAGCATATGTTAAAAGTGATAACTTCTAGAGCATGCTTTGCTCCAACAAAGACTTACTTTGGGGGCAAATGTTATCGGGGTTTTTAACCCAGCATGATCCAATAGAAGATGGAATAAGATGATAAAACTAGATTGGCTCGAAACTCACATTGCTAAAGCATCGATTGAATTTGATTAAACCAAGGGACCAGAGTCTGTTCAGTCCAATCAGCAACTAAATACAACCAGCTAGTAGATCGTCATTGAAACAGAGCAACGTGCAACGAGACTACACAATCAACATTGATTCAAGGCCATAAAAGCATTCCAAACTTCAAGCTCCAAAAATGATCCAAGTGCTTGGATCGCTGGCGATCCATACTCTATGGATTGCTTATGATCCATGCAATGTAATGGTCCATGGAGGGAAACAGGGGCTAAGCAGCATAGAAAACAGAATACAAAAGTACACTATGTTTTGGATCGCCAATGATCCATATGGAGCCACGTTACTTGCGATCTAGCATAGTGAGGTGATGTAGAGAAAGCAACTAAGGCATTAGCTCGCAAGCAAGCAAGATAAATCTATGGATCACTAGCGATCATAGACCATGGATCGCTAGAAATCCATGGTTTTGGCTTGGATCATGAGCTAAACTCCTCTAGGTCATCATGTGTCCTTCTTTGAGCAATTGACAAAATGGCCTGGCCCAGAAGCATACCGATCTCTATAAATATCATCATGCCTGCAACGTAAAGAGGATCTTCTCCGCACCGATTGCTGAAGTGCTGCTAGAAAATTTCTTCATTCTCTACCACCCTTAAAACAATATCCAAAGGAATTACCTTTGATTCTCTGGTGGATTACAACTCTGCGTATTCAATCTAGCTAAGGATAATCAAACTCTACTTATAATAGCAATCAGTCATAATAAAACTATAAAGTAGACGTAGAATAACAGCCGAACCACTATAAAAATTCCTTGTCTTCTTTCTTTTACCGTCTTTTTCTATACATATTATCTGTGTTATTGCTCTGTCGGGATAGGGCTGGTTCTTTCAAAATCCAACCAAGGTGTCGATCCATTTTTTGGGTTAACCCTTGTAAAAAAGTTTTTCCTCACTATCATAGCTTTTCAAAAAGCACAAATTTATTGAAATCGGATCAATGGTTCAAAAGTTATGATTAAAACAAGTGCTAGTTCGAAATTCAATACCGCTGTCGATCAATCTCAGGGCAGCGGTAAAGATGTGCAACTTAGACCGGTTAAACCGCGGAATGTTACAAAAGATGAAACTATAATGTAGTAATTAACCTCATTGACCACAGTAATAACTCATAATGAATGATTCCAAAATCTAGTAATAATCATAAGAAAGTAAATAGCAACTCATGCCATATTTCAATAAATCATGAGATACACAAATATAACCTTTCATAGGTGAGTACACAAATATAAACTTTCATAGGCAAAACTAAATTGTGATGAAATTCCAACTAAATCTCAAATCACAATGTTTAAATCAATAAACACATAATTACAAACATATGAATTAACGTACAAATAAGCCATAATAAAATATGCCTGAAACCTATAGTCATATGGCATATTAATCAAAATCACCATTTCATAAATCCATATCAAGTCTTAAATTGACTATCATCAAAAATATGGTGATAAAAATTTTAAATCTCCAAATTCACAAAAGAAATGGATCTTAAATGAAATGATAAGGTCGCTAACACCTCCCTAAGCAGTTTCGCCCATGACAAGTGTAACGACCCGGAATTCTGGTCGTTAGATTTTGAACATTTAATTCATTTTAAATGTTGAATACAGATTATAAATTGATTTTTGAAATAAGAAGATTTTGGTCGAGTTAATAAAGTTAGTTATAATTTCAAATATGGTAATTCAATTTGATTTAGATAATAATAATATAATATTTGAAATCGGATAATTTGTGAATCTAGGTGCATATAGATATGGAAATGGTTTCTAAAATTATTTAAAGTCTACTTGAATTTGAATTTTAATATTGGACCTTTGGATGGAATCCCAAGTCGATAAGTTAAATTTGCAATTTTTATATTGATTTAATAATAGGATTTAATATATAGTGATAATGCAGATAATCGGATTTTGATTTAAATTGAATCAGAATGATTTCTAATATGAATATAAATTCTATATGATTTATAAGTAGGTTAGTAATGTTTTAAAATTGAAATTTTAAAAGATTTCGACAATTTCGAAAATCGTTTGATTTAATCGACAAAGTTAAAATAGCCTTCCGGGGAACAGTCTCGGAATTCGTAAACCAGTTCCATTGGATCCATAATAGTGTATTATTGTAGGATTTCAATTTTCGTAGCGTTTGGAGTCATTGTTCGTATGGATGAGAAACGCATTGAAATTAAAATTGAAAATTTAATATTTTAAATCGATTCAAAAAGCCATCTTCCACATATGATTGATTGGACTTCGAACACGTTCCATTGTGTTCGAAAAGTGGGTAAAACCTTATAAACGCCAAGCGGCATGTGTTGTTTGGAGTTCGTTTGTAAATGTTCGTTAAAATTGAATTTAATATTAAAATAATATTAATGAACGTGTATATAAATACGTTTTTTAGGCCGAAACCCTCGTTCATTTTCTCAACTGCCACGAAACGTTTTAATGGTAGCTGATTCTTCCAACTAGAAGATTGTAGAGGGCTTCGAGATCTACGCATCCAACGGTCAAGATCGATGGAAGCGGGGTAGATTTACTAGAATCTTGGCTCGAAGGTCGTGCGTTCTTTCATGAAATTCAAGATGGTTCCAGTGCCGAGCTTGGTGTCACTCTGGCCATGGACATGCGCTGCATTTGTCTTCGATTTGGTAGGTCCTGATCTTGTTCAAGTGGACGTTGGGAAGGCATTCGATCGGCCATAGCGATCGACTTTGGTGGGTTTCTATGCAAACGTACGCAGATGGAAGAAGGAGCTCGTGTGCGACCTAGATTTACAGTTCGAATCCAGCGGCCCGATTTCTTTCCTTTTGAAGCAACGGTAGATTTGGTAAAATAAATAATAAAATAGAAATTGTTTATAAAAGTATATACAAACCTTATAAATCCATAACTTTTGCATGAATGGTCAGATTCCGACGAAACAGGAAGCACCGGAATCGCAACGATGCAATCTACGCATTGCAGTGCAAATCTGGAGGCCATTGGAGCTCGGGAAGATTTTAGATTAAATCAAAGGCGATCGATTTAATTTAAAACTGAAACGCTCGTCGAACTCAAGGTGACTCACATCTGGATAATCAGTTAAAATTAAATAGTTAGAATTTAAATTATTGATTGATTGATTGAATGTGAATATTATTATCAGTTTGGATACGATATTATATATAGTAGTGTATATATTGGAATGATTGACTTCCCGCATTATATAGCGAATGAGACCCTATGCGCCCCACATAATAGCGGATGACCCCATATACCGCGATATTCCACCTCGAAGTGGAATTGGTATTTTTATATTGTGCTAACATCTATGGATGCAGGAAAGAAGGTTGGAGGGATCCAAATGGATTCCTCAAAATATTGTAATTTATTTTTCATAACTATGATATGTTTTATTAATATCCTATGATAGATCATATTGGAAACCTAAATTATTCGGTGCTATGGTTTGGATGGAAATAATTTGGTATTTTAAAATATAGAATAGAATAAATTGGGTTTTTAAAGGAAATGAAAAGAAAATTTTTAAGAAAATAATTATTGGACATTTGAATAAATCAAGTAATAAATTCAAAAGGAATTTAAACCAGGTATCAGTTTGAAATTGATTAAGTGTTTTGGAAACTGTGATATAAAAGAAAATGAAAAATGGTAATTTGTAAACTGGGTTTATAAATGAAATGGAATATTTATCAGTGGATAAATTTGGAAGTATAGATTCGGTAGGAATTTATAAGAAAAGTTGTAATTCATTTTAAAAATAAAAGGGTGATTTTATTTTAAAAAAAATTAGAAAATATATTCTCTGAAAAACTAAGTATATTTTAAAAGAAAAGATTTTAAAAGTATAAAGTAGAAGTTTAAAAATGATTCTTCAGAATGTTTTTAGAAATATAATATTTTAATTATTTTTAAGTGAAAGGTAAATATTTATTTAAGTTAATTATTGTGGTTAATTATTTTTAAAATAAATTAGTATTATGATTTTTTAAAAGGAAATTTATCATAAATATTTGATGTAATAACTTTATTTTAAGGGAAATTTTGGTTTAAGCTTACTTGGGAACTCTTATAGAATTTCTTAAGTATAATTTTTATCTAAGTAATTTTAGTAGCCTTATTTTAAATAATTTAAGTATATATTTTTGGAAGTGATTTTATTTTTAAAGCATTGAAAGAATTTACGGGATGGGACGTAACTTAAGTTGGGATAAATCGAGCAGGATTTATAAAGGATTATATGGGTTATATTGAAATGGAAGTGTATTTTCTGGAAAGCCAAGTATGTTTTCAAAGTAGTTTTAAGTATAAATCAAAGTTTTAAAGTTGGTTTTAAAAAGAATTTTTTGGAGAAATTATTTTTCTTAAATTGTTTTAAAATTTTTGAAGTAAATATTTATTTAATTAGATATAGTAGTACTGATTTTAAAAGGATTAAATTGGTATTATGATTAAAAATAAATTATTAAATAGTTATATTTTATAGAGTAGCTTTATTTTAAAAAGGTAGTTTTTGCTTAAGTTGTATCTGGAAATTTAAAGATTTTCAGAGCTATCATTTTGAATAAAGTATTTTAAGTAGTTTTATTTTTAAATGTTTTAAGTATAAATTTTTAGGTAAAGTGATTTAAATAGATTAAAAATTTTATTTAATAGGATTTGGAGCTTTTCAGTGGAAATAAAATAATTGGTTGAATTGATTGTTTATTTGATAGTTAAATAACCGTCCATCAAATCTAGACCCAAATATAACTTTGGAATACCTAGAAGAGGTATGAGAATTATATGGTACAATTATCGTTCGAGGTGCTATACTGTACGTATAAACTCGTTCGTTCTTCTAAGACATTTATAAGGAAATCCGTCCACTAACGGTTAGGAGGTGAACTCCGATCTTATTCTTGTCTGAGTATTCCTAAAGAACCGGGTTTGAGGTTACCGGTTTATAGCGAACGTTGTTTTGAAGAGACCGGGATCGGATTCAAAATTTGAAAACCACTTTGATTGAACGAATACGTTTTCGTGAAGAAGACAAGAGATAGGAGTCGAAGATGGAGCAGTGAAGTGTAAGGCTAATCGGTACTAATCCTGAGGGTGATTCCAAAATGGATGTAGTAGGAATAGTGCCTTCGATTCCGTTCGAGCCCGGAACAGACTTGTATGGATGAATGCCTTCAAAACATCGTCAGGAGGACAATGAGCATTGTAAGTGAGATATGTTCTAAAAAGGTAACGCTTAGCCTCGAGCCTCATCAACCGGGAATGACTGAAAATCAAGGGTTATGTAGAAAGGCTAAGTGGGTAGCACCCACTTAGGGTAAGGTCATCCCTGTCTAGAGGTCCCTTTTTATTCGGCTGTGTAGGCGGTTGTTGATCCCAACCGTGGGGTGATCTTACTCGGGCTATCCAGTAAGGGGTAGTCCGATGTTGTGTTGCACGGGAACGGAGGGGTCCTCGGTATGATGATCTAGACCAAGTACCATGATAGGTGGTACCTCAGTGCCTAGTCATTCGTTGGAAATCCATTCTCCCTATGTGCCCTTTACGGTTTTGATTGTAGAACCCACTTTATGGCTAGTATTGCTGGAATTTAATGAATGTAACAATTTCCGCTATTTGAATAAGTATTGGTACTTAGAAAGTATTATAATATCAGAGGATTTGCTAAGAAATGTTTTGGTTATCGTAAGGTAAAAACCCAACATGTTTATTTGTGGCGTGGTCTTACGAAATACCTTTGTTTTCAAATGATTTTTGAAACTTTAAGTTAAGTGTATTTTCTCATGCTGGTTTTCCAGACTGACTCGGGTGTTATTTTATTATAATGCTCGGGTCAGACCGAGTATTAAATACACGATAGGATGATGTGGTGCTTAGGAGACGAGCTGGAGGGAGAGACGTATCATACGTACTTGACGTATATTCCGCTGTGCTATATAAGCTGTATAGTTAGTTCTTGTGGGGCAAGTTAATATAACTGCCCAGTATTTGCTGTTGGGTGAATTGTACTTTGATGATGTAATGCATAAAACAGATATAGTTTCTTTTTGTGCAAAGGTCGGTTATTATCTATTATATTTTATTCCGCTACGATTGTGAGATTCTGATGTTGTTTTGTTTTCTTTTCTTCTACCTCCTTTTTTCCTCAGCAATCTATCTTTTCCGGCACTCGATCATCGGCATATTATATAGTGGCGTATCTATGTCGATTTTCGAGGGTCGTGAAGGACGGGTCGTTGTAGTGGTATCAGAGCTTAGGTAGGCGATAACCTTGGCTCTGGTGGGAATTACTCATTAATGATAGAGTCAATAATACCCTAGAATGAGTTGAGAGTATTAATAGTTATGAGTGCATATTCGTTAGTGAATATAAAAAACTATTTTTATACTGTGTTGACTTATCGGTTGTTTATGAATTCTGGTCGGTACAGGAAGTACAACCATATCGATAGGGGTTTCTAAACCCTTAAACAAGATAAACCGACATAGTATTGTTTTAAAGTGGGTAAATGAAATAATTTGACCCAAAATTATATTTTAATATAAAGAAAATAATTTTCTAAAATTATTATATATTTGGATGTTTGGTTGCTAATATTTATAACCAAATAAGAGTCTAGAATTTGAAATGGTTTATATTTATAACCAAATAAGAATTATGTAAGTATGAAACAATACAATGAAATGTGACTAAAATTTGAATTAAACTAGAATTTAAATCCCAGAGATTTTGGAAAATGTTTTTAAATAAATTTGAACAAAAAGTTTGGGAATTTTAAATCTTGGAATTTTGAAATGTTTTCCAAAGTGTTTGAAGAAAATAATGGAGTATTATTTTGGGAATAAATTGAACGAAGTAAGGAAGCACTAAACTTACTTCAGTCGCTGGAAAATAATCCTGATGATGATGGCCACATCATCAATACTCATTTTCGAGTTTCAAAGTGATGGATTGCTACCAGGGTAGTTTGGTATAATTATTTGTTGGGACTTGTTTGATAAACAAGTTTGTTTCATAAATTTTGAAAAGGAAATTGTTTTGTAAAACTAAGTTGTTTTGAAATCAGGAGGATTGATTTGATATACCAAGAGAGTATGTGTTATTTATGATTTTGAAATGGTTTTGAAATAAAACCGGGTGATTGAATTCTGAGAATTCTTTTTAAAGTGATGTGAATAGTCAAAAGGAATCGGTATTTAATTTATAAAGTGAAGTTGAAATAACTAAGAAAAAAAATTGAAAATTTTAATCCTGGAGTTAAAATTCAATTTGAGTAATAAATGTGGATAAGGTATATTGGGATTTAACTTAAGATAAGTTAAATAAAATTTAATTTGGATTTGAATTGAATTGGATATTAAGTGGAAAGGTAGGATAGTTGTATAAGTTACAATTATTGAGTGGGATGAATTCACTTAAGTCTTTAAGTGAAATAGATAACCCAAATGATGAACAAAAGATTTTAAATAAATAAGTTGTGAACTTATGAATAGGAGAAAGGAAAAGATTAAAAAAATGAATTCTAAATGAAATGTGAATGGACTAAAGTAAGTAAATAAGTTTTGAACTTATAAATTGGGAGATGTAATGATAAACCAAGATGGAGATGGTTTGGTAATAAAGTAAAAGAATTGGGAAAGTAAAAAAATTTGAATTTGTAAATAGTGGAAAATTGGACTTGAGTAAGTTGAATACAAATTTGAATGGTGAATTATTTATGCAATTACATGTTATAAATATTAATATGGATAAATTTAAGTGGAAATTAAAGAAATTGTGAATATATAATTTATATAACTTATTAAACTGAAAAGGTAGAAGATGTAACCAAGTTAAATGATTAAGTAATTAATATCAAGAAATGTATTTAATGAAAGGATAAATAATTTTGTTGATATTTTTGGTAAATGAAATACAAACAAAAATTGATAAAATTAAGAATCAAGTTAAAATAGAAATGAAATTGATGCAAGAAAAAAAATGGTTTTGAATGAACCTGTTTGGATAATGAAATGAAGTATAAGTGAAAGGATTTAAATTATTAATGTAATGAGAATGAGAATGTTAGGTTGTGGACAGTTAAGGATGGAATGAAATTAATACAAATTGAGTTGGAATTAATTTAAAATGGTCGTAAGCTTAAGTTAATGTTATTTTTTGGAATAACATCAAATTTGCAAGAAAATTAGTCATTTGGCCGTAAGCGAAAGTAAATAAAATTGGTTTTGAATCATTTGGAATGGATTAAAGTTTAATAAGTGAATTTGAGATTGTTTGTGTAGATATGAAATGTATGAAATGAATTAGGTTGTAAATCATTTTGGAATTGGATAAAATGATATATAGATCTATGGAAGAAATGAAATTAGTAATGGGAACCAAATAAATTGTTGAAAATTTTGTTTGGCATGTTTGGATTAGGAAGTTTATTTCTTTGGGCGTAATTGATTTGTGTGGCTAGTTTAATAAATGGAATGTGGTTAAAATTTCATATTATTGGAACTTATGTGTTTGTTTGAGTAAGTACAAGTACGGAAGGCAATTTATTGGAGTTTGGAGCGCGTAAATGCATAATAATTAGGCGCTCGCTTATAAAAATGCTAATTTGAGGCACGCCTACGCAATAAAAATTAAGAAATAATAATATATTGCTATATATTTTGTTTTCAACCATGTGGGTCGATGTATATATATTTATCATATTTATGATATTGTAAAAGGCTCTCTGTATAAAGGAGATGTTGTCAACAATTTTCTGAAATTTTGTGAGTTAATTTTTTTTAGAGGTATTGAAAATTTGGATTAACTAGAAAAGTTGATTTTTTAAATGATGTTCGAAATCAAAGTTTTTGAGTTGGTAGTGGAAGCTAATGGTTTTGGATTAAATTAAAGGATATTGAAAGGTGAACGTAAGTTTTAATTAAGTGGATTTTGGGTAAGTTAATGAGTTTAGGAGCATTTTTCCTACCTTAGCAAATTTCGAGGTCGAAATTTTTATAAGGGGGGAGGAATGTAACGACCCAGAATTCTGGTCGTTAGATTTTAAACATTTAATTCATTTTAAACGTTGAATATAAATTATAAATTAATTTTTGAAATAAGAAGATTTTGGTCGAATTAGTAAAGTTAGTTATAATTTCAAATATGGCAATTCAATTTGATTTAGATAATAATAATTTAATATTTGAAATTAGTTAATTTGTGAATCTGGATGTATATAGATATGGAAATGGTTTCTAAAATTTATTTAAAGTCTACTTGAATTTGAATTTTAATATTGGACCCTTAGATGGAATCCAAGTCGATAAGTTAAATATGGAATTTTTATATTGATTTAGTAATGGGATTTAATATATAGTAATAATGCAAATAATCAGATTTTGATTTAAATTGAATCGGAATGATTTCTAATATGAATATAAATTATATATGATTTATAATTAGGTTAGTAAAGTTTTAAAATTGAAATTTTAAAAGATTTCGATAATTTTGAAAATCGTTTGATTTAATCGACGAGTTAAAATAGCATTCCAGGGCACAGTCTCGGAATTCAACGAAACTAGTTCCACTGGATCCGTAATAGTGTATTAATATCGGATTCAATTTTTGTAGCGTTTGGAGTTATCATTTATTCGTATGAGTGAGAAAATCATTGAGATTAAAAAAGAAAATTTAATATTTTAAATCGATTCAAAACGCTATCTTCCACATATGACTGAACTGGGCTCCGAAACACGTTTTATTATGTTCGGAATGCGAGTAAAACCTTATAAACGCTAGGGGCATGTGTTGTTTGGAGTTGATTTGTAAATGCTCGTTCAAATTGAATTTAATATTAAAATAATATTTATAAATGTTTATATAAATACATTTTTAAGCCGAAACCCTCGTTCATTTTCTCAGCCGCCACAAAATGTTTTAATGGCTGAGAAACATCGTCGTTCATCTCTAATTTTCAAGCAATGCATTGAGTCATAGCTGATTCTTCCAACTAGAGATTGTAGAGGGCTTTGAGATCTACGCATCCAACGGTCAAGAACGATGGAAGCGGGGTAGATTCGCCAGAATCTTGGCTCGAAGGTCGTGCGTTCTTTCATGAAATTTGAGATGGTTCCGCTGCCGAGCTTGGCATTTCTCTAGCCATGGACGTGCACCGCATTGGTCTTCGATTTGGTAGGTCCTGATCTTGTTCAAGCGGACGTTGGGGAGGCGTTCGATCGGCCAAAGCGATTGACGATGGTGGGTTTCTATATGAACGTACGCGGAATGAAGAAGGAGCTCATGTGCGGCCTTGATCAACAATTCGAATCCAGCGACTTGATTTCTTTCCTTTTGAAGTAACGGTAGATTTGGTAAAATAAATAATAAAATAGAAATTGTTTATAAAAATATATACAAACCTTATAAATCCATAATTTTTGCATGAATGGTCAGATTCCGACGAAACAGGAAGCACCGGAATCGCAACGATGCAATCTACGCATTGCAGTGCAAATCTGGAGGCCATTGGAGCTCGAGAAGATTTTAGATTAAATCAAAGGTGATCGATTTAATTTAAAACTGAAACGCTCGTCGAACTCAAGGTGACTCACATCTGGATAATCAGTTAAAATTAAATAGTTAGAATTTAAATTATTGATTGATTGATTGAATGTGAATATTATTATCAGTTTGGATACGATATTATATATAGTAGTGTATATATTGGAATGATTGACTTCCCGCATTATATAGCGAATGAGACCCTATGCGCCCCACATAATAGCGGATGACCCCATATACCGCGATATTCCACCTCGAAGTGGAATTGGTATTTTTATATTGTGCTAACATCTATGGATGCAGGAAAGCAGGTTGGAGGGATCCAAATGGATTCCTCAAAATATTGTAATTTATTTTTCATAACTATGATATGTTTTATTAATATCCTATGATAGATCATATTGGAAACCTAAATTATTCGGTGCTATGGTTTGGATGGAAATAATTTGGTATTTTAAAATATAGAATAGAATAAATTGGGTTTTTAAAGGAAATGAAAAGAAAATTTTTAAGAAAATAATTATTGGGCATTTGAATAAATCAAGTAATAAATTCAAAAGGAATTTAAACCAGGTATCAGTTTGAAATTGATTAAGTGTTTTGGAAACTGTGATATAAAAGAAAATGAAAAATGGTAATTTGTAAACTGGGTTTATAAATGAAATGGAATATTTATCAGTGGATAAATTTGGAAGTATAGATTCGGTGGGAATTTATAAGAAAAGTTGTAATTCATTTTAAAAATAAAAGGGTGATTTTATTTTAAAAAAAATTAGAAAATATATTCTCTGAAAAACTAAGTATATTTTAAAAGAAAAGATTTTAAAAGTATAAAGTAGAAGTTTAAAAATGATTCTTCAGAATGTTTTTAGAAATATAATATTTTAATTATTTTTAAGTGAAAGGTAAATATTTATTTAAGTTAATTATTGTGGTTAATTATTTTTAAAATAAATTAGTATTATGATTTTTTAAAAGGAAATTTATCATAAATATTTGATGTAATAACTTTATTTTAAGGGAAATTTTGGTTTAAGCTTACTTGGGAACTCTTATAGAATTTCTTAAGTATAATTTTTATCTAAATAATTTTAGTAGCCTTATTTTAAATAATTTAAGTATATATTTTTGGAAGTGATTTTATTTTTAAAGTATTGAAAGAATTTACGGGATGGGACGTAACTTAAGTTGGGATAAATCGAGCAGGATTTATAAAGGATTATATGGGTTATACTGAAATGGAAGTGTATTTTCTGGAAAGCCAAGTATGTTTTCAAAGTAGTTTTAAGTATAAATCAAAGTTTTAAAGTTGGTTTTAAAAAGAATTTTTTGGAGAAATTATTTTTCTTAAATTGTTTTAAAATTTTTGAAGTAAATATTTATTTAATTAGATATAGTAGTACTGATTTTAAAAGGATTAAATTGGTATTATGATTAAAAATAAATTATTAAATAGTTATATTTTATAGAGTAGCTTTATTTTAAAAAGGTAGTTTTTGCTTAAGTTGTATCTGGAAATTTAAAGATTTTCAGAGCTATCATTTTGAATAAAGTATTTTAAGTAGTTTTATTTTTAAATGTTTTAAGTATAAATTTTTAGGTAAAGTGATTTAAATAGATTAAAAATTTTATTTAATAGGATTTGGAGCTTTTCAGTGGAAATAAAATAATTGGTTGAATTGATTGTTTATTTGATAGTTAAATAACCGTCCATCAAATCTAGACCCAAATATAACTTTGGAATACCTAGAAGAGGTATGAGAATTATATGGTACAATTATCGTTCGAGGTGCTATACTGTACGTATAAACTCGTTCGTTCTTCTAAGACATTTATAAGGAAATCCGTCCACTAACGGTTAGGAGGTGAACTCCGATCTTATTCTTGTCTGAGTATTCCTAAAGAACCGGGTTTGAGGTTACCGGTTTATAGCGAACGTTGTTTTGAAGAGACCGGGATCGGATTCAAAATTCGAAAACCACTTTGATTGAACGAATACGTTTTCGTGAAGAAGACAAGAGATAGGAGTCGAAGATGGAGCAGTGAAGTGTAAGGCTAATCGGTACTAATCCTGAGGGTGATTCCAAAATGGATGTAGTAGGAATAGTGCCTTCGATTCCGTTCGAGCCCGGAACAGACTTGTATGGATGAATGCCTTCAAAACATCGTCAGGAGGACAATGAGCATTGTAAGTGAGATATGTTCTAAAAAGGTAACGCTTAGCCTCGAGCCTCATCAACCGGGAATGACTGAAAATCAAGGGTTATGTAGAAAGGCTAAGTGGGTAGCACCCACTTAGGGTAAGGTCATCCCTGTCTAGAGGTCCCTTTTTATTCGGCTGTGTAGGCGGTTGTTGATCCCAACCGTGGGGTGATCTTACTCGGGCTATCCAGTAAGGGGTAGTCCGATGTTGTGTTGCACGGGAACGGAGGGGTCCTCGGTATGATGATCTAGACCAAGTACCATGATAGGTGGTACCTCAGTGCCTAGTCATTCGTTGGAAATCCATTCTCCCTATGTGCCCTTTATGGTTTTGATTGTAGAACCCACTTTATGGCTAGTATTGCTGGAATTTAATGAATGTAACAATTTCCGCTATTTGAATAAGTATTGGTACTTAGAAAGTATTATAATATCAGAGGATTTGCTAAGAAATGTTTTGGTTATCGTAAGGTAAAAACCCAACATGTTTATTTGTGGCGTGGTCTTACGAAATACCTTTGTTTTCAAATGATTTTTGAAACTTTAAGTTAAGTGTATTTTCTCATGCTGGTTTTCCAGACTGACTCGGGTGTTATTTTATTATAATGCTCGGGTCAGACCGAGTATTAAATACACGATAGGATGATGTGGTGCTTAGGAGACGAGCTGGAGGGAGAGACGTATCATACGTACTTGACGTATATTCCGCTGTGCTATATAAGCTGTATAGTTAGTTCTTGTGGGGCAAGTTAATATAACTGCCCAGTATTTGCTGTTGGGTGAATTGTACTTTGATGATGTAATGCATAAAACAGATATAGTTTCTTTTTGTGTAAATATCGGTTATTATCTATTATATTTTATTCCGCTACGATTGTGAGATTCTGATGCAAGAAAAAAAATGGTTTTGAATGAACCTGTTTGGATAATGAAATGAAGTATAAGTGAAAGGATTTAAATTATTAATGTAATGAGAATGAGAATGTTAGGTTGTGGACAGTTAAGGATGGAATGAAATTAATACAAATTGAGTTGGAATTAATTTAAAATGGTCGTAAGCTTAAGTTAATGTTATTTTTTGGAATAACATCAAATTTGCAAGAAAATTAGTCATTTGGCCGTAAGCAAAAGTAAATAAAATTGGTTTTGAATCATTTGGAATGGATTAAAGTTTAATAAGTGAATTTGAGATTGTTTGTGTAGATATGAAATGTATGAAATGAATTAGGTTGTAAATCATTTTGGAATTGGATAAAATGATATATAGATCTATGGAAGAAATGAAATTAGTAATGGGAACCAAATAAATTGTTGAAAATTTTGTTTGGCATGTTTGGATTAGGAAGTTTATTTCTTTGGGCGTAATTGATTTGTGTGGCTAGTTTAATAAATGGAATGTGGTTAAAATTTCATATTATTGGAACTTATGTGTTTGTTTGAGTAAGTACAAGTACGGAAGGCAATTTATTGGAGTTTGGAGCGCGTAAATGCATAATAATTAGGCGCTCGCTTATAAAAATGCTAATTTGAGGCACGCCTACGCAATAAAAATTAAGAAATAATAATATATTGCTATATATTTTGTTTTCAACCATGTGGGTCGATGTATATATATTTATCATATTTATGATATTGTAAAAGGCTCTCTGTATAAAGGAGACGTTGTCAACAATTTTCTGAAATTTTGTGAGTTAATTTTTTTTAGAGGTATTGAAAATTTGGATTAACTAGAAAAGTTGATTTTTTAAATGATGTTCAAAATCAAAGTTTTTGAGTTGGTAGTGGAAGCTAATGGTTTTGGATTAAATTAAAGGATATTGAAAGGTGAACGTAAGTTTTAATTAAGTGGATTTTGGGTAAGTTAATGAGTTTAGGAGCATTTTTCCTACCTTAGCAAATTTCGAGGTCGAAATTTTTATAAGAGGGGAGGAATGTAACGACCCAGAATTCTGGTCGTTAGATTTTAAACATTTAATTCATTTTAAACGTTGAATATAAATTATAAATTAATTTTTGAAATAAGAAGATTTTGGTCGAATTAGTAAAGTTAGTTATAATTTCAAATATGGCAATTCAATTTGATTTAGATAATAATAATTTAATATTTGAAATTAGTTAATTTGTGAATCTGGATGTATATAGATATGGAAATGGTTTCTAAAATTTATTTAAAGTCTACTTGAATTTGAATTTTAATATTGGACCCTTAGATGGAATCCAAGTCGATAAGTTAAATATGGAATTTTTATATTGATTTAGTAATGGGATTTAATATATAGTAATAATGCAAATAATCAGATTTTGATTTAAATTGAATCGGAATGATTTCTAATATGAATATAAATTATATATGATTTATAATTAGGTTAGTAAAGTTTTAAAATTGAAATTTTAAAAGATTTCGATAATTTCGAAAATCGTTTGATTTAATCGACGAGTTAAAATAGCATTCCAGGGCACAGTCTCGGAATTCAACGAAACTAGTTCCACTGGATCCGTAATAGTGTATTAATATCGGATTCAATTTTTGTAGCTTTTGGAGTTATCATTTATTCGTATGAGTGAGAAAATCATTGAGATTAAAAAAGAAAATTTAATATTTTAAATCGATTCAAAACGCTATCTTCCACATATGACTGAACTGGGCTCCGAAACACGTTTTATTGTGTTCGGAATGCGAGTAAAACCTTATAAACGCTAGGGGCATGTGTTGTTTGGAGTTGATTTGTAAATGCTCGTTCAAATTGAATTTAATATTAAAATAATATTTATAAATGTTTATATAAATACATTTTTAAGCCGAAACCCTCGTTCATTTTCTCAGCCGCCACAAAATGTTTTAATGGCTGAGAAACATCGTCGTTCGTCTCTAATTTTCAAGCAATGCATTGAGTCATAGCTGATTCTTCCAACTAGAGATTGTAGAGGGCTTTGAGATCTACGCATCCAACGGTCAAGATCGATGGAAGCGGGGTAGATTCGCCAGAATCTTGGCTCGAAGGTCGTGCGTTCTTTCATGAAATTTGAGATGGTTCCGCTGCCGAGCTTGGCATTTCTCTAGACATGGACGTGCACCGCATTGGTCTTCGATTTGGTAGGTCCCGATCTTGTTCAAGCGGACGTTGGGGAGGCGTTCGATCGGCCAAAGCGATTGACGATGGTGGGTTTCTATATGAACGTACGCGGAATGAAGAAGGAGCTCATGTGCGGCCTTGATCAACAATTCGAATCCAGCGACTTGATTTCTTTCCTTTTGAAGTAACGGTAGATTTGGTAAAATAAATAATAAAATAGAAATTGTTTATAAAAGTATATACAAACCTTATAAATCCATAATTTTTGCATGCATGGTCAGATTCCGATGAAACAGGAAGCGCCGGAATTGCAACGATGCGATCTACGCGCTACAGTGTAGATCTGAAGGTGAATGGAGCTCGTGAATATTTTATATTAAATCGAAGGCAATCGATTTAATTTAAAATTGAAACGCTCGTCGAACTTAAGGTGAGTTAATCTCACTCATATCTGGATAATCAGTTAAATTTAAATAGTTAGAATTTAAAATATTGATTGATTGGTTGAATGTGAATATTATTATCAGTTGGATATGATATTATATATAGTAATATATATTGAAGTGATTGATTCCCTGCATTATATAACGGATGAGACCATATGCGCCCCGCATAGTAGCGGATGGCCCCATATACCGCGATATTCCACCTCGAAGTGGAATTGGTGTTTTTACATTGTGCTAACATCTGTGGATGTAGAAAAGCAGTTTGGAAGGATCCAACTAGATTCCTCCAAAAATTGTAATTTAGTTTTCATATCAGTGATATGTTTTATTAATATCCTGTGATAGATCGTATTGGAAATCTAAATTATTCGGTGCTATGGTTTAGATGGAAATAATTTGGTATTTTAAAATATAGAATAGAATAAATTGGGTTTTTAAAGGAGATGAAAAGAAAATTTTAAGAACATAATTATTGGGCAGTTGAATAAATTGAGTAAAAACTTAAAAGGGAATTTAAACCAGGATATCAGTTTGAAATTGATTAAGTGTTTTGGAAACTGTGATTTAAAAGGAAATGAGAAATGGAAATTTGTAAACTGGGTTTATAAATGAAATGGAAAATTTATCAGTGGATAAATTTGAAAGTATAGATTCTGGTGGGAATTTATAAGAAAAGATGTAATTCATTTTAAAAATAAAAGGGTGATTTTATTTTAAAAAAAATTGGAAAATATATTTTCTAGAAAACAAAGTATATTTTAAAAGAAAATATTTTAAAAGTATAAACTAGAAGTTTAAAAATGATTCTATAGAATGCTTTTAGAAATATAACATTTTAATTATTTTTGAGTGAAAGGTAAATATTATTTAAGTTAATTATGGTGGTTAATTATTTTTAAAGTAAATTAGTATTATGATTTTTTGAAAGGAAATTTAACATAAATATTTGATGTAATAACTTTATTTTAAGGGAAATTTGTGTTTAAGCTTACTTGGAAATTCTTATAGAATTTCTTAAGTATTATTTTTATTTAAGTAATTTTAGTAGCGTTATTTTAAATAATTTAAGTATATATTTTTGGAAGTGATTATAAGGAGATGGAAATGTGTTTAAAAATAAAAGTGATTTTATTTTTAAACTATTGAAAGAATTTACAGGATTGGCACGTAAATTAAATTGGGATAAATCGAGCAGGATTTATAAAGGATTATATGGGTTATATTGAAATGGAAGTGTATTTCCTAAAAAGCCAAGTATGTTTTCAAAGTAGTTTTAAGTATAAATCAAAGTTTTAAGGTTGGTTTTAAAAAGAATGTTTTGGAGAAATTATTTTTCTTAAATTGTTTTAAAAAATTTAAAGTAAAAATTTATTTAGTTAGATATAGTAGTAATGATTTTAAAAGGATTAAATTGGCATTATAATTAAAAATAAATTATTAAATAGTTATAATTTATAGAGTAGCTTTATTTTAAAAAGGTAGTTTTGACTTCAGTTGTATCTGGAAATTTTAAAGATTTTCAGAACTATCATTCTGAATAAAGTATTTTAAGTAGTTTTATTTTTAAATGTTTTAAGTATAAAATTTTGAGTAAAGTGATTTAAATTAATTAAAAATCTAATTTAATAGGATTTGGAGCTTTTCAGTGGTTATTTGATAGCTAAATAACTGATTATCAAATCTAGACCCCGATATAACTTTGGAATACCTAAAAGAGGTATGAGAATTATATGGTACAGTTACCATTCGAGGTGCTATACTATACATATAAACTCGTTCATTCTTCTAGGACATTTATAAGGAAATCCTTCCACTAACAGTTAGGAGGAGAACTCTGACCTTATTCTCATCTGAGTATTCCTAAAGAACCGGGGTTGAGTTTATCGGGAAATAGCGAACGTTGTTTCGAAGAGACCGGGATTAGATTTAAAATCCGGAAACCACTTCTATCCAACGAGTATGTTTTCATGATGAAGACAAGAGCTTGGAGTCCAAGATGGAGTAGTGAAGTGCAAGGACTAATTGCTACTAATCCTGAGGGTGATTCCAAAATGGATGTAGTAGGAATAGTGCCTTCGGTTCCGTTCGAACCCGGAATGAACTTGTATGGATGAATGCTTTCAGAACAGAGTCAGGAGGACGATAGGCATTTTAAGTGGGATGTGTTCTAAAAAAGGCAACGCTTATCCTCGAGCCTCATCAACTGGAAATGACTGAAAATTAGGGTTATGCAGCAAGGCTAAGTGGGTGGCACCCAATTAGGGTTAGGTCATCCCTGTCTAGAGGTCCCCTTTTATTCGGCTATTTGGGCGGTTGCTGATCCCAACCGCGGGGTGATTTTACTCAGCCTATCCAGTAAGGGGTAGTCCGGTCTTGTGTTGTAGGGGAATGGAAGGGTCCTCGGTATGCTGATCTAGACCAGGTACCGTGATAGGTGGTACCCCAGTGCCTAGTCATTCGTTGGAAATCCATTCTCCCTACCTGCCCTTTAAGGTTTTGATTGTAGAACGCACTTTGTGGCTAATATTGCTGGAATTTAATGAATGTAACAATTTCGACTATTTGAATAAGTGTTTGTACTTAGACACTATTATAATATCAAAGGATTTGATAAGAAATGTTTTATTTATCGTAAGATAAAAACCCAACATGTTTATTTGTGGCGTGGTCTTACGAGATACCTTTGTTTTCAAAAGATTTTTGAAACTTTAATAATTAAGTTGAGCATATTTTCTCATGCTGGTTTTTCAGACCGACTCGGGTGTTATTTTATTATAATGCTTGGGTCAGACCGAGTATTAAATACAGGATAGGATGTTGTGGAGCTCAGGAGACGAGTTGGATGGCAAGACGTATCATACGTACTTGAAGTGTATTCCCCTGTGCTATATAAGCTGTAAGGTTAGTTCTTGTGGGCAAAATTAATATAACTGTGCAGTATTTGAGTGAGTTGTACTCTGATGATGTAATGTAGAAATCAGATATAGTTTATTTTTGTGTAAAGATCAGTTATTATCTATTATATTTTATTCTGCTGCGATTGTGAGATTCTGATATTGTTTTGTTTTCTTTTCTTCTACCTCCTTCTTTGTTTCCTCAGCAATCTGTCTTTTCCGGCACTCGTTCGTTGGCATATTATACAATGCGTATTTGTGTCGATTTTCGAGAGTCGTGAAGGATGGGTCATTACAACAAGGTCGCTAACACCTCACTAATTAGTTTCATCCATGACAAGATCACTGACACCTAACTAAAATATTCCAACAATTTCTTTATTAAATGAAATTACTTAAAAAAATTAGAGCATGAAGAGTAACCATGAAATAACCAAGATCATGTGATTTTATTCGATTATGTTGGCGAGGTTGGCTTACGTAAAAAGTCATTGCCACGATGTATAATAATCACAACCAAAGTGGATGGCTCCACATGATCGTCAACTGCCAAAAAAAATAAGATCTCGCAGTATCGCCACCCATTATAACGAATACATGTCCAAACCCATAAAATCTTATACTGTGCTTTCGAAAGACGTACGAACACAGCTTCAAAAAATGATAAAAGAAATTATTGGTTATTGATATAACTATCGTTTGTGTTAATATTAATTAACACTAGCCATGCGGCTGGTCGTTGATTGTTACGGCAAGGGCTGGTCGCTGTGATTTCAATAAATCAGTCAGCTGGTGAAATATAATAGCTTATCCGGTTAAAGTTATTTATTTGTTCCCAAAATCTTTTTTAAATCTAACCTGTGATTTAAAATGTAGAAACCAAGTAAGAAAATAAGCAAAAGAAAGTTCAAGCAAAAACAATAAAGAAAATAGTATTAGAGCTTTAACTCAAATCAAATTCGGGATAGCGAATGACTCTATTTTAGGGCAGGTTTTCGAAGCATCTAAGTTCAAAATTTGTAAATGTGTTCAACATGAAAGTTGTCACACACAAAGTCAGCTATTCAAAACATTAAATATCATCAAATTCCAACAATAAATGAAAACGATATGGTCAATTTACTAACGGTGTTTAGCTTGGAGAATATAAATTTCAAAGGGATAGAGCTGAGAGTTTGCAATAGGTTTTTGGTCAACTATGCTCAAAATTTGTGAAAGTGCTCAACATAAAAGTTGTTATGGATGAAATCAGATTTCTGAAATATCAAAAGTTATCGAAATCTGACAAGAAATGAAAAGAATATGCCCGATTTACTAATGGTGCTTAACTTAGTTTAAAAGGGACAGAGCAGAGAGTTTGCAATAGGTTTTCGATCAACCTATGCTCAAAATTTTTGGAAATGTTCAATATAAAAATTATCGCACATGAAGCCGGCTTTCAGGAACATCAAAATTTATTGAAATCCATTGAGAAATATAAAAGATATGCTAAATTTATTAACACATGCATACAAAGATATAGTGATTGAAGTGTGTCTGTGACAAAAACTATACTGTTATTCTAGATTTTCAATTAAACTTTGCAAACATCAATTTTTACTATATATTTATATTAAAAACTGAAATATAATCAAATAAAAACAAGAATTTTGAGAGTATTTTCTCACAACAATTTTGCAACTAAAGATATCGTTCGTTTTGAATCAACCAAACTCATATGAGACGCAAACTTGAGTGATATTTTCCAACGAAAATCACACTCAAAACGAATCTCTAAAAAAGAAGAATTCATATAAGATTTATTTATAGCAAATGGTTTACAATTGAACCATCTTTTTTCAAAACATTACAATTATATATGTATATCTTTTCTCAAAAGATCATTCAATTCCAAATAATGTTTCAACTTCCAAATTTTTTTATTTCCTCATCTAAATATTATTTAAAATCTTTTAAACATATATGATTTTAAAACATTTAAACTCAAATTTTGGTATCTCGTTGACTTGGTCAAATTTTTAGGAACCCCTATTGAAAAACGTTGGTCAAATGCTTCGACCAGAATTCTTAACGCATCTAATGGATAACTTGCAACACAAAATAGATTTACCAAATATTTCTTTTTATTAAATTTCTTTCTATGCCTTTACATACGTTACAAATGATACTCCTTTAAAATCTATTTAATGATATTTCCTTTTATATGTGCTTTCTTTAGTCAGTTATCCATTTTAAAATCCATCTTAGTTTTTAATTTAATATCCATAGGATAAATTAATTAGTAAACCAAATTCAATTACACCTTGCGGTAGCAATGTCAAATCTATACACCACAGGGTCCAATTAATATCGAGTAGGTCTTTTAAATTATCAAATGGTAAATTCTACTCGGTGTTAATCTTTAATGGCTACTAAGTTTAATTATTAAAAAAGAAAGCATTTATTATTAACAATAAATTATAAAGGCACTTAAATTTGAGGTGCTCAGTGGAAAGAAGTTCATCCACGTTCACTACATAACTCAGATCGCTAAGGACAAAGACACAAAACTCAATTTGAAGTCTACTAAAGTTAAAGTGAAACATTTGTTCAAAGGAAGAATTACTTCAAGATAAGAAATAGTGTATACAGAAAATAGGCACGATGTATCCTTAGATTTTCTAAGATATGACTATTCTCTAGAGGAAGAATTCCTACTAGCGACCCGAAGAACTCTAAGGGACGGTCTCAAAGACACATATAGGAAAAGATTCTCATCTTTAATATCATATATTATTCTGAACCTTGCTTTGATACCAGGTTGTGTTGCCCCACCTTTATGCCCTCATTAACAAAGAACATTACAATCAAATATTGCTTGTTAATGTGAAGAATAAGTCTTGTTAGGAGCGACCATCTATATATTACTTCTGGCGAGTACCGATATGTCAAATTGACCGAATTTTTTTTCTTTTATAGAAGTATTCAACGTATCAGATCTAAGCACAAAACAACAAAACAATTGCTTAATATAATTCATAACAATATAAAATATACCAAAACATAGAATCACGGAATACGACAAAGAAATATAAACATTTCTCATAAATAAGATGTGAACATATATATGATACATGATGTGAACTACAGAATGTTGTCATAAAAGATCCATAATATACATATAAAGTATCTAAGACAACGTAAATGAATATACATCAAAATTAATCTCTTTTTCGACATTCAAGAAGGACTATAACATAACTAGAATACAAGCCTACTAAAGCATACGAGGAAGCCTCAAACTAATCCAACTCTAAGATCATCATGCTGAAGAACCTGAAATATCTCGGTCTGACCCGAGTATTACATAAAGATAATAAATGGATCGGTCTTATCTAATTCGAATCCATGTGAGATAAAAGAGATGATAAATTACAAGCCATAAAAGGAACATAAAAAATCACACAGAGTTAACATGAAACTCTTAAATTAAGAGGAATATTATCTTTCTTAAAATTATTCACCAAATCACAAAACCATTATTAGCTTATAAAAGAAAATCTCACAAGTCATTTGGTGAATCACAAATTTCATAAAATCTAAAATATGATATTTTTAAATGTTTATAAATAGTAGTAAAGTGTTTTAATAAAATAAGAGTTAGAAACCTTTATGCAATATAACTGAATTACTCCAAAATCAATTTATAAATCACTTGAAATTTATTTATTTATTTTTCAATCAAAATTGCTGTTTACTAGAAAACCAACAATAAAAAATTCACAAATATTCATATCATCAAAATACGAATTAAACCACTGAAATTCAACGGTAATTGAATACAACAAAAATGGAATTTCTTCCATAGAACACAAAGCATAAAAATGCAATTATTTTCCATTAAATCAAAAATCAAAATTCATATTATAAAATCATTGAAAAAACATTAAAAATTTGGGCAGAATCTAATTTCAACATTTACAAAGCAGTAAACTGACAGTGAGCAAACAAGGAGTAGATTTAGAAAACACTAACAGTAAGCACCAAACAAAGATCAATAAAACTAGTACTTTCGCCATTCAACCACATGCAAATGAATTTAGACTTGAAGTGTGAGGGTTACTCACCTTAACATCGCAAAATTCCTAAAATTGCAAGCAATCAACCCAAGGCCAAAACTCAATTTTTTTTTGCATTTTCATCCTCAGTGCAGCAAGGATTTGGCATAATAAAACTAAATATGTTCCTACGAAATTTTTACAAAAGATGTGTTAAGGAGTTGAGAATTACATATTAAAATATCATACTTTTATTTTTTTTCTATGATTAGTTACGAATTTTCTACCGGCCTTTGTTTTCTGTCCAGATTTAACCCGAAAACCACTTGAGAAAAGAAGAACTTTGACCCATCAATCTAAACCAAATGCCAAGAAATTTGGAGCAGAGATGCTAGAAAATGTTAGCAATAACATATACAAAATAGACAATTTTTGGTAATTTATTTTATTTGTTATGCTTTTTGGAGTAGCAAGGGATTTATGAAAATTTTCAAAAAATATAGTTTGCACTTTGATTTGGTTTAAGAAGATGGTAGAGATGATTTGTGTTTTCTGAATTGAGAGAGATGGAATTGAGATGAACGTATTCTCATTTGTTTAAGTGCTAATAGGCTTTTGGATAATGTGTAGATATCCAATAAGAAGGGTTGTTAAATTCTCTTATCGCAAGGTGTTGCTAATTACAACTTTGAATTATAAAACTCTTTACTTTATATTTAAACAAACTTGTACATGTATGTGTGTGTGTGTTATTTTTTATATATTCAGCCACTCAACTTTTAATAAGCTCTATAAGATAAATCTTCATTTTATAAATTACAACATGTTTAAATTTAATTAAACTATATTTTCCATAATAAAATATATTTTTATTACTAACATTATATAAATACACCGTTTGTGCCCAAAATTTAATTTAACTTTTAGAATAAAAATTGTTCTTCATAATTTTACCAAAATAATCAATTTATGAAAAAATCATATTTCAAATGTTGAAATTATTTCCATTATTACTAAAATTTCTCAAATACCCATTTTTAGTACACAATTCATTTACATGAACTCTGTACAAATAAGTTCTCCAAACAACAATTTAATTAACACTATAAATTATCATATCTCTTAATTATTTAATTATAACTAAATTAAATTATTCTCCTAATTTAATTTTAGGTAGTCTAAAACAGGGTTGTTACAACAAAGCTTTGAAGAAAACAAGCAGAAATAAATAGCTTGCATAGAGAGTTAGATAAGCAATTAAAAGAACAAAATGCACTCTCTGACAAGTATCATAAGCTTAATAAGAGTACCACGGTGTTTGAGTCCTTTAAAGATGAAGAAGTTCCCTTGACTGGAAATGGTGCGCTTCAATATGACAAGCTATTGGAAAAGGACCGCGAATTAATAACACTCTTTTGGATGTTGATTGATGAAATGTACATCCTAGTAGACTTCCTATACAAAGCCTATTGCAGACACCCAACTGTAGATTTTTCATATTTGGGTGATTTTAGTGGGGTCTACTAAGGCAACTACATAGGAGATGTATAGATGAATTTGGATCTGATCCACATCATGGGACTTGCTGGAATTTATCACGTGTCAAATCAATCCCTCATTAGTTGCCTCCAAAAAAAACTTAAATATTAAAAGGATAAATTTATTTTCGAGTTATTCAAAAACTCAATTTTGTATGAGTCGGATGAATATTTGTAATTATGTAATAATATTGATTTGTAAATTTTCTATATTAGTTTTCTTTTATACTTAGTCGTGCATTATCACGTTATTGCAGAGTACTTGAGTAGTCCTATCAATAGAGGCTATTTAAGCAATTATGTCAAATTAAAAAGAGACTACTTAGAAAAGGATTCACTCTTGATATCCTCAAAATTGTCTAGATATTGCTTTCTTAGAGATCTTAAGAGGCTTTATATGCAACATCCCCGCCTTCGTTTTGATTTTCTTGGCAAAAAAGGAAATGCTTCTTAAGGAAATCTGAACATATCATACCAAATTAATATGCGGTCCCCTCCTACCGAGGAATGAGACTATAGCAAATATCCTCCAATTATTACCCTGGAATGATTTAATGTCCCTTTCGACTCGACAATTACTCTCTCGGCTAATTCTTTGAATGAAGCCAAAAATGCTGTTTCTCAACATTAAGTATAATAAAACAAGTATTTGATTATAATAAAGAGATTGTACTTTTTGGTTTTATTTCTTCTTGAGTTGTAATCTCTATTATTGTAATAAAAGAGATTGGTTTGTTGAGTCTTGATTTTGTTTTTTGTTCAAATAGGACCACAGTTAGCTATCATATCACTCTCATCAGATTCATTATCTCGTTTTACTAGCATCAAAGATATGTTGATTGTGGATGTTGAAAAGAGGCATCTACTTAAGGATCCTCTGTCCGCTTGTTTTCAAGGCAATGCTGAAGCATTGGAATGGCACGGAATTTTTTTGCCTCAAAAGGCAATTGTTAAATACCTTAATAATAAAATCGCCAATCTTGAAGCGGACATCAAGAATAAGAATGAAACAATTTCTATGTTGAAGCTCCATATTAAATCAAATCCTTCTATTGATTTTGATCACAAGACGTCTGAGCTTCTTCAGTAGATAAGCGATTTGGTGATTAAATTAAAAGACAGTCAAGCTCAATGCAAATCATTGGAATTTATCATGGGGGACAACATGCCAAATATCGATTTACAGACTTCTCCAATGACCTCATCTGTCATAAAATCAAAAAGGTCTTCATCTCTTGCAATTCAAAAATTTCCTAATATGACAAACCCTCCCTAGGTTGAAACAAGAAGACAGTGGTTGAATGGTGTAGGAAGGTGAAGTTTGAAAAGTATCATCTTCAAAAGCGCATGGATGATCTAAAGAGACCAAAAAAACCTTCAAAGGTGCCAAAAAAGCTTTTAAATGCATTTTAAAGACTCTTATTGAATCCATTGATGATGCTAATGAAATAAGGAAAAAGGACGAGAAACTTAAAGAATTTCTTTGTATAGCAATTCGCCATGTCCTTGATCCTTTAATTGCTGAAAATCTAAACAAAGCTGTTCAGGATTTGTGAAACATACACTTATGTTGTATACTTGTAAATAATATATAAATTATGTAAATTATGTAAATACCACCTGGTCTGTTGCCTTTTATTTTTGAATTTGTTTCCTAATAACTTTGACTATGGCTTTTGTACTGGTTGATCTATTCGGTCTCCTTTATTGATCTTATTTTCCTACAAAGTACAAAGTAAACAATATTTCTTATCGTTAACTTCAAATGTATGTAAGAACATGTTCAGCAGTTTATCCACATTATTAGTGATCGTATTAAGAATTTAGACAATCCTAGTAATGGAAGTTAACAGATCATTATGTGAAAATAATGATGACAAGCGAGAAATAATTCCTAATTGGATACGGTTGAATGTCTTGAGACTCAATTTCGATAATGACAAGAGAGAGCCAGAAATCTAACTCTAACTATATGGACAAATGACCAAAAATCTAATTATAGAGAACCAGAAATTCAATTTTTGTATTAATTATGGAAGCTAAGAAATTCCACTTCTGTAAACAACTAACAGATAGTCAATAATAAGTTTAGCAATAAGAGTCCAGAGATCATTATCTGGAATTAAGTGGTGAAAGATTAGGAATCCATTTTTGGAAACAAATAATATGAGTCCAGAAATTCTTATTTGGAAATAATAGAAGACTGAATACCCAAATTCGGGTAATGGTAAGATAGATCCAAAAACTAGTAAAAGGCCAAAAGTTCGTAATAAAGGTCTTAATAGTAGAGGCCCCGAAGCCTAAATTCAAGCATTAATGGGTGAAGTTCAGAAATTAATAGTAAGACCCCAGAACCCAGATTCGGGTATCATGACGATTAGAGATCAATAGTAAAAACCCGAATCCTAGATTCGGGTGTTAAGAAGTGAAGTTTTGAAATTCTCTTTGGAAACTAGTCGGAGGCTGTAGATTCTTAGTTGAGCCTTTTGTTGTGTACCGCTCTTTGGATTTTGATTTTTTTGACATGTGCTACACTTTAGGCCTAGTATGTTGTCATTATTTAGCAACTTCTCGAGCATGGACGTCTTAGTTCGTTGTTGTTTGGTGTGCTTGATTAGCTTATCCACAAGCAGGACCCAAGGACTTACCCAACCTCCCTACAGGAGGCGATCCAGCCAGGCCTTATAGGTGGAACTGAAGGCTTGTTTGGTGCCTTGGCCAGGCTGTAGCGTGGCGGGACTAAGGGTTTACTCTATCCTTCCTCCAAGATGTGCTACAGCGAGGCCATTTGTGGTAGGACTAAAGGCTTGTTCAATGCCTTAGCCAGGCCATAGCATGGCAGGACCAAGGGCTTACTCTATCCTCCCTCCAGGTGGTGCATTGATCTGGCCCTAGCATAGCGCGATCAAGGGCTTGTTGATGCTTTCACCCGGCCATAGTGTGGCATGGATAAAGGCTTACTCTAACTTGCTCTAAGAGGCACTTTGACCTGGCCAACTCGACACGGACAAAGGCTTTGACCGTTTAAGGTAATTTCCAAGTTTAAGGAGAATTCTACTCCCGATCGTGTAGACTTTTCTTATAAAAGTGGTGCTTTATTGAATTCAATTAAGATTGCTTTACAAATCCATTGATTTTGCCTTCTCGGAAAAAGTTGATCACCATTCCTTCAAGTGCTCTACATCGAATTACTTCGTGCCCATTCATCATGTGATAGCAGCAGTAGGATCCTCCCCGATTCCTTTTGTATTTAGGATTTTTCTTTTGAGATGGCCAATAGTTGAGGTCCTCCTTGATTAGCAAATAAACATTCTTAATCGATGTAGCCAGATTGCATTACTTAGGGAGTCTCGACTTGAGCTTATCTTTTGAGGATGGTTTCTAGATTTTGTATTGCTTGATTCTGAGGCTTCAACCTCAACGACCGATTTCTTTTCAAAACCTTTTGAAGCTCACATTTAGGTAACGAGCCACTTGTTGTTGATGCCATTTTTGTGCAAACCTGTTGTAATCAGTCATCATCCCCTCTTCAAAGTTAGTGCTTTTGGTTTAGAGTTGAATTGTCTTCTTCTTTTGGTCAAACAAGTTATCACTCTTATCTTTTATTCCCTCTAAGGAAAAGATAGGTGTGGGACCAACGTGGAGGAGGTTTAAACTCCACTAGCTTGGGTCATAAGATTCAGCTCTTTTTTTCTTTATGATCCTTAAAGCTTCCAATCTTAGCATTTTCTCTACAATAGTTTAGAATCTTTAATCGTTCTATTAGAGTATCCAATTAAATATGGCTCTTAGGATTCCTTTTCGAACTTTTTAATTTTTCCAAACATGATGGTGCAAATCGTAAAGTATGTAAGCTTGGAATAGAATAGGGTTAGGGAAATAAAGTTCAGAGTTCAACAAGGTCGGAGGTTCAAGCCCTCCTTCCAGTGTCAAAAATGTTAACAAGAAAACTTGTCAACACCCCAAAGCAAAGTTCAAAGTGTAAGTGAGCCTTTCGAAACCACCTTTCGAACGGTTGAAAAGAGTTTACACCTTTCAGTTCCTTTTATCCTAACAATCTAGATGACTTAGATCTCCTTTAAGTCCACCTTTCGAAAAGATTGGGGCAATTGAACAACCTTCCGATGTGGTCGAGACATTTGAACTCTTTTGAAAATACTTTTCGCACTAGTTTAATTGGCTTAGGATCCTATTGGAATCTCCTTTCGAAGTGGTTAAGGTGACTCGAGGTTAAGACCTAATCATCTAAGGGTTTTAGTTGAGTTAAAGGGTTTCGACTCCTTTGAATGTTAGCCTTTCGATCATGCTGATACAAGAAAATCATAATCACATAGAAGCATTAAATTAGTTAATATACAAAAAAATGCCATATACTTGCTTTGATAATATTTTCCTTTATTATTAGAAGCTTAAGTAATACAAAGAAGTCAAATTCCCAACCTAATTTTAGAATTAGGGTTTACAAATTCAATAAAGAACAAGTATAGAGTGAATGAGATCGGATCCCTAAAATAAGACCTCTAGGGTCTTATTTATAGACACTTGTTGTAATCTTTCGCATCAGTCCTCTCGACTTAGTTGAAAGGGGGATTTGAAGCCCTTCTGTCGCTGTTGGATTCAGGATGCCTTTCCAACTCTGCTTTTGAGGGAAACTTGAGTGCTTTCGACTCCATCGAAAGGTATAGTTGCGCTCTTCACCTAGCTGTTAATGTGCCATGTACGTTTGAAAGGACGTTGGCGTTCGACGCTTCAAAACGTGTACTTTATGGGTACGAATGAGTTGAAGCAGTGGAAAGCTTAGCTGCAGATGATAACATTCGAAAGCATCCTCTGATTGATGCAGAATCCCATCTTTTAGTGTTTGAGGAAGTTACATCGAACTCATGTAGTTTTTCCTTTATAAATGTGGATGATTTCAACCAATTCGAAAGGCTAATATATACTTTTGAATGGGTAGTTTTGGCCAAACGTTCTTTTATGAAGAGGTCCTCTGCTCCAATGTCATGGTATCCGTGATTAAAAATATTTACTTGAGTTAACGAAAATATAAAACTAATATTACGAAATGGAGTGCTATTTTCCGGTCAGTAAAAAAAATAAAAAGTTGGGTTTATCTTTAGGTGGATTGCTTTTAAATGGAAAGAAAATTCTTATTAATAATAAATTTGAATACCAATTGACATATGGTGGTGAAATTTGTATTCACCATTAAGAAAACTTCACTACTATATGGTATTAGTAATAGCGATCTAAGACAATAAATTAAAAATATAAGCCAGCGGTCAAGTTTGTTTTCACAATGAAGTGGATTTTTGCAATGGTGATAGTAGGCAAAAAAAATAATTTTTAATCAAGGGAAATCAAATTAAAAGTTAAATGCATTAACAACAGGCCGTAAATTAGAAACTTTAACTCCCATTGTGCTTTTTATAAAATAATTTTGAATTGTTTATCAGGCTTACACAGAATCCAATTGGGGTTAGATGTGGTTGACAATCAATAGGATTTATAATATAGGACAAGAATTCTTATCCAAGTGCACATTCAATAGGATTTATGAGTACTCTGAATTAACAAAATGAATGGTGCAGCCTAGAACTTATCATTTTCCGACTACAAAGTTTTCGACAATAAAATTTGGTCGATAGTACATAGATATACGCAACTTATTAGTCCCCTAATGGTATCAGAGAACCTGAAATTCGCAGTCCACAGACAGTCTCCAGTACTCGTAACCCCTGCAGAGTCAACCCCTTACGAACTAAAACCCCTCTCTGACATTGATGATCAAGATGGCTTCCGCTTCCAAATCCCTGTCATACAATTCTACCGTAACAGAGAAGTGTCGGTTCTTGATCCAGCAAAAGTCATAAGGGAAGCCATTGCCAAAGCACTGGTACTGTACTACCCTTTGGCAGGTAGACTAAAAGAGGGCACAGGAAGAAAACTGTACGTGGAATGCACAGGGGAGGGTGTCCTGTTCATTGAAGCAGACGCTGACATCACGCTCGATCAGTTCGGATCCGAGCTGCATCCCCCTTTCCCATGTCTAGATGAGTTGCTGTTCAACGTTGAAGGCTCTGATGCTATTATTGGCTGTCCCTTGCTATTGGTTCAGGTAACTCGCCTGGTTTGTGGTGGTTTCATCTTTGCGCTCCGTCTCAACCACACCATGTCGGATGCATCAGGCCTGGTGCAGTTCATGGAAGCTGTAGCACAAATGGCACGTGGATTCAAACACCCAACTGTCAAACCAGTCTGGAACCGTGAGCTGCTGAACGCACGTAATCCACCGAACCCGACGTTCGTGCACCACGAGTACGATGACGTCCCGGACACAAAGAAAACCATCATCCCTCTCGAAGACATGATCCAAAAGTCCTTCTTCTTCGGTCATGAGCAAATCGCCAACCTCAAAAAGCACATCCCGGTTCAACTTCGTGGAAACACGTCCACATTTGAGATTTTGACAGCATGCGTGTGGAGGTGCCGGACAGTCGCGCTGGGGCAGGACCCGGAGGATGAGGTCAGGATCTTGAGCATTGTGAATGTGAGGAAGAAGATGGCATTGCCAGAAGGGTACTATGGGAACACGATTATGACTCCGGCAGCGGTGACGACGACGGAGAAGCTGATCAAGAATCCATTGGAGTTCGCAGTTGGGCTAGTGAAGATGACGAAGAGGGTGGTGGATGAGGAGTATGTGAAGTCGGTGGTGGATTTGATGGTGATGAAAGGAAGGCCGCATTTCACGAGGGTGAGATCGTATGTGGTGGCGGATGTGGCAAAGGTAGGTTTCGGGGATGTGGATTTTGGGTGGGGGAAGGCTGTTTATGGTGGGATGGCCAAGGGAGGGGTGGATGCGATTCCCGGTGTGTTTAGCTTTTACGTTTCGTTTAAGAATGGGATTATAGTGCCTGTTTGCTTGCCCGGGTTCGCTATGGCTAAATTTACTGAGGAAATGGAGAAATTCACTGCTGGCGATGGTAAGGAGATAGTTGATGAAAGTAGGTATCCGGTAAAAGCAATCATGTCTGCGCTTTGAACGTTGGGCTGAATCGAAATAACCTTGACGAGGGTATCGAAGATCAATAATGTTTTCGATATGTATTATACATGTAATGATTCTACTTAGTGAAATATAACCATGGTATGTTACATTTGTTCCGCAATGTTGCTGCCCCCGAAAAATAACAAAAGCAATACACACTTTACATTCGTGAGTTTGCTCCTAATAAACAAATAAATAATAAAAAGGATCGGTTTGGCTCTACATTCCTGACAAGTTTCACAACAGAGGAAATATCTTTTTCAAAATAAACTTACATTTTTGGTCCTTATTTTCAAGTTCGCGCACGCAGAAAGAACCAAATATTCTTTACGCTTTTAACATTTCAAACGCGTATAACTTTACGTAGAAAAATCGGAACAGCATAACGTTTTCATCGAAAAATCACAAATTTTATGATCTTTAAAATAAGATTCATTATTGATACAAAAAAACACAAATTTGAACTAAGAGTATAATTATTTCATATATTTACAGAGAATTCTGCAAATTTTGAAAATCATTGATTTTCTTTTTTTCAAATTTTAGCAACCATTGCATATAGTTGTTGAATTGTCTGCAACTATTGCCTATGATTGCAGACATTTCTACAACTATTGCGTATAATTGCAGACATGTCTGCAAAAATTGCATATAGTTGCTGAATTGTCTGCAATTATTGTGTATAATTGCAGACATTTCTGCAACTATTGTGTATAATTGCAGACATTTCTCCAACAATTGTATATAGTTGTTGAATTGCTTGCAATCATACTATATAACCGCAGACATTTCAGCAATTATTACGTATAATTGCAGACATTTCGGCAATTATTACGAATAGCTTATACTGCTATTGTTTTTACATATGCACAATGTCACTCATTAGAAAGATAATAATATTTATGATTTAATAATGAAAATGGTTTGTTAATCATTTTTAGAAAAAATTATTGCGTTTTAAAGATTGATAATTAGTGGGTTACAAATTTTAGTCACGGATGTGAGAATAACATCCACATATAACTTTGCTCCAATAAAAGTAAGGGGTACTGTAGGGAAGAAACTTGTAGTATTTGAGAATATGAATGCAATTTATTTATTTTTTTAGGAGGATGTTTTGTGTATTAAGTTTGATTTTAGGTATGTGGCCCTCATTTTCACTAATAAAAACTCTTGCACGCGATTATCGTCGTCAAGATCTCGAAATGCCTCATCCATCCTTCGGATTAAAGCTCAGAAACGATCACCTTGGCTACTTTTCTGGTTGTGACAGGAAGCGTGAATTCTAATTCTTGATGGGCAAAATGCTGATAATCACCCGGAACAGCTAAATACACGGCTACTGTATGCAACCCAGGAGGCTACCTGCATGTTTCCTATTTTTTCCATTGTAGCCAGCATGGGCTAATATGTTATTAGAAAAATACGCACATTAGTATATATGTGCTTATGCGGTGAAATTTGAAGTTAATTTGTAAAATTCTTGTGATACTGTATAAAAATTTACACACCGGAGAGAGTAGTTACCAGCATAGTTTCCAAAACCGAACCGTAAGTCTAACCATGTTGGTGCAAGGTCGAAGGTCATAGTGGTTCAACCGATCAAACCGTAAGAACCGCGTTGATCTTTAATTTTTGTTTTATTGATTTAAATGTAAATTGTTACAATAAATGTTAAAATTTAACCATTTATGATTAATATACTAAAATTTAAAACAATTATTTTTAAACATTTCGTAACAAATATTAATTGGAATAATTGTATAACAATTTTTTTACCGTAAAATTGTTAATTTTGTTACTTTTTAACATGAAAACAGTTCCGTGCAATGATAATTCATAACATGTAAACTAATAATGTATTTTGCCATTCAAAATTTATTAGATAATCCAATAATTTAGCGGATAATAATTCATAACATGTAAACTAATAATGTATTTTGCCATTCAAAATTTATTAGATAATCCAATAATTTAGCGGATAAGCTTATGAAATTATTTGTTAATTTAATTATGTAAAAATGATGAAGAATGAAGCAATAATTTTTTCTCAAATTTGAAGAACTGTGAGGTTAAAAGAGGTCGGTCTAGTGATTTTTTCAAGGTTTTGAGGTTAAACCGCGGGTTCATGCAAACACAAGGTTATTTCAATTTTCGAAATCATAACGCTTCAAGGTTGAAAGTTGACCACCGAGGTTGGGTCGGATCTTTAAAACACTGCTTACCAGCGTACATAAAAGAAAAGAGGTGTAAAATAACATTTCTATCCAAACCTCCTTAAAGCTTCTCCAACAGATACGAAAATCGAAAATCTGCATCCAAAACTCGTTCCAATAGTGGTTGGAAATGTGGATAGTGTGGAAAGCGGGGTGTAGGGGTTGGCTATTCTAGATTATATGATGTAAAGGTCTAGGCTTTTCAACTATCGACAGCGGCCAATCTCGACTGGTAGGCTTTTCAACCATCCCTGCCCCGCTGTGGCATACACTGGTACCATGCCCTTACTTTTACAGCCAGCCTTTCGACTGTCATGCCTTACGACTAACCAACCCCTTAAAGAGGACGTGTAGGGGTAAGAGTCTCATGTTCGCCACCAAACAAAAAGCGAGAACCCCCCATCACGTTTCACAAAGATAAGCAAGGTCAGTCGTGGTACTGGTGTGAGATCTTAAAAACAGTTATTTTTCACAAGGAAAATAAAAAGAAATTCGCTATGCTTTTTTGAAAATGAAACTGCCATAAGGCATCCCGCCACATACAATGCAAACGCAGAATTGGAGGAGATTTCTCCTTATGATAGTCAAACATGCTTGATACGCAAAATCCTTTGATATTATTATTATTAGTGCATAGTGTGGAAAATATTTCGAAAATATAGTATTAATCTTAGCCAGCATAGACATTTCATACTTATGCCTACTATAGCTACCATGTTCAATAGCAGGTTACCGCCACATTACATGGCAGGTTATACAACTAAAACCGTACAAGGCGCGTATTGTTTCTTTGGATTTTCAACAAATGGTCATGCTAAGGAACTTCCTATTGCCATATGGGTACGCCTCTGGAGGGACGCCCCAAAAACCTACCCGGATCTCAGCCAACACAAGGCCGGTTACCCCCTTCCCGGGGAGTAAAACCTAAGATATGCCACCCTCGGTCGTTTGCGACCTTTATCCGAGGATCCTCTACACCAACAACCACAAAGAAAAGTATTTGCAGTAACCACATAGGTTAAATATCACGGCTCCATACCTGATACCACACTTTTCCAGAAGGAATGGACATACCCTAGGAGAGCTACCCCTGAAACATTGCTGCATCTTTCCTGTTTCGACCATTGTCGGTTTGTAAGGCTCGATGAGGTCTCGTCCACAAAGCTATGCTTTTCACAAAGCCATGCTTTGATCAACAAATGATCAGCAACACTTCGTATGCCACGTTACCAATTTGGAAATGTATCACTAATAACCATCAACTACATAACCTCTGAGCTCGTATGTATCAGAGAAGGGTGTTAAGCTAAGAGAATAAATTCTCCGCCACTAACAGAAATGTATTTGATAGAAACCAACTTTACATCTCAAAGTGTAACATCAGACACACATCCACACAAGTCCGTTGCGGGATCGAACGGAACCGAAGGCACTTCCAAAGAAGCCCTTGCAAATCCGAATATTCACTAATCACGTCCGGAATCCCCATTACAAAGGATGATCAAATCTTTATACCGGAGCAACTCGGTGCAGAGACATATGACAGGTAATCCTTTCGTTTTCGAGAATACCCGGTCTTCAACACCATCTTCAAATGCAATCTCATTTCGTCGTATATTACTCGGAATGGGTTTTATGACACAAGGTCCTCTCCCGGCTAATCCGAATAATGAGCGCTTATTTTTAAAAATAAGTGTTCAATCAGATTTCAAACAAATCACAACAATTTCCACGTTGATCTTCTTAAACAAAAGATCCATCACAATCGCAAAGGTTCGTTGTGGATTTCGAATATCCATTTGGAATTCGACTCCCGGTCGCAACGGAATTCTAATGCCATTTAAAGGCCAATATTGATAGTCGGTTTCACTATAATTACCAGATTTAAATAATTTTCCCCAATTATTTATTTTCAAAATATCTTCGCAAGTTATATTTCACACTTCAATCCTTTGAAAACAAATTTTAAATCACTTTCCTCACATGGAATAAATCTTCAAATATTTATTTAATTCCACTGAAAATTTGCCGAGTTCAAATACTTTAAAAATAATTTAAATCACTTATCCAAAATATTTTTGGAAACATTTAAAATAAAATAAAATTATTTTAACACTTACTTAATTATTGTTTATGAAAATATTATGCTAATGTCACATATAAACTTTAAGTCCATAACAAATTTTTTTTGAAATAAAATTAGTAGATAGAGTATAAATATTTAGATAACCAATTTCTAAATCAAATATTAATTAAATCTTTAAAATAATCATTTCTATAATTAACTAAATGAATCTTTACTTTAAAGATTTAAACATTTCCCAAAAATTATTTCTCTAACAATATTTTTTCAAAACAATTTCTAAAACTTTCAATGTATACTTTAAAAGTTACTTTGAAAATATATTCGGCTTTTCAGGGAAAGTACACCTTCCATTCTAAAATGGTTCATTCAAATCAATTTATAAATCCGTCTGGATTTACTTTAAATTTACACTCCAAATCCGTAAATTCCTTTCCACATTTTTAAAACTAAAACAATATTTATTTTTAAAACAAAGTTCCCTTTCTTTTATAAAATTCCCATTGTGAATTTAAATTCCCAAATATCCACTGCTATATGATTTTTAAATCGATTTCAAAAATCGTATACAAACACCAAATCAATTTCCAATTTGATTTCTAAATTTATTTCAACACCAAATCGATTTTCATTCAAACACCAAATCAATTTTCATATCGATTCCCCAAAGATTTATTCTTTTAACACCAAATCAATTTTCGAATTTATTTTTAAAATAAATTCCTTTATCCTTTCCAAATTATTCAAAAATCATATTTTTAAAATAAATTCTTCACCTTTTAAATATTATTACTTAAAATCCATTTATTAAACTTTTTCCCATATTTTGGAATTTTATTTAATAGGATTTCACTATAGATTTTCTACTTAAATCTAAAAATCCAATTTTATTTATTTCTGGTATCTTACGATACCAAAAATATATTCGGCTAAATTTTATCCTTCGTCGATCTCAATCACAATATAATCACACACAAATTATAATTAAATCAATACACAATATTGAAACAAATTCAATTATTTGAGGAATCCAGTTGGATCCCTCCAGCCTGTTTCCCTGCGTCCACAGATGTTTGCACAACAATTAAATACCAATTCCACTTCGAGGTGGAATATCGTGGTATATGGGTTTTGTAAAATACCATCCGTTATTGTGCGGCGCATAGGGTCTTATCTAATATAACTAATTATAAATCAATCATCCAAGCACAATCAATTTTAAATCCAACTATTCAAAATTTAAACCAGAAAAATATTTGATTGAGTGAGAAGATCTCACCTTGCTTTTATTTTGCCATCCTTTTCCACTCCAGATTATTTTTCTTCACAGTTCTAGACCTTGTAACAATTATATGATTTTTATTATTATTTGAGTCAATCGAACAATCACTTATTATTAATTTATTTAATGGACTAATGAATTTTTTTAAAACTTGATAATCTTTTTTTTATAAATTAAACTACTTAAACACTTTCTTAACTTTTTGTATTATATTTATATTTGTAATAATCAAAAATCTGGATTTAAAATCCCATTCTCTGTATATGTGTTATAATCTCATATATATATATATAAGTAAAAGAAAAAAAAACAGAAACAGTAATATACCTCACCACAACCGTTCGAGGCCACCACACCTCGCTAGGCACCAGCTCCAGCATCGTCGAACTCCCGCTCTGCTCCAAATCGAAGCCTCGAACTCGACCTCACACCTTGCTGCTGGCTTCAGTCGAACTCGACCATTTCAAGCCTCTTTACAAGTCGCGATCTCCCTCGCTTGCTTGGCTACACCGCGCGTGCGAGCCTCCATCTCCAGCCGAGCCCTCATCAAGATGCCGCCGCGATGCAGCTGCCCTGGCTTGACGAATCCACCAAACGCCGTACCCACGATGAAGTCACGCTCGATACCGCTTCGAGTCAAACTCGAGATCGTGATTTCGATTGGTTTATTTATTTATTTTGATTTCGTGAATTTGTTGAGAAAATGAGGGAGGGTTTCGTGGTTTTAAAATAAAGGAAGAGGGGAGTTTCGTGCTTTGAAAGAAAGTGTTGAATGGAGAAAAAGGGCATACTTGAGAAGGAACTGCCATTGACTGGTCAACAGTGTGTATAATATTATTAAATTTTAAATTGTTACGGAAACGTAGCTTAAAATCGCGAACCCCTTTCGAGGTGTGCCGCCAGGCATTTTTAATGTTATACCCCTATTTGAACACAATGGAAAAGGTTCCGAGTCGAAATTCTATCATATGGAAAATATAGCTTTTTGAACCAGTTATTATATTACATTTTCGATATAAATTTAAGCGCGTTCATATATCGTACGCTGACACAACAACTCCAAACACTACGAAAATTGAAATCCGATAATAATACAATATTTTGGATCTAATGGAACTGGTTTCGTCGAATTCTGAGACTGCGCATCGGAAGGCTATTTTTAAATATCGATTTAAACTATATAATTTCAAAACTGAAAAAATCATTTTCAAATATCATTCTGAAGCTTCCATTATCTTCAGTATTCTCAATATAAATTTTCTAAGCCTTTGAAAAAATATTTTTAATCAGCTTAAAACTGAAAATTCAAATTTTTATCTAACTTCAATAAACTAAATTCAATAATTAAATTGCCAAATTCATAGTTAATTTTGAAATTCAAGTTAAATTAACTTTTAAATATTTAAAATCAATTAAATATTCCATTTCAGATGTTAAAAATTCCCGGGTCATTACATATGAGGCGTCTGTTAAACAGGTGCCTAGAAACCAGGCGCATGTTCAACATGCGCCTCATATTGAGGCGCATGTTGAACAAGCCCCTGCCTACTAGGCGCCTGTTTAATAAGCGCCTTTAATTTCCCCCTCAAACGGCCATATTCCACCCAACCCTTCTATTCCATCTTCAATTACAACTCCCTTCATCTTCTTTCCTTCACAACCAATTTTCTTCAACAATCCTAATTTTTTACTCTCACTTATCACAACTGAACATGTATTCCGATTTTGACGTCGATGCTGCAAGGTGCAATTTTCAAGACTACGACTTACAAGACGTTACGGTTTTGATTGGTGGAGGGGTAACTAATGCAAGTTGGAGTGCTGTGAAAGACTATGGTCTTTGCTACATTTACTGTGCACTCTCAGTCGATCCTATTCGAGGTGTCGATCAAAGTAGTGAGACTTTTTGGGGCAAAATAACTAATTGCTATAATCAGAAGAACATCAATCGGAAAAGAACGTTATCGTCAATCAAAGGTCGTTATGGAAAAATCAGTCGTCAAACATGAACATTCAGTTCTCAAATTTTCAAGCTAAAGCAAATGAATCCTAGTAGATTTGAAAATGAAACGCATTTGGTAAGATTTAATATAATTACATTGTTCTAATTTTTATCGTAGTTCTCTAATTATACTAGTGTTTTTTTATTACAGAGAATGACTGCAAACAAGTTGTTCAAACAATTCTATAAACTTGATAGTAAACAAGCACCATATTTTTATCATTTTATGCATATTTATGACATGTTGGTCGAGCATGTTAAATGGAAATCATCACTTCAGGAAACCGTTGAACAAATCCATTCAAACAGTGGTCGTGGTATAACTCCTAGAGTTAGAGAAAGCTATAGTCCTAGGGAATCGTTAGAAAGCTACGGTTTAAGATCATAAGAAGATCTAATCCGTACCGAAGATCATTTTGTTAGGCCATAGGGAGCAAAAGCGGTCAAAAGGAAGCAGGCTGCTGGAGCGGATCGGGTAGAAATTAAAAAAACTCCTACTTGGATCTGAAGATAGATTTAACTGTGCAATAGAAACTCGAGCAATTCAACACCAAGAAAAGCTGTCAAGAATGGATCAACTTTTTACTGGAAACCGGAAAAGAGATAAAGATGAAATAATGTTCATAGATACGTCGCACATGTGTGCAGAACAAGTGGAGTATATATGGCACAGAAGGAGAGAAATTATGAGACATAGACTTGAATAGGATCATAAACTGGTTCTGTTTTTCTACAGCCTTTGTATCTTTGAATTATCGCTAGTTGTATTGTATTATGAACGTAAGCAATTATTAATATAAGTACTTTAATTGAATTTGCATTACATTGAGAAAAGATTATAACAACATTACGTTAATTAACATAAAAAGATTACAATAACAATAATAAGTAACAACAACAGAAACAAAAGCAGTAAAAGTAATAACATAAATATAGTTCCACTGATTTCCAAAAAAGCCTCAAAGGTGATCTATGAGATCATTTTGCAGTCTTTGATGCAGTTGAACACTACGGTAGGACATTTGGCTTTTTACATGAAACTTGAGTTCTAGTGTGCTTTCAATCATATCGTTGCGCCAAACAGGCGGTGGTGTAGGAGCACCCTTGTAGAAGGAATCTTCTTCCATGTCTCTTTCATCCTTTATAATCATAATATGTAAAATAACACAAGTGCATATTATTTTGGTCATTTTAACTGGTGACAAAAGTATGCAAGGATTATTGACTATGGAAAATCTAGATTGAAGAACCTTAAAACGTCCTTCCTCTGGCCTTCTTGCATCGCTACAAACTCTGATTGTTTATTGTTTTGTGGGTTTGGAATTGTCTTGACAATGGTACTCCATTTAGGATATATACCATCGCCAAGATAATATCCATGATCGTATGTGTTACCTCCTAAAGTAAAGGTACAAGGAGTTGATCAACCGTTTGCTAAATCATTGAACAACGTATATCGTTCGACTATGTTAAGAACATTGTTCGAACCCGGCATTCCAAAAAATGCACGCCATATCCATAAGTCATACGACGCTACGGCTTCAAGAATAACATACGCCTTTGGACAATTCTTCCACTCCTAATGCATGCAGTCTATATTTCCTAACATTATAGGCCAATCGCTACGACCATGCATATTCGATAACATTGCTATATCCGTCTCGTTCGGTCTGTGTAAGTATTGATCACCATAAATGTCCACGATAGCTTGACAGAAATGCTCCAAACACTCTAATACCATCCTTTCCGCCACTTTCAAATTTTCATCAAACGCTTCTGCTGGTCCTGTATATGCAAGCGTTCTTAGTGCAGCTGTCATTTTCAGAATTCCAGTCAATTCCATTGTATGAGATGTATTGGATTTGAAGATAAAATATTTGGCATGCTGTTTGATACATTGTAGGATTCTAAGAAGAAGAGGTCTCTGCATGCGGAATCTTCTCCTAAAATCAGTATTTGTGTAAGTAGGATTTGGAATAAAGTAGTCTTCCATCACTCTGTCATTGTGCCATGAATGTCGACGAGTTTTATACCGGCGACCAACAACTGATCCACCATATTGCCCTCTCGATTGACCAACTTGTAGTGTAGCCATACTTATTAGTTCCTTTTCGCGACGAAAATGATCTTCCATCATTTCATCAAATACGTCGTCGCTATCATCGAAAAATATATAATCTTCGACAGCCATTTCTTATCATTCAAATTGTATGAAGTACGAATGAGCAATAATACTTCTAGCATCTAACAAGCTTTTTATAGCTTAAATCACATGCTGGCTTTCATAACAAAACAATCAATCATGTCTAGTTGGCAGGTAGAATTGATTCAATTCAACCACTATCTATAAAGTAGATTCCATTTATGTCACGTCTGCAGTGTTCCATCTCGTCTACACACTGTTGACTATTGATGCGCTGTCTCGTCCCATCTAAACACTATAGCCACATCCTCACAAGACAACAAGAAGATTTGACTGGTGTAGTATCTTATCCTATCTACATACTATTGCATGTTGGTCTAGTGTCATGTCCCCTCTATACACTATTGACTGTTGGTGTAGTGTCTCGTCCCATCATACAACTGTAGCCATGTTCTTAACGACATTATGACACTACCAAACAATAGTACAACTAAAAATTTCTACTGCAATAGTACAGAAAGAAGCAAGACAATGCTACTAAAACACCCAAACATTAATACAGTCAACGATAATACAGAAACAAACAATAATACAGTCAACAATAATGCACTCCATAATAATACAATCAACAAAAATACCCTAACTAGGATTTAGAATTGACACGAAGAAACTACTGGTTAAGACCAAATTGTAAGTTTTGTTGGACATTTTGGAGATGTCTTATTTCTCGTTCCAGCTCATTGGCGCATGTTATGGCCCTTGGGCACAGCCATTCATCAACCCATTCTGCATAACTGCACCCTTCAAACCAGAAGGGACACAACTGGATTGGACGACCAATGTCTTCGTCATCAGCTCTAACCACAACTTCAACCTTATAACCACAGTGGAAACATACAGCGTAAGAGTCAACCTCTTGTTCAACCGAAGGTTGCAAATTTGGTACTTGATCAACCTCTTGTTCTTGTGATTGTTGATGAACCAACTGTTCGTGTAGAGGTTGGACAACTTTACGTTAATACAGCGGTTGAACATCTTCTTGAAGTGTGAGTTGATCAAGATTTGGGAATTCACGAGCAACGTCCTCGTAATGCTAGTAGTGGTAAATGATATTCCAATCTTCATCGGTGTGTGCGCTTTCCGTTGGAACGTAGCCGAAAGTAGAGTCAATAAATAATGACCAGGAAGGTTATGGTATGGGGAATAGAAGAATGAAGGAGCGAAGAACTGAATTGTGTGTTTGTGAAGAAAAGCTCTTATGTATATGTCGAAGCATGTGAATGCTAACAATTTTTTATTTTTAAATATGAGCATTGTATTTTGATTTGACAATACACTAGAAAGTGCAGTTACTCACAAACAAGACAATAATAAATATGCATACACAAAAACAATAATACATTCAACAATAATACACTCAAATTATGGATATCCAAATCGTTCTAGCCAATTTTGACGTATGATATGAGCCTTATGTCCAGTGAATGTGCTGTGATATTTGAGAAAGTAACAACCTTCAAATGTGAACGGGTGGGTTTGAACAAATTTTCAAATATAATCTCATTGATAACCGTAATATACCACATACAGGCGTTGCAGAAGTTCCCATAAGCAGTCCTCAACTGTACCTTCATATGTCTACTGTTACACTCAACACTTCTATTACAAAGTTCAGCAATAGTGTCCCAAAATGGAGTTTTCATTATCTCGTCATCGTCGCACATCTGATCAGTTTGTATAAAAAAATTACTGGCACTTTCAACTCTATAGCCGAAAATATTATGTTAGACATTGATTGAATTTATCGAACTTTTAAATGTTGTGACATTTGAATATAACACTTTATCTTTAAATAAAGAGGTCATAATCCGCATCAAAAAAATGAAGCTGAGATTAACGTCCACGTGCCAAACATTCATAAACTTCTTGACAAACAAACACAACTGTGTTTGTTAATCCAACATTTTTAATTCATATATGCTTAATAATAAACAAGCATAAATTATAATCAACACAATGCCATACTCAACATAAAATATAATCGACACAATGCCATAACATATAGACAATCACATATAACAATAGCATCATCACCAACATAATATGCAACCAATTGTCGTAACGTGTGAAAAATAATAACATAAACTGAAACATCTATACGCAGCACATCCATCTATGTGATCGGAACCGCTATCAATCTTCTCATCATCTCCACTATCATCGTTGACGTCATCAAAGTCGTGAGGCTCAGGTCTGGCATGGAGCTGCTGAATCTGTGTCCGTAATCCCTGTATTTGTGCATCATACTGAGTCTGCTGCTACTGGACTGTGGTGTGGTAATTCTGGTACATCATCTGTGTATAATCGAACGTCATATGCTCAAATACAACAGTCTCTAACTATCATAATACATGTACTGAGAAAACTCATATGCGCACAAGAAAAATTATATATAGATGGAGAATATAATGACATGTAATTTAAAGAAAATTTAAAATTCATACAAATCTGATGAGGATGATACAATCTTGTAGGATCGAATTCACCCTAGAGGGGGGTGAATAGGGTGAGACTATCAATTATAAAAATTTATTGCGGAAGTTTATATAAAATGATTGCAGCATAGATATGGCAGAATTTTAGCAGCACAGATAATATCATAATATTAAAAATGCAGAAATAAAACAACGCAGAATTTATCCAGCTTCGGTAAAACCCTGTCTACGTGCTGCCCCCAAGGTTTCTACTAGAAATCAAGTAGTCATATGCTTACACACGTAAACTTTTGACACCAGCTATCGACGAACCTAACTCTACGCTCAAAACCTTGCCACAACTCAGCCACTGATTTGCGAATTCTCGAATTACACCACCGTAGTTTGTTCTCTAGTCACAAAACTATACAATACACAAGTTTAAAAAGAAAAATACAATTTTAAACAAATTAAACAAAACAAAACAATAATTTTGAATATTGAAGCTTAAGTATGTAGGTCGGCCCAAAACAAATAAGTGATAAGAAAGATTAAATCCCTTTATTCTTTTATCGGCCCGACTCTTCTGTTCTTCGATCTTTAAAAATTGGCCGGTCGTTCTTCTTTGCTAAAATTAGGGCTTTTAAAATGCCAACTTCAAAGTGATCGATTGAATTACAATTTCACTCTCTTTGCTCTGTTGATCGACCATCTCTTCATAGTTTAGTTTCGGCTGCTTCTCTGATCGAGTTCGATTCGAACAATCTGGTATGTAATTTATGCTTTTCTGCTTTATTTTTTAGCTTGCTCGAACGTCGATCGGATTCGAGTTGTTGATTTGATTTTTGGTATCTGCTTTGCTCGAAATCGAATGTGTCTGAAAGCCGATGATGATTAGTTTAAATAGGAATCGAATTCCTATATTGTCGTTCGACTTAATTTACTCAAATTCGTTTATAGATTTATCTCGGCCACTTGATTTTGCATGAATGCTTTGATTTGTTTCTGACTTGTTCAATTCGTATAATTTTGTTTCTTGTTTAACACGGCTCAATTATGACTTCGCTCGATTCCTTGGCTATCACGGTTTCAAAGTTGGTTTGAAACTGCAATTGACACTATTTGATTTCTTGATTACTATGGCTTGATTTTCAGTTGACTTCATATTCTTTATCTTTGATCAAAACCACTACTTGATGCTTGCATCCCTGTGCTTCATGTTGTTCGGTCTGGTTTTGATTGTGTATCCACACATCTCTGTTAGCATTGTTCCTTCTGATCGTGATGCATTGCATTTGTTGAGCCACTGGTTTGAGTTTTATTCATGTGTACAGTTCATATGAGGTCTGGCATACTCGATGTTGTTGTCTTCATTTTGCTTGACCATTTGAACCATTGATTGATAGTTGTAGTGTTCATTGTACATTGATATTGGTCTGATGTACTTGAATGTGCTACGCACTGTACTTCATTGTGGAGGCTGCTACACCATGTAATTTGATGTTGTTGTCTTTGATCATACTTTCAAGTTGACTAGTCTTGGTCTCTTGATGCATTTTGGTGAGTTGCTCTGACCAGTTGGCTGTTGCATTCTTATTAGCATTTGAAGTTTACATGTGAGTATGCTTCGAGTCTGAAATGCTTGCAGGCATGGAGTCCATGTTCATTTGAGTCGTATTCATGTTATTCATCCGCTTGGTCTTATTCATAGCTGCATTTGTAAATTTGGCCATTTGAACCATTCCTGCCTTTGTTCTGACCAGTTCATTGAGAATTGCTTATGCTATATACTTCAGTTTGGTTGCCATGTAAATCATGCATGTTTTGTTGACTTTGTTTGATGCCTGGTCGACATGTATATATGCATACTTTGATTTGAGCACTCATGTGTATATTTGAGTTGCACCTGTGTTGAATCGAAATAAAAGCTCGGGTTTGACCTTAGCTAATATTGTGACTTTATTTGTGTTTCACTTGAGTTGAACTCGGCTTTTGATTTGGGTTTGACCTTATGCTCACTTATCTCTATAATTTTATCAAGTGTACATCGACATGCACGGCCTTATGGCATGTACAGTGATACACTATTCATGTCACAAGCTGTTCGTGTATGATGAATTCAAAAATTAGATGATGACGAACAACCCAAATAACCGAGGCAAATAAAATTTTCAAAATTACATTTTATTTTAAACTGCAAAAATATTTTATTTTCAATTTTAATGCGTCAGTGTATATTTTTACAGATTGCTCAGATGTTGGACTCAATCTGGAATAGAGTTGGAGATAAAATACGAGTGAATGAGCAATATGTAGTGAGGACAGTTGTATAAAATGAAATGTATTGTAACTGAAATTTTATAGCGAGAGCACAAATTTGTACTATTAAAAATTATGATAAATATTTGTTTGAATGAAATATTCGTTTGAATTTAAATTTTGTGTTATTCATTTTATTCAGCAAATATTTATTTAATTATGTGAAAAATAAAATAGTACATTATCAAATACATTTAAATGAATATATATATATATATATATATTATCATCAAACAAAAACCATATGCTTGCATATTCAACAGTCTCCCCCTTTTGATGACAACAAACATATATTTAAGATTTTAAATATATTAAATGTATTTGATCATTCAATTTTCTCGTCCTATTTAAATGCTCCCTCTCTACATAAGCTCCCCCTTCATGTATGCATGTAAATAAAAAATATGCAAATGAGCCTAGATGCAAATAGAAAATACAAAATAAAATATTTGACCATTATTTTCCAAAATCTTAACTTTTCTCTCCCCCTTTTGTTATCAACAAAAGAGTTATAGTGTTAGAAAATAAAGATAAAGTGATAGACATTGATACAACATTAATTCCCAATCGAGCATAAATATTAATTTCAATAAAAAATAAAACAAAAATCATAAATACTCTGTTAGGAGAATATTCAACTTTAGAATGATAGGAATCATCATATAAAACCATATAGTTGTGTCTATTTGTGGTATATTTATATCAGGAATTAGAATATCCACTAACCATGTATAACCGTTAGGACTTTTAAATGAGACTAGTAGTATTCCAATTTTTTTTTAAAAAACGAATTCAAATATCCTCTAACCACGCATAACCGTGAGAACTTTTAAATGGGATTAGAATCAACTTGTCTATTAAATCAATCAATTTTGATATGCATTCCATACATGCATAACCGCGAGGACTTTTAAATGAGCATGAAAGCATATAATCAAAAATTCCAAGTAATTCACTCATGCATAACCGTGAGGACTTTTAAATGAGAGTGAATACTTTGGATGTTTTTCATCGCTAAAAAAATAATAAAATGAAAGTGCATAATTTCCTATTTGAAATACCACATATTGACATACTATATTGGATTATGATGTGTGATGGTCGATAGAAAAATGATAGTAATAGACATGGTCATGAAATATTTACCAACAAAATTTTATTATAACTCTTGTTTAAATTTCTAAAGAAATTTTCTAATTATACTTTCTCAAGTTGTAATATATGATTAATATCAACACTAATCACTTTTTCAATCACTATTTATTTTTTCGATAATCAGCAGGGAGTCAGATTAGTCAATGTAGTCATTTAAAATTAAATCCAAAAGTAATTATCAAATCAAAATTTCTAAAATGACTAATGTGAAACGAGGTCAACAAAAATGATTTTCTTAAAGGGGTTTTATAAGAAAAATGTCTGCTAATTTAAAAATTATTTGAAATGAAAAATAAGTAGATTTTTTCTTTGAAAAAAAAACGATGCAGTTACTGATTGTCTCAATATATATCGCGTTCCACTAGTAATTTTTCTATCAACTAGGTTACCAGTGTAATCTACATCTGAATTTTTCTTTCATTCGTGATTATCATTAGTTCGATGTCATAGACCAGACAGTGAAGTGTGCAAAAAAATATCTCAAAATCATTTTTAACACCTTCTAAATGAAATTGAATTGAAGCCATTCGAACGGTGATCATAGTGTTAGTAGTAACGTAATCAAAAATATCCGAAAGTAATCATCAATGAACCGCCATCATTAATCCAAACAAATCTATATGAAATAGTTCAAAGATGATTGTTCAACATTTTGTGTAAGTCGAAATCAATATCATCATTTTTTTAATCACATAACTAGTTGATTTAATTCAGATTATGGTGCAGATTATCACATTTAATATAATCGTTAAAAATAAATATAACTTTACCTGTTTTACCTTTACGATAATATTTCATTGTTGCACATTGTGATTTTGCCACCTTTGTACTAGACTAAGGAACCATGATTTGCTGCCCGTTGTGTCTGGAATAGCTAGAATCCAGATAACACTGTTGTTGATCCTTAGCCTGCCACCACACCTACACGATAAAAGATTTTTGTGACCTATTTGTTTTTATAGGTCCATGATTATTAGTGGCAAATAATTTTGAAGAGTATGTTTGTGGAGACCCAAAACAATTCATATATGTTCATTTTGGCACCCAGATTTGTTTAACTTTAAGAAATTTTACATTTATGCCTTTGGGAACTCAAATTGGAATTGTTTTCACGTGTTTGAGTATCTCACTTTTCCCCTTAACAATGTTATTAGTTGTTTGTTCATATTTTGACACTTTTGCAAATCCAAATGCATTCCTTTTATTCTCGAAGAGTTGGTTTTCTAAGAGTATATTAAATGATTTATCTCTAGTGAAAAATTTCTGAGTAACCAACTCAAGTTTATTTACTTTAGATTTTAAAAGTTTATTTTCATTTATTAGCTTCGAACAACAACAAATGCCATTTTCTCTCTTTTCAAAATTCTTCATTTTCAAGTCCATATTTTCCTTTTGAAGCTCTCTAATTTTATTCTCAATTTCAAGCATCTCGGATTCAAAGAGTTGGACTTTTTTAAACTTGATTTTTTTCAAAATACTTGATTTTTTCAATCTTTTTTTCAAACTTGTGATTTAATTGAATAATTTCAGATTTGCTCAACATCACATTTTTTTTTCAAGGGTTTTGAAACTTTCGTTGATGTCATCTAATTTCTTTTCAAAATTAGCATATTTAGAAATTTCTGACTTCTTAAAGCTATCCAACTCCTGTTGCAAAATGTTGTTTTTACAAATCAACTCAGTTTGGTTTTTCTCTTCCATCAAAAATAGGAGGAATAATATTGAACCGACCCTCAACAAAAGTGTTATTGAAAGAAGCGATTTTAAAAATTCAAATTGTAAAGCAAATATTGGTCGTTAAAAAAATCAAAATTTTAAAATAAAAATGGCTTTTGAACCTGGCTCTGATACCACTTGTAGGATCGACTTCACCTTAGAAGGGGGTGAATAGGGTGATACTATCAACTATAAAAATTTATTGCATAAGTTTATATAAAACGATTGCAACACAGATATGGAAGAATTATAGCTGCATAGATAATAGTAGAATACTACAAATGCAGAAATAAAAGAACACAGAATTTATCCAACTTCAGCATAACCCTACCTACGTGCTGTCCCCAAGGTATCTACTAGAAATTAAGTAGTCAGAGGCTTATACACGTAAACTTGCGACACCTGCTATCGGTTAAACTAACTCTATGCTCAACACCCTACCATAACTCAGCCACTGATTTGCGAATTCTCGAACTATACCGCCGTAGTTTGTTCCCTAGTCACACGACTAGACAATACACGTTTAAAAAGAAAAATACAATTTTAAACAAATTAAACAAAACAAACCCCTAATTTTAAATATTGAAGCTTAAGTATGGAGGTCGGCCCGAAACAAATAAGTGATAAGAAAGATTAAATCACTTTATTCTTTTATCGGCCCGACTCTTCTATTCTTCGATCTTTAATAATTGGCCGCTCGTTCTTCTTTGCTAAAATTAGGGCTTTTGAAATGCTGACTTCAAATTGATCGATCGAATTGCAATTTCGCTCTCTTTGCTCTGTCGATCGACCGTCTCTTCGTAGCTTAGTTTCGGCTGCTTCTTTGGTCGAGTTCGATTCAAACAATCTGGTATGTAATTTATGCTTTTCTGCTTTATTGTTTAGCTTGCTCGAACTCGATCAGATTCGAGTTGTTGATTTGATTTTTGGTATCTGCTTTGCTCGAACTCGAATGAGTCTGAAAGCCTATGATGATTGAGATTAAATAGGAATTTAATTCCTATATTCTCGTTCGAATTAATTTACTTCGTTTATAGATTTGTCTTGACCACTTGATTTTGCATGAATGCTGTGATTTGTTTCTGACTTGTTCAATTCGTATAATTTTGTTTCTTGTTTAACACGGCTCGATTCTGACTTCCCTCGATTCCTTGGCTATCACGGTTTCGAAGTTAGTTTGAAACTGCTATTGACACTATTTGAAGCCAGTGTAATCTTTCAATCAATGGCACGATGTATTTAATGAATGTCTCAATATATATCACGTTCCACTAGTAATTTTTCTATCAACTAGGTTACCAGTGTAATCTGCATCTGAATTTTTCTTTCACTCGTAATTATCATTAGTTCCATGTCATAGACCAAACAGTGAAGTGTGCAACAAAATATCTCAAAATCATTTTTAACACCTTCTAAATGAAATTGAATTGAAGCCATGCGAACATTGATCATAGTGTCAGTAGTAACGTAACCAAATATATCTGAAAGTAATCATCAATGAACCGCCATCATTAATCCAAACAAATCTTTATGAAATAGTTCAAAGATGATTATTCAACATTGTGGGTAAGTCGAAATCAATATCACCATTTTTTTAATCACATAACTAGCTGACTTAATTCAGATTATGGTGCAGACTATCACATTTAATATAATCATTCAAAATAAATATACCTTTACCTGTTTTACCTTTACGATAATATTTCGTTGTTTCCCATTGTGATTCTGCCACCTTCGTACTAGACTAAGGAACTTTGGTTTGTCGTCCGTTATGTGTCTAGAATAGCCAGATTCCAGATAACACTATTGTTGTTCCTTAGCCTGCCACCACACCTACATGATAAAAGATTTTTGTGACCTATTTGTTTTTATAAGTCCGTGGCTGTTAGTGGCGAATAATTTTGAAGACTATGTTTGTGGAGACCCAAAACAATTTATATATTTTCCTTTTGACACCCAAATTTGTTTAACTTTAATCAGTTTTACATTTATGTCATTGGGAACCCAAAATGAATTGTTTTCACATGTTTGGGTATCTCACTTTTCCCCTTAACAACGTTATTAGTTGTTTGTTCATATTTTGACACTTTTGCAAAATCCAAATGCATTCCTTTTGTTTTCAAAGAGTTGGTTTTATAGAGTACATTAAATGATTTATCTCTAGTGAAAAATTTCTGAGTAACCAACTCATGTTTATTTACTTTGGATTTTAAAAGTCTATTTTCACTTATTAGTTTTGAACAACAACTAATGCTATTTTTCGCCTTTTCAAAATTCTTCATTTTCAAGTCCATATTTTCAATTTGAAGCTCTCTAATTTTATTCTCATTGTCAAGCATTTCGAATTCAAAGAGTTGGAGTTTTTTAAAATTAATTTTTTCAAAATCCTTGATTTTTTTCAATCTCATTTTCAAACTCGTGATTTAATTGAATAATTTCAAATTTGCTCAACATCACATTTTCTTTTTCAAGGGTTTTGAAATTTTCGTTGATCTCATCAAATTTCTTTTCAAAATTAGCATATTTAGAAATTATGACTTCTTAAAGCCATCCAACTCCTTTTGCAAAATGTTGTTTCTACAAATCACTCAGTTTTGTTTTTCTCTTGAATCAAAATTTCGTTTTCTAACTTTTGAAATATTTCATGAAGATTGGCAAATTCCTTTTCATGATTCAAACACCTTTTGCAATTAGAATTCTTAATATTTTTAAGCTCATTTTCCAAATCATTATTTTTCTGCTGAAGTTTATCTTGTTCTCTTTCCAACGTATTAATTTTCAACTCAAGAGCTTTATTATTTTCTATTAATTTTTGGCATAAGAGAACTAAATCATTGATTGGAAATTCACTTATCTCATCGGCTGTTGAATCTTCATCATTGCTGCATTTTGCCTGTCCCGTCAAGCATGTTTTCGAGTTGATTGTGGAGAACTTCTTATTCTTGTTGACATTTGCACCATATATTGCATCAAGAGTATTCCAAATTTCCTATGTATTTTCACAATGAGAGATAAAATTAAAATTATCTTGATTAATATGAGAATATATTATATGCATTGCAAGAGCATTTATCGAAGTATTTTTCTCATCTATTGTATCACACCCATTTTCAACAATATCCCAATATATAACATTAACAGATTTTAAATAAAATTCCATTTTTAATTTCCAATTCAGAAAATCTGTTCCATCAAAAACAGGAGGAATAATATTGAACCGACCCTCAGCAAAAGTATTATTAAAAGAAGCCATTTTAAAAATTCAAATTGTAAAGCAAATATTGGTCATTAAAAATCAAAATTTTAAAACAAAAATGGCTTTTGAACCTGGCTCTGATACCACTTGTAGGATCGACTTCACTCTAGAGGGGGTGAATAGGGTGATACTATCAATTATAAAAATTTATTGTGGAAGTTTATATAAAATGATTGCAACATAGATTTGGCAGAATTATAGCAGCATAGATAATAGTAGAATATTAAAAATGCAGAAATAAAATGACACATAATTTACCCAGCTTCGGCAAAACCCTGCCTATGTGCTGCCACCAAGGTTTCTACTAAAAATTAAGTAGTCAAATGCTTACACACATAAAATTGCGACACCCGCTATCGACTAACCTAACTCCACACTCAAAATCCTACCACAACTCAGCCACTGAGTTGCGAATTCTCGAACTACACCACCGTAGTTCGTTCCCTAGTCGCACGACTAGACAATACATAAGTTTAAAAAGGAAAATACAATTTTAAACAAATTAAACAAAACAAAACCCTAATTTTAAATATTGAAGCTTAAGTACGTAGGTCGGCCCAAAACAAATAAGTGATAAGAAAGATTAAATCCCTTTATTTTTTTATCGGCTCGACTCATCTGTTCTTCGATCTTTAAAAATTGGCTGCTCGTTCTTCTTTGCTAAAAGTAGGGCTTTTGAAATGCGGACTTCAAATTGATCGATCAATTGCAATTTCGCTCACTTTGCTCTATCGATCGACCGTCTCTTCGTAGCTTAGTTTCGACTGCTTCTTTGATTGAGTTCGATTCGAACAATCTGGTATATAATTTATGCTTTTCTGCTTTATTGTTTAGCTTGCTCAAACTCGATCAGATTCGAGTTGTTGATTTGATTTTTGGCATCTGCTTTGCTCAAACTCGGATGAGTCTGAAAGCCGATGATGATTGGGATTAAATAGGAATTGAATTCCTATATTCTCGTTCGAATTAATTTACTTGAATTCGTTTATAGATTTGTCTCGACAATTTGATTTTGCATGAATGCTGTGATTTGTTTCTGACTTGTTCAATTCGTATAATTTTGTTTCTTGTTTAACATGGCTCGATTCTTACTTCGCACAATTCCCTGGCTATCACAGTTTCGAAGTTAGTTTGAAACTGTTGTTGACACTATTTGATTTCTTGATTACCATGGCTTGATTTTCAGTTGACTTCGTATTCTTTGCCTTTGATCAAAACAGCTACTTGATGCTTGCATCCCTGTGCTTCATGTTGTTCGGTCTGGTTTTCATTGTGTATTCACACATCTCTGTTAGTATTGCTTTTTCATCGTGATGCATTGCATTTGTTAAGCCATTGGTTTAAGTTTTATTCATGTGTACAGTTTATATGAGGTATGGCTACTCGACGTTGTTGTCTTCATTTTGTCTGACCATTTGAACCATTGATTGACACCTGCAGTGTTCATCGTCCATCGATGTTGGTCTGATGCACTTGAATATGCTATGCACTGTACTTCATTATGGAGGCTACTGCACCATGTAATTTGATGTTGTTTTCTTTGATCATACTTTCAAGTTGACTGGTCTTTATCTCTTGATGCATTCTGGTGAGTTGCTCTGACCAGTTGACTTTGCATTCATGTTAACATTTGAAGTTTACACGTGAATATGCTTCAAGTATGAAATGCTTGCAGGCATGGAGTCCTTGTACATTTGAGTCATATGCATGTTGTTCATTAGCTTGGTCTTATATATAGCTGCATTTGTAAGTTTGGCCATTTGAACCATTTCTGCCTTTGTTCTGACCAGTTCATTAAGACTTGCTTATGCTCCATACTTAAGTTTGGTTGTGATGTATATGATGCATGTTTTGTTGACTTTGTTTCTGCCTGGTTGGCATGTATATATGCATACTTTGATTATAGCATTCATATGTACATTTGAGTTGCACCTGTGTTGAATCCAACTAATAGCTCGGGTTTGGTCTTGTGCTAATATCGTGACTTTATTTGTGTTTCACTTGAGTTGAACCCGGCTTTTGATTTGGGTTTGACCTTGTGCTCACCTGTCTCTGTAATTTTATCAAGTGTATATCGGTGTGTATGGTCTTATGGCGTGTACAGTGATACATTATGCATGTCACAAGCTGTTCGTGAATGATGAATTCAAAAATTGAATGACGATGAACAAACTAAATAACCGAGGCAAATAAAATTTTCAAAATTACATTTTATTTTAAACTGCAAAAATATTTTATTTTCAATTTTACTGCATCAGTATATATTTTTGCAGATTACTCAGATGTTGGATTCAATCTGGATTAGAGTTGAAGATAAAATACGAGTGAATGAGCGATATGTAGTAAGGACAGTTGTATAAAATGAAATGTATTGTAATTGAAATTTTATAGCGGGAGCACAAATTTGTACTATTCAGATTGTAATAAATATTTGTTTGAATAAAATATCCATTTGAATTTAAATTCTGTGTTATTTATTTTATTCAGCAAATATTTATTTAATTATGTGAAAATAAAATAATACATTATCAAATACATTTAAATGAATATGTATATATATATATATATATGTTTATTATCATCAAACAAAAATCATATACTTGCATATTCAACAAATCCAATGGATAGTACGCCCATAATTGCGTCATCTGTAGGGTACTGTAAGAGATACTCTACCACCTGACCTTGTAGATCATACGATCTAAATGAATGAGCAGGGGGGTCAAAAGTCGGAGGCTACATGTACTGAGACGATTCAGGCTCAAAGGTGGCAGGCGGTAGTGGAACTCTACTAGAAGAGGTACACGGACCAATACGATCGAAGTTCAAACTCCAAATATAATCAGGCAATGTGTAAGCATGTGGGGCTACTCGAACCCAATGTGAATCAATGTCTCCCGAAACTGTAAAAGGCTCACCATCTACCCATCCTGCACCGCTCATCACAAGAATATAAGCTGGTCAAACCCTAATGTCACCACACATATCATCCCCTTATAGAGAATCTGATGGAATGCAAACTATACTGTGCAACTGTAGCCAACACCGCTCCCCTAAATACCATATGAATGGACATGTAGGAATCTAAAGCCAAACCCTGCATCACAATATGGAAAACTGAAAAGTGAGTGGATGATCAGGACCGGGCTCTAGGAACTTTATGTACTGATCCCATGGACGAACGATAATGTTACCACGCTGCCTCATATCAATTTGTTGTCTTGCCTCCATCAGCTTATTGTCCACCCCCTATGCAACACAAGACAAATGCATAAGAGGATCCCAATAATGTAATCTTGGAAAGTAAATATAAGGTGTGGCATTCACCTCTACAATAAGTCGGGGGTGCATATTGGCAGTATACTCGTAGTACCAAAATGGAAGAATGTACCAAAATCCATACATCTGTCCACACTGCCGAAGCGCATAAGTATCCAATACTATGTACAAATTACTAATAATAGCAGTACCATAATCATATATATGCAGCCCATCGACATCTACTGATCTAGCCAAAAAGCCAAGTCTAATAGTACCCTTATTGTTACTAAAAAATGTGGATCCAAAAAGGTGTAATATGAAGGCACGGATAATCGGAGTGCACATATCCTCAACGGGCATGTACTTTACTATAGATCGCTGCAGACAAGTGAGAGTAACATCTCCTCCTCTAACTTTCTCATCGGCCAAAGTCGGTAAATAAGCAGAATATGACTCGAACTCCTCAAATGAACTATCAAATGGAACAAGGAGACGGTCTGGTCGACCAACTTCTATGCTAGTGAGCATATAAAAATCTAAAGGAGTCATTCCTAGTGAAAAATCAAGGAAATGAAATGTGTGAGTGGTAGGCCACCATCTCTTAGTGAAGGCCTCTACAAGACAGCGCAAATCTAGGTAAATCTAGAAATTCACCAAAAGGAGACGCATGTAGCCTATCCAAAATCGGCTATGGTAGCCGATCAAAATACTCAGACATGCACCTATACCAACTACCCGGCATCGCTATGCGACGAACCTAAATATATGATTATTTAATGTCAAAATAAACATACAATCATTATGTATATACAGTTACACGGTTGTTCATCAATCAATAAAGAAATAAACGTATACCTGTGGCGTCGCTATAGTTATAGTAAGTCAATGCAAAACAGTAAGGTGGAAGTCGTGCAAGGATCGAAGATCATCTAGAGTCACGGTAGCATCAGGAGGGACATGAGCAGGTCCGATATTGGCATCTATCGCATATCGAATGGTCTGTCAACCAGTTTTGACCGGACGGGGTGGCATTTCGAGCAAAGTAAAATAAAAAAATTAAATGAAGAGGGTGAAAGACGAGAAAATGAAGGGGAATGAGGGGTTTGCGCCTTATATTGGCGCCTGGTCATCAGGCGCCTGTTCAATAGGGGCCTGGCCTCATTTCTACTGGAGAAATTAGACCTCCAACATTCCAGAGTGTGGAAAATCCAATTTCCGCCCTCCGAACTACTGTAGATGCGCTTACATTCAAATACCATGAATATTTCAGAATAGCCTTTCCAATTCCCTTTATATAGTCTCCTTTAGACCTTCTCTTCTATCCTCGTGTGTCACACTTATTGATCTTTCTCGCTTGCGCAACACCTATTGTTCTATGCCAGAATGAGATCACGCTTGACCCATGTGATCATGGTGTACAAAGTGGCTATGATTTAGGTATGTCATACCAAAATTCTTGGTCATGTATGGTCTTTATCTATGTTATTTTTTCGGTGATGTGCTTTCTTATTGTTATCTTGTGATGAAGAAGCTTTCTTCTATTCCATATGGCTAGTAGTAGGTGCCTACATCAATCACATTTACATGTAGTTTGGTTTAATAATAATGATAGGGTTATCATGCATGTTCTCCTGTAGTTAAACAGTAAACTTAACATCAAAAAATTAATTGAATAAGACATTACGTTAAAATAACGTATTTTACATTTTCATTGTCCCCAATTACATACAAACACATACCATTTTTTTGTCTTATTCTTCAAAAATCCTATTCAAATTCATCATTTATCAAATTTAACGGAACCAACCAGTTTTTTTCAAATATTTACTTTACTGCTGCTGATGATATGGAGAAAGTGTGGTGTTAACAAGAAAACTTGTCAGCACTCCGAAATAGAATTTAAAGTGTGATGTCTCGGAATTTTGGCCAATATTTATTTGATGATCTTTATCTAAAATTATTTGAATTTGACATTATTGATTGATAATCTAATTATTGAATTTAACAAAATTTATCTTTTCAAAAGCTAATAAAAATGTATTCTATTTATAATGTATATATGTATATACATTATGAATAAGGAGTTTGGTTTCAGTTTAGTAAAAATGTTTTCAAATTACAATATATATATATATATATATATATATGAATATATTATGATTTGGAAGATTATGATTGAATTTAATATAAAACTTGTAAAATGCTATTGAAAAATTAATCTTATATTTTCAAAACACTTAAAGTGAATATTTATTTTGTTTAAAAGTATGATAGCTTAAGATAGTACATTATAATAAGAGTTTAATATGTTTTCTTTTAAAATTTGCACTTGAAATAAATTTAGTTTATATATATATATAATATCCATCTAAGTACAATAACTTAAGTTAAAATTTAAAATAAGATTTAATTTAATGTCCATTTCTTTTATTTTAATTTTCTTTCTTTTAAATTTAACATGGGAAAATATATTTTGAATATATATAAATAAAACATAAACATGTTAATATAAAATATAATAAATTAATTAAATAATGAATTTTAAACACTTGTAATATAAGTAATTAATATAATATAGAGATTGAACACGTGTAAGACCATTATAACATGTAATTCACATTTGTAAGCTTAAGTGCATTTCAAGTTAACAAGTGGCAAACACTTTTGTTTTAAAAATTTAAGTATATAACTAATGTTTTAGAGAGGAAAACCTGTTTTATTTCCTTCAGTTCAAATTTTTCTTAGTACTTTCTTTCTTCTTAAACATATAAACTAAAAAAATAGAAAATCAAAGAAATCAAAGCTATATACAACATCAATTTCAAAATTTTCAACCTGAGATCATGCAAACAAAATGAAGATCAACAACAAGCTATCAAGCAATAGATCAAGCAAAATCAACATCAAGTACAGATTTAAAAAAAAGAAACCAAGTTCCTGGAAACAAAAAGATAGACCTGTTCTTTGCTTCTTTAAGTTCTGGTGAGTAAACATTTAAAAGCAAAAATCTTTTGGTGCTAATGCATGTAATATATCTGTGTGATGATGATTTATATATGTTTGCATGGATGTTTTCAACTTGAATCTGGTTTGAATTATGCTATATATTGTAAGCATGTCTGCGTGTGTGTATATATATATGTGTGTGTGTGTGTGTGTATGTGTGTGTGTGTTTGTTGAATATCAAGCTCAGAACAACTATTAAAATTCCTATTTTCCCAAATAATCACTATTAGATAATGATTATTAAAAAGGAAATGATTATAACAATGTAATCTTATTTTTAAAAATAATTTTAAGTATTTATATTCATTAAATATTCTGGAAATTGAAGATTATAGTAATAGTCAAAATATAAGTTGAAAATCAATGTATATGATTTCATCTTTGGATTTTAGAATCTGATTCATATAAGAGAATCATGAATTTTGATATGAATTTCGTGATTTTTAAGATGGTATATGTCGTGAATTAGTGGGATGAACGGTTTTCGCCTTGTCGTCAATTTCGGTGAACGACGAAGTGGCGAGCGACGTGGTCACTGATGGAGAAGGCTGGAGTATAGGGGTTCTCAAGAAAATTGGAAGGGGGATTTTAGAGGACGGTGGCGGCCAGGGGACGTGATCTAGGGTTAGATGATCTATTTTTGTCTAGGTTAATGTCGAGGCGATCTCGACGCCGTTGGTGCGTCGGATCTGGTCGTGAGGAGAGGGATCGACGCTGGAGTTCGAAACGCGGCTGTGGATAAGGCGACAGGTTTTTTGGTGGTGATGGAGTTCATCATCAGTGCGAGTTTTGATGATCGAGTATTTTTGGTGTTGTTTGTTCCTTAACTTCTTTTCGTTCCTCCGGCGATATCGGCGATCTGAATGATCGTGAAGGATGGTGGGGATGTCATCGACTGGTCGAGGGCCGAAGGAAGGATCAGAGAAGGTTAGAGCGATGGTGTACGTGCCTAGGTGCATGATGCATCTGGAGGATTAGTGGGTTTGGGAAAGAAGAAGTTTGGCTCAGGTTTTCTTGAAGTTTTTCTTGTGTGTGACTCAAGGAAAGATTATGCGAAATGTTGCTAGGGAGAGTTTGTAGATTTTCTTGGGGTTTTTCTTTTTGGGCTCTGGTTGTTTATTTGTTTTGGTTTCCAGGTTTAAATTTTTAGATTTAAACATCTACCGGTTTTTTTTTTAATTTAAATGGAACAAGATTTTAAATTTAAACTAAGAAAAGAACATGTTTTATGGAATAAAAATCATGTTTTAATAACGTTTAGTTTCAAAAAGAAATGTTACTAAGTTTTAGGAAAAAATGTATTATAAAGAATATGTTTTCAAAACAAAAATGAATCTAGTTTCAAAAATATATTAACTAGTTTTAACAAGTAAGTTTAACTCAAGTTTAAAGTTAAATTAAAATGAATAAGTTTTCAATAGAATGGTATCAAGTTTCTAAGTAAAATTTTAAAATAAGTTTTGAAACAAGTTTTAGTGATTTAATTTTTACATTAAATATGTTTAAAATTAGTTTTAAGATAATTATGTTAGGATAATTAACTTAATTAATTCCTAAATGTTCCAAATATGACTCAATGATGAATTAAGAAGTGATTTAAAACTTTAGTTAACCAAAAGGTTCCAAGAAAATTTTTATATGTTAATAGCAAATCAATTTCAAGTATTTAATTAATTAAGATCTAATTGGGAAATTAAGTAATTAATTAAAATAAATAGTTTATATTTGATAATTTATGGTTAAGTACTTAAGGAAAGAATGGTTAATAAGTGTAATTAATTTAAGGATCGTTAATTAGTGATTAAGAGATAATTAATTAATGTAATTAATTTAATTGGTTTAATTAATAGTTAATTACTTGATTAATTAAGGGATAATTAATCTAAGTAATTATGGGTAATTAATTAAAGAGTAATCAATTAATGAAAGTAATTAAAGGGATTAGTTACTCAATGTAATTAATTAAATTTATGTGATTAGTTTAAGTTAATTAACTAGTTTAATCAATTAAAAATAATCACTTAATGATTGATTAAGTATAATTACTTAATGTGATTAGCAAAGTGCAATTACTTAGTGTAAGTAATTAATGGGAATTACTGGATGTAATTAAAGAGGATAATTACTTAATGGAAGTAAGTAAGGATTAATTACTCAGGGTAATTAATTAAAGGATTAATTTATATAATTAATTAAGGAGTTAATTAATTAATATAAGTAATTACAGGATAGTTAACTATTGTGTGATTAATTAAGGTTGACTAATGAATATGATTGATTAATTATTAAATGTAATTAATTAGAAGAATAATTAATTAACGAAAGTAATTAGAGGATCATTAGTTAAGGTAATTAATGAGAGTAATTATTAAGGGTTGATTAATGTGAATGATTAAGGTTAATAAATTGATGTTACTAATTAAAAGTTAATTACTTAGTGTAATCAACAATAATTAATTAGGGATGTGTAATTAAAGGATGATTAATTAATTGGTTTGTAATTAATCAATGATAAGTAAGAAGGATTAAAGGTAATCTAAGTGATTAAAGTTGGTAATTAATTTAATTGGAGATTAATTAAATTGATTAAGAATTAATCAATCTTGCTTATGAATGATTGAATGATATTGAATTCCTTGGATTATTGATATCTCTGATATTTGTTATGTGCTGCTCTGTGATATGAGAAGCTTTGGTTGAATTGTGGTAACATGGATTATCTATCTGTGTATATGTGAATTACATATCTGTGTGAATCTGTAATTCTAAATAATAAATTAAATTGTTTAAAACCTAAACAACTTGGACATTAAGACGGCGTTTTGGATTTCAGTGGGATTGGGATTGGATTTCTAAATTTGGATATTCTAAAACCACATCGATCCAAATTAAATGATAGGTCGTGAAATCAAGTGAAGATGAAGACCCAAAATGTAAGGGCTATTTATCATTAAAACTATGAGGGTGATTCCAAAACGAGTATAACAGAGATAGTGCTTTCAGATTCGAGATGAAGATTCCGAGTGCAAGGGCTATTGTCCTTAACTCTGAGGGTGATTCCAAAATGAGTGTAACGAGATAGTGCCTTCGATTTCGTTCGAACCCGGAACGAAATTGTATGGATTGAATGCTTTCAGAACATCGCCATTGGAGGACGATGAGCATTCTAAGATATGTGTTCTTTAAAGGTAATCGTAGCCTCAATCCTCATCAACCAGGAATGGCTAAAACAGGGGAGGTGCAGCAAGGCTAAGTAGGATAAGATTTTCCCTGTCTAAAGGTCCCTTTTTTTATTCGGCTGTGTGGTCAGTTGGTCAGAACAACTATGGGGTTGTCTTATTCGGGACTATCCAGTAAGGGATGGTTCCAGTCTTGTGTTGCAAGGGATCAGGGTGGATCCTCGGTACGATGATCCAGGCCAAGTACTATGACGGGCGATACCCCAGTAGCCCTGCCATTGTATGGAATCCAATCTCCAATAAGTGTCGTACGTTTGATTGAGCCCAACTATGTTGGAACATGAGATGTAAGCATTCCATCTATTTCTGTATTTTACTTGAAAACCCTAGACACTATTATAATACCACTAGATTTCCTATCAAATGTTTTGGTTATCGTATGGTAAAAACTTTTCCATGTTTATGTGTGGGAAGTCTTACAAGATTCCTTTCTTTCCAAATGATTTTCAAAGTTAAGAAACTATAACCCGTTTACTCACACCACACCTATGTCTGACCCGGAGTTTATTTTCTGTTTTCTTAAGGTCTTAGGCACTCAATTTTTTTATGAGTAGCCAAGGGATTCAGGTTAGCATTGACAAATTCTAGAGGAGATTTGGAGAAGGAGGCTTCAGCATTTAGATATCTTATTTCCGCTGTGTGATATCTCTGTGATGATGTCCGTATTGTACTAGAGTTGTATGATAGACAGATTTTTATAATTGTCTAATGTGTTGTGATGTGTAAGTTGTGTAACTCTGATAGAGGTTATATACTATGTAATAACTATGTGATTAATATATTTTATTCGTTCCGCTGTGAGATTCTGATATTGTTTAGTTCTTTCTTTTCTATCTTTCCTCTTTTCTATCCCTTTCTTTTTAATAATGATGCGTCTTTCTATGAAGTGAAAAGCGGGTTGTTACATAAAGTATATAAGTCTCCTTCGAAACCCTTTTGATCAGGTTGAGGAAATTGGAATCTTATTACTCTTTTTAGTCTACCTTCTAAATAGTTCATTGTTATAAAAACTTCTCTTCATTTAACCTTTCGACATTGTTGATACACCTAAATCCCCTTCTTTTAAGTCCTTCGAACTTGCTGGGTTAATTTGGTTGTCGTTTCAATACACCCTTTCGAAACAATGGTGATGTATTAAGGGTTGGCACTAAGGATTCAAGGATATGGTTTCAATGGATAGGTTTCGACTTCATCGAAATATGGTTTCTTTGATGGCTTAGGTTTTGTCCTGTAAATCTCCGGAAAATAAGCTAAGTTTAAGGTTTCGACTCACTCGAAAGGGGACCTTCAGGTATCGTGAGATTAGGTGCTAAGACTTAAAGGAAATTGGATGAGTTAAGGGTTTCAGCTCTTTTAGAAGATGACCTTTGGAACAAGTCGATGCAAGCAGATCATGGAAAAATCCAATCAGAGTTTCAAATGAACTACATATTCAAAAGTAGTGTAATCTTGCATTCATTAAACTCAAGTAGTACAATCTGATCAAATCCTCAATCTAATTTTAGGATTAGAATTTACAATCTTAAGAAAATACAAGAGAAGAGTGAAAAAATTCAGATCCTCAAAACCAGACCTATACTGTCTTATTTATAGGTGCAGTTGGCACCTTTTGACTCAGTGCTTTCGACCTGATCGAAAGGTGGCCTTGTAGACCATTCGTCGCCATTGAAACCTACGCATCCCTTTGCATTACATTTGAATGGATTTGAATACTTTGTCTTCATCGAAAGGAGTAGAAGTCTCTTTTCCCTTCGTGGTGCTTTATTGTTGCAAGTGAGAAGGAGCATGAGTTTTCGACTTGTCAGTAGGTACAGCCTTTGGGTTTCAAAGGTACTAAAATATTCTAGGTTTTGACGTAGAAGTTAGCTTCCGAAGACATACTTGCGGATAGATGCGGAACCCCTCTTGACTGTCAAAGGTTTCGATCGGTTGGAAAGGCATAGTTATGCTTTCGAAGAGGTTGTTCCAACAAAATATTTTTTTGACTAATTTGAACGAAGGCGAAACTTGGAGTTTTGAAAGGTTTTGCGCGCCTGTAAGTGGATATTACTAGCTGCCTTCGAAAGATATTCCTTAACCTATTCGAAAGGATTTAATGCAGACGAAAGCATCTCTTTCGAAAGGAAGTAATTGAAGCGCAAGGGTGCTTTCGACCTTTTCAACCCCTTTGAAAGCTTGTAACACGTCTAACCCTTGACTGTAGTATCCCTTCGACTCCTTTGAAAGGCCTCGTTGGTGCTGTTATCTTTTGTTCTTCCTTCCCCTCTATCAATCTTGGTGTTGACAAGGTTGAAGTGGGAATTGGTGGTAGCATACAGAAATTCACTGATGGTGATGCTAAGGTGGTATATGATGAAATAAGTATCGGGTAAAAGCAATTATTTCTTCACTTTGAATGTTGGGTTGAATTGAAATAATCATGGCGAGAGTATTAAATATCAATAATGTGTTGCATATTTGTTTTACTCCTAATCATTATGGTTAGGAGATATTTTATTTATAATGCATAGAAAAAAGGGTATTTCAATGCTGATTCAAAACTTATTTCAAAAATAGATCTATTTTATCATATAAAAGCACTTTAGACTTATGCAATTTGAATTCAGCAAGCATAATTTTTAAAAAAAAAATTGTATTTGCACACTTTCAAATTGCACGAGTGTAATTGGAACTTTGTATTTGCGCAAGTACAAATCCTTGTTTAATGAAAACATGCATACATTTATAATAAGTTTTGATTGAGGTCTAAAAGTAAAATAGGTTGCTTTTTAGGTCTATAAATAAAACGTTCATTTGGTTATATAATGAAATATAACTTTTAATCTATTAAATAACAGTAAAGCAGAAAATTTTGAATCTATCCCATTAATTTCAGAGGTTATCTGCATTCTTCTTAATTAATTCTCTTCAAGACAATATATTTTATTTTCAAAATTCTATAATTTACCACTTTACAAATATCCTACCAAACTTCTCATACTATTTTACATTCAAATACTTGTTTTTTTCAAATCTACGGTTATTTATGAATCTTTCACGGTTCTCTCACGAAATTTTACATTAAAGTTGACACGTTTAAATTAGTTACATAATCCAAAATTTAAACTAACTGATAAACTTCAACTAATATTTACTAATAAACCTAAAAGATAACAATTTCAAAATGTACACTACATGTGCATCAACAAATTGGTTAAAAAAATCATTTAGATACAAATATACATAAATCACATAACAAAAATTATATGCATGACAATAATAAAGTTATTTTATAATTTGTTTAATAAATGAGTTTATCATATATTGCAGTGTAAAGTTCTATTAACCTGCATAAATTTTAATTTTTTTACAATTACGTAGAAATCCTACTCAATTATCTTTTGAAATTTACATTCAAGTCCATGTATTTAACTAATCTTGTAATCTTAAATTTAAACTATTTAAATTAGTAAACTAATACTCATTAACTCATCTAATAAGTTCTAAAAAATGAGAATTTCAATATGTACAATGTCCATATATATAGAAAAAATGATAAAATTATTCATCTTTATTTGGATATATAAAGATATTTAAAGAACATAACATAAAATATATACATAAATAATAATAATTCTTCTAATATCTAATTCATTTATGCCAAAAAGATAATCGTATATCACATGACATCATTTCATTTTTAACAATCTTTAAATGATAAATTTACACTTTACAAAATTACGATGTGAGCATAGAAAATTACACCGGTATAATATTATATACATATTCTCACTTTCAACATGTTATCAAACCGTACCCAACTCATAACTCGACGAAATGCTACATGATATTATTTTGCAATTATTAAAGTTATAAGTATGAACCTTGTACATAAACATGAATTCTATGGGTTAATTACAAGAATAAATTATTTAAAAATGACCATCCACTCATTAACCTCTGCGCTTGACTTGAAGACCAAAGAAACAATTAGATTGGATGCAACCCGACCATCCACTCCCAACTCATACTTGAAGTTTGCCAAAGTACTTATGTCTCTCCCGAAGCCCAGCACGACCGAGGTCTAACCAAATTCAAAGCGATTTTACCATCCATACGTTAAATCCTACTCTGGGCATAGGAGGCATTTTGGATGCTTGACTTAAAGTAGATGAGATTGATCGTCTACTCATCAACCGCCGCCCCTGGCATGAAGACACAACTACCACGTGAGGTGGATGTGACTTTACCATCTATCCAACCATCCTCTCCCTTGACTTGCCGGGACAAGTACAAAGAAAATTTGACATGGTTCGACTGTCCATTGATCAACTATGGTCCTCAAATCTTGAACTAAATATAAACATCAAATGGGTATGACTGACCACCCATTATAAAACTTGGTCCTCGGAGCATGGACCAAAGTATAAACCCAAAAATATGGACGTGGTTCGACCGTCCATCAACCAACTTTGGTCTCCAGAGCACGGACTGGAGTATAAACATCAAATGGGTGTAACAACCACCCACCGAACAATTCTACTCCCAAAACATGGACTGGAGTACGAACATAAAAAAAGTCGATGCAGTTTCTGCTCTCCATCTTCTTGGCCTTAACTTAAGGAAAAACACACGACTCAAAGTGGATGCGACTTGACCATCCGCTTCCCTGCTCGAGCTCAAAGTTCTCCAGAACACTCATTTTACTCCCAAGGCTTAGCAGAAACAAGATCCAAATTGAAGTGTATGTGGTATGACCGTCCACGCAGTTATTCCTACCTCGGATGCATAAGGAAGATTGAGAGCCAAGCCTAAATTGGACGTGGTTCAACCTTCCAATCCAAGGATAATGTGGTTCATCTTACCACGACCTTGCTCGCACCTAATGTACGATGAACCATTCATGCCTTGCTCGGACATCGGCAAGCCCAAAATCCAAACTATGACATTGACGTTGTTTGATCCTCCTGCAAATAACTTTGGTCCCTTGGTGAGGAATGGAGTATAAACACCAAATGGGTGCGACTGACCTCCCATGAACAAACTCTGGTCCTTGGAGCGCAGATAAGAGTATAGGTAGAAAATGGATGTGGTCCAACCGTTCATCTATCAACTCTCCCCCGCAAACCGACAGACTTAGTATAAAATATATAATGGATGTAACCTGATCATTCGCTAATCAGCTCCTTCCCATGATTCAATGTGAAGAACTCCAGCTAAGAGTGAATGTGATTCGACCGACCACTTTTTTGATTCTTCCCATGACTTGAGGGTAGAAGAAATAACTATCTAAAATGTGGTTCGACCATTTTCCAAAATAACTCTAAGTTCCTAGAGTGGACTGGTGTATAAACACAAATTAGGTGTGATTCGACAACCTACCAGCAAACTCTTATCCCTAGAGTGCAGATATGAGCACAAACAAATATATGAGTTTAGTTTGACCACTCATTATTTCATAAACTCTAACCTGGACTCAATTAGAGGAGTATAAACTCACTACAGATGGAACTCGACCACACAAGAACTAATTCTGCTAACCCAAGAATAGGAATGAGAGCACACACTAAATACGACATCTCACTATAGCTCCAACTTGGTGATCTTTACAACTTAATGCACTGAGCGTAAAGAGGCCTCAATACAAAACCAATCGGAATGACGTCAGAAGTTATAAGCGAACGAATATATCATACCGCCAAGTCGACAAGCAGTGTCAATCCAAGCTTTCTATTATGCCGTTAGGTCGACGGTCAAAAGCGGTCCACACTAAACACAAATGGATGTGACCCAGATGGCCTACGAAAAACTTCAACTGCCACAGTACGGACAGGACCATAAATGTGAATTGATCATTAATTCTCCAGTACCCTCCTTTGATCCATTAAGAGGAGTATGAAACCTGATCAGCGTGATCCGAGTACACCTAAGCCAACTCTATCCTTAGACCTAACCGGTGAATATGAATCAAAATGGAAATGATTGACCCTCCATCTCTGAATGAATGCAACATTAACGTTCATTTATTGACTCGTATCATGATTTGATTAGAAGATCAATATGAGACAAATGGGACTCGACCATCTGCACACCGATCTTTGCCCTTGATACAGTGGGGAGAGCATTAATCATTAATCGGGTGCGACTTGACCATCTATTCTTTAGGTCTTCACCCAGAGTATGGTAACATTTGCGCTAAAAGTGGACATGATTGACTGTCCAGTACCCAACTCATGCCTGAAATTCGATAAGAGCTCGAAGTATTCCCTTGGAAGGAAAAAACCAGAATACAATCCAAGATAGGCAGACTCAGCCTTCCATCAACTAACCTGATCCCATGATTCAACGAGAAAGAGTATAAAGCTAAAGTGGACATGACTTGTCCTCTACTTATCGATGTATGTTGTAGAATTGGGGGCATGAGTGAGAAACAAGATGGGTGTGAACCAACCATTCGTCCATCAACTCTAAGTCTTCAGAGCTTAGGTGGGAGTATAAACACAACTAGGACGAGACTCAACCGTCCATGTCGTACATTTGTCAACCCAAGACTGAGTATAGAAGTGTGATTGTGCAAAAAAACTAACTGTGATAGATCAATATTGTGACTCATACCAAGTGTATACAACGACTCGATACTACGACCGAAAGAATGCTTAGAGATAAAATCATCGGATCGATGCCTAAACTCATAGATGACTGACTATCATTCCAACTGAACTATGAGCAACAAATCACAAGTGCATTTAATGGGAAGCACGTTACACGAATACATTAGCAAATTCAAACTCAAAGCACGAGCCAGCTATACAACTGCATGCAACATGAGGTTGAACCCTACTCGACATTTTATTCAACTTGCTTCTAAGCCTGATCTTCGGCCATTTGCAAATAATTTCATAAAGCATCTAAAGCCCTTTATTATTAGTCTCATCAGCTCATGATGTGATCTGGAAGTTCGAATAGAGCTACAGTCATCATATGCCATCCCGATAGCCTTTTATGCCAATGAATATGCATTAGAGAAATGCTCAAACATGGGGGATCAACATCAATATCCAAGGCTGCAAACCCTGGGCTAACGATCGACATCACGATCATTCAATACGTGCCCTCACGGGTCCTGAAGATCAGATCATAGCTCAACCTAGTAGTGATGAAGGAGTTAGCTGGCTTTCTCCGAGTGAATCTTGATATGATCGCTAGGAACCATTCTGACATGTGTGGGACCTTACCGACTATCACGAGCCATGCATTGAATATCGACCCAAGGCATGTTCCGGTGAAATAAAAGCGACAAAGTGTAAATCCAAAGATATCTGCCATACTCAAAATGGAGGTGGATAAACTCAAAAGAATGGGTTAGTTCATGACGCCCTATACTCGAAATGGGCATCAAATCCAGTTCTTGTGAGAAAAGTTAATGGATAGTGGCTGACATGCATCGACTACTCAGACCTGAATAGGGCATGCACGAAGGATAGCTTTCCACTTCCAAAGATCGACTAGCTAGTAGACTCAACCACCATATATGAATTGCTTTAATTTATGGACGTGTGCTCCAAATATAAGCATATCCCGATGTATGTCCTCAACCAGGCGCATACCAGCTTTGTTATCGATCTAGGGCTATATTGTTATGTTGTGATGGAGTTTGAACCAAATAATGCTGAAGTTACTTACCAAAGACTAGTCAACCAGATGTTCAAAGATTAGATCAGGCGATCGACGAATTTATATGTGGATTATATGCTCACGGATGATCAAATGACCACATTGATGACTTGGCAGAGGTGTACAATGTTCTCCAAAAATTATGGAATGAAACTCAATCCCTTGAAATGCTTTCTCCGGGTTGCATAAGGGAAATTTCTTTATTTCATTGTTAAATCTTGCGGAATCATGGCAAAGTCCCAAGAAGATTCAAGCAATTCGAAACATCCAAGTGTTAAAGACAATTAAGCAAGTACAGAACCTCAATGGGAACGTCGTCGCCTTAAGCAGATTCATCTCCAGGATCACCAACAAGTGTATTTCCTTCTTTACTTTGATTAAGAGAGGGAACAGAATCCGAGCTAGGGGCCAGTATATTATGTTAGTAAGCGATTGACAGGTGCTAAAAGAAACAACCCAAAGCTGAAAAACCTTGCATACTACCAGAGTACTGGGTCACGAAAGCATCACCCTTACTTCTAGACTCACCCCATCAACGCCTACACCGACCAACCGTTGTGACGGGGACTTGCAAAAACTCTAATTTTATTGAAATTATTCAAGAAATTTAATTAGAATAATGTAGATAAGGAAATTGAGGTTGATTAACAAGTCAGATAATTGTGCTTACTTAATATCTAATGAACTTGTATAAATGGTTAGGAAATTAAACATATGGGCATTAGGGCAAATAACCATACTTCCCACCCTTATACTATTATCATTAGGTTATACACGTTCATTTACCCAAAACAAAAAAATTATAACTGTAAGAAGTGAAAGAAAGGCCGGCCATTAGAAAGAGGAGAAGAGAAAATCAGTTAAAAGCTAGGATTCAAGTTGGAAGGAACCAATCTCAATCATACTTCAATTTCCTTATCCAGTCCAAGGTGAATAACAACTTCTAAATCTGTATTTCATTTTTTACATCATATGGTTTCAGATTTAAGGATAAATATTTTTTATGTTATATTGAATGATGATATACCTTTTTATGATTTACATGTGTTTGAACAAGGTTGTTTAATAAGGGATATACACGGTTTTAGGGAAAAACCAAGATGAAATGATTGTTAAATGCCATGGGAAAATATTATGTTATAGAAAACATGATTTTGGAGATGAGTTTCAATTTTCATAATTTTCTGAGTTTATATGGATTTTATATAAAAAAATTAGTGAAGAAAATGACTTATTAGTTTATAAATTATTTATTGCTAAAATAAATATTGTTTGGGTTTGAAATTTTTATATGTTGGAAAACATATTAAAATAGATTTTCTAGGATTTTTTCATATTTTTCTTAAGTGCTTTGATGAATATATAAAATTATTTAAAGTACGAGACTTAAATGTTTTATATATTGAATGTTTTATATATTGTATTTAGGAGAAAGGGCATCTTATAAAATAAAATTATAATTTATTTCTTAAAATTAGTGGTAGCATTTTTCTGAGAAGAAATTGTTAACCAATGGGAATTTGACACATAAAGGAAGGTTTGTTGTAAAGTTATATTTTTAAGTTAAAAACAAAGAACTCATACTTTTAGCATATTTCAGCCTTTTATGGTAGTAAACCTTCTTACCAAGACCTTTCGACTAAGTCGAAGGGTTATTGCTTTTGACAAGGTCAAACCAGTGCATACGGCATCAAGCCACTTGGTACGTAATGAATTGGACTAAGTCAATGTATTCTTAGTCGAAAGGTTGATGACCAAAGAGGTTGGGTATGTTTGTTTTATAAGCCAAAAGCTTTCACCTGCTTTACTTTCGAGTTAGTGCTTTCGACTTGGTTACTTTCAACCAGGTCAACTGTTTAAAAAGAAAGGTTTTAAACCTTTCGACAAAGTTGAAAGTTTACTGTTAACAAGATTTATTATCAACACCCCAAAGTAATGTCAAGAAAGATTGATAACCTTTTGCAAGAACAGTTTGCGAAATTCCCTTGAGAATTGTCATGAAACTCATCTTTGTTTACGAATGATTCTTGATTCAGACCTTTTGACCTCGTCAAAAGGTTTCGTCATTGAATTGAATAACCTTCCGACCTTACTGAGCTTGTTTGAGATAATTACAAAAATCTACGTTTCGATTAGGTCGAGATTCACCAGGATAAGCCCTTAAAGGTAGGCTCCAATCTTGTCAGAGGGATTGGTAGTGGCTTTCCTTGGATTTAAGCAGGAAATGAAATGCCTTAGCGGATATGAAGAAGGCTTTGACCTTGTTGAAAGCTTAGGTCACTTTTTTTAAGTAGGATTCAACCTTGTCGATTGGTTTAAGCCTTAGAGTCAATCGCTTTGGAAGGTTACAATGGATGTTTGAACTAGTTGTATTGTTAACATGTCGAAAGTTTCAGACCGGATGATTAATAGCTTCAAAAGGTTATAGTAGTTAATTGTAACATAAGTATTGTCGACCTTGTCGACATGAACCCGTCGATGAGTTTTGAACCTGAAAATAGAAGCAAATCCAACAAAAGTTTAAGCAAATAATAAAGTAATTGACAAAGCTTAGGACTTCCCTCTTTATACAAGAAAAAACTTCATTTTATTAAATCCCCGACCTAGAATGAGAAAGTTCAGATCCCTAAAACATGACCCCTTGGGTCTTATTTATAGATGCAGGCGGCCACCCTTTCGAATCCATGCTCTCGACGGGGTCGGAAGGTCCCAATTTTAAATGCAGCTGTGTACCTTTCTACTTTTTCGAAAGGTTTGACTTTCTTCTGCTATTACGGACCTTTCGACATTGTCGAAAGGTTTGCTTATCTTTATGCCTTCATGGACCTTTCGACTTTGTCGAAGGGTTTGCCTTACATATTGTGTTGTGTACCTTTCGACCTTGTTGAAAGGTTGCTCTCCTCCTAATTGCTGTAAATCTTTCAACCTTGTCGGAAGGTTGCTTTTCACTTGATTGCCGTGAACCTTTCAACCTTGTCGGATGGTTGCTCTTCACTTGTATATTGTTGAAATCTATGATTCCCTTCATTGTTGTCGAAAGGTTGTCTTCCATTCTTTGTTGACTTGTGAATGTTGCTTTCTTCATAAACCTTTCGACATTGTCGAAAGGTATCCTGAATGTGTTTCAACCAGTTCGAAAAGTTTGCTATGCTTTCGAAAAGGTCACTGTGGAGTTGCTTACACTTTCTTTGACTTCATCCTCTTCGACATGTAAGAACTCCTTAGACACTAAGAGATTGAACCTTTCGACTCCTTCAAATAGTTTTGGGCTCTTTTTCTTTATCTTTTTTGAAAGACCTTTCGACTTCGTCGAAAGGTAGATTTTTCGGTGTCACAACCTTCGACCTTGGCGAAAGCTCCTTGTCGCAAGATTTGATTAACTAGACCATCTTGATTCTTTATAATCTTTTCTAATGCTTTTGTGTTCCTTTTTCATACTTTTATTTCTGAGAATATTTTATGGATAACATTTATCCCCCCGCCCCCGCGTGTATGAAAGAAGCATTTGTTCTTCAGGAATAAACTCCAATGAACTTCCTTCTTTGCTTCCTCCAAAATAGATTATAGCTTCTATTAAGGTCGTAATTGTGTGATGAAATCTTAATGAGCGGTCTTAAATTTATGAAGCTGATATGCAAGATGTCATTATGGTAATATTTTTAGATAAGTTGCACTGTAATGATCATGATTATACTTCCTTAAGATTGTGGAATAATACCACCTAATTTGCAGTTATCAGTTCGAATAAATGAACCTTTGGAGAAAGCCAATTACATATTCTTGATATTTCTTTCTCGAGCTAGAACCTTTCAACCTGTGGAAATCTATTTCATGCTGTTGGGGACTTTTCCCTGTCCCTCTAAGTTTCCTTTATTTTCAACCTTAAACTATCAATTATTCATTCTTACTTAGTGAAGAGGTAGGAAATGGTTTAGTAATGATGCCATTTGGTGTCATGAAGATCTCGTAGTGAAATCAAATTTTAAATTCAATGGGAAATTCACAAATCATAATAAAATTCAGTAGTAGAATATAGAATTTATAAATTTAGGAATTTAGCAAATGTAACCATAAAAAAATCAAAGATGTGAAATTCATTAATTGTCATCAAAATCCACAAAGAAATTTTAAGTCCATGATATTGGTCAATTGAAAAAAGATCATTCAAAATTCAATGAGAAAATCAAGAATAGAAAATTCAAAATTCAATGAGAAAATCAAGCATAGGAAATCCATAAATTATCAAGGAAACCCACAATGAAGCTTAGAATTCATTCGATCAAAAATCAAATTAGTGATCATCAAAAACCTTAATAAGTGCAATCAAAATATGAAATTCACGAATCATGATGAAAGTGATTAAGGAAACATCGTATTTTTAAAATCAGAGGTTTGAAAATCCAAATAAACAGTCGAAAATAGGAAAATCATAAATTCTCATCAAAATCCAAAACGAAACCGTGAGTTTGAACAAATCGGAAGACAACAAAAAAACCATCAAAATTCTGCCATGGGAGTGTAGAGAACTAGATTCGTTAATTATTACGAAGACCAGCAAGGAAATTCAAAATTCACTATATTAAAAGTCTAGTAAGAAATTATCCCAAATCCACTAAGAATGTAATCACCATAAAGATTCACAAGGAAATCTCATAATTCATTAAATCAAAAATCTTATAAAGGATTATCGAACACCCAATAAAGAAATCGGAAATTTATAAACCATTATGAAAATCATTAGTAATTTCAAAATTCATCAATCCGAAACCCAAATAAAGATCATCCAAAAATTTCAATAAGAAAATTAGAAATACAAAATACATCTATCATCACAAAAATCAGTAAGGAAGTTTAAATTCCGTTAAATTAGGGAATTAAAATTCCAAGATCAAAAATGTGATATGAAACCCATCCATTCTTATTCAAAATCAGAAGATCGATGGAAAATTCATAAATTATCATGAAAAATCTGTAAAGAGAACCAGGAAATCATAAACTCATGAAACAAGTGATTAGTACGAAATCATCATGGAAATTCAATGGGAAATTGTAACATGTAAAATTCATGAATCATCGTAGAAATCAGTGGAGAAATTTATTAAACCAATACTTCAGCAAGAAATCACTACATAGATCTAATAAAGAAATCATGAACACAAAATCTACAAATCATCACAAAAAGTAATGGGAAATCCATAAAATATCATAGAAACTCATCAAATAAATTAAGAAGTTAGGAACTCAATAAACAAACAGATGATGGGAAATCATCATGTAAATTTACGCACGTAAAATTCATAAAACATTTTGAAAGTTAACGAAGGAATTAGAAGAACTTGAAATTAGGAATTCAATATGAAGCCTTTATAGAATTTCTCCAAGGAAATCGATAAACCCTCATGAAGTCAATGTAGGAGTATTAGATTGACCAGATACAAAATGGAATTTTTGGCAAAGAAATTAGAAGTCTAACGAACCAAGAATTTAACCAAAATTTTTGCCAGGATCTCATCTGACAAATATATTACTAGAAACCAATCTAACATTGAAATTAGAAAATTATGTGGTCACGGTAAATTTAGTAAATCCCAATAAAAAACTCCAAGACCCATAGGTTAGTAATTTTTTTGTATATATTAGAGTTGGGTCACATCTGTAAAGCCTTGTGATTAATTGGCATATTGGTTCCTTATATACATATAGAGTTTCTTTTGATCTAAGGGATCACCCTATTTCCAGTTACTTAGTTGTTGTTTATCAATCCAACATTGAGTGTGGTCTCTATTATCTTTAGCAGTAGATTGTTGTTTATTCCATTCTTTTGACTTTCTATATATTTTGGCATTTGATACCATGCTAGGGATCCCTTTTATCCCTTTTCTTTTCTCCTGTCATCTCTTAGGATGTAGATTTCTTTAACCTTTTATATAGTAATTATTTCCCAAGCAATAGATGTTCTATGATTCATTAATGCATATCTTATCTCTTTTGGATATGATTCTAGACTCTTTGTCTGCTTTTGATTGTAGTGTTGGGCATCTTTGTCCTATTGTCTCTGTATATATCCTTCTTTAGGATTTCAACATTGTCCTAGCTGATAGGTAGATTTCTTTCCGTAACCCTCTATTCTCTTAGGTTTTAACTTTCGCCTTGAATTGTATGTTGAATATATGCTTATATGATTTTTGTTTGATGATAATAAACATATATACATTCAGTTAAATGTATTTGTTAATATACTATTTTATTTTTCATAGATTAAATAAATATTTGCCGAATAAAATTAAATAACACAGAATTTGATTTCAAACGAATATTTTATTCAAACAAATATTTATTACAATTTTGATAGTACAAATTCAAGCTCTCACTATACATATACAATTTTGATTACATTACATCACAATTCAATTTACATAAATTCCTCGCTACATATCACTCAAACTCGTATTTTTATCTTTAACTTCATTCCGGTTTGAATCCAACATCTGAGCAATCTGCAAAAATATTCACTAACGCAGTAAAATTGAAAAAGAAATATTTTTGCAATATAAAATAAAATGTGAATTTTGAAAATGATATTTGCCTCAGTTATTTGGGTTGTTCGTCATCATTTAAATTTGAATTCATCATACACGAACAACTTGTGACATACACAGTGTATCACTGTATATGCCACAAGGCCGTGCACACAGATATGCACATGATAATGCTATAGGGACAGGTGAGCACAAGGTCAAACCCAAATAAAAGACGGATTCAACTCAAGTGCAATAAAATAATGTCATTCAGCACAAGGTCAAACCCGAGCTGTGAAACTGGATTCAACACAGGTGCAAATGGCCAAAACTCCAGAATCAAGCGTCGACTAGTCTAATATAAACACGACAGTAAACCAGTTGCAACATGAATGTCACAAGCCAATATTACAGCAAACAGAAGTGCATCAGTACAAAACAAGTTGATGCAACATGAGCAAACCCAATACAATATGACTGCAAGCAGTGCCACAAGACTACAAGGCACAGTGCAGAGGTCTCAACAGGAAAATCAAGCAACAGTCAAGTACACCAATGTCCAATATGCAACATGGCCGAGCATTGATCAAGACCAGTGACATGTGGACAGTAAAAATCAAACAACCAAACCAACATGATGATAACACAGCAGCCCCAAAACCAAAGACGCAACAGAGACCAAGTTCAAATGTACAGTGTGGCAATGCACCAACCAGACAAGGCACATACACCACTGACTCGAAGAACAGATCAAAAGACCACATGGTCAGTGCATAGTCCTATCAAAAAACTAAAAGCCCAAGTACACAACCAAGCAGCAGTGTGCAAGTGCAAAGACAAATGCACATGTCAACAAAACTTGAAACCAACAAAATGCATCATGAACACTATAGGCCGAGAACCAGACCAGGCAAGTATCAAGATAAGTGTACAGCAACAATAATCATGGCACCAGCAAACTATGGCTATAATCATATCACAAGACCAGACACCAAGTACAGATGAATTGAAGTATATTCGAAACAACAAGTCAATCAAGTTTGACTACATACAAGTCAAAGGAAAACAAGCCACCATTCTTTTAGAGCAAACCAGACCGAAGATAGTGATATACAGGTTAAATCAAAACAGTAAGGTTCAGGGACGAACAAGATCAAAACCGTGTGCTACTGAGCAAAGTCGAGCATAAACAAAATCAACATCGCAAGCTAGTCAAGTCAGAGAAATTCACGGAGGCATGATCAAACATAAATTCAAAGCCGTCAATTTTAAACCAAGTCAACCAAGAAATAATAAGAATAATTCGCATATGAATTGGTCAAGGTGAAATCTCAATCATCAAAGTGAAATCATACGGCCGAGATAATGAAATTGACAAATTCAAATAGAGAATATATGACGAAAACCAAGGGTTACCCCTATATAAGGATATCATCATCGGCAATTTTTAGTATCGAATTCCAGAAAGCACAAAATCAGTAAAGCAAAAGGATATAATTACATACCGAAATTCGATCAACGAAGCAGCCGAAGTGAGCAACAATCGATCAAGGCTACACGTGAATAATCATCCAATCAATCAACATATTATCGGCACTTCGAAAGCCCTAATTTGGATCATGGACGAAGCCCTAAATTTGCAAGAGGAATGGCCGCCATTACGAACGAAGAAATAAAAGAGACGGGTCAAATTACAAAGGGGGCCGGCCTATTTTCTAAAGAAGTTTTTATTAAGGGCTTTAAATTTTTAATTAGGGTTTAATTTTAATTGTTTTTTAATTTTTATTTTTTAAACCGTTTAATTTTCTAGTCGTGTGACTAGGGGACAAGCTACGTGGCGTAGCTTGAGAATTCGCAACTCAGTGGCTGAGTTGTGGCAGGGTTTTGAGCGTAGAGTTAGATTTAGTCGATAGTGGGTGTCGCGAGTTTACGTGTGTAAGCGAGGGACTATCTAATTTCTAGTAGAAACCTTGGGGGCAGCACGTAGGCAGGTTTTTGCCGAAGCTGGGTAAATTCTGTGTCGTTCTATTTCTGCATTTATTATTCTTCTATTATCTGTGCTGCTATTGTTCTGTGATTTGTGTTAAATTATTTTATAAGCTTCCGCGATTAATTTTTATAATTAACACTATCACCCTATTCACCCCCCCTCTAGGGTGAAATCGATCCTACAAGTGGTATCAGAGCTAGGAACAAAAGCTGTTTTTGTTTTAAAAATTTGATTTTACAAAAACCAATTTTTATTTTAAAAAGTTGAATTTGTAAAATGGCTTCTTTTAATACGGCTTTTGCTGAGGGTCAATCCATAGTTAGACCACCAAGGTTCAATGGTGAATATGCTTATTGGAAAAATAGGATGGAAATTTTTCTGAAAACCATTGACGCATGGAATATTGTTGAGACAGGTTATAGAATGCCAACTATAACTGTAGATAATCAGGAAATAGAGAAACCAAAGGAACAATGAACAGAACTAGAAAATAAATTACAAAATACTAATGCTAAAGCTATGAATTCTATTATCTGTTCATTGGATCAATTTGAATTTAATCGTGTTTCACATTGTCTAACTGCGTAGGAAATATGGCACACACTAGAAGTGACTCACGAAGGAACATCTCAAGTCAAAGAATCTCGCCTTGCCATGCTAAGCAGCGAATACGAGAACTTCACAATGGAGAAGGAAGAAAATGTTAAAGAGATGCATGGACGACTTTCCAATATCGTATATAAATCAAAAGCTCTTGGAAAATCATACACGGAGTTGGAGATAGTCCGAAAAATCCTCAGAGTCCTTCCACGAAAATTTGAAGCAAAGGTGACTGCCATTCAAGAATCGAAAGATTTAAAACAAATGAAAGTTGAAGAACTCATCGGAAATCTCACCACTTATGAGCTAGAAATGAAATTCAAGGAAGAGCGTGAAGGAAGTGATACTCGAAAGAAATCAATAGCTCTCAAAGGAACAACCGAAAGAGATGACGATGACGATGATGAAGCAGCAGCAGAATTGGAGCTATTAATAAAGAAATTCAAAAACTGGAATTACAAATATGGAAATGCAGCTCGAATTCAAAAAGCGAAAAGCAGAATAGCCAAAGCACTAGACTACTCTGAAGAACAGAAGATCATCTGTCACAAGTGCAATCAACCCGGACACATCAAGCCCAACTATCCCCGATTTCAATGTGATTTTGAAAAGAAATCAAAACGGAGAAATACTAAAGCCACGTGGAATACAAGTGATGAAGATAATCAAAGTTCTAGCAGTAAGAGTGAGAAAGCTGATATATGCCTTCATGGAAATATAACCGATAGCGACGATGACGAGCCAAGCGAGGTATCAAAACTTACTCACTCTGAATTACTTATTTATTTCCACGAAGTAAATGACTGTTTTGAACGACTTAGGGAAAAATACGCCAAACTTGAATCTCAAAAAGACACTTTGATAGATTTAAATAAACAACTTGACCAATTAGTTAAAACCTATCAAAGTAGGATCCCTAAGTATGATAAGTGTCCAAAATTCGAAGAAGAAATTAAAAAATCAGAAATCAATATAAAATCACTTGAAAATGAAATTCTGATTTTAAAAGAGAATGAAAATACTAGGAGAGTGAATTCTATTAAAAAGTGCACACAGTTGTTAAACGAAAATGAATCTTTCAAAACACAAGTCCAACATTTGTCAACGACTTTAGATAAATTTTCAAAAAGTGAAAAATCGTTGAATATGCTATTAGGGAAACAAACTGTTAATACAGTTAGACAAGGACTTGGATATAATCAATCTAAAAATGTTAGAAATGAGATTAATCGAGAAAAATTAATGTGCACAATTTGTAGAAAATTTGGACACGATCACAATAATTGTTGGTATAGACCCAAACATGTGAAAACTATACTGATTTGGGTTCCAAAAGGCACAAATATAAAAAATCTCAAAGTTAAACAAATTTGGGTGCCGAAGGGAACGATTATAAATAGTTTTGGGTCTTCACAAAATTATTTTTCTAAATATTCTGCCACTAACAACCATGGACCTATAAAAACAAATAGGTCACATAAATCTTTCAACGTGTAGGTGTGGTGGCAGGCTAAGGAACAACAACAGTGTTCACTGGATTTTTGGCTGTTCCAGAAACACAACGGACGACAAAGAAAAGTTCCTTAGCCTAGTATAAAGGTGACAGAATCACAATGGACAACAACGAAAAATATCGTAAAGGTAAAACAGGTATATTTATTTGAACGATATATTAAATGTGATAATCTGCACCATATTCTGAATTAAAATTCAGCCAATATTGAGATTGATGAAAAGATGATGATTTTGTTTCTGACTTATTCAAAATTGTTGGCCAATTATATTCTTATGCCAAAAACACTATAAAAATATCTAGATTCTTTGAATTACTTCATATATATCAGTTTGTATTAAAAATAATGTTTTGTTGGATAATACAATTGGTTATAATACGGCTGACTCTATATTCACGGTTTTTTGATTATTAACACGGCTTCATTTCAAATTCAAGAGAATGTCGTTTAAATTGTTGTTAAAATTGAATTTGAAATTTTTGGTGCACACTTCATGGTTTGGTCAATCAAGTTCAATTAATGATGGTTTTGAGTGAAAGAGAAATTCAGATGCAGATTACACTGGTAATCTAGTTGATAGAAAAAATTACTAGTGAAACGTGATTTTTGTTGAGACATTTGGTAACTACATCGTTTTTCAAAGAAAATATCTGCATATTTTTCATTTCAAATAATTTTCAAATAGCAGAAAATTTTTCTTTTTTAAAACCCCCTGGAGAAAATCATTTTTGACCATATTTTCAGATTAGACATTTTTTTTTTGAAAAATTGATTTCATAATTATTTTTGAATTTGATTTTAAATGACTATATTTACTAATCTGACTCCCAAATGATTATCGAAAAGAAAAATAGTGATTGAAAAAGTGATGAGTGTTGATATTGATCATATATTATAACTCGAGAAAGTATAATTAGAAAATTTCTTTAGATACAAGAGTTATAAAACTTTTTGTTGGTAAAAATTCCATGACCATCTCTATATCTATCATATTTCTAACGACCATCACTCATCAAAATTCTATATAGTTTGTCAATATGTGGTACTTTAAACAGGAATCGTTTGTTTTTCATTTTCACATTTTAAAAAATAATAATAATAATAATAAATGAATACCAAAGTATTCACTCTCATTTAAAAGTCCTCACGGTTATGCATGGGTGAATTACTTGGAATTTGTTATGTGCTTCCATGCTCATTTAAAAGTTCTCACGGTTATGCATGTATGGAACGCATATCAAAAGTTGATTTTTAAAATAAACAAGTTGATTCTAATCCCATTTAAAAGTCCTCACGGTTATGCGTGGTTAGAAGATACTTGAATTCATTTTTTTAAATAAAATTGGAATTATACTAATCTCATTTAAAAGTCCTAACGGTTATGCATGGTTAGTAGATATTCAAATTCCTGATATAAATATACCACAAATAGACATAACTGTATGGTCTTATATGATGACATAATTCCCATCATTCTAAAAGTGGAATATGAGCCTAACAGAATATTTATGATTTTTGTTTGATTTTTTATCGAAATTTAATATTTATATTCAATTGAGTTTTAATATTGAATTAATATCGATGACTTTATCTCTATTTTCTCTAACACTATTATTCTTTTGCTGATAACAAAAGGGGGAGAGAAAAGTTAAGATTTTGTCAAATAAAATCAAGCAAAGGTCAAATAATTTTCCATTTGCATCTAGGCTCATTTGCATATTTTTATTTGTATGCATATATGTAGAGGGAGTATTGTGTAGAGAGGAAGCATTTAAATAGGGGGAGCAATTAGAGTATATCAATGATCAAATACATTTAATATATTCAAAATCTTAAATATATGTTTTTTATCATCAAAAGGGGGAGATTGTTGAATATACGCTTATATGATTTTTGTTTGAGGATAATAAACATATATACATTCAGTTAAATGTATTTGTTAATATACTATTTTATTTTTCACAGATTAAATAAATATTTGCTGAATAAAATTAAATAACACAGAATTTGATTTCAAACGAATATTTTATTCAAAAAAATATTTATTACAATTTTGATAGTACAAATTTAAGCTCTCACTATACATATACAATTTGATTACATTACATCACAATTCAATTTACATAAATTCCTCACTACATATCACTCAAACTCGTATTTTTATCTTTAACTTCATTCCGGTTTGAATCCAGCATCTGAGCAATCTGCAAAAATATTCACTAACGCAGTAAAATTGAAAAAGAAATATTTTTGCAATATAAAATAAAATGTGAATTTTGAAAATGATATTTGCCTCAGTTATTTGGGTTGTTCGTCATCATTTAAATTTGAATTCATCATACACGAACAACTTGTGACATACACAGTGTATCACTGTATATGCCACAAGGCCGTGCACACAGATATGCACATGATAATGCTATAGGGACAGGTGAGCACAAGGTCAAACCCAAATAAAAGACGGATTCAACTCAAGTGCAATAAAATAATGTCATTCAGCACAAGGTCAAACCCAAGCTGTGAAACTGGATTCAACACAGGTGCAAATGGCCAAAACTCCAGAATCAAGCGTCGACTAGTCTAATATAAACACGACAGTAAACCAGTTGCAACATGAATGTCACAAGCCAATATTACAGCAAACAGAAGTGCATCAGTACAAAACAAGTTGATGCAACATGAGCAAACCCAATACAATATGACTGCAAGCAGTGCCACAAGACTACAAGGCACAGTGCAGAGGTCTCAACAGGAAAATCAAGCAACAGTCAAGTACACCAATGTCCAATATGCAACATGGCCGAGCATTGATCAAGACCAGTGACATGTGGACAGTAAAAATCAAACAACCAAACCAACATGATGATAACACAGCAGCCCCAAAACCAAAGACGCAACAGAGACCAAGTTCAAATGTACAGTGTGGCAATGCACCAACCAGACAAGGCACACACACCACTGACTCGAAGAACAGATTAAAAGACCACATGGTCAGTGCATAGTCGTATCAAGAAACTAAAAGCCCAAGTACACAACCAAGCAGCAGTGTGCAAGTGCAATGACAAATGCACATGTTTACAAAACTTGAAACCAACAAAATGCATCATGAACACTATAGGCCGAGAACCAGACTAGGCAAGTATCAAGATAAGTGTACAACAACAATAATCATGGCACCAGCAAACTATGGCTATAATCATATCACAAGACCAGGCACCAAGTACAGATGAATTGAAGTATGTTCGAAACAACAAGTCAATCAAGTCTGACTACATACAAGTCAAAGGAAAACAAGCCACCATTCTTTTAGAGAAAACCAGACCGAAGATAGTGATATACAGGTTAAATCAAAACAGTAAGGTTCAGGGACGAACAAGATCAAAACCGTGTGCTACTGAACAAAGTCGAGCATAAACAAAATCAACATCGCAAGCTAGTCAAGTCAGAGAAATTCACGGAGGCATGATCAAACATAAATTCAAAGCCGTCAATTTTAAACCAAGTCAACCAAGAAATAATAAGAATAATTTTCATATGAATTGGTCAAGGTGAAATCTCAATCATGAAAGTGAAATCACACGGCCGAGATAATGAAATTGACAAATTCAAATAGAGAATATACGGCGAAAACCATGGGTTACAAAACCTATATAAGGATATCATGATCGGCAATTTTTAGTATCGAATTCCAGAAAGCACAAAATCAGTAAAGCAAAAGGATATAATTACATACCGGAATTCGATTAACGAAGCAGCCGAAGTGAGCAACAATCGATCAAGGCTACACGTGAATAATCATCGAATCAATCAACATATTATCGGCACTTCGAAAGCCCTAATTTGGATCAGGGACGAAGCCCTAAATTTGCAAGAGGAATGACCGCCATTACGAACGAAGAAATAAAAGAGACGGGTCGAATTACAAAGGGGGCCGGCCTATTTTCTAAAGGAGTTTTTATTAAGGGCTTTAAATTTTTAATTAGGGTTTAATTTTAATTGTTTTTTAATTTGTATTTTTTAAAACCGTTTAATTTTCTAGTCGTGTGACTAGGGGACAAGCTACATGGCGTAGCTTGAGAATTCGCAACTCAGTGGCTGAGTTGTGGCAGGGTTTTGAGCGTAGAGTTAGATTTAGTCGATAGCGGGTGTCGCGAGTTTACGTGTGTAAGCGAGGGACTATCTAATTTCTAGTAGAAACCTTGGGGGTAGCACGTAGGCAGGTTTTTGCCGAAGCTGGGTAAATTCTATGTCGTTATATTTCTGCATTTATTATTCTGCTATTATTTGTGCTGCTATTGTTTTGTGATTTGTGTTAAATTATTTTATAAGCTTCCGCGATTAATTTTTATAATTAACACTATCACCCTATTTACCCCCCCTCTAGGGTGAAATCGATCCTACATTGTAGACGCTTTCGCCTTTATTCTTATATTCAGAGCCCCCACTGGGCTTGGACGCCTTAGTCCACTCTTTGATGTGACTCTCTCTCTTGGACATCCTAGTCCATTGTTTGATGAGCCTCTCTCTTTGGGCTTCCCTTGTCTCAAAGGGATGTTTACTTAGCCGACCTTCCTCCAAAATGCCGTGATGGGTGCTACCCTGACCCATCCCCTAAGAGTCGGTTTTGATGTTAGGGGTTCTATCTCTCCCTTTAGGAGATTCCACATAATAGCATCGTAGGCTTATATCCTTCCCTCTAAGAGGTTCCAAAGAATAGCATCGTGGGCTTATGTTCTCCCCCTCTAGGAGGTGCTACGGAATAGCATCGTAGGCTTGAGTATTTGTATACGAAAATAATTTTTGGCCAATTAAAATGGAGTCTCCTTTGGCAGAAAGAATTTGGTAATTAAACTTTCTAACATATTAAAGGGCTATCTTTTGAAAAATAGTTAGGACTTATGAATCCTTTTGATAAAAGTTTTTATTTTGATGTAGTCTTATGCAAGAACTTTCTCGCTGTTCTCATAATGGAGACACGAATCCCAAATAGGAGACTAGGAGGTCATGGTTCATGAGAAAACAGCCTTTTAGTCGAGAATAGGTTCTCTAGTTTGAGTTTCAATAAAAAATTTATTCTTTCAAAATCTTTCTTGAAAAAGTATAAATAGGCTGCCTTCCGCCCATAATTTTGGTAAACGTTGAAATATTGAAATTGTTCAATTTGCAGTTTTTTGTGTGCACTTATTAATGCTATATAATATTTCACATAGGTTGTGTAAATCTGCTTTTGGAATAGATAATCATTTGTTTTCTCCTAGGCCACGGGGTAATTGAAAATAGTTTTCCCAAATGGAAATAATTTGAGAAATTTCTATTTTGAAATCAATTGCTAAAAATAGATTTGGTATATATGGATTTTCTCCTAAATTGGTATCGAGTTTGGCAATGATTCAACATTTCTTGTAAGGAAGGCCTCGCATTGTGTTGACCGAAATGTTGACAATTATCTCATGTCAGGCATCTGTGTTATCCTCTTTAAGTATTCTAGAGTCTGCTGTGGTCTCAAGATTCATTGAGTGCGTCGGTTTGGTTTTATTTTTTACCTGTAGTAGCACTCAAATTTTAATTAGTACATGATCAATGCAGAATGCAAATTCAAGTATGAATGGAAATACAAATCAAGTTGAAGAGCCATGAAAAGGAAAGGAGAGAGTTCATAGTTGAATTGATGTTGCGAGTCCTCATGATTTGATAGAGATTCACATTTAGAGGTTGCTGAGTTGCTTTCCTCTCAGCTTGAACAAGACATCCTCCAGGTTCCTTTGATGAATTCTCATAAGAACCCTGCCCTAATCATACCTTGTATTTTCTTCGATAGGACATGACACTCATCGGTTTTATGTCCGTTTGCTTTATGGTATTCGCAATAACTTCCATCCTTATTTGGCTCCGGGGAACTTTTTAAGGTGTAGCAAAATTCTCATTTCTTTTCCTCTTAGCGAATATGTAGGAAAGGGGTTTGTTCAGGACTACACAATTAATTTTAGAACTCTTTCTTCGGTTTCCCTTCGGGTTTTTGCTTTCCCGGGGCCTCTTGTCAAAGCACTTGAGATCAGATTTCTCTTCCTTGGATTTTCGATGGAATTCTTTCTTCGCATAGTGCATCTCATCAATTGAATAAACTTCTCAGCCCGTAGAAAGAAATATTGCATATCTTTGCACCCATTGATATATTGGTCTTTCCAAAATGGAGTTTGTTCAATTAACCCTGATCGGACTTCCACAAGCTTTTCTTTATCAGTTGTACTTTCTGCTCTTAATGCTTCTACGCTGAATCTGTTCAAATATTCGCCAAGTAGTTCCCCTAGTTTTTGTCTGATGGTTGCTAGCAAGCTGAAGGTCATAATTGTATCTTTAAATATAGAAAATTGAGCCATGAAGTCGCAAGTAAATTGTTTCCTGGAATATATATAGTTTTCATTCGGTAACTCCTATATCATTTAATAGCCACTCCTTAGATAGTAATGGGAAAAAGTTTACAGCAAACTGCTTCTGGAGCGTTGTATAAGTTCATCCAATTTTCAAAGATGATAAGATGGTCATCTGGATCTGTTGTTCCACTGTATTTTAATGATGGTATTTGGATGCATGGAGGTAGATTTGTCGCCATTATTTCTTCAAAAAAGGGAGCCTTTTGTAGGATAACATATTCTTCAAGATTATAAACTTCTTTTTCTCTAAGTGCATTTGCCATTATATGGTGTGGTTTGTCATCTCGGTTATCTCAACTCCGTGACTACTCCTGTCGCCCTCTTGGATAATGTTATTAGATTGTTCAAGTGATTTACTTACTTGACTATCTCGGTTTAACCCTTGGCCATCTATCTCAGTTGGAGGTTGCACTTCATCCTTCCTTTCCATAATCTTTATTAACTCCCAGGTTGGAGCTCTTTCTAAATACTCCTTTGTAACCATCTTTTGTGGCCGTTGATTCTGAACCTTGATCATAGCGCTTTCCAATTTTGTTAGGGTTGAAGGTTGCCCTACTTCTATTTTGCTTATGTTAGGGTTTGATACCATGTGACCTATAAAGGTTAACTTTGATTTAACCTCTTCATTTGTATTACTGCTGCTACTTTTAGGTTTTTCCATACTCCTCTTTTAGTCAAGACTCTTTATATAATTGATCGGGGATGAAAGATATCGGAGACGGGAGATTCATGCCCTCCTTCTAGTATTAAAAATGTCAACAAGATTTCTTGTCAACACCCTAAATTAATATTGAGAAAGATTGAAAACCTTTTGCAAGAACAATTTGCAAAATTCCCTTAAGAATTGTCGTGAAACTCAGCTTTGTTTACAAATGATTCTTGATTCAGACCTTTCGACGTCATCGAAAGGTTCTGTTTTGAATTGAATAACCATTCGACCTTGCTGAGCTTGTTTGAGATAATTTCAAAGATTTACCTTTCGATTAGGTCAAGATTTACAGGGATAAGCACTTAAAGGTTGGCTCCAATCTTGTCGAAGGGTTTGGTAGTGTCTTTCCTTGGATTTAAATAGGAAATGATATACCTTAGCAGATATGAAGCAGGTTTCGACCTTGTCGAAATGTTAGCTCACTTATGTGAAGTAGGATTCATCCTTGTCGAAAGGTTTAAGCCTTAGAGTTAATCGCTATGAATGGTTGAAGTGGATGTTTGAACTAGTTGTATTGTTAGCTTGTCGAAAGGTTATGGTAGTTACTTAAAATAGAAGTGTTGTTGTGACGACTCGGAAAATTTGAACATTTGAAATGGAATATTTAATTGATTTTAAATATTTGGAAGTTAATTTAACTTGAATTTCAAAATTAACTATGGATTTGGCAATTTAATTATTGAATTTAATTTATTGTAGTTGGATAAAAATTTGAATCTTCAGTTTTAAGCCGATTAAAAATAATTTGATGGCTTAGAAAATTTATATTGATAGTACTGAAGATAGTAGAAGTATTAAAATTGAATTTGGAAGTGCTTTGTTATGTTTTGGAATTTTATCATTTTAAATTGAATTTTAAAAATAGCCTTCCGAGGCATAGTCTCGGATTTTGACGGAACCGGTTCCATTGGATCCGTAATATTGAATTATTGTTGGATTTCAATTTTTGTAGCATTTGGAGTTGTTGTGTGAGCGTACGATATATAAACGCGCTGAAATTTATATCGAAAATTTAATATTTTAATTCGATTCGAAAAGCTATCTTCTCCATACAATCGAATTAGGACTCGAAACCTTTTCCATTGTGTTCGGAATAGGGGTATAATGTTATAAACGCCTAGAGGCATGCCTTGATAGGAATTCGGAATTGTAAGTTGCATTCATCGAGGCAATTTGAATTTAATTTAAATAAATATGTATATCCTAGTCAACTTCCAGCCGTATTCTTTTCATATCTATACCTTTCCCCTTCAAATCACTACAACCTTCCTCAACATGCTTCCCCTCTTTAATATTTACAGCTGAGCCCTCACTTCTTCTTTCCCCAAAATCTCATTTTCTTCCCCTCAAAATAAAATCTTCAGAACAAAAAAAATAGGACCGAGTCTTGCTTATCCTCTTAAAGCAGATTTCGAAATTGATGTTCGATAGAAATTTTATGGCCTCTGTCAAAAGAATTCAAGTCGCGAGCTTCAAAATCAATTCAAAAACCAGATTTCGAGACTCAGGCAAAGGCACGGCTTGGAGTCGCGCGTCCTCATGCTCGCGCTTGCGTAGAGGCAGCGACCGCGTGAGGTGGCACCGTGGAGGGGAGCAGTCGCGCGAGCTGGGTTTGGGTCGAAATCTCAGACGTGGTTGGAGCGTCGAGGTGGTGATGGAATCGCGATGGATCGGAGTGGGATGTAAGTCGAGGCAGTTGGGTGTTCGTGTTGGCGATTGTCGAGAGGAGTGGTAGACTCGCGTTCGAGCGGCAGGCAACGTCACTTGCGCATGTGCGATGGGGAGGGCTCGATGTCGGAGGTCGCAACCGCGAGCAAGCGTGGCCAGTGGTTCGCGTGCTACGTGAGGATCTGGGTTCTCTGTTAGTAGTAAGGTATAAGCTTTTCGATTTTTATTTTATATTTAATTTATATATATACACATAGGTATACAAATTTGGAAATAGGAAAGGAAATTTTAAATTGCATTAAATAATGTGGCTGTCCAGTTTTCAAATTTGAAAAGTTTAAATTTATGTACAGAAAATTTATATACGATTTTGGGACAAATATATAAGGGTTTATGTAGGAAATTTAACTGATATAAATTGTTTTCATATGCAGTTTTAAAATGAAAATAAAATAATTTTATATACCTTTTAAATCTACTAGTTTATTTTAAATTACGTATTTTAGATGATTAGTTTAGTCAATTTACCTATCAAATTATTTATTAAAGGATTCTTAAAAGAAAATTATTAGTAAATTAAATCTAATTAAATCTATTGAATGGAAAATAATTTATTCGATCAATTCAAATATTTATAAAATGTAAATATTTATACAAGGTCAAAACTTTGAAGAAAGCAAGCTAATTTGGATGGATTGCAAAATAAAAAGCAAAGGTGGGATCTTCTCACTCGATTAAAATCTCCAGTTAATTTTAAATAGTTAAATTTGAAATTTTTCGACTGTATGCTTGGATGATTGATTTATAATAATTATTCACTGGATGATATTATATATATAGTAGTATATAGTATATATTGGGTGATTGATTTTCCATATTATGTAGCGGATGAGACCCTATGCGCAGCTGATGATATTTTTTAAACCCTATATACTACGATATTCCACCTCGAAGTGGAATTGGTATTTAATTTGTTGTGCTAATATCTGTGGATGCAGGGAAAACAGGTTGGAGGGATCCAACTGGATTCCTTAAATAATTTAATTTGTTTCAATATTGTATGTTGATTATTTATAATCTATGTGTGACTATTTATGATTGAAACTGTTGAAGGCTAAAATTTAGCCGAATATATTTTTGGTATCGTAGGATACCAGAAATAGATAAAATTTGATTTTTGAAATTTAATAGAAAATTTATAGTAAATTAATTTTAGAAAATTGAATAAATTTAAAAGAAGGAATTTGTTTCAAAAGATAATAAATCTGGTGTTGAAATAAATATAGAAATCAATTTTGGAAATTGATTTGTTATTTGAAAATAAATTTGGAAATCTATTTAGAATTTAATTCGATGCTGAAAATGAATATTTGGAAATCAATTTGGAAATCGTATATCAATAGATATTTAGAAGTTTAAATTCATAATGGGAATCTTATAAAAGAAAGAGAAATTTGTTTTAAGAAATAAAAATTGTTTTATTTAAAAAGTGTGGAAAGGAATTTACGGATTTGGAACGTAAATTTAAAATAAATCAAGAAAGATTTATTAATTGATTTGAATGAACCATTTTGAAATTAAAAAAATGTATTTTCCTTGGAAAGCTGAGTATGATCTCGAAGTAGCCTATAAATATAAACTGAAAATTTTTAAGGATGGTTTTAGAAAGGAAACTTTGAATAAATTATTTTCTTAACTGGTTTCAAATCTTTAAAGCATGGATTTATTTAGTACTTATAGAAGGGCTTATTTTAAAGATTGGAATTGATATTTGTTTTAGAAAATAATTATTTAAAATAGTTATACCCTATCTACTAATTTTATTTTAAAATTAGTTTTGGACTTGAATTTTTATATGAGACATTAGTATAATATTTTCATAACTAATATTTAAGCAAGTGTTTCAAAATAGTTTTATTTTAAATATCTCTAAGTATATTTTGATAAACATTTTAAATTATTTTAAAATATTTGAACTCGGCAGATTTTTCGTGGAAACGAATGAATATTTGGAAATGTTTTCCGCATAAGGAAAAAATGATTTGAAATTTGTTTTCAAGATATTGAAATGTGGAAAAGTGATTTGAAATTTGTTTTCAAATGGTTGGAGTGTTAAAAATTATATCTCGCGAAGATATACCGAAAATAATAATTGAGGGAAAAATTATTTAAATCCTATCGATTGTTGTAAATTTTTGATTGATAGTTAAATAACCGATTATCAACATTGGCCTTTAAATGGAATTTCAATTTTGATGCGACCGGCGGTTCGGATTCCAAATGGATATCTGAAAACCTACATCGAACTTTTGTGATTGTGATGGATCTTTTATTTAGAAGATCAAAGTGAAATTGTTGTGATTGGTTTGAAATCTGAATGTAACACTTATTTTTAAAAAATAAGCGCTCATTATTCGAATTAGCCAGGAGAGGACCTTGTGTCATAAAACCCATTTCGAATAATGATACGGTGAAATGTGGTTGCATTTGAAGACGGTGTTGAAGACCGGGTATTCTCGAAAATGAAAGGATTACCTATCGAATTTCTCTGCACCGAGTTGCTCCTGTATAGAGATTTGATCACGCTTTGTGATGGGGATTCCAGACGTGATTAGTGAATATCTGGATTCACAGGGGCTTCTTTGAAGTGTCGTCGGTTCCGCTCGATCCCGGAACGGACTTGTATGGATGTGTGTCTGACATTACTCTTTGAGATGTAAAGCTGGTTTGTACCAAATACATTTCTATTGGTGGCGGAGGATTTATGCTCTTAGGTTAACACCCTTCTCTGAGACGTACGAGCTCAGAGGTTATGTAGTTGATGGTTACTAGTGATACATTCCCAAATTGGTAATGTGGCATATGAAGTGCTACCGATCATTTGTTGATCAAAGCATGACTTTGTGAAAAGTGTAGCTTTGTGGACGAGACCTCATCGAGCCTCACACCCCAAAAATGGTCAAAACAGGAATGATGTGGCAAGGTTTCAGGGATATCTCCACTAGCGTATGTCCATTCCTTCTGGAAAAGGGTGGTGTCCGGTATGGAGCCCTAATATTTAACCTATGTGGTTACTGCAAATACTTCTCTTTGTGGTTTTTGGTGTAGAGGATCCTCGGATAAAGGTCGCAAACGACCGGGGGTGGCATATCTTAGGTTTTACTTCCCGGGAAGGGGGTAATCGGCCTTGTGTTGGTAGAGATCCGGGTAGTTTCTCGAGGCGTCCCTCCAGAGGTGTACCCATGTGGCATAGGAAGTTCCTTAGCCCGACCATTTGTTGGAAATCCAATTCCCAATACAAACCCAATATGGTTTTAGTTGTAGAACCTGCCATTTAACATGGCAGCAATAGTAGGCATTGTATAATGGTTCCTATGCTGGCTAAGATTAATATTATACTTTCGAAATGGTTTTCTACACTATGCACTAATGATAATATTAAAAAGGATTTTGCGTATCAAGCCTGTTTGACCATCATAAGGAGAAATCTCCCCTAAGTCTGCGATTGCATTGTGTGTGTGCCGAGAGGCCTTATGGTAGTTTCATTTTCCAAAAAGCATAGCGGATTTCTTTTTTATTTTCTTTGTTAAAATAACTATTTTTAAGATCTCACACCAGTCCCACGACTGACCTGGAGTTTATTGTTCCCTTTCTAAACTCTGGGTGCCCACAATTTTCCACACGGGCAGCCTAGAGTCAGGTTATCAATTATTCGGGAGTGAAGTCAAGAAGTTGTTATGGAGATATGTAAGCAAGCCGGATGGCGAAGCGTGTCACTAGTATATGTTATATTCTTTTCCGCTATTTGTTGTTGTAATTCTCTGACAATGTAATGTATGTAATGTAATAACTAATACAGTTCTCTGTTTTAAAGATATTCATTTATCTATTATATGTTATCCCGCTGCGAATTGTGAGATTCTGTTATTGTTTCTGTTTCCTCTTCTATCTTTTTCTTCTTTAAACCCTAACGGTTCAGTTTTCCGGCATTCCACTGTTCGGCATTCGATACAGTGGACGTATTGTGTCGACTTGCGGGCGTCGAAAACTTGGGTCGTTACAGTTGTGGACCTTGTCGGCAAGAACATGTCGATTAATTTTTGAACCTGAAAATAGAAGTTAATCCAACAAAAGTTTAAGAAAACAATAAAGTAATTGAAAAAGCTTAGGACTTCCCTCTGTATTTAAGAAAAAGCTTCATTTTATTAAATCCCCAAATTAGCACACAATTAGGGTTGCGATATCTCGATTAAGAAGATAAAAAACAAGAATGAGAAAGTTCAGATCCCTAAAACATAACCTCTTGGGTCTTATTTAAAGATGTAGGCGGCCACCCTTTCGACTTCATGCTCTCGACCGAGTGGAAAGGTCCTCTTTTTATATGCAGTTGTGTACCTTTCGGTTTTGTCGAAAGGTTTGTCTTTCATCTGCTATTACATACCATTCGACATTGTCGAAAGGTTTGCTTGTCTTTATCCCTTCATGAACCTTTTGACTTTGACGAAGGGTTTGCCTTCCATATACTATTGTGAATCTTTACCTTTTGACCTTGTCGAAAGGTTGCAATCCTCCTAATAACTTTGAACCTTTCAAACTTGTCGGAAGGTTGCTCTTCACTTTATTGTCGTGAACCTTTAGACCTTGTTGGAAGGTTTCTCTTTGCTTGTATATTGTCGAGAGCTATGCTTACTGTCATTTTTGTCGAAAGGTTGTCTTCCATTCTTTATTGACTTATGAATGTTGCTTTCTTCATAAACCTTTCAACATTGTCGAAATGTATCCTGGATGCATTTCAACCTGTTCAAAAGGCTTGCTATGCTTTTAAAAGGACATATGGAGTTGCTCACACTTGCTTTGACTTCTTCATCCTCTTCGAAAGGTAAGAACTCCTTTGACACTAAGAGACGGAACTTTTCGACTCCTTCGAAAGGTTTGGAACTGTGCTTTTTTTCTTTATCTTTGTTGAAAGGCCTTTCGACTTAGTCGAAAGGTAGATTTTCGGTGTCACGACCTTTGACCTCGTCGAAAGCTCCTTATCGGAATCTATGATTAACCAGACCATCTTGATGCTTTCTGATCTTTTCCAATGCTCTTGTGTTCCTTCTTTCATACTTTCATTCTTGAGTACATTTTATGGATAACGGTTACTAGCACTTATCATTGTTTTGTTTTGAACCTTCCGACACAGTCGAAAGGTTATAGCCGCTTTTCCAACCTTTCTAAGTCATTACTTTCGACGAAGACGAAAAGTCTACTTGTTTTTAAAACCAGCCGCTTCTCTCATTGCTTATGAAAGGTATCAAAGCCTTCGAATTAGAAGATTTTCCTTTATTTTATAATTGAAATGTAATCTAAGCTTTCAAAGGAGTTGCTTTAAAAAAGGCAAAGGTCTATTGTTTTAAATGAAATGTTCTAAAGCTTTTGAAGCAGACCATCCAACAAGGTCGATATTTGAGCTAAAATCAGTCACAAACCCCAAAAGTAGTGAAAGCACCGGTGTTTACACGCAGATCCTCAATATCCAAGCATAGTTCTTAGATCCAGATAAAGTAGAGAATAAAGATGAAGAAATAGCAAAATCAAAATGAGCAAGAAAGCAAAGAATACGAGTTTTATAGTGGTTCAACTATCTTCGGCCTACGTCCACTTTGAATTGATCCTTTTTATTTCCTTTTATACCGATTACAGTCACAAGCCTTTGAAAACAATCCTAAAAAGGGCAGAATTTTGCCTAGAAAAGAAACAGAAGAGATCCCTCTTTAGTTTCCATTGAGCTGCAAATTATAGGTGTAGATCCAAAATTATCCGCCTCAACATTTAGAATACCTCTTATCATGTGCAAGTAGGCCCACCAAATCGGTCTGGAGTCATTTAGGATCGATCCTGATCGATCCAAGTACAATTTGTATATATCCAAAAATAGTCCAATGATGTTGAGATAGATCATTGACGTTCTCGAGTGAATAAGTGTGCTCGTATGAAAATTTTATAGTATTTGAAGTTGTAGCATGAGAGATATGATTGATCCAAGATTGCTTTTCACATATGCTAGCGTTTCGTATCGATTGCTTTACATCGAACACCTTCGTATCGATCGCTCTTTGATCGATGTCATGGAGTGACAATCTCGTTTAGACCCATTTTTCATGCTAATAGACTGTTTCTCTCGGTTCAGCCCATGCTGTTCGTATCGATCCAACCCTTTTCCCTTCATATCGATCCGCACATGCGACCTTTTTGTGTCCATCCTCCACATACTTCTTTTGTATCGAACCATCCGCCTGCCCTTCATATCGATGCAAGTCCAACACTCTTGACTGCTTCGTGTCCATCCAGTGCTGCTGCCCTCGTATTCATCCCTTCTACGTGTGGTCCCATGTGTCCACCAATCCCTAATCAACACTTTATTTAATTTAATTTCGGCAACTAAATATCATAAATAATGTTACCAAAAATCTAGGGTGTTACATTATAACAACACCTAACTTGGACGCCCAAACCTAACGGCTACGGATGCCACAGTCATCCATAATTATTAAACTTCGATGACCAAATACGGTGGTGCTAGATACATTGATTCATACATCAAAGAAATATGGAAAAAAAATTATCAATTCACAACACATTTCCATATTCAAATCAAAACATTTCTTGTTCATTACAGAATCCCAAAATTTCATTAACCGCGTTCGGTAAAATATAATTATTACAAATACGCCAAGAGCGACATATGAAGATGGCCCCATGGTTAATCAGAATATATAGTAAAGCTAATAAATCTACCTTTGCAGACAAAACACACGATAGAAAAAAACTCTAAATATCTATATGCCTCCTACATGCCTCCGGAAGCTTTATTCATCCAAGAAGCGAACCTGAAAACCCTAAACCTCAAACTACTCAAAATCAATTGAGTTCCCGAGAGTTTAAGGGAAAAACAAAAGCTTTGGGTCATACATAAAGCAAGTATGAACAATAATCTAACATCACATTCATTTTAGATATCTTGTAAGGCCACGCCGCTTAGCGGAATGGGTCTTCACCTCACTAGTATCCTAAAAGCTTTATACAGCCCGATTATGTGCTCTTGCATCCATAATGGTTAAAACATACATTTTCAAAAAATTATGATGATAGGCATACTTGAAAATAAATTAGATTTCTCTTCCCCGGTTTAAACCGACACCTTGTCATAGTCATAGTCTCTAGGGTCGCTATTAATCTTTTTAGTTTTCATGGGTTTACCAATAACCTTTAAATAACAAATAAACATCCTATCATATTCTTAGTTTTCATGGGATCACTAAGAACCTATAAGTTCCTACCAGTTAACTTAATTAATTCATGGGTCCCCCTAAACCTATTAGTCATTCCAATAACTAATCACCTTATCCTAGTTTTCATGGGTTGACTAGGAACCTATGGACTTATCCAGTAACTCACTGCACATCCTAGTTTTCATGGGTTAGCCAAGAACCTACTGATATTTCCATTAGCCAGTCTCTTATCCTAGTTTTTATGGTTACTAGGAACCTATTGACTGATGCCAATTCTAAATCCGGATATAGTTTTCATGGGTTCACTACAAACTAAGTAGCCCCTGCCAACTGTCCTTAATATATAGTTTTCATGGGTTAACTATTAACCTTTTGGCTTACACCAATAACTGTTTATCATAGTTTTCATGGGTTTACTATGATCCTTTTGCTATACACCAATAACCAGTTTATTTTAGTTTTCATGGGTTTACTATGAACCTTTTGGTCACCTCCAATAACTACAAAGTTTAGGCATCCTATATTTTTGGTCACCCTGATTCAATGGATGCAATTCTATTCGCTTAGGAGTTTAAGCAAATTATATTCACTATTGAGTTAACCTAGCTAGTTCTTCTACCCCTTTTTCTCCAAAATACAGTTATGAGTTATCATGTGAATATACTCATATTTGAAGAAGCAAAGCAATAATTTAACAATACCACTCCTGTAGGTTTAAGGTTCCTGAAATACATATCATAACATGGTTAACACCTTTTAACTTATATTTTTATCAAGGTAATACTTCTTCAAAGTTCCAAACTTAAAGCCATACAATTCTCCTTTATATACAAGCCATGGGTTTTTTCTTTAAAAATTAAAGTATAGGTTTTCAAACCTTTCGACTACGTTAAAGAGTTACACTATCAACCTCTTCGAAAGGTTTAATCATCTGCTTCAAAAACAATAGGCTTCAGCCCCTTTAATACTTTAAACACTTCCTTCGAAACCTTTCGTCTTTGATATAGTATTACTACTCTAGATATAAGAGTAGAACCTTTCGAAACCATTGGAAAGCAAACCTTCGAAATCATTGATATTCAAACCTTTCGAAAGCATTAGGTTTATACTTCAAATATTATTATGTGCCATAGGTCAAAGTTTTCAAAACCACCCTCTACTTTATAAAACATTGGGGAAGACATTTAGAAGGTTTGGAAGCGGTTTGTATTTTATAAAACCAATAAAATTTTCGACTAAGTCGAAAGCTTCTGCTTTCGATTCCTTCAGAGGGTTTGAATAAAAATAAAGGCGACAGTTCTTTTCAAAACCTCATTGAAACAACCTTCCGAAACCAAACCTTTCGGCCTTGTCGAAAGATCTCTTAAAACCTTTCAAAACCTAACCTTTTCGACCTTGTCGAAAGGCCTTATAAAAACAGCTTATAAAACCAAAACTTTCTACCTTGTCGAAAGGTTTTTAAAACAACCTTTAGAAAACTAAACCTTTCGTCTTTGTTGAAAGGTCTTTAAAAAACAGCTAATTAGTTTCTCTTTTCAAATCAAAAATAAACTAAGGATCCATCGCCTTTGGAAACAACCCTTCGAAAGAAACCCTACGACACCATACCATTCGAATTAGGTTAATTCACTACATGCCACCTGAATGATATCATGTGCATTGCTTTCAACCTTGTAGGTCATTGAAGTCGAAATTCTTGGTCGAGAGGTCTGAGTCGAAAGTTTTGCCAAAGAAGGCGGAACCACCTATCTTTGGGTAAAAGCTAATTTTTCCAAAATAAGCAAACTTTTTGTAACAAACTTGCTTTCTTGTAAATTTTTGATTGTCTTTCAAAAACTTTTAAATATTTTGGATAATATTTGCCGCAATTTTCACAGATCTAAACCAATTTAACATTTAACAAATAAGCCCTTCCTCTTATAAAATGATTAAATCATTTAGGTCCTTCTTTCGAAATAATTTAATTTCCATACTAAATCACTTAGTAAAAATTCCCAAAAATTATAGAAATTCGCTTTAATTATGTTATCCATTATATTAAAATTTTAGACCCAAACCTTTAATATATTTTCCAAAACAATTTACAAACACAAATAACCATATTTTCCATTGAAAATTCATAATAAATTCTCCACGGCTTGGAAAATTATAAAAATTAAAATCCAACTCCAAAATAATATTTTCCACAACATATAATTTTCCCATGTCGTTTTAAAATCATTTCATCTTGGTTTTACCCTAAAACCATGTATATCCTTTTAAATAACCTTGTTTTAACATATATAAATCAAAATCAAGCGGTAATGATTTCATGTATAAAAAAAATTATCCTTAGATCTGAAACCATTTGATGTAAAAATCAAAATAGAGATGTAGAATCTATTATTCACCTTAGAGTGGATAAGAAAATTGAAGTTTGGTCGAGATTGATTTCCTCTATCTTGAATCCAAAGTTTTAAGTTGATTTCCTCTTCTCTTCTTCCAAATGTTCGGCCTTGCTTCTTATGGTTATAAACATTTTTGTTTTGGTGAAATGAATGTGTATAACTAATGAGAATAGTATCAGGGTGGGAAGTATGGTCATTTACCCTAATTCTCTTTTGTTTAATATCCTAACCATTTATATATGTTCAGTTGATTTTTATTAAGCATGATTACCTCATTTATTAATCAACCTCAATCTCCTTGTCAAAATTATTCTAGTTAATTTATTCTAATTAAATCTCCTGAATAATGCCAATAAAATTAGGGGTGTTATATGCCCCCTCATTAAAGAATTTCATCCTCGAAATTCAGTAAGGACTAACTAGCAAACATAGCAAATATCTGTAACATCACCTACAACCAATCTACGTAAATGTACTATAGACATACCATCAAAGCTGATTAGGATAAGCCTCTCGAATCTTGTTTTCTGTCTCCCAAGTACAGTCTTTCTCGTTGTCGCTTCACTGGAGTTTCACTAACTTCACTGTCTTGGTCCTCAATCTCTTCTTATCCCTTGCTACAATCCGAACTGGGTGTCTAAAAAAGGTAAAATCAGGCTCTACTATCAAATCCTCCAACTCTGTCTGAGGAATGGTAAACTCTGGATCATGCACATACTTACGGAGATGAGACACATGAAATACATTATGGACACTGCCAAACCGCTTGGCAACTCAACTCTATAAGCGAGCTTTCTAACCCTTTCTATAATATGGAATGGACCAACATATCTCTGAGCCAACTATCCCGACTTTCCAAATTGTACCCCGCCCTTTATCAGTGATACTTTAATGAAATCTATGTCTCCCAATAAGAACTCTAAGTTTTTACGCCTTTTATCTGCGTAACTCTTCTACCTGGATTGAGCTTGCTTCATCCATTATCGGATTAGCTCAATCTTTTCTAGCACCTCCTTAACCAAATTAGGACCTATAGCCAATCTGTCTCTAGTCTCTAACCAATAGGCTGGTGATTTGCATGGTCTTCCATACAAAGCATTAAAAGGCGTCATTCCTTTACTAGTCCGATAACTATTATTATAGGAAAACTCAAACAAATGGAGGTGATCTACCCAAAATCCACCAAAGCACAATGTGCAAGCTCTTAAAAATCTTCCAAGACTTTGTTTACTCTTTCCGTTTGCCCATCAGTATATGGATGATATGCTGTACTCATCTTGAGCTTAGTACCTAATACCTCTTGTAGGCTCCTCCAAAATTTGCTACTGAATAATGCATCTCTGTCCCTGACTATGCTACTTGGAATTCCATGAAGTCTAACTATTTTCTTCATAAACAACTTAGCCAAAACCGTTGCCGTCCTTATTTACTTTACCAGAATGAAATAGGCATTCTTGATCAGCCTGTCCACAATAACCCATATACTCTCGTTTCCTCGTTTTGACCTTGGCAACCTGTCGATAAAATCCATCGATATCGAATCCCATTTCTAGACTGGAATATCTAAAGGCTGAAGTAACCCACTTGGCATCTGATGTTCGGCCTCCACTTATTGACAGTTAACACACTACCAAATCCACAAGCCAACATCCCTCTTCATGCCTTCCCAATAAAAGCTCTCCTTCATATTTTGATACATCTTGGTTCCTCTAGAATGAATCGCACGATCAATGACATTCCTTAAGAACTTCCCCCTTAAGTTCCCTATATTTGGAACGCAAAGCCGTCCCTTCTTTCACAACCATCCTCTTTGGCCAAGACTAAAATCCTTTAGGTCTCAATCTCAGCTCCTACCTCAAGCCTTCTAATCCTCTCAGCTAAACTAGACCTTCTCTCTTCTTAGAAGCTATCCTCTCGATCAACAACAGTCAAACTTCTAAACAAGATAACAAGGCAGTACCCTGACTAGAACTAGCAGTAGATCTCCACCATACCCTATAATTGGAAAAAGCTTTTAGATCCTTCCATTCTTCCAACATTTCTAACAGCACATTCAGATGTTTTCTACAAAGAGTATCTACTGCCTTATTTCCTTTCCCAGAAGTATACTCTATGCCAAAATCATAAGCAACCAAAAACTCCAGCCATCTTTACTGCCTCATATTCAACTCGTTATGAGAGAATAAATATTTTAATGACTTATGATCAGTATACAACTCAAATCTCTCTCCTAGAAGATAATGCCTCCAAATCTTCAAGGCAAAAATCACCGCTGCCAACTCCAAGTCATGAGTAGGATATCTAACTTCATGCGATGTAAGCTGCCAAGATGTGTAAGCGTTAACTTTGCCCTTCTGCATCAATATTGCTCCTAATCTAGTCCCACAAGCATCCATGCGTACTACCAACCCTTGATTACCATCTGCAACAACAAATACTGGATCATTGGTCAACAAATGCTTTAACTTAAGGCTTGCTTCCTCACATTTATCAAACCAAACAAACTTCGCTTCCTTCCTGATAAGTTTAGTCATAGGCGCTGCTATCTATGAGAAATCCTTAATAAATTTCCAGTAATATCAGAAAGTCCAAGAAAACTCCCAATCTCAGTTACCACCTTGGGTCTCTTTCAATTATTGATAGCTTCGATCTTAACTGGATCGACTGACAATCCCTCTTCTGAAACCACGTGACAAAGAAACTTAACTTCTATCTTCTAGAAATGACACTTGGAACACTTCGCCTTCAGTTGATTCTGCCTCAGCCTCTCCAACACTACTCTAAGATGAATCTCATGTTCTCTTTCATCTTTAGAGTACACCAAAATGTCATCAATGAACACCAAAACGAACCTATCCAAGTGCTCTCAAAAAACCCGGTTCACCAAATCAATAAAGAAAGCAGGCGAATTTGTCATTCCAAATGGCATCACCAACCACTCATACGAACCATACCTAGTTCGCAATGCTGTCAAAGGAGTGCTATCTTCCGCCACCCGTAACCGATGGAACCCATCGTCAAATCCAATTGGAAAAACACTTTGGCTCCACTCAATTGATCAATTAAGTCAACGATTCTCGAAAAAGGATAATTATTCTTGATCGTCCTTTCATTTAACTTACAACAATTGATGCACATCCTTGACGACCCATCTGGTTTCTTTACAAACACCGCAGTTGCTTCCTAAGGAAAACTGCTTGGTCTGATAAAATTCCTTCCTTCAAGATCCACTAACTGCACCTTCAATTCCTTCATCTCTGTCAGTGTCATTATGCTAGCTCGTCTACTAACAAGTTCAGCTCCTGGTACAAGGTCTATCCAAAACTCAATAGCTCGTTTCGGGGGTAATCCCGCTACTAATTCAAAGAAGACTGCAAACTCTCTAGCTACCCGAACCTAACTAAGCTCTTCTCCAAACTCCATGGTACTCAACAAAGCACAAACACTCATGCTGGAATTCTCCACCGAGAAAATGATTCGGTTATGACTAACAGAGGATCTCAATGGTATTTCCTGATCTTGGCAAAATATCCTAGCTTCATACTTACCGAACCGATCCATACCTAAGATGATCTAGAAATCTATGAAATCAAAAATATACAAATTGCATGAAAACTTATGATCTAATAAATCAAATTTTAATTGGTCACATCTCATCCTAAGAGTTTCATACCCTCTTATTGGATATGAAACCCTCAAGGGTGTAACAAGGTATGTAGGTTCAATACATAACCTATCAACCAAATATTGAGATATAAATGAATGTGACGCACTAGTATCAAAAGGTCCCCCAGTTGGTATATTTTGAATCAAAAGCGTACCATCCATCATAATCTTTCCCTTTTCTACTACAATGGTTTTAGAAGAAGATGGTAGTCCAGTAGCAAGTACCTTCCCTCTGTCTTCCCTAACTGACTCTGGATACTGGTTCTTATAATGCCCAACTTAGTCACAGTTGAAGCATTTCATATTTTTCTTCTCCACAAGCTTCTTTCCTTTACCAGTTCTACACTCGTGAGCATAATGGCACTTCTTGTCACATTTATAACACACCAAATCAGCCTTCGCCTTCTTAGCGGCCTCCCCTTTCTAGGGTCCTCACTTCTTAAAGAATTTGGTTTCCTTCCCCAAGAACCCTGGGACTCAACTGCCTTCTACTTGGCTGACACAGCAAGCATCTCCTTATGGTAGACGGTGATCTCCACCATCACTTAAAAAGGTTCTCTAATGAGTCATGACCATCCTGCTAAGCTCTGGCCTCAAACCTCTAATGAATCACTCATTCCTTCTAACATCAGCGTTAACCAAAGAATAACCATATCGAGATAGCTCACCAAATTTAGCAGCATACTCGATCACAGACATCTATCCTTGGACAAGATACATGAACTTCCTCATCAATGTTGACTTGGTAAACTCAGACAAGAACCACTGCTCAAGCCTCCTTATGAAGTCTGCCTAACTCAGCTCTTCCTTCGGCACTTCGGTTGTCACACTATTCCACTAACGAAGAGCTAACTCCTGCAACTGTCTAGATGCTAGTCTTCTCTTCTCTCCATCATTCAAGGCTAAATCTTTAAAAATCCTCTCAAAGTTCAATAGCCAGTTCTCTACTTCAACAGCATCTGTCGTTCCAACAAACGGCTTTCCTTCCAAACTGATATAGTCTCCACTATGCTTAGCATAATCATAACTAGCCAGAACTACATGATTAGATCCGTTAACATTACCAACAGCTCCTGCTTGGAAAAGATTAGCCAATAACTGATACACCATCCCCCATCAACTGGCGGATTTCCAGCAACTATGTTGGCCTCAACATTTTGGTTAGCATTATCCTGTCGACATTGGTTTCTCCGAGTATTAAGTCGGGCATTTCCAATAGTAGTGGTGCTTCCTCCATTGACATTTCCTCTTTCGTTTCCTGCCTCCATATTTTCTTTCTCATATATCTGCATACGAGCCTTAGTAAGATACAAAAGAATGGTCTAAGAGAGAGGGGAATACGTACTTAGATATACACCTATATATCAAATACATGTACATTACTATAGCTTTAACCCAACCCTAATCTTATCTTTAAATTTATTGGACTTTGTTCGAAAAAAGCTTTTAGGTTTTAGTTTTCTTTTAAAGTTTCATAAACCAATGCCCTTATACCAACTTTTAACATCTCCCTACTTGAAGGCCCAAAACTAACGGCTACAGATGTTACAGTCATCCATAGTTATTAATCTTTGACGACCAAATACGCTGTTGCTAGATACATTAATATGAAGATCATAGAAATATAGAAAAAAATTAGTAATTCAACAGCACAAGTCCATATTCAAATAAAAACATTACTTGTTCATTACATAATCCCAAAATTTTGTTTACCATATTCAGCAAAATATAATTATTATAAATATGCCAACACAGACATATGAAGATGCCCCCTTGGTTGATTAGAGTATACAGTAAGGCTATTAAATCCGCCTTTACAAAAAAAAACACATAATGAAATGAAAATTGTAAACATCTATTTGCCTCTTACATGCCACCGAAAGCTTTATTCGTCTCAGAAGAGAGCTTGAAAACCCTAAACCTCAAACTACTCAATATCAATTGAGTACCCAAGAGTTTATGGGAAAATAAAAACTTCGAGTCAAACATAAAAAGCATGGTATGAATAATAATCTGACGTATCAATCCTTTTGGACATCTAGTGAGACCACCCCGCTTAGCGAAACGGATTTCCCCCTCACTAGTATCCTAATTTTTTTTATAAAACCAGATTTTGTGATTCTGCATCCACAATGGTTAAAACATACGTTTTCAAAGAATTATGATGATAGGCATACTTGCAAATAAATTAGATTTCCCTTCCCTAGTTTAAATAGAAAACCTGTTATAGTTATAGTCTCTAGGGTCATTATTAATCCTTTTGGGTTTACTAATAACCTTTAAATAGCAAATGTACATCCTGTCCTATTCGTAGTTTTCATGGGATCACTAAGAACCTATGGGCTCCTGCCAGTTAATTCTTTGGTCGCCCTGAACTTATTAGTCATTCCAATAACTAATCACCTTATCCTAGTTTTCATAGGTTGACTAGGAACCTATGGACTTATCTAGTAACTCATTGCACATCCTAGTTTTCATGGGTTCGCTAGGAACCTATTGATACTTCCATTAGCCACTCTCTTATCCTAGTTTTTATGGGTTTACAACGAACCTATTGGCTGATGTTAATTCCTAATCCAGATATAGTTTTCATGGGTTCAATACAAACCAATTGTGCCCTATCAACTGTCCTTGTTACACAGTTTTCATGGGTTAACTATGAACCTTTTGGTTTCCACAGCAACTACCTTGTCACGGTTTTCTTGGGTTTACTATGAACCTGTTGGTATACACCAATAACTTCCTTATTATAGTTTACATGGGTTTACTATGAATCTTTTGGTCACCTCAATAACTACAAGTTTTAGGCATCCTATATTTTTGGTCACCTTAACTCCATGGATGGAATTCTAACCATTTAGGAGTTTAAGCAATTTATATTCACTATTGAGTTAAGCTAGCGGGTTCTTTTACCCCTTTTTCTCAAAATACAGTTACGGGTTATCATGTGAATACACTCATATTTGAAGAAGCAAAGCAATAATTTAACAGTACCATTCTAATGGGTTTAAGGTTACCATAACATAGTTAACACCTTTAACTTATATTTTTATCAAGGTAATACTTCTTTAAAATTCCAAAATTAAAGCAATTACAAAACTCCTTTATATACAAGCCGTGGTATTTTCCTTTAAAAATTTGAGTATGGTTTCTTAAACCTTTCGACTACGTCGAAGGGTTACACTATCAACCTCTTTGAAAGGTTTAATCATCTCCTTTAAAAACAATAGACTCTAGCCCCTTTAATAATTTAAACACTTCTTTCGAAACCTTTCAACTTTGATAAAGTTTTACTACTATAGATATAAGAGTAGAACCTTTCGAAACCATTGGAAAGCAAACCTTTCAAAATCATTAAAATTCAAACCTTTCAAAATCATTGGGTTTATACTAAAAATATTACTTTGGGTCATAAGTGAAAGTCTTCAAACCCAAACTCTACTTTATAAAACATTGGGGAAGACATTTTGGATCATTCGACTATGTCGAAAGCTCCTGCTTTCGATCCCTTCAGATGGTTTGAAAGCATCTTGTATTTTATAAAACCAATAAACCTTTCGATTAAGTCGAAAACTTCTGCTTTCAATTCCCTTGGAGGGTCTGAATAAAAATAAAGGTGGCAGTTCTTTTCAACATCTCTTTGAAACAACCTTTTGAAACCAAACCTTTTAAACTTGTCGAAAGGTCTCTTAAATCCTTTCAAAACCTAACCTTTAAACCTTTCGAAAGTCCTTATAAAAACAACTTACATAACCAAACCTTTCGACCTCGTCGAAAGATCTTTAAAACAACCTTTTGAGAACTAAACCTTTCGAATTTGTCAAAAGATCTAAAAAAACATGCACATGGTTTCTCTTTTCAAATCAAAAATAAACTAAGGATCCATCTCCTTTGGAAACAACCCTTCGATAGCAACCCTTCAACACCATACCTTTCGACTTAGGTCAATTCACTACATGGCACCTGAATGATATCATATGCATTGCTTTCAACTTTGTGGGTCATAGAAGTCGAAAGGTCCTGGTGGAGAGGTCTTAGTCGAAAGTTTTGCCAAAGAAGGCGTAATTAGCTTTTTCTGGGTAAAAGCTGATTTTTCCAAAATAAGAAAACTTTTTATAACAAATTAGCCTACTTGAAAACGTTGGATTGACTTTCACAATCTTTTAATATTTTGGATAATATTTGCTGCAATTTTCTTTGATGTAAACCAATTTAACATTTAACAAATAAGCCATTCCTCTTATAAAACGATTAAATCATTTAGGTCCTCGTTTCATAATAATTTAATTTTCGTACCAAACAACTTAGTAAAAATCCTTAAAAATTCCAAAAATTCACTTTAATTATGTTATCTATCATACTAAAATTTTAGATCCAACCTTAATAAATTTTCCAAAATAATTTATAAACCCAACTAACTATATTTTTCTTTGAAAATTCATAATGAATTCTCCGTGATTTGGAAAATTATAAAAATTGAAACTCAACTCCAAAATTATATTTTCCATAACATATAATTTTCCCATAGCATTTAAAAATAATTTCATCTCGGTTTTACCCTAAAACCGTGTATGTCCTTTTAAATAACCTTGTTTTAACATATATAAATCAAAATTAAGCATATATAATTTCATGTATAAAAAATAGATTTATCCTTAAATCCGATACCATTTGATGTCAAAATCAAAATAGAGATGTAGAAAATATTATTCCCTTTAGAGTGGACAAGGGATTGAAGTTTGATTGAGATTGATTTACTCTAGCTTCAATCCTAAGCTTCAAGTTAATTTTCTCTTTTTCCTAATGGCCGACTTGCTTCTTATGGTTATAAATATTTTTGTTTTGGTGAAATGAGCGTGTATAACCTAATGAGAATAGTATAAAGGTGGTAAGTATGGTTATTTAGCCTAATACCCTTATGTTTAATATCCTAACCATTTATATAAGTTCATTTGATTTTTAATAAGCACAGCCTCTTAATTTATTAACCAACCTCAATCTCATTATTTAAATTATTCTATTTAATTTATTTTAATTAAATCTCATGAACAATGTTAATAAAATTAGGGGTGTCACATACATTCTCCACAATGTCTCCATTTTGCCCCGATCACTCCGGTAGGTTTTAATATAGTACTTATAGTTTGTTGTCGTGTTACTTTTTTAAATTACTCCACCGACTTGTAATTTTTTTAATCTTCAGTAACTGCTCCTCTAGTTGAACCATTTATAAGTGATCCGGCTCTCCTAACTTCTACATCCCCCGCTTCATCTTCGACTCGGGCCATTGCTGAGTCAAAGATGGCTGCTAAACATAAACTGGGTAAAGTGGCCATGACAAAACCATCCCCTAAGAAAGCCAAAATTGTTGAAGTTCCAGATTCTCTACAACTAAAAGAAGGCTAGGATGTTGATATGAGTAAAATATCGGAGAGTCCAATTGTTGAAGCTTTTATTGATCGTCTCAAGGTGACTCCTTCAAAAGACGATCCATTGTCTCGCACTGTCGTTTCCTACACTCCTTGCGTTATTTAGCAGATGTAAAAGGACTTAGGAGTTTCAACTCCCTTTGGACCCATGTCTCCTATGTCTATAACTGATTTTGAAAAGATAGTCCAATCTATCTTGAATTTTCATCTTTTTCCTCTATTCAACTATTCCTGATCCGTCGGGTCACTGTCGAGTTCTTATAGAACTACAACTCTAGGTATGTTTCACTTTATTTATCTTTATTTTCATTTTTTCTCTTAAATGCTGATTTTCATCATGCTTTTATTTTTTAGATATCCAAAACTTGGCTCTCATTGCAAGAAAATGCATTAAAATCCTCTAAATCATCCAAGCTTCGAAAGAAATTTCAAACTTGAACAACATAGTCATCTCTTTTACCGCTGGTAAAAAAGAAGCTACAATGGAAATGGAGAGATTAAATGCCTCTTTTGCTCAATTAGATTATATTGTTTCTGAGGAAAGAAAAGCACGTCAAATCTTAGCTGATGAAAATCTGGTTTTGAAAATGGGCCTGAAAGAGTACAAGGATGAAAAAGCCCAAATGGAGGCTAAAAAAACTTCTCTAGTGAAAAAGTTAGAGAGAAAGAGGAATTCTATAAAGTTAACTCCCAATGTCTATCTCTGATGCCAAGTAATGGATGTCATAATTCTTAGGTAATTCGCTCGATGACATCATGGTTAACTCCTACGAGGACACGGTGATGCTTGCTTATGCCGACAACATAGAAAAATCCCCGGATTTGAGCTTTCCCTCTCTTGACCCTGCTCTTGTTAATAGGTTTATGGGTAAAGTCAAAGAGATGGAGCAGAGGGTCGAAGTTCTTGAAAGAGGGGAGATTGATGCCTCCAAAAAAATCCTTCGAAGTAGATTTCGATTCTAAAGATGAAGGTGTTAAAGATGAAGCCGCCAAGGAAGAAGGCGGTAATGAAGGTGATGACAAAGATATTGATGATGGTGATGATGATAATGATGATAATGGAGATGGATGCCAAGGTTCAGGCGATGATGGGGGTGGGACCCTGATGTTCATGAAAAAGATGATGATGGCAGTACCAGGGCTTCATAAAAGATAAACACTGATCCTCATCCGTGGATCAAGCCAACGCGAACCCCCAGTGCCTTCTGACCTTCCAAAAGAGACTATGTACATTGACGTCGACGAACAAAGAGAGAAAAAGCAGGTCTATCAAACTACAATCACCGCCTCTTAGGTGTTAACAATAAAATCCACTTAAGAACAAAAGTGCAAAAGAAGGCTTATAAAAGTGCAAGGCTCTACTAAAATTGAAGACATGGGTTTTGCCAAGGTTCAAGGGAGAGTTTTTGAAGGCATTGAAATTGCTTTCGAAGGAATCACAAGCACTAGGTGTCATCCCAAATGATAAAAAGTACAAAGGACTTCGAAAAGATGGAAAAATAAGGAAAGGCCACCTTCCGTCTCAATAAATAATTTCGACGTAGATGGATCTGCATATAAAAAAGAAGGATTGAGTTTGAAATACCTTTCGAAGGTGTCGAACGAAAGGCTCGCACATGTGAATCAAATCCTTCAAAATAGAAGGTTTCATTGTTGTCAACTACTACTTGAATTATTGATTCCAATACCCTTTTGGAAAGCAAGGACCAGCCTTTCAAAATGGTTAAAACTCTTCGAAAGCATAATGGAAATCCTACATGAAAATATAGCAACATGGAGCAAAGAGCACTCCTATCCCCCTTTCAGTGAAGTCTAAAGCAACCTAGTAAAGAGTAAAGCAAAAGGGACACTCAAACTTAACAATGTCGAAAGGTTCGAAATGAAATGGTGAAAGCAAAAGAATGAAGAAAGATGGATAAAAGAAAATCCTTTCGACCATATTAGAAGGGGACGCACAAGATGAAGGAAGAACTTTCGACTATGTCGAAAGGATATACACATGCAAGATGAAGGAAGACCTTTCGACTATGTCGAAAGGATACATGCATAAGATTTAAGGAAGACCTTTTGACCTATTCAAAGGGATGAGTGCAGAAGGTTGGATGAAGACCTTTCGACCTCATCGAAAGGAAGAAGGCAGAATGGGGGCCGATCTGCATTTATAAATACTGCCCTAGGGATCTGATTTCGGGGTCCGAATTCTGAAATTCAAAACTTATTTTTTTTATTTCTTAGTAAATCAAGTCTTTGTAGACCTAAATTGATTTGGGAAAAAAGCTCACTTACTTGTAACTCAATTTTCATTAATGTTAAAAAGAGGAAGCGCGTGGATACAATAAAGATTTTGATCATGAGGGAGATCATTTCGATCATTAGCTAGTTTAATGGTCAATTGCACATGATGCTAGCTTATCTTCTTAATTTCTTTTTGTCTAATGTGATGCCATGGGATCAACTTGGATAATACGCCTACGAAATACATCATCATCATGTTTAATGATTCATAATGATAAATACAGATGGTGATGATATTTCATCCTTAATAAGTTCATAGAGATTATGATTATCCATGATGATTTTCCATTGCATACATTCAATAGAGCTTATGCATTATATATTAGATCGACTTCAAAAATCCAAGACCCCTTTCAACTTGGTCGAAAGGATCAAATTTACAAATGACAAGCAACGTTATATGGATAAACCTATTCGAAAGGTATACCCACACTACAATGCATAAAACCCTTTCGAAGGAGTCCATCCTATAAAGCGTAAACAATGACATCGAAAGCAAACACTCTTCTTTAAAGGCAAAACGACCCTTTTGACACAGTCGGAAGGAACAAATGCCTGATATAAATTACCCCTTTCGACTCGATCAGGAATGAGGTTTCAAAGGAGGTGATTTTCCTTTACCTTCATTTAAATAGGGTTGATTGGAACTATCAATTATCTCCAATGTCTTTATAAGTTCACTCTCTAAAATTAATTTATCCCAACCAACTCAATCAAAAGGGGTTTCAAAGGGAGTGATCACTTCTAAAAGTTTCCTTTCTTATGGTATAAACAATATTTATTGTTTACAACGTAGCTTTGGGAGTGTCAATAAGTTTTCTTATTAATATTTTTGGCACTAGAAGGAGGGCTTGATCCTCCGACGTTGTGGCAATCTCATAGACTAATTATGGATTGTTTAACTTTGTATAAGAAAATGAAATCCAAAAACTTTAGCCAGATGGACGAAGAGGCCGTTTACACTAAGACTTTAGAAGAAAACATAACTCCAACTTTCAACTTGGAGAGGGCCAAGGCAACAATCAATCTCATCTCAACAAGACGATAATGCCACCAAAATATAGCACTTGGAATAGCAATTACTAGACATGCAGGAACTTCTCATGGTAGAATTGTCCCAAAAATCTTCTAAGAGAGAAAAGCCAACGAATGGGGATGAGCTGATCTCCTCGAGAAGGAATTTGATGGCTTACACAAACAAAGACAAGAGTAAAATTGATTTGACATCTTCAAAAAGGAAAGAGATCTTCTAGCTAAATTTGATCATCAAGGAAGAGTACTAGAAAAATCCATTGAACAGACTGGTAGCTCAACATCGAAAGAGTACAACTCAAACTAGAAAAGTTATCATGACGCCGAAGCTTATCTGAATGGCGTGGCAGAAAAAACTATCAAAGATATTCTGAATGCTGTGGGGTAGAGGACCATGGATAAGAAATAAAATGATAACGATCGACTGGCACCTTTTACGGATGAAACATGTCAACAACTATCCTATCTTATGTAAAATTCCCAACTCTATAGTATCATGGAACTACAGATCCCGACGATCATTGAGTGGCTATCAATATCTAAATGGACCTGTATAACGCATCTGGAGCCGTACGATGCAGATTGTTTCTGGTGACTCTCCTAGTGGCCATAGCTAAATGGTCTCGACAATACCATGAAAAGACGATCTACTCATGAAAGCAATTTTCTTATGAGTTCTATGCAAAATTTTGTATATGCAAGGATCTGACCATCGATTATACAGTTCTGGCTAACATTAAACAGAGACAAGGAGAGTCATTGGGATATTACCTCAAAAGGTTCAAAATAGAAGCATTAAAAGATAAAGACATGAATGACCGTGAGAAGCTCATTGTGGTACTTTCTAGATTAATAGAGAATACATGGTTCTGTAAACAACTCTTTATTCATGAGTGCGAGGATCTGCAGGACTTCCATTTTCAGGCTGACAAATTCATTCGTATGGATGAGTTGTATCATGCTAAAATAAAAGCAATTCCTAAGAAGTGGAAAGATTGGACTGGATCGAGAATATGAGAGAAAACGATGGAAAGAGCCTAATGCTAATTCGATCGCTTTAAACAAGCCATTGTCTACATCTATGTTGTGTCAAAGGAGAAGGTCAATTCCCAACTTCCTTTTAAGCCAAAGAACTACCCACAACAAAGGAAAGGGGATGACATTGTGTTTACCACAAAGAAAATGGCCACAAAACTGATGAATGCAGAGTCTTGGCGGGAATCATTCAACGTTAATTCTCTATAGTCATCCGAATGAGTTCATCCAGGACAAATAAAAAGCTCCACGGACTAGGGACAATTCACAAAAGTTTCCTAGTAATGTTGTTAACATCCAAGAGGAAGAAGATCCTTCGGGCTTGAGTCCACCGCCGAATAGGATCGATGTAATTCATGGACGGCCACATCCAGTAGGGACTAGTAAGGAGGCCAGAAAAAGGTACATTAAAAAGGTTAGAGAAGGTGCATTCTCCATTCAAGAAGAGCCTCGATTAAAATCCAGGACCATCGTGATGCCAAATCTTATCATTACCCCCTAAGAATGAAGAAGGGAGACCATCACCCACACAATGATCACCGAATGATTACTACTCAAATTGGACTGCCTATAGTGTCTGAGATTCTGGTGGATATAGGTAGCGCAGTCAATGTCATTTTTAACCAAGCCTTTGATCAGATAGGCATACCTGAAGACAAGCTAGAGCCCAGCATTAAACCAATCTTTTGGTTCAACAACAATGGATCAACCCTAGTGGGACACGTAAAATTGCTAGTACGGATGGCGGTACCAACGTATTGCCACACTTTCAAAACTCTCTTCGTGATCATTAACCGGACATCTTATTACAACGCTTTCTTTGGCAGACCCGCACTTGATAAGATGGAAGCATTTATCAAGCCGAAAAAATCTGATGGTCAAATTCTCAACCAAGAGAGGTTGTGGCACTGTCTGTGGAGAGCAATTCAGCTCTTGTGAAATGTGTTTTGCTACGATTGATCAATACAAAAGGGAGTCTTCTGCCGACTATGATTCTTCTACTATTTTTCATCCTTCGAATGATGAATTTTTACATCCAACATTCAAAGCAAAGATTAGATCTAATAAGACTAACAAACGTATATATGAAAGGTACATTTCCCCTAGAAGTAGAAGGAAGAGGGTCAACGCTGATTCTATAGAAGAAGCCCAAATCATTACAGAATTTGATTGCCGTGGGGAAGTGGAAAGAATAAAACCCATAGAAGACCTTAAAGAGGCATGCATAGACCCAGATGATTCCACTGATGTAGTCAAAGAGGAAAAGAAATTGGATAGCATCTTGAAGGACTTATTTCAATTTCTTAAAACCAATAAAGATGTATTTGCTTGGTCTCATTCAATTAGGGTGGGGATTGGTCCATCAGTTATGTGTCATGCGCTAAACATCAATATAGAAGCAACCTCCATTAGACAGAAAAAGAGACAACTGGATAAAGTGTGGTCTAACGGCTTAAAAGAGGAAGTTAAAAGGCTCCTTGAAAATGGAATTATTTGGGAAATCTACTACCCAAAATGGCTAGAAAATCCAGTATTAGTAAAAAAAGTCGAACGGCAAGTGCAGGACTTATATCGATTATACTAACTTGAACAAAGCCTGTCCAATAGACTATTTTCCATTGTCACGGATTAATCAGTGGGTTGATGCAACTAGTGGACACAGGTTGTTATCTCTCATGGATGCATACTCAGGATATAATAAGATACCTATGTTCGAGCCAGATGAGAAACATACAAGTTTCATTACTGCGTGTGGAATCTACTGCTATAAGGCAATGCCTTTTGGATTAAAGAATGCTGGGGCTACATATTAAAGGTTAGTTAACAGTATGTTTAAAGAATAGATTATTCGAAATATGGATGTTTATGTTGACGAGGTGCTAGTGAAGTCCTATGAGGCTAAGTCACCTTGAAGATCTATAAGAAATATTTGAAATATTATGAAAATATCAAATGAAAATATCAAATGAAAATGAATCCCCATAAGTGCTCTTTTAGAGTCCATTCAGGGACGTTTTTAGGTTATCTTATGAGTGCTCAAGGGATTAGAGCTATCCAGGACCAGATTCAAGCTATCAAGTATATGGCTGACCCTAAAACTAGGAAAGTGGTAATGAGTTTAATCGAAAGGAAAGCTGCTCTAAGTAGATTCATTTCCAAGGTGATTGATAAATGTATCACCTTTTCCGCTGTAATTAAGAAGAAGAAATACTTTGAATGGGGATTAGATTGTAAGAACGCTTTTTAAGAGTTAAAAAATCATCTGGAAAAACTGCCAATATTATCTTGTCCCGAGAATGGTGAAATTTTGTACCTATAGATGGCAGTTTTAGAAAATGCAGTGAGTTCAGTTTTGATTAGAGAAGGAAGTGGGACTTAACTTCCTATTCATTACATAAGCAGGCGGTTAAAGGATGTAGAGGTCCGATACCTAGTAACAGAAAAACTAGCTTGTTGCTTGATACTCACAGCGCGAAAACTTAGAACATATTTTCAAGCATATCCAATCAGAATATCGACCAATTTTCCCCTAATTTTTTTCCAGTAAGCTAGAAACTTCAGGTAGGCTGGTAAAATAGGGAATTGAGCTTAGTCAGTTTGATATTGAATTTCAACCTTGAGCAACTATCAATGGGAAAGCAATGGTAGATTTTATTGATGAGTGAACTAACTTCATTAAGGAACAATCATAAATTGAAAGGGATCAAAAACCTTTGTGGCAGTTATTCGTCGATGGTGCATCAAATTAACAAGGGGCTGGTGCGAGGTATGTCATAATAACACCAAACGAACACCACGTGCACTATGCCATGAAGTTAGGATTTCTCACAACAAACAATGTAGCCGAATATGAATCAATGGTGGCAGGGTTGACTTTGGCATTGGAGCTCAAAATCCCACAGATTCAAATCTTTAGTAATTCGCAACTAATGGTAAATCAAGTGAAGCAAGTATATCAGACTAATGTGGCCATGCTATCTCTATATGAAAATAAGATGATAAAATGCTCGCTTTATTTGAATATTTTTCTCTACATCAAGTTCCGCGAGGAGAAAACTCACATGCAGATTCATTGGAAAAGTTGGCTAGTTTAAGGGGAGTCCTAAAAACTCGGGTTGTGCCAGTAGGATATCAAGCAAATTCGAGTATTGGTGATGGGACATCCAAACAAGTAAAGGAACTGTTAGTTCTAACTTAATCCCAAGCCATGCCACAAGAAAGGGAAGAAAAAGAAAGTAATAAGGAAATCCCAAATGATAGAATAAACCAACCAAGGACAGATGAATATTATAATAACACTTGAATGTCGCCTATTGTTGGATATCTTTCTAAAGGGATATTGCCATCTGACAAGGGGGAAGCTAGGAAAATCAAGCGACAAGCTCCAACTTTCATAATAGTGGATGGAATCCTTTACAAGAAAGGATATGCACTACCTTACGAAAGATGTGTAAGCCTGGAAGATGGGATGAAATTATTGGTGGAAGTGCATGAATGATTCCACTCTAACGGGACAAAATTGGCAAAAATGATAATCAGACAGGGTTTTTATTGGCCTCATATAATAAGTCAAGCCATTGAATATGTGAGGAGATGCTAGAAATGCCAGAAATACCTAAAGATTCCCCGATTTCCACCAAGTCAATTAACCCCAATTTCAAGTCCATGGCCCTTTGATAAATGTGGAATTGACTTAATCGGCCTATTGCTAATTTCTGATGGGGAGAAAAATATGCTGCAGTTGCCATAGACTATTTTACTAAGTGGGTCAAAGTAGAACCACTCCCCAAGATCACTTTTGGGAACGTGCTTAGATTTGTCATAAAAAACATTATAACCAAATTCAGAATTCCGCTTAAGATTAACTCAGACAATGGAATGCAGTTTGAAAGTGAAGAATTTTCTCAGTTTTGTCATAAGAATGGGATTATTAAAAGTTTTTCCTCCATGGCACGTCCAAAGGCAAATGGGGTCGTTGAAGCTGCAAATAAGACTATAAAGACTTCTAAAAAAGCGATTGAATAAAACTAAAGGGAATCGGGTAGAAAAATTGCCACTTGTACTGTGGGTGTATCGAACATCTATCAGAACAGCGACATGACATACTCCCTATTCATTGACAGTTGGTGTGAGGCGATGTTACCAGTTGATACTGAAATACTCTTACATCAAAGGATCACATATGCATTTGATTTAAAATAGGAGCTAAAGTGAGAATAGCTGGATTTAATATATGAGTTTAGAGATGAAGCAGCAATTCAAACAGCAGAATAACAGTGAAGAATTTCGAAATATAATAGCTCAAAAGTAAAAACAAGATCATTTTAAGAAGGAGACTTAGTCTCCGAAGGGTAATGTTAAACATGAGAAATCCTTCGGATGGACGTTAGGACCAAACTAGGAAGGTCCTATATATATATATATATATATATATATATATATATGCAAAGTAATTCCCTTAGGAGCTTACATGCTATGCCGACTAAATGACAATATGGTTCCTAGAACATGGAACATAGAATATTTGAGACCATATTTTCCTACAATGAATGAATAAAGCATCTCTTTCTTCAAATGAAAAGTCTAAATGGTTGGGGGTAGAATTCTCCTTGCATTTGGACATAATCGTTAATGGACAAAGCCTTTGTCCAAGCCGAGTTGGCCCAGGCAAAGCACGTACTAGAGGGAGGTTAGAGTAAGCCTTTATCCGCTCCACGCTATGGCCAGGTTAAAGCATCGAAAGCCCTTGGCTGCACCACGCTATGGCTAGGTCAAGCCTCCTCCTGGAGGGAGGTTAGAGTAATCCATTATCCACACCACGCTATGGCTAGGTTAAAGCATCGACAAGCCCTTGGCTGGGGCATCTATTACCAGGTCAAGGCGCCTCCTGAAGGGAGGTTAGAGAAATCCTTTATCCACGCCATGCTATGGCCAGGTTAAAGCATCGACAAGCCCTTGGTTGCACCATGCTATGGCCGGGTCAAGGTGCCTCTTGAAGGAGGTTGGGTAATCCCTTGGGTCCTGTTTGAGAATAAGCTAACCAAGCGCAAAAGAAAATAATGGACTAAGACGTCCAAGCCCAAGAAGCGGTATATCAAACAATCGACTAAGTTGTTTGATCCCAAGTAGTAGTATATCAAACAATGGACTAAGATCTCTAAGCTGAAGAAGCGGCATATCAAATAGTGGATTAAGATGTCCGAGCTCAAGAACCGGCATATCAAACAATGGACTAAGACGTCCAAGCCCAAGAAGTGGCATATCAAATAATGGACTAAGACGTCTAAGCCCGAGAAGCAGCATATCAAATGACGGACTATGACGTCTGAGCCCGAGAAGCGGCATGTCAAGTGATGGACTAAGACATCCAAGCTCGAGAAGCAGCAAATTAAATAGAAACTATATACAAGGCATAAATGGTTGGCACATGTAAAAAGAGACAAAATTCAAAGAGCGGAACAAAATTAAAAGAATTTTTGAACTTTACTTGTTAATACCAAAATCTAGGTTTTGGATCTTTCATTACTAAATTCAAAACTTCATTTATTAATGCCCGAATATAGGTTTTAGATCTTTAAAAATAATTGATGGTCATCATCATACCCAAGTCCGAGTTTTGGGACTATTATGCATTTCATCTGTTAATGCCCTAATTCGGGCTTAAGATTTTCTAGTATGAGGATAATTATTATGGATTTCTAATTATCCACCACTAATACCTGAATCTAGATTACAATGACCATTCTTGATTATTAGTTACTAAAACCCGAATCTGGGTTCCGAATATCTTACTATTAACTTCTGAACTTCACTTATTAATGCCCAAATCTGGGTCATAGATTTCTGGACTTCAGAATACCTGAATTTGAGTTTCAGGACTTTAACATTAATTTCTGGAATTTGTCTGTAAATTCTTGAATCCAGGTGTTAAAGCAGATGGAATTGAGATTACAATGGATGTCTAGTCTTCAATCAAAACTTTGAGGTTGTCTTCTTAATATCCAAATCAGAGTCATTAGTTTGATACTCTAAGCAACATTTATCAAAATCCGAATCTGGCCCCTGGATTATTTTTTTTCTCCAAAAGGAATTTCTAAATACCTATTACATATCCCTAAATAAGAATTCATGGATTACTATAACTTATTTCCAAATGGCAGCCCATGACTTTCTATCACAAAACACTTTTTTTCTTCAAAAGAAATTTCTTAGACCCCAATTATTATACGTCTGCTTTAGTATTAAACTCATGGGAGTTCAATTTATGTTTAATTTCTGATTATAGAAGTTGAATGGTGGGACTCATAATATTACCAGACAAGAGTCCTTGGTTCTTAATCGTTTACGACTATAGATGTCACACCCTTTATTAATTCAAGATAATGACGTGTTAATCTTTAAGAATTAGAAGCTTTATTATATTAACTTCATTTCCAAGTTACGAAGCATATACTAATATAAGTAATGAGCTAATGATAAAAAATGTTAATGGCTTCGAATTTTGCAGGAAAATGAGTATCTTAAAAGAAGTAATTGTTAAATTTTTATCCTAAAGAACAAAAATCTCATTTATACAGGGGGCAAAATGTTAACCATAAAATCCACTTAAGGACAAAAGTATGAAAAAAGGTTTATAAAAGTGCAAGGCTCTACTAAAATTGAAGACATGGGATTCTTCGAGCTTTAAGGGAGAGTGTTTCGAAGGCATTGAAATGGCTTTCGAAGGAGTCGCAAGCAGCGGGTGTCATCCCAAATGATAAACAGTACAATAGCTTTCGAAAAGATGTAAAAAGAAGGCAAAGCTACCCTTTTGCCTCATTAAAATCTTTCGACATAAATGGATTAACATATATAAAAAGCAAGAATGGGTTTGAAACACCTTTCGAAGGTGTTGAACGGAAGGCTCGCACATGTGAACCAAATCCTTCAAAATATAAGGTTTCTTCCTGTCAATCTACTACTTGAAGAATTGATTCCAATACACTTTTAGAAAGCAAGGACAAGATTTCGAAACTGTTAGAACCCTTCAAAAGCATAATGAAAATTCTTCATGAAAATATAGAACATGTAGTGAAGAGAACTCATATCCCCTTTCGATGAAGTCGAATGCAACCCAGTGGAGAGTAAAGAAAATGGGACACTTAAACTTGATAACATCGAAAGGTTATCAATGTAGTCCTTATGGCTGGGTCGAAAGGTTCGAAATGAAAGGATGAAAGTAGAAGAACGAATGAAGAATGACAAAAGAAAAGCCATTCTACCACATTAGAAGGGGACGCGTAAGGTGAAGGAAGTGTTTGCGCCAAAATTTGTCACAAACCCCAAGTATCGTGAAAGCACCAAACAATGAATATAAATCAACAATATTCAAGCACAAGTCTCAGATCCAAGCAATAGCAATCACAATAATACAAAGATAACAACTGGAAACGCAAGATTTATAGTGGTTCGGCTATCTTCGGCCTACGTCCACTTCAAAGTTTTAGCTTTTATTGGTGTTCTTTGCTGGCTACAAGTGATTGCAGCAGTTACAGTGATTGAATTTCAGCTATAACAGTGATGGAAGGAAGTAGAATTGAATCCAGCAGAGTCTAGACGTTCAATGGCCAAAAAGGTCCTTTTTCTGTAGGCTCTAGGGCTCTATTTATAGGCGTAGGAGGCTCAGATCTCGCTCAAACTTCGGGAGACTTCTTTCGGCACGTGAGTGGGCCCACGCGATCGGCCCCACCAAGTTTCGACTCGATTTGAGATCGATACGAAGTGATTTCGTATCCATCAAAAAATGACCCAATTGAGCTGAAACTTGGCAGGAACAATCTTTACCTTGTATGGAAGCTTCTGTGAAAATTTCATGGCATTTGGATTAGTAGATCTCGAGTTCCGTGGATTCGAAATGATGTTCTTCGTATGGCTGTCTGTTTCGAATCCATGGCTTCGAATCGATGCCTTCGACTCCATCAGCTCACGTGGTTCTGTGATGAGGTGGCGCGCGTCCTTCGAATCGTTCCGGTCTTCTCTCCGAGTTGAACGCTTTGATTCCTTAGATCTCACCTACTTCATATCGTGGAATGACACGTCATCCAAGCTAGTTGACTTGGTGGATACGAACAAGTGATTGTTCATGGATTCGAACAAAGACTCCTGATGGATGCGAAGTGAAACTTTCCAATGGATACGAAGTCACTTGATGAACTCGAGACAGATGGATGCGAGGGACTTGTGCCTCTGATCGATACGAGGACAATGGATTCGAAGTGAGGCCATGCTTATGGATTCGAACAGTAGTTGCACCAATGGATACAAACCAAAGATAATCGATGGTTACGAAATGCTCCGCCTAGATGGTTTCGCAGAGGGACTTCCGTGATGGATACGAAGCAGGGGAAGCCGATGGATTCGAACGTGATCGAGTCGAACTGAGGCATCCCGATGGATTCGAACATGATCGATACGAATGAGATCGGTTCGAATTGGAGCGTGAGGATGGATACGAAACTGAGGCCTTTCCTTAGATTGAATCGATCATATCTTGCACATACGAGCTCGGATTGACTTGAGATTTGAAACGCTGGCTTCTACAGCTTTGCTCGTCATGTCTTGTCAATTGCGGCCCGATCTGGACTCGGACAAAATTCATCGATATCCATGGTTATCCTGCAATGCACAGTTGATATTCAAGAATAGTAATCATTGATTTTCAGCTAATTTTTGGGTATCTCAGCTTTGCCAAAAGTTGGGATAACATTTTGCCCCCCAAAACATGCCTTTTGGTAAGAAGCGTGTTTTGATCGTTCTTAAATTGAACGTAGTGAGTTCATGTTTTGTTCAGAGCTTATAGCATTTTCAATCAAGTTCGTAGCTGTTCAGAGCCAAATCGTTATCAATTTCTTTCAGTGGAAATTAAGAATGAATTTTTACAGTCTCTCCGGACTGTCGTTGGTCACTCCGGACCCTTGCCAATCCCATTCTAGACTTGACTATTGAATAGAAAGATCCCATTGCACTCCGGTGTTGCCTTCTATCCCTTGCACTCCGGCCCCAGCTAGGGCATATAGCGATGTCTTGGTTGTTCTAAACCGATCATAGCCTCTCCGGGCTCTTGCTGGATCACATCTTGTCACTCTCCGGTGAAGGGGAGGCAACGTTAAGTGAGTCGATCATGTCGCTCTCCGGCGAAGCAACTCACTTCTTGCACTCCGGTTCAGTGTATCTGAACATTAAGTGATGTCATGGCCTAAATCGTGGGCCGATCACAGCCTCTCCTTATCGAATCCCGATCTAATCACTCTCCGGTGAATGGGAAACGACATTAAGTGAGTCGATCCTGTCGCTCTCCGGCGAAGCGATTCACTTCTTGCACTCCGGACCCCGCCTCTCCGGGTAGGGTCATAAGGCGATCATTTTCATATTGGTATTCAATATTCAACCTTTGACTCTCCGGTCAAATGTTTATTTCAAGAAATTCTAATTTATTTATTTAAATTCGTGTCCTAGATGTTCAATCGAAAAACATCAGGAAAAAGCTAAACATTGCCTCTCCGGGCATATTGGTCTATCTCCATCTTAGAGCATGCCTAGGGATCTCTCCGGTTCCCGTACATGAGTAAGTGGAGTAACCGTTTATTCTGAAAACAAATCTAATGAAATTATTTGACCGAAGTCCAAATCCTGGACTTGGCCCCTGCCATCTCTAATCAGTGGATGACGAGTCATGATCCCGATCCAGGATCGTTCCTGTTAGGTGGAGGCGGTAGTTGTTCATGCCTTACCGCTGTTGTCCGTTCTCTGACATATTATGGCAATCTACCACTCCTGATATGCTCTTCCACCTCATCCTTTAGGTGATGGCATTCATCTATAGTGTGCCCATCCAGCTCATGGAATAGGCAATATTTTCCAGTCCTGCGCTCCCGCTCAATGGGATCTCTCCTGGGTGGTTTTCGATAGGGGAGTTTCCCTCGAGTTTCAGTGTAAATCCTCTCTAGACTTTCCGTCAGATCCGTGTACTGTCTGAATCCAGGCTCTCGGAATTTCTTCCGTTTATCAGGACCATCACGCCTATCGTCCTGCTTTCTCTTTCCTTTGTCCGCTCCGGACTGTTCCCTGGCGGTTCCTTCGCGCTGCACAACATTTATTTCTTTCCTTTCGGATCGTGACTCTTCTAGCCGAATGAATCTTTCAGCTTCATGATAAAATTCTCCAAGATCTTGTGGGGGATCTCTCGCCAAAGAATCTTTGAATTCTGTGCCTTCCCCGACTCCTGCTACCGCCGCCATCAAAATCATTGAAGGATCCGGGCGATCTACAAAAGCCATCGTTGCATTGAATCACAATAAGAAATCTTTTATGGACTCTCCGGTCTTTTGCTTGATTGAAGCTAGAGTCATCACACTCTTGGGTCCCATCACATGGACCCTAAACTATCTCATGAAGCAATCTACGAGCTCGCCCCATGTCCCGATTAATCCAGTCTCCAGTTGTCTGAACCAAAGCGCAGCTAAATCTGACATGTATAGAGGGAAGCATCGAGCCATCACTTCCTCGGGTGTCCCCAGCACTTCCATGTGCCTGATGTATCTGGTAATATGCATCGTTGGGTCTGACCTCCCGTCATAAGGATCCAACATAGGCAGTTTGAACTTCGGAGGATTTCTTACATTCCTGACATTCGGAGTGAACGGACTCCCGCTGACTTCTTGGAATCCTCCACTTGATAATCCTCCTCTCATGATTCGTCGCACTAGACCAATCATTTTTTCATCTCCATCTGAGGGTTGCCCCTTGTCATGTTTCTATCCTGCCCTCCAAGTTTTGAAGGGAACTCCGGTACATACTCTTCATGTGGCTCAGTAACAGTAGCATGAACTCTAGCTTGCTGAGCTTCATCTATGGGTCTTCCAATATCTGATCCTGAGGGCCTGCCCCCAAGTCCTTGTTGATTGCCTTCAGGTCCTGCACTGCGGCCTTGAACCCGTCCTTCATCGGCCTCCGCAATCCTGACTCCTTGTCTTGTACTTGCAGCCGCTATAGTTGGCCCAAGGTTCTGCGCGTTCGCCGTTCTTATCTGCTCAAGAAATTTCTGCATCATCTCTTGGTGAGTCTTCATCATGCTTTCGCGTAACGAATTAGCCATAGCCTCCACCTCATCTCTAGTGATATACATCGAAGCCTGTCCCTCTTAAGCTCCATAGGATGCTTCTTGGCTTCCTCCTTGTTGGCTCCGATCAGCTCTTTTTCTTGTTTGTCGAGTCATTGTCTTTGAGTCGGGATTCTTCAAACTCTTAAATCTAAATTCTAAATCTGGTGTAGCGGGTGCTAGTTCCTCTCTGTGAAAGCACCAAAGTGTTTGCGCCAAAATTAGTCACAAACCCCAAGTATCGTGAAAGCACCAAACAATGAATGTAAATCAACAATATTCAAGCACAAGTCTCAGATTCAAGAAATAGCAATCACAATAATACAAAGATAACAACTGGACAAGATTTATAGTGGTTCGGCTATCTCCGGCCTACGTCCGCTTCAAAGTTTTAACTTTTATTGATGTTCTTTGCTGGCTACAAGTGATTGCAGCAGTTACAATGATTGAATTTCAGCTATAACAGTGATGGAAGGAAGTAGAATTGAATCCGGCAAAGTCTGGACGTTCAATGGCCAAAAAGGTCCTTTTTCTGTAGGCTCTAGGGCTCTATTTATAGGTGTAGGAGGCTCAGATCTCGCTCAAACTTCGGGAGACTTCTTCTGGCACGTCAGTGGGCCCACACGACCGGCCTCACCAAGTTTTGACTTGATCTGAGATCGATACGAAGTGATTTCGTATCCATCAAAAAATGACCCAATCGAGCTGAAACTTGGCAGGAACAATCTTTACCTTGTATGGAAGCTTCTGTGAAAATTTGATGGCATTTGGATCAGTAGATCTCGAGTTACCGTGGATTCGAAATGATGTTCTTCGTATGGCTGTCTATTTCGAATCCATGGCTTTGAATCGATGCCTTCGACTCCATCAGCTCACGTGGTTCTGTGATGAGGTGGCGTGCGTCCTTCGAATCGTTCTGGTCTTCTCTCCGAGTTGAACGCTTCGATTCCTTAGATCTCGCCTACTTCGTATCATGGAATGACACGTCATCCAAGCTAGTTGACTTGGTAGATACGAACAAGTGATTGTTCATGGATTCGAACAAAGACTCCTGATGGATGCGAAGTGAAACTTTCCGATGGATACGAAGTCAATTGATGAACTCGAGACAGATGGATGCGAGGGACTTATGCCTCTGATTGATACGAGGACAATGGATTCGAAGTGAGGCCATGCTTATGGATTCGAACAGTAGTTGCACCAATGGATACGAACCAATGACAATCGATGGTTACGAAATGCTCTGCCTAGATGGTTTCGTAGAGGGACTTCCGTGATGGATACGAAGCAGGGGAAGCCGATGGGTTCGAACGTGATCGAGTCGAACTGAGGCATCCCGATGGATTCGAACGCGATCGATACGAACGAGATCGGTTCGAATTGGAGCGTGAGGATGGACACGAAACTGAGGCCTTTCCTTAGATTGAATCGATCATATCTTGCACATACGAGCTCGGATTGACTTGAGATTTGAAATGCTGGCTTCTACAGCTTTGTTCGTCATGTCTTGTCAATTGCGGCCCGATTTGGACTCATACAAAATTCATCGATATCCATGGTAATCCTACAATGCACAGTTAATATTCAAGAATAGTAATCATTGATTTTCAGCTAATTTTTGGGTATCTCAGCTTTGCCAAAAGTTGGGATAACAGGAAGATCTTTCGACTACATTGGAAGGATACATGAACAAGATGAAGTAAGATTTTCGACTATGTTGAAAGGATACACATGCAATATTGAAGGATGAACTTTCGACCTCTTCAAAGGGATGAGTGCAGAAGGTTGGCTGATGGCCTTTCGACCTCGTCGAAAAGATGAAAGCGGAAGGGGGCCGATTTGCACCTATAAATACGATCCTAGGGGTCCGATTTTGGGGACAGGAATTGGAATCCAAAAATAATTTATCTATTTCTTAGTAAACTTAAGTCTTTGTAACCCAAAATTGATTTGGGAAAAAATCACTCTTGCTTGTAACTCAATTTGTATCAATGTTAAAAAGAGGAAGCGCATGGATACAACAAAGATTTCGATCACGAGGGATATCATTTCGATCATTATCTAGTCTAATGATTAATTTCACATGATGCTAGATTATCTTCTTAATTCCTTTTTGTCTTATGCGATGCCATGGGATCAACTTGGATAATATGCATAGGAAACACATTATCATTATGTTTAATGATTCATAATGATAAATAAAGATGGTGATGACATTTCATCCTTAATAAGTTCATAGAACTTATGATTATCTAAGATGATTTTCCTATTCATACATTAAATAAAGCTTGCACATTGTACATTAGATCTACTTCGAAAAAGCAAGACGCCTTTCGATTTAGTCGAAAGGGATGCTTCAAATAGGATATAATTTACAAATGACCGGCAATGCTATATGGATAAACACTTTTAAAAGGTACACCTACACTACAATACATACAACCCTTTTTGAAGGGGTCTATCCTATAAAGCATAAACAATGACGTCGAAAGCACACACTCCTCCTTAAAAGCAAAACGTCCCTTTCGACACAGTCGAAAGGTACGAATGCCTGATATAAATTACCCATTTCAACTTGATCAGGAATGGGATTTCGAATGAGGTGCTTTTCCCTTTACCTTTATTTTAATAAGGTTGATTGGAACTATCAATCATCTCAAATATCTTAATATGTTCACCCTCTAAAAGCAACTTGTCCAAGTCAACTCAATTGAAAGGGGTTTCGAAGGGAGTGATCACTTCTAAAAATTTCCTTTCTTCTATTGTAAACAATATTTCTTATTTACAACATAGCTTTGGGAGTATTGAAAAGTTTTCTTGTTAATATCAGGTATGGGATTCCTATTTTAAACGGCTTTCACTTCCCAGATAATAATAGTTTTCATGTTTTATTTTGGATAAGGAAGAAATCCATTTACCCTTATAAAACCAAGTCTGAAAGAAAAAAATCAAAAATAAATAGCTTGTATAGTGAGTTAGATTTGCAATTAAAAGATCCCAATGCTCTCTTCGATAAATATCATAGGCTTAACAGAAGTGCGACAGTCTTAGCGTCTTTCAAAAATCAAGAAGTTGCCCCATAACTGAGGAGGGCATGGCTTTGATATAATTGCCTTTTGTAAAGGAATCGGGAGTTAATTACGCTCTTTTTAATGTTAGTTGAAGAGAGGAACATTCTTGTAAATTTATTATACAAAGCCTGTTGCCGACACTCAACTGTAGATTTTTCATAATTAGGTGATTTTAGTGGGGTTCTGCTCAGGCATTTACAAAAGAGATATTTGGATGAATTTGGATCTGATCCTCATAAGGGAGCCTGTTGGAACTTACCATGAGTCAAATCGATTCCCCAAGTGTTGCCTCCTAAAAAACTTAAAAATATAAGGAAAATTTTGTTTCAAAGTTATTTACAAAGTTGATTTTGTATGAAGTGGATGAACATTCGTAATTATGTAATATTATTGGTTTGTGAATTTTTTGCTCTAGTTTCCTTTTATACTTAGCTCTATTTTATTACGTTATCACAGAATGAATGTCCCCCGGGCAACTTTATATCTAGAGATTATCCAAGCAAGTTTGTTAAAATAAGAAGAGATTATCTAGAAAGGCATCAATTTCGAAATCTTCAAAATTCGTCATATATCGCTTTCTTAGAAATTTGCAAAGACTTTACATCGAACATCCTCGTCTTCGTTTCGATTTTCTTGGTGGAGAAATGAAAAGCTTCTTAAAGAAATTCGGACATATAATACCAAATTGATATACGTAATGATAGTCCTCCTATCGGGGAATGGGACTATAGCAAATATCCTTTGGTTATTACCGTGGAAGGATTTAATGTTCCTTTTGATTCAACGGTTACCCATTCGACTAATTCTTTGAATAGAGTCAAAAAGGCCATCTCCCAACTTTAAATGTGAAACAAGTGTCTAATGAGTTGTACCTTTCATTTCATGTTTACTTAAGTTGTTATCCTCTATTGCTATAATAATGAGATTGATTATCCAAGCCTTTGCTTTATTTTCTTTTTTGTTTATTTAAATAGGAGTTACATTTACCTATAATGCCTCTTTGATTGATTCTCCATCTTGTTTCATCAACATCAAAGATAGGCTGTTAGCAGACATTGAAAAGTGAAAACTTGCTAATGATTTTTTATTTACACGCTTAAAACAATAACGCAGCTCTTGAATCATACATAAGACATTTGCTTCAAAAGATAACCGTTAGAAACTTCAATGGTCAGATTTCCAATCTTGAGGCGGACATTAACAGTATGAGTGAAATATTTCGATATTGAAGTGCCAAATTAAATCAAATCCTTCAATTGATTTCGACCATAATATGTCCGAACTTCTCTAGCAAATAAGTGATTTAAAGATTAAACTAAAGGATAATTAAGCTCCATATGAATTGTTAGAATTCATCATGGAGAATAATATTTCAAACATCAGTTACTAGCTTCTCTCATTATTTCATCTGTTACAAAATCAATAAGGTCTACTTCTCTTGCCATCCAAAAGTTTCCTACCATGACTAATCCGCCTCATGTCTTAGATGAAAAGGAAGTAGGATAATGGTGCAGGAAAGTAAAATTTTAGATGATGAAGTATTTTGACGGACAACAAAGAGTGAAATACTCGCAATGCATAAATGAATATGCAGCTAAGATTCAAAAACTTGAACAAGAAAAGTATCTTCCTCAGAGGCATATAGCTGATTTAGAAAGGGAAACTAAAACTCCCAAGGGTGCAAACAAAACCTTCAATCGTGCTTTGAAGATACATATGGAATCTGTTGATGATTCCGATATGATAAGGAAAAAAGAGACGAAGCTTAAGGAAGTTCTTCGTATTGCAATTCGTCGCATCGTTGATCCCTTAATCATCGAAATTCTAGACATAGCAGCTCAAGATTTGTGAAATGTATATATTTGTACTGTATACTTGTAAATAATTTCATAATTTATGAAAATTTTATAAATAGCACATGGTTTGTAGTCTTTTCTTATAATATTGTTTTTCAATTAGCTATTTGATAACCCGTACCATGATTTTTTTTATTTGCTAGATCACCCAGTCCTTTTTGTTGAGTCCATTCTCTGAAAAACATGAAGTAAACAATATCATTATCTTTAAATTGAAATATATATAGGGATTTATCTACATTAATTGCGGTGGTTAACAGATAATTATGTTGATAAATGATAGTAAGTGAAAATTAATTCTACAATTGAATACGGTTGAATGCTTGAAACTCATCTTTGGTAATGATGAGAGAAAACCAGGAATTCAACCTCAATTATATTGGTGGAAATCTAGAGATTAATTCAATTAAGAATTTAATTATTGATGTTTAGAAGTTCATCTTTTGGAGATAGCTAATAGGAAGTCGATAATGATCGTGCTACAAAAGTACAGAAATCATTGTCTGAAATTCACAGTAGAAGGCTACTGACCCAGATTCGGGCATTAATAAATAAAATTTAAAAGTTAAGAAATCTGAAACCTATATTTGGGTACTTTTGGATGATAACCAGAAATCTATAATAATAATCTTCTTAATAGAAATTTTAGGCCTAGATTCGGGCATTAATGAGTGAAGTTCAGTAATTAACATTAATACCTTTGAAACCCAGATTCAGGTATTAACAAGTGAAATCTCGAACTCAATAATGAAAGAATCGAAATCCAGATTCAGTTATTAATACATGAAGTTCAAAAATTCTTCTTTGATGATTAGTTGGAGGCTGTAGATTCTTATTTAAGCCTACTGTTCTATTCCGCTCCTTGGGTTTTGTCTCTTTTGACACGTGTTAACCCTTTAGGCCTTATATTTAGTTGTAGTTTGATTTGCTGCTTCTCGAGCTTGGATATCTTACTCCATCATCTAATATGAAGCTTCTCAGGTTCGGATGTCTTAGTCCGTTGTTTGATATGCCACCTCTTGTGCTTGGGCTTCTTAGTCCATTATTTGATATGCCGCTTCTTTGGCTTGGACGTCTTAACCAATTGTTGTTTGGTACGCTTGGTTACCTTGTCCACAAGCAGGATCCAAGGAGTTACCTAACCTCCCTCCAAGAGGCATCTTGACCTGGCCATAGCATGACACGGCTAAGGGTTTGTCGATGCTTTAACCTGGGCATAGCGTTGTGCAGATAAAGACTTGCTCTAAGCTCCCTCTAGGAGGCGCCTTGACTTGGGCATAGCATGACACGACCATGGGCTTGTCAATGCTTTATCCTGGCCATAGCATGGTGCAGATAAAGACTTACTCTAACTTCCCTCCAAGAGGCACATTGACCTGGCCATAGTGTGGCGTGGCCAAGGGATTGTTCGTGCTTTATCCGGGCCATAGAATAGCATGGATAAAAGCTTACTCTAACTTCCTCTCAGGAGGCGCTTTGACCTAGCAAACCCGGCAAGGACAAAGGCTTTGACCAGTTAAGGTAATGTCCAAGTGCAAGGAGAGTTTCAATCCCGACCATGTAGATTTTCATTAGTAAAGTAGCTCTTTATTGACTTTATCTAGGATCGTTTTACAAACCCATTAATTTTTCCTTGTCTGAAAAATTTGATTATCATTCCTTCGAGTGCTCTGCATTGATTTGTTTCATGAACATTCCTCATATGGAATTGGCAATAGGATCATCCCAGATTCCTTTCATATTTGGTTTTTTCTTCTGCGATGACCAATAGTTGAGCTCTTCCTTGGTTAGTAGGTAAACATGCTCGATTGATATTGTCAAATTGCATTCCTCAGGAAATCTCGATTTGAAGCTTGTTCCTCGAGAATGGTTTCTAGGTCTTTTATTACTTGGTTCTAGAGTTCCACCCATAAAGACTGGTTTTCTTTTTAAAATCCTTTGAAGTTCATGTATAGGTAGTGTCCAACTTGTTGCTTGATGCCATTTGTGTGCAAAGACGTTGTAAACTGCCACTATTCCTTCTTCAAAGATTGTGCCTTTAGTGTAAAATTGAATTGTTTTTCTCATTTGATCAAACAATTTACCACTTTGATTTTTCATTTCTCCTAAGGCATAGATAGGAGTAAGGCCAATATGAAAAGGGTTTAAACTCCATTTATCTGGATCGTATGCTTCAACTTTCTTTTTCCTTATGATCATTTAAGCTCCATTCTTAACAGTTGTTCTTCATGTAGATTTGATTCATTAACTGCTTGATGAGAGAATCCAATTAAATGTGGCCTTTGAGGAACCTTGCCTGGATCTTTTGATGATGTAAAGTCTAAAGTGGATAAGCTCAAAATGGAATTGGGTTAGAGAAAAATGATGTTGGAAGTTCAACAAGGTCGAAGGTTCGAGCCCTCCTTCTAGCGCCAAAAATGTTAACAATAAAACTTGTCAATATCCTAAAGTTGAATTTAAAGTGTTGGTAGTACTTTTGAGACCTTCTTTCAAAAAGATGGATGTGGTCGGTACTTCTTAATTAGGTTATGATGGTTATAATCCATTCCATTTTATTCAATTTTTCCTCTTATGTAGATTATAGTGGTAAAATTTCCATCTTATTAGACCTTTTGACTTAGACGAAACACTGAAAATCCTTCTTTTATTCCCTTTTGACACAATTAATCTACCTTATTTCTTTGTCAAAATCCCCTTCAAATCAGTTGGAGAGGCCTTAAAGTTGGCTTTAATGAGCTAAGGATAAGGGTTGGATAGATCGATTTCGACTTCTTCGAAAGCTAACCCTTTTGACAATTTAAGTGTAGGAGTTGAGAATCTATGGATATTGGCTAAACAATGGGTTTCGACTCAGTGTAACGGTGACTCTTCAATCAAGCTGATACAAGAGAATTAAGAACTGAATTTAAGAGGAATATCAAATTGGCTAAATATCCCAAAATTCCATAATCTTTCTTTTATTAAACTCAAATAGTACAAACTAATCAAATTCCTAATCTAATTTGAAAATTAGGGTCTACAATGTTTAGAGAGTACAACAGCAGAGTCCCAGGATTTAGATCTCCAAAACCAGAACCCTATGGTCATATTTATAGGTGCGGGTTGTCACCTTTTGACTTAATGCTTTCGATCTAGTCAAAAGATGGCCATCTAGACCTTTCATAACCTTTGACATTTGTCCATCCCTCTGCATTGCATTTGAATGGATTTGAATGTTTTCGTCCTCATAGAAAAGTGGTAGATGCGCATTTTTCCATTGTATTGCTTTGTTGTTGTAAGTGAGAAGAAGCATGAGCTTTCGACTTTGCCAACTGGTAATTCTTTGGGTTTTGAAGGCGTTGAAATGTTGAGGGTTTCGACGCAAATGGTAACTTCTGCAAACATGCTTGCAAATTGATGCGGCACCCCTCCTGGTTGTTTAAAGCTTCGACCGGCTAAAAAGGCTTAGTTATGCTTTCGAAGGGGTTGTTCTAATCAAAGCATATTTCTAAGTAATTTGAATGAAGGCGAAACCTTCGGTTTTGAAAGATTTGACGCGCATAGGATTGGTCGTTATTTGCTGCCTTCGAAAGGTATCCCTCTACTTGTTCGATGCTTCTTCATGTAGGAGAAATGCCTATTCCGAAAGGAAGCCATTTGAAGCGAAAGGGAGTTTCCGACCCCTTCGACCCCTCGAAAATTTATAACATATCTAACTTTTTGGCTGTATCATCCCTTCGACTCATTCGGAAGAATTTGTTAGTGCACCCACCTCTCTTTCTTCTTTCCCTTCTATTCATGTTGGTTTCGACGAGGTTGAAGCGATATTTGGTGATAACAGTACTTATATTTGAAACAATTGGTAGATGTGTAGGTTCTTACTTCCTTACGGCCTTTAGACAATCTTGTTGCGGCATTTCTACCTAGAATAGTGCTATTCTTACTTCTTCCACCTCCACGTTCACTTCTTCTCCACTTCCATTTACACCACCACCACGGTTGGCTATTTCGCAAGGCCCTATGCACCACCAAAATAGGGCAACCCCAAGGACAATATCGACGAAAAAACTACTAATTATAAATCTCGACCTGCCCTATTGCTTCTTTCAAATCGCACAACGCAGCATGCGATGACGCCATGCCAGCTCGTGTGGTGCTCCTCCAGACCTTCCAACTACAGGCTAGTCGACTCCAATAACTAATATGATTATGATGTGCCAAAACCTCTCTGGCTATCGGCGAATTTGATTACTAAATGAGGTGTATTTTTTGCATTTTTAAAATATTTTGACAATAGTTTGTTGTCCTTCTTAGCACACTTGATTCTTTAGTTGAGTTGATTGCAATTGTGTTAGAGGAGGAACTTCCTTATTTTTAAGGTGTTCTTAAAATTTTAGTGTTATTTTACATTTTTGATTTTGATTTTTTTATTATAAGTTAATAGAAGATGAATTTTTTATGTGTTATTAAACATTTATATGTCTTAAATTATACTGCAATGCACATAATACAGCGATCATTCTCCTACCCATAATTTGCAGATGCGTGCAATGGGTTAACTGATTGTAAAGCAACACAACCTAGAAAATATAATATAGGTCCTTGGCAATGGTATCTGATATCATAGGAACCATGTTTTTTAGAAAGGTTTCATCTGCTGTTGTTACTAAGTATGACCAGCTGCATTAAAATTGTGGGTCTATCCCGCTGCATTATAGTTGCTCACCTCTTTGCCTTTACAGACTTATAGGTCTTTTTCTATCATTAGTTGCTAAATGATATAACAAAAAAAAGTAAGACAGGGGAAAATGCAATCTTATTCTTATATTAGTCAAAAAAATGTCAATTAAATGTGGTATGTGTGTTTAGTTTATAATCATAAATAATATATTTTGTTATTTCTTACTTTGTACTTTATATTGTTTGTTAACAATAAAACTTAATTTTGTTTGTTATTTCATTTGCACTTGATTTCCATTACATTTTCTTTCTATGTAGAAATTTCCTTGTTGCAAAACCCTGTGTTGCCATTGCCTACTCACAGTCCTGCACATTCATCTCCCTACACATACCCTTCCTCTGCCTCAACATTCAACTGCAGCCAGCCCAGTCATCTTAACTTCACTCCGGTCGCCATTATCATCGACCACCACATCTGTCATCTCTGATCCTTCAACACTCCACATCCTCTACATAGTAGATTTTAACATCACACTCCTCTCTGTGCACATCATTTCTGCACACCAAATCTACATACTCACAATCACCATTCAAATTTTCCATCATGCCACTTCATCATATACATCCACCTGACATACAAACTCCTCCTCCTTCTGCTACACTCTCCAATCCAACATCCACTACCTAATCCTCACCATTCCAACTACTCCACTACTGACACACCCCTCTTCACTGCTCTGCATACATACAATTCATCTACAACCTCCCAATTCTTCTACCTTCATTTAACCCAAACCTCTACCTACCTTCCACCGGCGACTTATACATCATCACTGCCACCCTCCATACTGTGACCACCATTATCACCATCCTTATCACCATACTCCACCAGTGGCAGCAGTTTCAACATAACATCAACTCCATACCACACTCAACCATGCTCCTCTGCACACTTCAAGTACCTCATAAGCCACTGATGGCAACCCACCTCTTCAACATACCACTCCACTCCCCTACCACCACCTGTCAATGGCAATACAAACAGTCTCCATCCTGTAACCTACCATCATCGACAATTCACCACTGTGCATTTTGTCGCACGCAATTACCACAGCCTCAATCCGAGATTAAATCACCCGACAACCATACGTGCACACAACTTCCTACAAGCTCGAACTCGAAACCACCAGCATCACCTAAACTAGTACCAAACACTTCGAGCGTCAACAGCCAGAACTACAACCAAGTACTCACCCTATCCACTACTATTGTCGCTGCAATCAAAGACCGTGCACATCTCAACTGCTTCACCCAATCACTGAAACACTTACAACCACTTCAAACCCAAGTCCACAATCGAACATAATCACCTAACCGAAATCCCCGAATCGTCGCAACCAAATTCCATATCGAACAACTCACAATCGCCCCTCACAACTCCTCCACTAACTTGCCTTAATCCACGAATTTGTTCAAACCCAAATCCACCGCCTCGCCTCAAACTCACGACCACTTCTGCACTCGTCAAATACATCAGTTCAACATTCACTTTACAACAGCAGTTTATCGACTTCCCCTGCCAGCACAGTCCTATCCACAACCATCAGCGACCCAATTCAAACAATCCTTGTCTCGCAACCCAGTCACCTGCAATTTGAATCTCTTCGAAATTCGAACGAGAGTTTTTTTATTTGGAGATTAGTTTTTTTTTTTTTTTTTTTTTTTTTTTTTTTCCTCCCTTCCTCTTTTTCTTTTGGTCTTCGAAATTGGAAGTGAAGAAAGTCGAATTTTTTTTTTCTTTACTTACGGTTGTAGTTTAAGTTTATTAATCAACAGTTTTGTGGGCATTGCTGTTATTTGGGTTAGTTATGTGTAGGTGTGTGTTAGTAATTTTTTTCCTTCTTTTTTTAAGTGTGAGTTTAGTTCTAATTTTTTTTTAAAAAAAAAAAAAATTATGTTTTCATTTTGATTTGTGAATTTTGATTTTTTGTTTTTTCTGTTATATTGTGTTGTGTTACATTCGATATTTTATTTCATATTAAAAAACAAAAACAAAAACAAAAACAAAAAATACAAAAAAACAACAAAAGAAGAGGTTTGGTTCCATTTTCATTTGTATTGAAATTTGTTTTTCATTTATTTTAGTTTCTACTTTGATATAAAACAAATATATATATATATATATATATATATATGTGTGTGTGTGTGTGTGTGTGTGTGTGTGTGTGTGTGTGTGTGTGTGTGTGTGTGTGTGTGTGTGTGTGTGTGTGTGTGTGTGTGTGTGTGTCTTGTTTTTCATTTCAGGTTGTCAAAGCAGAAAATCGTAAGGAAAAAAATTGCTTTACTTGCCAAAACAAAACTACTTGCTTTAAAAAAATTTGCTAATAATCTTCACGCTCTAGTATTGTGTCTTTTACCCTTGTTTTTATTTGAATTGCTTTGTTGGTTCCTTGCATTTGCATTTACTTTAAAAAAATTCAAAATTCAAAAACAAAAACTCGTTTTAGTTGCATTGTAAATTCACGTTTAATTTCTGCTTAACATTCATCTCATCTTATTTTCTTTTCTAAGGGCAATACCTCAATTCTCATAAGGTGAGGGATTTTTCATCACCCTTTACTTAGCCCACAAATCGCATTTCATTATACAATTTGATTAATAATAAAGGTTAGCAATTTGACTTAAGGTTGTCGCAAGCTCATCTACGGCTTAGTTGTATCTTCACAATTTTTTCTTTGAATAATTTTATTTCTTGGTGTCTAGGCAACGTCAGAGCAGTAACCATTATAAATATTACGGTGAATCGTAAACATTATAGTGGTTGTTCCTCTTAAGGTACTTAAACCGTCGGTTGCATTGCTACGGTGATTCATGGTGCACCGATAGCTCCGGCCCGTTACCTAGCTGAGTAATATTTTCTTTGATTTAAGACAAAATGTGATCATACAATTTTGCGTTACGAGCTACTAAGGATAAAACTATAATTAAGTCCTTTGCATTGATTTAGTTGCATTAGTTCATGCATATTTTAAAAAAATCCAAAATCCAAAAAAATTTGTAAATTTTACTTAACTTACCTTTTGATTCCAAAAAGGAAAATAAAATCCTTTTTCCTTTCCTTCGAAAATTTTCGATAAAAAAAAAGATAAAATCTTCTCAAAAAAGGAAAAAAATTAAATTCAAAAACAAAAACATTAAAATCAAATTCCCATTATGTAAAAAAAAAATTCCTTTGGCAAATATTTGAAAATCTGAAAATTCAAAAAAAAATTCCAAAAGCAAACATATAAAAATTTTAAAAGCAAAAAAAACAACAATCAGACTTTTCTTTTGAAAAATAAATAGTTTTCTTTCTCTTTAAAAAAACAACAAAAAAAAACAAATTTTCGCTTCATTTTCCAAATTTTCTTTCATTCTCTAACCTCGATTCTAACTTCTTTCTCCTTTTGACTTTCACTTGTGCAAGAGTACTTGAACTCGTGACACAACAACAAATCGTTGGACTCGCAACTTAACAACTAATCGTTTAACTCGAACAGACGATCCTTCCAAAATAGCGAACGAGAATGCCTCTCGAACCCTTATGGATAGAATCTTTTTCGATAGAGTTGCTGTTCCATCTTGCATCATGTTACCTGCCCCTACGGGTAACCATTTCAAAATTTATTCGAATCATATTGCCACTCTTTCAAATTTTGGAAATTTCGAACACGATGACCAATACATCTTTTTGAAGAAATTCGAACAAGTTTGCGCAACCATCAAATTCCAACAACTTTTCGACGACGAAATCAAACATCGTTCAATCCTATTTTCTCGTACGGGTTATGCTGAAAAATGGTTGTACAGCTTAATATCGAACTCGATTAAAACTTGGAAAGGATTCGTAAAAGCTTTCTTAAAAAAATTCCGCCCCTTGATCTGAAACGAAATTGTAAATTTTCATCAATTCAAGGGAGAACCATTCGAAAAATATTTTGAAAGGTTCAAATAGCTTTTGATAAAATGTGTACATCATAACTTTGAAAATAGACGATTTTCCAAATCTTATACAATGGACTAGAAAACAGCTCATGAACCATGCTAGAATCATTGTGCCAAGGAAACATTCTTGCCCAACATAATGACGATGCTTGGCAATTTCTTGAAAACCTAGCTGAAAAATTATCCCAATGGCAACGTTTGAATGAAAAATCTGTTTAATCACGATCGACTGCACACTCGGTAGGATCTTCTTTTGCTTTGGTAGCTAAGATTGACGCAATGATTAAAAAATTCGATAATGTTTTCTCATTGAATCAAATGAACCAAGCTTCCCAACCGATGTGCTATAAATGCAATGATGATAATCATATAGCCGACCAGATTTCTTGTTCTATCGAACAAATCAATGCTTTCAATTAAGCCAAAAACGACCGGTTTTCTCTAACGTACAATTCTGGTTAGAGGAACCATCGAAATTTTGCTTAGAACCAAAACAGTCCCAACACGAATATGGTTCGTCCTAGTTTTCAATCATTCCCAAATAATGCTTCGAATCCTCCCTTCCAACCCAAACATTTTCAACCAAACTTTGTCGGTTCGTCTCATAATCAACCGCAACAATCAAATTTTCAACCAAATTCTACTCATCCTCCCCAAGACGATAAACGTTTAAGTTCACTTGAGAAAACTATTGAAACGTTAGCTAAAGCAAATATTCAAAGCCTTCAATCAAATAGCAATTTGCAAAATTTATTGACCTCATATATGCAAAACACAAACCAATCGATTGCAAAACTTGAAATGCAAATGAGTCAATTAGCCACGTCTGTAAGTGAACGCAAACGAGGAACATTCCAGCGCTAGCCTATTCCAAATCTGAAAAATAAAAACATAAATTTAAATCAAGCCCATGTTGTTCAAGATAGCAACATCACCCAATTGAATGCTATCACAACTCTATATTTCGGTAAATAAATCGATAATCAAGTCATTAACCCAAACGATTTAACGGAAACCTCTCTCGATGCTTCAAATGAATCAGAACAGAACATGGAGCCATACTTTGAATCGAATGCTAACCAAAATTCTTCTTCTTCTACTCGAGTAGACCCGCCTACCGAGTATCGTGTTCCATTTCCATATCGTCTTCGACCCAAAAAACACTAGGAACAAATGGAAATTTTGTAGGAAATTTTTAAACCAATGAATGTGAACATCCCACTTCTTGACATCGTTCGATAGGTCCCCATTTACGAGAAATTTCTTAAGGACTTATGTACCCAAAAGTGACAAAGTCAAGTGCATAAAAATGTTTTTTAGCTGCCAGTTTAAGTGAAGTCGTCCCAATCCATGCTCGTCAAATACAAAGATCCTGGTTGTCCTATGATTTCGTGTACAATTGGATACAAGACGATTAACAAATGCTTAATTGACTTAGGTGCTAGTCCCAATTTGATTTCATATTCTGTGTACGAACAATTAGGCTTAGGTGAGCTCAAACCCACAAAGGTCGTGCTTCAATTCGCTGATCATTCCATTAAGAAGCCCGTGGGAGAAATCGAGGACATGCTCATTCGAGTAGGGGAATTCATATTCTCCATTGATTTTATCGTTCTCGAAACACAACCCGTGACAAATCCCGCTAGTCAAATTCCATTGATTTTAGGCCGACCATTCTTACCCACCTCAAATGCCTTAATCAATTTTTGTAATGTTTCGATGAAAATCTCTTTCGAAAACATGACTTTGGATCTCAGTTTCAATCTTGAAAGCCAATCAAATGAACCTCGCGACCAAACATTGGAAGTTATTGCCATTCACAAAAATTTTGAAAACAAGACACTTAACCTTAATGACGAACACGAAGCTGAGTATGAAAAATTGTTACATAAAATACCCAATGAGATCGAATACACTCTTCCTTTTGAATCATTTCCAGTTGAGTCCAAATCTCAACCCAATTCTTTGATCGAAAAACTCCTAAGGTTGGACCTCAAACCACTTCCCGATCACCTTAAGTACACATACTTAGGTGATAATGAAATGTTACCCACCATAATTTCCGCAACTCTCTCTTGATCAAGAAACCTCCTCACTTTCTATTCTTTTGAAAAACAGAGAAGCAATTGGGTGATCCATTATCGATATTAAGGGAATTAGCCTGCTATTGTTCAACATTGCATCCATTTAATTGACAATGCAAAGCTTGTTCGTGATGTGCAACGAAGGCTTAATTCAACAATAAAAGTTGTTGTGCATGATAAAATTGTTAAACTTCTCGATAACGGGATCATTTATAATAGTTCATGAGTTAGCCCAATTCACGTTGTACCGAAAAAGTCTGGGCTAACTGTTGTCAAGAATGATTCAAACAAACTTATTCCAACTCATACTCAAACGGGCTGATGTGTTTGCATTGATCATCGAAAACTAAATGTTGCAACACGTAAAGATCACTTCCCTCTTCCTTTCATTGACTAAATGCTCGAACGTTTAGCCGGCCACGAATTCTACTGCTTCCTTGATGGTTATTCTAGCTATAACCAAATTCCAATTGCTCCGAAAGGTCAAGAGAAGACAACTTTCACGTGTCCATTCGATACCTTTTCTTATCAATGCATGCCATTCAGACTTTTTAACACTTCTGCTACTTTCCAACGATGCATGGTTGGCACCTTTTCTAACATGATTGAACGCTTTCTAGAAGTTTTAATGGATGATTTCTCTGTCTTTGGTGATTCTTTTTGAATGTTTGCATCATCTCGAGTTGGTTCTAAATCGATTAAATAAAAATATATGACTTTGAATTGAGAAAAATGACACTTTATGGTCAAACAAAGCGTAGTCCTTGGACATATCATCTCAAATAAAGGCATTGAGCTAGATAAAGCGAAAGTTTACGTAATTGCGAACCTACCCATTCCCAAATCTGTTAAGGACATTCGATCATTTCTAGGACACGCTGGCTTTTACGGATGATTTGTGAAATACTTTACCAAAATCGCTCGTCCTTTAACGACTCTCTTCAGAAAGGATGTTCCATTCGATTTCAACTCTGAATATATCTCTTCTTTTGAACGTATAAAAAAAGAACTCATTTCAGCTCCAATCATTTGCGCACCCAATTGGGATATCCTAATTGAAATAATGTGTGATGCTTCGAACTTTGCAGTTGGTGTTGTCATAGGACAATGCATCAACAAGATCCTTCATGTTACCTACTACGCTAGCATGACTTTAATCGACGCTCAACTTAATTACACAACCACCAAAAAAGAGCTTTAGCGGTAGTTTTTGCCCTTAAAAAATTCTGACAATACTTGATTGGGTCACACATTACTGTGTATACGGACGATTCTTCGCTTCGATATCTCTTCACTAAAAAGGATGCTAAATCCCATTTGATTCGTTGGATCCTTTTATGACAAGAGTTTGATCTTACAATCAAGGACAAAAAAGGACCCGATAATATCATAGCCGATCACTAATCTCATCTTACGAACGCACTATCTTCTTTGCCAATCAATGAAAACTTCCTGATGAACAACTTCTTTCGATTTCTATCGATCCATGGTACGCTGATATAGTGAACTACTTAATCACTAAAGAAACTCCCTCATCTTTTTCCAAACAGGATAAATAAAAATTCATGTCCCTAGTGAAATATTTCTTTTGGGACGATCCAACTTGTACAAATATCACCCTGACTAAATCATCCGACGTTGCATTCCGGATAATGTGACCAGGAGTGCTCTTTCGTTTTCCCAAGATCAAGCATGCAGTGGACATTTCGATCCTCGAAAAACTGTGAAAATGTGCTTCAGTATGATCTCTATTGACCTTCTCTTTTCAAAGACTCGTTCGAATTTTGTAAAACTTGCAATCGATGTCAAATGCTTGGACGAATTTCTCAATGAGATGATGACTCTAAAACCCATTCTTATGATCGAATTCTTTGATGTTTAGGGTATCGACTTTATGGGACCTTTTCCCAATTCTTTTGGAAACTTGTTTATCCCTGTCGTTGTCAGTTACGTCTCAAAATTAGTCGAAGCCGTTCCTTGCAAAAGCAACGACCATAGAATTATTGTGAAATTTCTTAGAGAAAACGTCTTTTCGAGTTTCGGCACACCTCGCATAATAATCAGTGATATCGAAACCCATTTTTGCAATCGACCTTTTGAAACATTAATAAAAAATACTCAATAACCCACAAGTTATCCACTTTATATAATCCTCAAACTTGTGGGAAAGTTAAAGTTTCAAATCGTCAAATAAAACAAATCTTGGAGAAAATTGTGAACAAATTCGTAAAGTTTGGTCTCAAAAATTGACCGACGCGCTTTAGCCTTACCGTACTACTTTTAAAACTAAACTTGGGATGTCCCCATTTCATTTAGTTTACGGTAAAGCTTTCCATTTTCCCATTGAAATTGAACACAAAGCGTTGTGGGCAACAAAGAACTTCAACTTTGATCTTGAAAAAGCTGCCAAAAACTAAAAACTACAACTCAATGAACTTGAAGACCATGGGAATGATGCATATGAAAATGAGAAAATTTATAAAGAAAGAACAAAAGTTTTTCATGACAAGTCAATCCTAAGGAAAATGTTTTCGCCTAGCCAGAAAGTTCTTTTATACGACTCAAGACTTCATTTATTTTCAAGGAAACTTAAATCGAGATGGACCGGACCATTTGTGGTACGAACTGTTTTTCCATATGGTGCCGCAGAAATAGAAACTCCAGGGATGGATCGATTTTCAAAGTCAACAGTCGTCGTTTGAAGCCTTTCCTGGAATTGCCATGTAACCAAGAGGAGGAGCTCATGATCCTTCATGAGCCAAGCTACATCTAATATGATTGTTAACCCTCCTTTGTAAATATGTATATAATTTTCTCCGTTACACTCATTATATCATGCTTAGACTATGGGGACACGGTCAAAAAAAATAAGTGCGGGGAAGGAGTCTCATTTTCATAATTTTTAAGTTTCATGGCATTTTTTTGAATTTTCATTTTCTTTTAGCTAAATAAAAATCTCAAAATTTATAAATCTCAAAAACATTTTCTTTTTAAGAATTTTGATTTATTTTTGAAGAAACACTATAGGATGAGTATAAGTTTTAGTTATAAATTTAAAATTTTTGAAAATTTATTTGTCTTAACAAAAATAAAAATTAAGTTTGATTATAAATAACAATGGTTTAACTAGTATATATGAAGATTCATATGTGTTAATTATGAAATATATTATAAATGAAAATTTTTGTTAAAAAAGTGTTAAAATTAAAGTAAAGGATATAACAATTTTATCTTCTAGTTAAAGGGTGCTATTTTGCAAAACTCTCTTTTAAAAAAATATATAAAAAAGTTTGTATATATGTATATTTTTTTTAACACCTAGAGTCACGTGTTCACACTCTGTGTTCACTCGCCATCCTCTATACACTTCTCACGTAAGTCCAAAAGGCAGTGCATAATCGGTATATCTAGTCTCAGTTTATCTAAGTAAGGTACATGTATATAAAAAATTCTTTTTAATAATGCCTACAGTCGATAAGTGTTCACACTTGTGTGTTCACTCGCCACGCTCCGTATTCCCCTTACATCAGTCCACAAGGCAGTGAATGGGTTATATATCCGGCCAGCTTAGTGGAGTTAGACATATGTAAATATTGGTAATATCAATAAAATTTTCAAATAAGAGAGAGTAAGCAATTGAAATCTAAGAACTATTTTTACTTGGTTTATTTAACTTGTTATTGAAAAAGAAATGAAAATACCACTTTGATAAACTTTGATAATCAAGTAAGGATCTATTTCATAATTACATTATATTATCGACTGAAACAACGAGTTCAACTATTGCCCATTTGTTTTGATAACTTTGTTTTTATTGGAAATTTTGATTTCAAGATAATGACCAAAACCTATATTTAACTTATTAGTGTCAATTTGAAAGTAAATCCTTCATTTTAAATACTTTCAAAAACTTGCATTCATCTCTTTGAAAATAAATATTGCATTTTGTACATATTTTCACTTTGCATTTGGGTTTTATGGGTAGTATCCGCTGAAAACCCTCACAAGACGACACTCATCCTACTGGGGACACCCAAAGGTTTAATGGCTTGTTGCGTATGCTCAATGCAATCGTGCTCCCTGCAAAAATAGATTTATCTTAGTTTTTCTTTATTCGAGGACGAATAAAAAGATAAGTGTGGGGGTATTTGATGTGCATGTAAATGTGCATATATTTACATCCACATTTTATCTATTTTAATTTAAATAAATATTATATTTGGGTATTTTAACATGTTTAAAACCAAATTTCAATTATTTTAAAATCATCATATATTCATCTACATAAAGGGGCAAAATAGTCATTTTTGTGCATGTGTTAATTGGAACTTTTTACTTGGACATTTTTCATAATTTTTATAGAAATTTGGAAGCATATAGGAGAGGGTTTTATGAAGATACATGCATGCGTAAATGAATACAAAGGAAGGATGGTGGAAATAATTCAAGCTCATGATCATGGAGGACCCCACCTACTTACATAAATCCACAATTAGAAGCTAAAGGACAACTATGTGGAAGTTAAAGCTTCATGCATATTTAATGATGGTTTAAATTAGAGGCTAATGGTTTCTTGGTGGCCACACTTCCTAAACGGCATTTTGGGAAGCATCCTAAGAATAGAATTAGAGTTTTATGCATGTATAAATAGCCCTCTTATATACATGTAAATATCTTCTACTCATTTACATTACTTCGGAAATTAAGAAAGCAAGTTGAAATGTCAATGTTTCATGAAATAAAAAGAGCTTCCCAGCCTCTTTCTCTTTTCTTTTCTACATGCTTCTTTTTACTTTTATGTTGATTTTTACTTCTATGCTCTCTTCTTTATTTTGTTAGTTGATTAGATTTGCGTTCATGCATGTAGTGTAGCTTTGTTTTATTTCTTTTATGTAAGTAGCTTAATAGTTAATCTCATTTTCCTCTTTGTATAGTTTCTATTTCTTTTGCTTTTAATGTTGAAAGTTACATGTGTTGATATGATAACACGAATGAGTAGCTAAACCCCTTCAATTTAGGGGTAATGAAGCTCTCCGACTTTATATAATTTCAACATTTTTATGATTTATGATCTCTTTTATTTGTGCTTCATGAAATTGAATTTGGATGTAAGCTTATACAAGTGGGTTTGATAGCTTATGTTGCTTTTGCAAATGAACTATTCTTATTCAGCATTGTTTGCACAAAAAATGGACAAACACCCCCAAGTCGTATTATTTAGTTGATTATATGTGATTTTCAATGGTTTAGAAGAGTTATGTAAATATGATAAAAGTAGGGGCTGAAATGTAAAAGACACGCAGATTTATAGTGGTTCGGCCGGAATATGCCTACGTCCACTTTATATGTTATTATCTTCTTTCTTTCGGATTACAAGTACAATGCTTCGTATACAAGTATATGAAAGTAGTTTGAAAGTTCCTTCCTTGCTTGAACTCTCAAACTTGTCTGCCATTGTTGTACCCCTGCCCCTCTATTTATAGAATGAGGTAGGGGGCAGGGATCTTGGAAGTATATAACTGCTGGTGGGCCCGGGCTGAAGCAATCTGGACTGGCAATCATCTGGTTCGGCGGAGCTCCATTCGGTGGTAGGTATGGACCGGTGGTATGCATGGACCGGTGGTAATGAGGTGGTTCGGTGCTCGTTTGATTCGGTGATGGCCTTGGGAGTTGGTTCGGCGGTGTTTGGTCCGGTGGTGTTGGGTCCGGTGGTGTTTGGTCCGGTGGTGTTGGGTCCGGTGGTGTTTGGTCCGGTGGTGTTGGGTCCGGTGGTGTTTGGTCCGGTGGTGTTTGGTCCGGCACCAAACAAGTTTGGTGGTAGGGCGATGAGGGGGAATACCGAATGCTATCACGCCGGATGGACCTTAACTTGGAGTGCCGAATGAGCCCATATCCTTGCATAGCCGGATGAACCTGTATGCCGAATGAGCCCTCACTGCCGAATGGAACTTGTTCTTTCGAATCGCCGATAGGAGCTGATGGAATGGAGGTTGCAAACCCGGGTGAAAATGACACTTCTTGGTCTCGAGATTTTCTGGGTGAGAATTCGCCCAACATTTGCCCCCCAAAGTGGGGCACGTGCTTGCATGTGTCGCGCTTTGTTTTCCCTGTGGTAGGAAGACTAGCTTTGTAACGCCAGGGGTTGGGCGTCTGTATTCTGTTGATGTCCTGCAAAGGAAATTACAGTTTTAGCGTGATTCCAAATAACGATCGTTCATGATCGAAATGTTCGAGATGAAGTGAACTGTGCCGTTCGGGACGAAAGAGTGAGCCCCGAGGGGGCTTAGCATCAGCGATGCCAGGTTTATGTCAGAGTGGGTCCCTGGATCGTTTGTCAAGATGGTTTATCGCCAGCTCAGAGCATGCCTAGGGGTCGTTCGCGACCCCGTACATGTGTAAGCAGCTTAGCCATTTCATAATTATCAGAATCAAATATCCGTTTCACCCATGAGTTTAAAAAGGCGTGTCAAAGTGTAAATTCCCACGACGATAAGGTTAATAACCATTCAGATCGTGCCTATGGACCATTCGTGGTCGCGTACACGTGTAAACGATTAATCCATGTTAGTGAGAGTTTTACGACTTATTCATCGTCATCATAATCCTGATTTTATTAGTTAGTTCTGGAGTTCGGTACTTATCTGAGTGAGGAGCCTGCGTGCCCCCTGTTCTTGGTTTTCGCTGGTGGAGATAGCTTCATTCGGTCCTTTGGTTGGTCCGGCATGGATGGGTTCATTCGGTATTCGTTTGGTTCGGTATGTTTGGTATTGGTCCGGTGTTTCTATTCGGTGGGCCGAACCAGCTGGTCCGGCGGTCCTGAGCTCGCCTATATATAGAGGCTACACCCCCCTTTGGTTTTTCCTTACCGAACCAAGTCTTCTGCCGAACCAATCTTCTACCGAACCAATCTTCTACCGAATCAATCTTCTACCGAATCAGGTATGTACCCTATTGCCGAATGCCTCTTATTACCGAATGGTTCAGAATGCCGAATGCACACGTAAGATCTCAAATGCCGAATGAGCTTAAGGCCTTAGTGCCGAATGAACATGGACATGTACCACCGAATGAACTTAAGACTTGTACTACCGAATGGACTTAGGATCCCAGTGCCGAATGAACTTGGTATTCTGGACTTATGTATGCTTGCTTGCTTATACTTTCGTTCTAGCGTCATGTTTTTCACTTTTGTGCATGCAGATAAATGACTCGTAAGGCAGAAACACGATCAGACAGACGGAAATCCAAGGATGGGGGAGAGCCTTCTTCTGTGCCCCCAGCCCAACCAGGATCCGGGCAACATCGACCTGTTCCGAGGTCATTAGTGGATGGATATGGTCCACAGGAACTTCTGATCTCCTCCCCTGATTGCTTTCCTAGCTCCCTAAAGGAGGAGCAACTTGACGTCATATCCCGTTCCTTCGGGATAGACAGGGCTCTTATGCTGCTGCCGGGAGATGGAGTGATGCCATATAATCCTCCCGAAGGCTATTTTGCTTATAGCAGATACCATTGTATGTGCGGTGCTATCCCTCCTATCAACGCTTGGATAGTAAGTTTTACCATATATTTGAAGGTGGCTCCTTTCCAACTTCAGCCTAACTCTTATGCCATCCTGGTGAGCCTCTTTGTTATCTTCCAGAGGAGGTACGGGCGTCCTCCTTCTAACCGGGAAATTCGATACTTGTACAACCTGAGAGGCTATAAGAAGGGGTCTCCGTATATTAGTCTGGAAGCGGCCGTGCCCTTCAAACCAGTCCTGGACTTATATTCCAAGTTTACCATGTTCAAGAAAGAGTGGTTCTTCATCAAGGACGATGCTGTTTCTTTCCGCCTTTTCACTTCCGGCTGTAAGATGGATTTCATTTATATTTTCCATGTTTTGACTGTAGTGTTTTTTCTGACATGCTTCTATTTCTGGCTAGCGACAGGTGGTATTGCAGTCGTGGAGGATGATTCCTTGGTGCGAATGGCTGCTGAACTAAAGGCTATTCCGGCACGGGACCGGTCGGCCTCCTTCTTGATCAGGAACGCAACCCTCTTGGAGTATAATTTGATCTTACCGCACCAGTCCGTGGTTAAGCAAAGAGACACGGCTGAGGAGAAGGCTGCTAAAGCTAAGGAGGGGGCTATGGTGAAGAGCGGTAAGAGGGAGCCTTTTACAGAGCGTCCCGTTGTCGGGGGGAAGAAACTGAAGAAGTCTGATGGCCCTTCTCCAAGTACTTTTCCGACTGTTCCGGAGGAGGAAGGTGTAGAAGAGGAGGAAGGAGGCGAGGTTGGAGAAGGGTCGGAGGGTGGAGGAGATGGCGACGGTCGAGGTGGTAGTGGCGTCGGTGCCCTAACCTCTGAGCAAGACCTTGAACTGGATGAGGCTCTCCGTCGGGCCTTCGGGGAGTCGGAGGGAGAGTCGGAAACGGAGAAGGCAAAGGAAACCGGCAAAGCTGTGGCTGGCACTGACCCATCCTCTAAGGGTTCCTCAGCTAGGGCGATTCCGGCGATGCAAGGTGAACTTTTGTCCTCTACCGATTCCATTTTCGATAGGGACTTAGAAATTTTTTACGGTTCACTTCCGTCCTGGAATGAGATCCAGGACTTATTGCAGTATCCCACTCCTCCGCCGGGTTTGTATAATAGATGTGTCTTCTCACTTTTCTTTCCTTTTAACTTAACACATTTTTCGAACTGTGGATTATTGTATGTTCGTAACACTTGTTCTTTATTCCAGGGGCAGGCCAGGTGGTTAAAACGTCGGACGTTCGACACCGCCTTGAGCAGTTTAAGTCGAGGAGAGCTTCTGCGAAACCCTCTACTGGTCGCACTGGGGATGTAGTCAGTTATCGCCCTCTTCTTGGGGTCATTGAAGAGGGCATTCGGAAAAAGAAGCGGAGCCGTTCCTTATTTGAGTCTTCCCCTGGTTCGCAGCTTCCTACTCAGCCTCCTCGTGATACTATGGAGGAGAGCACGGAATCCGGCCCCCCTCATCCTCCTTTCAAGAGCCCAACTGTTATTCGTATAAGGCGTCCTGATGTGCCTCGCCCCGTGCCTCGTGACCCTTTTGCCGGTCATCCTGATTTAGATCCGAGCTTTCAGGATATCTCATTTGATGAGGCCACGGGCGAGCACCTCCTTCCCCGCAACCCCATGGTAAGAGTGCTGGACGAGGCCAAGTCTTTAGATCTTGATTTACTTACTACACGGGTAGTCACCATGGGGGACGAAGCCAAGGCTAACATCGATCGGGTGGCCGCAGAGACCTAGAAGTTAATGGAGCATCATGCTAGATTGGCCAAGGCCGGGGAAGAGATCGGGAGTGCTAATATTCGGTTGAGGTTAAAAGTTGCCGATCAGGCCAAGCAGCTCGCCGATCAAGCCATCCAGATTTCTCAGCATGAGGAAGCCTCCAAGCGGCTGAAAGAGACGATGGAGAAGGCCAGTAGGGCGGAATTACGGAAGATGGAGGTCGCCTGCAGGGAACGGATTAACATGGCCATTACGACGGTGGACGAGGTTCGAAATGCGGATCTTGAGCGGGTAGAGGAGTTGTCAGGGAGGCTCGAGGCTGCGGAGATGGCTCAGGCCGAGTTGAAGGAGGAGATGGAGGAGATGAGGAGGTCCCTCAAGTTAAAGGAGGAGGAAATGAGGAGGTCTCTCCAGGCGGACTGCTTGAGATACCAATCAGAGAGGGACATTGCCGTCGCCAAGTTGCAAGCTTCCGAGGCCCGGGTGAGGGAGTTTGAGGAGAATGAGGGGATGATGGATGAGATGCTGCAGGACATGTACTTCCACACTTGGAAGGAGGGCGGCTTGTCTTGGATGGACGATTACCCTCGGGTGATGGCCAAGGTGTATCTCCGGGCTTTAGAGGAGGCCAGGGTGAACGCGGGTAAGGAAGGCGGAGAGGCTTTCAATTTGGATGCGGTTACTGCCCAGTTCTCGAAGGAGGAGCAAGCGGCGGTGAAGGAGGGGATGCGGCTGCTTGCTGCAGAGGAAGCGGGCGTGCAGTTGGATGATGAGGATCAAGCGGCGGATGCTGGTGAGTTATTCTTTTCCCTTTCTTTCCTTTCCGTGTTTTCATAACTTGATTGTTCGTTTAATGAATTCCTCTTCTGAACTGGACAGGTGGAACTCCTGATCCACATGCTGGGGGCTCTGATCCTGCGGCTAAGTAGACTGGGGAAGTTGGTGATGGAGTGTGGACGCGGCTGCCACCTTTTTATTTCTTTTTATCACTGTTTACGTTAGTCATTGACATGTAACTATAATAATATTATTTGCAAAGAATAACTTCGTGTGATTTTATAATATAAGCTGATGTTGTTATGTTTAAATGTTGTTGTCATCTTGATGTGCTGAGTGAGAAATATAACTATGTATATGCTTGTGATTCTAGTTGTGTTTGATGCTAAGTTTTTTGCTAGAAATATAATTTCATGTGTTGCAATGTTATTGTACGAACAAGCTATAGTTACGCATTTATGTACAAGAAAAGAGAGTACCGCCCTTTATGTTTCATTCGCAGGAGGTAGCTTAGAGTGTCTTATGTAACTGTTCACGGATATAGCTGAGTACCCTGCCACCCAGTATGCAGACTTAGTTTCTTATGAGCGAATGCTTCCTATTTGGTTTCCTGTACTTTAGAGTTTGTTATACAGGATAGGAGAAAAGTATTTAAATGAAATGGAAATATAGTAAAAGTAAAACTTCCAGTCACGGAAGGCCGTCGATGTGCTTAAGTTCGTGGCAAACGGGTTTTGTAGTCACTTTCCCTAGCTGTGGGTCTTGGAGACATTTGTCACCCATCTTACGCCTCCGCGGGGAGTTTTCTTTTTTACCACAGCCGCACTTAAGACACATCGGAGCCGAGATCGCGCACGGTAACTACCCGAACCATTATGGTCCGTAATCGTGGGTATTATTCGATTTACCGTGGCCGGCTAGCGTGGGTGCCGTTGGCCGTGAACTACCCCTGGCTGGCCACACCTTATGTTGGGGCTTAAAGTAGGTTCACAGTTGCCGGCGAGCCGAACGCCGTAATGAGCTGCCATCGGCTATAGTCGGCCTTTATGATGACTTATAATCGGCTCATTACAGTTGGCTTTGAGGGCAGGCGCGCAATGAGTTAACCGGCAGCAGAGGGATGCTGGAGCAAAAGTGTCTCATTGGCGAGTGCATAGAATCGTAGCGTACCTGTTAGGCCTAGTCCAGATGAGGCCGCGGTGCGTCTTGAGTGGAGATGCCATAGGATTTTGTTCAACAGAAAGGGATAAAACTTAACAAGTAGCCAGGACATAAAGGAACAAGCTAAAAAGAGACAAGATTTTTTAAAGTGGTTCGGCACGAAAGTGCTTACGTCCACTGATTCTCTTTGTTAATTCACTTCATATGGGCAGTACAAGTTAAGAAAAGTATCGACGGAGGTGTCGGATGTTCCATGCCCTCTGGAACACCTCTCCGTCCACTGTTGACAAAATATAAGCTCCGTTGTGGAGATCTTTATGAATTACATACGGTCCGTCCCAGATGGGGTCTAGTGCCCCGGGGCGCGGAAAGATTCGCCTGAGGACAAGATCTCCTTCTTGTAAGCTGCGATGCTTGACTTTGGAATTGTATAGCGCTGCCACCTTTTGTTTGTGAGCTGCTGCTTTAAGTGCTGCATCGTTTCTCCTTTCCTCAATCAGATCCAAAGACATGAGGAGGAGTTCTTCGTTTTCTTCTGGGTTGTAGTGGATCCTACGGTGGGAAGGCACAATAGTCTCAACTGGGAGCATTGCCTCCGATCCATATGCCAAGGAGAAAGGAGTATGTCCCGTTGATGTTCTGAAAGACGTGCGGTATGCCCATAGTGCCGTAGGAAGTTCGTCCACCCAAGCGCCTTTTGACTTTTCAAGTTTCTTCTTGATTAGGGTTTTGAGAATTTTGTTGACAGCTTCAACTTGTCCGTTTGCCTGAGGATAAGCTACTGATGAGAAGCTTTTATGAATTCCATGCTCTTGGCACCAGTCGGCAAATTCTTCGCTGTCAAACTGGAGTCCGTTGTCTGATATGATCTTGAGTGGGACTCCGTACCTGCACAGAATATTTTTGATCAAGAAGTTTATAACTTTTGTTGAAGATATTTTATTTAGAGGTTCTGCTTCCACCCATTTGGTGAAATAATCGACTGCCACTACAGCATATTTGGCTCCGCCTCGGCCCGTTGGCAGTTCGCCAATTAAGTCAATTCCCCATACAGCAAAGGGCCAAGGGCTGGTCATTTGAGTAATTTCATTTGTGGGCAGTCGAGGAATCTTGGCAAATTTCTGACATCTGTCGCATTTCTTGACGAAGTCTAGAGCGTCTTTGTTTAGCGTGGGCCAGTAATATCCATATCGGAGTATCTTCCTTGCCAAAGTCTGCCCCCCAGTGTGATCTCCGCATCCTCCCTGATGGATGTTTGATAAGATCTCCTTGGCTTCCCTTCCAGCGACGCATCTTAATAAGGGGCCAGAGAAGCCACGCCGATAGAGGATGCCTTCTTGTATCGTGTAGTGGGGAACTTTCCTCAAGATCCTCTTGGCTTCGTCACGCCTGTCGGGCAGTGTGCCATCTTGCAAATATTTCCGGATGGGAGTCATCCAGGTTCCTTCTTCGATTGCAGTTACCAGATTTACTGGTTTGGAACTTGGGGCTAGCTGCCTTGAGATGGCTAGTGTTCCGAAAATGGTGCTATTCTTCATACTAGCTTGCTTTGCAAGTTCATCTGCCTCTTGGTTCTCTTCTCGAGGAATATGTTTGATTAGATAGTGGTCCAATTGATCGAGCAGCAGTTTGGCTTTCTTTAGGTATGCTGTGAGTCGTTCTCCTCGAGTCTGGAATTCTCCTAGTACCTGGTTTACGATAAGCTGAGAATCACTATGAAGACATAAGGAATTGATTCCAATTTCCAGGGCAAGCTCCAATCCCGCTATTACTGCTTCATATTCAGCATCGTTGTTAGTGGCCGTGAACTCCAACCTTAATGCATAGTACAACTTTCTTCCCCTGGGGGTGATGATCACAATTCCTGCCCCCGAGCCTTGTTCGTTCGATGCTCCATCTACAAAGAGGTTCCACTTGATGTTTTTTGCTACTTCGGATTGTTCCTTGCCTTCGTTGGTAGTGAATTCGGCAATGAAATCGGCCATGGCTTGTCCTTTGATAGCGGTGCGAGGATGGTAGGTGATATCATACTGACTTAGTTCGATGCACCATTTGAGGAGTCGCCCAGAAGTGTCAGGACGATGGAGCACTTGTCTTAGCGGTTGATCGGTTAGAACCCTGATGGAGTGAGACTGGAAGTAGTGTCGCAGTTTTCGTGACGCGATCAATAAACAATATGCTAATTTCTCTAGTTTAGGATATCTGGCCTCTGCCCCTGTAAATCTCTTACTTATAAAGTAAACCGGGCGTTGTGTGCGGTCTTCTTCTCTTACCAAGGCGGCGCTTAGAGCATGAGATGATACAGCGAGGTATAGGTATAACACTTCACCTTCATTTGGAGTTGAGAGTACTGGTGGTCTCTGAAGGTGTTCGATTAGGTTGAGGAAGGCTTTTAAGCATTCATCGGTCCACTCGAATCTCCCTTTGTCTTTCTTAAGAGCTTCGAAGAAAGGGACACACTTGTCGGTTGCCTTGGAAATGAATCTGCTTAGGGCGGCCACCTTTCCGTTTAGGCTTTGCATTTCTTTTCGAGTGGAGGGTATCCTTATTTCTTTTAGAGCCCGGATTTGTTCAGGGTTTGCTTCGATTCCTCTGGCGTGGACGATAAATCCCAAGAATTTTCCCGATGATACTCCGAAGGAGCACTTTAGAGGATTCAGCTTCATTCCATATCGGCGAAGTACTTGAAACATCTCGTCCAGGTGGCTTACATGGTCGTCGGCTTTCCTGGACTTTACCAACACGTCATCCACATACACTTCCATAGTTCGTCCGATTAGCTCTGCGAACATCTTGTTGACGAGGCGCTGATAGGTAGCTCCAGCATTTTTGAGTCCAAAAGGCATGACTTTGTAACAATATAGTCCGCGGTCAGTGATGAAGCTAGTGTGGTCTTGATCAGGAGCGTGCATGGGAATTTGGTTATATCCGGAGTATGCATCCATAAAAGATAGGAGTTCGTGTCCGGCTGTGCTGTCCACAAGTTGGTCAATTCAGGGAAGTGGGAAGCAATCTTTTGGGCAAGCGTCATTCAGATTGGAGAAGTCAATACATGTTCGCCACTTTCCATTGGCCTTTTTTACTAGCACTGGGTTAGCGATCCATTCTGGGTAGATGGCTTCCCGTACGAAGCCATTAGCAAGTAGATTCTTTACTTCCTCATCAAGGGCTGCTGATCGCTCTGCCCCCATGCTCCTCTTTTTCTGTTTTACTGGCACCTTGGTGGGATCGATGTTCAGCATGTGGCATGCTATGTCGGGGGAGATTCCTGTCATATCGGCATGGGTCCACGCAAATACATCTAAGTTGTGGCGGAGAAAGTCAATGAGTTGATCTTTCAACTCCGTTTTTAGCTGAGATCCGATTTTTAATAGTTTACTTGAATCGTGCTTATCTACAGATACGAATTCCATAGCCTCTGCAGGCTCGGCGGTAGCCTCCTCCTCTTTATCCCTGGGGTCTAGTTCATTGAAGGGATCACTTGTGTATCAAAGAGGAGGGGCTTTCTTTAGTTGCTATGCCTCCAAGCTTTTCATGCAGAGAGTAGTCTTTGCACCTTTTCCTTTATCCTTTCTGCGGTTATTGCGAAGTTCAGTTACGTAGCAGTCTCGGGCAGCATCTTGATCTCCTTCTACTTCTCCTACTCCGTTGTCTGTTGGAAATTTCATTTTCAGGCACCAGGGGGCTAATACAATCTGAAAGTCAGACAAGGCTGGTCTTCCCAAGAAGGCGTTGTAAGCCGAGTGGTTTTCTATTAGTACGAACGTTTGTTTTCGCACAACGGAGCGGGGATGACTTCCTATTTCGACGAAGAGGTCAAGTTGCCCGAGGGGCATTTTTGCATCTCCAGTGAAACCGTGCAGTGGTTTGTCACAGGGGGATACATCCTTCATTGATAACTTCATTTTGTCGAAAGCATGTTTGAATAGGATATTTACGGAGCTTCCTGTGTCTATTAGAATCCGAAAAACTTTAGCTGGGCCGAACCAGGCAGAGACGACCATAGGATCCATATGTGGGTACTGTCTTCCTTCCAAATCACGCCTACTGAATATGATGTCGTCGCTCTCTTTTCGTTTCGGGTGGCGTTCTTCCGTGATGGAGTTAACATAGCATTCTGCATTTCTAAGCGACTTGCCATACCTTTCCATCTCTGCCTAACTTCTGTCGGCGATGTGTGGTCCTCCTGAGATGGTAAGGACCACTATCTTCTCTTGACTAGAGCCACTGGTGTTGTGATTGTTGCGATTCCCTCCGCCTACCTCTGGGAGGGGTTGCTTTGAGTTCTCATTGGCTGGAGTTGGAGTCCTGTTCTGACCCTTCACATAGCGTTCCAGTCTTCTTCTTCTAATGTGTTCTTCGATCAAGTCCCGAAGATGGTGGCATTCATTGGTGTCATGTCCGTGGGATTCGTGGAAGCGACAGAACTTTCCGGACTTGAGTGCGTTATCTGATTCTTTCTTATGCGGGGGGCGCTTGTATCCGAGTTCGCCCTGAGTGGCTAGGAAGATGTTTTCGATTGTTTCATTCAAAGGAGTGTAGGAGTCAAATCTCGGTCCTGGTCGATATTGGCGCTTTTCGACCTTCCTGCCCCCAGCATTGTCTCTAGATTCATTTCTTCGAGCGTCCTTAGCCGCAGTGGGAACCTTGTCCTGAACTGTCTTACCTTGTTGCCCTGACTGCCTCTCCGTAGCAGCGTCTTCAAGTCTCATATACTTTCCAGCTTCATGGAAGAAATCAGGCAAGGTAGCTGGTTTTTCCTTAGTTAATCTTCTGGCAAACTTGGTGTCTGGATGTACACCACTACAGAGGGCCATTAGAGTGAGTTTTTCATCGGCATCTTGAACTGCTGCCGCTGCGGCGTTGAACCGTGTTAGATATTGTTGCAGCGTCTCTCTGGATTTCTGTTTGACATTGGATAGAGAATAAGCATCCTTGGGTTGTTCCACATGGATGCGGAACTGGCTAATAAACCTTTCTTTCAACATCTCCCATGAGCTGATGGATCCTTGGGGTAGATGGCAGAACCAGGAGGTAGCTAGATCTGCTAGGAATAGCGGAAAGCATTTACACAATACTCCTTCTGTTGCTCCACTCATGAGCATATGCTGGGTGTATCTCTGTAAGTGTACGATGGGGTCGGAAGTTCCTTTGTAAGGTTCCATGGTTGGCATTTTCCATTCCCGGGGAGTGATAGCAGTTTCGATGTTTCGGGTAAAGGGGCTGGTGACCCTAGCGCCTATTCCCCGGTCCCTTTGCTCCCGTTGGACACATTCTCTGAATAATCGTGCCATTCGTTCGTCAGAATTTGGAGCGGACAAAAACGAGCTTGGTTCTTCCCTGCGGGATTTATCTCGTCCAGATGACCTGTAGGGATGGTATAGTCTATCACTTCTAGCATTATCCAGTGGTTGCCTCTGGCTGCTCGGATGCACGCTAGGACCAGCTACAGTTGCTCCCTGCCTTGATCTTCCCCTGTGGGGTTCTGTTTCGAGCATATCCATGGGGTCAACTTCGGGCTGGGTCCTAGCTCGGCTCCGTTCAGCGGGGTTTCTATGATTAGGTGGCATGACTGGCTCAGCTACATCCGATCCTCGCCTGGTGCCTCCCCCACTGGGTTCGGTTCCAAGCGCTTTCTCGAGTCGGAATTCGGGCTGAGTCCGGGCGCGGCCCCTATCGTTGTTGTTCCTGTTGATAGCTTCTTCGAAGAGGGAAGACCTTTGTTGCCTCCGAGATCCTCCAGATTGGGATTCACCCCATGATTCAGTGTTGCGGTTGGACTCTTCAGCATCCCTTAAGCGTGACATGAGTTGGTCCACCAAAGTTTCTTGTTGGGATGTGAAGCGGTTAGTTACTTCAGCCACAACCCTGTCCAGATCTGCCCTAGTGATTGGTTGTTCCGTTGCGGGACCAGTTGGATTTTCCTGATTTTCATCTGGTACTGCTGTTGAAGTGGGCTGATCTGCGATTGCTGGATCTGGAAGGCTGCTAGTTGTGATGTTCTGTTAACATCCTTTCTCTGTTTGGAAGGCATGATTTCTAAGTAACGAGTGATGTTGTTAGGAAGAAGGTTGAGTGGGAGAAGATGAAGCTTGAGTTCAGTTCTCAGTGAAAGCACCAAAAATGTTTGCACAAAAAATGGACAAACACCCCCAAGTCGTATTATTTAGTTGATTATATGTGATTTTCAATGGTTTAGAAGAGTTATGTAAATATGATAAAAGTAAGGGCTGAAATGTAAAAGACACGCAGATTTATAGTGGTTCGGCCGGAATATGCCTACGTCCACTTTATATGTTATTATCTTCTTTCTTTTGGATTACAAGTACAATGCTTCGTATACAAGTATATGAAAGTAGTTTGAAAGTTCCTTCCTTGCTTGAACTCTCAAACTTGTCTGCCATTGTTGTACCCCTGCCCCTCTATTTATAGAATGAGGTAGGGGGCAGGGATCTTGGAAGTATATAACTGCTGGTGGGCCCGGGCTGAAGCAATCTGGACTGGCAATCATCTGGTTCGACGGAGCTCCATTCGATGGTAGGTATGGACCGGTGGTATGCATGGACCGGTGGTAATGAGGTGGTTCGGTGCTCGTTTGATTCGGTGATGGCCTTGGGAGTTGGTTCGGCGGTGTTTGGTCCGGTGGTTTTGGGTCCGGTGGTGTTTGGTCCGGTGGTGTTGGGTCCGGTGGTGTTTGGTCCGGTGGTGTTTGGTCCGGCACCAAACAAGTTTGGTGGTAGGGCGATGAGGGGGAATACCGAATGCTATCACGCCGGATGGACCTTAACTTGGAGTGCCGAATGAGCCCATATCCTTGCATAGCCGGATGAACCTGTATGCCGAATGAGCCCTCACTGCCGAATGGAACTTGTTCTTTCGAATCGCCGATAGGAGCTGATGGAATGGAGGTTGCAAACCCGGGTGAAAATGACACTTCTTGGTCTCGAGATTTTCTGGGTGAGAATTCGCCCAACAAGCATAAACACAATTTAGATCATCATTTGCTAATTGATTTTTGATTTTGAAATGAAAGTAAAAACAAAATTTGATTATCTATATTACTAAATACAGTAGTAAACATATCATACTTAAAATAGCTTTTGCTTTGGTTTCATTTTCATAAGATTTTATAAGTGGTTTATTTGTTGTATTATAGTTTGATGTTTAAGTTATGTTAATTAATAACATAAATAAACCATACTTATGATAAGTGCAACAATTATTTCACTTAATATCTAAACTAGAGATCATAAATTATTTATTTGTTGATTTACAAAAATATGAGAGTGGATTTTCCTCTAAATTTTTCTTTAATCTCGTAGTTTTTAATCTCATTTTAATTATAGCTTTAGCTTCATTTTGCTTGCAGTTAACAATTTCCTCTCCATTTGGTATAATTTGGTTGAATTGATTTTTAAAATCTAACAATTCCCTATGGACCGACCCGTACTCACCATGTACTAACTCTTGTACACTGTGCACTTGTGGTTTTTTTAATTTGAAATTTACCGATGGTATTCTAATTCGATAGAAATTTAGTCTTTAAACACTGGCCATCTCATGGTGCCGATAAAGGCTTACTCCGTCCTCCCTCCAAGAAGTTCCTTACCCTGGTCATAGCATGCCGTAGATAAGGGCTTGTTCGATGCTTTACCCTGCCCATCTTGTGGCGTGGATAAAGGCTTACCCCGTCCTCCCTACAAGAGGTGCCTTGACCTGACCAGAGGCGCGGCCAAGGGCTTGTCCAGTGCTTTAACCTGGTCATCTCTTAGCGTGGCTAAAGGCTTAACCGTCCTCCCTTCAGGAGGTGCTCTGCATTGTCTATCTCGGCGTGGACAGAGCCTTTCAGTCATCTTAATTAGACTACCATCTTAGATAGTATCCAAATATAAGGAACATTTCACTCCCAACCATGTAGATTTTCTTTTTGAAGAAAGATATGCTTTATTCATTCATCTTTGGAAAATGTGGCCTCAAATGTTCACATTCCATGTTCTCTGTTATTCGGGTTTTTAACCCAATAGGATCCAACAGGAGACAGAACAATCTCGTGTTATCATAATGGTTTAGAACTTAACCATAAAGGCTAAGGCAATGAGTGAACGTTAGCCAGGCTATATTATCGAGGCAACGATTGGGATCGACTGAACTAAGGGGATAACACTCTTTCAGCCAAATCAACAGCTGAGTGCAAATAGCTAGTAAATTTCTATCACTAGATTACAAGTATGATGAAAGGCTAAGAAAACATCTCCAATTCCAAACTTTAGAAAAATCTTAATTGCTTAGATCATCAGGGACCCATCTGGCTCCTCAAGATTTCGAAGGAACGAATAATGGAGAGCCAGGAAGAGAAGCAAAACTTGGTCCGCAAAACGAACCAACTCTATGGGTCGCTAGCGACCCGTAGACTAATGGTCGCCAATGCCACATTGGCCATGAGACCATGGGTCACTAACGACCCATGGTGTTGGCTCTTTTTTCGAGCCAATGTCCCTTAGGTCGCCTATAACCTAACTGTGATGCATGTAATCTCCCTACGAGCTGATGATGGCGAGCCTGGCCTAAGAACCCTCGACTTCTATAAATACCGTACCACCTGCAACATAAAGAAGGGGCTACTCCGAACTGGTTGCTAAAGCTTTGCTGGAATTATTGTTCATTCTCTGCCTCATTCATAACAATCTCCTAAGGGATACACTGATTCTCTAGTAGATTTCAACTTTGGAGATTCAATCTAGCTAGGAAACAATCAAAGCCTTGTATCATGCATCTTTTATAATAGCAATCAGTCTATAATAAAACTATAAAGTGGATGTAAGCTTCATTCATAGCCAACCGCAATAAAAATTCTCTATCTACTTTCTTTTACCGTTCTTTTCCTATACCTGTTATATGTGATATTGCTCTGTCAAAACAGTGCTGGTGCTATCAAATTCAAACCAAGGTGTTGATCCATTTTTTTGAGCCAATTATTTGGTGCTTTCACTGAGAAATCCAACTCAGGGTCCAGTTCTTGCTATCAACTTTGGATGACGTAGGTCTAGAAGTTAGATCCTCAATTTCTACTTACAAGATTTGCTGTTAGGAACAGAAAAACCAACCAAGAAGGATCAAAGAAAAAGCAAGCGAACACATGCTATGGTCATAGAGAACATCAACATGAGATAGTAGATGCAATCCTAAAGACAAAACACAGAAATCACTTAAGTGGATGAATCGCTAGCGATCTATACACTATGGGTCGCTAGCGATCCATACGTTTTCACCAGACCGCCACAAACTCTAGAAGGCAAAGCACCGAATTCAGTTAAGTACGTGGATCACCAGCGATCCATGTACTTTGGATCACCAGTGATCCACACTATTTTGCAAGGTCACCATTGAGCCAGAAGCTATGGGTCGCTAGTGATCCATAGCCTATGGATCGCTAGCGATCCATATGGTTAGCTCGGTTCGTGATTATTTTTAACATGTACCGTGAACTTTGAGGGCGTTGTCCCCGAACCCCAAAACCAGGACACTTCGCCCCTGGACCCCGACTGGTTGACCGACCAGCAAGACCTCCGTCTAGGTCATTCGAAGAGGATATAGTCAAAAGGAAGCAATCAGCGTAGCTCCAAAAAGAATCATGACGGAAGAAAATGTTAACACTCCACCTACTCCAAAAGGACCATCTACAAACTTGAACTTCAGAGTGAAAACCCTATGGTAGGATATAAGGATAGCTCTCTTCGGCTCTGAAGATGACAAACAATTTGAGAAGACAAATTGGATGAAAATGCCAACGTGAAAAACGCTAGAAGAAGCTCTAAAATCCATGCCATAGTGCGGTGCCAAGCATCGGATGAGGAATTGCTACTAAAATGGCATTCTTTAAGGCAAGAGAACCAAGAATATATGACAGAAACCGAGTTCAATTACAATGCCAAGCTCCCATGATATATTATGACCACTCCCGACTGACCCGCTTTCAATCCTACCATGGAGCTCCCATCGTCGACTCATGAATAGTCATCATCAAAAATCGTCAAAAATCCTCAAAATTGTCATTGAAAAACTTACTTCAGTCCTGATTCGTAGTCAAACTTGGGTAATCACCTATTTGACTCGAAGCAAACCCAGGAAACTTTGGCCCAAAGCCAGACTTGGGTGAACCACGTTTTTCCCTAAGAAAATGCCAAAATGATTCCAAGCGCCGATCACTAGGCTTTTGAATTTAGTGACTCCAAGCTAACCAACAATTGACTCCAAGCAACTAGCAGATTTTCTCTGGCCTGACTCCAAGTAACTAACCACCGATCCGACAATGCCAGTCCATCTTGCTTTGCTCATAACTCAGGCATGCATATATTATACCAACCCTAGACTACATGTCATGAATTCCTATATTCCTCGAAGGTGTATCGATCATGCGATTTATGCTATTATCGCCCAAATCGATCTCCTCATTCAATCAATTCGATCGGAAGTTCATTGAGCAGTTTAGAATGCTTACGACTCACATTAATGATGTTATTATCTAATTTAGTCTCGGATGCTAGACAAATCTCGGTAGCTAGTTAGCTTGAGAGCCTCCTACGACCTTCAATCGTCTCTGTTACAAAGTGAATTAGAAGCCAAGCAAGGAGGAGGTAGAGCAGACTAGGATAAAGAACAATACGGGCCCATTGGGTAAGGACTTAGATTCTCGGATGCAACCTAGGATCTCAAAATTCTACTCATATGCTCCTTTATCGATCCAATTGAAAGCTTCTACTAGAATACTCATGAGTCAGAGCAACACTGGAAACCAGCCTCGAGAGAGTCCATCGGAGTCCAGATAAAAATCCGGGGAATGTTGTATATTCCAAGATGCACATGGTCCTAACACGGGCGATTACAAACATCTCTGAGATGTGATCGAAATGCTGATTCGAAAATGAAAGCTTCAACAGTATGTTCAGTCCTTGCAGAATGGCGAGCAACGAACATCCAACGCCTATTGATAAAGAACTCCAATTATCAATTGGACCAATGTGGGGTGCCAACCACTTAAAGGAACTAGGGGCAAAGTGGAATAGCGAGCGCTCAATGCTGCTTCACTTATCAATAAGATTTATTCAGATCTTCATTGAATTATTTTATTTTAATTTCAATTATGTTGTGAACTATGACCAAGTTAAACTAAACTACTTCCAAAACGATGGAGGTGACCAATTGCATAGAGTTGGCTGCCAGCCAATCTCCATAGACTATGATCAAACCTATGGAGCTTCATCAAGACGAAAATGAATCGAAAGTCTGATTGCTAAGTTTCCAAATGAAATGGGTGGAAATATGACTTCTCTCAATAAAAATCTCTAAATCTTTGGAGCATGGACTAGAGTACTCTATGTCCCTAGAGTGCGACTAGAGTATAAACATTCAAAAAAATTCTCTAAGTTCCGGGAGTGTGAGCTCGAATACTCTAAGTCTCCAGAGCATGGACTAGAGTTTAAACTACTCACAGAAATCTCCCAGCTCTTGACTACGAACTGGAGTATAAACAATGTGGCGAAGATGTGAACGCCCACAAACTATAAGTCCTCGAAGTGTGGACCGAAGTATAAACACAAATCAAGTGTAGGTCGACCGCTTATAGAATGATTCTAAGTCCCCAGAATGCGGACTAGATTGCAAACACCTTGAACTGATGAATGGGTTTCAACCGTTCCCTATTCCAGTAATTCCAACCTAAAATTAGAAAAATAAATAAAAACTGGTTCTAATGATTAGATGTAATGTAATTAGAAGAAGAAAAACTTGTTAATGTGCTAAAGAACATACCAAATGGTGAAAGGGCAACAAGACCTCAAAGACCTTCTGCGGAGGCAAGGCTACTATGACTCGGTAGAAAAGCGCCCCAACTAAATAACGAAAGGAAGATTATCAAATAACACTCTAGCTAGCTAAAAAAAAGAGTGGGACAACCATCTTAAGTGATGCTTTCTCATCCATGCTTGTTTACTCTTCTTTTCCAAAAGGGCCATAGTGGGACACTAGGGGTATTGCAGACAACATGATGAAAGAAATGCTTCTGTGCCCTCGACGAGTCATGTCAATCCCCCTTTGAGAACCGGCATTGCTGGTGGCATCGAGAAGTCTTGTCCAAACAATCGTCGCACAAATAGTTACAACAACTTTGCCCATAGGAATCGAAAAAACTATGTTCACTCGAGCTGAATTCGAAAAATTCCTCTTGAAATCGATGAACCATTGCTTTAATACCACTGAGCCATTGGATATACAGCCCAAAACATATCTAAGAATCAATCAATTGTCATTCCAAGGTCGTCTAGTCGTCAAATATCCGACCATAAAAAATCCTTCGCGAACGTGAAGGTCTTTCACGAACTAGAGCATCATGAAGGTGTATCGGTAGATCAGCGATCATCTGATCCAAGAAACCCTTCACGAACACGAAAATCTTTCGCGAACTAGAGCATCGTGAAGGTGTACCGGTAGATCGGCGGTCGTTTGACCCAAGAAACCCTTCCCGAATGCGAAGGTCTTTCACGAACTAGAGCGTCATAAAGGTGCACTGGTAGATCAACGGTCCTCTGAATCAAAAAACACATGTCGAATGCGAAGGTCTTCAAGAACTAGAGTGTCGTGAAGGTGCACTGGCAAATCAACGGTCATTTGATATAAAAAAAACCTTTCACGAATGCGAAGGTATTTCATATACTAGAGATTCGTGAAGGTGCACCGGCATATTAGACACCATCTGATCCAAAAAACCCTTCGCAAATGTGAAGGTCTTTCATGAACTAGAGCATCATGAAGGTGCACTAGTAAATCAGCGGTCATCTGGTCTAAAAAACCATTCACGAACGCGAAGGTTTTTCACGGACTAGAGCATAGTGAAGGTGCATAGTATATAAGCAGTAATCTAATCCAAAATACCTTCGCGAGCGCGAAGGTCTTTTACAAACTAGGCCGTCATGAAGGTGCATCGGTAGATCAACGGTCATCTGATCCAAAAAACCCTTCACGAATGCAAAGGTCTTTCACAAACTAGAGCATCATGAAGGTGCACCGGTAGATCATCGGTCATCTTTTCCAAAAAACCATTCATGAACATAAAGGTCTTTCAAGAACTAGAGCGTTGTGAATGTGCACCGGTAGATCAGGGGTCATCTGATCCAAAATACCCATCGCGAATGCGAAGGTCATTTATGAACTAGTGTATCGTGAAGGTGCACTGGTGGTTGAGGAGTCGTTTGATCCAAAAAAACCTTCGCCAAAGCTATAGTCTTTTATGAACTAGAGCATCATGAAGGTGCACCGATGGATCAGCGGTCATCAGATCCGAAAAACCCTTCGCTAATGTGAAGGTCTTCCATAAACTTGAGGGTCATAAAGGTACACTGGTAGATCAGTGGTCATATGATCCAAAAACCTTCGCAAATGCGAAGGTCTTCCTTGAACTAGAGCTTCATGAAGGTGCATCAGTAAATTAGTGGTCATCTGATCCAAAAAACCCTTCGAGAATGCAAAGGTCTTTCACGAACTAGACCATCATGGAGGTATACCAGTAGATCACGGTCATCTGATCTGAAAACCCTTGGTAAGCGGGAAGGTCTTTCAACAACTAAAGCATCGTAAGGGTGAACCGGTAGTATGACTGATATCCGTGAGAGCGAACTAGAACATTAGTAGCCATCTAATATAAAGCCCATTGGAGTCAACAAATCCATGCTCCAGGGCCACAAATCGACAATTATATTAGTCACTCTGCATAATTAAATGATCGATGAAACAAATAGTGTTGAACCCTAGAGCTTCAAAGTCGCTCTAAGGAACTAAGCCCAAAATGTACCGAAATTGTGGTCAATCAGAGGCTGACCCAAATCAAGCCAAGACTTACAACTCAAAAGAACTGCTCAAGCTGGACTGGAGGCAACCAAACGAGTTGTGGAAAGGCCATGCATAGAGTTCGAGTGTGCCAACAGCCTTGTGGCATGCGGGGCACCGTACACACCTGAATAGCCATAAGAAAGGCCGAGACTAATCATACCACGGTTCTGTTATGCCCGATCAAAAATATGGCATTCTGACAACCATAGATTTAATGACCTAGCTAGTGCAACAAGTTAAATACTAGCATAATACTTACCCACTTCTTTCCAACTACTATTTTACCGCTCTTGGTGACCAATTCTTCTTCTTCTTAGACCATATGCCAATCAAAGATCCATCATCTAATGGTAGTTTGGACCAAGAGCTAAGAGTTATGCGATGAACTCCCATAAGCTCTTTCTTCAAAACCATTTCCATGCGGTCGGCTGTAGATCTCTCCACCATGGAAACCTTATCTGTTTGACCGTACACATCTTCCTTAAATACGGAAGGATCGCCTATGCCATGATTACATAAACCAAAAACCAATTATTGATTTGAACCGACAAAACTGTGTTCATAATGACTACCCGCCAGGTCGACGGAATCGGCTCAAACCGATGGATCAACAGAACCCGATCCTTGCTTTCTAAAAACCAGTATTCCCCTGGCAACATCGAGAAGCATCAAAAAACTAAATCCTTGCATTGCCTAGAGATAGGCAATGCTGAAGAGAATCAAAAAAATAACTCCCCACATTGTCCGAAGATAGGCACAGTCGAGGTGCATCAAAAAATACACTCCATATATTTCCCGGAGATAGGCAATGCCGAGGAGCATCAAAAGCCGCGCATCTCATAAGCCACGCATCAAAAACTAACTCCTAGCATTGCCCGAAGACAGGCAACGCTGAAGAACACTAATAAGCTAACTTTTTTGCATTGCCCGGAGATAGGCAACGTCGAGGACCATCAAAAACTAAATCCTTGTGTTGCCTGAACAAAGGCAACGTTGAGGAGCACCAAAGTACATGCCCCTCGCTTTGCCCGAATATAGGTAATGCCGAGGAGCACCAAAGGACGTCCATTTCATAAGCCTCACACTAACACCTAAAACGTACGCTCCTCACATTGCCCGAAAATAGACAACACTGAGGAGCATGGAAAGCCATGCATTTCATAAGTTGGGAACTTCGATTAACAGGGATCAACTCTCGCAACCCAAAAGAACTGTCATTACTTCGATGGTATTGCAAAGCTCACAAACGAAGAAGTCGACAAAGAATTTCGATCTTTGATCAAAATGTCTAAAGTTCATACGTTTAGATCACGAGCTCCCGAAGAAGGAGCTGCGACATTACTTTGAATGGGGCCCTCCAGAGAGCCGTCGAGAACATCAAGTATCGCATCATGTGTTCTGAGTAATCAGCCGCATGGACCGACGACACATAACACACTAACACTTGGTTTTGACCACAAATCACTCCATGATTCTGTTATGCCGAAAAGAGAATTTCAGTAACCGCAACAAAATTAAGCAATATAGTAGGTTGGATGAATGTAGAATTAAAAAGGAAACTGCACCAACCTGCAAGACATTGATATTGCCTCGACAACATCGAGAACTCCAGACCGTCATATCAATAAGAAAATTAAACTTCTTAATGTTCACTATCGCTTGGGAAAAGGGATAAAAGGAGGAATTTACCGACGACCGGAGATAGATAATGATGGAAGACATTTCAAGAATCAAGTCATTAATCCAGCGGCTTCCAAAGATAGAAGAATGTGCTCGAATAAAGTCTTTAACCATAACTTGTAAAAAACTAGCTATTGTTAGAAGACAGATAATGGTAAGGAGAGAACGTTCGAAATCAAGCAGTTAAACCATTGATTCCCGAAGATTGGAACCAATGAATAAGCTTGATATCCGCATTAATGCTATTAGCCTAGCATAATGCACGTGGCCTAAAATAATCAAGGTTAGGTGCCATAGACTTAAGACAAACACCGTCGAACTCTATCAATCCCTGATCAATATAGGAATGAACATGGTCATACTGTGGGAATTGTGATGACTTGCTCCACAATTATAGATTTCCTATAAGAACCTAGAGTTTGACACCTAGAAAGTGAAGGGTTGTGCCCAAAAATGAAGGTTCCACGGATAGCTGTTAGACCATAACAAAAACTCGTAGGAGGAAGAATAAATATGGAATTTGTTAAGCAACAGCCCTACATCTCCAAAGGTAATACTTGACGGTTATAAACAAAGCTAAACAGCAGAGACGCTTGGGACTCTCACCCTTCCAGAACATGGCATCGCCCAAATTTAAGCAAAGTTGAGAAAATAGCCACAAAAGGTTAAAAGGAATCAACTCAATCTATAAGACCGGATGAATGATTCAACCCTCATCGACATGACTTTAACACTGCCCGAAGATAGGCACCACCAAGAAAATACTTCTACAATCCCGAAGTGCTAGTTTTTGAATGCCGAAACTAGTACCTAACTACACTACCAAACCAATAGGGAAAATTGATCCAAGCCTCCCGAATGTCGGTGTTGCCTTGCCAACGCAAAGGCCTTCTCTTATCTTTTAAAACTGGTGTTTCCCTAGAAACGTCGGGAAAATTTTCTATTTCCTAAGTACTAGTGTTGCCCCGGCGATGCTAGGAAACATTCTATTCATAAGTACCGGTGTTGCCACAGTAACTCCATGAAACATTCTATTTACTAAGTCCCGGTATTGCCCCGCAATGCCAGGAAAACTTTAATCAATAGGGATGATGAGAAACACTCATCGTAGTGAACCATCGATGCACTAGCTTCCAGAGATAGAAGTTGTTCCTCAATGGGGTACCTTCATTTTAGAAAACTACTATTGCCCAATGAAAGTCAATGACCGAAAGACATATTCTTTCATAGGTCAGGCGAATGGTTTGACCTTTCATCATAGAAATCAGGCACTGCACAGGAATAAAGCCGCATCGAAAGGAAATCTCAGGATTGAATTGCCCATGTACTAATTTCTAGGGATGAAAGCAGGTGCACAACCGAATTTCCTAAATTCTAATTAGAAAGAATTTAGATACAACCGAAAGATTGGCAGCCTTGAGGAATTATTGCTTGGAACCAAGCAACTAGGTTATCAATTCTCAAAGATAGGAATTGACATATGAACAAAATTTCCATGACAACGTCAACAACCAAGATGAGCATGCATGGCCAAGGAGAAGCGGGAGCAGTCATGGAAGGTCGGAAAAAAATCCCCGAACTTCCTCAATTTCAGAATGGGATTGAGAGCCAGACTAGGGGTAATTGAGCAATTCGCCCCACAAATTTCCATCTCTCCTAATCGACCAAGTATAGGAATTCGAAATAACTAGTCCCTCTAGAAGGGATAGAAGCACAGATACTTGATCGAAAGACATGTTTCAAAAGTCCAAACACGAATAATTGCGAAGTTGGCTTGGAATATGCCATTACTCGAAGTTTGGTGATGCTAGAAAGAAAGACCAAAATGAAACTATCAACACACCGGCTTTCGAAAATACATGCAAAAGCTAGATCGACTTAATCCTACCTACTTGAATTTGATGTTATCTGAAGACAAATAACATCAAGGTTTGAGTCATCCGTGCATGAGTTTACAAAGATAGAAACTGAAACACCCCCCCCTTAATATACCCAAAAGGACAATTAAAAGGCATAGTGCATTGTTGTTATAACTGAAACTAACAGAGTCTAAGATTCACAAAAAATGTAGGTAAAAATACGGGAAGCTAAAATAATAACTTATCCAAAACAAAAACTTCATAATTTTTTCATAATTAAATACCAAGTACATCATACATGTCTCAAAACCCAATATGTCTCATGAAATATAAACTCATAGTCTCAACCAAAAACAGAGTATAAATATCCCTCTCAAGCGCCGGTACAAAGAAAGAAAAATGGAAATAAAAGTAGGGAAATACATAGTAGAATCTTCTCCAAGAAACCTCCAAGTAACCGTGATCTACTGTCCTCTCCCTTGGTTACTTGTGAGGGAAAGAGAGGGAAAATAGAGGAGTGGGTCGGACTAAAAGTCTTGTGAATTATAGTAACTACTGGAATCTTTAAGTAAAGTAGAAGTAATAGACTCTTCAATAGTTCTAGTGTATAAAAGGAAACAAAGGAAATAAAAGAGAGAGAAAATAGAAAAAAATACGAATAAACTATTGCTTAATTAGTAAGATAGGCTAACTTTGATTGTTTGCACTTGTTCTTGATAGCCGCTTTGATTAGACTGAATTACTAATTCTACCCTTTGATCGGCCTACTACTCTATAGAATCTAATGTGGACCGAACATTTCCCAACACAGTTGATTTTGGTGTCTACAAAAGATACTTTTACTAAGTGCTTGGAACTCATAACGATTGCTGAGCACCGAAATGGAAGTGGATGCGTTACTGCCACCATGCCCATGCTACATGTTGCTCCCTCTTTTGAAATTTTATTTACCCTAGCAAGCATAAGCGTGCCCTTTGCCTCACTTAAGGATTATGTAAAGCACCTCCTCTCACTTCAGGATTTTATGAAACACCGTGTCCATATGAAAATATGGGAAATGCTATTGGCGTTGGTCCCTATCATACAATAATCTAGTTGCCCCTTGTTCAAACCCCCTTGATTTGAAAAACCATAGAATGACCGTTTACTACCACTATAAGCATAAGCGACACCCCTTACCTCGATTTGGGATTATGTGAAGCAACTCGTCTCACTTCAGGATTGTGTGAAACGCCGTAACCATAGAAATATTAGGGGAATGCTATTTGGTACAGGTCCTACTCTTATCTTTGCTTATTAACTTAGATAAATTATTTAAATAAGCCTTTGTTTTATTAATTACTATTATTGCTTATTAGTTTATCCTAAATCTTAAAATAAGCTCCATAGTTTCGATAGTTTACCATAGTTTCCATAGTTTTTCAATTTATAACGTTATGATAAGGCTTATTACTTTTCCTAAGGTCTAAGTGTGAAAATAAGCTTCTTTCTTCTTTTATTGTTTTTAGTTATAATTCTAAGTTATAACTAGGCCAATCTTCTTAATTTAGTACAATTAATATCATAATTATGCATAATTTCAGTCCTATTTCAATTATATTACAGTCTTCGTGATTTACATCTCATATTCCATTATTTCAAATTTCTTGTAATTTAATCCAGTTTCGCGTTAATTCTATTCTTATCTATACACGAAAAAGAAGAAGGAGAAATAAAATTGAAAATAGAAGGAAATCCAAGGCATAGGAAGAAGATGTAAATAACGCATAAGTAATAGTAAATAAATTAAAATACTGTAAATAAACTATAAATGAAAAAGCTATAATTAACAGAAATAACTAAAATTAACTGAAAAAATAGCTAGAAAGAAACAAATTGAAAATAATTCTACAAATTGTAAATAAAATTGCTAAAAAGATTATTCCAAAAATCATAGTAAAACTACAACTACTGGAAACCCTATTATTTTAAATTACTTAAAGATATTTAAAATAATTATGATCACTCACTCCTTACCTCTTCCCTTTAGGCCTTCACAGATGCACTTGGGGTTGTTAAATATTCTTATTTAAAACGATTTCCTCCTTGGAAAATTATTCCACTTAGGGTCCTTCCTGAATAGGTGAAACCAATTGGAGTAAATCTTAAAATGTTAAAAAGTGTTAGGCCTAGGGTTCTATTCATCGGGGTAGGAGTGGATCTCAGACCATTAGATTTGGGGATAGAATAGGATGCAACCAAGTCATAGGCTGAATAGGGGCCATCGGATGCAAGAATAGAAGGACCAGATGAAGCCAACCAATGCAAATTACATGTTCAACTTTCGAACGAGCGAACGTGCGTTCGTTCGTTAAAATGGGTATGCAGGTCAACTGGGCAATCGACCACCCTTGTGTCCAAGTCGACCCGACCAGGCCTATTTATTTATTTATTATTTTCTTTGTTTCCTTGATTATTTTGTATTTCATTTATATTAGCTTGGATTCTGACGTTCTATATATGGAAATTTACCAGAAAATTACCATGGACAGAATGGTGCAACTTCTGTGGCCCAGTTCTGGTAATTTCATAAAGTTATTTTATTATTTAATTAGTTAACGAATAAATTGTTATGGGTTAAAATTTTGGGTTGTTATAGAAACCAACACATGATTAGGATCTCAACGCCGACTCAGGAGAATTTACTTCAACAAAAGATGCCAAAAATGCTATACTAGCATCGTTACAATACTCAGATCTTGGGATCAAGCAACAAAGTCCTTAATTCTCGGAGATAGGAGCTGTCGTGTCAATCAAACTAGGGAAATCGAACTTACTTCTTAGGATACCTAGTCTCCCAAATCATGTTAGTCTAGTAGTTAAAGTAATTGGCCCTACGAACTAAGGAATTTACACCAATACTTTGTTGAAACGAACTCAATTGAGCATAAGTAAGGATTAGCTATGGAACTGGCTAAACCAAGCTACCTCATAGGTCAATAAAAAGCAATTTCTCGAAGCCGAGGAATTAATGGAATAGTACCCTGAGATAGAAGCTAGCTTGTATATCAAATTCCCAAAACCACAAAGAAAGGACAATCGCACTTGGACAACTCATGCGCTAGTTTCCAAAGGACCTAGCTTCTAGAGTAGAGGGAGTCATTTTCAACAACAAAACTTGGCTTTCAACCCTATCAGGTATGTTTTACTTTAAATAATATCTTTGTATAATTAATGCCTGAAATCCAAGGGAAGTCGACGTATGTTGACCAGTTAGGTCTTAAGCATTGACGGGGCAGATGCAATGTGCTATCCACATGAAAAGAGTCCAATACCCTGAATATTGCAAAAAAACAATATAGTGTAGATAGCTTGCTTTCATTTGAAAAACAATCCATATTGTCCTTTGAAATTATCTTTTCCACACTTACCCATTATCGTTCAATGATCGATAACGGAGCCGCTGTCCGAAGCGACACAGGAAACTTTTCTTTTCAGGATCACTGAAATAAAGAAATAGGAAGCGCAATAAGACTGAATCACTAACTATATCCAATTTCGAAATGAATCGTTGCATTAGAGTTCGAAAAAAAAGATCGACGGAATCTTAACCAAATTCTCAAGAAGAAAAGGCTAAAGACCAAGAGCAAGACTTCGCTCAAGAATGGAGTACAATCTTTTGAGACAAAACATACTTCACCACCGGTTAAGTCCAAACTATATAGGAAAACTCCAAATCTACGTCATGCACCCACTTGCCGACGTAAACCCTTGCATAAACAATGGAGTAAAGATTGCATCATCAATACTAGGAATTGAAATTCAGATTGAAATAAAAAAGGGAATTGTTGTCAGAAATCAATCAATTGAGAATAACATCTTGGGGTGGGCTCTAACAATTCACATCGAAAATTCAACAGTCAAAGCTTGATTTGCATGATAACCTTGACAAGATAAACTAGAATTCAGAAAATGAAGATCGAAAAGAAGTTACTGTCAAAGCACGCCTTGTTTCCTACTAAGGCATACTCTGGGGGGCAAATGTTATATGGGTTTCTAACACACTAGGATCCAACAGGAGACATAACAATCTTATGTTATCAAAATGGGTTGGAACTTAACCAGTAAGGCTAAGGCAAGGAGTGAACATTAGCCAGGCTATGTTATTGGGGCAACAAATGGGATCGACTGAACCTAGGGACCAACATTCTTTTAGCCAAATCAACAGCTGAGCGCAAACAGCTAGTAAATTGCTATCAAGATGTAACGTCTACGATAAAAGGCTAAGGAAACATCTCCAATTCCAGACTCTAGAAAAATCTTAAGTGCTTAGATCATTAGAAACCCATCCTCCTCCTCAAGACTTCAAAGGAATGAATAATGGAGCACTAGGAAGAGAAGCAAAATGTGATCCGCAAAATGAACAAAATCTCTGGTCGCCAATGACCCATAAGCCATGGGTAGCCAGCGACCCTTGGTGTTAGCTCGTTTTTCGATCCAAAGCCCCTTAGGTCGCCTGTAACCTATCAGTGATGCCTGAAACCACACTGCAAGCTGATGATGGCGGGCCTGGCCTAAGAACCCTCGACCTCTATAAATACCCTGCCACCTGCAAAATAAAGAGGGGCCTGCTCCGAACTGGTGGCTGAAGCTCTACTGGGATTATTCTTCATTCTCTAGCTCCATAATAATAATCTTCAAAGGAATACACTGTGATTCTCCAGTGAATTCCAACTCTGGAGATTCAATGAAGCTAGCAAATAATCAAAGCCTTGTATCATGCATCTCTTGTAACATAAATCAGTTTATAATAAAACTATAAAGTGGAAATAGACTTCATTAACAGCCAAACCACTATAAAATTTCACTGTCTACTTTCTTTTGCCGTTCTTTCTTTATATCTGTTATCTGTGATATTTCTTTGTTAGAACAGGGCCAGTGCTTTCAAATTCAAAGCTAGGTGATGGCCTATTTTTTGGGTTAGCGTTGTCGGAACCATATTAGCGTCTGGTCGGCATAATTTATAAGCTTCCGGAGGGGGATTTCTTTGCAAACATAATGGTCCTTCCGAATGACCCTAGGGGTCTATCTGCGGGCTTATGGTATTTTCCATCACTCTTTGAAGTACCAATTCTCCTTCGTGAAATGACCGATTTCTCACTTTTGATTTGTAGTATTTCGAGATTCTTATTTGATACTCGACGATTGTTACCACTGCTTCATCTCTCAATTCGTGCACTAAATCTAATGATTCTTTTTTAGCTCTTGATTCTTATTAAATGCATAGGTGATTATTTGGTGATAAGGGTATCTCAATCTCAATTAGCAACATCCCCTCGCACCCATATGTCAAAGAGTAGGGAGTATGTCCGTTGCCCTATTTTTGGTTGATGTTCGATAGGCTCATAACATAAGCAGTAATTCTTCTGCCCAATTTCTTTTTTCCTTGTTTAGCCTCTTTTTCAGAATCGTCTTTATGGTATTGTTTGCAGCTTTAACTGCCCCATTCGCTTTTGGATGTGCGACAGATGAAAAACTTTCAATAATTCCATTTTTATGTCAAAAGCGAGGGAATTCTTCACTCTTGAATTGTGTTCCATTATAAGAAATTATCTTTTGGGGAATTTCAAACCTGGTTATCATATTATTGATAACGAATCTGAGTACCTTCCCAGAAGTAATCTTTGGAAGCGGCTCTGCTTCGACCCATTTTGTGAAATAGCCTATGTCAACTACGACGTACTTTGCTCCCCCTTTTGAAATAGCAATATGCCAATTAAGTCTATTCCCCACATGTCAAAGGGCGATGGACTTGTAATTGGAGTCAACTGACTTGGGGCAATCTCAGAAACATTGAGTATTTCTGACATTTTTCACATCCCCTTACATATTCGATGACTAGCTTACCATACGTGGCCAATAAAATCCTTGACTCATTAGTTTCTTTGCCATTTTTGTTCCATTTGAATGATCCCCGGAAAACCCCTTGTGTGCTTCATCCATTAATTTTACTCCATCATTCATGCTCACGCATCTTAGATAGGGAAGAGCATATCCCTTTTCATAGAGGATTCTATCCATTATTACGAAGGTTGGAGCTTGTCTCTTGATTTCCCTTGCTTCACCTTTGCCAGATGGGAGTGTTCCTTTAACAAGGTATTCTACAATGGGTGACATCCAGGTGTCATCATATATGTTATTTGGACTAGGTTGGTCGACCCTTTTATCTGATATTTCATTACTACTTTCCCTTCTCTCTTCCCCTTTTGATTTCGCTTGAGATCTTGTCAAAACTAATAATTCTTTCCCTTGTTTGGATGCCTCCTCTTCAATACTCGAAATTTCCTTATATCCCACTAGAACAGTACGTGTCTCTAGGGCTCCCCTTGAGCTTGCTACTAGGGAGTATGCTTGTGAATTTTTGCCTTGGGACTTGGTGTATTAAAAAGTCTTCAAACAATGCAAACATTCTTAATATCTTTCTTAAGTATAAGGATAGCTTGGGATCCTTTGTTTGATATTCTTGTTTCATTTGGTTCACCATTAGATGAGAATTACTAGAGATCTGTATTCATGGAATTTTGAGTTCTAATGCTAAATTTATTCCTGCTAGCATAGATTCATATTCTACAACATTGTTAGTTGCGGGAAATCCCAATTTCATGAAGTAATGTAAAGGATATCCATTCGGTGTGATAATTACGTATCCTGCACAGGCCCCTTGTTTGTTGGATGCACCTTCAACGAATAATTTCCACTTAGGCTTCTGGTCTTTCTCCTTTTTCGATTGCTCCTTAATAAATTTAGTGCACTCGTTAATGAAGTCTACTAATGCTTGCTGCTTGATTGCAGCTCGTGGTTGAAATTCTATGTCATATTGGATGAGCTGGATTCCCTATTTTACCAACCTTCTTGAAGTTTCTGATTTACTAAAGACTTGCTTAAGGTGAAAATTGTTCAATACCCTGATCGAGTGTGCTTGGAAATATTCTCTAAGATTTTGAGCTGTTAGGATCAAGCAACAAACTAACTTTTCAATCACTGGATATCGGACTTTTGCATCCTTCATCCGTCAGCTCACACAATATACTGGAAGTTGTGTCCCATTCCCTTCTCTAATCAAAACTAAACTAACTCCATGCTCTGAAACTGCAATATATAAGTGTAAGGTTTTTCGATTCTCAGGACTTGAAAGTATTGGAGGCTTTTCCAAGAGGCTTTTTAGTTCCTGAAAGGCTTTTCTACAATCTTTCCCCCATTCAAACTTCTTTTCCTTCTTACATCAAAGAAGGGTATACACTTATCGGTAGCTTTAGAGATAACTATGGCAGCCACCCTTCCATTCAAACTAATCACTTCCCTACTAGTTTTAGGTTCGGCTGTGTCCTTAATGGCTTGAATTTGATCTGGACTGGCTTCGACCCCTTGGGCACTTACAAGGTAGCTTAAAAACTTTCCAGAATGGACTCCAAAAGAACACTTTTGTGGGAGTTTCATTTGACATTTCCGCAATACCGTGAACACATCTTCCAAATCTTCAAGATAATTTTCGGGTTCACTGGACTTTATTAGCATATTGTCCACATAAACTTCTATCTTCCAGCTGATTTGCTCCTTATACATTCTGTTGACCAACCTTTGATATGTTGCACCTGCATTTTTCAATCCAAAGGGCATAGCTTTGTAATAATAAATCCACTACTCAGTTACAAAGATAGTTTGCTCCTCATCCGGTTTGAACATTGGTATTTGGTTTTACTTTGGATAGTCATCCATGAGAGATAACAACTTATGTCCGCTTGTGGCATCTACTAATTAGTCTATTTGTGGCAATGGGAAACAATCATTTGGACATACTTTATTCGAATCCATGTAGTCAATGCATTTCCTCCATTTGCCATTTGATTTCTTTACCAATATTGTATCTGCTAACCACTTTAGATAGTGTACTTCCCGTATAAATCCATTCTCAAGGATTTTGTCAACCTCCTCTTTCAAAGCTCCTGACAGTACCATATCCATCTATCTCTTTCTCTGCCTTATGGCGGTTGCTCCTAGATTAATGTTGAGGGCATAACACATGACTGTTGGATCAACTCCCACTATACCGGGATGTGTGGCAATTGTTAACTTTGAGAAATTGTATCAAATCCTTCATTAAGTCACCGTTATGATCTTTTCCCTCCTTAACCACTTTGGTAGCACCATCTGAATCGATATATGCTTCTTTAAGATCCTCTATGGGTTTTATCCTTTCTGTTTCCCCTCGATAATCAAATTCTTTGACTATTGGGCTTTCTTTTGCTGAGTTTCCAATAATTCTCTTTCTTTTGCCTCCAGAACGAATGTACATTTAATACATACGTTTGTTAGATTTATTAATTTTAATCATTGCTTCGAATTTTAGATGTGTAAATCCATTATCCGAAGGCTATAAAATAGGAGAAGAATCAATGTAAGCAGAATACCCCCTTTTATATTGATCAAAAGTAGCAAAATACATCGTCCAAGAACTAAGCCATTCTCCTTAGATAGTTCCCCACCCTCGCTTTGTCAAAATTTTTACCATGAGATATTTTAAGGAGACGAATGCATTTTTTCATCCAGAGCAAGTCCGCTAAAGAAGGCATTGTAGTATGAGGGTTCGTTGATTATCACAATGATAGTTTCAAAAGTTCTACAGGTTGTTGGCACCCCAATCTATACTAGCAGCTCTATCTGTCCCACTAGAGTTGATCCTTTGTTGTTGAATCCAAATATAGGATCTATGCTAGGCTCTATTTTGTCTTCAGGAATGTTCAACTAATCCAAGGCGTGCTTGAAGATTACATTGACTACATTGCTAGTGTCAACCAGAATTTTTGAGACGATTGATAATCCAAATTGTGAAGCAATCATCAAAGGATCATTATGAGGATGGTGAACCCCTTATCTTAGCTCTTGAGCAGTGACAACAATATTAGGCATCCGAATGTTGAGATGATGGTTTTTCATTGGAGGTTCCTCTTGGACAGAGTAGATCCCTTCTTTAGCTTCTTTAATGTACTTATTTCGGGCCCCCCTCCCGTTTCCTACGGGATGTGGCCCACCATGAATTACATTAATTCTTTTGATTAGTGGACTCAAGCTTAAAGAGTCCTCATCTTCCAATATGTTTACAACATTTCTTGGACGTTTATGTTGATCACTCTCTGTTCGCTTAGTTTTCTACTGATCCAAAACAAACTCCTTCAAATGACCCTCACAAATCAGCTGTTAGATAATTCCATCTAGAACCTTGCACTCGTCGGTTTTGTGGCTGTCGGCATTGTGGTAAGCGTAATAGTCTCCTCCTTTTTTCTATTCAGGATTGTTCTTAGCTTTAAAGGCGATCGGAAAGTTGTCTCTTTCCTTGGCTACAGCATACACGTAAGGCAACGGATTGTTTAAAGCGACTGTGTCAGCAATTGGTTCTTCCCAACTCGTTCTTTTATGGCCAGGGTCCTGGCCAAATTTCCTCCCTCTTTCTCGAGGATAGTTTTCTTCTTAGCATATAAAGCTCATCCATCCTGATGAACTTATCGGCTTGAAAATGGAAGTCTTGTGAGTATTTGTAGCCATTAACAAAGAGCTGCTTCCAAAAGGGGCTATTTTCAATCAAGCCTGAATGAACTACTATAAGCTTGTCTTGATCATTCATGTCTTTGGCTTTTAAAGCTTTAGCATTTAATCTTCTTAGGTAATCTCCTAAGGACTCTCCTTGTCTTTGTTTTATATTGGCTGAAACTGTGTAGTCGATCGTGGGATCTTTGCAAATGGAGAATTAGGTAGAAAATTCATAAGAGAACTGCTTCCATTAGTATATGATTTTCTCCCAGTATTGCCTATACCATTTTGCTATGGCTCCCTGGAATTTGACTGGGAATAATTGACATCTGACATCTCCAGATGCATTATACAAAACCATTTAGCTATTAAAAGCCATCAGATGATCATCGGGTCTATAATCGCATGATATTACATTGATGGGATCTTGACATATGGCGGGATGATTGTAGCCATGATCTCATTAGAACTGGCAATCTTTCATTATTATTGACATACTCATCCATTATTCTCTTCCCTTTCGAATTAATACCGTCCTTTATCACCTTTGCAGTAGCATATTTTAGATAAGCCTCGACATTGCCATAATATTTCTAGTTTAGGCAATACTGTTTGAAGTTGAACTTCCAGATTACTCAAGCAAGAGGTCGAAAACCCTTCCCTAATGGTTATCTTTTGATTGGGGGTGTTCTTTCTTCTATGAGGATGTTGGATCTACTTTGCTTTTACGCTCATTAGGGTTAGCTTTTTAATCCCTCCTGGTAGAGACAACCTCATCCCCTTGAGTTGCCTTTGGAGTCTTGGAAGACTTCTAAGATAGAGCCATTTTGAGTAGCTCCTACATCTCCTGCAGTTGCTATTTCAAGTATTTGATTTTAGTTGTATTCTCGTCTTCTTGTGCTGGTGACAAAGTTTGTCCATGAATAACCCAATCAAGATTAAAAGACAGTGATATATTCTCCTCCAAAGTGGTGGCGCGGACAACTCCCTCTCAATTTTGCTTAACCGTTTTGAACTCATTTATCCTACGTAAGACAAATGAGCCACAGTTAGTCCGTAATACCGTGACAAGGTCGGAGGTTCAAGCCCTCCTTATAGTGTTAAAAATGTTAACAAGAAAACTTGTCAACATTCCCAATGCAATTTGTAAGGTAATTAAACCCAAACAAAACCAAGTTGTTGGAAAGATCTCTTCCATCGAAACATACCTTTCGACTAGATTGACTTAGTCGAAAGGGTTTAAGATGATAATCCTACCTTTAGACCAAGGTGGCTTAATCGAAAGGGGTTAGCAAATTAGATCAGGAATGCAAGCTAAGGGAATAACATCCTGGCTGAAACCTTCTCTTTGAATGAGTCAAAAGTGACTGATTGATTAAGCTTTCCATTCCTTTCGATAAAGTCAAAAGGTATTGTTCTGACCCCCCATTCGATCATGTCCAAAGGTAATCTTGTTTCAATAATATAACACAGCCATTCTCGACTTCATGGTTTTGCTTCTGTTATTGGGAAACCCTTCGATAGGATTTTAGATGATGTTGGGCATATACCCTTTTCGAATCAATTCCTCTCCGATTCATTGTTATCCAATTATAAATCGGGATCCCATCGAAACACCGCTTTCGATTAGGCCCCATTCTTTCGAATCGAATCCAACCTGTAACTGTCTACACTTCATTTTTGTATATAAGATCGGCTCGGATATCCCTCCGACTTCATAAACTTATCATTGTCTATACCCCATCATCATTCTTATTTCCACTATTGGTTCCAATGATGATGTGTTTCGACTGTAAATACCTAGGGGATCCTATGCATTGCATAGAGAAAAGGAAATTAAGCGAATAGGTTAGAATCATGTGGAACTGATCATTAGACTAGCTAATGATCTAAATGATCTTCCTCGTTATCAAAAACCTTACTAAATGAGCCATCTCTCCTTTATTGATAATCCAAAATGAGTTACATGTAATAGAGTTTTATCCCCAATTTGATTTTAGGTTTCTAGAGGACTTAATTGCAATTAAGAGAGAGTGGAGTAGAAGAAATGAATTCGAGATGCCAGAATTCGGTCCCCAAAACTGGTCCCTTAGGGTCTTATTTATAAAGGACTTAGTCGAAAGGCTCTGTCCCTCATAGACACTGTTGAAAGATATCTCCTTTACATTCTTTGACTCCACCATGCGCTTTTTTATTTTCCTAGATTTTTTGACTGAGTCGAAAGGGTCTTCTATCAACCTTTCGCCTTTCTTAAGACTTTAGTATTACTTTTCTCTGCTTTCTTCAAATTTTCTTTCGACGTTGTCGGAAGTTCTTTAAATACGCCTTTCTCTCCAGGTTGCCTTGTTGTTATCGAAAATAATGATGAGTGCATTTCAACGCCGTCAAAGGCTTTTCATTAAAGTTCTAATGGTTCCGTCACCATTGGAAGCTTCCAAATGCTCATTTATTGATCAATGCGGAACCTTCTCCTGATGTCGTTGGTCTCGACCAGTTCGAAAGGCTTAGATATGCTTTCACTAAGGTTGTTATGCCAGCGAAACCTTTAGTTCTAGAAGGTTTGGCGCATAAGTGGGAGACTATCATCCATTATCTTCAAAAGGGGTTTGATGTTGTCTTTGCTTATTTATCCGTGTCGAAAGGTTGGAAGTGGTGGAAGGATATTCCTGTTTTCTTCAAAGTCAAAAGTTTTCACACTGCATTGGCGGATGGTGCCTCTGACTACATCGAAACCCTCTTATTGCCTTCGAAACACCTTGTTATGGCCTTTTTTAAAATCCATGTCTGTAACTTCATCGAAACCCAATATTCCCATTACTTTCTTCTGTACTTCCACTTTTGAATTGATTTTATGGCTAATTGATATATTATCCATTTCTATCTATAGCATAGATACCTTCTTCCTTTTTCTTTTGTTTATACCCCTTTTTTGGGATTCATCTTTGTCTTAGACGGTGGATAGCTATATTCCTTTAACCCTTTGTCCCCTTGGGTCTTAACTTTTGTTTTGATTTATGGATATTTTGTCCTTCTTTATCAGATTGGTGCCCTCTCTGGGCTTCCCGTGATTATAAAGGCTATAGTGTATGTTAGATTGACCTTCCTCCAAAAGGTTGCTAGTAGATACTAGATCTGACCCACCTTCTAAGGGGTGAACTGGACGTTAGACGTTTTATCCCTTCCTTTTGGAGGTGCTTATGGAGAAGGCTTGTTAGAGGTTTTAACCCTCCCCTTTATGATATGCCTTTGGCAAGGGCTTTTTAAGAGGTTTTAACCCTCCCTCTAGGAGGTGCTTTTGGTAAGAGCTTAAGAGGATTTCACCTTTCCACCCGAAGATGCCTTTGCTCAGGGCTTTTCTAGAGGTTTTAACCCTCCCACTAGGTGGTGCCTTTAAGCTTTTGGTAAAGGCCAAAAATAGTTTTTATCATAGTGGAAACATGAATCTAAAATAAAAAACTAGGAGGTCATGATTCATGAACTAATAGTCTTTTAATTGAAAATAGGCTCTCCATTAGGAGTTTGTTTGTCAGCAAACATTTCACTACTTTAAAAGTTTGCTCGAGAAAATATGAACATGTTTTTTCTTGTCGATAGTTTCAGAAAGCTTTGAAGATGTTTATGTCAAAACATAAGTAGTCAAAATCCATTTGGAGCATTTACTATTGTTATGTATTATCTTTGGAAGATTGTATAAATCGGTTCTTGAAATTGATAGATACTTGCCTTCCCCAAGTTGTGGAGTAATTGAAAATAGCCTTTCCTTAAAGATATGTTTAGAATATATCTTTTGATAATAAAATGATTTATCAAAAATGGTGTTGGTGTATATTGTTTTTACCCTTATATATATAATGTACCTTGGAAGGTATTGCTTGGTAAATGGAAGTGATCTATTTGTATGCTTTTCCTTAAAAGTTGGTGAAGGACCGATGGCAATCTTTGGTTTTATGGGAGGAAGTCTTTATATTGAATTGATTCAAGCATTGATGTACAGATTCATTTTATTTCAAGCATTTGAGATATTTTTTTTCGAAAAACAACTGGGAGTTTGTCATTCTTTTAGAGACTTTTTGATGCGGAAAATGGTTTCGTTTTTACCTATAAAGACACTCAATTTTTGTAATAACACATGATCTATTTTAAGTACAAAACAATGAGGAAAGAAAATTCATAATTAAAAAAATGTTATAACTGCTTGGTAGGAGTCTAAATTTGAAGTTGCTAAGATGATTCCTTTTTATATTAAAAGATATGCTTCAAGTGTTTGAGCTATCATTGCTTGAACAAGAATTTTCTTCTAGTTTCATTAATAATTCCTTTGAGGTTCCTATATGATCATATTCTAAATTATTCTTGCTAAGATGTGTCAATCATCCATCTTATGTTCTTTTACTTGTGTCACAATAACAATACCCGTTTTGGACTCTAGCTAGCTTCATATTTTACGAGTAGTTGGGAAACATCCATCATCTCATGCTACAACGAATTTGTCAAAAAGAGGTTGATCTAAGGCTGCATAGTCGGCTCCTGGGATTCTGTTCCAAATCCTTTCACAATCCTTTGACTTTTTATTGGCGGTAATCGAAACTAGCTTCCTTCTTCTATGCCTTATTCCAATCTATCCTTATCATGGTATAATTCATTTAATCAAATAATTCTTTCAGCTTGGGAATAGTATTATTGTAGAACTTTGTGTCCATTAATATATGTAGGATCGATTTCACCCTAGAGGGGGGTGAATAGGGTGATGCTATTAATTATAAAAATTATTGCAGAAGCTTATAAAATTGTTTCAATACAGATATATCAAAATAATAGCAGCACAGATAATAGTAGAAAAATAAATGCAGAAATAGAATGACACAAAATTTACCCAACTTCGGCAAAACCCTTCCTACATGCTGCCCCCAAGGTTTCTACTAGAAATTAAGCAGTCAGACGCTTACACACGTAAACTCGCGACACCCGCTATCGACTAGCCTTAACTCTACGCTCAAAACCCTACCACAACTCAGCCACTGAGTTGCGAATTCTCAAACTACACCACGTAGTTTGTCCCATAGTCACACGACTAAAATTTACAACGGTTTTACAGAAGAATTTAAATTTAAAACAAATTTAAAACAATCAAAACCCTATTTGAGAAATTAAGCCAAAATATAATTTGTTAGCAAAAAAGGCCGGCCCTCTTTTTATTTATTTCATTATCGGCATGGTTCCCTTGTGAAAAATGGTGGCTTTCTCGTTCGTTCCTCTCTGATTAAAAATTAGGGCTTTGAAATGCCGGCTTTAAATTGATCGATCGAATTGGGATTTCGCTCTCTTTCTTGGTCGATCGATCATCTCTTCACTTGGCTCACGGCTCCTTCGATGATCGAGTTCTATCTTGCTCCGGTATGTAATTTGTGCTTTTGCTTCTTCTGATTTTGCGTACTTGAACTCGATGATTTGAAAGCAAATGATGATACTGTTTATATAGGGTTAGAATCCCTATTTTCTCGTTCTTTTGATGGTTGCTTGATTTCGTCAATTGATTTGTGTTGGCCATTGATCTTCGTTTGGATGCTTGAGATGATTAATGACTTTTTTAATTTACCTAAATAACACGGTGTTGATTTTGGTATTTTGATTTTTTGACCCACGGTGTGATTTCTTGGCTGTCACGGCTTGTTTGATTTCATGGCCACCACGGCTTGATTTGCATTTGACTTCGGTCATTTGATTTTGTGGAAATACGAACTTGTTCGACACACTGTTGACATCAGCCAGTTGATACTGATGCTTGATGTTGACCATTTTCTTTATGACTTGGGCACTGACTATATGTATACATTTTATAGCTGAAGTTTGTTATGATAAAATTCTACTTGGATTTATGACATCCCTTGGTTCTGATTGTGGTTGACTTCGGCATTTGATTCTTCTGTGTGAATTTACGACTTTGCTTTTGGTCACTTGATATTGATAATGTGATGTTGTTTTGTACATTTCTTCACTTCATTGTCATGTATGTGAAGCAGTGTTGCATTCCATTGTTCTTGACTCTGGCCATTTGTGTTTACTGCCTCTTTGATCATTTTTGAGATTTAACTATTGATCCATGATTTCGAACTTGCTGTATATCATTAGTTTGGAACTGCTACATGATGCTTGTTTTCATCTGGAAGTTTTGTGTTGTTTGTCTTTGTTTTGCTGTTCCATGGCTTTTGCGTGATTATTATGGTCTTGTTCACTGGACTGTTATATCACTTGGTGTTCATTAGCTTTGGCTTTTCTCTGGTCATTGGCTGATCTCAGTTTACTTGTTTACTTTGTTGTAACATTGTGTACATGTGTCCACATTGATGTATATGCATTTGCCACTGTTTTTTCACTTTGATTCTGCTGTGTTTTAATATGTGTCAGCATAGGTGTATGCATTCATTTTTCACTTGTGTACTGTCTGGTTCATATCACATTGCTCTCTCTGTTAAACTGTTTATTCAAGTCTGCATATATGTGCATACATACATTTGTATATGTGTATGCATATATTGTTGGATTTGTACTGAGCTTAAGTTGTTTTTGAATGTGGTCTGTGCCTTTTTGCCTTTGTGATATTTCATGTTATTTGTGTCTTTGAGTCATTGTTCTGGTTCATCTGTGCACATTGTGATCTGGTATCACTGATTTCGAGTTGCTTTGAGCATTTGTGTTATGCTATAACTTGTTGTATTGAGTTGTACCCTCTGATGTTTTGTGTCTGGTTGGGTCTTGTACCACTTGAGTCTGCACTTGCATTGTTTCTGACTTTTTGGCACACAGTCTTCATTTCTATTTGGTTTGTGGTACATTTTCTTGCTCTGTTGTATTGTGTTGTCCTGTTGCACTATAAGCTTTCTTTAACCTGAACTGGTCTCGTTTGCTTCCATATCATGGCTGGTTTGAGTTTTGTTGTCACTACATGTATGTATACATGTGTATATACATATGTATATATATGTTTATGCATTGTCTTCATGTAGTTTGTACCACTGCCTTTGTGCACTGTTAGGTTCATATTGCATTTGTACATTTGGATTGTGGTCGAGGCTTGTTTTAGTTGTCTTGACCATTTTCACGAACTTGCACCTGTGTTGAATCCAGCTTGGAGCTCGGGTTTGACCTTGTGTTGATATTGTGACATTATTTTTATTGCACTTGAGTTGAACCCGGCGTTTTGGGTTTGACCTGTGCTCACCTGTCCCTGTAATTTTATCAAGTGTACATATCGATGTGCATGGCCTTGTGGCATGTACACCGACACACTGTGCATGTCACAAGCTATTCGTGTATGATGAATTCGAATTTAAATGATGAAGAACAACCCAAATAACCGAGGCAAATATTATTTTCAAAATCCACATTTTATTTTATACCGCAAAAATGTTTCCTTTTCAATTTTACTACATCAATATTTATTTTTGCATATTGCACAGATGCTGGATTCAATCTGGAGTGAAGTTGAAGATAAAATACGAGTTGAGTGAATGAGTGATATGTAGTGAGGTCAAATGTAAATGTGAATCGTGATGTAATCAAAATTGTACTGTAATTGAAATTGTATACATATAGTGAGAGCTTGAAATTTGTACCATTCAAAAATTATAATAAATATTTGTCTGAATAAAATATCCGTTTGAATTCAAATTCTATGTTATTTATCTTATTCATCAAATATTTATTTAATCTGTGAAAATAAAATAGTATATTGACAAATACATTTAAATGAATATATATATGTTTACATCAAACAAAAATCATATATTCGCATATTCAACAATCTCCCCCTTTTGATGATAACAAACATATATTTAAGATTTTGAATATATTAAATGTATTTGATCATTCAATTTGCTCCCCCTATTTGAATGCTTCCTCTCTACACAAAAACTCTCCTTCATATATGCATACAATTAAAAATATGCAAATGAGCCTAGATGCAAATAGAAAATATTTGACCTTTATTTGTCAAAATTTTAACTTTTCTCTCCCCCTTTTGTTGTCAGCAAAAGAGTAATAGTGTTAGAAAAATGAAGATAAAGTGATCGATATTAATACAACATTAAAACTCAATCGAATATAAATATTAAATTTCAATAAAACAATCAAACAAAAATCATAAATACTATGGTAGGCACATATTCCACTTTTAGAATGATGGGAATGATATCATCATATAAAACCATACAGTTGTGTGTATTTGTGGTATATTTATATCACGAATTTGAATATCTACCAACCATGCATAACCGTTAGGACTTTTAAACGAGATTAGTAGTATTCCAATTTTATTTTAAAAAATGAATTCAAGTATCTTCTAACCACGCATAACCATGAGGACTTTTAAATGGGATTAGAATCAACTTGTTTTAAAAAAAAATCAAATTTGATATGCGTTCCATACATGCATAACCGTGAGGACTTTTAAATGAGAGTGAATACTTAGGATTTTATTATTGTTATTATTATTATTTTTATTAAAAATATAAAATGAAAAATGAATGATTCCTGTTTAAAGTACCACATATCGACAAACTATATTGAATTTCGATGAGTGATGGTCGTTAGAAATATGATAAAAATAGAGATGGTCATGGAATTTTTACCAACAAAAAGTTTTATAACTCTTGTTTAAATTTCTAAAGAAATTTACTAATTATACCATATCGAGTCATAATATATGATAAATATCAACACTCATCATTTTTTTTTCAATCACTATTTATCTTTTTGGTAATTAGTAGGGAGTCAGATTAGTCAATGTAATCATTTAAAATCATATTCAAAAATAATTATAAAACCAAATTTTCAAAATGACTAATCTGTAAACAAGGTCAAAAATGATTTTCTAGAAGGGGTTGTATAATTTTTTTTTTGCAATTTTAAATTATTTGAAGTGAAAATATGCAGATATTTTCTTTGAAAAACGATGCAATTACTAAATGTCCCATCATATATCACGTTCCACTAGTAATTTTTCTATCAACTAGATTACCAGTGTAATCTGCATCTGAATTTCTTTTTCTCTCATGATTATCATTAATTGAATGTTGTAGACTAGACCGTGAAATTTTCAACAATTTTTTGAAATCCTTTTTTCAGCTTTTTAAATGAAATTCTCTTGAATTTGAATTGAAGCATGTAAATAATCAAAAACCGTGAATATAGAGTCGACTGTAAAATAACCGAATGTATTATCATCTAATAAAACACTATTATTAATCCAAACTAATATATATGAAGTAATTCAAAGACTCTAGAGTATTTTATAGAGTTCTTGGCATAAGAATATAATTGGCCAACAATTTTGAATAAGTCAGAATCAAAATCATCATTTATTTCATCATCACATTATTGGCTGATTTAATTCAGACTATGGTGCAGATTATCACATTTAATATATCGTTCAAAATATACCATTACCTGTTTTACCTGTACGATATTTTTCGTTATTGTCCATTGTGATTCTATCACCTTTATACTAGGCTAAGGAACTTTGCTTTATCGCCCGTTGTGTTTGTGGAACAGCCAGAATCCAAATAACACTATTGTTGTTCCCTAGCCTGCCATTATACCTACACGATAAAAGGCTTTTGAGATCTATTTGTTTTTATAGGTCCACTGGTGTTAGTGCCAGAATATTTTGAAAAATAATTTTATGGAGACCCAAAACTATTTATATATGTTCCTTTCGGCACCTAGATTTGTTTAACTTTGACAGATTTTATATTTGTGCCTTTTGGAACCCAAATTGGTATAGTTTTCACGTGTTTGGGTCTATACCAACAATTTTTTTGATTGTGTCCAAATTTTCTACAAATTGTGCACATTGAATTGACTTGATTAATTTTTCTTTTAACAGGTTCAGATTGATTATATCCAAGTCCTTGTCTGACTGTATTAATAGTTTATTTCCCTAAGAGCATATTCAATGATTTTTCGCTTTTGGAAAATTTACCTAAAGTCATTGACAATTGTTGGACTTGTGTTTTGAGAGATTCATTTTCATTTAACAATTGTGTGCACTTTTTAATAGAATTTTCTCCCCCAGTATTTTCACTCTCTTTCAAAATTAGAATTTCATTTTCAAGTAATTTTATATTAATTTCTGGTTTTTTTAATTTCTTCTTCAAATGTTGGACACTTATCACACTTAGGGATCCTACTTTAATAGGTTTTACCTAATTGGTCAAGTTTTTTATTTAAATATATCAAAGTATATTGTTGTGATTCAAGTTTGGCGTACTTCTTCCTAAGTCGTTCAGAACAGCCATTTACTTCGGTGAAATATATAAGTAATTCTGAATGAGTAAGTTTAGATAACTCACTTGGCTCGTCATCATCACTGTCAGTTATTTCACCATGAAGACACAAATTTGCTCTTTCACTCTCACTACTAGTGCTATAACTTTCATCTTCATCGATTTCATCCCAAGTAGCTGCAAAACTCCTCCTCTTCAGTTTCTTTTCTTAGCTGGGTCGATTTTGAGGGCAATTTGGCTTGATATGGCCTGGTTTATTACACTTGTGGAAGATGATCTCTTGTTTTTCTGAATTGTCCAGAACTTTGTTTATTCTGCTCTTTACTTGATGATTTTTGGTCGAATTGCCATATTTGTGATTCCACTTTTTGAATCTTTTTATTAATAGTGCTAATTCAGCTTCACCATCATCATCATCATCATCTTCATTTTCAGTTTTTCCTTTGATAGCTATTGATTTCTTTCGAATGTCACCTCCTTCACGCTCTTCCTTGAATTTCATTTCTAGCTCATAAGTGGTGAGATTTCCAATGAGCTCTTCCACCTTGATTTGTTTCAAATCCTTTGATTCTTGAATAGCTGTGACTTTTGCTTCAAAACTCCATGGAAGGACTCTGAGAATTTTTCGAACTATTTCCAATTCCATGTATGATTTTCCAAGAGCTTTTGATTTGTACACAATATTGGAAAGTCGTCCGTACATCTCTTTGACATTTTCTTCCTTGGCCATTGTGAAATTCTCGTATTCACTGCTTAGCATAGCAAGGCGAGATTCATTGACTTGAGACGTTCCTTCGTGAGTCACTTCGAGTGTGTGCCATATTTCCTGCGTAGTTAGACAATGTGAGTCACGATTAAATTCAGATTGATCCAATGAAGAAATGATAGAATTCATAGCTTTAACATTAGCATTTTGTAATTTATTTTCTAGTTTTGTCCATTGATCCGTCGGTTTATCTATTTCCTGATTATCTACAATTATAGCTGGTGCTCTATAACCTGTCTCAATAATATTCCAAGCGTCAATGGTTTTCAGAAAAATTTTCATTCTATTTTTCCAGTAGGCGTATTCACCATTGAACATTGGTGGTCTAACTTTGGGTTGACCTTCCGCAAAAACATTATTAAAAGAAGCTATTTTAAAAATTCAAATTTTTAAAACAAAAATTGGTTTTTGTAAAATCAAATTTTTTAAAACAAAAATGGCTTTTGTACCTTGCTTTGATACCACTTGTAGGATCGATTTCACCCTAGAGGGGGTGAATAGGGTGACGCTGTTAATTATAAAAATTATTGCGGAAGCTTATAAAATTGTTTCAACACAGATATATCAAAATAATAGCAGCACAGATAATAGCAGAAAAATAAATGCAGAAATAGAACGACACAGAATTTACCCAGCTTCGGCAAAACCCTGCCTATGTGCTGCCCCAAGGTTTCTACTAGAAATTAAGCAGTCAGACGCTTACACACGTAAACTCGCGACACCCGCTATCGACTACCCTTAACTCTATGCTCAAAACCCTGCCACAACTCAGCCACTGAGTTGCGAATTCTCAAACTACGCCACGTAGTTTGTCCCTTAGTCACACGACTATAATTTACAATGGTTTTACAGAAGAATTTAAATTTAAAACAAATTTAAAACAATCAAAACCCTATTTGAGAAATTAAGCCAAAATATAATTTGTTAGCAATAAGGACCGGCCCCCTTTTTATTTATTTCTTTATCGGCCTGGTTCCCTTGTGAAAAATGGTGGCTTTCTCATTCGTTCCTCTCTGATTAAAAATTAGGGCTTTGAAATGTCGGCTTTAAGTTGATCGATCGAATTGGGATTTCGCTCTCTTTCTCTATCGATCGATTGTCTCTTCACTTGGCTCACGGCTCCTTCGATGATCGAGTTCGATCTTGCTTCGGTATGTAATTTGTGCTTTTTCTTCTTCTGATTTTGCGTACTTGAACTCGATGATTTGAAAGCCGATGATGATACTGTTTATATAGGATTCGAATCCTTATTTTCTCGTTCGTCTGATAGTTGTTTGATTTCATCAATTGATTTGCGTTGGCCATTGATCTTCGTTTGGATGCTTAGATGATTACTGACATTTTCAATTTACCTGAATAACACGGTGTTGATTTTGAACTATCCATTTTTCTTGGCTACTACGATGTTGATTTTGGTATTTTTATTTATTGACCCACGACTTGATTTCTAGACTGTCGCGGCTTGTTTGATTTTGTGGCCGCCATTGCTAGATTTGCATTTGACTTCGGTCACTTGATTTTGCGAAAATACGAACTTGTTCGACACTCTGTGGACATCGGCCAGTTGATACTGATGCTTGATGTTGACCATTTTCTTTATGACTTCGGCACTGACTATATGTGTACATTTTATAGCTGAAGTTTGGTTTGAAGAATTTCTACTTGGATTTATGACATCCCTTGGTTCTGATTGTGGTTGACTTTGGCATTTGATTCCTCTATGTGAATTTATGACTTTGCTTTTGGTCACTTGATATTGATAATGTGATGTTGTTTTGTACATTTCTTCACTTCGGTTGTCATGTATGTGAAGCAGTGTTGCATTCCTTTGTGCTCGACTCTGGCCATTTGTGTTTACTGCCTCTTTGATCATTTTTGAGATTTAACTATTGATCCATGATTTCGAACTTGCTGTATATCATTAGTTTGGAACTGCTACATGATGCTTGTATTCATCTGGAAGTTTTATGTTGCTTTGTCTTTGTTTTGCTGTTCCATGGATTTGGCATGATTATTATGATCTTGTTCACTGAACTGTTGTATCACTTGGTGTTCATTAGCTTTGGCTTTTCTCTGGTCATTGGCTGATCTCAGTTTACTTGTTCACTTTGTTGTAGCATTGTGTACATGTGTCCACATTGATGTATATGCATTTGCCACTGTTTTTTCACTTTGATTCTGTTATGTTTTATTGTGTGTCAGCACAGGTGTATGCATTCATTTTCACTTGTGCACTGTCTGGTTCATATCACATTGCTCTCTCTGTTAAACTGTTTGTTCAAGTCTGCATATAGGTGCATACATACATTTGTATGTGTGTATGCATATATTGTTGGATTTGTACTGAGCTTGAGTTGTTTTTGAATGTGGTCTATGCCTTTTTGCCTTTGTGATATTTGCATGTCATTTGTGTCTTTGAGTCATTGTTCTGGTTCATCTGTGCACATTGTGATCTGGCATCACTGATTCGATTTGCTTTGAGCATTTGTGTTATGCTATAACTTGTTGTATTGAGTTGTACCCTCCGTTGTACTGTGACTGGTTGGGTCTTGTACCACTTGAGTCTGCACTTGCATTGTTTCTGACTTTTTGGCACACGGTCTTCATTTCTATTTGGTTTGTGGTTCACTTTCTTGCACTGTTGTATTGTGTTGTCCTGTTGCACTATAAGCTTGCTTTAACCTGAACTGGTCTGGTTTGCTTCCATATCATGGCTGGTTTGAGTTTTGATGTCACTACATGTATGTATACATGTGTATATACATATGTATATATATGTTTTTGCATTGTCTTCATGTAGTTTGTACCACTGCCTTTGTGCACTGTTAGGTTCATATTGCATTTGTACATTTGGATTATGGTCGAGGCTTGTTTTAGTTGTCTTGACCTATTTCATTAACTTGCACCTGTGTTGAATCCAGCTTGGAGCTTGGGTTTGACCTTGTGCTCACATTGTGGCATTATTTTTATTGCACTTTAGTAGAACCCGGCGTTTTGGGTTTGACATGTGCTCACCTGTCCCTATAATTTTATCAAGTGTATATATCGGTGCGTACGGCCTTGTGGCATGTACACTGATACACTGTTCATGTCACAAGCTGTTCGTGTATGATGAATTCGAATTTAAATGATGACGAACAACCAAATAACTAAGGCAAATATTATTTTCAAAATCCGCATTTTATTTTATACTGCAAAAATATTTCCTTTTCAATTTTACTGCATCAATATTTATTTTTGCAGATTGCTCAGATGCTGGATTCAATTTGGAGTGAAGTTGAAGAAAAAATACGAGTTGAGTGAATGAGTGATATGTAGTGAGGTCAAATGTAAATGTGAATCGAGATGTAATCAAAATTGTACTGTAATTGAAATTGTATATATATAGTGAGAGCTTGAAATTTGTACTATTCAAAAATTGTAATAAATATTGTTTGAATAAAATATCCATTTGAATTCAAATTCTGTGTTATTTATTTTATTCATCAAATATTTATTTAATCTATGAAAATAAAATAGTATATTAACAAATACATTTAAATGAATATATATATATATATATATGTTTATTATCATCAAACAAAAATCATATATTCGCATATTCAATAATATAAAGGTCTTCCCATAAAGGGGTTTGCTTGATCACTCCTGATTGAACTTCCATAAGCTTTTACTATCAATTGTACTCCTTGCTTCCAATGCTTCCGTACTAAATCTTCTCGAGTGTTTATCAAGTTGTTCTCTTGGCTTTCACTTGATAGTAGCTAACAAACTAAAATCCGTATTTAGATCTTTTCATATGAAAATTTTCATAATAAACTCATATGAAAATTGTTCCTAGGAGAGGATTGTCCTTCCATGTTAGTTCTTTACCATTTGGTGGCCTCTCCTTAAAAAGTTACCGGGACAATTTCGCAACAACTATCTCTAGAAGCATTGTAGAGATCCATTCGTGTTCAAAAGCTACTGGAGATCCTTTGGGTCGGTGGTGCCATTATTATTTAGTGGGGGAATTTGAATTTGAGGATGGATGCTAACAGCCATTATTTCTTCTGAAAAAGGATTCTTTTTCAGGATAACATATTTCTCAAGTTCAAGGAGTACATTTTTAAACGCATCCATTGTGATTTGATTGAGAATGTTGTTCTGGTGATCTTTATTTCTTCCAAGGTAAAACTATTTGATTGCTTAAGCAACTTTCCTACTATACTTTCTTGGTTTAGCTTTTCATCTTTTGCCTCATTTTTAGATTGAGCTTCATGGATTTCTTTCACAACCTTTAAAGATCCTTGAGATGGAGCCCCTTCAAGATGCTCCCACATAGCTATCACTTATTATAGTAGATTCTAGACTTTAATTCCATTGTTTTCAAATCTTATTAGGGTTGAAGGTTGCCCAATTTCCATATTCTTTAAGTTAAAGTTTGGGAATATATTATCTTCCAAAGTTGATTGTGATGCAGCTTCTTCATTTGGAATGTTGATATTACTCCTTGCACTTACCATTTTTTCCTTTTAGTGAAGAACCCTATGTAATGAATCTATAGAGAAGGCTATAGGGAATCGAAGGTTCATGCCCTCCTTCTAGCACCAAAAATGTTAACAAGAAATCTTGTCAACACCCCAACTGCGTTTGAAAGTAGAAATTGACTTGACAGGGACTCCTTCGAAAGGGCTTTCAAAATTGCTGAAGTTAGATGGATTAAGATGTGTTGCAATGGTATCGAAAGGTCACCAAAAACCTTAAAAGATGCTCCTTTGAAAGGGGTAACCGAATAAATTTGTTCAGTGATGCAATATGGGACACTTAATTAAGATAGAAGCTGTTATCGATGCTAAGTATTCACATTATTAGTGACATGTAAGAATACAAAGGCTTAAGTGTTACAATAAAGTGAAATCCCCAATTCAATTCAAAAATTATGGTTTATAAATCAGGAATAACATAAGAGCAAAAGAATGAAAAATCGGATCCCCAATACAACATCCCAAGGGTCTTATTTATAGGCACAAGTTGGACCCTTTCGCATGAATCCTTTTGACTTGATCGAAAGGTTACCTTGATGACCTTCGACCGCTATTGAATTCAAAGGGCCACTTTAACATTGCTTTGGAATGAGACTCGGGTGCCTTCGACTACGGCGGAAGATATAGGAGCGACTCTTGTCTTGTTGTTGAGTTGGGTAAGCAAGAAAGGATATTTAAACATGTTGGAAAGGTACACATCCAATGCTTGTAAAAGGTGATGATGCTTTCTTTTTTCCAAGATTTCGAGAAACTTAGATCTTCCTTCTGTCATTGGGCATCGAATCAGTTTGCACTCCACTTATATGCATTTTTCGGAGGCTTTCGACATTGTTGGAAGGGTATTTTCTTTGTTTCGAAATGGTTGTAGCACAGCAAAAGGCTTCCTGGACTTCTTCATTGTTATTAAGATCGAGTGCCAACATGTATGTTGCAGTAAGGAAGGGAATTTGGATGGTTTTGAAAAGATTTAATAGGGAGGAAGGATCATTGCGAAAGGTCAATTGTAATGGAGAATGATTCTTGATGGATAGAAGATGGTTGCGAATGGTGCTTTCGAAAGTAATCCCCTTGATTAATGCAGAACTTTTCTTTTGATTCCCTTGAAAGGCATTTTTGACACATGCGAAACCCCTTTATGCATGCAGAACCAACTGTTTCAAAAGTGATCAACTAAAGGGGAAGGGTAGTCATGTCCCCTTTCGACCACTTCAGAAGCTCATAGTTCATTTAATATTTAAAGAAGCATCCCTTCGACCCTTTTGAAAGGCCTTGCTACGATGCTCCCATTTATAATCTTTTGGGCTTCGTCTGTATTGAAGTGATTTTTGATGATAACACTTTCCTTATGATACGCTAGTTTGTCTTGGGCAGCATGATGATTGTTAATCGACGGATTTTCTATCGAATTAGAAAATCTTCGAAAAATGTGATAATAAAAATAACCGTAAGAGCATGGCGTACAATTTTAAAATGTGGTGAGTATGTGTCAATCTGCAGGGAATCGAAGTGATTTAAAATTCTAACCAATCAGGTTAACCCCAATTTACAAGTTTGTTTTAAACTAAGAAAATTAGCAAAAGCTAAACTAGAACAAAAGTGATTGAGAATATGAGATTAGAAAATAATTTAGAGGCAACACCACTCCCTTATTTTTTAAGAATTAACACAAAAATAATATATGATCTCTTTATTATCTAAAGTGGAATTAGTGATGTATTTATCATAAGTATGATCTATTTATCTTATAAATTAACATAACTTAAACCATCAAACTATAATACAACAACTAAAACCAATTTTCAATTCTCATGAAAATGAATATAAAACTAAAACAAAATCTATTTTACGCATGGTATATTTAATACTTTTGATTAGTAAAAAAGATCATCAAATTTTATTTCTATTTTAATTCCATAATCAAAATCACTTAAGTTAGATTATGATGTAAGTTGTGTTTATGTTGGATTAAGCATAACCCATTTGTGACTACAATGCATGTTACTAAATTCCTTAATAAACTTACATCAACCATCAAAATTTCATGAAGCATAAAAAGAGATCACAAATTGTAGAATATGTTGAATTCACATAATTTTAGAGGGCTTCATCACCCCTAAATTGGAGAGGTTTAGCTACTAATTTGTGTTATTATTTCAATATTTGTACATTTCAACATAAAAAGCAAGCAAAGTAAGAGCAATAAAAGAGAATTAATCTAGTTGCATAAAATAAATCTAAGCTACTAATATAAAAAAAAAGAGAGCATATTAATAAAAATGATCATAAAAGAATGTAGAAGAAGAAGTAAAACAAGCTTTGGAAGCCATTTTATTTCTCATATAATTTGTTGCTACAAGATGCATAATATGATAAGTATGTAAAAGAACATTATATGAACATAAGAGGGTTATTTATATGTGCCTAAAACCCTAATCCTTATTTTAGGGGAGTACCCAAAATAGGTCTTAGGAAGTGTGTCCACCAAGTTATCAATATCATGAATTAATCCTTCAATAAGTGTGCATGTGCTTTCAATCCTCACTAACTTATGCATTAGCTTCTAATTGTAGATTATGGTAAGTGGGTATGTGGAGTCCTCTATGATTTCATGAATCCATTTATTTCCATCTTCATTTGCCATCTTCTCTTGTACATGTGTAACGACCTGATATTTTCAACCATTCGCATCCAAATATGCCGAAATTGAATTGCTCAAAATACCAGATTGTAAGTTTATATTTGGCAAAACTTAGCATATATAGTAAATAAATAATCACAGAATCACAGACACAGTGTAATATAACAATATGCAACGGAAACAGATGAATAGTCTTTCATGAAGCTACTATATATAACAGAGTTAAACAAGATACACAAAAGTCTCGAATATAACAGTCAAATACAAGATCAGAATACATCACTGGAATCAGCCGAATATCTGAAAGCTGGATAAATAGCTGGATCTCCAAGCGAAGCCCCAACTCCAAAGGTGAGTCTCGAATACTGGTACACTCAGTCTGACCCGAGCGTAAAGCAAAACACAAAACAAATTGTAGTGGTCGCACATAGGTATACGAGTATGACAAGGCACATGAGGCAATACCTAAGGTAGTGAAACTACCGTTTGCCTGATCCGGACTGGTGAGAACACATCGCCGGAACGATCGCAACACCGCGAAACAACATTCCCAATTCAAGGGTGGGCATCAATAAAAAACAAGTAATGAGTAGTTTATGAAGAAGTGTGTTCGCTTAGAGGTGGCTAACGTCATTGGCCCGACACGGCTCCTGTTTAAGTCATTTCAAATTTGACACAAGTGTCAAGGCTATCCATTATCGTTCTCTTTCTTTAAATCCAGCAACGTCATCATTCCAACCACTTCATTCTGGATCACACTCCGCGTATAATAGTTATTAAAGTGGTTTTCAGTTTAGACAGAGAGTATATCCCTAACCGACCCCGGTCTCTTCAATAACTACATAATTATTACACCGATTGGTCATTTAATAAACTTTCAAAATAGTTTATATTTCAAAACCAAAACATCATTGCCATTTTAAAACCATATCAATACGATATCACTTCCATTTCAAAACCAAATACGATATCATTTCCATTTTTAATATATCCATTTCTAATATATTCATTTACAAAATCTTAGTACCTCAAAGTTATAACACTTTCTAAACCAAACGCTTTGGAAATCGTAATACTTTGGAAATCAAAAATTTAGAAATCATAATGCTTTGGAATCATAACACTTCCCACTTAACTGTTTTAAATATAAATAATAGTATATATAATAAAATAGCTTATGATTTAAAATAGTTTGTAACGACCCGTAAATTTTGATAAATAAATTGGTTCATTTAATTAAAATTTTGTAATTAAATTTAGGAAGAAATAAAAAATTTATAATTTATATTGAAGTAAATGTTAAAAATGAAATGCAAAATTGTAAACTAAAGCTAAGTATTAACAATTGAAATGAAATTACGATTAAGTGAAGTAATGGGAATTGTTATACTAGGCTAAGAAATTGAATATAAGAAAACAAATGGGAATATTGTATTAACTAATGCAATGATATAATTAGTGATAATTTAATGAATTCAATGTTATGGTAACCAATGAAGTAATACGTAATAAATGGAAATTTTTTACAATCAATGTAGATAAGTAATTATAATGTTTGTTGTAGATAATAAACGTTACTTTAATGGTAATTAATAAAATAACGAAAGTGTGAATGTAAATTAAATAGAATCGTAAATTTATTGATAAGGTAATAAATTGGTAAAAAGAATGGAATTAAGGTAAATTCATTAATTTGATTTAAACCTAAATTAATGTGTACAATTGCTAGAAATACACATTTAGAAATGGAATATTTATTCAAATTAAGAGGTAAATAGGCATATATTAGTGTAATGGGATAAAACTAATGTAATTAGGTATGAATGTAAGTGATATATCAATAAAGGAAATTTGTAATTTGTTAATGAATTTATAACGGGAATGAAATGTAAACTAATAAATAATTAATTCAATACAATCCCAATTAATTAAAACCAACTATTTGGGTTGTAATTGATTGTAAATAGGAATTTATGGTAATAAATTTAATATAAGAAAAACAAATGTAAATATCGAATTTATCAAAGAATTAATAATAATAAATAGTGATTGAATAAAATCAATGTTATGTATGTAATTGTTTGGAAATGATAACTTATATAAACATGATTAAGGATTAGTGGCAATAGTTATTATAAAGTAATCATTTATTTAGTCCATTAAATCAAATTTGTAATCAATTACAATGAATCTCACTTCAATGTTGTAACGTCCCGCCTTTTCGCACGCTTTAAATCGACACACGTGCCAATTCAAACCATACGGAAGGGCGGATTGTTATGGGGTAAATAAAAAAAACAAGAAAAATAAAACAAAACAGAATCTCACAGCGGAAGGATAAAATATAATAATCAATATACAGTTCATAAAACTATTTACAAAACATTTGATTCTTCTTTATACAATAAATATCAGAGTTCACATACCAATAAATATTAATGCAACGGAATACAGTGTAGTGGAACCATATAGTATATAATAATAATAAAATCTCCGTCTTCGTCCTCCAGAAATAAAATCTTCAAATCCTGAAATGCTCGGACTGACCCGAGCGAATTGAAAAGACAAAACACTCGAGTCAGAACTAAAAGATCTTATGTAAATTAAATTAACTGGAATAAATATGAGTGCAGTAACTCAAAAGATCCTCGGGATTTACATCTCTTAAGGATCCGTTAAACTATTTACTATGTAGTAGATTTCGCTATTATAATAGTGTCTAATTGTAAAATAAACTTACTTTTTAGTAGCGTTAAAGGGTTACCCATATAGCCCTTAACACAAATAATGCCAATAGTCTATACAGTACCGTAATACCTCCTGATCGGGAGGCTACTAGAGGATACTCCATAGGTACGACACAAATAGAAACTCGTAGTAAAGGCTCGGTATGGTAGGTGACAAGGCACAACTAGGCAATGCCAGGGTAGATATACCAAATACGCATCCCGGCTGGTGGAAACGCGCAGCGCGCAGCTACCGCCCACCTCGAACAAACTCCCCCAAAATCAAAAAATAAAGGTGGCCACAGAATCAATCCAAAGTCAAAGTATAGTATCGAAGAGGAGTGTCCGATCAGAGACATGACCTCATTGGCCCGAGAATCGCTCCTGTTTTAGCCACCTTATGCCAACTCACGGGAGTCGGGTCCACGTATTTACCTCAAAGGAAATGCCGCCGCCATCCTACTTCATTCTGGAATCTCCACCGCGTACACGGTTGTTAAAGTGGTTTTCGGAGTTGGCAGAGAGTATGACAACTTCCGATCCCGGTCTCTTCAACAACCAAACGTTATTATAACACCGCGGTCATTTAAAAATAATTATACTTTCAAAACCAGAATATAATTATCCATTTCAAAACCCATAAATACGATATCATTTCCTTTTAAAAACCCAACTAAATATGATATCATTTTGTTTCAAATATATTTCTTTTCTAAAATCATGCCGCTTTTAAGATTTATAATACCTCGAAACCAAATATTTGAAATTTAAATTTCAACATAATACTTCGAAATCCATAGCTTTAAAACCAAAAATTTCAAAACTTAAATGGTTTGGACATTCAATAGTATATAAAATAAAACAGTTGAATTTAAAATTTCTTTATAAATTAAATAATTTCTATGCCATTACAATTTTATTTACTTTAAATTCAGTCTAAACCAATAACCTTTAGATTCACTTCCAGTTTGAATAAAAACACTTCGATTTCAATATTTTCAAACTTTGAGTATTTAATTACTTTCAAAACTAAGGTTGGAAACTCTATTCAACAATTTATTGTCCTATTATTTAGTTTGAAATATTCACATAATAAATCCATAAATAAAACTCAAATTCCGAACAATTAAATATTCCCTTCAATTTATTTATACTAGAAATATTCATTTAATTTAACTTAAATAAAAATCCAGTTATAAATATCATACCCTTAAAATTCCAAGTTTAATAAGTTTACACCAACTTGTGGAGTTTAATTTTTAAATAAGCTCAATTCCAAATAAATTTCCAATTTATTTTCCAATCTTAATTGCTTTGAACCATTTAAACTCTATATATACACAATATCTTAAACCCGTAGTTAATCATATAATATAAATTATCAAACTCCATTATTCAACATATTTATTTTCATTTAACAAATTCATCATAGCTTAAATTCAATAATTTAACTATATATATGTATATATAAAATAAGATTTTATATAAGATCCAAAATTAGCGTCTAGTAAACCGTATCTTATCCAAACCATCATTTCAAAATGATTTATATACATATACCGCGTGCCTGTATATAATTTTCTATCCTATGGTCAAGTGATACGGATATTTATCATTTCAATCCGCAATTTAAAAATAAAACATGCGGTTGTATATCATTTCAAACCGCAATCCCGAATGAAATGAAAATGCATAATAACTTACAGTTTATAAAATACAGAACACATTATCCATTCACCCAATATCAATCATCAACCAATTTATTTCAATCATCATCAATTTAAACAAACATCAATAGAGCATATACAGTATAACAGGTATCAATGAACAGTTTATATTCAAATAAATAAATAAATAAATAATTGTTTAACTAGCAGTTTATATGCAAAATAAATAAATTTTAACTGTCAATTTATATGCAATAATGACATTAATTAACAGTTAAGTTAAATAAATGCGATTTAACTGAGATGATGAATAAAATATGCAAAACAGTCATAAATAAATTTCTACTCATATCTTAGATCAATTTAACAAACATAAGAAAACTTAGAAGTTGTGAGTGGGTTAAAACACTCACCTTTTGAATTTAAATCGAATTTAAATCCGATTTAAACCCAAAAATTTGACAGTCTCCAAATCCGTCCAAACCAGTGACAAAACGTCCGGAATTTTATTACTATCCTAACAAAAAAAAATCGCGTGAAACGAAGTTCGTACGTGACAGTTGCAGCAATTTGATCGAGTTGAAAATCAAAATTTATATAAATAAAAGAAGAAAAAAACAAACTCACCTATCTCTATCTGTCCACGTCACACGCGTCTCTTGCATCAGGGACCGACCCTTCTTAGCTACAGGTCGCGAAAAACAGTCCAAGCCGCCACCGTATCCTCTTGATTTGCGTGCCATTCCGATCGAAACTACCACAGACCGACCTCACCTCCGAGCTCCACTCCCCAGGCCGATGACAACGATGCCTCCGATCGCCCAAACTTTTGCCGCGCCCCCGGGCCAACCGAAACCCTAATCAATTTTCCCGAGCGATCCAACCATCGAATTGCCCAATCACCTGCGCCGATGACCTCCCCACGAGACTCTCCACGTATACATGCCTTCGATTTGTTGATCAAAAGAAATCGATCAACACGACAATGAATGGCCGAAAATGATTCCCTGAATTCTGGACAAACCGTGCATTGATTTGAAAAACGAATTCCGCTAGGAGATTAAGCTCTGATGCCAGATGTAACGTCCTACCTTTTCGCACGCTTTAAATCGACACACATGACAATTCAAACCATACGGAAGGGCGGATTGTTATGGGGTAAATAAAAAAAACAAGAAAAATAAAACAAAACAGAATCTCACAGCAGAAGGATAAAATATAATAATCAATATACAGTTCATAAAACTATTTACAAGACAATTGATTCTTCTTTATACAATAAATATCAGAGTTCACATACCAATAAATATTAATGCAACGGAATACAGTGTAGTGGAACCATATAGTATATAATAATAATAAAATCTCCGTCTTCGTCCTCCAGAAATAAAATCTTCAAATCCTAAAATGCTCGGACTGACCGAGCGAATTGAAAAGACAAAACACTCGAGTCAGAACTAAAAGATCTTATGTAAGTTAAATTAACTGGAATAAATATGAGTGCAGTAACTCAAAAGATGCTCGGGATTTACATCTCTTAAGGATCCGTTAAACTATTTACTATGTAATATATTTCACTATTATAATAGTGTCTAATTGTAAAATAAACTTACTTTTTAATAGCGTTAAAGGGTTACCCATATAGCCCTTAACACAAATAATGCCAATAGTCTATACAGTACCGTAATACCTCCTGATCGGGAGGCTACCAGAGGATACTCCATAGGTACGACACAAATAGAAACTAGTAGTAAAGGCTCGGTATGGTAGGTGACACAGCACAACTAGGCAATGCCAGGGTAGATATACCAATTACGCATCCGGGCTGGTGGAAACGCGCAGCGTGCAGCTACCGCCCACCTCGAACAAACTCCCCCAAAATCAAAAATTAAAGGTGGCCACCGAATCAATCCAAAGTCAAAGTATAGTATCGAAGAGGAGTTTCCGATCAGAGGAATGACCACATTGGCCCGAGAATCGCTCCTGTTTTAGCCACCTTATGCCAACTCATGGGAGTCGGGTCCACGTATTTACCTCAAAGGAAACGCCGCCGCCATCATACTTCATTCTGGAATCTCCACCGCGTACATGGTTGTTAAAGTGGTTTTCGGAGTTGGCAGAGAGTATGACAACTTCCGATTCCGGTCTCTTCAACAACCAAACGTTATTATAACACCGCGGTCATTTAAATATAATTATACTTTCAAAACAAGAATATAATTATCCATTTCAAAACCCATAAATACGATATCATTTCCTTTTAAAAACCCAAATAAATAGGATATCATTTTATTTCAAATATATTTCTTTTCTAAAATCATGCCGCTTTTAAGATTTATAATACCTCGAAACCAAATATTTGAAATTTAACTTTCAACATAATACTTCGAAATCCATAGCTTTAAAACCATAACTTTCAAAACTTAAATGGTTTGGATATTCAACAGTATATAAAATAAAACAGTTGAATTTAAAATTTCTTTATAAATTAAATAATTTCCGCGCCTTTACAGTTTTATTTACTTTAAATTCAGTCTAAACCTATAACCTTTAGATTCACTTCCAGTTTGAATAAAAACACTTGATTTCAATATTTTCAAACTTGGAGTATTTAATTATTTTCAAAACTAAGGTTGGAAATTCTATTCAACAATTTATTGTCCTATTATTTAGTTTGAAATATTCACATAATAAATCCATAAATAAAACTCAAATTCCTAACAATTAAATATTTCCTTCAATTTATTTATACTAGAAATATTCATTTAATTTAACTTAAATAAAAATCCAGTTATAAATATCATACCCTTAAAATTTCAAGTTTAATAAGTTTACACCAACTTGTGGAGTTTAATTTTTAAATAAGCTCAATTCCAAATAAATTTCCAATTTATTTTCCAATCTTAATTGCTTTGAACCATTTAAACTCTATACATACATATATACAATATCTTAAACCCGTAGTTAATCATATAATATAAATTATCAAACTCCATTATTCAACTTATTTATTTTCATTTAACAAATTCATACATAGCTTAAATTCAATAATTTAACTATATATATGTATATATAAAATAAGATTTTATATAAGATCCAAAATTAATATATAGTAAACCGTATCTTATCCAAACCATAGAAATCATTTCAAAATAATTTATATACATATACCGCGGTGCCTGTATATAATTTTCTATCCTATGGTCAAGTGATACAGATATTTATCATTTCAACCCGCAATTTAAAAATAAAACATGCGGTTGTATATCATTTCAAACCGCAATCCCGAATGAAATGAAAATGCATAATAACTTACAGTTTATAAAATATATAACACATCATCCATTCACCCAATATCAATCATCAACCAATTTATTTCAATCATCATCAATTTAAACAAACATCAATAGAGCATATACAATATAACATGTATCAACAAACAGATTATATTCCAATAAATAAATAAATAATTGTTTAACTAGCAGTTTATATGAAAAATAAATAAATTTTAACTGTCAATTTATATGCAATAATGACATTAATTAAAAGTTAAGTTAAATAAATGCGATTTAGCTGAGATGAAGAATAAAATATGCAAAACAGTCATAAATAAATTTCTACTCATATCTTAGATCAATTTAACAAACATAAGAAAGCTTAGAAGTTGTGAGTGGGTTAAAACACTCATCTTTTAAATTTAAATCGAACTTAAATCCGATTTAAACCCAAAAATTGACAGTCTCCAAATCCGTCCAAACTAGTGCCAAAACGTCTGGAATTTTTTTACGATCCTAACAAACAAAAATTTCGCGTGAAACGGAGTTCCTACGTGACAGTTACAGCAATTGATCGAGTTGAAAATCAAAATTTATATAAATAAAAGAAAAAAACAAACTCACCTATCTCTATCTGTCCACGTCCCACGCGTCTCTTGCATCAGGCACCGACCATTCCTAGCTACATGTCGCGAAAAACAGTCCAAGCCGCCACCGCTTCCTCTTGATTTGCATGCCTTTTCGATCGAAATTACCACTGACTGACCTCAGCTCCGAGCTCCACTCCCCAGGCCGATGACAACGATGCCTCCGATCGCCCAAAATTTTGCCGCTCCCCCGGGCCAACCGAAACCCTAACCAATTTTCCCGAGCGATCCATCCATCGAATTGCCCAATCACCTGCGCCGATGACCTCCCCACGAGACTCTCCACGTATCCATGCCTTCGATTTTTTGATCAGATGAAATCGATCAACACGACAATGAATGGCCAAAAATGATTCCCTGAATTCTGGACAAACCGTGCATTGATTTGAAAAACGAATTCCACTAGGAGATTACGCTCATCGAGAGCATCATCATATATTTTTTTGAGATTTTTCTGGGGACTTTGAATCTTGACTTTTGATTTGATCTTTTTTGAAATTTGAATTTAGATCTAGGGTTTGCAGCCATTGGAAAGATGAGGAGCTGAGGATATGAACGCACAAACAAATGAGAATAGATGAGGCTAGGGTTTATAAATGGGTTTATATAGATAGGTTGGAATTTGAATAGATGGACCGGGTTGGCTTTATTTGCCAATTCAAACCATACGGAAGGGCCGATTGTTATGGGGTAAATAAAAAAATTAAGAAAAATAAAACAAAACAGAATCTCACAGCGGAAGGATAAAATATAATAATCAATACACAGTTCATAAAACTATTTACAAAACATTTGATTCTTCTTTATACAATAAATATCAAAGTTCACATACCAATAAATATTAATGCAGCGGAATACAGTGTAGTGGAACCATAAAGTATATAATAATAATAAAATCTCCGTCTTCGTCCTACAGAAATAAAATCTTCAAATCCCGAAACGCTCGGACTGACCCGAGCGAATTGAAAAGACAAAACACTCGAGTCAGAACTAAAAGATCTTATGTAAGTTAAATTAACTGGAATAAATATGAGTGCAGTAACTCAAAAGATGTTCGGGATTTACATCTCTTACGGATCCGTTAAACTATTTACTATGTAGTATATTTCGCTATTATAATAGTGTCTAATTGTAAAATAAACTTACTTTTTAATAGCGTTAAAGGGTTACCCATATAGCCCTTAACACAAATAATGCCAATAGTTTATACAGTACCGTAATACCTCCTGATCGGGAGTCTACCAGAGGATACTCCATAGGTACGACACAAATAGAAACTCGTAGTAAAGGCTCGGTATGGTAGGTGACTCGGCACAACTAGGAAATGTCAGGGTAGATATACCAATTACGCATTCGGGCTGGTGGAAATGCGCAGCGCGCAGCTACCGCCCACCTCGAACAAACTCCCCCAAAATCAAGAAATAAAGGTGGCCACCGAATCAATCCAAAGTCAAAGTATAGTATCGAAGAGGAGTGTCCGATCAGAGGAATGACCTCATTGGCCCGAGAATCGCTCCTGTTTTAGCCATCTTATGCCAACTCACGGGAGTCGGGTCCACGTATTTACCTCAAAGGAAATGCCGCCACCATCCTACTTAATTCTGGAATCTCCACCGCGTACACGGTTGTTAAAGTGGTTTTCGGAGTTGGCAGAGAGTATGACAACTTCCGATCCCGGTCTCTTCAACAACCAAACGTTATTATAACACCGCGGTCATTTAAAAATAATTATACTTTCGAAACCAGAATATAATTATCCATTTCAAAACCTATAAATACGATATCATTTCCTTTTAAAAACCCAAATAAATATGATATCATTTTTATTTCAAATATATTTCTTTTCTAAAATCATGCCGCTTTTAAGATTGATAATACCTCGAAACCAAATATTTAAAATTTAACTTTCAACATAATACTTCGAATCCATAGCTTTAAAACCATAACTTTCAAAACTTAAATGGTTTGGATATTCAACAGTATATAAAATAAAACAGTTGAATTTAAAATTTCTTTATAAAGTAAATAATTTCCACGCCTTTACAATTTTATTTACTTTAAATTCAGTCTAAACCTATAACCTTTAGATTCACTTCCAGTTTGAATAAAAACACTTCGATTTCAATATTTTCAAACTTTGAGTATTTAATTACTTTCAAAACTAAGGTTGGAAACTCTATTCAACAATTTATTGTCCTATTATTTAGTTTGAAATATTCACATAATAAATCCATAAATAAAACTCAAATTCCGAACAATTAAATATTCCCTTCAATTTATTTATACTAGAAATATTCATTTAATTTAACTTAAATAAAAATCCAGTTATAAATATCATACCCTTAAAATTCCAAGTTTAATAAGTTTACACCAACTTGTGGAGTATAATTTTTAAATAAGCTCAATTCCAAATAAATTTCCAATTTATTTTCCAAACTTAATTACTTTGAACCATTTAAACTTTATATATACATATGTACAATATCTTAAACCCATAGTTAATCGTATAATATAAATTATCAAACTCCATTATTCAACTTATTTATTTTCATTTAACAAATTCATACATAGCTTAAATTCAATAATTTAACTATATATATGTATATATAAAATAAGATTTTATATAAGATCCAAAATTAATATCTAATAAACCGTATCTTATCCAAACCATAGAAATCATTTCAAAATAATTTATATACATATACCGCGGTGCCTGTACATAATTTTCTATCCTATGGTCAAGTGATACAGATATTTATCATTTCAATCCGCAATTTAAAAATAAAACATGCGGTTGTATATCATTTCAAACCGCAATCCCGAATGAAATGAAAATGCATAATAACTTACAGTTTATAAAATATAGAACACATTATACATTCACCCAATATCAATCATCAACCAATTTATTTCAATCATCATCAATTTAAACAAACATCAATAGAGCATATACAATATAGTATCAACGAACAGTTTATATTCAAATAAATAAATAATTGTTTAACTAGTAGTTTATACGCAAAATAAATAAATTTTAGCTGTCAATTTATATGCAATAATGACATTAATTAACAGTTAAGTTAAATAAATGCGATTTAACTGAGATGATGAATAAAATATGCAAAACAGTCATAAATAAATTTCTACTCATATCTTAGATCAATTTAACAGACATAAGAAAACTTAGAAGTTGTGAGTGGGTTAAAACACTCACCTTTTGAATTTAAATCGAATTTAAATCCGATTTAAACCCAAAAATTTGACAGTCTCCAAATCCGTCCAAACCAGTGCCAAAACGTCCGGAATTTTATTACGATCCTAACAAAAAAAATTCGCGTGAAGCGGAGTTCGTACGTGACAGTTACAGCAATTTGATCGAGTTGAAAATCAAAATTTATATAAATAAAAGAAAAAATAACAAACTCACCTATCTCTATCTGTCCATGTCACACGCGTCTCTTGCATCATGGACCGACCCTTCTTAGCTACAGGTCGCGAAAAACAGTCCAAGCCGCCACCGCTTCCTCTTGATTTGCGTGCCATTCCGATCGAAATTGCCACAGACCGACCTCAGCTCCGAGCTCCACTCCCCAGGCCGATGACAACGATGCCTCCAATCGCCCAAAATTTTGCCGCGCCCACGGGCCAACCGAAACCCTAATCAATTTTCCCGAGCGATCCAACCATCGAATTGCCCAATCACCTGCGCCGATGACCTCCCCACGAGACTCTCCACGTATCCATGCCTTCGATTTTTTGATCAGAAGAAATCGATCAACACGACAATGAATGGCCGAAAATGATTCCCTGAATTCTGGACAAACCGTGCATTGATTTGAAAAACGAATTCCACAAGGAGATTACGCTCATCGAGAGAATCAACATATATTTTTTTGAAATTTTTCTGAGGACTTTGAATTTTGACTTTTGATTTGATCTTTTTTGAAATTTGAATTTATATCTAGGGTTTGCAGCCATTGGAAAGAGGAGGAGCTGAGGATATGAAAGCACAAACAAATGAGAATAGATGAGGCTAGCGTTTATAACTGGGTTTATATAGATAGGTTGGAATTTGAATAGATGGATCGGGTTGGCTATACGTGCTAACGCTAACGTGGCCCAAAAAACCCGTTCTGACCCCAGAACAAAATTGGGTAAACCCATATATCGAAATAGGTGTTTTAAAATATTTTAAACGCAATGGAAAAGATTTCAGGTTCAAATTGCGTCGTATGTAGAAGTTACGCTAAAAACAATATTTTCAAATTGATTTCAATTAAATCGATTTCAAGGCATTTCGCGTTCGTACGATCAAATGACAAGTCCGATCGCTACAAAACTTGAAACCCAACAATAATTCACTGTTACGGATCCGATGAAACTAGTTTCGTCGAAATCCGAGTCAGTGGCTAAAATGGCTATTTTTATATTAATTAAATAAATAAGTAAATTAATTAATTAAATCCAATATTTAAATTTAAATCTTATAACTGAAAATTTTATCCCTTTTATATTTCTTAATCATTTACAGAAGTTTTAAACAGGATTTTAATGTTAAATTAGAGAAGGTAAATTTATCAATTCAATACTAACCTTAGTTTTCTTAAATTCTAAATTAATAAATTTAATCTCCAATAATTCAAATTTTCAGCTCACTATCATTAAACGGATAAATATTGGATTTGCAACTATTACCAAAATATTCTTACATTCCATTTAACTTCCTATTAACGAAATATTCAGATGTTTGATTTCATTTAATTTCAATAAAACCTATTATTATGCACAAATTCCCAATATATTGATATCCTTAAATTTGCATTCTTTTCATTCAATGTCAACTGTCACTTTATACAAAATTTTAACATTTGGTTCATACTCATTACATAAACAACTTCAATTTCATCTAAATAAATATTTACGTAATTCTTAAATATTAAATCCATTTAATTGCAATAAACATATTATCGAAATTTTAAATTCAGATAAGTAATTAACTGTTGATTCTCATTCTCTTTTTATTCGAACCATCGTTATCCTATAAGCATATTTAACCTTTTTTCACGTTCCATTTCACTAATACTCCCATATACATCCTAGATTTGTATAAATGGTTATTTTTTTCAAACGTGAAATCTTGTCTATTACGTCTATAAAATAAGGTTTTAAAACGATTGATAAAATTTCCTTAAAAAAATTTAACCTCATAACATGGTATTACATTTCACATTCTCCCAAGTTAAAAATCATTTCCCAAAAAATGTTGTAATTTCTTTCAAATTGAACATGTTAATTAAGGGTTTTAAATACTATACATTCTATTAATTATTCTACAAAATAACCAACATTTCCATTAAGTTTTCATTTACACCTCGGTTACTATATAAATAGATTTTAAAGTAACGTTTTATTATTAATAACAACATTATAATTACTTACCATTTAAATGGACTTTATTTACACTAAATTCATTGACCAATTTATTAGGTAATTCACAATAGTTGTTATCCTATCCTTATATCTATTTCATACAACAATCCATTTCATCTAAATCCTTATCTATGAAATATTCCAACCTTTAATTTCATTAAATACCAGTTAACCAAATTATTTCATTTATATTTAGTCATATCATTAAAATAATTTATCAAGTTGAATGTTCATTCAATTTGATAAATTATTACCTGCATTAACATAATCCCTTAATTATTTCAATTACTATTAACATTGTTTATTACTTTACATCAGTTTAATACTTTCCGTTAATTCCTCCTATTCAATTTATATACAGGTAAAGCTCTATTCATTTCGTAAATTCATTCGAATTAACTTCGAATTACTATAAATAGGTTTTTATTACCATTGCTATATTTAAATTTTAGCGTTCATTCCAATATTTGTTCATAAAGTTTTTTATTTCTACTAAATTAAATTACAAAGCTTATTAATTTAACCAAATTAAATCCACGAAATTCACGGGTCGTTACAAATGTTATATTAGTATAAAATTTAGGAAATAGTTGGGAATAATGTTAATTCTATTTATAATATGACAATTGGTTGATTAAAGAATGGAAATCAAGATTTATTAATTTAATTGAAGTGTAAAATTCCATAATAGGATTAATTGCAATAAAATGAAATTAAATATTTAAATATTATATAAATATAAATTTAGATGAAATTTGGAGATATTTATGTAATAAAATATGAATCCAATGTTAGTTTCATCTATTTGATAATAATAAGTTGAATAATAGAATGAAAAGTAAATTTAATAGAATTATTGGAAATTAAATTCATAATTTTCAATTTAATGGAATTGAAGTTAATACTGAAATTGATAAATAAATCAACTCTAAATTGACATTAATTTGTTTGAATCATTGTAAATGATTGAGAAATCGAAAATGATGAAAATTTTCAATTAAAGAATTGAAATTGAGAATTTGATTAATTGGTCAATTTATTTATTTATTTATTTAATGTAGAAATAACTGTTTTGGCCGCTGACTTGGATTTCGACGAAACTAGTTTGATTGGATCCGTAACGGTGAATTATTGTAGGATTTCAAGTTTCGTAGCGGACGGACTTGTCGTTTGATCGTACGGACTCGAAACGCCTAAAATCAATGAAATTGAAATCAATTGAAATTAATTTGAAATAACCTGATTTTAGCATAACTTTTAAATACGATGGAATTTGGACCTGAAACCCATTCCATTGATTTTAAAACATCTATTTTGATATATGGGTTGACCCAATTTCGTTCCGTAGTCAAAACGTGCTTTTTGGGGACATTATTGTCATTTCTAACCAACTCGACTTTAAACAGTGGCCTAAGAAAATGATAGAATTGAGTCTCGAATCTAGTTCCATTGTATTCAAAAGGCCTTTTTACATTCGAAACGCCAGGCGGCACGCTGCGTTTGGAGTTCGGGCTGTTTTGGACCTCACGTTATAAATAGGCACGCAAAGCGATAAAATAATAATATATTATTCTGAAACCCTAGCCGCCACTCCTCTCTTCCTTTCAATGGCCGAAAATTCGCCACTTTCCTCCTTCGATTTCTCTTCGTCTGTTCGTCGAATTCAAAAACTTCCAAAAGCAAAGTTGTAGAGCTCTACGAGCTCTACACATCCAACGGTTGATTTGTGCTATGACTTCTCGGATTTGCCAGATTTTGGCCAGGTAGTCGCGACAGTTTTCACGTTTTTTGAGACGAACGGAGGCGGCATGAGGGTCGGCGCTTGGGGCAGTAGTGTGTTTGGACATGGCGCACGTAGTGGTGGCTCTTGATCGATGTCCGGTGTATCGTGGCTGCACGCATATGGAAGCTTGATTGGCGCGTTCATGGGTTTGGAGCGTTCCTATAGCTTGCGTGAGGGAAGGTGAGATGAGTGCACGTGTGTTTTTTTGGATTTATTTATTAATTATTATATATTAAAATTCAATCGTTCTAATCCTTATAACTTTTGCATACGATGTCTGTTTTACGCACGGTTTTCTCCGCTAGGTTCGTATTGGAATTCAGGATATTTTAATGCTTGTTTGGACGAATTTTGAGACTGCTCAATTTTTGGGTTTAAATTGGATTTAAATTCAATTTAAATTCAAAAGGTGAGTGTTTTAACCCACTCATAACTTCTAAAATTTCTTATGTTTGTTAAATTAAATTTTTGTTGTGATTATGCATTTATTCATGACTTTTTCGTATATTTTTAATCATCATCTCAGTTATTGCATTTATTTAAATTAAATCGTTATTTAATTTATTATTGAATATAACTGCCAGCAAAATACCTTTTATATATATTTTCACTTATCTATTGGTATTGATTGATTGATTGTGATGGATGTGTGATCTGTTGATAGATGAATGGATGTTGTATTATATATTATTATAAACTACTAGTTGTTATGCATTTTATTTCATTCGGGATTGCGGTTTGAAATGATATACAACCGTAATTTTATTTGAAATTACGGATTGAAATGATAAATATCTGTATCACTTGACCATAGGATAGAAAATTATGTACAGACACCGTCGGTCTATATATATAAATATTTTGAAAATGATTTCTATGGTTTTGAATAGAATTATATGGTTTAAATAAATATTGATTCTTTTTGATATTATATAAAAATATTTTATATATAGTTAAATTCATGTATTTAAGCTATGTATAAATATGTTTAAAGACAATAAGTTAAAAAAAGGAGTTTGATTTATTAAAATAAATATGGTTAAGTATTTAAATCATATTTATTATATATAAGTTATATTGATTTAAATAAATTAAGATTTGGAAGATAAAATATGAAATGGATGTGAACTAAATTATTTAAGAATTTTACTCGAATAAAATTTGATTTGAAATTTAGACAAATTTGAGATTTTATGAAGTTGGATTTATTTAAGGATTAAACCAGCAGGGTTGATGTGAAATTTATTAAATTGGAATTTCAAAAGGTATAATTATTATAACTTGATTTTTGGGTTTAGGTGAATTAAATGATTATTTCAAGTATAATGAATTGAAGGCAATATCTAGTTATTTGAAATTTGAGTTTTATTTAAATAATAAGGGGTTTATTATATAAAATAATTTCAAAACTAAATAATAGGAAATTTAATTGTTGAATCGAAAATTTCAAATTTAGTTTTAAAATTTTGGAATATTTAAAGCCTTGAAATATATCGAAATTGAAATGTTTATAGAAATTGAAATGTGTCAAAGTTATGAATTTCGTAGCATTATGTTTTAAAGGTGTTAAAATTTCAAATGTTTGGTTTGAAGTATAAAATTTGGAAGTGCTACGATTTTAAAAAGGGGATATATTTGAAATAAAATGATATTATATTGATTTGAAATAAAAGGAATATCATATTGATTTGGTTTTTAAAATTTGAAATGATATTGTATTTATATGGTTTTGAAATAAATATTATATCCTGGTTTTGAAGTATAAATTATTTTAAAATGACCGCGTTGTTATAATAACGTTGTGTTGTTAAAGAGACCGGGATCGGAAGTTGTCATACTCTCTGCCAACTCCGAAAACCACTTTAACAACCGTGTACGCGGTGGATATTCCAGAATGAAGTAGGATGGTGGCGGCGTTTCCTTTAAGGTATATACGTGGACCCAACTCCCGTGAGTTGGCATAAGGTGGCTAAAACAGGAATGATTCTCGGGCCAATGAGGTCATTCCTCCGATCAGACGCACTCCTTCGATATTATACTTGACTTTTGGATTGATTCGGTGGCCACTTTTGATTTTTTTGATTTTGGGGGTGTTTTTCGAGGTGGGCGGTAGTAGCTGCTACGCGTTACCACCAACCCGGATGCGTAATTGGTATATCTACCCTGGCATTGCCTTGTTGTGCCGTGTCACCTACCCTAGCGCGTCTTGTACGAGTTTGATTTGTGTCGTACCTATGGATTATCCTCTGTTAGCCTCCCGATCAGGAGGTATTACGGTACTCCATAGACTATTGGCACTGTTACGTGTTAAGGTGGAAAATGTAAAACCTTAACGCTATTTAAAAGTAAGTTTATTTTACTAATAGGCATTATTATAATAGCGAAATATTACTACATAGTAAATAGTTTAACGGATCCTCAGGAGATGTGAATCCCGAGCATCTCTTGAGTTACTGCACTCATGTTAGACACCAGATAGGAGATGTCAAATCCCGTAAACATCTCTGACGCCGTTCCACTCATATTATTTATTGTTGATTTAACTTACATAAGATCTTTTAGTTCTGACTCGAGTGTTTTGTCTTTTCAATTCGCTCGGGTCAGCCTGAGCATTTTAGGATTTGGAAGACCATATTCTGGAGGACGAAGACGAAGATTTTTTATTATTTATTATATTATTCCACTTCACATTGTATTCCGCTGCATTAATTATTATTCGCTGGCATGTGCAACTCCGATATGTATTGTATAAATATAATCGAATATGTTGTAAACAGCTTCATGAACTGTACATTTGATTATTATATTTTATCGTTCCGCTGCAAGATTCTATTTTGTTTTTTTTCTTTCTCTACTTTTCTTATTTACCCCATAACAATCCTCCCTTCTGTATGGTTTAAGTCTGACGTGTGTGGCTTATCGTCGATTTAAAGCGTACGGAAAGGCGGGACATTACATAGTTTATATAAAATAGTTATAATTAAAAATAGTTTATATAAAATAGTTTATATTAAAATGGTTTATATGAAATAAATTTATAAAGTAACATATATAAATAGTTTAAATATAATTTAAAATACTTTATATAATAAAATAGCTTCCTCAAATTTCACAAATCAATTCCTAATCAACACCAATCCCAAAATTTCAAATTTAGTCAAATCTCAAATCATCAATTTCAATTCAATTCAGTTCTCAATAAACCATTATATCGATTTCAAATACAGATTTGAACCATAAATAAACCATTTAAATTTTGATATATTCCAAAGTATTAAATATATCACAACCTCAAAATTAAATTTGATAATTTTATATATATATATATATTAATTTAACTTTATTATTATTTAGTTTTGAAATATTCACTTAATAAATCCAATATTATTTGAATAAAACCCCAAATTAAAAATAAACTAAATAGTTCCTTGAACTTATTTAAACTTGAAATATTCATTTAAACCGCCTTAACCAAAATCAAGTTATAAAATTATATCCTATAAAAATTCTCAAATTCAATCAGTTCCAAATCGATTTCTAATTTAATATATTTCTTAATTAAATACAATTTCAAATCTATCTTCTCAACCTTAATTTATTACATCATTATAACTATATACTGAAATATAATTTAAATAAATACTTAACCGTATTATATTTTAATAAAATCCAACTTTATTATTAAACTTATTTTTATATAAAACAAATTTATATATAGCTTAAAATTAAGAATTTAACTATATATAAAATAACATTTATATAATATCCGAAATCAATATTTATATAAAACCATATATTTCTTTCCAAAACCATAGAAATCATTTTCAAAATATTAATATATAGAACAACGGTGTCTGTATATAATTTTCTAGCCTATGGTCAAGTGATATGGATATTTATCATTTCAATCCATAATTTAAATATATACGGGTGTATATATATATATATCATTTCAACCTGCAATCCCAAATTCAATGTCGATGAAAATCGCTTGGTTATATCATTTCAACCCATAACGATTTTCTCCTATTCTAAAGTCTGTTCGGGTATGTATCATTTCAACCCATAGTGAATTCTATACTAATAGGGAACTTGCAGAGTGATAATAGTTATGATAATAATATAACAGGCATATATCAATATAAATAACAGATAATGGTGTCAGATGTCACAGATGAATAGATACAGGTAATAACATATATAACAGTGTAAATAACTAACAGCAGGATATTTTATTTGTCGTTTCAATTGAAATCAAATTTAATAAATATAAGAACATCAATCGTGAGTGATTGCTCACCTTTCGTGGTTAGAGAAGTTTGACAATGAAATGGTTTATGAATCCAGAAACGAATCCTAAAGCAGTGCTAGATTGGCATGAATTAGACGAACAAGGCTGAAAATCAAGGATTGATGAACTGAATCAGAATTAGTCGATATACACTGAAATATTTATTATCTTATTAAAATCAATATTTTAATCTAAGGCAAAATTTAAAATAATATATATATATATATATATATATATATATATATAGTTAAAATAAAATACACACTATTACTATATCAAAATATATAATTCAAGTCAAATATATGACCATTACTTTATATATATAAAACCCACACATAGCTCGCGTAAATTATTATATATATACAAACATATACTTATACAATACACTACACACGCATAAATATACTACACACGAACACACGCACATACATAACAGACACCTATCATAAAAAACTATGCATATTTTTATATATACAACTTTTCATATCAAAAGAAAACTCAAGTACTACCACGTATATATTTATATACTACTGTGTCAAATAAATCACAATATATAAATTAAAATAAAAGTCTCAACAACTTTATTTATAAACGGATCTTGTACTATATATATAATATTACGGTTCCAACTGATACTTATATCAACATAACGCAACATAACAATCTTTATAATTTTATAAACTTTTATAAATACATTACGTTCCAAATATCATATATATATATATATATATATATATATATAACATGGATTCTAATTTTTAAATCATATATTACATAACATATATAACTTTAAAAAGAGAGAAGGCTAAAGATTTCAGATCTAAGTATATTATAAAATCAAGTACATATACATACGTACAGAACAAAGTATTCAAAACAACATTTCGAAGAATGCATAAAGTCTGAGACTAGATATATATATATATACACACACACACAATCTATACCCTACAAGAAATAATACAATTTTATTTTATTAGCAATCAAAAGTCTGACAGGCTTGCAAATATAATACTGCAACTTACACTTTTGTATAAACTTATATTTATTATATTTTAAACCAATATAAAAAAAATTACTTACTTTATTAACATATATCAAAACTCACACAAATCTCGGGAAGGTATTCGGCATGATGAGGGTGGAGGCCGGTTCGGTGAGTGCGACAGATATGGTCAGACGCTGGAGTTTGGTCGATGGGTAGAGACGCGGACACTTAGCCGATCTAGTTGTGGGTGCTGCATACGGCGGAGTTTGGGTGGAGAATGTTGAGGCCGAGCTTGGTATGTGGTGCACGCATGGAAAGAAGGAGCCGCAATGGTCGTCGCTAGGACCAGGTGGATTGGTGGCGGAGGTCGGCTATAGGAGGGGCAGTGGTCGGATATGGGAAAGCGGAGGGAGAAGCTCCGGGTTTGGGAGGATAAGGTGTGGAAACATGATGGTCGGCGCTGGGGTTATGGTGGATGTCTCAAGCAGGTTGCGGCAGTGGCAGAAGAAAGTGCGCGACACGAGCTGATGGATGTGGCTAAACAATGGCGGAGGACAGTTTGGAAAAAGGAAGAGGAGAGGAATACTGTCAAAGCTTGAGATCTTTCACGTGTAATGTAAATTATATTTTTTCTTTATATATAGAACGAACAGAGGAAAAATGAAAGAGAAGAGGATGAACAACAATGAAAAGCAATTATAACTATAACAGGTAGGAATAGTAATAGCCAGAAATTTTGGGAAATATAGAAAGGCTATAGACTGTTGATGGGAAAATTAATAGCTAGTGGCTATTAACTTAAACTGTTGCCATACAAAAGGACAAAGGAAAAAGACCAAACGATTCAAATGCGGAACCGATACGACTGATTGGTTTATCGATTTTGTCATATTCCGAACTCCAAAATACATGAATGAATATGCCATAGAGATCAGCACGACGAGACGATCAAAACAGTATACAGACATCAGTGGCACGATTAAATTATAAAAATTTGAATTTTCTACTAGCAGAAAATGCAGCAAAAAGGTCAAAAAATAAGATCGACGGAGCTAAAGAAGTCCAAAGTTGAAAAAACGAAAAATGACGTCTCAGTCAGAAGGTGATTTTGAATTTTTCTATGTAAAAATATCCATGTTTGAAAAATATTTTATTATCAGCAATTATTAACCGACTTGAATTTAATAGAATTTCACAATGAAATAAACTTTCATATTATTAGATGAAAATTCACCATTTGCTATGTTTAAATAGACGCATTCCAAATATCAAATTTATATTTCAAATTTTATTAATTGAAATTTCACAAAAATTCAATTAAATATATAAATAAAACAAATAAAATTTCAAAAATAAATGGGTCATTACAACTTGGATATCTTCGTGAAGGCTTCTTCCATTTTCCATCCAAATTCCTAAACTAAAATATGCAAATAAATATTCTCCAAAATTAATATATACACAAAATTACCATTTTGACCATAATTAGAAGATGAATGAGTGACGATTTGATGACATTTGGATTTTGGTAAAAACATGTAAAAATACCCAAATATGAAATTTATTTAAATAAAAGTAGATTAAATATGGAAGTAAAAATATGCACATTTACGTGCACATCAAATACTCCTACACTTATCCTTTTATTCGTCCTCAAATAAACTAAGATAAATCAGTTTCTGTAAGAAATGCAATCGTATTGAACATATGCATTAAGCCATTAAACATCTAGGTGTCCCTAATAGGAAGTGTGTTGTCTTATGAGGATTTTCAGCGGATACTACCTACAAAATCCAAATGCAAGATGAAAAGTTCCTATATGCAAGATTTATTTATAATGATATGAATGCAAGTTTTTGAAAATATTTACAAATGAAGAACTCACTTTTAAATTGACATGAATAAGTTAAATATAAGTTCTTGTCATTATAGTAAATTTTAGTCCTTTTACTTATCAAAACTTCCAACAAAAATTTAGTTAATCACAATTGGGCTCGAGTTTGGCTAGTTGTTTCGACTGATAATATAGTGCAACCATGAAATGGATCCTTAGTTGATTATCAATGTTTTTCAAAGTAGTATTTTCATTTCTTTTCAATAACAAATCGAATCAAATAAGTTAAAATAGCACTTTGGTTTCAATTGCTTCCTCTCTCTGTTTTTGAAAAGTATAAACATTATTATTTTTACACGCCTTACTCAGATAAACTAAGGCCTGATATACCAAACATGCACTGCCTTTCGGGCTTACGCGGGAGGAGTACAGAGCATGGCGAGTGCACACACTTGCTTATGAACACATGACTCTAGGTGGTAATTTTTATTAAAAATATTTACATACACCTAACTTAGATAAACTAAGGCCGGATAGACCGATCCTGCATTGTCTTTCAGGCTTACATGAGAAGGGTATAGGGCATGGCGAGTGTACTCACTTATGTGTTAACACATGACTCTATATGTTTCTTATTTTTACAAAAACCATATCTTTTTATGTTTTTATATATATAAATGTAAATATATTTTTAGAAGAGAGAGTTTTGCAATATTATCTTAACACCATTTAACTTAGAAGATCAAAAGTATTATCGCATTTACTTTAAATCAACCATTCTTTTAAACAAAGATTGCAATTATGATAAACCATAATTACTGGTAATCAAACTTTATTTTTACTTTTATTGAGCCAAATAAATTTTCAAAAATTTCAACTTAATAACCAAAAACATGTACTTACACTATAGTGTTTCTTCAAAAGTCAATTAATAATCTAAAAAGAAAATTTGTTTTGGGATTTTTTTAGTTTTTTTCTATTTTGAGTTTCGGAAAGAAAATTGCAAAAAATAAACCATGAAACCATGAAAAATGAAAAAGGAAGATGAGACTCCCCTTAATTGATTTTGACTGTGTCCCCACAGTCAATGCATGATATACTGAATGTAATGGGGGAAAAATATGTACATATTTACAAAAGAGGTTTAACATTTCTTACTAGACATAGAATGGCTCATGAAGAATCATGAGCACCTCCTCTTGATGACTTGCCAATTTCAATTATGGTTCAAGCGATGACCATTGACTTTGAAAATTGTTCCATCCCTGGGGTTTCGTATTTCTATTATACGTTATGGGAAAACAGTCCGAAGCACAAATGGTCTGGTCCATCTTGATTTTAATTTCTCAGGGAATAAGTGAAGCCTAGAGTCGTACAAAAGAACCTTTTGGTTTAGCGAAAATGTTTTTCTTTGGATTTCTTTGCAATGAAAGTTTTTTGTTCTTTCTTTTTTTAAATTTTCTCATTTGCGTATGCATAATTCCTAATTTACTCTAACTCGATGAGTTTCAATTTTTTATTTTCCCAGCTTTTTCGAGATCAAAGTTTAAGTTCTTAATTGCCCACAACACTTTTTGTTCAATTTCAACCGATAAACGGCATGCTTTGCCATAAACTAAACAAAATGGAGACATCCAAGGTTAGTTTTAAAAGTGGTCCAGTAAGCCCAAAGTGCATCATTTAATTTCTATGACCAATCTTTTCGATTTTTATTAACAGTTTTATCCAAAATTTGTTCTATTTGTCGATTTTGAAACTTCAACTTGACTACAAGTTTGAGGATAATATGGAGTGGATAACTTGTAGGTTATCAAGTATTTCTTCACTAGAGTTTCAAACGATAGGTTACAAAAATGAGTTCTATTATCACTTATTATTGTGCAGGTGTGCTGAACCTCAAAAAGATGTTTTCTTTTATGAAATTCACAACAAATTTACGGTAATTTGTTTTACACGGAATGGTTTCAACCCATTTTGAGATGTAGTCAACAGCAAGAAGAATGTATAAATTTTCGAAAGAATTGGGAAACGGTCCCATAAAATCAATACCCCGCACGTCAAAGATTTCGATCGTAAGAATAGGATTTAAAGGCATCATGTTTTGTTGAGATATTCTTCCAACCATGTGGCAACAATCACAAGTTTTACAAAATTCGAACGAGTCTTTAAAAAGAATGGACTAGTAAAAACTATGTTGAAATGAATTTTCAGCAGATTTTTTGGACCAAAATGTCCATCGCACGCTTGATCATGACAAAATGAATAAACAATTTTGATTTCGCAATCCGAGATGCAACATCGAATGATTTGGTCAGAATGGTATTTAAACAAGTAAGGATCATCCTAATAGAAGTACTCGACTTGGGAAAGAAATTTATATTTATCTTGTTTTGACAAAATGAAGGAGTTTCCTTAGTGACTAAATAGTTCACTATCTCTGCATACCATGGATTGATAGAAATAGAAAGGAGGTGTTCGTTGGGAAAGATCTCATTGATCGGTAAAAGAGATGGTGTGTTTGGAAGATGTGATAGATGATCAGCGATGACATTATCAGATCCCTTTTTACCCTTGATCGTAAGGTCCAATTCATGGAGTAAAAGGATCTAATAGATCAAACGAAACTTAACTTCCTTTTTAGCGAAAAGGTCAATGTTAATCGTAATGTGTGAGCCAATTAAATAAGGTCGGAATTTTTCGAGAGCAAAGACTACTGCTAGAAGCTCTTTTTCAATGGTCATGTAATTGAGTTGAGCATCGTTAAGAGTCATATAGTGTAGTAGATATGCGTTGTCCTAAAACAACACCAACTGCGAAGTAGAAGCGTCACATAATATTTCGAAGGTAAGACCCAATTATGTGAGCAAATGATGGGAGCGAAAATGAGTTTGTTTTTGAGACATTTGAAAGTAGAAACACAATCAGAATTAAAGTCGAATGTAATGTCTTTTCCAAGAAGAGTTATAAGCGGTCGAGCAATTGTACCAAAGACTTGTACAAAGCGTCGATAGAAACCAACATGTCCAATAAATGAATGAATGTCTTTGAAAGATTTGGGAATGGGTAGATTCGCAATCATGTCAACTTTCGCTTTATCTACCTCAATGCTTTGTTTTAAATGACATGCCCAAGGACAATGCGATGTTTGATCATGAAATGACATTTTTTCCAATTTAACATTAAGTCTTTGTCTTTGCAACGATTTAGAACCAACTCAAGATGGTGTAAGCATTCAGAAAAATAATTTCCAAAGATAGAACAATCATCCATAAACACTTCAAGAAAACGTTTGATCATATTAGAAAAGATGCTGACCATGAATCTTTGAAACATAGCGGGAGAGTTCCAAAGGCCAAAAAGAAAACTCGATATGCAAAAGTGCTAAAGGGACATGTGAAAGCCATTTTCTCTTGACCTTTGGGAACGATTGGAATTTGGTTATAGCCAGAATAGAAATCTAAAAAGCAATAGAATTTATGGCCAGCTAAACATTCAAGCATTTGGTCGATAAACGGGAGAGGGAAGTAATCTTTATGTGCCACATTTAGTTTTCGATAATCGATGCAAACACGCCAACCTGTTTGAGCACGAGTTGGAATGAGTTTGTCAGAGTCGTTCTATAACACGCCTAATTTTATTGACATTATTCAGGAGATTTAATTAAATTAAATTAAATAGATTAATGTAGATAAGGAGATTGAGGTTGATTAATAAATTAGGCGGTCGTGCTTAATAAAAATCAGATGAACTTATATAAATGGTTAGGACATTAAATATAAAGGCATTAGGGTAAATAACCATACTTCCCACCCTTATACTATTCACATTAGGTTATACACATTCATTTCACCAAAACAAAAATATTTATAACCATAAGAAGCAAGGTCGGCCATTTGGAAGAAGAGAAGAGAAAATCAACTTAAAGCTTAAGTTTCAAGCTAGAGGAAATCAATCTCAATCAAACTTCAATTTCCTTATCCATTCTTAGGTGAATAATAGTTTCTACATCTATTTTTTATTTTTACATAATGGTTTCAGATTTAAGGATAAATCTGTTTTTATGATATATGAAATGATGATATGCTTGATTTTGATTTATATATGTTAAAACAAGGTTGTTTAAAAGGATAAGGTGAATAATTATTGGAATGACTAATAGGTTCTGGAGGACCAATGAATTAATTAAGTTAACTAGAAGTAGCCTATAGGTTCTTAGTGATCCCATGAAAACTATGAATAGGAGAGGATGTTCATTTGTTATTTAAAGATTATTAGTAAACCCGTGAAAACTAAAAAGATTAATAGTGACCCTATAACTATGATAGGGTTTCAGTTTAAACTGGGGAAGGGAAATCTAATTTATTTTCATGTAATCCTATCATCATAATGTTTTGGAAATGTATGTTTTAACCACTGTGGATGAGAGAGCACATAATCTGGTTTTATAAATGTTTTAGAAACTAGTGAGGGAAAAAGTCGTTTCGCTAAGCGGCGTGGTCTCATTAGATATCAAAAAGGATTGAGATGTTAGATTATATTCATCCCAGGCTTTATGCATGACTTAAAGTTTTTGTCTTCCCCTTAAAATCTCGGGTACTCAACTAATTTTGTGTAGTTTGAGGTTTAGGGTTTTCAGGTTCTCTTCTTAGACGAATAAAGCTTTCGGAGACGTGCATGAGGCAGATAGATATTTAGAGTTTTCTTTCTGTCGTGTGTTTTGTTTGTAAAGGAAGATTTATTAGCCTTACGATATACTTGATCAACGAAAGGGCATCTTTATATGAAGCTCTTGGCGTATTTGTAATAATTATATTTTGTTGAACGTGGTTAACGAAATTTTAGGATTATGAAATGAACAAGAAATGTTTTGTTTTGAATATGAAAATGTTTGGAATTGCTAATTTTTTTGCATATTTCTCTGATCTGCGAATTAATGTATCTAGCACAGCCGTATTTGATCGTCGAAGATTAATAACTATTGATGCTTGCAACATTTGTAGCCATTAGTTTTGGTCAACCATGTAGGGGGATGTTACAAGTTGGTATCAGACCATAGGTTTATGAAACTTTAAAAGAAAAGTAAAATCTAAAAGCTTTTATCAAACATAATCCAATAAATTTAAAGATAAGATCGGGGTTTGGGTTAACGCTATAGTAAGTACTTGTGTTTGATATATAGGTATAAATCTAAGTATGTATTCCCCTCTCTCTTAGACCGTTCTTCTGTATCTTACTAAGGCTCTTATGCAGATATACCAGAAAGAGGATATGGAGGCAGGAAACGGAAGAGGAAATCTACTTGGAGGAAGCACCACTGCTAATGGAAATGCTCGACCTAATACTCAGAGAAACCAAGGTCAACAGGCTAATGCTAACCAAAATGCTACGGCCAATGTAGGTGCTAGAAATTTGCTAGTAGATGCAGGGATGCTGTATCAGTTATTGGCTAATATTTTGCAAGAAGGTGCTGCTACTAATGTTGGTGGAGCTAATCCTGTAGTTTCAACTGGTAATAATTATGCCAAGCTGATTATAGACTATATCAGTCTGGGAGGAAAGCCGTTTGTTGGAACGGAAGATGTTGTTGAAGTAGAGAACTGGATGTTGAACTATGAGAGGATCTTTAAAGATTTAGGATTGAATGATGGAGAGAAGAGAAGACTGGCCTCTACACAATTGCATGGGTAAGCACTTCATTGATGGAACAGAGTGACGGCCGGAGTGCCGAAGGAAGTGTTGACTTGGGCTGACTTCAAGAGGAGGTTTGAGCTGAGGTTCTTGTCCGAGGTTGCTAAGTCAGCATTGATGAAGAAGTTTATGGATCTTGTTCAAGGCTAGATGTTTGTGATCAAGTAAGCTGCTAAGTTTGATGAGCTATCTCGATATGGTCATGCTTTGGTTGACACTGATGTCAGAAAGATAGAGAGATTCATTAGGGGTATGAGGCCAGAGCTAGGAAGCCGGAGGGAAAGAGTGGCAAAAGTGAGATGGAATAGTATTGGTTCAGCATTGTAGGTCTTTAGGATGGCTATGACTCATATTAGAGAACCTTCTCATGTGATGGTGGAGACGACTGTCTTCCATGAGGATATGCTTGTTGTTTCTTCTAGGGAGAAGCCAGTTGAGTCCGAGGGTTCTCAAGGAAGGAAAAGGAAAATTTTCAATAAGAGAGGATCCAAGAAACGTAAGACCTCTAAGAAGACGAAGGCTGATTTGGTGTGTTATAAGTGTGATAAGAAGGGTCATTATGCCCATGAGTGCAGAACTAACAAAGGAAAGAAGCCTGTGGAGAAGAAGATTGTGAAATTTTCCACTGTAACCAAGTTGGGCATTATAACAACCAGTGTCCAGAGCCAGCTAGGATGGATATAGGTAAGGTGTTTGCTATTGGACCACCATCTTCTTCTAAACCCACTGCAGTAGAAAAGGGAAAGATTGTGATGGAAGGTATGCTTTTGATTCAGAATATACCAACTAGGGTACTTTTTCATACTGGTACATCTCATTCATTTATATCTTAGTATCTAAATGATAGGTTATGCATAGAACCCATATACCTTGTTACTCCTTCGAGGGTTATGAATTAAATAGGAGGGTATGCAACTCTTGGGATGAGATGTGACCATTTAGAACTTAATTTGTTAGGTCATATGTTTGCATGCAGTTTTTATGTTTTTGATTTTGTAGATTTCGGGATTATCTTAGGTATAGATTGTTTGGGTAAGTATGAAGCTAGGCTATTTTGCCAAGACCAGGAAATATCATTAAGACCCGCTGATAGTCATATTTGAATCATTTTCTCAGTGAAGAATTCTAGTAGGAGTGTTTGTGCTTTGTTGAGTTTCATGGAGGTTGGAGAAGAGCTTAGCCAAGTTTGGGTAGTTAGAGAGTTTGCAGGTGTCTTTGAAACAGTAGTAGGCTTAGCCCCAAAACGAGCTGTTGAGTTTTGGATAGACCTAGTACTAGGAGCTGAACCTGTCAGTAGACCACCTAGCAAATTGACACCGATAGAGACGAAGGAATTGAAGGTGCAGCCAGTTGATCTTAAGGGAAAGAATTTTATCAGACTAAGAAGTTCGCCTTGGGGTGCAGCTGTAGTGTTTTTTAAGAAACCAGATGGGTCGTTAAGGTTGTGCATCAATTATCTTAAGTTAAACGAAAGGACGATCAAGAATAAGTATCCTTTGCCAAGAATTGATGACTTATTTTATTAGTTGAGTGGAGCCAGTGTGTTTTTCCAACTGGATTTGGCGATGGGTTTCCATCAGTTATAGGTGGCGGAAGATAGCTTTCCTTTGATGGCATTTCGAACTAGGTATTGTTCGTTTGAGTGGTTGGTGATACCATTTGGATTGACAAGTGCACCTGCATTCTTCGTTGATTTAATGAACCGGGTTTTTTGAGAGCATTTGGATAGGTTCGTGTTGGTGTTCATAGATGACATTTTGGTGTACTCTAAAGATGAAAGAGAACATGAGACTCATCTTAGAGTAGTCTTGGAGACGTTGAGGCAGAATTAGCTAAAGGCGAAGTTTTTCAAGTGTCATATCTAGAATAGAGAAGTTAAGTTTAAGCTCATCTGGTTTTAGAAGACGGATTGTCAGTTGATCCAGTTAAGATCAAAGCTGTCAATAATTGGAAGAGACCAGAGAAGATAACCGAGTTCAAGAGTTTTCTTGGACTTGCTGGCTATTACCGGAGATTCATCAAGGATTTTTTGCAGGTAGCAATGCCTTTGACTAAGCTTAACAGGAACGAAGTGAAATTTGTTTAGTCCAATAAATGTGAGGAAGCATTTCTTAAGTTAAAGCATTCGTTGACCAATGCTCTAGTATTAGTTGCTCCAGATGGTAACCAAGGGTTGATAGTATAGACAGATGCGTATGGGACTGGATTGGGAGCAGTATTGTTGCAGAAAGGCAAAGTAATTGCTTACGCATCTAGGTAGCTTAGTGCGCACGAAGTTAGATATTCTACTCATGATTTGAAGTTGGTAGCGATGATTTTTTTCCTTGAAGCTTTGGAGGCATTATCTTCTAGGATAGAGATTTGAGTTGTATATCGATCATAGGTCATTAAATTATTTATTCTCTCTGAAGGAGTTGAATATGGGGCAGCAAAGATGGATAGAATTTTTGGCTGCTTATGATTTTGGTATAGAGTATATTCTTGGAAAAAGAAATAAGGTAGCATATGCTCTCAGTAGAAAACATCAGAATGTGGTGTTCACAATGTTGTCATAATGGAAGGATCTAGAAGCTTTAGCCAGTTGTGGGGTGCAATGGAGATCTACTGCTGGTTCTAGTAAGAGTACTACCATGTTATCTTGTTTAGAAGCTCGACCAGTGTTGATCGAGAGGATAGCTTCTAAATAGAGATAAGATCCAGTTTTAGCTGAGTGGATCAGAGGGCTTGAGGCATGAACTGAGATTGATGACCTAAAGGATTTTAGTATTGACCAAAGAGGATGGCTGAGTAAGAAGGAATGGCTTTGCATTCCGAATATAGAGAACATAAGGAGGGATGTTCTAGAGGAATGTCATTGATTGAAGTTGGTGATTCATCCTGGAGGAATCAAGATGTATCAAGATATGAAGAGGAGCTTTTATTGGGAAGGCATGAAGAGGGATGTTGGCTTGTGGGTTAGGTAGTGTGTTAGCTATCAACAGGTGAAGACCGAATATTAGAAGCTAACTTCCAATGTTTGGTCATGTAGTTCATTTGGTTGATTTTTAAGATTGAAGATGTTAAGATCCAAAATCATGTTTCCGAAGGAAAATTTCCATAGAACCATTTTGACAATTGATTAAAGCATTTGAAGTAGCCAAGAAAGATTAGCCTAAATTAATGAATTTGACTCATTGGATTATTCGCGGTTTAAGTTTCCAAAACGATGAAATTGACAAGGAATATGAATTGACCGATTTTGATGAATACGTCCTCGATTTCTCCCACGGATTTCTTTGTTGAACGATTGGAAAATTGAAGGGTTACTTTTGTTGGTTTTTGTTCACCCAAGCCAGGTTGCTGGTAAATCGAGTAAGGAATCAAATTGACTCTCGCACCCAAATCGAGTAAGCATTTGACAATCATTTTGTCTCCCATCATACACAAGATTGTCGGACATCCATGATCTTTGTATTTGATGGGAATTGATTGGGACAAGACTTAGCTAATTCCAGCGACTAAGAAAAGTTTCTTGGATATGCGAGAGTGTCTTTTTGAGTACACAAGTCCTTGAGAAATTTAGCGTAAGTTGGGACTTGTTGCACGATATCAGAAGTAGAATGTTTGCTTTGACTTGATTAAAAATTTCCAACATCTTTTCCATTTGGTCAGAGTGTTTCTTGGGTCAAAGACAATGTGGAAATGGAACACAATGCTCAGTATGTGGGTATAATTGATTAGAAGAAGAATTTGGATTATATTTTGTTTCAACGAATGGCTCAATGTTCTGCTCAAATTCATTTTTTGTCTAGAAATATTGAGAGGGGTTTCCGATAAACTATTTGGATTAACGTCTTGATTATCGATTTGTTTATCCGAACACAAAGTCCTGACAGCATTCATTTGGGTTGTGTTGCTATCTTAAACAACATGGGCTTCATTAAAATTCATGTTTTGATTTCTAAGCCTCAGAACTGGCTGACTTAGGAATGTGCCTCGTTCACGTTCACTTAAAAATATGGCTAATTTAGTCTTTTGCATTTCAAGTTTAGCAATCGATTGACACATATTTTGCGTGTATGAGGTTAAATTTTTTTGCAAATTACTGTTTGATTGGAGGCTTTGAGTCCTTGCTTTGGCCAAAGTTTAAAATCTCTTTTCAAGTGAACTTAGTCACTTAATGTCATGGGGAATATTATTGTGATTGAATTTGAGATGGACCTACAAAATTTCATTGAAAATGATTGGGTTGAAAGGGAGGATTCGAAGCATTGTACGAAAATGCTCGAAAATTGAGTGGAACCAAATTCGCGTTTGGATTATTTTGGTTCCAAGAAAAATTCAGCTTCGAAAATGCTTTAAAATTGGGATGAACCCAATTCTCATTGGGATTATTTTGGTTCCAAGAAAAATTTGGGTGATTTCTCTAACTAGGATTATATGTAGGAGAAAACGGGTCATTTTTAATGATATTGAAAGCATTGAATAGTTCGATCTAATTAGGGCAAACTAGTCGGTTATGTGATTCAGATCGATACATTTATAACACATGGGTTGGAAAGCTTGGTTCATTTGTTTGGATGAGAAAACATTATTGAATTTATTGATCATTGTATCGATCTTAGCTTCCAAAGTCAAAAATGATCCTATCGAATGTGCGCTCGATCGTGAGTAAATTGATTTTTCATTAGAATGTTCCCATTGGGATGATTGTTCGGATAGGTTTTCAAGAAATTTCCAAGGACTGTCGTGATGTTGGGCAAGAAAATGCCTTAGCACATAGATTCAAGCATGGTTCGTGAGTTGTTTTCAAGTCCATCGTATAAGATTTGGCATTGGTTCCATTTTTCGAAGTTATGGTGTGGACATCTTATCAAAAGCTCTTTAAATATTTCAAAATATTTTTTGAATGGTTCACCTCTGAATTGATGAAAATTGACTATTTTGTTTTGGATTTTTGTTTATTTTTCCAAGGGGTAGAACTTCTTTAAGAAAACTTCAACGAATTCTTGCCAAGTTTTGATCGATTTTTATGGTAAGCCATACAACCATTTTTCAGGGTAATCAGTAAGAGCGAATGGAATTAATCATAGTTTGACTCCGTCGTCACAAAATCATTGGAGTTTAATGGTTGCATAAACTTGTTTGAATTTCTTCAAGAAAATGTATGAGTAATCGTGTTCAAAACTGCCTAATTTTGAAAGCGTGTCAATATGGTTTGAATGAATCTCGAAATGGTTACCCATTGGGGCGGGTAAAGTGATACAAGAAGGAATAAAATTTATCAAGAAAGATTATATCCATAAGAGTACGTAGGGTGTTCTCATTCGCCATTTCAGGAGGATCGTTTGTTCGAGTTAAACGATTTATTGTTGTGTCGAGTGTTTCTTATTGTGTTACGAGTCCAAGAACTCATGTATAAGTAAAAGTCGAGAAGAGAAAGGAGTTAGAATCGAATTTAAGAGAAAGAAGCAAGGTTTAGAAAATGAAGTGAGATATTTTTTATATATTTTTTATTGGAAAAATATTTACCAAAAAGAATTTATTTTTCGAAAGGGAGATTTGATTTTTGTTTTTTTTTTGGATTTTTAATTTTTTCCCCTTTTTTAGTACTTTTTGTTTTTAAGTTTTTTTAGTTTTTGAAAAAACTACTTCTTATTTTTTTCTAAAAAACCAACTTAATTTATTTTTTTTTGGATTTTCAAAAGTAAAATACTTATTTTTTTGGAAATTTTTTTGGGTTTTTTATTTTGATTGAAAAACTTCAAAGGAAAAGATTTAAAACAATTTTTTTTGGATTATTAAAAATAAACTAAGTTAAGTCAAATTTACCAAAAAAATTAGGTTTTGGATTTTTGATTTTTTTTAAAATATGCATGAACTAGTGCAACTAAATGAATGTAAGGACTTAATTACAAATTTTCTATTCTTAATAACTCCTAATATAAAATTATATAATCACATTTCAACTTAATCCAATAAAATATTTCTTAGCCAGGTAAAAGGCAGGACTTCTTAGTGCACCACGAATCACCATTGCAATGCAGCCAAAGGTTTAGGTACCTTTAGAAAAACAATCACTATAATATTTATGAATCATCGTAATATTTATAAATGATTATTGCAATGTCGTGGCCTAGATGTCAAAAAAAATAAATTGTTCGAAGAAGACAACTGTCAAGAGACAATTAAGCCCTGAGTGAGCTTGCGACACTCTTAAGTCTGATGTCTAACCATTATTGTTAGCCAAAATTAAATGATGAAATGCAATTTGTGGGTCAAGAAAGGGGTGACGAAATCCGACACCTTATGTGAATTTGGATGTTGCCCTTAAAAAGATAAATAAGACGATATGAATGAAAAACAGAAACTAAATGTGAATTAACAATGCAACTACGGATGAAATTTGATTTTTTTTGTTTTAAGAAATATTTTTTTAAAATGCAAGCAACCATCAATGCAAAGCAAATAAAAAATATGATAAGAGCACAATACCACAGTGTGCATAATCATTTGCAATTTAATTATTTTTCAAAGCAGCAATTTTTTAAGCAAGCGATTTAATTTGGTAAGCCTAGCGAAGCAAGCAACTCTTATCTTTATCTGCTTTGGCAACCTTAAAACTTTGAACATGACACACACACAGATATATATATATATATATATATATATATATAAGGATGGACCTTAAAACAAATTAAAACAAAACAAAACAAATTCACAAACCAAATTTCAAAACGAATTCACGAAACAAAACAAGCCCAAATCAAATGTAATTTCAAAATGAATGTAAGTAACTTTGTCCCAAAATTCACCAATCTACTTATCAAAATTTTCTAATCACTCAATCCAATTCCCAAAATTTTCTGCGACCAATTTTGGTTAGAGACTTGTGTTTGAGTTTGGCGATTTTCGCGAGGCAATGGTTACGCAATAGTCAATGGGGAAGGTTGTCAACGAATGTTTTCAAGTAGTGGTGGGTTCTGTTATCTGGGAGGAGGAATGGATAATCGATTTAAGGGTCGGAAGATGATGGTGATTGAAGTGGGGAGTTTGAACAACGACAATGATGATTTAGGTGAAGGTGATTTATAGTTTTTGGTTTGAATGTTTGGTTGCTGAGTGATGAAGTGTGAGTTAATGAGGTGGCTGGGGTGAGTCGGAGAGATGAAAGAAGGTAGTTTTGAGTAAGTTGTAGGAGATGGGAATAGAAAGGTTTCATTTGATGCAGACACTAGAGGAGTTTGGATTGCATGATGGTAGGTTGCAGGAGCTTGATAGTGGAGGATGTGTGACATATGGCAGCAATGATACGAAGCGTTGTAGTACTGGATGGTGGGTTTATGGCCAGTAATGATGTGAAGACAGTGGTGTTAAGGCAGGAGTTGTTCAGGTATGAGGTAGAGGAGATGGGTTGCTGGTGGTTATGATTTTGGTGTTTGTAGGTTGATGTTGGATGTGGTTCATCAGCGAAGTGTTGTGGTATTAGATGGTGAAGTGGTGTTAGGAGTGGGGGTTTGGTAGTAAGGTGAGAAGTTTGGTAAGTGAATGCATAGTGGTAGTGGCTAAAAGACAAATAGTGAGGTAGTTGAAGTGGGTTTGTATAAAATGTGTAAGAAGGTGATCATTTTTAAGGAGCTGTAGAAGGATATGTGCATAGAAGCAATGAGGAATGCAATGGAATGACTTGTTAAGGATGGAGCAGTTTTGTGCACTGGTAGTGTTCAATTCAAGGGAGAGTTGGTCGAGGAATCGGGTAGAGAAGTGAGGTGAATATAGTGACGTTGTAACGACCCGTAAATTTTCGATAATTAAAATAGCTAATTTAATAAGATTTCGTGATTTAATGTTAGAAAAAAAAATTTGTATTTCGTTTGGAATAATAATAACTGGAATGAATTGCAACAATAATTATCCAAATAATTATTTATAGATTGAATGGAGTTCCAATCTAATTGAATTGACTGAAATGTTATAACTTGGTAATAAGGGAATATATGAAAAAACAAATGTAAATAAGTGAATAAGAATTGTGAATGATTTAGGTAGAAGTACAAATTTTAATAGATTGGTTGCGAAGATTTGAATAGTAATAAGTATTGAAAAATAAATGCTATTTAGTGAATGCCTTTGCAGTCAATAGTTGGATAGGATAATAAATGTTGAATTCATTGGGTATAATAGAGTAATTGATTGATAAGTAAAATCTATTTAAAATCAAATAATTGAATATTGAATAGGTAAATTGTTTAAAGTAAATATTTAAAACTTATTGAATAATTGAATAACTGCAAAATGGAAATAGTGTTCTAAGATGTGAATTGGTTTTAAAAGTTGAATCTTATAAGTTCAATTTCAAATATTTCAAAGGATAATGAATTATTGGATAATCAAAATTGTTTAAATTTAATATTTGGAATTTATTGAATAATTGAATAACGGGTTTAATATGATTAAAAATGATTTGTAAAATTTTATTTTATCATATTAAAGTTAGAATGATGTTGTAGAACTTTTAAAATCGAATTAAAAGTAAATTTGTGAAATTTAAATATTTTAATATTTAATTGACGAGTTAAAATAGTCATTTTTCAAACAGTCTCGGATTTCGACAAAACTAGTTTCATCGGATCCGTAACATGATATTATAGTAAGATTTCAAATTTCGTGTCAATCGGATTTACCGTTTGTCCGGGGCAAGCCAAAACGCATAGAAATTCGTTTAATCGGTTTAATTTAAATTGATTGTTTATTTCCGTAACTCGCACATACGTTCGAATTAGCCTCCGAAACCAATTCCGTTGTGTCCGGAATGCGGGTTAACCTTAGAAACGCCTGCCAGCACGCTTCGTTTGGAGTTCGGAAAATTTTCGGTGAATAGTGTTTTTGCAATTTTCTATAAAAGGACATGTTAACTTCACTTTTACAAAATTAAGACAACCCTAGGGTTTTATTGCTTCAGCCGCCGACTATATTCAATGGCCAGAAATTGTCGAACTTCCTTCTCTATTATCTTCAAATCTACAAACAATTAGCAAAAGTCGTCAACTACAAAGTTGTAGAGAGCATCAAGATCTAGCTCTCCAACGGTGGAGATCGGAAACGGAGCCACGGATCAAAGCCGCTGCGTTTTTCACGTTTTTCGAGGTGATATGGGGGGCCGAGCTTCGAGCTGCTCCAGGCGTTGGTGGCTCGTGTGGTGGCGCGCGTGGTGGTATTCCCTGACTCTGGAAGTCGTCGTAGAGGTCGTGAAAATTGATGGAAGAAACGACGACTAATGGGTTTGCATACGTGAATTTCACGTTAGGGAAGAAGCTATGAGGTGCGGCTCAGATCTAAAGGGATGGAGATGAACGGCCAGATTCTGATCTAGGTTAAAAATATGGAAATAAATTGTGAAATGAGTTATATTAAAATTTGTACAAACTTTAAAAATGCATAACTTTTTCATACGAGGTCGGAATCTGATGAAACAAGAAGCGCCGAAATCGCAGGGATGAGAGCTACGTTGTAGTAGAGATTTGGGAGTGTTTGGAGCTCATTAAATTTTAGGTCAAATCGAACGTCGTTCGATTTGATTTAAAATCGTAGAATCAAAGTGAGTGTTTTATAACGCTCACAACGTACTGAATATCTTTATGCTAGTTAAATTTGAAATTATGAAGTGTTATGAATTTTATTTTTCATTGTTTGATAAAATTTAATTGTCATTTGAATTCACCGTTGAAAATTTAATTGACAGTCAAATTGAAATTAAAAATTGAATTGCGATTAAATTACCTGATATTGATAACTGTGAAATTGCCGTGAATTGTATTGTCTATTGGATGATGTATTTCGATGGATGCTATTGGTTGATATTTAAATGTTTGGATGTTTATTTGCTTATATATGTCCTGTTATGCATACATATGACACTGTGATTTGATTTAAGTGATATATATTCATCCCTGACATTTAATTGAAATAACTGATCACTTGGCCATAGGATAGAAAATTATATACGGACACCGGATTGGCTAAATTAATAATTTTTAAAATCATCGATTTGAAATTTGTTTAAATGTTTTGATTTAAAAGTTATAAATAGAAATCAATTTATAGAAATCGAATTTATCGAAAAATTGAGTTTGGAATGTTGAAATACATTTTGGTTAAAGGAAATTGTTAAATAATTTAAGTTGAGACTTTGAGATTAAAAATCGGGATATGATTGAATTTCGAAAATTTATTTGTTTTAAAGATTGAACATTATTTCGAGATTTGGGTATTACTAAGTAAAAGTGAAATAAAAATGATATTTTGAAATTGAGCTTGAAATTGAATCATATTTGAAATTTGGATTTAAATTTGAATATTGAAGGATAATTTTGTTAAGTGTTATAAATTGATATTTTGAAAATCAAGCTCCAAATCGATATAAATTGAAATTGAATTAATTGAAGGTGAATGTAAAATCGAATTAATTTGAAGTCAAAGTTGACATTGATTTGAATTGAAATCAAAATTGAATCGGTAGAATGGAAATTGAAATTGATTTGAATTGGAAAGTTATAATTGAAATAAACTGGTTTTCAAGCTGTTTTATTTTGTTTTCCAAATTACTCTGTTATATAAACCATTTTTGAATACTTGAACTATTTTAATCTATTTTAAATCTACTTAACCCAATTTAAATTATTTTAAACTAATTTATCTATTTTAAATCCATTTTAAGATTTTAAGTATTTTAACTATTTTAATTGTTTAAAACTACTTTTAAACTACTTAAAACTATTTTCTAAAAATTCAAGCTGGTCAATAAGGTGAAATGTTTATGTTTAAATCTCGAATGTAAATACGAATTGAGTTAAATGAAGTTGCAACCTAAATTGAAATTTGAAATGATTTGGAAATCGAAATGAGATATTGAGGCGAAAAATGTTTTTGAAACGGAACCTTACATTTTGAATAGATACGATGATATTTGAAATGGACTTGATTTTGAAGCGAATATGATATTTTGATATCAACTATGAATCGATTTGAAATGTAAAGGAGCCACCGGTGTAATAATACGTACTTATTAAAGAGACCGGGATCGGATATGGACATACTCTCTGTCGATACCGAAAACCACTTTAATAACTATTATACGCGGAGTGTTGATCCAGAATGAAGTGGATGGTTTGGTGAACGCGTTGACTGAAGAAAGAGAACGATATTGGATGACCTCTGACATGACTAAAACAGGAGCCGCGCCGGGCCATTGAGGTTCGCCATCTCTAGCGGACACACTTCTTCTATACCATATCTATTACTTTTATGATTCGATTTGGGTGCACCCCTTGATTTGGGAGTGTTGTTTCACGGTGTTGGGGTAGCTGCTGGCTATGCTCAACATCAGTCCGGGTCACGCAACTACTAGTATCCTAGTTGGTATCGCCTCATGTACCTTGTCATACTTATTATCCTATTTGCGACCACTACGTTTTGTTTTGTGTTATACCCATGGGGTACCCTTTGATAACCACTAGTTTACGGTGGGGCTTACGGTGCTGTATAGACTATGGCATTATAAAAATATGTTAAGGGGGATTATGGTAACGCCTTAACGCTATTTTAATACTTTTACTTTACTGTAGAAATATTATAATAGTGTATTGTACTACATAGTAGGTAGTTTAACGGATCCTTGAGAGATGGAAAATCCCGTAACATCTCTTAAGTTATTGCACGCACGTTGACACTGGATATGAGATGTCAAACCCCGTAAACATCTCTGACGCCGTTACACTCATATTTATTTACGATTGATTTAACTTACATGAGGATATTTTAGTCCTGACTCGAGTGTTTTGTCTTTTCATTACGCTCGGGTCAGACCTGAGTTTTTTCCAGCTTATTGAAGATCTATTCTGGAGGACGAATACGAAGATTTGGTGTACTATTACTCTTATTATCTTTGCATCATGTTGTCTGCTGCATTATTTTATTTGTTCTGTTGTATATGTATAGCTCTAATAAATGTTGTATAAATAATGATCGAATTATTGTAAACAGCTTCATGAACTGTTTATTTGACTATTATATTTTATCGTTCCGCTGCGAGATTCTGTGTTGTTTCATTTCCTTTATTTCTCTTTCTTTTCTTTTCTTATTTACCCCAATAACCATCTGCCCTTTTGAATGGTTTGGAACCGGCATGTGTATTTGATCGTCGGTTTAAACTGTCCAAAAAGGCGGGTCGTTACAGTTGGTATCAGAGCTGTGGTTTAGCGATAACCTTAGCTTTGTGGGGTCTGACTCTTTATAAATAGGGTAGTAATACCCTATGATGAGTCGCTGAGTTATACATATGAGAGAGCGTATTTGTTAGTGATATAAAATGTTTTATATTGTGTCGGTTGATTTGTTGAGTGGCTTATGGATTCTGGTCAATACGAGTAATTAACGTCATTGATAGGGATCTCTAAACACTTAAACAGAACAATTCGACATAGTATTGTTTGAAATTGGGTAAATGAAATAATTTTGCTCTAATTATATTTTATATATAAAGAAAATTTCAGAAATTATTGTGACTTATCTAACTTACCTGTTGTTAGGAATGATAATATTGGTTATTATCATTAATTGGATATTGTAATTTAATAAATAAGATGAATTACAAAATGAACAGTGATAAAACAACTTGTGGAATATTTTAAGAAAGTAAAATCCTATAAGAATATTTCATAAAGGTGACTTATAAATTAAAACATATTTAAATTGGAAAAATTGAATTCAAGACCCGGGGACTTTTAAAATGGTTTTCAAAGCTTTGAAGAAATATATTGTGATGTTAGTTGGAAAATATTTATAGGAAATATTTTGAAAGGATTTTTAAGAAGGAATGAATTAAGTACTCTTCTCTTATGTCGCTGGAAAATAATTTCGGTAATGACTGCGCAGCATCATCGACGTTCATTTTCGAGTCTCAAAGTGGGGGAGACTTCTAAGAAGCTTTGCTTTTCTTCGAAATTATTTTGGGTAAATGGGTTTTGGTTTAAACTCCAAAGGTATGATTAGATATATTAAAGATATAAGTGTATATATTTATTTCGAACGATTTGAAAAGAACCGGGCATTTAAATTTCTAACTTATGTTAATTAGTAATTTTCAAATTATTTGAATGAAATGTGAATAACCAGAATTTATAAAATAAGAGGATTTAGATATCAAAGCTTATGTTTTGGGGAAACTTTTGAGTTGTAGGGTACCTTTAAAGTTAAAAGGTAAAGAGGATTTAAATAAATTAAATTTGTGAACATTCTAAGTGTGTAAAATGAAATTCTATAAATTTGTATAATACCAAATTTGCATTCTAATAACATATAATATGACTTACCAAATATTAAAAAGTTGAAATGATGTTTTAGATATGTAATGAGATATTGTACAAATAGACAGAACCTGAAAGTAATTGAAATATACAAGTAAGAAAACTCAAAGGGAATTAAATTGTATACAAATGGAAAATGTGGTTATGATAAAATGTTATATACTTAAATATAGCACGAAATGATGAATGGATAAATGGAACAAGTAAGTGAACTTAAGAAAAAGGCCATTGAGTCAAACAATGTCTTTGTAAACTGGTTATAGAATTAAATATAAATTTGCAACAAAAATAAAAATATGTGAAGATAAATTTGTAGCTTTTGAGATAACTATAAACTAAGAAAAGTCATATATAAGAAGTTAGACTTTTATGGAATGACTATAAGTTAAAGTGATGATTAATAAAATGTTTCGCAAATAAATTGGTTATTAACTGAAACTGGGTATGAAGTAAATGTAAACAAAAGAATTTGGTATGGCTAAGAATCAATTGGAATTGAAAGAGATAAACCAAATTGAATGAAAAATTAATAATTTGGTTATGTTGGGTATGATTTGGTTGTTATTTGATTGTTAGTTGATTGTATATAATTCATTAAGTGTTAATGAAATTGAAAGCTATAAATCATTAAAATCAAATTGAAAGTTAAATGAATTTAAAGAGAATTTAATTTGATTCAAATTGGAAGTGAACTAATGTAAATATAAATTAGTTTATGTTAACTAATTGAATTGAGAATGAATGTTAGTAAAATCCAACGTTAATGAATCAACTGTGATTAAAATTGAAAACCAAGTGAATAAATATTAATGAGAAGTGATTTTATATTGATTGGTTATGGATTTGTTGGATGATTGTTGGATGATAATTGATTTGGTGGATGCATTTGTTGTTTTGTTGCATTTGCTATGTTGGCACATGTAGTTGTTATGTTGCTATATGATGTATATTGATATTATTTTCATATATGCATGTTTCTCACGGTTTGTTGAGTGTTTAGTAGGTGCGGATTGCGCTTGCTTCGCATTTGGAGCTCGCTTTCGCGCTATATTAGCCGTATATGCTCGCTAAAAATATATAAGGTACATATCTCGGATTACATACCGTACTTTTACACTTTTTCCCCTGCGGGATGCCTCATCACTTGATGAGAAGTATATTTGTGATATATATACTGTCATTTTTTCGGATTGAGCCGCGCAAAGGAGACTCTGCCGAAATTTTTCGTAAATTCGGGTATTAGAAATTTTTCAAGTTTTAAAATTTCATAACTTGTTTGATAACTAACTTTTAAAGTTAGAAAGCCGTTCGGAGTAACTTAGTGGAAGCGTAGTTATGGCTTTATAAATGGAATTTCATTGTTTTATAAGTTGGTAACTTTGAATAAAATATATCTAATGTTGAATTCTATACTTAGTTCCTTTTCCCTTCTTTTTCCTTTTCGGGGACGAAAAGTTTTGAGTGGGGGAGAGTGTAACGACCCGTAAATTTTCGATAATTAAAATAGCTAATTTAATAAGATTTCGTGATTTAATGTTAGAAAAAAAAATTGTAATTCGTTTGGAATAATAATAATTGGAATGAATTGCAACAATAATTATCCAAATAATTATTTATAGACTGAATGGAGTTCCAATCTAATTGAATTGACTCAAATGTTATAACTTGGTTGCAAGGGAATATATGAAAAAACAAATGTAAATAAGTGAATAAGAATTGTGAATGATTTAGGTAGAAGTATAAATTTTAATAGATTGGTTGCGAAGATTTGAATAGTAATAAGTATTGAAAAATAAATGCTACTTAGTGAATGCCTTTGCAATCAATAGTTGGATAGGATAATAAATGTTGAATTCATTGGGTATAATAGAGTAATTGATTGATAAGTAAAATCTATTTAAAATCAAATAATTGAATATTGAACGGGTAAATTGTTTAAAGTAAATATTTAAAACTTATTGAATAATTGAATAACTGTAAAATGGAAATAGTGTTCTTAGATGTGAATTGGTTTTAAAAGTTGAATCTTATAAGTTGAATTTCAAATATTTCAAAGGATAATGAATTATTGGATAATCAAAATTGTTTAAATTTAATATTTGGAATTTATTGAATAATTGAATAACGGGTTTAATATGATTAAAAATGATTTGTAAAATTTTATATTATCATATTAAAGTTAGAATTATGTTGTAGAACTTTTAAAATCGAATTAAAAGTAAATTTGTGAAAATTGAATATTTTAATATTTAATTGACGAGTTAAAATAGTCATTTTTCAAACAGTCTCGTATTTCGACGAAACCCGTTTCATCGGATCCGTAACATGATATTATTATAAGATTTCAAATTTCGTGTCAATCGAATTTACCGTTTGTCCGGGGCAAGCCAAAACGCATAGAAATTCGTTTAATTGGTTTAATTTAAATTGATCGTTTATTTCCGTAACTCGCACATACAATCGAATTAGCCTCCGAAACCTATTCCATGGTGTCCGAAACGTGGGGTAAACCTTAGAAACACCTGCCGGCACGCTTCGTTTGGAGTTCGGAATTTTTTTGGTGAATAGTGTTTTTGCAATTTTCTATAAAAGGACATGTTAACTTCACTTTTACAAAATTAAGAAAACCCTAGGGTTTTGTTGCTTCAGCCGCCGATATTCAATGGCCAGAAATTGTCGAACTTCCTCCTCTATTATCTCCAAATCTACAAACAATTAGCAAAAGTCGTCAACTACAAAGTTGTAGAGAGCATCAAGATCTAGCTATCCAACGGTGGAGATCGGAAACGGAGCCACAGATCGACGGCAATTTCAGTTCAAAGCTGCTGCGTTTTTCACGTCTTTCGACGCGAGATGGGGGCCGAGCTTCGAGCTGCTCTAGGCGTTGGTGGCTCGTGTGGTGGCGCGCGTGGTGGTATTCGCTGATCGCTCTGGAAGTCGTCGTAGAGGTCGTGAAAATTGATGGAAGAAACGACGGCTAATGGGTTTGCATACGTGAATTTCACGTTGGGGAAGAAGCTATGAGGTGCGGCTCAGATCTAAAAGGATGGAGGTGAACGGCCAGATTCTGATCTAGGTTAAAAATATGGAAATAAATTGTGAAATTAGTTATATTAAAATTTGTACAAACTTTAAAAATGCATAACTTTTTCATACGAGGTCGGAATCTGACGAAATAAGAAGCGCCGAAATGGCAGGGACGAGAGCTACGTTGTAGTAGAGATTTGGGAGTGTTTGGAGCTCATTAAATTTTAGGTTAAATCGAACGTCGTTCGATTTAATTTAAAATCGTAGAATCAAGGTGAGTGTTTTATAACGCTCACAACGTACTGAATATCATTATGCTAGTTAAATTTGACATTATGAAGTGTTATGAATTCTATTTGTCGTTGTTTGAGAAAATTTAATTGTCATTTGAATTCACCGTTGAAAATTTAATTGACAGTCAAATTGAAATTAAAAATTGAATTGCGATTAAATTACCTGATATTGATAACTGTGAAATTGCCGTGAATTGTATTGTCTATTGGATGATGTATTTCGATGGATGCTATTGGTTGATATTTAAATGTTTGGATGTTTGTTTGCTTATATATATCCTTGACACTGTGATTTGATTTAAGTGATATATATTCATCCCTGACATTTAATTGAAATAACTGATCACTTGGCCATAGGATAGAAAATTATATACGCTCACCGGATTGGCTAAATTAATAATTTTTAAAATCGTCGATTTGAAATTTATTTAAATGTTTTGATTTAAAAGTTATAAATAGAAATCAATTTATAGAAATCGAATTTATCGGAAAATTGAGTTTGGAATGTTGAAATAAATTTTGGTTAAAGGAAATTGTTAAATAATTTAAGTTGATACTTTGAGATTAAATTCGGGATATGATTGAATTTCGAAAATTTATTTGTTTTAAAGATTGAACATTATTTCGAGATTTGAGTATTACTAAGTAAAAGTGACATAAAAATGATATTTTGAAATTGAGCTTGAAATTGAATCATATTTGAAATTTGGATTTAAATTTGAATATTGAAGGATAATTTTGTTAAGTGCTATAAATTGATATTTTGAAAATCAAGCTCCAAAGCGATATAAATTGAAATTGAATTAATTGAAGGTGACTGTAAAATCGAGTTAATTTGAAGTCAAAGTTGACATTGATTTGAATTGAAATCGAAATTGAATCCGTAGAATGGAAATTGAAATTGATTTGAATTGGGAAGTTATAATTGAAATAAACTGGTTTTGAAGCTGTTTTATTTTGTTTTCCAAATTACTCTGTTATATAAACCATTTTTGAATACTTGAAATATTTTAATCTATTTTAAATCTACTTAACCCAATTTAAATTATTTTAAACTAATTTATCTTTTTTAAGATTTTAAGTATTTTAACTATTTTAACTATTTAAAACTACTTTTAAACTACTTAAAACTATTTTCTAAAAATTCAAGCTGGTCAATAAGGTGAAATGTTTATGTTTAAATCTCGAATGCAAATACGAATTGAGTTAAATGAAGTTGCAACCTAAATTGAAATTCGAAATGATTTGGAAATCGAAATGAGATATTGAGGTGAAAAATGTTTTTGAGGCGGAACCTTACATTTTGAATAGATACGATGATATTTGAAATGGTCTTGATTTTGAAGCGAATATGATATTTTGATATCAACTATGAATCGATTTGAAATGTAAAGGAGCCACCGTTGTAATAATATGTAGTTATTAAAGAGACCGGGATCAGATATGGACATACTCTCTGTCGATACCGAAAACCACTTTAATAACTATTATACGCGGAGTGTTGATCCAGAATGAAGTGGATGGTTTGGTGAACGCGTTGACTGAAGAAAGAGAACGATATTGGATGACCCCTGACATGACTAAAACAGGAGCCGTGCCGGGCCATTGAGGTTCGCCATCTCTAGCGGACACACTTCTTCGATACCATATCTATTACTTTTGTGATTCGATTTGGGTGCACCCCTTGATTTGGGAGTGTTGTTTCGCGGTGTTGGGGTAGCTGCTGGCTGTGCTCAACATCAGTCCGGATCATGCAACTATTAGTATCCTAGTTGGTATCGCCTCATGTACCTTGTCATACTGATTATCCTATTCGCGACCACTACGTTTTGTTTTGTGTTATACCCATGGGGTACCCTATGATAACCACTAGTTTACGGTGGGGCTTACGGTGCTGTATAGACTATGGCATTATAAAAATGTGTTAAGGGGGATTATGGTAACGCCTTAACGCTATTTTAATACTTTTACTTTACTGTAGACATATTATAATAGCGTATTGTACTACATAGTAGATAGTTTAACGGATCCTTGAGAGATGGAAAATCCCGTAACATCTCTTAAGTTATTGCATGCACGTTGACACTGGATATGAGATGTCAAACACCGTAAACATCTCTGACGCCGTTACACTCATATTTATTTACGATTGATTTAACTTACATGAGGATATTTTAGTCCTGACTCGAGTGTTTTGTCTTTTCATTACGCTCGGGTCAGACCTGAGTTTTTTTCATCTTATTGAAGATCTATTCTGGAGGACGAATACGAAGATTTGGTATACTATTACTGTTATTGTCTTTGCATCATGTTGTCTGCTGCATTATTTTATTTGTTCTGTTGTATATGTATAACTCTGATAAATGTTGTATAAATAATGATCAAAGTATTGTAAACAGCTTCATGAACTGTTTATTTGACTATTATATTTTATCGTTCCGCTGCGAGATTCTGTGTTGTTTCATTTCCTTTATTTCCCTTTCTTTTCTTTTCTTATTTACCCCAATAACCATGTGCCCTTTTGAATGGTTTAGAACCGGCATGTGTATTTGATCGTCGGTTTAAACTGTCCAAAAAGGCGGGTCGTTACAGACGTAGAATTGCAGTGGCATTGTATGTAGTTGAATGTTGAGATGTGGCAGTGGATATGGAGATGTTGCTTGCAGTGGAGATTTGGATAGTGAGTATTTGAGGTTATTGAATGCAGAGGTGTTTAATGTTTACGACATAATGATGTGGAACAACAGTTGTGTGTGGGTGATGCAAGTTTGGGGTGAAGTTGGCAGGGAATTTGGCAGAAGAGAAGGTGTAGTTGGAGGTAGAGGTTGATGGTTGTATAGCAGTTGTGGATGGTATAGGTGTTTGAAGGAAGAGGCAGTTGTAGGCAGCTGAAGTGTTGGAGGCAAGTTGTGTGATGGTGGTAACAGAGAGGTGATGGCAGTGTAGAAGTCTGGTTTGTGCACAGTGGAAGTTTTAACAGATTTTGCAAAAAAAACAAAAGTAATTTGTTAAATCGAAATGTAAAATGTAAATGTAATGCAAAATGAAATGAAATATAATTAAAAAAAGTCCTTTTAAAATGAACTTGTGTATTTTCTTTAACTAGAAATGCAAAAGCAACTAGAATAGCAACAAGTACACAATGCAAACAAAAATCACACAAACACACAACACAATTTCTTTTTAAATATAAATCAACACAAAAAATGAAAACACACTAAAATCAAACAAAAAAATTCGAAGAATAAAATAAAAGTCAAGTCTATTCCCCTGCAACAGCACTAAAAACTTGTTAATCGACGAATTTTCTATCGAATTAGAAAACCGCAGAAAAAAGTGATAATAAAAACAACCATAAGCGCATGACGCACAATTTTAATACTTGGCGAGTATGGGTCAATCCGTAAGGAATTGACGTGATTTAAGATTCTATTCAATCAAACTAATCCAAATTTGCGAGTTTGGTTTGAACTAAGAAAATTATAAAATGTTAAACTAGAACAAAAGTGATTGAAAATATGAGATTAGAAAACAATTTAGAGACAAATCCACTCTCATATTTTTACATAAATCAACACAAAAATAATCTATGATCTCTCTATTTTGATCTAAAGTGGAAGTAATTATGTATTTATCATAAGTATAGTCCTTTTATGTTATTAATAACATAACTTAAACCATCAAACTATAATGCAACAACCAAACCCACTTGCCAACTCTCATGAAAATGAATGTAAAACTAAAGCAAATCTATTTTAAACATGATCTATTTACTATTTTTGATTAGTAGCATTGATCATCAAATTTTGTTTCTGTTTTAATTCCATAATCAAAATCAATTAAGTCAGATGATGTAAATTGTGTTTATGATGGATTAAGCATAGCCCATTTGTGATTACAACATAAGCTATCAGATTCCCTAATAAACTTACATCAACAATCAACATTTTATGAAGCATATATAAGAGATCATAAATCATAAAATATGCTGAATTTACATAATTTAGAGAGCTTCATTACCTCTAAATTAAATGGATTTAGCTACTCATTTGTGTTATCAATTCAACACTTATAAAATTAATCATAAAAAGCAAGCAAAGTAAGAGCAATAAAAAGAGAATTAATCTACTTGCATAAAATAAATTTAAGATACTAACATAAGAAAGAGGCATATAAATGAAAATGAGCATAAAAGAAAATAAAAGCATGTGGAAGAAGAAGAAGAAAAGCGGGCTTAGGAAGCCATTTTATTTCTTATATAATTTGTTGCTACAAGTTGCATAATATGATAAGTAGATAAACGCTCATTACATGAACATAAAAGGGCTATTTATACATGCCTAAAACCATAATCCATATTTTATGGGACAACCCAAAATATCTCTTAGGAAGAGTGACCACCAATCTACCATTAGCATGAATTAATCCTCCATTAAGTGTGCATGTGCTTTTAATCCCTACTAACTTGTGCATTAGCTTCTAATTGTAGATTATGGTAAGTGGCTAGGTGGGGTCCTCTATGATTTCATGAATCCATTAATTTCCATCGTCATTTTCTTTCTTCTCATGTGCAAGCATATCTATATGAAGTCTTTCTCCATTTTCCATCCAAATCCTACAAATAAAACAAAAATGTGCAAATAAATATTCTCCTAAATTAATATATGCACAAAATTACCACTTTTCCGCTAAATTGAAGATGAACGAGTGACGATTTGGTGACATTTGGATTTTGGTAAAATCATGTAAAAGATGCTCAAATATGGGATTTATTTAAATAAAAGTTGATTAAATTTGAAAGTTAAAATATACACATTTACGTACACATCAATGATTGTGGAAGGTCATCCTTCGACCCCTTCGGAAGGCGGGGCTTCAATCTTCGCGGAAGGTGGAGATTCAACTTCTTTGGAAGGTAACAATGTTAGTGGAAGTATTCCACTTGACCTATGCAATGGTGTCCACTTTGATATTTGTACAACCTCCTTTGATCATGACGAAAGTGTCTTCTTAATGCTTAGGAGGCCGTTTTCAACCTTGTCAAAAGCCTTGTTTCCTCTTGATGTCTTCAAAGGTGCCACTTTAACACTTTTAGAAGCTCCCATAACTCTTATGAAAGGTTTTTTGATGCTTGGAGCCATATTAACACATGAAGAACCCTATCCATGTTTGCAGAAGTCATTCTAGTGCATTCAGAACCTCATCAATGCTTGCAGAATCCATTCTGATTCTTTCGGTGGCTACTCAAATGCCTTCGATAGCCCTCCGTAATTACTATAGCTCCTTCTTTTATTCCTTTACTCCTAAGAGGATTTTATGGATAACACTTAGTTATTATGTCCTTGAATGGATTGCTTCATGAATAACCAAAGGGCCTTCACATTTTGGTTCTGGTGAACCGTTTGCTGGGTCCTTTATGTTTTCCATTACCCTTCTTATTACTGGATCTCTGTTTTTGAATCCCATTTCTCTTAATTTTTATTTGTAGTACTCAGAAATTTTTCTTTGGTACTCATCTACTCACAAGGTGTTTTAGTCTCTTAGTTCATTGATCAAGTTGAGTGATTCTTTCCTTGTTTCTTATTTCAGTATGTCAGTGTATGTGATTTTTTGACACGGTGGAATGTCAACTTTGACCGATAGAATTTCATCAAATCCATATGATAAAGAATAAAGGGTATGTCTAGCTTTCTTCATGGAAGTTTTATATGGCCGTAAGATGATGGGAAGTTCTTCTACTCAATTTCCTTTTTATTTACATAATCATTACTTTAAAATTTTCTTTATAGTCTTATTCATTGCTTCCACTATCCTATTGGCTTTTAGGTGAGCTACTTACGAGAAACTTTTAATTATACCATTCTTCTCACAAAATGAATGGAATCAGCACTTTATAAATTAAGTTCCATTATCAATAATGATCTTATTTGGGAGCCCAAATCTAGTAAATGTATTTTTGATGACAAATTTGGAAACTTTTCCAACTATAATGTTTCATAGCGTTTCAGCTTCTATCCACTTAGTAAAGTAAGCAGTTACTTCAATGGCAAATTTCACCCCTTATTTTGAGACTAGGAGAGGTCTGACTAGGTTGATTTCCCACATGTCAAAGGGGCCAGGGGCTTACAATGGGAGTTAACTCAACTGGAGGTAGCCATGGGATTCTAGAGAACTTTTGCCATTTACCACAACCTTTTACATAGGTTATTGCATCTTTAGTCTTATGGGGCCAGTAATTTCCTTCTCTTATTATTTTCTTTGCTAATTTTATGCCATCATGATGATCTCCTTAGAATCCTTCATGGGCTTCCTTTAACAGCTTTGCTCCAGCCTCTAGAGTAACGCATTTAAAATAAGGCATGGAATTTCCTTTTCTACATAATATTCCGTCTATTATAGTGTGTGAAAGGGCTTGAGCAAATAATTAGTCAAAAATTTATTTGGATGTGCTTTGGAACAAGGCCTCAATTTTCATGTTGATAGCACTAAGTAGTAAGCTTTCTTTTCTATAACTAGGTATCTAACTTCAGCACCCGTTAATGTCTTACTTGTATAGTACACTGGAAATTGAATTACACTCTCTTCCCTTACTAAAACTGAACTAATTGTGCATTTCAATACTGCTACATATGAAAAAATTCTATTTCTATGGAGCTAGAAAGTATTGGCGACTTTTCCATATGATCTTTTATCTATTGAAAGGCCATTCAATGGTTTTTTGATTCTTTATTACATCTAATAAAGGGCTACATTTATCAGTTGCCCATGGTATGCATAAGTTGAGTGTGGTGACCCGGCCATTTAGTCACATTATTTCCTACCTTTTTTGGTTTCCTCTATATCTCTAATTGCTTTGATTTGATCGAGGTTAGCATTTATCAACTAACAATTTATCAAAAAAAATTCAGAATTGAATCCCAAAGTGCAACACCCCTTAACATTACTAGTAACTAATTAATAATTAATAATGCTCAAAAATGGAATTTGAGCAGACTTTAGAATTTGGCTACGAAACTTGCACCATTATGTACGTGGCGATTTTCTAAGCAAATATCGTATTTGAAGTATTACGATAAGAGTTCAAACAAAAAATTCATTAGCATTTGAAGTTTTCAAAACGAAAATAATTAATAGAAAAAATGGGAAATAAATAATAACAAATGCAGGACCCCACTAGCCGGCCCCGAACTTGGGTCGGTCGACCTATTATAAGGGCGGTCATCTAGTCTTGAAGGTGGTAGCCATTGTTGAACTTTAGTCGAACTCCCTATATTCGATTATTTTAAATCTAACGTATACCACTGATTCGAGCGCCTACAAATACAGTCCTAACCCCTTCATTTCTCTTCTTATTATTTCTGATAAAAGTAATGAAGCTCTAACATATTTCCTTTTCCACTATTTTATTAATTATAAAATATTATATTATATGTATATATAAATCAGAGAAGGGTAAAATATAAAAGAGAAAAGAAAATCAATACTATGGAAAATTTTAAATTTCTATGATTATTAATCTATATTCCCATTAACTTATAACGCCCGGTAAAAAATTAGTAAATTAACAATAAGGCTAAAAATGTAAAATTTGAGGATGTTGGAATTTGGCTACGAACATTCTACCATTGCATTCATGGAAATTTTTTGAAATCAGGTCTCAAATGGAAAGTTATTTATGTTTGAAATTTTAAAACTTAAAATAATTCAAATGGAATTATAATTCAAAATTTAGTTAATATTAAAATTTGAAATTCAAAAATTAATGGTAATTTAATACTTAAGGTTTAAGTAAATGTTAAAATAAAATGTTAATGTTAAGTATAAATAAGGAATTAAATAAACGGTTGAAATAAATTTAGTCCCATATTTAGGCAACCAATCGACAACTGGGTTTTGTGGCTACTAGGGTTACTTATTCTAGGAATGACCTTGGTTTATTTAATTAAATTTGATGGTTTTGGTAACTTCTAACCAATATGATTAATAGCTTAGGCCATCACTTTTGTTAAGAAATTATTTAGGAAAGTAAGCAGAAGTTTGTCAGATTCTTTCTTCCACACAATTCATAAATTTCATAAGGTCCTTTGGTAAGGGATTTTAGATATTTATATTCAATTTCTATTTCTATTCCTCTTTAATTCTTGAAATTATGAATCTAATTAATATACGGTCAAATTATTGTAAAATTCAAAAGGAAGAGATATAGGAAGAGAATAATACCATACGTGTTCAAATCCAAAGAAGGAAGCTGGGAATTATCTATCAGTGGATGCCTTAGATTTTCTCATTTGTGTAATTTTATAGTATAGGTTAGATTTGATATATGAGTTGGGGAATTTTGGTTCACGAAATCTTCAAATCTAGACTATCAAAATTCCCCTAAAGCAAAATGTCAATACTTAAGTGTTTGAATCCCAATTATTCTATATTCAAATAGTACAAATTATGGAGTTATTGCATGTTAACCACAAAAATTCACTTAATAAAAAAGGTCTACAAGAAGGATTATAAAAAGACTGGCTCTATAAGAATTGAAGACACAACTTTCCCCAAAGTTCAAAGAAGAGCTTTTCGAAAGTATCGAGATGACTTTCGAAATAGTCGCAAGCGCCAGGTGCTGTGACAAATGACAAGCAGAACAAAGGCTTTCGAAAGGATAGAAAAGAAGGAAAGGTTACTCTTCCCCATCACCTAGACCTTTCGATGTAGATGGATTCACATATATAGGAAAGGCTAGTAGGTGTTTGAAGCACCTTTCGAAGGCGCTGAACGATAGACTCCCACACATGAATCAATACCTTCAAGATAGAGGGTTTCGTCATTGTCCATCTACTACTTGAAGAAATGATACCAATACACACCTTTCGAAAGTAGGAACAAGCCTTTTGAAGCAATTAGAATCCTTCAAAGGCATGATGAAAATCCTAAATGAAGGCCCAGGGTCCTTTCACTAAGACCTAGTTGTCGCTCATCATTCCTTTTGACAAAGCTATGCGAAAAATCAACTCATATCTCACTTACAATAGTATAGTAATACAAAGTAAAGAGTGCTCCAACCACCCTTTTAATGAAATCAAAAGCAGCACAGGAAGGAAAAGCAAAGTAAAAGAGGCAATCAAACCTTAACGGCAGCAAAAGGTTGTCAAGGCGATCCTTTCGACGGGTCAAAAGGTTTGAAATGAAATGTTGTATGCCTAAGAATGGATGAGAAAGGTCAAAAGAAAAGCCTTTCGAAAACATCAACGGGAGGCACATACAAGGATGAAAGAAGGCCTTTCGACCATGTCAAAAGGATGCACAAGGAAGGTTGAAGGGAGGCCTTCTGATTGAAGCGAAAGGATAGGCATGAAAGGGGACCAACCTGCATCTATAAATACGACCCTAGGGGTCCGAGATCCTAAATTCATGCTTCTATTTCTTAGCAAATCAAATCTTTGTAACCCTATATCAATTTGGGAAAAGCTTTCTTACTTGTAACTCGATTTGGATTAATGCTAAAAGGGGAAGCACATGGATATAATAAAGATTTAGATCATGAGAGAGATCATTTCGATCATTAGCTTGACTAATGATCAATTGCATATGATGCTTGCTTATCTTCATAATTCTTATTTATTTTATGCGACACAATGGGAACAATTGGGATAATATGAATATGAATCATGTTACCATCTTGTATAATGATATCAAATATTAAACAAAGATGATGATAGTGTTTCGATATTGATAAATTCATGGAGCTTATATTGTCCAAGATGTTATTCCATTACGTATAGAATATAGAGTATATATTTTGTATATTGAGTCCACTTAGAAAGGATAAATACCCTTTCGACCTGATCGAAAGTGATATTTTGAAACGGATTTGATGTACAAATATTAAATTATGCTAACTGGACGAACTCCTTCAAAAGGTGAATACTCATTACAATACATATAACCCTTTCGAATGAGTTCTTTCCAAAAAAGCATAAACAATAACATCTAAAGTAAACACTCATTCATAAGGGAAGAATGGTCCTTTCGACTCAGTCGAAAGAGATAAGAATTCAATATAAATAACCTTAATCAACTCACTTAAATGGAGGCTTTCAAGAGGTTGCTTTTGTCTTGACCTTCATTTCAATATGGTTGATTGGACTAATTAACTACAATTAGCGTTTTCATGAGACCACCCTCTACAAGCAATTTATCCAAACCAACTCATTCGAAAGGGGTTTAGAAGAGAGTAGCCACTTCTGAAAATCCACTTTTGAAATGTTTGCAGCATGTCTTCTCAATCACTTAGATTTGGTTATGTTAAGAAGTTTTCTTGCTAACATTTTTGGTGCTAGATGGAGGGCTTGAACTATTGGAATCTCGATTTAATTCGTTTTGATTGTGAAAACTATGTAAATCAATATTTGTGTGCACTAATCACTTAGGCATGAGATTCATTGCAGATTCATATTCAAAATATTTTGAAGTTGATAGCCTTTTATTAGAGTCTGTATACTATTTATAAATAAAATCACTCCTGAATGGTAAATATATATAAACACACACACATGCTCAAACAGGCACAAAAGGGTGAAAACAGTCGGCTGAATTTACAAATTCAGCCGTTTGTTTACTGAAATAATTTTATCGTTTCACAATATTCAACCAGTTGAATGAGTTAATTCAGCTGGCTGTTTTGGACCAAAATTTTCCTATTTCTTTGTTGTTTTCGATTTTACCAAATTCAGAAGGCTGAATTATTATTTCAGCCGGCTGAATTATTATTTCAGCCGGCTGAATTATTATTTCAGCCGGCTGAATATTTTCAATAGCTATTTTTATGAAAAGACGCTTCTCTTCATCAAAGAGAAACTTCTTCAAATCAACAGTTGGACCTGTTCCTTTTCAATATTAATATCTTTGATGAATAATTGCAACTGTTAAATCTCTATAAATAGATTTCAGAATTCAACAAACAAATAACTTAACTGATTTTAATACTCTTGAATTCCTATCTCTTATTCTCTATTTTCAAACTGCACTCAAACTACATACATTCTTTGATCGTTGACCATTCTGTCTTCCACAATTCTCAAGCACAGTACACTATATATCATAAAGGAGAAGATTAGAGGAAGATTTTACTTAATTAACTTATTAGCGCTATTTACAGAGCACACTACAGTAAGATAATTTTGTCTAGTTGTAAAGAAGTGTTATTCGGTTGCTTAGGAGGTAGAAGTCCTATTCGATAACTTAGGCGGTAGAAGTCCTGTTAGTTTGCTCAAGCGGTGCAAACTTATTCCTTCAAGTTAAGTGAGGGTTCCAATTTTAATTCCAGAAGGAGTCCGGGATTGGACATAGAACGGGAGTTCAAACCAGTATAAAAATCCATGGTGTCATTTACTTTACTGCTTAATTATTTACTTAATTAGTTTTCGGCACAGGTAGTTTATCCTATAGCACAATTACTTTCATTTGGTATCAGAGCAAGGCCATCATATAACTGTAACATAGTTATCTGATATTGTTTTACTATGGAAAACAACGCCAACACTATCGCTACCACTACCTTTTTAGAAGGTCAATCAACAGCACGATCATCTCTATTTAACGGAATGAACTATAACTATTTGGCTACTAGAACGAGAATTTATATACAAACAAGTAGTTATGAAATCTGGAACATTATGCAATCTAAATATTCTATTCCTGGTAATGAATATTCAACAGGGTTTAACACGCAAAAGTAAGACGCTGCTGCAAATGCTAGAGCTATGAATATGTTATATTATGCATTAGACAAAAATGAATTTTATAGAATAAGCATGTGCAAAACTGCTTATGAAATTTGGCGTACACTTATATTACACATGAAGGTACTAACAAAGTAAATTAGAGTAAAATTTCTGGGCTCAAAAACCCATTCCCGAATTTTAAAATGAAGCAAGATGAGACTATAAATGAAATGTACTCTAGATTTCAGGATATATATCATTCTTTGATAGCATTAGGAGAAACTTATACAGATTTTGATATCGTTTCAAAAATCCTCAACTCACTAATGGATGAGTCGGAATGAAAAGTCTTACAGTCGAAAAAGCTAACGACATTTTGACCATAAAACCAAAGGAGTTGATTGGAAATCTAATGTCTTATGAAGTTCATCTCTAGCAAAAATGAATACAGGCTCAAGATAAGAAGAACATAGAATTCGAGGTAGAAAAAGATGAATCAGATTCAGGTGAAGAAGATAAGGCATTCATTGCTAAAAATTTCAAAAAGTTTTTGAAATTTATAAAACTTATTGAAATTTATAAAGAGCAACAAATTTAGAAATAACAAGAACAGCTCCAGCAACAATAACAGTAACAATACCAACAAACCATCATCGTCGGCTTAAGAATGTTATGAATGTCAAAAGAAAGGCAACATCAAGAAAGACTATCCTGAGAAAAAGAAAGAAAAACATAAGCACAAAAAAGATAGATTCAAGAAGAAAGCTTTCGCTGTCATGTGGGAAGATACGGAATCATCTTGTTCTTCAGAAAGTGACTCGAACAATGATTCAGATCAAGCCAACATTTGCTTTATAGCCATAAAAGAAGGGGTAAGTGATCTAACTTTAAATGAACTTTTGGAAATCAATTCATCTTATCACCTTTTAGCCCTTCACTTTAGAACCCTAACCCAAATTTTCAAATTTATCAACTGTTGTTTCATGTCAGCAATCAATATTCACGAATCTAGGACTATGATAACATTCGGACTCAACGACTCAAAGTATGGTTCATATTGTTATATATTTTAACAAGAGTCGTCAAACATGTACATACAGTCTAGTTTAGAGCTTTGTTAAAATCTTTTCTCAAAAATCATCATTCGCATTAAAATAAACATGCATATGTTTAATCAAAATCAAGTTTTAATAAAATGCATGGAGCGGGGCTCGAACCAAGGTCACTAGTTTAGAAGGCAAGTGCACTAACCAAATGAGCTGTAGTGATTTTTGTTTATCAACAGAATTCAATTGACTGAACAAGATCATTCAGTCGACTGAATCTGTACATTTTAACATATATGTGCATGTTTTTAAATTCAGTCGACCGAATGATCAAAGTCAGTCGACTGAATTCTGCAACTATCTTTTTTTATGAAAAGACACCTCTTTTCCGAATAGTTTCTTCCTCCCTAAGCATTGTAATCGTTGCTATTCATGGAGGTCTCTTCACCAACTGTTGCAACTTCTTAACTACTATATATATGCATGAATTTCAAGATCAAATCACTTCACTTACTTGCTTATACTTGAGTCATATTTTCTAAATTAACTACTCTCTTGAATTTATACATTCATTGCTTACGTATTCATTTCCATATTCTTCAAGCAATTTGAAACTTTCTAATCTTCATATACACACAACTACACACATCATACTTGAGGAAAAGATTATAGGAAGGGTGTAATATAAGCAGATTTATCCATCTTATCAGAACATAAAAAGTCAAACTATCTTTTTATTTGTTGAAGTCCTGTTCTACTGCTCAGGTGTGTGAAGTCCTCTTCGGCTGCTGAGGTGAAATCCTGTGTAGCTGCTCAGGTCCATATTCGGCTGCTTAGGGGTTGTATAGACCTGTTCCTTCGGGTTAGTGAGAGTTGTTGTTTTAGTGAAATTCCAGAAGGAGTCTGAGACTGGACGTAGGACGAAGCTCCGAACCAGTATAAAAATCTCTGGTGTCATTTTAATTATACTGCTTTTATATTCCACACTATTTACTATATAGCTAACATCACTACACTCTATATTATCATATATCCACATTACACGATCCATAGCACAGTCACTTTCATTTGGTATCAGAGCATAGTAAACTTCATTATCTTCTCTCTTATTCTTTAAAAAAACTCTAATGGCTCTTAGATCAAAACGCACAAGGGAATCCACCTCCGGTCCTTCCGAAGACCAGATTCGTCGATGGCTTTCGAATGATATTGCAGTCTTCCGCTACAATTTTATGAAAAATTCCAACATTTCTGAAGGGGCTTTCATGAAGTTCCCAGATTTCATAGCTTATCGAATTAGAGAAATGGCCGGGTAATTCCACTTTGATAATCTCATAGGATATGCTCCCAATAATGCTAGAATTAACTATCTTTTGATTAATCTTTTTCTTGCAAATTTGAATCTAGACCACCATAATCCTCAAAATCAAGAAGATTGTGTTTGGTCAATAGTTTGTGGTACTAAAATCTTTTTGCCTTTGCAAAGATTAGGCAATATTTTAAACTGTCCCTACCAAAGCGTTGATATAGATGATACTGAAGTTGATATGGATCATAGAGATGAAGTTTCACATCATTTCTTGTCCAATCACCTTACTAATTTAAGTGCATTAAAATCTAGCACCATAAGGCCACAAGCATGCCTTATTCACCGTGCTTTCATTTGCTTCCAACAACCTCGAACGGGAAGTTATAAAAAAGTTTATAAAAGAGATTTTCAACCCCTTTATTCAATCTACTCCAACCAACAAGTAAATTGGGGCAAAATCATTTTAGATGAATTTCAAGACAACGCAATCCAAAGAAAATATAAGACCACCCATTATGGAACTTATATTATGCGTATCCTTCTCAACTTTGACATTCCAATGCTTGGCTCCGAGTTTTCAATCATTAGCGAGTTAGGCACAAAAACCTTGGGATTAATGGGTCGTCCTCCCCGTCCTCCACCACAACAAATCATTTCTTTTCAAGAATGGTTTCACATTGTTCAACAAGGTGTTCCACAAACTCATGACACTAGTATTTCCTCCTCTTCACATACCCAATAAGAAGAAGAAGAGGATGATGACTCCATTCAAGTTGTTGGCTTGGTAACTTCCTCCAAACAAACTATCATCACCCTCTCACGATATCAATCAAAACTTCATCGGCTAATTAAATCCCATGAAAAGAAGACAGGGAAAATATTCAACTCCATAAAAGGATTTCTTAATAGGATATGGGATAAAATCTCTTGTTTAGGTTCTACATCCACCGAAGCTTACAACCCATCTCCCTTTCAATGGTCTTCTTCGAGTTCAAATATTGATGATGATGAGCCCTCTATCTCCATCTAGTTTTATTATAATCTGTGAATATTATTTTCTGGTTTGTAATATTATTACAAAACTTCTATGGTTCTCTTTTAGTTGTCTATATAATGTTGTATGGATTGTGATTTTCTTTTCGTAATAACATCTTGAGTATGTGTTTTAATATATACTCTACAATGTTCATATGCATTTATTTTTTATTGTTCTTGTTTGTACCGAAATTGGGCACAACACCTTTCGGAAATTTTTAAAGAGATAATAAATGAAGAATATAAGTTGAAAATGAGGATTATCTAATAAAAACTCCAAATAACAGTAAAATAAAGACAAAGACAAGCAATTTATAGTGGTTCGGCGCGTTGCCTACGTCCACTGTGAAGTTTTTGCAATTTTATTGATTCTCTTTCAATGTTTACAAGTGATTACAGCAAGCAATAGCGAGTTACAACTGAAAATTCGAAATCAACAGCGAGAATATGATGTAGGATGATGAAGATCTCGATCCGACAGAGTCTGGGTGCTTGAGAATCCAAAAAGATCCCTTTTCTGTTGGCTCTGGGGCTCTATTTATAGGCGTAGGATGTTGATATTTCGCTGAAAACTCGGGAGACCACTTATGGCACGTGAGGTGGCCCATGCGCCCGGCCTCAGGAAATTTGGGCCCACTTTGGCATCGATTCGAACTCCATTCGAATCGATCAGAAAATCATCCAATCGAGGTGAAATTTGGTGTGTACATTCTTCAACATGTATGCAAGCTTCTGTGACAATTTCGTGGCATTTGAATCAGTAGATTGAGAGATATGATGGATACGAGATGACGTTCTTCGTGTAGCTATTTAGTTCGAAACCATCCCTTCGAATCGATGGTTTCGAATCGATGGTGGCATGCGCCTCTGTGATGACGTGGAGCGCAAACCTCGAATCGATCCGGTCTTCACTCCGAGTTGACCGCGTCGACTCCATATATCTCGACGCGTTCGTACCGATGAATGACACGTCACCATGGCTAGTTGACTCGGTGGATTCGAGCGAAGCTTCAATGATGGGTTCGAACAAGGATTCATTCATGGGTTCGAACAAGGCTTCATTAATGGTGTCGAACGACCGATGCTTGATGGATACGAACTTGCGTTTCTATGATGGATACGAGCTTTGTAACTTCTCCATGGATGCGAAGTCAATTGATGCGAACTTGAACCCTTCGATGGATTCGAAGTTGATGGAGTCGAACCCGAGGCACTTCGATGGACTCGAAGGTGATCGATACGAAGGTGATCGGTTCGAACCAGTGTTCAGTGATGGATTCGAATTCCAGGTTTCTCCCTTCAAACCGAATCGATCATAACTTGAGCGTACGAACTCGGATTGACTTGAAATTTGAGATGCTGACTTCTACGATCTTTCTTGTCGTGTCCTACCAATTGTAGCTCAATCTGGACTCGGACAAAATTCAGTGATATCCATAGCGAAATGAAGTATGACCAATCTCTGAGACGAACTGTCCTCCGTTTTCGATCGATCTTTCGGTATCACGTCTTTGCCAAAAAGCGGGATAACGTTTGCCCCCTAAAGTACGTCTTGTGGAAACATGACGTGCTTTGAAGAGCTGCAATTTCTCTTTGAACAATCATTGCTCTCTTTTGTTGAGATTCGTACCCTGTATTACTGTAACCTCGCGTTGATATGATTGACTGCTGTATAATAGTGCTTAGCCGTTGGCTGTTGGATTTGTAACAAGATGAGTATTTGATTCCCTATAAACGTTTAAAATCGAATGTTAGTCATGGTCGTTCAATCCAATATTTTTGAAGATATGTTGGGGAGGATATGCTTAAGGCATGTCCTGTCACTGGATGATGTGTTATTACCGGGACCGAATGACAGACCACACAATCCACCGGAGGGATACACTGCATTCAATTGCCACACGTGCACGGCCGGGACGCTTCCTCCATTCAATGAGTACATAAGAGAAGTGCTGTCTTTTTTGAGGATCGCCCCATCTCAACTACACCCGAACGGATATGCTTCCGTGAACAGCTTGTTCATCGTCTTCATGGAGTATCTTCATAGACCACCGATCCCGACCGAGATCAGATATCTATTCAATTTCAAAACCCGAGGTGATTACCCCTCCTTCAAATTTTTGGAAGCGGTGAGGAATTGTCAAGTGGTCACCGGGTCCTGGACTAGGTTAAGCTATTACAGGACGGAATGGTTCTATGTCAGATGCCCTCCAGGGTTTGCCCGGCGATGGTTATTTAGACGTGAGTATAGATGAGTTCTCAAATAATTACTTCGGCAATTGCAGTCAAAGTGAAACTTATATTTTTTTCCTTTTTACAGCAACGATTCAGCGACCCGAAGGTGAACACTTCAAGGAGATAGTACGCGTACTCCGGGGAGTCCCGAGCGAAGATAAGTATATCGAATTGCTCTTGACGGATAGGAATCTCCGAACTTTTGGGTTGATTGAGCGAGGGCAAAGTATAAAGTTTGAGGGGGCACTAAAAACCGTTTTGAAAAATTAAGTCAAGCACAAGAAGCCCAAAGTTATTATAGCCGAGGAAGCCGATTCTGAAAGAACTCATACTGATGATGAGCCGTTGACCGAGCCTACAGATGTAGTTCAGGATGTCGCAGAGCAGAGAAAAGGCAAGGCAGCCGTTGTTAAGCCAAATAAGAAGGGGAGATGGAAATCAGTTGTCACGGTCTGATCCGCTCCCGGAGTTAGAATTTCGGAGATGTCTCCCCCGAGAACTGAAAATCTTTATGAAGGGCTCGTCGATATTCCAATTTCGGACGATGTGTCCCTGCAGCATGATGTCGGATTGGAAGAACTTTCAGAAACTTTAGTTTTGAGCGAGTCTTTTCCCACTGGTGTGGCAGACACATCCGGTTGGTCGGGGGGTTGCACATTCATACATATTTCACAACACTGCATAACCTTTGACTGTAAACTGCCTGTTTCGGAAAGTAATTAATTCTACTTTATTTTGCTCTGCGGATACTATGTCCGGGCGAGGTTCAATGTTAGGGAGTCTCCGACATGCTCGCAAGTCTTCATACCATGAGTCGCGTAGACGAGAAGGGGACAGAGATTACGACCAGGGATGCTCTGCGTATTCTGGTCAAGAAAGATATGATAAAGATAGAGGCTATAAGCGTCGATCTCGATGGCGTACTCCTCCTGCTCCCAGAGATCCCATACAACCTCCTGCTTATGTATCTCGTCCCTCTGAATCTTCACACTATAAGTCAGCTTCTCAATCTTCTAGGCATGAATCCCGCCATTCTAGAAGCGAAACAATAACTGCTGCTTTTACAGAACAACCCCCCGTGGAAATTTCAGGGGAAGGAGAAATCAAGTTTGCTCAGCTAAAGAAAGATTTTCCAAACATCTGCTTTGACAACTATATCTTTCCTCCACATTTAAAAAGGATCCCAGAGGAAGCCGAGCAGTTAGTACATGACTACGTGCTCAATTTTTATGCCTAGTACAAAGCGTGGTCGAAAGCGGCTGATAAAGCATCGGCGTTGGCCTTTGAGCGAGCGGCCATTATTGAAAAGCTACAAGCCGAGCTGGCTCAAAAAGATCGCATCATACAAGTGCTGAACACAGAAGCTGAATCATCTAGAAAATCAGAGATGGAGGCTCTTACAAAGGCCAATGAAGCTCAAGCAGCTATGGATAGGATGAAAAAAGAGCACTATGTCACGGTGGAAGACATGGGTCACCGGAACACCATCGTCACCGCCGAGCGAGATGCGGCTTTGAAAGAGCTTAATGATCTTAAGGCTAAATTTGCCAAAATCACCAAAGATAGAGATGACGCGCATAACGCGGCCCAAGAAGCATGCGAACAAGCCGTAGTGCTTCGGGCTAAAGAGATGCGGCAGTGGCCAAAGTTCAGGCAGTCGAGGCTGAGGTAGAGGAGAAGGTTCAAAGGGCAGAGGCCAGGCTGGAGGCCGACATCGAAGATCTCCTTGTTACTTACAATGCCAATGTGCTGAGGCACAGAAATTTGGCCTGGCTTCAGGATTATCCGGTGCATCTTCGTAACGCTTGGGTCCGATTGGTTGAGGAGGAAGGAGAAGCGCACCTGGACGCATCAATCGACCATTTCGAGCTTGAGAACCGGTTGTTGACCGATGATGAAAAGAAGATCCTTTAAGATGCCATAATTTCTCATGAGAAGGAGATGATTGGTGGCCAGCACCGGGAGATTGGGGAAGGATCGGGTGTTGAGCATCGCGCTACTATTCTTGAATTTACTGCTCCCCCTTCATTAGAGCCTGTATCTGTGGTTGATTCATAATCCGTTCCAGCTTATGACCCAGAACATCCGCGGCTATCCCCTATCCGGGAGCACATTTCTGAAGCTGCTCCGTTGTCAGCAGGCCATGTTGAGGAAGGTATTCTGAACTTATCTCAAATGTATTCCAAATAGGGAGTTCATTTTGAAGCAGTTACTAATAACTTCTTCTTATTTTTGCATAGTGACTGGAGTTGCGCCGATTGCCGCGATTCAAGAATCAAGCAAGGGGGAGAAAGCCATCACCACTGAGACTACCGTCATAACAGCAGTGTCGACTGAGGTGACACAGGGGAGCGCACTATCTCTTGATGAGCAAATGGTGAGCGAGCTGCTCGGCGAGCAGGGTGGCTTCTCCACAGACTTGCCGTTCTTCTTTAGTGACCCCCCGCCAAGCTCTAGCTCTTCAATGCAGAATACAGATGCCCCCAGCCAGGCCCAGCGATTCGTGATGAAGAGATCTTGGCCATGATTCATGCAGAATTAGAAGCTGCGGGTCAAAGTGGTAGTATTGGTGGCAGTACGGCGGTGCATATCCCAGCACCTTTAAGGATAATATCATCAGGTGGCACTATCCCATCTTCCGTCGCGGATCCAGTCCCCCCTACTCCTCCGGTGGGAAGCCTTCATGTAGATTCAAGCTCTGAGGAGGATGTTGACATTATGCCCCCAGCCGAAGAGCAACCACCGGAGAGGAAGCACTCCAAACGAAGGATCTCTGTTTCTAGCGAGTCCGAGGATGAACCGCCGATAAGGGGATTTAAAAAGAAGAAATAGATGGGCCGTTTAAGCGGACTTTTTGACAGATAAGAATTTGTGCTTATTTTTCGCTAGTAGGCCGTGTATAGACGCAGGTTCGGCCCCTACTAGTAGGAATTCTTTTTTTGGAAGAACTTATTTGCATGTAAGTTTTCGTTTCTAGTTAGTTGAAATAAAATATTGCTTTTTTTTATTCCAACTGTTTTTTCTGCTTAAGTGCTGCAATGATTAGTTTGCGACCGCACTTTTCCGCAAATCTTGAGCGCACGTCCACGCTCCGGGGACTTTAGAATAAATTGTAAGCAATAATTCGGTTCATGCTCCGAGATCCCGACGATTACCAGTGCTTATGATACAGTTCGCACTCCGGGAACTTAGAGTTAACGCTTGTACCCCAGTCCGCGCTCCGAGGACATAGAATTATTTCAACGTTTATACTCCAGTTCGCATTCTGGGAATCTGGAGTTAGTGATTGTTTATGCTTCAGTCCGCGCTCTAGGGACTTAGAGTTTTTTCGATGTTTACACTCTAATTCGCACTCTGGGAATCTGGAGTTAGTGTTTATACTCCAGTCCGCACTCCGGGGACTTAGAGTTATTTCAATGTTTATATTCCAGTTCGCACTCTGGGAATCTGGAGGTAGTGTTTATACTCTAGTCCGCGCTCCGGGGACTTAGAGTTATTTCAATGTTTATACTCCAGTTCGCACTCTGGGAATCTGGAGTTAGTGTTCATACTCCAGTCCGCGCTCCGGGGACTTAGAGTTATTTCAATGTTTATACTCCAGTTTGCACTCTGGGAATCTGGAGTTAGTGCGAGGATTGTCGTGTATCAATCCTTTTAGATATTAACGTGGTGACATGCCCCCGAGCTTGGGTTTCACATAGTGAGTGACCGTCGTATCACAGTCACTCCCTACTTGAATTAAATCCCACCGTATGATGGAACTTAGCTCTCCATGCATTGTGATGTTTTGCGACGTATTCAATAAATCACAGCTTTGGCTCGAAGAGATAGCATTTTATTGCTGAAATAAGAAAATATGGCAAAATCAGCTGCCTTATTACAAGTTCAAATTTCAAAATGCGAAAATAAAATGCAAAGGAAATAACGGGCTAAAACAAATAAAGCCTGTCACGTATAGTAGAGACGGAGACTCTCGCTATTCCAGGCTCTCGGCAGAGTAAGACCGTCAACGGTCGATAACTTGAACGTGCCATCTCCGAGCTTTTGTGAAATCACATACGGTCCTTCCCAATTTGGTTTCATGTGAGAAGGAACCGGATAAATCCTTTTGAGTACAAGGTTGCCGAGTTTGAAGGTCCGCGGTCGGACCTTGGCGTTGTATATTCGGGCGACTTGACTCCGATATGCGGCTGCCCTCAAATCAGCCTCTTCACGCCTCTCATCGAGCAGATCCAAGGATTCGGCAAGTAGTATGGCATTCATTTTCGGATCATAATATGTCACACGATGAGAATGAACTTCCATTTCGACCGGAATGACGGCTTCGGAGCCATAAGATAGAGAAAATGGAGTGTGTCCGGTTGTAGTTTTGTGAGTTGTCCGATAAGCCCATAAGGCCATAGGAAGTTCATCAACCCACTTGCCCCTGGCCTTTTCCAGTCTTTCTTCAAAATATATTTGATAACCTTATTAACAGCTTCGACTTGGCTATTCGCTTGTGGGTGTACAACTGTGGAGAATTTCTTATGGATATGGAACCGCAGACAGAAGTTCTTGAATTCAGCGCTGTCGAATTGGGCTCCATTATCGGTGATAATAGTATGCGGGAGACCGAACCGACAGATGATATTACGTACTACAAAGTTGATTACTTTCTTCATCGTGATTGTTGCAAGAGGTTCGGCTTCCGCCCATTTTGTGAAGTAATCGACTGCGACGATGGCATACTTCGCGCCACCTTTGGCCAAAGGCAATGTACCAATTATGTCAATCCCCCATACTGCAAATGGCCAAGGACTGACCATTTGGGTTATCTCAGTAGGCGGGGCTCTAGGAATCCGAGCATGTTTTTGGCATTTATCACATTTTCTGGCGTAGTCCGCTGCGTCACGGTTAACAGTGGGCCAGTAAAACCCGTATCAGAGTACTTTCTTGGCGAGTGCTTGCCCCCCAGTGTGATCGCCACATTCTCCTTCGTGCACATCGTGTAATACTCGTTTGATTTCGTTGTAAGCGATACACCGGAGGAGAGGGACAGAATATCCTCTTCTATACATAACTCCATCCTGAATGTCAAACCGCGAGGCTTTTCGAAGGATTTGCCTTTTTTCGTTCCTGCGTTCGGGCAGTATCCCGTGCTCAATGTAATTTCGATAGAGGGTCATCCATGACTCCCTGCTGGTAGTAGCCTCAAATGTGTAATCAGTTTCCATCTGATCAATGCTCGGAGAAGATAGAGTTTCAACGGGAACGAGCCCCAACTGCTGAGCTTCGCCCGTACTTGCCAATTTTGCCAACGAATCGGCCTTCTGATTATGCTCCCGGGGGATGTAGAAAATGGAAAAGTAATCAAACTGATCAAGAATCTCCCGGACTCGAGTTAGGTAAGCAGCTAATCTTCGATCCTTAGTCTGATATTCACCCCGGACCTAACATACGATTAATTGGGAGTCACAGTAAATTTCCACCGCGGTAACTTTTAGATCGCGGGCCAACTTCAACTCAGCAAGTAGAGCTTCGTATTCGGCTTTATTATTGGTTGCACGGAACTCGAACTTTAAAGCATAACATATGGATCGGCCCTCGGGGGTTTCAAGTACTACCCCAGCGCCCGAGCACCGACGGTTGGATGCACCATCAGTGTGTAGCTTCCAGATATACTCAGGAGATTTGCTGGTCTCAGGCAAGTCTTAGGAGACAGTGAACTCGGCTATAAAATCTGCTAGGACTTGACCGTGAATAGCTCTCCTTGGAGTGTAAGTAATATCGAATTGACTCAGTTCGATGTCCCATTTGAGTAACGTACCAGACGTCTCAGGCCGCGTGAGGACCTGTCGTAAAGGTTGATCGGTGTATATAGTGATGGGATGAGCCTGAAAGTATGGACGGAGCTTCCTCGAGGCAATGACTAGGAAGTAGGCTAATTTCTCTAGCTTTGGATAGTTTCTCTAAGCTCCGGTGAGTCGTTTGCTAACATAGTAGACCGGTTTCTGGACTCGATTTTCTTCCCGAACAAGGGCAGCACTGATTGCGTTCTCTGATACCGCCAAGTAAAGATACAACTGTTCGTGGTTGATCGGCTTTGAAAGAATCGGCGGTGTGGTGAGATGTTGAACCAATGATTTGAATGTGTCCTCGCACTCCGTAGTCAATTTGAAGTTCCGCTTCCCTTTTCGGATCAAATTGAAGAATGGGATGCATTTATCGATGGACTTTGGAATGAACCTACTCAGCGCTGCTACCTATCCGTTGAGACTCTGGACTTGCCTTATAGTTTTTGGAGTTTGCAAATTTCTGATAGCCTAGATCTTTTCGGGGTTGGCTTCTATTCCTCTAGCGTTGACGATGAACCCAAGGAATTTTCCAGATGCGACTCCAAATTGACACTTAAGCGGATTGAGCTTCACCCCGTATCTTCGAAGGGTATTGAACATTGAATCCAATTCTTTAATGTGATCAATAGAGTATCGTGATTTCACCAACATGTCGTCCACATAAACCTTTATTATTTTTCCGATCTGGTCAGCGAACATTCGGTTAACCAATCGTTGGTAAGTTGCTCCGGCGTTTTTTAATCCGAAGGGCATGACATTGTAGCAGTATAGTCCCAGATCGGTTATGAAGCTCGTATGCTCTTGGTCGAGCACATGCATGGGTATTTGATTATATCCAGAGTAAGCATCCATGAACGATAGTAATTCGTGTCCGGCTGTTGAATCCACAAGTTGATCAATTCGGGGAAGTGGGAAGCTGTCTTTCGGACAAGCTTTATTTAAGTCAGAATAATCAATGCACGTTCTCCATTTCCCATTTGATTTTCGGACAAGTACAGGGTTGGATACCCACTCCGGGTATAGATCATCCCGGATAAACCCATTCACCTTCAGCTTATCAACTTCTTCTTTAAGGGCGGCAGATCTCTCTGGATCCATACCGCGCCTTTTTTGTTTGACCGGGATATACCGCGGGTCAATATTCAGGGTGTGGCTCGTGATGTCTGGTGATATTCCACACATATCAGAGTGCGCCCAGGCGAATACGTCGAGATTCGCCCGGAGAAAATCAACCAATTCATGTTGCGTCTCTTGGCATAACTGAGATCCAACCTTCAACATTCTTGAACCATCATCATCATTGTCGATTGGAACATCAATCGTCAGCTCAGCCGGAGAAGCTTGGCTCTCCGTGGATTCCTCTTTGTTATCATTGTCTCTCGGGTCAACATCTTTTTGGAATTGGTTGTGGTGCCCGGGCCAAGGCCCAGGCATCAATTGTCAATTGTCCGCAAAACGGACGCAGAGAGATTCCTCTACGCCCTTTCCTTTCTCTTTTCGCTGCGCTTCGCGCAGCTCCGCAACATAGCAGGCTCTTCCAGCAGCCTGATCTCCTTGAATGACTCCAATCCCACGATCAGTGGGGAACTTCAATGTTAAACACCACGGGGCGATTGCTGCCCTGAATTCAGCCAGGGCCGGTCGGCCCAAAAAGGCATTATACGGAGAGTGAATATCTAAAACAACAAACTGTAGCGTTCGAACCCTTCGGCGTTCTCCGACTCCTAACTCCACTGGCAACTCCACCACTCCAGTGGGTATATTAGCACTTCCATTGAAGCCATGGATTCTAGATTGACAAGGTTTTAAATCTTTGGCTTCCATCTTCATTTGATCATATGCTCTTTTAAACAAAATGTTTACCGAACTCCCACTGTCCACCAGGATCCTCTTCATCCAAGCAGGACCAACCTGGGCCGATATGACAAGTGGGTCAATGGTTGGGGCTTCGACCCTATCAACATCTTGGTTTCTAAATACGATGACGTCTGCCATCGTTCTCTGTAGTTTGGCCGGAGCCCCGTCATCAAAACTACTACAACATTCAAAATCAACATGCCTGATCGAACTGGCATATGACTCCATCTCTTTCCAGCCTCGGTCTGCCGGGTGGGGACCGCCACTGACTGTATTAATAACTAACCTCCCGCCTGTACGGGCAGGTTCCTCTCGTCTCTCTTGAGTTTGCACACGATTTTGATTGGATGGGTCCGCATCACCAGACTGCGGAGCCCGAACGAACTAATCCAGCTTCCTCTCTCTGATCAACTTCTCAATGAGGTCCTGCAAATGTCTACACTCATTGGTGTTATGTCCATAACTTTCATGGAATCTACAAAACTTTCTTGTTTGGATTTGCCTCTCCGACGATGGTTTTGGAGCAGGCTTCTTATACTACATAGCATTGCAAGTCTGTAGATACACGTTCTCCAACGACGTGTTCAGCGGTGTATAAGTATCAAACATTGGGGCCCTACGTCGTGGGCCACGGTTCTGATCTCGTTTTCTTCTATGACTTTCAACGTTTCTCGGCTGTTGAGCTTGTTTATTCTGAATATTTAACTGGACTTTTCCTGAACTTTCACCAGATTGTTTAACTGCAACATTACTCTGAATCCCTTCATTACTGGGTCTCGCATCGTCCTGTTTCCTAGATTGTTTCGTATCCTCACGCCTTAAGAATTGAGCGGCTTTGGAATAGAAACGATCCAACGATGCGGGAGGCTTCCCAGCTAGCCAATTTCCAAACTCAGAATCGGGGTCAATCCCCTTAGTCAAGGCCATCAAGATTGAATTATCATTAGGGTTAGTGATCTCCGCACAAGCGGCATTGAACCTTTCTAAATATTGCCTGAGTGTCTCCCCAGGAGCTTGAGTGACACTAGATAAAGTATTAACGTCTTTAGGCCTGGCGATATGCATACGAAACTGTTCAACAAACTTAGTAGTCAATTGATCAAATGAAGAGATAGATCGTGGAGGTAATCGTGTAAACCACATTGTCGCAATTCCCCCTAAAGAAATGGGGAAACTACGGCACTTCACCGCATCATCAGCTCTTGCAGCAGTCATCGATCGTTCGTATTTCAAAATATACTGGTTAGGGTCGGAACTTCCTTCATACATAGGCAAGGTCGGCATTCTAAATCGCCGAGGAGGTTCAGCATATAATATGTCATCGGTGAATGGAGTATGACTTTGGGAGATTCCCCAATCGTCATTTGTTAAGCCCTGACTCTCGCGAATCATTTGGTGTACCATGGCTGAGAGGTCTGGTGTTGTTACATTCTGAGGGTGGTGAGCCAAAGTGTGGTCGCGTTCCACAGTGCGAGGTGGGATTGGGCGTTGTCGATGATCCGTATCTCGCCTCCTTGGCTCGATGTCTTCCAGGATATATGGTTCTGGGGCACGCTTCTGTTGGTGGTAATTCTGATTGGAGTGATTTCGGGTATCAACTCCTATTTCAACTGCAGTGGCGGTGGCATGGTTATCCGTGGTATGTTATGGGACAGCGCCTCCTCGGGAGGAGGGCCCTGTATGAAAACTAGCAGACGGGCCAACTCTTAACTGTCCCACGGTCAACGCTGGATGGTGGTCAACGGCCTGTGCATAATTTCCATCTAGCCTGGGACGGGTGGACCTATGATTGTAGTCAGATGAATTAGAACTTTCAGTGGAGGAACTAGACGCATGATCCCTCCTGGATCTTCTACGCCCTTGGCGATCTAGTTGGTTGGCTAACTCAGTGTTAACGCGCAACTGCTCAGCTAGCTGTTGCCGACTTTGAGTTAGTTGTTGGAGCAACGTCTGGAACTCTTGCTTGGTAACCGACCTGATGGGTCGGAATGCCCGGTATCATCTTGATTAGGTGGAGGTAGTTGCGCGGGATTCTGTCTATCCCGACCTTCTTGACCAGCGGTAGAAGCGGTTCTTGTGCTAACCATTTTTGATAATGAACTCCTTTCATAGACTTTGGCAAATCTGAATAGGACGGAAGGAATCTGAAATTGAAATCTGGATCTCTCCCTTAGATTTACGCAATCCGGTATCGGCGACAGATCCAAGGAGCAGGAGAAAAACAGGGTTTTCTCAGTGAAAGCACCAAAGTGTTTGTACCGAAATTGGGCACAACACCTTTCGGAAGTTTTTGAAGAGATAATAAATGAAGAATATAAGTTGAAAATGAGGATTGTCTAACAAAAACTCCAAATAACAGTAAAAGAAAGACAAAGACAACCAATTTATAGTGGTTCGGCGCGTTGCCTACGTCCACTGTGAAGTTTTTGCAATTTTATTGATTCTCTTTCAACGTTTACAAGTGATTACAGCAAGCAACAGCGAGTTACAACTGGAATTTCGAAATCAACAGCGAGAATATGATGTAGGATGATGAAGATCTCGATCCGGTAGAGTCTGGGCGCTTGAGAATCCAAAAAGATCCCTTTTTTGTTGGCTCTAGGGCTTTATTTATAGGCGTAGGATGCTGATATTTCGCTGAAAACTCGGGAGACCACTTCTGGCACGTGAGGTGGCCCACGCGCCCAGCCTTAGGAAATTTGGGCCCACTTTGGCATCGATTCGAACTCCATTCGAATCGATCAGAAAATCATCCAATCGAGGTGAAATTTGGTGTGGACATTCTTCAATATGTATGCAAGCTTCTGTGAAAATTTCGTGGCATTTGGATCAGTAGATTGAGAGATATGATGGATACGAGATGACGTTCTTCGTGTAGCTGTTTAGTTCGAAACCATCCCTTAGAATCGATGGTTTCGAATCGATGGTGGCACGCGCCTCTGTGATGAGAGCGCAAACCTCGAATCGATCTGGTCTTCACTCCTAGTTGACCGCGTCGACTCCATATATCTCAGCACGTTCGTACCGATGAATGACACGTCACCATGGCTAGTTGACTCGGTGGATTCGAACGAAGCTTCAATGATGGGTTCGAACAAGGATTCATTGATGGGTTCGAACAAGGCTTCATTAATGGAGTCGAACGACCGATGCTTGATGGATACGAACTTGCGTTTCTCTGATGGATACGAGCTTTGTAACCTCTCCATGGATGCGAAGTCAATCGATGCGAACTTGAACCCTTCGATGGATTCAAAGTTGATGGAGTCGAACCTGAGGCACTTTGATGGATTCGAAGGTGATCGATACGAAGGTGATCGGTTCGAACCAGTGTTCGGTGATGGATTCGAATTCCAGGTTTCTCCCTTCAAACCGAATCGATCATAACTTGAGCGTACGAACTCGAATTGACTTGAAATTTGAGATGCTGACTTCTACGATCTTTCTTGTCGTGTCCTACCAATTTTAGCTCAATCTGGACTTGGACAAAATTCAGTGATATCCATAGCGAAACGAAGTATGACCAATCTCTGAGACGAACTGTCCTCCGTTTTTGATCGATCTTTCGGTACCACGGCTTTGCCATAAAGCGGGATAACAGTTCTTTTTATCGATGAAATTGGGGAGAAAGTTCATGTAAATTACTGTGCATATTGGCAAGGAGAGAATGTTGGAATCTCAATTTTCATTGTTTTGATTGTGACTACTATATAAATCAATATTTGTGTGTACTAATCATTTATGCACTAATGAATGTTGGAATCACTTATTTACTAACCACTCAATTATTTACTTACATAATTATTTACTTACTTAATTATTTACTTACTTAAGTATTATTCTACACAAGTAGTTTATCCGCATTACGCGATCCTATAACACAATCACTTTCATAAACCTCCGACTTTATGGTTACCTTATACATTAATTATGGATTGTCTAACTTGGTGTAGGAAAATAGAATCCAAAAGGCTTAGTCGAATGGACGAAGGGGCTATACACACCACAACTTTAGAAGAAAACATAACACTAACATTCAATATGGCAGGATTTGTGCAAGGGCAACCATCAACACTAGCTCAACATGACGACAATCAAACCAAAAAAAGCACTTGGAACAATAATTGTTAGAGATGCAAGAGCTTCTCAAAGCAGCACTGTCTCAAAGAACTTCCAAGACACCAAAACCAACGACTAGAGATGAGGTGATATCTCCTAAAACAAACATAAAGGCTCATACCAATAAAGACAAGAGCAAATCAACTTGACATCTTCAAAAAAGAAATAGTGTCAGCCTACTAAACTCGATCATCAAGGAAGGTTACTGGAAAAATCTCTAGAGCAATCTGGAAGCTCAACATCAAAAGAATACAACCCAAATCGGAAAAGTTATCACGATATCGAAGCTTATCTAAAAGGCGTAGCTGAAAAGCAATTAATGATATGCTAAATGAAAAAGGGAAGAGGACACTGGATGAAAGAGAAAATGATAATGAACGGGTAGCACCTTTCATAGACGAAATCATGTCAACGCTTATCCCATCCTATGTAGAAATCCTAACTCTGAAGTATCATTTTACTACAAATCCAATGATCACGTGATGGCTTTCGACAGCCAAATGGATCTGTATAATGCTTCAGGAGCCTTTTGATATAGACTTTTCCGGTAACGCTTAAAGAAGCCATCATTAAATGGTATCAAAAAATTATGAAAAGACAATCTATTCATGGAAGCAGTTTTCTTATGAGTTATCTGCCCAATTATGTATATGCAAGGACCCAGCAATCGATTACATTGTTTTTGCCAAACATTGAGCAAAGATAAGGAGAGTCATTAGGAGATTACCTCAAAAGGTTCAACACAAAAGAATTTAAAGCTAAAGGCATGAATGACCGGGATGAGCACATTATAGTACACTCCAGGTTAATAAAGAATACACCATTCTAGGAGCAACACTTTATTCATGGATGTAAGGATCTGCAGGACTTCCATTTTCAGGCTGATAAATTTATTCCAATGGATGAATTATATCATGATAAAAGGAAAGCTGATCCTAAAAATAAAGTGGAAGGTATGGATTAGATTAGGGACATAAGAGAACAAGATGGGAAGAGCTTAATACTAATTCAGTCACTTTGAATAAGCCATTGTCTTATATCTATGCTATGACAAAGGAGAAGGTTAACTTTTCGACTTCATTTAAGGTTAAAAATTACGCTGAACGGAGAAACAAGGATGAATATTGTGTTTAACACAAAGAAAATAGCCACAAAACTAATGATTGTTGAGTGTTGGCGGTAATCATTCAGAAAGTAATTCGAGAGGGGCATTTGAAGGAGTTCATCCGAGATAAGCAAAAAAAACCATGGATTAGTAATGGTCTACAAAAATTTCCTAGTAATGCTGTCAACTTCTTGGAAGAAGAAGACCCATTGAGTTTGAGTCCACCGTTGAATGTGATTGATGTGATCCATGGGAGCCCACATCTAGCAAGGACTTGCTAGGAGGGTAGAAACAGATATATCAATGAGGCTAGAGAAGGAGTGTTATCCATTTAAGAAGGGCCCACACTTAAACATCCATTACTCAAAATTCCAAAGCCAAATTTTGTTATTACTCCCAAAGAGCTGAAGAAGGGGATCCATCACCCTTATAATGACCCCTCATGATCACGGCTTAAATTGGACTGTCTATAGTATCCAAGATTCTTGTGGACATTGGTAGCACGTTCGATGTAATTTTTAAACACGCCTTTGATCAAATGGGTATCCCAGAAGACAAGCTAGAACTCAGCCTTGAACTAATATTTGGGTTCAACAACAAAGAATCTACCTCAATAGGACAAGCGAAGTTGCTAGTGCAGATGGGAGTACCTCCATGCTATCGAACTTTTGAAACTCTCTTCATAATCATAAATTAGACATCATACTACAATGCTTTCTTTGGCCGACCCGCACTTGATGAGGCAGATGCTTTTGTCTTGCCAAAATATCTGATGGTATAATTCTTTACCAAGAGGGGTTGGTGCACTGTCCGTGGAGAACAATTCAGTTCCCACAAAATGTTCTTTGCAAGGCTTGATCAATACAAAAGAGAGTATTCTGCTTACTTTTATTCTTCTACTATTTTTCAGCCTTCGGATGATGAATTTTAACATCCAACATTCAAAGTGAATGTAAGATTTGATAAGACTAACAAATGTATGTATGAAAGGTACATTTCTCTTGGAAGCAAGAGAAACAAGACCGATGCTAACTCTGTGAAGAAGGATAAATCATTATCGAATTTGATTGACATGGAGAAGTGAAAGGATAAAACCTATATAAGACCTCGAGTAGACATGTATAGACCTAAATGATTCAACTAAGGTAGTCAAAGTGGGAAAAAATTTGGATAGCAGCTTGCAAAAAGACTTGAATCAAATTCTTAAATCCAATAAAGACGTGTTTGCATGGACTCATTCAAATATAGTTAGGATTGATCATATGCCATGCGATAAACATCAATCCAGAAGCGACCCCCATAAGACAGAAAATGAGACAATTAGGTAAAGTGTGGTCTAACACCCTAAAAGAGGAAGTCAAAAAGCTCCTTGCAAATGGATTCATTCGAAAGATTTACAACCCAAAATGACTAGAAAACCCAATATTAGTAAAGTAGTTTTACGATAAGTGGAGGACTTGCATCGATTATATTAACTAAAGCAAGGTCGTTTGTTACCCATTACCCCGGATAGATCAGTTGGCTGATGCAACTAGTGGACACAGATTGTTATCTCTCATGGATGCTTATACTAGATGAAGAACATACTAGTTTCATTACTGATTGGGAATTTTTCGCTACAAAGCAATGCCTTTTGGATTAAATAAAGCAGGAGCTACTTATCAAAGATTAGTCAGCAGAATGATTAGTCAGTAGAATGTTCAAAGAGTCACCTCGAAGACCTAAAAGAGATGTTCGAAGTATTATGGAAATATCAGATGAAGCTGAATCCTAAGAAATTCTATTTCGGGGTTCATTCCGTGAAGCTTTTAGGCTATATCATGAGAACCCAGTGAACCGAGGCCATCCCAGACAAGATTCAAGCTATTAAGGACATGGTTGAGCCTAAAACTAGTAATGATGTGATGAGTTTAAATGGTAGGGTAGCCGCCTTAAGCGGGTTCATTTCCAAGGCAACTGAGGATTCTCTTTTTCAATGTAATCAAGAAGAAGAAAAACTTTGAATCAGGAGAAGACTTTAAAAAAGCTTTTCAAGAGTTGAAAAATCATTTGGAACAATATTCGGGTTTTTAACCCAGTAGGATCTAATAGGAGACAGAACTATCTCGTGTTATTAGAATGGTTTAAAACTTAACTAGAAAGGCGAAGGCAAGGAGTGAATGATAGCTAGGCTTTATTACTAAGGCAATGACTGGGATCGACTAAACCAAGGGGTCGGCATTCTTTCAGCCTAATCAGTAGCTGAGCACACACAGCTAGTGAATTGCCATCATAATGAAGCAACTATGACAAAAGACTATTAAAGCATCTCTAATTTCTAACTTAAGAAAATCCTACGTGCTTGGATCATCACCAACCAAAGCCATCCCTCAAACCTTCAAACCAGACAACCAAAGAATACTACGAAAGTGGCCAAGATATTGACTTGCAAACAAGGCAATGGGTCGGATCGCCAGCGACCCATAGGCCATGGGTCGGGTCGCCAACGATCCATAAGCCGATCGCTAGCGACCCATGGTTCTGCATTGTATTGCGAGTCAAGTCCTCCATAGGTTGTTTCTTACCTACCTGCAAGTGGTTGAAAAACAGGAATGGCCCATAAGCTCTCCGATCTCTATAAATACCATCCTACCTGCAACATAAAGAGGGGCATCTTCTTCGGACTTGTTGCTGAAGCACTGATGGATCTATTCCTCACTCCCTACCTCCATCACAACAATATCCAAAGAAATTCACTGTGATTCTCCAGTGGATTCCAACTCTACAGATTGAATCTAGCTAAAGATAATCAAAGCCTTGTAATCAAACATCTCTTGTAACAGCAATCTGTCTATAATAAAAATACAAAGTGGACCTAGGCTTTATTAGCAGTCGAACCACTATAAAATTCTCTGCCTTCTTTCTTTTAATACTCTTTTTCTATATCTGTTATCTATGATATTTCTCTGTCAGAAAAGGGATGGTGCTTTCAAACTCAAACAAGGGTGTTGGTCTACTTTTTGGTTCAACATTTTGGTGCTTTCACTGAGAACTCCAACTTAGGGTTCAGATTATCTACGTTAGATCCCATAGGTCCAGAAGTTAGATCATTATTCTCTGCTTAAAAGGTTTGTTGTTGAAATAGAAGAACTAACCAAGAAGGATCGGAGAAAAATCTAGCAAACACATGCTAAGGTGATGGAGAACATCAACATGAGATAGTAGACACGATCCAAAAGGTAAAACTCAGAAATCAACAAGTAGATGGGTCGCTAGTGATCCATACCTTTTCACCAGACCGCCATATACTCCAGAAGACAAAGTACTGAAACCAGCTAAGTACATTGGTCACTAGCGATCCATGTAGTATGAATCGCCAGCGATCCATTCTATTTTGCCAGGTTGTTATCATGCCAGAAGCTATAGATCGCTAGCGATCCATAGCCTATGGGTCACTAGCGATCCATAAAGTTTTGCCAGGTCGTTATTGAGCCAGAAGCTATGGATCACTAGTGACCCATAGCCTATGGGTCGCAAGCGATTCATACATTTAGCTCGGTCCCTAATGATTTTTAACATGTACCGTGAACTTCTGGGGTCACGTTGCGCCGTCTAGGTCGTTAGAAGAGGATATAGTCGAAAGGAAGCAACCGTCAGAGCTCCAAGAAGAATGAGGATGGAAAAAACATTAATAATCCACCTGCTGCAAAAGCATCGGCTATAAACCCGAAACTAGGGATGAAAATCCAAAACTTATGGAAGGAAATAATGGTGGCTCTCTTCCTCTCGGAAGATGACTAAAAATTTAAGGAAGACGGATTGGATGAAAATGCTAACATGCAAAATGCTAGAAGAAGCTCTAAAACCTATGCCGTGGCACAGTGCTATGCAGAGGATGAGGAACTACTACCAAAAGGGTACTCTTAGCGGTAGCAGAATTAAGCAGATATGATATAAACCAGGATCAATTACAATGCCAAGCTCCCATGGAATACTATGTCCACTCCAAACTGAACAGCTTCCAATCCTATCATTGAGCTCCCATCGTCGAATCACGAACGGTCGTCATTGATAATCTTCAACAAGTGACTGGTAGATTTTCTCGGGTCCGACTCCAAGTAATTTGCCACTGATCCATTAATACCGATCCATCTTGCTTTCCACATATCTCAGGCATGCATAGATCATTCACAAGTATAACAAGTAGCTGTAACTTAAAAATGAATTGGATTACCGATGACTGAAGCATCTCCTCCGGTCGAAGCCTATTCATTGAAGCCACTAAGTGTGCAATATATCCGAGGAGATTCAATGTCCTAATCATATCGGTTTACTCAAGAAAAAGAAACCTTGGCTACGTCTCATGAATTCCTACCGGTCATGTAATTTTGTAATTTATGCAGTTATCGCCAAATCCATATCCTCATTCAATCATCTAGATCAGAAGTTCGTCGAGTAGTTTAGAATGCATATGACTCAAATCAATGATGTTATTCCATTGTCTAATTTATTCCTAGATGCTAGATAGATTTTGGCAGCTAGTTATCTTAAGAACCTCCCATGACCTTGGATCGTCTCTGTTACAGTGTAAATCAGAAGCTAAGCAAGGAAGAGGTAGAGCAGATTAGGAGAAAGAACAATACGGGTCCATTAGCTAAGGACTCGGATTCTAAGATACGACCCAAGATCTCAAAATTTGACTCATATGCTCCTTTGAACGATTCAATTGATATCCTCTACTTTGATACTCATGACTCAGAGCAACATTGAAAACTAGCATCGAGAGATTCAACCGGAGTCTAGATAAAATCCAAGGAATGTTTTGTATTCCAAGATGCAAAGGTCCTAACATGGGCGATTAAAAACATCTCCAAGATGTGATCGGAATGTTAATTCGAAAATGAAAGCTTCAACAGTATATGCATTCCATGTAGGATGGCGAGCAGGCAACATCCGACACCTATCAATAAAGAACTCTGATTACCAATTGGACCATTGAGGCTTGCCACCTGATAAAAGGAACTATGGGAAAAGTAGAATTGCGAGCACACGATGCTGCTTCATTTATCAATGTGGTTTATCCCGATCTTCTTTGAATTATTTTATTTTAATTTCAATTATGTTATGAACTATGACTAAGTTGAACTAAACTAATTTCGAAATGATGCAGGTGACCAAGTATTAGAGTTGGCTGCCAACCAATCTCCGCAGTCCATGATCGAACCTATGGAGTTTCATCAAGACAAACAAGATTCGATCGTTCAACGACAACCATATACCCTTGATTTGGAAGGTAAATTCATATAATAAAGAACCCGACAAATTCAGAATCCAATAGGAAATAGACATGATAGACTGTCCACTCAGCAACCTTCGTATTAGACTTGAAGTAGTCGCGACTAGCTGTCTGCTGATCAACCATAGATTTCAACAAATGGACATGATTGCAGCATGAAACAGACATAACTTAATTTCCCTCTTAATAACTCATTGTATCTTCTTACTATAAAGAATACGAAGAAAATTGTGCAAGATTAGAATATCCAAAACCAGCATGGATGTGATCAAATTCTTCATCACTACGTTTTTTACCCCCACTTAATAGAAAGAGCCACAACTATTAAGTGGACGTGATTCAATCGTCTAACTTCCAAGTTTCCAAATCAAAAGGTTGGAAATACGACTTCTCTCAATAAAAATCTCTAAGTCCCCAGAGTGCGGACTAGAGTACTCTAACTCTCCGGAGCGCGGATTAGAGTATAAATGATTCACACAAATCTCCCATACCTCAACTACGAACTATAGTACAAACAATTTGGCAAAAGTGCGACTGCCCACGAACTCTAAGTCCGCGAAGCACGGACCGAAGTATAAACACAAATCGTGTGTGAGTCGACCGCTCACAAAATGAATCTAAGTTCCCATAATGCGGACTAGAATGCAACACAATGAGTCGATGAGTGGGTTTCAACAGTTCTCTATTCCAGTAATTCCAACCTAAAATCAGCAAAATAAGTACAAGCTAGTTCTAAAGGCTAGATGTAATGAAATTAGAAGAAGAATAACTCAGCAGTTTGGCAAAGAACATACCAAACTGTGAAGGAGCTACAGGACATCAGGGACCATCTGCCGAAGCAAGGCCACTACAGAAAAGTGCCCCAACTAACTGACAAAATCAAATAAAACTCTTGCTAGCTAACAGCAAAGGAATGGGTTAGCAACATAAAGTGATGCCTTCTCATCCATCTCTTTTCCAAATGACCCATACCGGAACACTAGGAGCATTACAGATAGCACGGTGAAATAAACGCTTTTATGCCCTCTATGAGTCATATCAACCCCTCTCGGAGAATTGGCTTGCTAGTGGTGTCGAGAAGTCTTGTCCATAGGATTGTCAAACAAACAGATGCAACACCTTAGCCTAAGCAACTGATAAAATAGTCTTCCCTCTAGCTGAATCAAAAAATTCCTCTTGAAATCATTGAATCATAGCTTTAAGATCGTCGTCCATCGTACACACAACCCAAAACTCCTCTTAGAATCGATAAATTATCATTCCAAGGTTGATTGGTCGCCTGACATCCAACCCTAAAAAACCCTTTGTGAATGCGAAGGTCTTTCACGAACTAAAGTCTCGTGAAGGTGCACCGGTAGATCAGCGATCATCTGGTCCACAAAATCCTCCATGAATGCGATGGTCTTTCATGAATTAGAGCATCATGAAAGTGCACCGGTAGATCAACGGTCATCTAATCGAAAAAACTATTCGCGAATGCGAAGCTATTTCATGAGCTAGAGCATTGTGAATGGGCACAAGTAGATGAGCGGTCATCTAATTTAAAAAGCCCTTCACGTATGCGAAGGTCTTTCACGAACTAGAGCATCAAGGGCACCGGTAGATCAACCATCATCTTATCCAAAAAATCCTTCGTGAATGCGAAGGTCTTTCATGAACTAGAGTGACGTGAAGTTGCACCGGTAGATCGTGGGTCATCTGATCCAAAAATCCCTTTGCGAGTGCGAAGGTCTTTCATGAACTAGAGCATCGTGAAGGTGCATAGGTAGATCAGTGTTCATCTAATCCAAAAAACCCTTTACGAATGTGAAGGTCTTTCATGAACTAGAACGTCGTGAATGTGTGCCTGTAGATCGACGATCATCTAATCGTAAAAACCCTTTGCAATTGCGAAGGTCTTTCATGAACTAGAGCATCATGAAGGCAAACTGGTAGATCAGTAGTCATCTAATCCAGAAAGCCCTTCGGGAATGCGAAGGTCTTTCATGAACCAAAGCGTCGTGAAGGCAATCCGGTTGATCAGCGGTCATCTGATCCAAAAAACCTACACGAACCGCAAGGTCTTTCACTTACTAAAGCATCGTAAGGGCGACCGTTAGATCGGCGAAATTTATGTATGATTGATATCCTCGAATGTGAAATGGTAGATTAGCGAATCGGAAGATTAACAGTCATCTGATCCAGAGCTCATCAAAGTCAATGAAGTCAGGTCATGTTCCGTGGCCATAAATCGACAATCATACTAGTCACTCCACAAAATTAATGAAATCGTTTCCAACGACCAATGGGACAAATATTACTAAATTACAGAGATTCAAAGTCGCTCAAAAAACTAAGCCAAAACTAAACCGACCTTGTGATCAATCAAAAGCCAACGCGAATCAAGCCAAGATTCAGCATCTTGGAGAACCACATCCATTGAACTGGAGGCAACCAAATGAGTTGTGGAGAGACCATGGATACAGTTCAAGCGCGACAATAGCCCTGTGGCATGAAGGGCACTGTACACACTTGAATAGCCATAAGAAAGGCCGAGACTAATCATACCACAGTTCTTTTATGCCCGATCAAAAATTCAGCCATTTTGACAATCGTGGACTTAATGACCTAGCTAGTGCAACAAATAAAATACTAGCATAGTACTTGCCTACTTCTTTCCAACTACTATTTTACCGCTCTATGGTGACTAACTCTTCTTCCTCTTGGACCATATGCAAGTCAAAGACCCTTTCTCTAAAGGTAGTTTGGACTAAGAGCTAGGAGTCATGCCTTGAATTCCCATAAGCCTTTTCTTCAATCCATTTTCATGCGGTCGCCCATAGATCTCTCCACCATGGTAGCATGATTTGTACGTGTACATCTTCCAAAAATACGAAAGGATCATCCAAGCCATGGTCACTTGAATTAAAAATTGTTTAGCTTCTTGAACCAATAAAACCGTGTTCTTGTAAGCAACCCACTGAGTCGACAGGATCAAATCAACTCAAACCGTTGATACGATAGAACCCGATCCCAGCCTTCTAAGAATCGCTATTTCTTTGGTAACATCAGGAAGGCCTAAAATAATAAATCCTTGTATTTATCGAAGATAGGCAACACCGAGGGATAGAAAAATGTGTGCATCTCACAAGCCGCCCATAAAAACTAACTCCTCACGTTATCCGAAGATAGGCAACGCTGAGGAGCATCAAAAACTAACTCCTCACATTTCCTGGAGATAGGAAACGTCGTAGAGCATCAAAAACAAACTCATTGCGTCTTCCAGAGATAGCCAACACCAAGGAGCACCAAATTCAAACTCCTCGCATTGCCCGGAGATAGGCAGCACCTTGGATCACCAAATTCAAACTCCTCGCATCGCTCGAAGATAGGCAACAATGAGAAGAACCAAATTCAAACTCCACGCATTGCTCGGACATAGGCAACGCCAAGGAGCCTCAAAAGTCACGCATCTCATAAACCGTGCACCCAAATTCAAACTCCTCGCATCATCCAGAGATAGGCAATGTTCCCAGAGATTGGCAATGCCAAGGATCCTCAAAAGTTGTGCATCTCATGAGTCGTGCACCAAAATTTACGCGTTGTCCGAAGATAGGCAATGCCAAGCAACATCACAAGCCATGCATCTCGTAAGCCGCACATTCAAATTTAAACTCCTCACGTTGCTTGAAGATAGGCAATGCCAAGGAGCATCCAAAGCCATACATCCCACAAGCTGCTCACTCAAGCTGAAATTCCTCGCATTGCCCGGAGATAGATAACACCGAGTGGTCTGTGAAACCCCACACATGTAGTCAGAAATAATTAGTGCTAGAAGGAAGGCACTCAATGATTGACAATACATACTTATGCGTGAATAATATACTTACCTGAATGCTTCCAGAAACTGATAATACATGCTAAGGTCGCAAAACTTTCGAAAAAAGGAAAATCGGGTCATGACTTAACTAGATTTTCAATGGAGGTTATCCAAACCCGAAGCTACCGGATACTTGAAACTTGTTTGAAGTAAACAACCCTGTGAACTGGAGGGCATACACATGTACTGAGACAGAATTACACAAATACAATAAGTTCACAGGTTTGGTCACTCCAAACAACAATAAGTTCACAAGTTCTATCTCAAAGTTTTATGAATTTTGAAAAAAAATTAAAACAAAAATTCCTAAGTTTTAGGAATTATTAAAGTCTTGTGAATTTCTGAGCAAAAATTCTCGAAGTGTTGTTAACCTCTAAGTTCCGTTGTAGAACTAGAAATTAATGAAACGAGCACAAGTACATAGAGCATACACGAATAGATAGATGAAAATACAGTTAAAATATCTTTGATTATGTACATAGGATCGAAATGTGGGGGTTGTACCCGAACAACAATAGCCAACAAAGAGAAAATACAGACTCTACAATCAGGACATAAAGTGCAAATTTTGCACTTGAACATAATGAATCAAAAAGAACAAAAATCGGTTCGGTCTCCATACAAGCTCCGAGCGCTCCCTTGCACCACTCCCCTTTCCACCCTTTGTTTGTAGTTTCCTGCTCGTTTCAGGAGTGGTGTCGTTGCTGGTAATATCAACAAACTCCTCGGTGTTAAGAAGTTCCAAGCCGTCCCGGGTCGATGGGTCGTATCGATCCTAGGAGCTAAGCAATCTCAAAAGACATGCAATTTGCAAGCCATGCACTCTCAAAAGCAGCGCATTTTGATTGACAGAGATCTTCTCCCACTACCTAAGAGAACCGACGCTACTTTGGTAGTGCTGTAAATCTCACGAACCAAAATGACAAAGAACTTGCAATAAAAGGAGGAATTTACCATCATATATAGCTAGACGACGATGGAAAGAATTTCCAAAATGAAATCATCAATGCACCAGCTTCCAAAGATAGAAGTAGGTGCTCGAATGAGGTCTCAAACACTAACTTGCAAAAAACCAGCTGTTATTTGATGATAAACAACGGGAAGGAGAGAATGCTCATAATTGAGCAGATAAACCATTGATTCCAAAAGATTGGAACAAATGAACAAGGTTGATATACGCAATAATAAATATGGCCTGAAACAAGCAAGGTTAAGTGTCACAGATTCAAGATAAACACTACCGAACCATATCGGTCCATGATTAGTATAGGAATGAACACGGTCGTACAAGGGGTAATGTGATGACTTGCACCACAATTTCAAGTGTATGCGGTAAGAAACTGGCGTTTCGCACAAAGAAATGAGGGGTTCAACTAATAGTCATCAAACCATAATAGAGACTGATTAGGGGAAGTATGATTTTTCATGAATAAGAAGAATTACGAAATCGATCGAGCAACAGCCTTGCATTTCTAAGGGTAATACTCAACGGTTAGATACAAAGCTAGGCAATGGAAACGCTTGGGACCCTTACCCTTCCGTAATGTGGCATTTCCCAAATTTAAGCAAAGTTGAGAAAATAGTTGGGTTAAAAGGAATCTACTCAACTCTACAGGATCGAATGAACGGTTCAATCCTCGACAATATAACTTTAACACCGCCCGAAGATTGGTAGCACTAAGAAAATGCTTCTACAATCCAATCATAGAAGTGCTAGTTTCCGAAGACCTAAAATAGTACCCAACTAGATTAAGAGCATCACCGAATTGACGAGGGAAATCGTTCCCAACCTCTTGAGTGTCGTTGTTGCCTCCCCAACACCAATGCCATTCTTTTATCTTTTAAGTATTGGTGTTGTCCTGGCAACATTGGGAAAATTTTTTATTTCCTAAGTACTGATATTGCCCCGGCAACTTTAGCAAACATTCTACTCACTAATTATCGGTATTTCCCCGGTAATGCTAGGAAAACATTAGTCTATAGGGCTGATGAGAAACATTCATCGCAGCGAACCATCGATGCACTAGCTTTCGGAGATAGAAGCTTGTCCTCGACTTGGTTTCCACCTTCTCTTCAAAAAAATATTGTTGTCCAATAATAGGGAATGACCAAAAGACATATCCATTCATAGGTCAGCCGGATGGTTCGACAATTCATTACAGGAATCAGCCACCGCACAAGGATAAAGCAGCATCGAAAGGAGACCCCAGGATTGAATTACCCGTGCACTAATTTCTAGGCATGAATGTTGGTGCATTACAAAATTTTCGAAGTTCCACTTAGAATGAATTTGGACACAGCTGAAAGATAGGCGGCATCGAGGAAATATTGCTCGAAACCAAGCAGGTCGGTTATTAACTCTCAAAGGGAGGAATTGTCATATGAACAAAACTTCCATGACAATGTCAACAACCATGAACAACATGCATGTCCAAGGACAAGTAGGAGCAATCATGGAAAGCTGGAAATAAAATTCCCTAAATTCCTCAATTCCAGAATGAGGCTGAGAGCCAGACTTTGAGCAATTGAGCAATTCACCCTATGGATTTCCACCTCTCATTGTCTCCCAATACATGCATTCAAGATAGCTAGTCCCTCAAGAAGGGATAGGAGCATAGTTACTTAAATGAAAGAAATGTTTCATAAGTCCAAACACGAATTATCGTGAGTTTGGTTGGATAACAGTTCTGTATCACAAAAACAGAGTATTCTGGTAATAAAATCGCCAACGAAGAAAACGAAGGGTTTAATGTTCAAAAATCAACCGTCACTCATAGTCCGGCAATGACGAGAATGAACGATGACCTACTTATGATTTGACAAGATCATTTATTTATAATTGGCAGGAATACACCATTACCCAAAGTTCGATGATGCTGAGAAGAAAGCCCAATATGAAACTATTGATACATAAGCTTTTATAAATAGAAGCAAGAGCTTCATTGAATCTTCAGCCCTACCTTCTGGCATCTCCGGCTATTTGGAGATTTACAACATCAAGGAAAGATCCACAGAGTCGAGTCATATGTGTAAGAGTTTTCAAAGATAGAAACCAACGCATGATTAGGATCTCGGCGTCGGACTCAGAAGAATTTGCTTTAGCAAAAGATGGTAGAAGCGCATCTTTCTAATACTTACCGACATCATTACAAAAATTAGATCTCGAGATCAAGCAACAAAGTCCCTAATTCACGAAGATAGGAGCTACCGTGTAAATCAAACTAGGGCAATCAAACTTATTGCAAAGGAGGCCTAGTCTCTCAAAACATGTTAGTTCAGTAGCCTAAGTAATCAGCCCCATAGGCTAAGGCATTTACACAAGCACTTTGTGGAAATGAACTCAATTGAGCATAAGTAGGTATTAGCCACAGAACTAGCCAAACCAAGCTACCTTATAGGTCAACAAAAATCAATTCTCGAAGCCGAGGAATTAAGACAATAGTCGCCTAAGATAGAAGCTAGCATGTAGATCAAATTCAAAAATTCATAAAAGAAAGATAATCGCGATCGAATAACTCATGCAATAGTTTCTGAAGTCTGAAGTTGCGCCTGATCAAACATCAACTACAACTCTACAAGAGCAACCGTGCCTTGTAATTTAACTATGATCGATCATCCCAATATGATAGGAATGATAATAAAAGCCTAAGTTGCAAAGGACCCAGCTTTTGGAAGAACGGAAGTCCATCTTCCAGACTAAAGATTGGAAGAGTGAAAAGTCATTTTCAACAAAAAAACTTGGCATTCAATGCTATCATATATGTTTTGCTTTAAATAATATCCTTGTATAATATACTCTTGGGATCCAAAGGAAGTCGATGTACTTTGACCAATCGGGTTCTGAGTGCTAACCGGGGTAGATGCAGTGTGTTATCTACATGAGAAGAGTCGGTATCCTGGATACTACAAACAAATAATCTAGTGTAGATAGCTTGCTTACATTTGAAAAACAATCCATATCTTCCTTCGAAATTATCTCTTCTACACTCACCCGTTATCGGTCAATGATCGATAATGGAGCCGCTGTCCAAAGCGACACGAGAAGCTTTTCTTCTCAGGATCCCTTGAATATAGAAATTGGAAGAGCGTTAGGATTGAATCATCCACTATATCTTATTTTGGAATAAATCATCGCATTGGAATTCAAGAAACATCAATGGGAGTTTAACCAAATTCTTGGAACACTTTGCTCTAGAACGGTGTACAATCTTCAGGACAAAACATAGCTTCACCACCGGCTGAATCAAAACTATATAGGAACTCAAAATCTATATCATGCACCCATTTTCCGACCTAAACCCTTGCGTAAACTAAGGAACAAAGATTGCATCATCAATACCAAGCATTGAAATTCAGATTGAAGTCAAAAAAATGAATTATTGTCTGAAGTCAGTCAATTGAGAACAACCTCTTGAGGTGGACTCTAATGATTGACATCCATAATTCAACAGTCAAAGCCTAATTTGCATGGTAACCTCAACACGATAAACAAGAATTCAGAAAATGAAGATTCAAAATAGGTTACTTCCATAGCACACCTTGTTTTCAAGGAAGGCATATTCTGGGGGGCAAATGTCATTCAGGTACTTAACCCATCCGGATCCAATAGGAGATAGAACAATCTCATGTTATAAGAATGGTTTAGAAAATGACTAGAAAGGCTAAGGCAAGGAGTGAATGATAGCCAGACTATATTACTGAGGCAAAGATTGTGATTAACTAACGCAAGGGGACAACATTCTTTCAGCCCAATCAACAGCCAAGCACACACAACTAGTGGATTGCCATCAAAATGAAGCAACTATGGTAAAAGACTATTAAAGCATCTTTAATTCCACACTCTAGAAAATTCTAAGTGCTTGGATCATCACCGACCCAAGCCTTCCCTTAAACCTTCAAACAAGAAAACCAAAGAATACTATGAAAGAGGCCAAGACATTGGCACACAAACAAGACCATGGGTCGGGTCGCCAGCGACCCATAGGCCATTGGTCGGGTTGCCAATGACCAATAGGCCGTGGGTCACCAACAACCCATGGTTCTGCCTTGTATTACGAGCCAAGTCCTCCATAGGTCATTTATTACCTAATTGCGAGCAGTTGATAAACAAGCCTGGCTCAAACGCTCTTCGATCTCAATAAATGCCATCCACCTGCAACATAAAGAGGGGAATCTTCTCTACACCAGTTGCTGAAGCTCTGCTGGATCTATTCCTCACTCCCTACCTCCCTCACAACAATCTCCAAAGGAATTCACTATTATTCTCTAGTGGATTCTAACTCTAGGGATTGAATCTAGGTAAATATAACCAAAGTCTTATAATCAAACATATCATGTAACAACAATCTGTCTATAAAAAACTATAAAGTGGACGTAGGCTTCATTAACAGCCGACTCACTATAAAAATTCTCTATCTTATTTCTTTCACTACTCTTTTTCTATATCTATTATCCGTGATATTGCTCTATCTAAACAGGGCTGGTGCTTTCAAACTCAAACCACGGCGTCGGTCCATTTTTTAGGTCAACATGGAAAAACTACTAATACTATCTAGCCTCGGGAATGCTGAAGTCTTGTACTTATACATGGTAGTCTTGGAACATGCAGTTTGTTCAATTTTGATTAGAGAGGAAAGTGGGACTCAACTCTCTGTTTATTACGTGAGCAGATAGTTAAAGGATGCAGAGTTTTGGTACCTAGTAATAGAGAAAACTTGCTTACTGCTTAATATTTACCGTGTAAAAACTTAAGGCGTAATTTCAAGCACATCTAACCAAAGTATTGACTAACTTTCCACCCAAACTGGTCTAAAGGAAAACTAAAACTTCGGGTAGGCTAGTAAAATGAGGAATTTAACTTAGCCAATATGACATTAAGTTTCAACCACGGGCAGCAATCAAAGGACAAGCATTGGCAGACTTTATTAATGAATGTACAAACTTCATTAATAACAAACAAAAAGGGGAAAGGATGAAAAACCCATGTGGCAGTTATTTGTGGATGGCAGATCGAATGAACAATGAGCTGGAGCGGGATATTCCCTAATAACACTAGAAGAACACTGCATGCACTGCACAATGAAATTAGGGTTTCCCACAACAAATCACATAGCCGAATATGAGTTAATGTGGTAAGGTTATCTTTGTCTTTAGAGCTTAAAATCCCACGAACTCAAATCTTTATTGATTCACGTTTAATGGTAAAGCAGGTAAGGCAAGTATATTAGTCTAAAGATGCCAAACTGTCTCTATACGTAAAGAAGATATTGAAGATTCTCGCTTTATTTGAAGATTTTTCTATACATCAAGTTCCAAGGGGAGAAAATTCTTCGGCATATTCATTAGCAAAGTTGGCTAGTTCAAAAGGAGCCCAAAAACTTGAATCGTGCCAGTAAGGTACCAAGCAAATCCAAGTATTAAAGAGGGAGCGCCCGAACAAGGAAAGGAATTATTTGTCCTAAGTAGATCCCAAGCCATAGCACAAGAGAGGGAGAGAGAGAAAAAAAAGGGAAATTAGTGAAGAAATCCTAAATGAGAGAATCAACCTGTAACACCTTTAATTTTAGATAACATTATTCAGGAGATTTAATTATCTAAATTAATTCAAATAATGTAAAAGATTAAATGGCTAAAGGATTAAGATTTGAATAAATAAAGGGTAGCCATGCCTAGAAGTAATGAATTAAATGGGTTTAAAGTGAAATAATAGAGGGAAATTAGATAAGGGGAAATATAGGAATAAGCAACATTTTTATACCCTAAACCCTTCATAGCATAACATTTTTCACATTCACGATCGAAAACACTAAACCTAGTGGTTGGCCAACATTAAAGAGGAGCAAGGGGAAGAAAAGAAAAATCAAGAGGGAAAGCTTAATTGAAATTCAACCCAAGATCAAATCTCAACTCCTTAACAACAAAGCAAAAGGTAAGTAATATATTACATCTTATATTTTGATGTTTTTGGTTTTGTAAGATTAGACCCGAATGATTTTGCAAAATAGATTGTCATGTTTTGAATGATAATTAGATGTATATGCTTGTTAATGAATTATGCTTATTCATATTGATTTTATGGCATGATTTGGATTGAGAAACCTATTAAATGACATCCAAATGCCTAGTATATGGTCAGAAATGATATTTTAGAGATGATTTGAAGTTTTATAATTTTACGATTTAATGTGGATTTATTATTAATTTTCTGGTGAGGAAAATGGATATTTGGGTTTAAAATTTAAATACGGTATATATATATATATATATGTTTGGCTCAGGAATTTAAATATGTTAGAAAACATATTAAAAGTGATTTATGAGAACTTTTATAGAATTTTCCTAAGTGTTTTAATAAATATATAAAATTATTTAAATATGGGACATAAATGTTTTATATGTTTATAAAAGGAGAATGGACTACTTGCAAACGATTAAAAAAATTAGTTTCTGTAATTCGGTGGAACCCTTTAAAAAAAATTTGGAAAGCTAAAGCAACCAGTTGTAAGATGAAAAATAAATGTGTTAGTCGAAAAAGAATTACCTTTTTAAGTTAAAAATCAGGTTTTATAAGGTTTCGATGCTTCACCATCTTTGGCAGCCACGTTTCAACTTAGTACCTCAATCTCCAACCAGATTGAAACCAATGCACATAGTATCAAAGACTTGGTACGTAATGAATTGGACATAGGCAAAAAGTATAGGGTCGAAACAAGGGGTTTCGAAAGGGTCAATCCTTGTTTTGTTTTCTAAAGAAAATGCCCTGCTTTTCTTTCGAATAAGATAGCTTTCGACATGATTAATGGTTTTAAAGAAGGAATGCGTCCTAATGAGGTTGCTCCTTTGTTATAAAGTAAATGTTTTTGATAAGGTTGAAACCCTTGATGTTGCCTTTTTCCTTTCAACCCAGATTGGTTTCAAAATGGTCACTTTTTTTAAAAAAATTAGATCCACTTCTTCGTTGCTTTCGAAGGGATAGATTTTGACACCATCCACTTCTTTACTTAGGAGATTGCTTTCGAAAGAGTCACTTTCAACTTAGTTTTTTTAAGACCCTTTTTGATGTTATAAAAGTTAAACACAAAGCTTTCAAAAGGAATGATTTCAAAAGGCTTTTCCACATGTTTTAACTTGAATCCAATGCTTCCAAAAGGTTTGTTTTATGTAGTATACTTTAATGCTTTCTAAAGGTGACTTGTAAAGGGATCGAAAGGAATGGTTTCAAATATTTTCCAAAGGTCAACCATAGTTTAAAAGGAAGTTTTCCAAAAGTTTCTAAGGAATATTTAAAGGATTTTAAAAGGAGGATGTCTAGGGTTTATAAAGCTTTTGTAGAAGATGTTTTCACTGTTTTCAAAAGCACTACTGTCTATGGTTTCGAAAGGTATGTTTGGCCTTTAGGCCTAAGGTTATTAACAAAAGTAGTTTTATTATATCAAAAGGGGTACTTTTAATTGTTTCAAAAGGGGTACTTTCATTGATTTCAAATAAGATTGTTTAAAGGTTTTAAACAAAGGTTTCATATGTTTTCATCAACCATATTTTGAGTAAAGAATATATCATGGCAAAGAGATTTGAGTAAGGCAAATTGTTTATTTTCCATATATACGTATGATTTAATGGGTTTAATCATTTTGAAGAGGTTTTCAAAGAAAGTTTAAAGGTTAGTTAACCCTAAGTAAAATGACTTTGATAATTGTATACCATATTGGATTGGTATATGGTCGCACCCTATACATTAGCTATTGGCTCCTAGATAATTTAGTCCAAAATTCTAGTGTGTATGGCTTAATCACAGTATGACTTAAATGATGGTTACACAGAGAAAGGAATATATATGTGTGTGTGTACAGAGATAGGTTATTGGTGAGCCTACAAAACCATTACGATCAGGTGATCGTGGGAGATGTAAGTTAGGGACAAATCGTCCAGAAGTTTGTCTAACAAATGTTAGATTATTTATTATTTTGTCTAGTAGGCCAGAGTCAGCCAAAGGTTAGTAGTTAGCCAAACAAAACTACATTTTGTTAGGATAGCTAGTCCATTTATTACCTATTTTAAGCATATATGATATATTCTATTATTGATAAAATTAGTTTGATTAATCAATTTGGTTGCAGGATTTTGATTTGCAAAAAGTTATATTTTAAAGGGATATTAGTGAAGGGAAACTCATTCCGCTAAGCAGTGTTGCCTCACTTAAATATCAGTAGACCGAGATGTAATAGTATTATTCACACCAGGCTTTATGTCTGACTCGAAGTTTATGTTTTTCCACTTAAACACTCGAGTGCTCAAATTAATTTGAGTAGACTGAGACTTTGGGTTTCAAGTTTACAGGCGGACGAATAAAGCTTTTGAAGATGAGCAGGAAGCTGATGCTTGCTATATTTTGGAGTTGTTTAGTTTTATTTCCGATGTGTTGTACTAAGATATGACTATTTAGTAGTCTGGTACCAAGGAGACATCTTTATATGTCGCTTTTGGCGTATTTTGTAAAATTATATTTGATCTGAACCTAGGAAATGTTTGGGATTATGTAACTTGGCACATGAAATGATGTTTAGAAATGTAATCAGAAAAGTGTTTTAATCTATGATGATTTTATTCCATATTCAAGTGCTTCTGATATTATGGATAACATTAACACTACCGTATTTGGTCATCGAAATTTAATATTATGGATGTCAGCAGCATCTATAGCGCTTAGTTTTGGGCCTCTAGATAGGGGATATTACAATTTGGTATCAGAGCATAGGTTTACGAAAAACTTTAAATTAAAATGATTTTTGAAAACCTAATTCTAAGGAATTAGAGATAAGATCGGTGTATGGGATAATGGTATAAGAACATACTTGTATTAGCAATATATAAGTATATGCTTTATCTCTATTCTCCTATCTTTCTTAGGCTATTCATCTGCATCTTACGAGGCTTGAATACAAACATGGATGCTAGAAGTGGAAGAGTTAACCTTCGAGGTGGAGGCACAATAACAAATGAAATGCTAAAGCAAATGCAAGATGAAACCCAGGTCAGGCACAAGTTGGAAATTTAGGTGTTGGATTCCTGCAAGTTGGCATGGGTCAATGTATCTGTTCTTTGTTAACATGACGCAGACGGGAATTTGATGCTAAAGTAGTTGGAGGAAATGCCAAAGGAGGAAACCAAGAAGCTCTAGTGGTGAATATCTATACTATTCTGGGTATAGATTTTGTTCCATTAGGAGGAAAACCGTTTATTGGTACGAAGACACAATCAAAGTGGAAAACTGGTAAACAAAGACACAATCAAAGTGGAAAACTGGCTACTTCATTGTGAGAGTATTTTCATTGACTTAGGACTCAATGATAAGCAGAAAAGGTGGCTCGCTTCTAGAAAACTTCAAGGGGAAGCATTATTTTGGTTGATCAGTGTGTTAGTTGGAGTCAGCAGGAGAATATAACTTTGGCTGAGTTCAGAAGGAGGTTCGAGGAAGGTTTGTGTCAAAAATTGCTAAGTCCACTTTGCTTAGGAAGTTTGCCGAGTTGGAGCAGGGGGATATGACTGTGCTCGATTGTGCAACGAGATTTGAGGAGCAAGCAAGATATGGTTATGCTTTGATAGCTACTATTATTAAGAGGAATGAGAAGTTCATCAGGGAGTTGAATCATGAGCTTGCTAAAGTCGTGTTACTGCATTTTAGGGATCCAAGTGATGTTATTGTTGAGATGGCTTTGGGGAATGAGGAGATGCAAGCTTTTCTTGAGAGAAATTAGGCCAAAGAAGCTCAAGGAGGGAAGAGTCAGAAGAGAAAGTTTTTCCACAAAAAAGAGCTCAGAAGGGAGGAGCTTCTATGAAAGGAAAGGTAGAAGTAGTCCGTTACCAATGTGACAAGAAGGGACACTATGCCCATAAGTTTCAGACAGGAAAAAGAAAGAAAGCCGCAGAGAAGAAGGAAGTGAGGTGTTTTAACTGTGATCAAGTTGGGAACTATAAGAACCAGTGCATAGAGCCTGCCAAAGATGGAAAAGACGAAGTGTTTGCAGTGGAACCAGCTACATGGAGACCAACGCAAGAGAAAGGAAAAGCAGTGTTGGGAGGTATGCTTTTGAATCAGGGTGTACCAGTTACAGTTCTATTTGATATTGGTGCATCACATTCTTTTATATCTCATTGTTTGGTAGATAGGCTTAACTTAGAACCCTCATACCTAGTTACTTCCTTAAGGATTGCAAATCCGATAGGAGGGTATATGACACTCGGGATGAAGTGTGACCGCCTAGAGTTTGATTTGTTAGATCATATCTTTATTTGCAGATTGCATGTGTTTGATTTTGTAGGATTCAGAATAACTTTGGGTATGGATTGGTTAAATATGTATGAGGCTATGATATTTTTCTATGATAGGAAAATATCACTTGGACACCCTGACTATAGTGATCGAATAGCATATATCGTAGAAAGTTGTAGCTATGAGGTGAATGCTTTGTTGGGCATTATGGAGATAGAAGACGAGTTGAATTGCCTTTTCATTGTTAGAGAATTCACAGATGTCTTTGAACCCATAGTGGGACTCCTGTCGAAACGAGCCATTGAATTTTGGATAGATTTAGTACCTGAAGTAGAACCAGTGACCAGACGGCCAAGCAGGACGACACCAACTAAGATGAGGGATCTGAAGATGCAGTTGGTGGATTGGAAGGCAAGAATATTATTACGAAAAGTATTTTTCCTTGGGCAGAAGCCGTAGTTTTTGCTAAGAAGCTGGATGGGTCGTTGAGGTTATGCATCGATTATTGTAAGTTAAATGAGAAGATGATAAAGAATCGATATCCGTTACCTAGAATTGACGATTTTTTCACTAGTTTAGTGGAGCTAAAGTATTTTCCTAGTTGGATTTAGCAACTGGGTTCCATCAGCTTAGAGTGGCTGAAGATAGTATTCCTTTGACGGTATTTAGAACTAGATATGGACTGTTCGAATGGTTAGTGATGTCGTTTGGACTTACCAATGCGTCAGCATTCTTTGTGGATTTGATGAACCAAGTTTTCAAGAGCACTTGGATACGCTTTTGTTGGTTTTCATAGATGATATTTTGATATGCTCTAGGGATGAAAGGGAGCATGAAGTTCATCTTAGAGTGGTGCTAGAGACACCGAGAAACGAATTATTTCCAACTTCATTTGTTTCTCTGCACTCTTATGCATGCATAAATCTTCATGAAACCACTTGCATTTGAATCCAAATTACTACAAAAAATCTTAAAAAAGTCCAAGTAATTTTTCTCAAATTAATATATACACAAAACTGACCATTTTGCACCTATATAAAGATGAATATGTGACGATTTGACAATAATTTGAATTTTGGTTTAAACGTGTACAAATACACAATATGGTCATTTATTTAATAAAGTTAGAAAAATATGGTGGTAAAAATTTTCATATTTATGTGCACATCACTGAGGCAACATCATCTAAAGGCAAAGTTTTCAAAATGTCATTTCTAGGATAAGGAAGTGAAGTTTCATGGTCATGTAGTCTCAGAGGAAGGGTTGTCTGTAGATCCAATTAAGATCGAGGTGGTGATTAATTGGAAGAGACCCTAGAAAGAGACTGAGGTAAAGAGTGTTCTAGGATCAGTTGAGTATTACCGAAGGTTCATAAAGGATTTCTCGTGGATAGAAGCACCGATGACCAAGCTAATGTGAAAAGATGTGAAGATTGTGTCGACTGATAAGTGTGAGGAGGCATTCCAGAAGCTGAGACACTTATTGACTAACGCACTTGTTTTAGTTGTTCCAGAGAGGAATCAAGATCTAGTGGTATATACAGATGCATGTGGAACCATGTTAGGGGCTCTGATAGTTCAAAGAGGTAAAGTGATTGCTTATGCATCTTGACAACTTAGACCGCATGAGGTGAGATACCCAATGCATGATTTGGAATTAGCCATAGTGATTTTTGCATTAAAGATGTTGAGATGTTATCTTTTGGAAGAAAGATTCGAGTAATACACAGATCATAAGTCACTATAGCATTTATTCTCTCATAAGGAGTTGAATATGAGACAGAAAAGATGGTTAGAATTTTTAGCTGCTTATGACTTTGTTATCGAGTACACACTGGGATAGGGCAATAAGGTTGCAGATGCACTTTGTAGAAAACATCAAAAGGCAGTGTTGGTGTAACATCCCGCCTTTTTGCACACTTTAAACCGACACACGTGCCAATTCAAAGCATACGCAAGGGCGGATTGTTATGGGGTAAATAAGAAAAACAGAGAAGAAATAAAAAAAACAAAACAGAATCTCACAGCGGAAGGATAAAATATAATAACAAATATACAGTTCATAAACAGTTTACAAAAGCTTGATTCTTCTTTTACAATAAATATCAGAGTTACACATACCAATACAAGCAATGCAGCGGAATAGAAAGAGTGTGGTGTAATACTATATATAACATAATACTTATTCTTCGTCTTCGTCCTCCAAAGCTAAAATCTGCTATCCTGAAATGCTCGGACTGACCCGAGCGAATTTGAATAGACAAAAACACCCGAGTCAGACTAGAATATCTTATGTGAGTTAAATAAACAGAAATAAATATGAGTACAGTAACTCAAGAGATGTTCGGGATTTACATCTCCTAAGGATCCGTTAAACTATTTACTATGTAGTATATTGCGCTATTATAATAGTGTCTATTTATAAAATAAACTTACTTTTAAATAGCGTTAAGGCTTTACATTTTCCACCTTAACACGTAATAGTCCCAGTAGTCCATCCAATATCATAGCTCCTCCTACTCGGGAAGCAACTAGAGGATACCACACGGGCTACGGGAGAAAACCAAACTCGTACAAGGCTCGATATGGTAGGTGACACGGCACAACGAGGCAATGCCAGGGTAGATATACCAATTGCTATCCAGGCTGGTGGAAACGCGTAGCCGCAGTTACCGCCCACCTCGGACTAACTCCCCAAAATCAAAATATAGAAGTGGCCACTGAATCAAATCCAAGTCAAAGTATAATATCGAAGAGGAGCGTCCGATCAGAGGAATGACCTCATTGGCCTGAGAATCGCTCCTGTTTTAGCCACCTTATGCCAACTCACGGGAGTTGGGTCCACGTATTTACCTTACAGGAAACGTCGCCACCACCTACTTCATTCTGGAATCTCCACCGCGTACACGGTTAGTCAAAGTGGTTTTCGGTATCGACAGAGAGTATGTCCATATCCGATCCCGGTCTCTTTGCCAACCCATCGTTATTATAACACCGCGGTTATTTAAAAATAGTTTATACTTTAAAACCAGAATATAATCCATTTCAAACCATAATATTACGATATCATTTCTTCTTTAAAAACACAAACCATTTATTTCCATATTATTTTATAAAAGCCCAAATCAATGATATCGTTTCCCAAATAAAATTTTCCTTTCCAAAAATTATGTCACTTTTTATTATTTAATATCCCATGTGACCAATATTTTGTTTGTAACTTTCAACATAATTCTTCGAAAATCCATAGTATTTTAAAACCATTATTTTCAAAACTAAATGGTTTGGATATTCAACGGTATGCGAATTAAAAAGGTTTAACTTTACTGTTGCTTTATAAAGAAATAAATTACACGGCTTTCCAAATATTTCTTCTTTTAAAGTTAAACCAAAATCCAAAATATTACCCCAAGTCCCAAAACCATTTCAATTTTATATATATTTATATCCATTTTTGAGCATTAATATTTCAACTAAAGTTGGATTTTTATCCTTTCAAAATCAATATTCTATTAATTAATCTTGACCATTCACATAAAATCCATAATTAATAAGACTTCAATTTCTAGTAAAATATATATATATATATATATATATAGAATTTTTCCACTTCAAATTATACTAGAATATCCATTTCTATTTATTTTGGAAAAATCCAATTACAAATATCATATCTTATAATTTCCAACTTTACATTTAAACATAGGATATAAATTTACCAAACTCCATTTTCTAAAATTTTTCCATTTTCAATAAATAAATTTATATTCCTTTTAATTTCAAAATTCCAACTTCATAGGTATATAAATATGGAATAAAATATTTATACAATATAAATTTAAGATTTATAGACCGTATTCAATCCAAACCATAGAAATCACATTAAAATAGTTATATATAGACCGCGGTGCCTGTATATAGTTTCTATCCTATGGTCAAGTGATACGGATATTTATCATTTCAATCCGCAATTTAAAAATAAAACTGCAGTTGTATATCATTTCAAACCGCAATCCCGAATGAAATGAAAAATGCATACTAACTTGCAGTTTAATGATATCAAATAAAACATCCATTCAATAACACATCCATCACCCAATCACAAACATCCATCATCCAATCACAAACATCTATCAATAACAATATGTGTTTGGTAATATACAACAGGTAATAACTAGCAGTTTTCTTCAATTTAGATTTATCAACTATTTATCTAACAGTTTATATTTCCCAATAATTTATATAACTGTTAACTAGCAGTTCATATGCAACAATAATTTCTAACAGCCAATTAATACGCAATCAATCAATTTAATTAACAGCTAAATTAAAAAAATGCAATTCAACAGATATGGATGAAATAACATGCCAAAAGCTCATAAATAAATTTCTATTCATTTCTAAAATTTATTTAACAAACATAAAAGATTCTAGTAATTGTGAGTGGGTTAAAACACTCACCTTTTGAATTTAAATCGAATTCAAACCCGATTTAAACCCAAAAATTCGCCCGTCTCAGAATTCGTCCAAACCAGCGTCATCGAGTCCGGAATTAAATTACGATCCTAACAAAAAAAAATTCGTGTGAATCCGACTTCGTATGAGAAAGTTATGGCGAAAAATGGTGATTGAAAACAATTTAAAATGAAATACAAAATGGAACACAATCACCTCCATTGCCACGTCAACACAACAAATCAACGCACGCACAGTACCTACCTCCTCACGCGTTCAAAGCAGCAGCCGCCTAAAGCATGAAACCTTATTGAATTTTTGCCGCAAATCTGACCGTTGAACTGCCAAACAAATTACATAGATGCGCTCCCCATCGTCCTCTCTCCAATATTCAGAAACCGTTTTCCGATCCGACGAAGTTTTGCGCGACGATGATGAACGGTTTTGGGGCTGTTTGAATTTATTCTGGATGAACGACAGCTCCAATTGAAAAACGAATTTCACCAGTATTTTACGCGTATCGAATACTTCAACATATATTTTTTCTGGAATTTTCTGAAATTTTTGAGTTTTGACTTTTAATTTTGAACTGTGGATAGATCTGGAATTGGATCTGAGATGTATACATTTGGGGAAGAGAAAGGAGTGAAGAAATAAACTTACAGCAAAAGAGTAGAGACTAGGGTTTATAGCTGTATATTTATAGATAGGCTAGAGGTAGGGTAGCTAGACTGGATACGCGAACGTGCGTGACAAACCATGGTCCAAAAAGCCCGCTATGCCACCGGAGTCGGATTTGTTAAAACTATATATCCAAATAGGTGTTTTAAAATATTCTGAACGCAATGGAAAAAGTTTCGCGACCAAATTCGATCGTATGAAGAAGTTATGCCAAAAAAACAAAAATTTCACATTGATTTCAAAATGCGTAAATTTCAAGGCGTTTCGAGTCCGTACGATCAAACGACAAGTCCGATCGCTACGAAACTTGAAACATTATTATAATTCACCGTTACGGATCCGATGAAACTGGTTTCGTCGAAATCCGAGTCCGTGCCCAAAATGGCTATTTTTATATTAATTAAATAAATAGGCAAATAAATTAATTAAATTCAATCTTTAAAATTTTTGACTTTAAAATTGAAAATTTGATCATTTTTATAATTTCACTTTAGTTACAACAAATTAAACAAACCCAGATATCAATGTCAAGTAAATATATTTATAAATTTCAGTGTTTGAATTCAATTACGGTAAATACAGATATTGTAAATTCCAAGCATTTACTTAAATTTAACTTTGACTATGACCTTATAGTTTACTGCGTATTATTACGTCAATTAATATAACTTTACGTTTATTTCAAATCTACCAATTATAACCAAATAAAACCTTTCAATTGTTTTTCATGAATAGGTATTTCAATGAATTAGTTAGTATTCGACTAGCATAATATTTAATTCTAACCACTGCAATAATTAAGCTTTATTTTAAATTGGATTTAGATGGAAGGATTTGTTTGCCTTTTCTTAACTACTATATTCAAAAATTTTGCCTTTCTTTGTATTGCTACTATTTCCATTTATATTGAAATTGTAAAACATATATAAAAAAAATTAGAATCTCAAATAAGCTCTTATTACTCACAATTACTATATTAATTTGGATTGCACAACATCTTATTCATCACTTGCTTAAACCTAAATTCCTATTTCATTCATAAATGCTAAAATAAATCAATTATTACATAATTTCTTTTATTAATATTCATGCTATTCATGCTATTCATGTTAAATTCAATTCCTTTGTTCCATTCAACATCAGCAATTATCTATTAAAAGTCCCAAAATTTCTATTAAATAAATCTAACGAATCTTTATTATAAATTAGATGAATTTAATATTGCATTCAAACTATTGCGTTAAAATTTCCGTTTCACTTTAAAGTAACTAAATTTGCCCATTATAATACTTATTTCAATTCAAAAAAAAAACATTTAATTAACATCAAAATTTTTACCATTTCATCTTACCATTTATTTACGTATCCTTTTATTGCACTGATTGAAATAAATTCACTTATTAAAATTTTAAGTTCGTTACCTATCCATCTTGATTTTAATTCCATCTATCAATCAAATTCAGTTAGCCTTAACGTTACTACACTAAATCTACAATCAGTTTCAATTTATATAGAATTATATCTTAATACTTACCATTTATTTATAAATTAGGTTACCTTCCAATAAATCTGATTCCTAAGCATTTGATTGGATTGCCATCTTTACTATGTCTATTATTAATTAGCTTCAAATTCTACAATTTCACTTCTTAAATCCACCTTTTGCTATATTATAAGTAAAATTTACATTGGTTACATAAATGTATCATTTATTTATATTTATTACAAACTTATTTCCAGTTCCAACTAACAATCTAAATAAATGAATAGGCAACCTACCATAAACACTACCGTTACCTTTTTGTCACATACAAAATCCTTTATTACAAAAATCAATTTCTGCATATATTTTCATACTACAAATTCAATTTACTTATGTTCAAATTATAACCAAACCTGACCTTTTAAATTATTTTGTATAAAATTGGGATTTCATTAAGTTTCTTAATTATTACCCTTAATTGGCATTTATCATCTTGTATTCTCGTTGTCATTTCATAGATATGATTCTCAATTCCTTATTATTGACTTAAAAATGTCATTACTTACATTGCATTAAACGTTGTTACTTAAATCTCTACCCAATAGTAATTAATACTCTAAATAAATATGCTTACTCCTTTCGTTATTTATTCATTATCACAAGAAACGTTTAATCATTTGTAATTTCAAATTACCTACATTGATTGTATATATTTTCCATTATTATCATTTATTAGAATTCTATTCAACTTTCCATCTTATGCATGTAGTTAACCTTTCTATTGATTTTTCCTTCAAAATTTTCAGTTATTTCTTATTTAATCGCTATAAATTAAATGCATTGGTAACGAACAATAGTTGTTACCATTATACAATTTATACATTTGTAATTTATTCTCTACAACAATTATTACCTATCAATATTATTTCGCCCATAAATACAAACTTGCAATTTTTCTTATTATCATATTCCATTTACTGTTAACAATGTTTATTACATTATATTAGTTTAATAATTTCCTCAAATTCCTCATATTCAACTCATACGCTGGTAAAATTCTTTTCACTACTTAAAATCATTTGAATTAACTTCGAATTACTATAAGTAGGTTTTTAATTTATTTTTCTTCTAAATTTAATTACAACTTAATTTGACCAAATTAAATCCATGAAATCTACGGGTCGTTACACTCTCCCCCACTCAAAACTTTTCGTCCCCGAAAAGGAAAAGGAAGGGAGAAAGAAGAATAAAACAGTATATCTAGTTTCAAATATTAACTTATAACAATAATTTACTAAATTAATTTCCTTTAATGAATTACACTTGTTTTATAATCATTGTGTCTTTTAATACTTAAATTATTAAAGTTGGAAAAATATCTGTAACAAAATTCTAAGTCCAAAATTTACGAAATTTTTTGGCAGAGTCTCCTTTGTACGGAGGGACTCTGGAGAAAATATAATATCCAAATATACAAATATATTTCATATATCCAAAATAAAATATCCCACACGGGAAAATATATAAATAGCGCTTTAATCGTAATCCGAAAACGTACCTATTTGTCGGGCAAAACGCTTATTATTTTGGAACCAAAAGCAGTAGCAGTTGCTTCCAACCCCTGTATTCACTTATATAATCTAAAAGGTTAAATATTTATTTTACAGTGAAATGTTTGGGTAGATTCAATCATTTATATCCAATCAAATGCAACAACCATAAATTTTAACAAACAGCACATGCCACCAACAGACAATCATTCAATCAAACAAACAATTAGTTGTTAGGTTCAAATTCCGAAATTATACGAAATGTAAAATAACTATCAAGTGCATCCTTTACTCAACAGTCTTAGATGGAACAAAGATAGATTATTTCTCCATCCCACAACTTCAAAATTCCTTACCCAACAACCATACATCAACCAAACAATTCAAATCAACACCACAATAGCTTATTATACATTTATTTCATGCTTCAGTGGTTTTATTTTCTTTCTTTCATTTATGGAGGGATTTCTTTGTTTCTTACAATTTTCATTTTCCATTTGTTACAAAATTCATTATATTTGTATTCCAATTTATTGACTAAGTATATATCATCTATTTATACTACTTACCTTTACTTATATAGTAAAATTTCCAATTTATCTTAAGCTTATACAATTAATTCTCATTAACCATAGCAAATTAATAGAATACCTTTTCCCTCAAGCTTCACTTGTAAGATTTTCCTTAAATTCTTAATCTGCTAACATTCATTCTTATAAGTGGAAGTTTTTATTTATTCATCAACTATTAATTGTAGTCATTTCAAATTTTTCTACTTTCCATTATATTGGAATAGGGAAGATTAAAACATACTTAAGTCAATAATCATACAATCAATCCTTATTTGGAATATCATTTTATATACTTAAGTTCATATCACCTATTAATAATACTTAACTTTATTTTTAGTAAAATTTCAATCATAACTTAAGTTTATACCATTTAATTCTTATTATAGCAGTAAATTTATTGAATACCTTAATTACCTCAAGCTTCACTTGTAAGATTTCCCCTTACATTTTCTTACTAACATTGCAGCTTTTATTATATGGTAAGTTATGTATGTTTAAGAATGCAAGTGAAAATTTACAAGTTTCTTCTCAATTCCTTTTTATTTATTAATGGTTCAATAAATATATATTCGTTTTATTAATTACAATTTCAACTTACCCTTAATTTCATTCCTTTATTTAATGTTTACGTTTTATTATATTTAATTACAGTAACCCTCTACTTACACTCAAATTATTAACCTTAAAACCTCCATTTTTATAAATAAAGGATCTTATTATTTCATTATCTAGGGTTTACAGACATTTATTTATATTACCTACTTTTTATTATATTACTAGTAGCATTTTAAAACATACTTAAGTTTATAACCCTACACATCAATCTTTATTTATTAAAGAATTTCATTTTATTTACTTAAGTTAAAATCACCTATTAATAATACTCACCTTTAATTTGGGTAAAATTTCAATTATCACTTAAGTTTATACCAATAAATTCTTATTATAACAGTAATTTATTGAATACTTCATTTTTCCTAAATTCCTACTTGTAAAATATTCAATTCCAGTTTCTCATTTAACACTCCAACTTTTATATTTGGGTAAGTTATTTATGTTAAGGAAATTGCAATTGAACTTATACAAGTTTAATCTCCATTCTTTTAATTAAATTTAATGTTTATCCATATTACTCTTTGTCTCATATGTATGCAAATTCCTCTTTATAGCTTTGCAGTTATTCTCTTATTTCAATTAGAGGTTTCAATTCATTTATTACTTAACTTTTATTTCACTAACAAATTTTTAACAATTAATTAACGGAAAAATTTAGAATTAAATACCGGGTTAAATTTCAATTTGTTTCAAAATAATAGGTAAATAAGTTCTTACATCTCAATATCTCTAATTATAGTTAGAGCAATAAAAGAAAAAGAAAAAAAAAAAAAATTAGAAAATTTCAAAATAAATCTGTAGTAGAATTTACTACAGTGGCCTTTCCCCTTCGAACTCGAAAAATGAAAGTCGATGATGCGGCCGTCATCACCGAATTTATTTTCCAGCGACAGAGAGGAAAGTACAGAATTTAATTTCTCCCAAAATCTTCTTTTTAAAACAATTCTTCCAAACTATACGAAATATTTATATAAGAAAATACTTATAAACCAAATCATTATATTTCATAAATTCTTTGAAAACAAATTCGGAAAAATCCCGGACTTAAGTTCTAAAATCTCCAAATTTGGTTTATTATAATTTCACTTAGCTTCAATTTATTACAAATATTCTTATTGCCTAACATCCAATCTATAGCAACCAAATATATATATATGTTTATAAAATAATTTTTATATATAGAAAATATAATAGGCAAAATTATTTCATTCACCTATATTAAAAACAAATATTATGTCGGTCTGTCCTATTAAGTGTTTAGAAATCCCTATTGATGACATAGCGTCCCATGCATCAACCAGAATTTATAAATACAAAGCGGAACAGATTAACACAATATAAAAATCTTTTTATAACACTAACAAGTACGCTCTCTCATATATATACGCTCAGTGACTCCCATAGGATATTACTACCCTATTAACAAAGAGTCAAACCCCACAAAGCCAAGATTTATCGCTAAACCAAAGCTCTGATACCAACTGTAACATCCCGCCTTTTTGCACACTTTAAACCGACACACGTGCCAATTCAAAGCATACGCAAGGGCGGATTGTTATGGGGTAAATAAGAAAAACAGAGAAGAAATAAAAAAACAAAACAGAATCTCACAGCGGAAGGATAAAATATAATAACAAATATACAGTTCATAAACAGTTTACAAAAGCTTGATTCTTCTTTTACAATAAATATCAGAGTTACACATACCAATACAAGCAATGCAGCGGAATAGAAAGAGTGTGGTGTAATACTATATATAACATAATACTTATTCTTCGTCTTCGTCCTCCAAAGCTAAAATCTGCTATCCTGAAATGCTCGGACTGACCCGAGCGAATTTGAATAGACAAAAACACCCGAGTCAGACTAGAATATCTTATGTGAGTTAAATAAACAGAAATAAATATGAGTACAGTAACTCAAGAGATGTTCGGGATTTACATCTCCTAAGGATCCGTTAAACTATTTACTATGTAGTATATTGCGCTATTATAATAGTGTCTATTTATAAAATAAACTTACTTTTAAATAGCGTTAAGGCTTTACATTTTCCACCTTAACACGTAATAGTCCCAGTAGTCCATCCAATATCATAGCTCCTCCTACTCGGGAAGCAACTAGAGGATACCACACGGGCTACGGGAGAAAACCAAACTCATACAAGGCTCGATATGGTAGGTGACACGGCACAACGAAGCAATGCCAGGGTAGATATACCAATTGCTATCCAGGCTGGTGGAAACGCGTAGCCGCAGTTACCGCCCACCTCGGACTAACTCCCCAAAATCAAAATATAGAAGTGGCCACTGAATCAAATCCAAGTCAAAGTATAATATCGAAGAGGAGCGTCCGATCAGAGGAATGACCTCATTGGCCTGAGAATCGCTCCTGTTTTAGCCACCTTATGCCAACTCACGGGAGTTGGGTCCACGTATTTACCTTACAGGAAACGTCGCCACCACCTACTTCATTCTGGAATCTCCACCGCGTACACGGTTAGTCAAAGTGGTTTTCGGTATCGACAGAGAGTATGTCCATATCCGATCCCGGTCTCTTTGCCAACCCATCGTTATTATAACACCGCGGTTATTTAAAAATAGTTTATACTTTAAAACCAGAATATAATCCATTTCAAACCATAATATTACGATATCATTTCTTCTTTAAAAACACAAACCATTTATTTCCATATTATTTTATAAAAGCCCAAATCAATGATATCGTTTCCCAAATAAAATTTTCCTTTCCAAAAATTATGTCACTTTTTATTATTTAATATCCCATGTGACCAATATTTTGTTTGTAACTTTCAACATAATTCTTCGAAAATCCATAGTATTTTAAAACCATTATTTTCAAAACTAAATGGTTTGGATATTCAACGGTATGCGAATTAAAAAGGTTTAACTTTACTGTTGCTTTATAAAGAAATAAATTACACGGCTTTCCAAATATTTCTTCTTTTAAAGTTAAACCAAAATCCAAAATATTACCCCAAGTCCCAAAACCATTTCAATTTTATATATATTTATATCCATTTTTGAGCATTAATATTTCAACTAAAGTTGGATTTTTATCCTTTCAAAATCAATATTCTATTAATTAATCTTGACCATTCACATAAAATCCATAATTAATAAGACTTCAATTTCTAGTAAAATATATATATATATATATATAGAATTTTTCCACTTCAAATTATACTAGAATATCCATTTCTATTTATTTTGGAAAAATCCAATTACAAATATCATATCTTATAATTTCCAACTTTACATTTAAACATAGGATATAAATTTACCAAACTCCATTTTCTAAAATTTTTCCATTTTCAATAAAGAAATTTATATTCCTTTTAATTTCAAAATTCCAACTTCATAGGTATATAAATATGGAATAAAATATTTATACAATATAAATTTAAGATTTATAGACCGTATTCAATCCAAACCATAGAAATCACATTAAAATAGTTATATATAGACCGCGGTGCCTGTATATAGTTTCTATCCTATGGTCAAGTGATACGGATATTTATCATTTCAATCCGCAATTTAAAAATAAAACTGCGGTTGTATATCATTTCAAACCGCAATCCCGAATGAAATGAAAAATGCATACTAACTTGCAGTTTAATGATATCAAATAAAACATCCATTCAATAACACATCCATCACCCAATCACAAACATCCATCATCCAATCACAAACATCTATCAATAACAATATGTGTTTGGTAATATACAACAGGTAATAACTAGCAGTTTTCTTCAATTTAGATTTATCAACTATTTATCTAACAGTTTATATTTCCCAATAATTTATATAACTGTTAACTAGCAGTTCATATGCAACAATAATTTCTAACAGCCAATTAATACGCAATCAATCAATTTAATTAACAGCTAAATTAAAAAAATGCAATTCAACAGATATGGATGAAATAACATGCCAAAAGCTCATAAATAAATTTCTATTCATTTCTAAAATTTATTTAACAAACATAAAAGATTCTAGTAATTGTGAGTGGGTTAAAACACTCACCTTTTGAATTTAAATCGAATTCAAACCCGATTTAAACCCAAAAATTCGCCCGTCTCAGAATTCGTCCAAACCAGCGTCATCGAGTCCGGAATTAAATTACGATCCTAACAAAAAAAATTTCGTGTGAATCCGACTTCGTATGAGAAAGTTATGGCGAAAAATGGTGATTGAAAACAATTTAAAATGAAATACAAAATGGAACACAATCACCTCCATTGCCACGTCAACACAACAAATCAACGCACGCACAGTACCTACCTCCTCACGCGTTCAAAGCAGCAGCCGCCTAAAGCATGAAACCCTATTGAATTTTTGCCGCAAATCTGACCGTTGAACTGCCAAACAAATTACATAGATGCGCTCCCCATCGTCCTCTCTCCAATATTCAGAAACCGTTTTCCGATCCGACGAAGTTTTGCGCGACGATGATGAACGGTTTTGGGGCTGTTTGAATTTATTCTGGATGAACGACAGCTCCAATTGAAAAACGAATTTCACCAGTATTTTACGCGTATCGAATACTTCAACATATATTTTTTCTGGAATTTTCTGAAATTTTTGAGTTTTGACTTTTAATTTTGAACTGTGGATAGATCTGGAATTGGATCTGAGATGTATACATTTGGGGAAGAGAAAGGAGTGAAGAAATAAACTTACAGCAAAAGAGTAGAGACTAGGGTTTATAGCTGTATATTTATAGATAGGCTAGAGGTAGGGTAGCTAGACTGGATACGCGAACGTGCGTGACAAACCATGGTCCAAAAAGCCCGCTATGCCACCGGAGTCGGATTTGTTAAAACTATATATCCAAATAGGTGTTTTAAAATATTCTGAACGCAATGGAAAAAGTTTCGCGACCAAATTCGATCGTATGAAGAAGTTATGCCAAAAAAACAAAAATTTCACATTGATTTCAAAATGCGTAAATTTCAAGGCGTTTCGAGTCCGTACGATCAAACGACAAGTCCGATCGCTACGAAACTTGAAACATTATTATAATTCACCGTTACGGATCCGATGAAACTGGTTTCGTCGAAATCCGAGTCCGTGCCCAAAATGGCTATTTTTATATTAATTAAATAAATAGGCAAATAAATTAATTAAATTCAATCTTTAAAATTTTTGACTTTAAAATTGAAAATTTGATCATTTTTATAATTTCACTTTAGTTACAACAAATTAAACAAACCCAGATATCAATGTCAAGTAAATATATTTATAAATTTCAGTGTTTGAATTCAATTACGGTAAATACAGATATTGTAAATTCCAAGCATTTACTTAAATTTAACTTTGACTATGACCTTATAGTTTACTGCGTATTATTACGTCAATTAATATAACTTTACGTTTATTTCAAATCTACCAATTATAACCAAATAAAACCTTTCAATTGTTTTTCATGAATAGGTATTTCAATGAATTAGTTAGTATTCGACTAGCATAATATTTAATTCTAACCACTGCAATAATTAAGCTTTATTTTAAATTGGATTTAGATGGAAGGATTTGTTTGCCTTTTCTTAACTACTATATTCAAAAATTTTGCCTTTCTTTGTATTGCTACTATTTCCATTTATATTGAAATTGTAAAACATATATAAAAAAAATTAGAATCTCAAATAAGCTCTTATTACTCACAATTACTATATTAATTTGGATTGCACAACATCTTATTCATCACTTGCTTAAACCTAAATTCCTATTTCATTCATAAATGCTAAAATAAATCAATTATTACATAATTTCTTTTATTAATATTCATGCTATTCATGCTATTCATGTTAAATTCAATTCCTTTGTTCCATTCAACATCAGCAATTATCTATTAAAAGTCCCAAAATTTCTATTAAATAAATCTAACGAATCTTTATTATAAATTAGATGAATTTAATATTGCATTCAAACTATTGCGTTAAAATTTCCGTTTCACTTTAAAGTAACTAAATTTGCCCATTATAATACTTATTTCAATTCAAAAAAAAAACATTTAATTAACATCAAAATTTTTACCATTTCATCTTACCATTTATTTACGTATCCTTTTATTGCACTGATTGAAATAAATTCACTTATTAAAATTTTAAGTTCGTTACCTATCCATCTTGATTTTAATTCCATCTATCAATCAAATTCAGTTAGCCTTAACGTTACTACACTAAATCTACAATCAGTTTCAATTTATATAGAATTATATCTTAATACTTACCATTTATTTATAAATTAGGTTACCTTCCAATAAATCTGATTCCTAAGCATTTGATTGGATTGCCATCTTTACTATGTCTATTATTAATTAGCTTCAAATTCTACAATTTCACTTCTTAAATCCACCTTTTGCTATATTATAAGTAAAATTTACATTGGTTACATAAATGTATCATTTATTTATATTTATTACAAACTTATTTCCAGTTCCAACTAACAATCTAAATAAATGAATAGGCAACCTACCATAAACACTACCGTTACCTTTTTGTCACATACAAAATCCTTTATTACAAAAATCAATTTCTGCATATATTTTCATACTACAAATTCAATTTACTTATGTTCAAATTATAACCAAACCTGACCTTTTAAATTATTTTGTATAAAATTGGGATTTCATTAAGTTTCTTAATTATTACCCTTAATTGGCATTTATCATCTTGTATTCTCGTTGTCATTTCATAGATATGATTCCCAATTCCTTATTATTGACTTAAAAATGTCATTACTTACATTGCATTAAACGTTGTTACTTAAATCTCTACCCAATAGTAATTAATACTCTAAATAAATATGCTTACTCCTTTCGTTATTTATTCATTATCACAAGAAACGTTTAATCATTTGTAATTTCAAATTACCTACATTGATTGTATATATTTTCCATTATTATCATTTATTAGAATTCTATTCAACTTTCCATCTTATGCATGTAGTTAACCTTTCTATTGATTTTTCCTTCAAAATTTTCAGTTATTTCTTATTTAATCGCTATAAATTAAATGCATTGGTAACGAACAATAGTTGTTACCATTATACAATTTATACATTTGTAATTTATTCTCTACAACAATTATTACCTATCAATATTATTTCGCCCATAAATACAAACTTGCAATTTTTCTTATTATCATATTCCATTTACTGTTAACAATGTTTATTACATTATATTAGTTTAATAATTTCCTCAAATTCCTCATATTCAACTCATACGCTGGTAAAATTCTTTTCACTACTTAAAATCATTTGAATTAACTTCGAATTACTATAAGTAGGTTTTTAATTTATTTTTCTTCTAAATTTAATTACAACTTAATTTGACCAAATTAAATCCATGAAATCTACGGGTCGTTACAGTTGGTGATGATAGCTGAGTGGAAAGATTTGAAAGCATTGACGACATGTTGAGTACAGTGGAGATTTGAAGCTAGATCTAGTAAAAGGAACTATTATGTCGTCATATTTAGAAGTTCGATCGGTGATAATTGAAAGGGTTGCTTCTAAGCAAGGAAAGGATCCAGTATTAGCTGAGCGGATCAGGAAGTTAAGGGATAGAACAGAGAGTGATGACTTGAAGGATTTTAGTCTTAAACATAAATTATTGTTGAGATAAAAAGGAAGGTTATGTGTTACGAATCTAGGAAGTATTAGGAAGGAAGTTCATGAGGGATGCTATCGTTTTAAGTTCACCATTCATCCAGGAGAAAATAAGATATATCAAGATTTAAAAAGGAGTTTCTTCTGGGAAGGTATGAAGAGGGACGTAGGCTTATGGGTAAAGCAGTGTTTGAACAGTCAAAAGGTAAAAGTCGAACATTAGAAACCAAGTGGGTTACTTCAGCCGTTAGATATTCCAGTATGGAAACGGGATTCTATCTCGATGGATTTTATAGGCAGGTTGCCAAGGTCATATAGAGCAAACGAAAGTATAAGGGTCATGGTTGACAGGTTGGCCAAGAGTGCCCGTTTCATTCCAGTTAAGCTAACCCGTAAGACACATGTTTTGGCTAAGTTGTTTATGAAAAATATAGTTAGACTTCATGGAATTCTTAGTTGCATAGTAAGCAATAGAGATTCCATATTCACCGACGAGTTCTGGAATAGTCTACATTAGATTTTAGGGACTAAGCTCAAGATGAGTACTGCTCACCATCCGTTGACTGATGGAAAAAAGGAAAGTGTTAACAAAGTCTTAGAATATTTGTTACGAGCTTGTGTGTTAGATTTTGGGGAATCATGAGAATACCATCTACACTTAGTCGATTTTTCTTATAACAACAGTTATCAAGCTAGTATATATAGAGATGGCACTGTTTGAAGCTTTGTATGGAAGGCCATGCAAATCTCCCATTTGTTGGTTAGAGACTAGGGAAATGATGGTTCTAGGTTTAGATTTAGTCAGAGAAGCTACATAAAATATTGAAATCATTCAAGCTAGGATGAAGGAAGCTCGGTCTAGGTAGAAGAGATATGCTGATAAGCGACAGAAAGACTCGGAATTCTCAATTGGAGATCATGTTTTCGTCAAGGTATCACTGATGAAAGGAGTAATTTGGTTTAAAAAATCAGGGAAATTGGCATTGAGGTTCGTAGGACCATGTCCCGTCGTAGAGAGGATCGGGAAACTAACGTATAATGTAGAGTTGCCGAATAGTTTGGTAGGAGTGCACGATGTTTTTCATGTTTCTCATCTAAGGAAGCATATTCGAGATCCAGAGACTACTATTGCACCGATTGTGTTAGACAACTTAGTAATGGAACAAAATTTGAAATAGTTAGAAAACTAGTTAGTATAATCACGAGAGATGAGAAGAAACTAAGAAACAAGACAGCTAGACTAGTCAAGGTCCAATCGAGTGACGATGAGAGAGATTATACTTGGGAAAGTGAGAGCAGGATACGAGATATTTATCCTAACTTGTTTCACGGTACGTTTTACCTTTTTGACTGATTTGATGAGTACCTTATCGTAATTTCGATGACAAAATTCTATCAGTAGAGGAGTCTGTAACACCCCTAACTTTAGATCACGTTATTTAAGAGATTTAATTAGCTAAATTAAATAGTATAATGTAAAGATTTGACGACAAAGGCATTGAGATTTGAATAAATAAGGGTAGCTTTGCCTATAGAATTAAATGGGTTTTAAATGATCTGGAGAGGAAAATTAGATAAGGGGCAATATCGGAATAAGCTACATCCATATACCCTAAACCCTTCATACCATAACATTTTTCATGTTCACAATATAAAACACTATACCAAGAGACAGACCACCATTAATGACGAGTAAGAGGAAGAAAAGCTAGGTAAGAGGAAAACCTTAATTGAAATTCAATCCAAGATCAAGTCTCAACTCCTTAGCTAGAAAGCAAAAGGTGAGTATTACACCTCATATTTTGATGTTTTTGGTTTCTAAGATTAGACCCGAATGATTTTGCAAAGTATATTGCCATGCTTTGAATAGTAATTAGATATACATACATACATACATGCATATATATATATATATATATGCTTGTTGATGAATTATGCTTATTCATATTGATTGTATTACATGCTTTGGACTGAGAACCCTATTAAATGACATCCAAATGCCTTGCGATTTTAGTTTATGGTCAGAAATGATATTTTAGAGATGGGTTTCAAGTTTTATAAATTTCTGATTATGGATTTGTTATTAATTTTCTAGTGAGGAAAATGGATATTTGGTTTTAAAAATTAAATACAGCAAATATATATGTGTTTTGGTTCAGAAATTTAAATATGTTAAAAAAAAAAGAAGTGATTTATGATAATTTTTATAGAATTTTCCTAAGTATTCTAATAAATATATAAAATTATTTAAGGTATGGGACTTAAACGTTTTGTATTTTTGTAAAAGGAGAAGGGGCTATTTGCAAATGATTTAAAATGTTAATTTCCATAATTCGGCAGCACCTTTTAGAAAAGATTTTGAAAAGCTAAAGCAACCAATTGTAAGATGACAAATAAGCAGGTTATTTGAAAAAGAGTTACCTTTTTAAGTTAAAAACCAGGGTTATAAGGTTCTCATGCTTCACCATCTTCGACAGCCACCTTTCGACTTAGTACCTCCATCTCCAACCTGATCGAAAGTAATGCACATGGTATAAAACTTGCTACATAGTGAATTGGACATAGGTGAAAGTATAGGGTCAAAACAAGGGGTTCCAAAGGGGTCATAGCCTTGTTTTGTTTTCTAAAGAAAATGCGATTGCTTTACTTTCGATTAAGATAGCTTTAGACATAGTCAATGGTTTTAAAGAAGGAATGCTTTCGAATGAGATTGCGCCCTTGTTTTAAAATAAATGTTTTTGATAAGGTCAAAACCCTTGTTGTCGCCTTTTTCCTTTCGACCCGGATTGGTTTCAAAAGGGTCCCTTTTGTTTTAAAAATTAGAGCTGCTTCTCCACTACTTTCGTAGTGATAGGTTTCAACATCATCCACTTCTTCATTTAGGAGATTTCTTTCGAAAGAGTCACTTTCGACTTAGTTGTTTTAAGTCCCTTTTTGATATTATAAAAGTTAAACCCAAAGGTTTCGAAAGGAATGTTTTCAAAAAGGGCTTTTCCATATGTTTTAACTTGAACCCAATGCTTCCGAATGGTTTGTTTTAAGTAGTATATTTTAATGCTTTCCAAAGGTGACTAGTAAAGGGATCGAAAGTAATGGTTTCCAATAATTTCGAAAAGTCTACCTTAGTTTAAAAGGAAGGTTTCCAAAAATTTCAAAAGGCGTATTTAAAGGATTTTAAAAGAAGGATGTCTAAGGTTTATAAAGCTTTTGAAGAAGGTGTTTTCAATGTTTTCGAAAGGACTAGTGTCTATGGTTTCGAAAGGTATGTTTGGCCTTTAGGCCAAGGTTATTTAAGTAAAGTAGTTAGCTTATATCGAAAAGGGTACTTTTAATAGTTTCGAAAAGGGTACTTTCATTGGTTTTGAATAAGACTGTATAATGGTTTTAAAAAAAGATTTCGAATGTTTTCATCAACAATATTTTGAATAAACCATATATCACGGAAAAGAGATTTGAGTAAGGCAAATAATTTATTTTCCTTGTATAAGTATGATTTAAAGGGTTAATTCATTTTGAAAAGGTTCAAGGAAAATTTTAAGGATAGTTAACCCGAATTAAAATGATTCAGATAATTGTATACCAGATGAAACTGGTAAAGGGTCGCACCCTATACGTTAGCTATTATCCCTGTAACAACTCAAATTCCAGTGGGTCCGGATTTTTCGCAAAAATTCTAAAATCCAAGCCTACTGAAGCTTGAGTTGGGTATATGGTATCTTGTAAATAGGCAAAGAAAAATATTTCACAGCTTAAATAAATATCTCACAGAGGAACTGAATAAAAATATAATAGTAAGTAAATACTCGCCAAGGTAATAACACTTTCTATATAAGTGCCATCAAGCTGGGAAAATCTCTGCCATCTATCTAACCCGTGGGATGTTATGAGGAGGGGGTCAGGACTAAAGCTCGAGTGAATGGACAAATTATACACTTCTAAGCATAATTCTATATATACCATTCTATTTCTATTTTCTGTTATATTAGGTTTATTGGATTTGTAATACTCTCGCCTTTGTGCATGAATCGTACCCATCTACTCCCTAGCAGATTAAAACCTAATAACTAATATCGATGTAGCTACATGCCCAAAGACCGCATCAGTCCTAGGTACAACCAATAGTACCTTCCGTATCCTCCTAAAAAGACTCCATCGTCTCGTTACTAGAGCGTACTGAAACTACATCTGCAAAGGATAGTTTTGTGAGGCCTACCACGTAGATGTTCCATCGTCTGCTAGGAAAACGTGAAACTGGATCCGTACTGGCTTATACTAGTGCTTGGACATCTACAATGTACCACCCAGTGCGTACCTTGTGGACTACAGGTAATCGTTCTGTCTACTTCCTGAGTTCTACCAACAAGGTCTACCTTATACGGAAATCAGTCTGAGATTTTCTATATCTATAAAGGTCTGCTTCGTTGGGCCTACAATATAGATATTCTACTTGGTCTATCTCTTTTCTCATCGTGGCTATGGCCCCATGCAGCCAACCCTCAACTAGTCGAAAGACCTATCAAGAGCTAAGTGGTTGTGCCCTGCTGCAAATAATGTAAACATCAAATTGGTTGTGCCCCTCATCTAATGTCTCGATAGTGAAAGAATCATTGGCCTGTTGGTTTAACTTTAGTCTTTCCCAAACTTGCTCTGACTAAAAGATGGCTTAAACCCGCATGCGACTATCCTTCTGTGTCCTGCCCACTACAACCTACTCGCAGTCTAGAGTACGGTGTTATACGAATGTCCTACTCCATCATCAACCTTTTGACTGCCTAAAAAGGTCCACTTTGTTAGGCTTGCAATGCAAAAGCAGTCAAGAAATACTCTCTTGATGGAACACCTACTGACCTGCCTTCGGGGGTGCAGCTTTGTTAAGCCTACCCTAGAGGGCCATACTAGAGTATCCGCACATCCCGTTGAAGTCTCGTACTTCCTTCTAGCCCGAATTAACTAAGTTGGACGTGCTCTTTCTGTACTAAAATCTGTGACGAACTGCTTCGTTGGGCACTTTGTCCAGATTCTATTTCGAGGTGCTCCAAATGCACCATGCCATTTAATTAGATACTATATCTAATCTTTTATTAGGCCATGGATCAGCATGCCTAGCACCACCTATGTGTGAGACCATCAATCCTAGACCTGAAAAGGAATGCTGCCGGTACGGGCCACTTTTACAATTTTTCTTATTAACTTAATCCAAGAACTAAGTTTGATAGAATAAGCCTCTTCTATTTCTTTCTTTTTATTACAACCTACGTGTTACAATTATACTTGCAATTGTTACTTTTATATTCTTTTCTTTGTTTTATAACCTACAAGTTATAAATTTAATTGCAAGTTTCTCTTTTCTATTGTACTTTATCTTTTTTGTTATGATATTAAATTCTCTTTATCTCTCTTATATTATATAACAGTATTAGCTTGGGGCAACGTCTAGTTGCCCCAAATTTATTTATCATAATAATTGTTTTACTTTTTATTCTACTATCTACACAGTATATGCAAATATAGCCACATCTTCTGTTTATTATTTCTAGTCTTATCAAATAATTAACTTGATTACTTCCTCTTCTTTAATTTCTTTAATGCTTCACGTTATTCTCTTTTATTCTAGGAAGTAGTCCTATTCTATTTGGTTGGTTACAAAGACTTTGCTAAAAATCCAGTTCCATACTAAATAATGTTATACAAAATAATCCGTAACTGCAAGATATTTATTTTAATTATTTCTTCAATTTTTGGGTAGTGCAAAATACAATAATGTCTCTGTTTTGCACTAATTCTATTTTTCTTGCTTTTATTCTTGCGATTACGTTTGTCGTTATTCTTACAATATTAAACTATGGAAATGTATTCCCTTTCCTGTACCAACCAACTAATCTATTACTGATTTCCAAATCAAGTTATTAGATTTTCCCTTTTTATTTCATTCCTCGAATTTTTAGCATAATTTACTGTAAATTTCTCACTTTTAGGCTTATGTCTTTCTCTATAATTCCTAAGCCTAATATTACTTATATTTAATTGGATTCCTTTTTTTCCATATAAATAACATTTAAATATAGTGCACTTCTTTTATAAAATTTACAGTTTCAACATAACTAATTAGCAGAACTAATTAGTGGAATAAATGCTAAATTAAATATTTAATGGGAATCGAATGATATTATATCATAAACATAAAAGAGATATAATTTAAATCCACTCACATGTCGTCCTTAGCTCTAATCTATGGCCTTCTTGGATCTGCTTCTATGGTGTCTAATATTTTATAAAAATGATCTTCTCCTTAGAAATAATTTCTATTTAGGGTTCAGCCTTAGGCAATGAACCCTAGTGGGAGAAAATCTGATTGTGGAAAAAATAGCTAGGCCTAAGGTTCTATTTATAGTGGAGTTTCGGGTTCTCAGACCGTTGGATTTTGGGATTAAATTTGGTGCAACCACATCACAGGTTTACTGTGAATCATTGGATCCAGAAAACAACACTTCAAATCGCGAGAAAACTGAACTAGAAAAGCTCGGCATGTCCCTGGATGATTTAATGTCCAGGGCAAACTTGGGTCGACCTGTGTTCTTTGCGGGTCGACCTTAGGGTCAACACTTGTGCGTTGTCGGTTGACCAGATGGTCAACCCATGGGGTCCTTTTATTTATTATTTTTTCGTTTAATTAATTAATTATATATATATATATATCTGATTTCTAGTTCTTCTTGTAATTCCTTCGCATTAACTTGATTCCGAAAAGTTATATATGGAAATTGATTAGAAAATCGCCACGGACACAATGCTATAAGTTTCGAGGACATTTTCTAAAAATTCCAAAAATGCTTATTTTCATAGTTAATTGTTATTTGATTATTTAGTTATCTAAAAGGGCGGGGTGTTACATACCCCTAGCTAGTTTAGTCTGAAATTTCAACGTGTACGGCATAGTCGCAAGGAAGACTTAAATGCTGTTTACACACAAAAGGGAATATTTATATATGTACAAAGATAGGTTATTGGTGAGCCTACAAAACCATTAGGATCAGGTGACCCTAGGAGATGTAAGTTAGGGACATACCATCTAGAAGTTTGTCAAACAGATGCTAGATAATTTGTTATTTTGTTTGGTAGGCCCGAGTTAGCCCAAGGTTAGTAGTTAGCTAAACAAAACTACATTTTGCCTGAACAGTGGGTCTATTTATTACCTGTTTCAAGCATATTTGCTATTTTCTATAATTGATATAATCAGTTTGATAAACCATTTAGGTTGTAGGATTTTGATTTGCAAAAAGATATGTTTTAAAGGGGTATTAGTGAGGAAAAACCCTCTAAGCGGCGTGGTCTCACTCAAATATCAGTAGAACGAGATGTAATAGTATTGTTCACACCTGCTTTATGTTTGACTTGAAGTTTATGTTTTTCCCCTTAAACTCTTGGGTGCTCAAAATTAATTTGGGTAAATTGAGAGTTTGGGTTTGTAGGTTTAGTAGTGGACGAATAAAGCTTTCGAAGACGAGTAGGAGACTGTTGCTAGCTATATTAAGGTGTTGTTTATTTTTATTTCTGCAGCGTTGTATTAAGTTTGATGCGACTATTTAGTACTCTGGTCAACCAAGGGGGTATCTTCATATGTCGCTCTTTGCCCATTTTGTAATAATTATATTTGATCTAAACCTAGGAAACGTTTAAGATTATGTAACTTTGAATATGAAATGTTGTTTTGAAATTAATCAAAAAAGTGTCTTAATCTATGATGATTTTAATTTATATTCAAGTGCTTCTGATATTATGGATACCATTAACATTACCATATTTGGTCACCAGAAGTTAATACTATGGATGACTACAACGTTTGTAGCGCTTAGCTTTGGGCCCCAGATAGGGGATGTTACACAATCAGCCAAAGACAAATGACTATAATTGTAATACTTGAATGTTGCATATCGTCAAATATATTTCTAAAAGGATATTGCCATTTGACAGAGGGGAAGCTAGGAAAAATCAAGCGACAGGCTCCAACTTCCACAATAGTGGATGGAATTCTTTACAAGAAAGGAAATGCGTTATTTTACTTAAGATGTGTGAGTCAGAAAGATGGAATGAAATTCTCAGTGGAAGCGCATGAAGGATTTTGCAGAGACCACTCCAACGGGGCAAAGTTGGAAAAGAAGATAACAAGACAAGGTTTCTACTGCCCTCGAATGACAAGTCAAGCTATTGAATATGTGAGGAGATGTGGGAGATGTCAGAAATATTCAATGATCCTTCAACTACAACGAAGTCAATTAACTCCAATTTCAAGTCCATGGCCCTTGGATGTATATGGAATGGACTTAATCGGGCCATTGCCAATCTCTAAAGAAGGAGCAAAATATGTGTAGTCGCCATAGACTACTTTACTAAATGGGTAGATTACTTTACTAAATGGGTAGAAGCAAAACCATTCCGAAAAATCACTTCTCGTAAAATGCTTAGATTCGTCATTAGAAATATTATTACTAGATTTTGAATCCCCCATAAGATTATAATTGAAAGTAAAGAGTTTTCTCGATTTTTCCATAAGAATGGGATTATTAAAAGCTTTTCTTCCATAGCGCATCCAAAGGCTAATAGGGTCATTAAAGCTGCAAATAAGACTATTAAGGCTATCCTGAAAAAGTGATTAAATAAAGCTAATGGGAATTGGGTAGAAGAATTGCCACTTGTTCTATGGGCCTATTGAACATCTACTAGAACTACAACGGGACATAACCCTTGCTCTCTAACCTATGTATGTGAAGCAATGCTGCTAATTAAAGTTGAAATACCCTCACATAGAAGAATCACATATGCTTTTGATCCAAATAAGGAATTGAGGAAAGAATCGTTAGATTTAATACATGAATTAAGAGATAAAGCAGCTATCCGAAATGCAGAATATCATAGAAGAATTTCAAAGTACTACAATTTGAATGTGGAGACAAGATCATTTCAAGTGGGAGACTTAGTACACCAAAGGGCGATAGCAAACACAAGATATCCTGTGGATGGATCATTAGGACCAAATTGGGAAGGTCGCCTAGTTGTATGCAAAGTAACCCCCTGGAGCTTATAAGTTATGTCGACTAGATGGCAACATGATCCTTAGAATATGGAATGTGGAACACTTGTGACCATATTTTCTTACAAAGAACGAATAAAGAACCTTTTGCTTAAAAAGAAAAATCTACATGGTTGGGAGTGAAATTCTCCTTGCACTTGGACATCACCTTAACCAGTCATAGCCTTTGCCACGCCGAGTTGGTCAGGTCAAAGCACCTCCTAAGGGGAGGTTGGAGTAAGCTTCTACCTGCGCCATGCTATGGCTAGGTTAAAGCATCAACAAGCCCTTAAATGCACCATGCTTTGGCCAGGTCAAGGCACCTCTTGGAGGGAGGACGGAGTAAGCCCTTAGTACTGCCACACTATGGCTTGGATAAGGCATCAAATAAGCCATTGATCATGCCATGCTATGGCCATGTCAAGGCACCTCCTGGAAGGAGGTCGAAATAAGCCCTTGGTCCCGCCATGCTATGGCCTGGCCAAAGCACCGAACAAGCTCTTGATTGCGCCACGCTATGGCCAGGTCAAGGCATCTCCTATAGGGAGGTTGGGTAAGTCTTTGGGTCCTACTTGTTGGATAAGCATACCAAGCACACCATGCAACAATGGATTAAGACATCCAAGCCTGAGATGCAGCATATTAAAAGATGGACTAAGACGTTCGGGCTCGAGAAGCGACATATCAAACAACGGACTAAGACATCCAAACTCGAGAGGCAGCATATTAATATCAGACTAAAATGTCAAAACCCGAGAATTGGCGCATCAAACAATGGACTAAGACGTCTAAGATCGAGAAGCAACAAATTAATCATCAATAACGTACAAAGCCTAAAGGGTAACACGTGTCAAAAGTGTCAAAAACCAAGGAGTTGTACAGAACAGAAGGTTTAAATAGGTCAGCAACCACCAAATAATTATCAACGAAGGATTTCTGAACTTTACTTACTAATACATGAATTTGGGTCTCGGGTGCATAATTACTAAATTCGGGATTTCTCTTACTAATACCTGAATCTGAGTCTCGGGAGTTTTACGATCGATGACTAGACTTCAATCATTATTGCCCAAATCCAGGCTTAAGATTTCTATTATGAAGATTATTACTATGGATTTCTGGTTATCGTCTACTACTACCCGAATCTAGGCTTAAGATTTCTATTACAGAGGTATTTCTAGTTACCATCTAGTAAAACCCGAATATGGGTTTTGAATCTCTTACTTTTGAACTTCACTTGTCGATGCTCGAATCTGGGTTTTAGATTTCTGGGCTTCCTAATACCTGAATCTTTGTTTTGGGTGTTGTACCATTAATTTTTGGATTCCATTTGTTAATTCTTGAATCTGGGTCCAAGGGAAGTTGATATTGAGATCTCAATGGTCTTCTAGTCTTCAATTAAAACTTTGGGTTTGTCTTCTTAATACTTGAACCAAAGTCATTGGCTTACTACTTCTAACTTTTGAACAACATTCATCAACATCTAAATCTTGGTCTATGGATCACTATTATTTCCAATATGAGTTTCTAAATATCTATTTCTTTTCCTCAAATAAGGATTCATGGTTCTCAATGACTTATTTCCAGATGATAGCTCATGGCTATTATTACCAAACATTTGTTCTCATTAGTGGTAAGTTGTTGGATTTTAATTATTATACGCCTAGTTTCTATTAATATCATGGGAGTTCAATTTATGAATTACATTGGTAGCTATAATAGTTGGATGGTGGGACTCCTAATATTGCCAAATGAAAGTTCTTTGCTCTTAATCCTTTACAGCTACAGACATCTTATCATTTATTAACCCTAGATGATGACCAACTATTTTTATTACTTCCAAACGTACGGTTCAAGATCTCTACTATACTAACATCATTTTCAGATCATGTTAACAAGATATCATGTTAACACCCCTATGTAATACCAAGAAAGATTGATAATCTATTGCAAAAACAGTGAGCTAAATTCACTTGAAAATTGCCTTGAAACTTGGCTTTGTTTACGAATAATTCTTGATTCAGACCTTTCGACGTCGTCAAAAGTTTTAGCCTTTGAATTGAATAACCTTTCGACCATGCTGAGCTTGTTTGAGATACTTACAAAGATTTACCTTCTGATTATAAGATTCATTGGGTTAAGTCCCTCAAAGATAGGCTCCAATCTTGTCGAAGAGGTTGGTGGTCGCTTTCCTTAAGTTTAAGTTGGAAATGATATTCTCTAGCGGATATGAAGCAAGTTTTGACCTTTTTGAAAGATTAGATCACCTATGCAAAGTAGGATTCAACCTTGTCGAAAGATTTAGGCTTTAGAGTTAATCACTTCAAAAGTTTTCAGTGGATGTTCGAAACAGCTATGCTATTAAACTTTTTGAAAGGTTCAAATCGGAGGGTTAATAGCTTAAAAAAGTTGCAGTAGTTATTTGTAACAGAAGTTTTGTCGACCTTGTCGATAAGAACCTTTCGATGATAACGAACATGAAATTAGGATTTAATCCAACAAAGTTATAAGCAAGTAGTAAAGTAATTAACAGAGCATAAGACTTCCCTCTTTTTCCATGAAAATCTTTATTTTATTTTAATCCTCAAATCAGCATCCAATTAGGGTTTGCCCCTTTGTCAAAAGGTTTGCCCCTTATATGCCATGTCGAAAGGTTTGCACCTTATATGCCATGAAAATATCTATTTTATTTCCCTCTTTGTTGAAAGGTTTGCCCCTTATATGCCATGATGAACCTTTCGACGTAGTCGAAAAGTTTGCCTTTCCGATGCCTTTATGAACCTTTCGACTTTGAATAAATGTCGCTTTTCTGATGTCTTCGTAAACCTTTTGACTCTGTCAGAAGATTGCCTTTCTGATGCTTTCATGAGCATTCCGATGTTGTTGAAAGGTTTGCCTTACTAATGCTGTTGTGAACCCTTTGACCTTGTCGGAAGATTGCTTTTCACTTGAACGTTGTCGAGAGCTGTGCCTCCCTCCAATATTGTCGAAAGGTTGTCCTTCATTCTTTACTGACTTCTGAGTGTTGCTTCTTCCTAGAACTTTTCAACATTTTCGAAAGGTACCCTGGATGTGTCTTAAGTGGTTTGAAAGGTTTGCTGTGCTTTCAAAAAGTTCTCCACGGGGTTGCGGCTTCTTGCTTTAACCTCTTCATCTTCTTTAAAAGGTTAGAACTCCCTAGGTACTACGATATGGAACCTTCCGACCCCTTCGAAAGATTTTGAAGCTATTTAGACTTTGATGACTGCATCCCTTCAACTCCTTTGAATGGTTTGGTTTGAACTTTTATGCTTAGTATTTATTGAATGACCTTTCGACCCAGTCGAAAGGTGGAATTTTTTTGAAGCATCATTTGCCCTTACCGTTTCGAAAGGTTATATATGCTTTCAAAAGGGTTGAATTGGATGAATACTCATCTGGTAGGAATGATGAAGGCGAAATCATAGCGTTTTGAATGGTGTGGCGCAAAAAGGTGAAGTGTCCGCTATACATTATCTTCAAAAGATAGCTTCCAACCATGTCGAAAGCCCTATGTTTGTCAACTTCTGATTATGGCCTTCAACCTCGTCGAAAGCTTTCTGTTTAGTCTGTCGAAATGTCCTCTTGACTCCTTCTTTCATACATTATTTCTGAGAACATTTTATGGCTAACATTAATCCCTCCAGTATGAAAGAAGCCTTTGTTCTTTAGGATAGAAATTCCATAGAATCTCCCCCTTTGCTTCCTACAAAACAAATAATAACTTCTGCAAGGATCTCAACCTTAAGGCTAAACCATGAAGAGTATCCTTTTAATTCTAGATACTATCTGGTTATTTCATTAGGTAGAGCACTCAAGTAATCAAATGACCATTATATATATATATGAAATGATATCATTTGGCCTGTTGTTGTTGATTTAGGTATACAAGCCCTCCCCAAAAAGGATATTATATACACTTAAACCCCTATTCTCAAGTTATGTTTTCCTTTGGTCATCAAGGATTAATTTCCTGCTCTTGGCAATCTTATCTAGTTTCTTGTATTTTAATGGAAGTCCAACTAGTATCAAGAAGGTTTATATGAAATCTAACTTCAAGAAGTCAATATTGTGTTCGTAAATTAATAGGAAAAATTTAATAGCAATATTTAAAATTCACAAAACCAAATAATCCGATGCAAAAGCATCAAAGATCCAACAAGGGGACCTAGAAACTATGAAAGCAGAAATTCAAGATGAAATCGTCAAAAAATCCAACAAGGAAATTTGAAATATGAAATCTATAAACCATCATAAAAATTCCATGAGAAACTTCAAAATTCACAAAATTAGAAATTCAATATGAAATCATCAAATATCAACAAGGAAATCCAAAATATGAAATCCATAAACCATCATAAAAATTCCACGAAAAATATCAAAATTCACAAAATCAGAAATTCAATATGAAATCATCAAAAATCCAATAAGGAAATACAAAATATGAAATCCATATACCTTCACAAAATTCCATGAGAAATTTCAGGATTCACAAAATCAAAAATTCAATTTGAAATCATCAAAAATCCAACAAGGAAATCTTAAATATGATATACATAAACCATCATAAAATTCAGTGAGAAACTTCAGAATTCACAAAATCAAAAATTCAAAATGAAATCATCAAAAGCCAACAAGGAGATCCTAAATTTGAAATCCATAAACCATCATCAAAATTCAATGAGCAACTTCAGATTTCACACAATCATAAATTCAATATGAATTCATCAAAAATCCAACAAGAAAATCCTATATATGAAATCCATAAACCATTATTAAAATTCCATAAGAAACTTCAAAATTCAAAAAATCTGAAATTCACTATGAAATCATGAAAAATCCAACAACGAAATCCTAAATATGAAATTTATAAACCAAAATAAAATTCAATAAGAAACTTCTAAAAAATCAAATAATAAACTTAGAATCGTGAAATCCATAAATTATCATAAAATTAAACAAGGAATTCAGAAATTCATAAAACCCGATATGAATCCTTCATGAGAAATATCGAGGAAATTGAAAGCTCATGAAGTCAAAAACTCAACCAAAATCTCATCAGGATCTCATCTAATGAATAATGTACTGAAAATCTCATCCAACACAAAACCAGAAATCTACATGGTGATTGTAAAATTAACAAATGCATGATTCGTAAAGTGCCTATGAGTTAATAGTATTATTGTTATATATATATATATATATATATATATATATATATATATATATATATATATATATATATATTATTCCATCTTAAGGAGGTCACAATATACCTAAGGATTCATGAGTGATTTAGTCAATCTTTTCCTCGAATGCAATCACATTCATCTTTGGTGTAAGAACTTGCTATGTATTTTATTCCTTTGACTCTTGTATAGATATTTGCTTAGGTATCATATTATGAATTCCTTTTATCCATTCCTATGTTTCATGTTCCTTCTTTTAGGATGTATGTTTCTTAGTCCTCAAATGTAAAGATTATTTCCCATGCATTTGATGTTCTAAGATTTGTTAATCCATATATTGCCTCTTTTGTATATGATTTTGGTCTCTTAGGTTTCATAGATTTCTTTCCCTAACCCTTTATTATTTTAGGTTTTCACTTTTGTTCTGCATTGTAGACGTCTTTGTCTTTCTTTTTCTGGTTGGTGCTTGTTCTTGATCTTCGGCATCTTAGCCTACCATTTGATGAGCCTCTTCTAGGGCTTGGACAACCTAGTCCATATTTGATGAGCCTCTTCTTGGGCTTCCCTTGTTCCAAAGGGATATTGTGCTTACTGAACTGACCTTCCTTTAAATATTTGTTGATGGGCACTTATTTAGACCCTTCCCCTAAGAAGTGATATGGACTTTAAGGGTTCTATTCCTCCCCTTTGAAGGTGCTCCAGATTGGAGGTCGGAGGAAAATTCTCAAAAACATTCTTCGTACTCTGGATTGGATGTCGAAGGTCGATTCTCAAAAACATTTTTTGTACTTCAGATTGGACGTCGAAGGTTGATTCTCAAATACATTTTTGTACCCCGGATTGGACGTCAGAGATTGATTCTCAAAAGCATTTTTTATGTATATATATATATTATTTTTAAAGTTTTTGGTCCACTTTTAAGAGATATTTCTGAGGGAAGATTGAATATTTTTGTTCCAACCTTTTATGAGGTATGAAAGTAATTTTGATCCTCCTTCCAAGAGGTATAAAAATAGTTTTGGCGACATTTGTGAAAATCTCTTTTGGTCCTTTGACCTTTTTTGAATATATATATATATATATATATATATATATTAGAAAAATTGATGAAGAACTAATAGTCATCAGAGGTTTCATGAGAACTGTTCTTTGTACTGCATTGATTTAAACATTGATAGTTGCTTCGTATCAAGTATTTCAACCGACTTTCTCAAGTAACTAGAAATTTGTTGTGCTCCACCGGATTGTTGAATGTCTTGGACCGATTTTCTTTCTACCTGTAGTGACACTCAAATTTCAAATCAGTACATTAAAAATTTCGAAATACAAATCAAATTTGGTTTTTTATGAATAGGAAAAGTTTATAGTAAACGAATGCCATTGGACTAGATGGCTCAATAAACTGTTAATTTGTCATTCTTCTGTAGAAAAATTTAGTTCCCGAGTATATAAGAAATTCTTTTGTTAGCATAAGAAGATATTCAAATTTATTTAATGAATTCTTTTAGAGATCTCGATTTGACCGCATTTTGGACCAATCTCGATAGGGTGCAACATTCATCTGTCTTATGTCCATTTGCTTTGTGGTAGTCATAATTATCATTTCTTTTGCTTGGCTTGGGGCGGCTTGATATATTATGAGTGATTGGAAAGCTTTTAGAATTATTTGCTACACCGAAAATATAAGAAAAGGGCCTTTTCAAATTCACAAAATTGGATTTAGAAATCTCTTTTTGAATTTTCCTCCTACTTTACTTTCTCTTCAATCTTTCACTAAGGGACTCAAAATTGATTTCCTTTATCCTTTTTCTGGTACGGATTCCCTTGCCGTGGAATATTTTTCCTCCATCTGAATAAATTTCTTGGCATGAAAATATAAGTTCTTTAGATCTTTACACCATGAATATAAAGTTGTTCCAAGAAAGGGGTTTGTTCTATTAGCCTGGACCGTAATCGGTTGCATTTTCTGTTTTTAATACCTCATTATTGAACCTCTTTAAATACTTGTTTAGTGGTTCTCTCGGTTTTGTTTGATTGTAGCTAGCTGGCTAAAGCTCATAATTTGATCTTTGAATGTGTAAAATTGCATAACAAAGTCGTGAGAAAATTGTTCCCATGAATAAATGGTTTTCTTTTGATAATTCCTACAATATTTTATAGCTGCTCCTTGAAAAGCAATCGGGAAAAGTTTGCATCGAACTTACCTAGGAGCATTGTACACGTCCATCTAGTTTTCAAAAGATGTAAGGTGATCGTCTGTATCAGTAGTACTGTCATACTTTGGTCGAGGAATTTAAATGTGAGAAGGAATGTTAGCTACCATAATCTCTTCTAAAAAATGAGCCTTTTGCAGGATAACATATTTTCTTAATTTGTCGTATACATTTTTTATTGCATCCTCCGTGACTTGGTTGTGAATGTTGTCATGGTGATCTTCATTGTCCTCCATAGTTAAACTGTTTGATTGCTCAATGGTCCTCTTAGCTTGACTTCTTTGATCCTCATAATGATCTTTATTCGAAGGTTGTGCTTTATCTTCTCTTTCCATGATCCCAAGCGATTCTTAAGAAGGAATTCCTTAATGAAATTCTCGCATTGCTATGATTTGTTGTTGTAGATACTGAACTTTAATCTCATTGTTTATCAGGGTTGAAGGCGGTCCAATTTTCGTATTTTCTAAGTTAAATTTTTGGATGATATTATTTTCTAAAATTGAGTATGGCATAGCCTCTTCATTTGAGAAGCCATTATCTTTACTTATTCCCTCCGTCTTCTTCTTCATTCAAAAAAAAGCTTTATGTAATTAATTTATGATGAGGAACCCATAAGATTAGAGGTTTGAGCCCTCCTTCTAGTGCCAAAAATCTTGACAAGATTTCTTGTTAAATCCTAAATTAATACTCAGAAAGATTGATAATCTATTGCAAGAACAGTGAGCGAAAATCCCTTGAAAATTGCCTTGAAACTTGGCTTTATTTACGAATAATTCTTGATTCAGACCTTTCGACATCGTCAAAAGGTTTAGCCTATGAATTGAATAACATTTCGACCTTGCTAAGATTGTTTGAGATAATTACAAAGATTTACCTTTCGATTAGGTCAAGATTCACTGGGTTAAGTCCCTTAAAGGTAGGCTCCATCCTTGTCGAAGAGTTTGGTGGCCGCTTTCCTTGAGTTAAAATAGGAATTGGTATTCCCTAGAGGATATGAAGCAGGTTTCGACCTTGTCGAATGGTTGGATCACCTATATGAATTAGGATTCAACCTTGTCGAAAGGTTTAGGCTTTAGAATTAATCACTTTGGAAGGTTTCAGTGGATGTTTGAAACAGTTGTACTATTAACCTTCTCGAAAGGTTCCGACCGGAGGGTTAATAGCTTAAAAAGGATGCATTAGTTATTTGTAACAGAAGCGTTGTCAACCTTGTCGACCAGAACCTTTCAATGATATTGAATCTGAAACTTCGAGTTAATCCAATAAAGGTATATGCAAGTAGTAAAGTAATTAATAGAGCATAAGATTTCCCTCTTTTTCCATGAAAATCTCTATTCTATTTTAACCCTCAAATCAGCTTCCAATTAGTGTTACAATGTATTGGTTAAGAAAAATACAAAATTAGATTGAGAGAATTCGGATCCCCTAAATATGACCCCTTGGGTGTTAATTATAGATGCAGGAGGGCCCCCCTTCGACTCCATGCTCCCGACCGTGTCGGAAGGTCCTCTTTTTGTATGCAGCTATGTACCATTCATCCTTGTCAAAAGGTTTGCCATATATGCCATGATGAACCTTTCGACATTGTCGAAAGGTTTGCCTTTCTGATGCCTTTATGAGACTTTCGACTTTGACCAAAGGTTGCTTTTCTGATGTATTCATGAACCTTTCGACTCTGTTGGAAGGTTACCATTCTGATGCTTTCATGAACATTTCGATGTTGTTGAAAGGTTTGCCTTGTTCATACAGTTGTGAACCCTTCGACCTTGTCGGAAGGTTGCTTTTCACTTAAACGTTGTAGAGAACTGTGCCTCCCTCCAATGCTGTCGGAAGGTCGTCCTTCATTCTTTACTGATTTCTGAGTATTGCCTTCTTCCTAGAACTTTTTGACATTGTCCAATGGTACACTGGACGTGTCTTAACTGTTCGAAAAAGTTCTGTATGCTTTCAAAAAGGTCTCCATGGGGTTGCTACTTCTTGCTTTAACCTCTTCATCTTTTCGAAAGGTTAGAACTTTCAGGATATTGTGAAACCTTTCGACCATTTCGAATGTTTAGCCTTTGATGACTGCATCCCTTTTACTCCTTCGAAAGCTTTGGTCTAAATGTTCTTAGTCTTTGTTGAAGGATCTTTCAACCCAGTCGAAATGTGGATTTTTTTGGAGTAATATTTGCCCTAACTGATTTGAAAGGCTGTACATGCTTTCGAAATGGTTGAATTGATTGAATACTCATCTGGTAGGAATGATGAAGGCGAAACCATAGTGTTTCGAATGGTTTGGCGCAAAAAGTTGAGGTGTCTGCTATCGATTGTTTTCAAAAGGTAGCTTCCGACCTTGTCGAGAGCTCTCTGTTTGTCGACTTTTGAGATTGTCTTCAACCTCATTGGAAGCATTCTATTTATTCCATCGAAACGTCCTCTTAACTCCTTCTCTCATATATTATTTCTGAGAACATTTTACGAATAATAGATCACTAAGCATATTTTTAGACAATTCATGATCTAACGATGGAAAATGTTATTTACTTTGAATTTTGTAGGGAAACGAGATCATTAAGAATATATTAGTTATTAAATTTTTGTCCTAATGAACAAAAGCTTATTTCATAACGGAAGGCAAAATTTTAACCAAAAAAATTCATTTAAGGACAAAGGATGGAAAGAAGGCTTATAAAGTGATTGGCTCTATAAGAATTAAAGATATAGCTTTCCCCAAAGTTCAAATAAGAGCGTTTTGAAAGTATTAAGATGGCATTTGAAGGAGTCTCAAGCACCAGGTGCTATTACAAATGAAAGCAAAACAAAGGCTTTTGAATGGATAGAAAAGATGGCAAGGCTATTCTTCCGATTCATCCGGACCTTTCGACGTAGATGGATTCACATATACTGGAAAGGCTAGTATGGGTTTGAAGCACCTTTCAAAGGCATTGCACGATAGACTCCCACACAAGAATCAATTCCTTCAAGATAGAGGGTTTCGTCATTGTCAATCTACTACTTGAATAAATGATTCCAATACACATCTTTCGAAAGTGGGAATAAGCCTTTCGAAAACAGTTAGAACCCTTCAAAGGCATGATGAAACCCTACATGAAGGCCCAAGGTCGCATGATGAGACCCTACATGAAGGCCCAAGGTCCTTTTGCTAAGATCTAGCTGTCACTCATCATTCCTTTCAACAAATTATATGAAAGCTAAACTCATCTCTCACTTGCAGCAGTATAAAAGATCGCTCCTACCTTCCTTTCGACAAAGTCAAAAGCAGTACAGGAAAGAAAAGCAAGGTAAAGAGGCACCCAAACTTTAATGGCAATGAAAGGTTGTCAGAGCGATCCTTTTGACTGGGCCGAAAGCTCTAAAATGAAAAGTTAGAGCCCAAAGAATGGATGAGAAAGGTCAAAAGAAAAGCCTTTGACTACAACGGAAGGAGGCACACACAAGGATGAAGGAAGGCCCGTCGACCATGTCGAAAGGATGCACGCGGAAGGTTGAAGGGAGGTCTTTTGACTTAAGGGAAAGGATAAGCGAGAAAGGGAGCCAACCTTCATCTGTAAATACGGCCCTAGGGGTCTGCGTTTGGGGACCAAATTTTGGAAATACTAATTTATTTCTTCTATTTCATAGCAAATCAAACCTTTGTAACCCTAAATCAATTTGGGAAAAGCTCTCTTACTTGTAACTTGATTTGGATTAATGCTAAAAGGGGATATGCATGGATTTAATAAAAATTTAGATCATGAGAGAGATCATTTCGATCATTAGCTTGACTTCTGATCAGTTGCACATGACATATGCTTATATTCTTGATTCCTATTTTCCTTATGTGATGCAGTAGGAACAATTTGGATAATATGTATGTGAATCACGTTATCATCATGTTTACTGATTTCAAATATTAAACAAAGTTGATGATAATGTTTCGATATTGATAATTTCAAGATATTATTCCATTGCGTATAACATATAGAGTTCATATATTGTTATTGCCATCAGTTCTCACTTTAACCTTGTCCAAACCAAAATGAATGGAAGAGAAGGAAGAATAAGAGGTGATAGCACCAACAAAGCCTTTCGAAGGAGTCAAAGCAATGCTATAGCCAAAAGTCAGATATGTTTTAAGCTTTCAAAGAGGTCGAAGGGGTCGAAAGCACCCATTCGCTTCAATTTCTTCCTTTCGAAACAGATATTTTCGCCTATATGAAGACATTCCAAGTAAATGAAGGAATACCTTTTGAAGCTAGCAACTAACATCCTCTCACATGCACGCCAAACCTTTCAAAACTGGAGGTTTTGCCTTCACTCAAATTACCCAAAAAGTTGCTTTATTGGAACAACCCCTTAGAAAGCATAACTAAGCGGTTCGAATCGGTCAGAGCCTTTCACAACTAAGTAGGGTTATGCATTAAGCCATGAGTATGTTTTTGGAAGTTTCGTTCCGCATCAAAACCCTCAACGTTTCAACACCTTCAAAACCTTAAAGAATTACCGGATGACAGAGTCGAAAGCTCAAGTCTCTTCTTACTTACAACAACAAAGCAACAAAATGCGAAAAGGCACACCTACCCCTTTTGATGAAGACATAAGCGTTTAAATCCATTCAAATGTAATGCAAAAGGATGCACAAATGTTAAAGGTGACGAATAGTCTACAAGGTTTCCTTTCGATTAGGTCGAAAGCATTGAGTTAAAAGGTGCCAGCCCACACCAATAAATAGGACTCTAGGGGTTTGGTTTTAGGGACCTGAATTCTTTAACTCTACTGTTGTATTTTCTAAAAGTGGCAAACCCTAATTTTCAAAATTAGATTAGGAATTCAATCAGTTTATACTACTTGATTTTAATAAAAGAAAGATTTTGGAATATTCTACTGATTTTTTATCTCTTTTAAATTTAGTTCATAATTATTTTGTGTCGACTTGATTGAAGAGAGACTGTTAACGTGAGTCGAAACCTATAGTTTAACTAAAATCCTTAGAAACTTAACTCCAACCCACAAGATGTCGATAGGTTAGCTTTCGAAGAAGTCGAAACCAATTTATGCAACCATTATCCTTAACTCATTAAAGCCAACTTTACAACCTCTCAAACTGATTCGAAAGGGGAAGGCTTAGAGAACTAAAGCAGATTAATTTGATCCAAAGGCAATATAATAGGATTTCAGTGTTTCTTCTAAATCAAAAGGTCCAATAAGAAAAAAAATCTACCATAATAATCTGCACGAAAGGAAAATTAAAGATAATATAAAGGATTGTGATCATCTTAACCTGATTAAGACGTGTTGACCACCTTCAACTTTTTGAAATTAGTTCTTGAATAAGTTATCCCCACATTGAATGCAACTTTGGGGTGTTGACAAATTTTCTTTTTAACATTTGGCACTAGAAGGAGGTGTCGAACCTTCCCAGTTATTGAACTTTCAACTCCACCTACCACTAACCCGATCTTATTCCAAGCCTACATACTTCATACTTTACATCATCATGTTTAGCAAAACCAAAGGATCCAAGCAAGGATCCTCGGAAACATATCCAATTGGATTCTCCTATGTAACAATCAATGATTCAAATCTGCATGAAGAACAAATGTTAAAATGCAGGCCTCAAGGATCATGAAGAAAAAGAAAGCTAAACTCTGTGATCTAAATAAATGGAGTTTAAAATCTATTCATATTAGCTCCACCTCTATCTTTACCTTATGAGAAAATGAAAATGAAAATGACAACTTGTTTAATCAAATGAGGAAAACAATTTAATATTACACCTAAGTCACAATCTTGGAAGAAGGAATGATGGGTGATTACAATACCTTTACACACAGATGGAATCAAGCAACAAGTGGACACTACCAACACAGGAACTTCAAAGGGTGTTAAAAAGAAAACTATTCGTTGAGGGTAAAACGCCAGAACCATCTCAAAATACAAGCTTCAAGTCAAGACTTCTTAAGGAATACAATTTGACAACATCAATCGAGTATGTTTATCTATTAACCAAGGAAGAGCTCAACTATTGGCCATCAAAAAAGAAAAGACTTAATAATGAAAGGAATCTCGGAGGATCCTATTGTTACTACCACATGATGAATGGCCATGGAACTAATCAATGTAAAGCACTCGAAGGGATGATCATCAACTTTTTAAGACAAGGCAAAAATAATGAGTTTGTAAAGAGATCCAAGGTGAAGTCAATAAAGAAATACTTTACTAAAAAAATGTACATGGTTGGGAGTAGAATTCTCTTTGCATTTAGACATTACCTTAAACGGTCAAAGAGTTTGTTCGTGCCAAGTTGGCCAAGACAAAGCACTCATGAAGGGATGTTAGAGTAAGCCTTTATCCACGTCATGCTATGGCCATGGTAAAGTATCGACAAGGTCTTACCCAGTCTCACCTAATCAGTTGTGAGGCCATCAGCCCTAATTTGAAAGGGGATGCTATTGGTATGGGCCGTATTTCTGTTCATGCTTATAAACTTAATGTAAGTTTTAAAATAAGCCTATTCTGTTATTTCTGCTCTGTTTGCATATTAACTTAATCTAAAACTTTAAATAAGCTTTTCATGTTCTTTCTACTTAATTATAACTTAAGTTATAATTGTTATTCTTCTTTTCTACCGTTTTAGTTATAACCACTAGTTATAAACATGCTTGCAAATGTCTCAAATTTTCCTATTTTAGTCTTTCTTCTTTTTATTACAGTCTTTCTTATTTTGCATCTACTTTCTGTAAATTTAGTGTTTAATTTCTATTTAATCAATATTTGTGTACTATTCTCTTTTTATTATTTTATTCGCGTAAAAAAATAAAAATAAACTAAAATTTACAGGCTGAATTCTAACATAAAATAGATGTAAATTAATGTAAATAACTGAACAAAATAGTTAAATAAAAATAGCTAAATAAAACAGACTGAAAAGAAATTTAAAAATTAACTGTAATAACTATATAAAAATTTCTCAAAATTGTAGAAAAACTACAACTATTGAGAACTCTATTATTTTAAATTACTTAAAATCTAAAATAATTACTATCTGTGGTCCTTAGCTCTATTCCTTGATCCAGTTCTAGAGCGTAAAATATTTTTATCGAAAAGAACTTTTCCTTAGAAAAATATTCTATTTAGGATCTAGCCTCAGGCAATGAACCCAAATAGGAGAAATTCTGAATGAGAAAAACAGCTAGGCCTAAGGTCTTATTTATAGTGTGGTTTAGGGATCTCAGACCGTTAGATTTGAAGATTAAATTTGGTGCAACTATGTCATAGGCTCGTTGGGAACCGTCCGATGGAAGCACGAATGCACAGGATTGGAGAGAAGTTGGAAAACACGTCATATACAAAGCTGGACGAAATGTCATCTAAATACAAGGGCAGGTCGACCTTGGTATCGACCTAGGCATGCTAGGGGTCGACCTAGCAATGGTGAGGGTCGATCCTAGGGTTGACCTGACCTTATTTATTTCTTTGTTTTCATTTCTTGTTAATTTTGTATTTTCTTCGTTTTAGCTTGGAGTTTGAAAATTATATATGGAAATTGATCAGAAAATCGCTGTGGACACATTGGTGCAACTCCCGTAGCTCGATTCTGATAATTTAAAAAACTTGTTTTATTAATTAACTAACTCGTCACTTAATTATTATAGCTTAAATTTTTGTTTATTACATGATCTTCCCAATTGAAGATGCGTAAGCCTGAATGATGGAGTATAATGAAGGCTGAAGCACACAAGGGATTCTATGGAGATCACTCCAGTGGAGCAAAATTGGCAAAGAAAATAACGAGACAAGAAATTTATTGGCCTTGTACGGTAAGCCAAGCCATCGAATATGTGAGAAGATGAAAAATATGTCAGAAATAATCAAAGATTTCCAGATTACCCCCAAGTCAGTTAACTCCAATTGCAAGCCCATGGCCCTTTGACGTATGGGAATAGACTTAATCGACCCATTACCAATCTCCAAAGGAGGAGCAAAGTATGTAATAATCGCCATAGACTATTTCACTAAATGGGTTAAAGTGAAACCGCTTCCAAAGTTTACTTCTGGGAAGGTATTCATATTTGTTATAAAAAATATCATAACCAGATTTGGAATTCCCTAGAAGGAAATTTCAGGTACGTAATTTGAGAGTGAAGAATTCTCTCACTTTTCCATAAGAATGGAATGATTAAAAGCTTTTCATCCGTTGCACATCCAAAAGCGAATTGAACAGTTGAGACTGCAAACAAAACCATAAAGGCAATTCTAAAAAAACGATTAGACAAAAAAAAAGGAAATTGGATGGAAGAACTACCACTTTAGTCATGGGCTTATCGAACGACTACTAAATTAGCGACGGGACATACTCCCTACTCTTTGACATATTGGTGTGAAGTGATGTTACCAATTGAGATTGAAATACCTTCACACCGAAAAATTTCTTTTGCATTAGATATGAATTAGGAATTAAAAAGAGAATCCCTAGATTTGATATATGAATTGAGAGATGAAGCATTGGTAAGAGCCACTGAGCATCAAAGAAGAATCTTAAAGTACTACAACTCAAAAGTGAGTACTCGGTCATTTTGCGAAGGAGATTTGGTACTCCGAGGAGTGATGGAAAATACCAGAAACACCGCAGATGGACCCCTGAGGCCAAATTGGGAAGGACCATTAATCATTTGAAAGTAATCCCCCAGTTGCTAACAAATTATGCCGACTAGATGACAATATGGTTTCGAAGTGGGTTTCGGCAAAGACCACGAATAAAGGTTCTAAAGGCATTAGGAAGGCTTTCACATGAGTCGAAAGCAGCAGGCATCCTCACAGGTGATAGTTCATTGAAACAAGCCTCCGAAAAAGATGAAAAGGATAAGAAAAGCCACCTTTCCGCTTCTCCAAGACCTTTCGACGTTGATGGATCAGAAAAGACTACTTTGGAACCCACTTTTGAAGGAAATGGATATTAATCTCCCATAAATGCGCCAAATCATTTAGAACTAAAGGTTTCATCATCATGACAACCCTTTTGAAAGCATACACAAGCCTTTCTAACCGGTCGAAGCAAATAGCATTAGGGGAAGATTCCGCATCAATTCACAGGCATGCATTTGGGTGCTACTCAACATCATAGAAACCATCAGCACATCAACATCTTCGAAGCCCACATAGACAACCTATTAATAGAGTTGAAGTCTCTTGTATTACTTCTAATTACCACAAGGCAACATGAGGGAAAAAGCGCATTTGGAGACCATTTAGCAACGTCGAAAGGTGTTCTGGAGAAAGCGGCGAAAAAGGATACTCAGAACTTAAGAAGGGTGGAAGGTTGGTAAAAAAAGCTTTTCGAATTAGTCGAAAGGTCTGGGGAGAAACAAACTAAGCTCAAGGAAAAATAGAAGGACTCCAAGGAGATGCCTTTTGATAGTGTCGAAGGCAGACAAGGCCTTTCGACCAAGTCGAAAGGCCAAAGGCTGCATATAAAAAGGGGACCTTTCAACCGAGTCACATGTACGAAAGAGGGGCTGAACTGCATCTATAAATAAGACCTAAGAGGTCCAGTCTTGGAGATTGAATTTTGGAATCCCATAGTCATTTCTTCTACTCTAATTTCTTTGCTACAATTCAATCTTCTGGATACCCTAAATCAAATTAGTAATAAACCTCTCTTAATGGTGACTCATTTTGGATTATTAATAAAGGAAAAGTGGATGGTTCATTAGGGATTTTGATGACAAGGAAGATCATTTAGATCATTTGCTAGTCTAATGATCCATTGCATATGAATCTAACGTATCCTTTTAACTTCTTATTTCCTATGCAATGCATAGGATCAACTTGGTTATACATAGTCGAAACCCATTATCATCAAAGCAAACATTATACAATGAAAAAAGGAATAATGATGAGGTTTCGACATTGATGAGTTTATGATATTGGGGGATACCCTGGTCGATCTTATATAAGAAAAAAAGAAAAGATTAGGCAATTACAAGGAAGAATCATTTCGAAAGGACGGAACTCCTTTCGACGTAATCCAAAGGGGTGTTCCGAATGGGTTCCAAATTGTAATTGGTAACAATTGATTTGGGAGGAATTTATTCGAAAGTGCCAATCCTTAGCAATGTCGGCAACCCTTTTGAAGGGCCTCCTCAACAAAAGAAGCGAAACCATAGGGTCAAGAGTAGCTGAGTCATACTAGTGAAACATGCATCCCTATCGACATGATCGAAAGGGCCAGAACGAACCTTTTAACATGATCGAAAGGGATGCAAAACAAAGATGAGTAGTTACTTCTGACCTACTTAAAGGAAACGGTTTCGAGCAGGATGCATATTTCTTAGCCTGCATACCTGAGTTAACTCTTTGAAACCATTCGACTAAATCAACCTAGAGTATGTGCACGTAAATATGCATATATTTACATCCATATTTTGTCTCTTTTTATTTAAATAAACATCATATTTGGACATTTTAACTTGTTGAAAACCAAAATTCAATTATTTTCAAACCATCATATTTTCATCTTCAGTTAGGGGCAAAATGGTCATTTTTGTGCATGTGTCAATGTAAGAATTTTTATTTAGACAATTTTTATGATTTTTATAGGATATTTTGATGCATATGGAAGAGGGATTCATGATGATATATGCATGGACAAGGAACTACAAAGGAATGAAGAGGAAATTATTCAAATTCAAGATCTTGTAGGACCCCACCCACTTACCTTGATTTTCAATTAGGAGTTAAGCATATGCTAAAAGGTCATTAAAGCTTCATGTACATTTAAGTGCAGGATTAATGCATGTTAATGATTACTTGGTGGCCACACTACCTCAATGGTACTTTAGGAAGCTCCCTAAAAAAGGAATTAGGGTTTTATGCATGTATAAATAGTCATCTTATGTACATGAAACCATATTCTACTCTTTCATATTTGTTAGGAAATTAAGAAAGTATGTTGTAAGCTTTATGCTGAATGAAATAAAAATGGCTTCCAAGCCACTTTTTCCTCTCTTTTGTACGTGCTTTTCTTTGCTTTTATGTTAATGCATATTTCTATACTCTCTTTCTTTTATTGTTCGTAGCTTATATTTACATTTATGCAAGTAGTGTAGCTTTAATTTTTATGCAAATAGTTAGTAGTTATTCTCTCTTTCTTCCTTTGCTAGTTTTAATTTCCTTGCTTTTTAATGTTGAAACTTACATGTGTTGATTTGATAACACAAATGAGTAGCTAAACCCCTTTAATTTAGGGGTAAGAAGCTCTCAAATATTATATAATTTCAACATTTCTTTGATTTATGATCTCTTTTTGTTTATGTTCCATGAGAGCGAATTTTGATGCAGGTTTATACAAATGGGTTTGATAGCTTATGTTGCTCCTGCAATTGAGCTATTCTTATTCAACATAAACACAATTTGAATCATCATTTGCTAATCCATTTTTTATTTTGAAATGAAAGCAAAAATGAAATTTGATGATCTATATTACTAGTTATAATAGTAAATAGATAATCCTTAAAATAGTTTTTTCTTAGCTTCATTTTCATAAGAATTAGAAGTGGTATAATTATTGTATTATAGCTTGATGGTTTGAGTTATGTTAATTAATAACATAAAAGACAATATTTGTGATAAATGCAATGATTATTTCACTTAATATCAAAGTTAGAGGTCATAAATTATTTGTTTGTTGATTTACTAAAATATGAAAGTGGATTTGTCTCTAAATTGTTTTCTAATCTTATAGTTTTAATCTCAATTTAGTTCTACTTTTCGCTTCATTTTGTTTCTAGTTAACAATCTCTCATCCATTTGGTCTAATTTGATTGAATAGATTTTTAAAATCTTAAAAATTCCCTGCGGATCGACCCGTACCATTCACCATGCGCTTACGGTTATTTTTTAGAAATTTTTCGACAAATTTTTAACCCTATAGAAATTTTGTCGAACAACAAATTTTTGGCGACACTGCCGGGGATTTTTTTTTTATTTTATTTTTCTATTCTTTGAATTATTTTTGCGTGTTTGCATTTAAAAAGAAAAAAATGTACTGTGTGTTTGTTTGATTTTTGTTTGTGTTCATTTCTTGTTTTCTAGTTTCATTTTCCAATTGCATTTCTAAAAAAAAACATTCACAATTTCAAAACGAAAACAAAATATTTTATTTCCATTTCATTTAAAATTTGCATTTTACAATTTACATTTCATAGTTGCATTTACAAGTTACAATTAAAAAAAACAACACTGTTTTGTTTCATTACAATTGCTGCTCTCTGTTTTCACTGTTCACCTCTGTGCACTGCACAAAACTCTGCTTCTCATACAAACTACAACTACTTCAAACCCCAAGCAACATTTACTGACACCCTCTTCTGTCCTCCTTTCCTTCTGCTGCTAACAGTTGATTCACTGAACATACCACTTTCAAGCAACTATCTGTTGTGCCTTACACCCCATCAACAATCTCCACTTCTGTTTACAAACTCCCCTCCATTATCAACTCCCTGCCTGTATCATTCATCTCCTTACATATTACTGCACAGCCACCCACAGCAGTCTCAACGACTACCATCCTCTGTTCATCAGTTAATACCACTTCCAATTGCATTACCCTACCGACAGTTCTACAATCCATCACACCAAACAGTTGCTTCATTACCAGACATTTAGACTGCTAACATCCCTTGTCAACTTCATCATCACTTGCCTTCACAATCAACACTCTTCGACCAACAACATTCCACAATCAAGTCCACTCCACAAAACAACCCAGCATCTAAACAGTCTCCTTCAACTACTTCGGCAACACCATCATACATACAATCCATACAAACAACTTCTTGCTACCACTTCAACCCATACATTCTCCTACCATTGACAACAAGTTCATCAGACAACCATCATCGATTATCTCAAACTCCACTGCTATAGCCTCCACAGCATCCACCAAAACACACTGCCACCTGAAGACACCCACATCCAAAAAAAAAAAAAAAAAAGCGACTACCTTCACCGCAAAGTCTGAACCACCACCATTGCGCACTGCGACCTGCAACGTCGCAACCCAAAGTTCCCACTTCCTCAATTCGCCTACAACAACAATCCTCAAAACCCACCTCCAACATCCTTCAATCAAAAGTTTCGACTACCGCCACTCCTCATAACCGCAATTTGAAACCACCGAAACCATCTCCTCAAACATCGCCGTACCCCAATTTCCTCCAACAATCGCTACCTCGCCTGAACATCCACTGAACCAACTCCGCCTCGAGCAATTTACTGCCTCAATCCCAATCAATTCGAAGCAACATCCCAAATTCCTTCATCTCCAACATCACCAACCCAATATCAATCGCTAGTAATCATTGGTAGATGAATGAACAATAAATCGAACAAATTTTGCTGTGAATTTAATTTGTTTTTCTGACTTTTGAGGTGAGTTTGATTAAGTATGTTATTCGGTTTTGAAGTAAATCTCAGGTAAAAGGAGCTTGTGATTAAGAGTGTCATTCAAGTGTGTTAGATTTAGTGAGTGTAGGCTTTGGGCTATTTGAGTTTGGGCCGTGTGATTTAGCATAGAGTTTCTTCTTTTCATTTTTTAGGGTTAATCTTTGAAATTTCCTTTTCTTTTCCAATTTTTTTTTTTTTTTTTTTCTAAGTTTTTCTTTGGTGAATTTGTGAATTTCTTGATTATTTGGGCCGGGTATTATTAAAAGCTTTGAAAAAAAACAAATTTGTTTTTGTATTCTTCTCTTCCTTCTAAAAAAAAGGGTTTTCAACTTGTTTTGTTTTAGTTTGTTTTACTTCTCCAAAAAAAATTGTATACATTTTGTTTTTATTTTCAGATTGCCATAGCAGATAGGAAGAGCCGTTTGCTTCGCTTTGCTTGCCAAAAATAAACTGTTCGGCTTTGTGTAAAAAAAATTGCCGCTAAAAATATAAAATTGTTAATAATTCTGAACGCTCAGGTATCGTGCTCTTATCCTTTATTTTATTTGATTTGCATTGTTGGTTGCTTGCATTTGCATAAAAAAAATTCAAAATCCAAATAAAAACAAAATTCATTTTAGTTGCATTGCAAATTCACATTTAATTTCAGTTTTGTATTCATCGCATCTTATTTTCTTTTCTAAAGGCGACAACCCAATTCACATAAAGTGAGGGATTTCATCACTCTTTCCTTAGCCCACAAAAGCATTTCATCATAGAATTTGACTATTAATAAAGGTTAGACGTTGGACCGAAGGGTGTCACGAGCTCACATAGGACTTAATTGTATCTTCACAAATGTTTTCTTTGAAAAATTATATTTCTTGGTGTCTAGGCACGAAAGAGTAATAACCATTTATAAAAATTACGGTGATTCAGAATTTTATACTGGTTGTTCCTCTGAAGGTACTTAAACCTTCGGCTGCATTACTACGGTGATTCATGGTGGACCGATAACCCATGCCCTTTAACTGGCCGAGGAATATTTTTGTTGATTATACAATTTTGGATTAGGAGCTACTAAGGACAGAAAATTGTAATTAAGTCCTTTGCATTCATTTAGTTCCATTAGTTCATGCATATTTAAAAAAAAAGTCCAAAAAAATTGTAAATTTTACTTAACTTATTTCTTTTTAATTCAACAAAAACCTTTTTCTTTTCCTTTGAAAATTTTCAACCAAAAACAAAAATTGAAAAAAATATATAAAATATTTTCAAAAAAAAAATTTCAAATACAAAAACATATTAAAAAAATTTGAAAAATTTGAAAAAAACAAAAATCAAACTTTTCTTTTGAAAATAAATCTCATTTGGTAAATAGTTTTATTCCTTGTAAAAAAAGAGAAAATTCAAAAAACAAAAAAATAATTTTCACTTCGTTTTCCAAATCTTCTTTCATTCACTAAACTCGATTCTAACTTCTTTCTCTTCTCGACTTTCTCTTATGCATGAGTACTTGGACTCATGACACAACAACAAATATTTGGACTCGGGACTTAACAACTAACCGTTTAACTCGAATAGACGATCTTCCCGAAATGGCGAATGAAAAAGCCCCTCTAACTCTTATGGATAGAATCTTTCCTGATAGAGTTTCTATTCCATCTTGCATCACGTTACCCGCCCATACGGGTAACCATTTCGAAGTTCACTCAAATCATATTGCCATGCTTCCAAAATTTGGCAATTTTTAAAACGATGAACCATACATCTTTTTGACTAAATTCGAACAAGTTTGTGCAACCATAAAACTCCAACAACTTTCCAATGATGGAATCAAACTTCGATTAATCTCGTTCACTCTTACGGATTATGCTAAAAAATGGTTGTACAACTTACCATCGAACTCGATTAAAACATGGGAAGAATTCGTAAAAGCTTTCTAAAAAAAATTCTATCCCTTGGAGAAAACGAGTAGAATCCGAAACAAAATTGCAAATTTTCATCAATTCAAGAGGGAACCATTCGGATACTATTTTGAAAGATTCAAAGAGCTTTTGATAAAATGTCACACCATAACTTTGATAAATCGACAATTTGCCAAATCTTATACGATGGACTCGAAAACAGCTCATGAACAGCTCGAATCAATGTGCCAAGGTAACTTTCTTGCCCAACATCATGACGATGCTTGGAAATTTCTTGAAAACCTCGCTGGAAAATCATCCTAATGGGAAAGTTCGAACGAAAAAACAATTTACTCACGATCGAGTGCACACTCGATAGGATCTTCTTTTGCTTTGGAAGCTAAGATCGATGCAATGATTAAAAAATTCGATAACATTTTCTCATCGAATCAAATGAACCAAGCTTTCCAACCGATGTTTCATAAATGCAACGATCCTAATCATATAGCCGATCAATGTCCCAATTCTGTTAAACAAATCAATGCTTTCAATAAAGCCAAAAACGACTCATTTTCTCCAACGTACAACCCTGGTTGGAGAAATCATCCAAATTTTGCATGGAACCAAAACAGTCCCAACACGCATACGATTCATCCCAATTTTGAAGCATTCCCGAATAATGCTTCGAATCCTCCCTTTTAGCCCAACAATTTTCAACCAAACTTTGTGAGTCTGTCTCATAATCAACCACAACAATGAAATTTTCAACCAAATTCTACTCATCCTCCCCAAGACGATAAATGTTTAACTTCGTTTGAGAAAAATCTTGAAATGTTGACTAAGGCAACTACTCAAAGCCTTCAATCAAACAACAATTTGTAAAATTTATTAACTTCATATATGCAAAGCACAAAACAGTCGATTACAAAACTCAAAATGCAAATGAGTCAATCAGCCACGTCTGTGAACGAACATGAACGAGGAACATTCCCAAGCCATACAATTTCGAATCCTAGAAATCAAAATGCAAATTCAAATCAAGCTCATGTTGTTCAAGATAGCAATGTCACCCAATCGAATGCTATCACGACTCTCTATTTCGGTAAACAGATCGATAATCAAGTTGTTAATCCAAACGATTTACCGGCAACCTCTCTTGATGCTTCTAAAACAACAAACGAATCTGAACAGAATGTGGAGCCAAACGTTGAATCGAATGCCAATCAAAAATCTTCCTCTTCTACTCAAGTAGACCCGCCTACCGAGTTTCTTGTTCCGTTTCCACATCATCCTCGACCTAAGAAACATTCGGACCAAATAGAAAAGATGTTAGAAATTTGTTAAAAAAGTCAAAGTTGACATTCCGCTTCTTGACATTGTTCAGCAAGTCCCTACGTACGTGAAATTTCTTGAGGACTTGTGCACCCAAAAGCGACACACTCAAGTGCCCAAAAAGGTCTTCTTAGCCGCCAGTTTGAGTGAAGTCTTGTCCCAATCCATGCCTGTTAAGTACAAAGTTCCTAGCTGCCCTACGATTTCGTGTACAATTATAGACTAGACGATTCACAAATATTTGATTGACTTAGGTGCGAGTGTCAACTTGATTCCATATTCCATATACGAACAATTAGGCTTAGGTGAGCTCAAACCCACAAAAGTCACGCTTCATTTTGTCATTCGCTCGATTAAGAAGCCTGTGGGAGAAATCGAGGATGTGCTCATTCGAGTAGGGCAATTCATATTCCTCGTTGACCTTATCGTTCTCGAAACACAACCCGTGACAAATCCCGGGAGTCAAATTCCGTTGATTTTAGGCCGACCATTCTTTGCCACCTCAAATGCCCTAATCAATCGCCGTAATGGATCGATGAAAATCTCTTTCGAAAACATGACTTTGGATTTTAATATTTTCAATCTTGAAAGCCAATCGAATGAACCTTGTGACCAAACTTTGGAAGCTAGTTCCATTCACGAAAACTTTGAAAAAGAAACACTTGATCTTAACGATGAACGCGAGGCCGAATACGAAAAATTGTTTCATGCAATCCCCAACGAGATTGAATATGCTCTTCCCTTTGAATCGCTATAAGTTGAGTTCGAATCTCAACCCAACTCTTTGATCAAAAAACCTCCCGAAGTTGGACCTCAAACCACTTCTCGATCACCTTAAGTACGCATACCTAGGTGAAGACGAAACATTGCCCATCATAATTTCCGCAACTCTCTCTCTTGATCAAGAAACCTCGTTACTCTCTATTCTTTCGAAAAATAGAGAAGCAATTGGATGGTCGATTTTCAATATAAAGGGAATTAGTCATACTCTTGTTCAACATCGCATCCATTTAATCGACGCTGCCAAGCTTGTTCACGACACGCAACGAAGGCTTAATCCAAAAATGAAGGATGCGGTGCATGATGAAATTCTTAAACTTCTCGACAACGGAATCATTTATCCAATCTCTAATAGTTCGTGGGTTAGCGCAATTCACGTTGTACCGAAAAAGTCTGGGCTAACCGTTGTCAAGAACGATTCAAACGAACTTATTCCAACTCATACTAAAACGGGTTAGAGTGTGCATTGACTATCGAAAACTAAATGTCGCAACACGTAAAGATCACTTCCCTCTTTCTTTCATTGACCAAATGCTCAAACGTTTAGCCGGTCACGAATTCTACTGTTTTCTTGATAGTTATTACGGTTATAACAAAATTCCAATCGCTTGCCAAGATCAAGAGAAAACGACTTTCACACGTCCATTCGGTGCCTTTTCTTATCGACGTATGCCATTTGGACTTTGTTACGCTCCTGCGACTTTCCAACGATGCATGGTTGGAATCTTTTCTGACATGATTGAGCGCTTTCTAGAAGTTTTTATGGATGATTTCTCTATCTTTGGTGGCTTTGTTCCCATGTTTACATCATCTTGAGTTGGTTCTAAATCGATGTAAAGAAAAACATTTGACTTTGAATTGGGGAAAATGCCACTTATGGTCAAACAAGGCGTAGTCCTTGGACATATCATCTCAAATAAAGGCATTGAGGTAGATAAAGCGAAAATCGACGTAATTGCGAACCTACCCATTCCCAATTCTATTAAGGACATTCGATCATTTATAGGACATGTTGGCTTTTGCCGACGCTTTGTAAAAGAATTTAGCAAAATCGCTCGTCCTTTGACGACTCTCCTCGAAAAATACGTTCCGTTCGATTTCAACTCTGGGTGTATTTCTTCTTTTGAACGTCTTAAGAATGAACTCATTTTTCTCCAATCATTTTCGCATCCAATTGGGATCTTTCTTTCCAAATAATGTATGATACTTCGAACTTTGCAATTGGTGCTATCTTAGGACAACGCATCAACAAAATCCTTCATGTCATTTACTCCGTGAGTATGACTTTGAACGACGCTCAACTCAACTACATAACAACAGAAAAGGAACTTCTAGCTGTCGTTTTTTCTCTCGAAAAATTCCGACCATACTTGATAGGTTCACACATCATTGTGTACATGGACCACTCCGCGCTTCAATATCTCTTCGCTAAAAAGGTTGCTAAATCCCGTTTGATTCGTTGGATCCTTTTACTTCAAGAATCTGACTACAATCAAAGACAAAAGAGGATCCGATAATGTAATAGCTGATCACTTGTCTCGTCTTCCGAATGCACCGTCTTCTTTGCCAATCAATGAAAATTTCCCCGATGAACAACTTCTTTCATTTTCTATAGATCCATGGTATGCTGATACAGTGAACTACTTAGTCACTAAAGAAACTCCCTCATCTTGGTCCAAACAAGACAAATGCTAATTCATGTCCCAAGTGAAATATTTCTATTAGGACAATCCATACATGTTCAAATATTGCCAGGACCAAATCATCCGACGTTGCATTCCGGATAATGAGATTAGGAGTTCTTTCATTTTGCCACGATCAAGCATGCGGTGAACATTTCGGTCTTCGAAGAAACACAGAAAAGGTACTTCAGTGTGGTTTCTATTGGCCTTCATTTTTCAAAGACTCTTTTGAATTGCAAAACTTACGATCAATGTCAAATGCTTGGATGAATTTCTCAACGAAATATGATGCATCTAAACCCCATTCTTAAGATTGAAACCTTTGATGTTTGGGGTATCGACTTTATGGGACCTTTACCCAATTTTTTTGGAAACTTGTCTATCCTTCTCGTTGTCGATTACGTCTCAAAATGGGTCGAAGTTGTTCCTTGGAAAACCAATGACCATATAATTATTGTGAAATTTCTCCAAGAAAACATCTATTTGAGGTTTGGCATACCTCGCACAATAATCAATGATAACGGGATCCATTTTTGTATTCGTTCTTTTGAAAATGTAATAAAAAATGCTCGATAACGCACAAGTTATCCACTCTGTATCATCCTCAATCTTGTGGCTAAGTTGAAGTTTTAAATTGACAAATAAAATAAATCTTGGAGAAAACTGTCAATAAAAATCGAAAAGATTGGTCTCAAAAATTGACCGACGCACTTTGGGCTTACCGTACTGCTTTCAAAACTAACCTTGAGATGTCCCCATTTCGTTTAATTTACGGTAAAGCTTGCCATTTACCATTGAAATTGAACACGAAGCGTTGTGGGCAATTAAGAACTTAAACTTTGATCTTAAGAAAGCTGGCGAAAACCGAAAACTACAACTCAACGAACTAGAAGAACTTAGGAACGATGCGTACGAAAACGAGAAAATTTACAAAGAAAGAACCAAAAAATTTCCTGACAAGTCAGTCCTAAGGAAAATGTTTTCGCCTAACCAAAAAGTTCTTTTATATGACTCAAGACTTCATTTATGCCCTAGGAAACTTAAATCAAGATGGACCGGACCATTTGTGGTACGAACTGTTTTTTACATGGTGCCGCAGAAATAGAAAATCCCAACGATGGATTGATTTTCAAAGTCAATGGTCATCGTTTAAAACCTTTCTTGGAATTTCCTGGTAACCAAGAGGAGGAGCTCATGATTCTTCATGAGCCAAGCTACATCTAGTAAGAATCTTAACCCTCTTTTGTAAATATGTACATATTTTTTCCCGTTACACTCATTATATCATGCATTGACTATAGGGACACGGTTAAAATTAAGTGTGTGGGGAGGGGGGGGGGAGGTCTCATTTTCATTTTCATTTTTTTTTAATTTTTCATGGCGTTTTTTGAATTTTCATTTAACTTAAAAAAAAATTCTAAATTTCTAAATCTCAAAAACATTTTCTTTTTTTAGCATTTTGATTTATTTTTAAAGAAATACTATGGGATAAGTGTAAGGTTTTCTTAATAAATTGAAAATTTTAAAAAATTATTTTTCTTAACAAAAATAAAAATAAAGTTTAATTACAAATAACAACGGTTTAACTGGTATATAGGAAGGTTAATATGTGTTAATTATGAAGTATGTTCTGATTGAAAATCTTTGTTTAAAAAAGTGGTAAATTTAAAGTAAATGATATAACATTTTATCTTCTAAGTTAAATGGTGCTAAGATGATTTTGCAAAACTCTCTCTTTCCAAAAAAATTGAAAAAAAAATTGAAAGAAAAAACAAAACAAAACATATGTATATATGTAAATATTTTCTATTAACACCTACGGTCGACAGGTGTACAAACTTGTGTGTACACTCACCATGCTCTGTACCTTTCTCACATAAGCCCGAAAGGCAGTGCATGATTGGTATATCTGACCTCAGTTTATCTGAGCTAGGTGTATGTATATATAAATTCTTCTGTTAATAATGCCTATAGTCGATAGGTGTGCACTCGCCACGCTCTGTATTCCCCTCATATAAGCCCGAAAGGCAGTGCATGGGTAATATATTTGGCCTCAGTTTACCTAAGTTAGGCATATGTTAATATTGTTAATATCAGTAAAATTTTCAAATAAGAGAGAGTAAGAAATTGAAATCTAAGCACCATTTTAACTTGTTTGATTTAACTTGTTATTGAAAAGAAATGAAAATACCACTTTAATAAACTTTGATAATCAACTAATGATCTGTTTCATAATTACATTGTGTTATCAACCAAAACAACTAGCCAAACTATGGTCTATCTGTTATGACAACTTGATTTTTATTGGAAATTTTGACAAGTAAATGACTTAAATTTTCAAAGAAAATGACCAAAACTTATATTTAACTTATTTATGTCTATTTAAAAGTGAACCTTTCACTTGTAAATATTTTCAAAAACCTGCATTCATCTCTTTGTAAATAAATCTTGCATTTTATAAATATTTTCACTTTGCATTTGGATTTTATGGGTAGTATTCACTACAAAACCGTCACGAGACAACACTCATCCTACAGGGGACACCCACAGGTTTAACGGCTTGTTGCATACGCTCAATGCAATCATGCTCCCTACGAAAAAGGATTTATCTTAGTTTTCCTTTATTCGAGGACGAATAAAAAGATAAGTGTGGGGGTATTTGATGTCCAAGTAAATGTGCATATATTTGCATCCATATTTTATCTCTTTTTATTTAAATAAACATCATATTTGAGCGTTTTAACATGTTTAAACCAAAATTCAATTATTTCAAACCATCATATTTTCATCTTCATTCAGGGACAAAATGGTCATTTTTGTGCATGTGTCAATGTAAGAATTTTACTTGGAAATTTTTTATGATTTTTATAGGATATTTTGATGCATATGGAAGAGGGATTCATAGTGATATATGCATGCACAAGGTACTATAAAGTAATGAAGAGGAAATAATTCAAGTTCAAGATCATGGAGCACCCCACCCACTTACCTTGATTTTGAGTTTGAAGCAAAGCACAAGCTAAAAGGTCACTAAAGCTTCATGTACATTTAAGTGGGAAATTAGTGAATGCTAATGACTACTTGGTGGGCACACTACCTTAAGGGTACTTTGGGAAGCTCCCTAAAAAAGGAATTAAGGTTTTATGTATGTATAAATAGCCCTCTTATGTACATGAAACCATATTCTACTCTTTCATATTTGTTAGGAAATTAAGAAAGTAAGTTGTAATCTTGATGTTGAATGAAATAAAAATGGCTTCCAAGCCTCTTTCTCCTCTCTTTTCTGCATGCTTTTCTTTGCTTTTGCGTAATGCTTGTTTCTATGCTCTCTTTCTTTTAATGTTCATAGCTTAGATTTACATTTGGGAAAGTAGTGTAGCTTTAAATTTTATTAATCTCTCTTTCTTCCTTTGCTAGTTTTAATTTCTTCGCTTTTTAATTTTGAAACTTACATATGTTGATTTGATAACACAAATGAGTAGCTAAACCCCTTCAGTTTAGGAGTAATGAAGCTCTATAATATTATGTAATTTCAACATTTCTTTGATTTATGATCTCTTTTTGTTTATGTTTCATGAGAGTGAATTTTGACGCAAGTTTATACAAGTGGTTTGATAGCTTATGTTGCTCTTGCAAATGAGCTATTCTTATTCAACATAAACACAATTTGCATCATCATTTGCTAATCCATTTTTGATTTTGAAATGAAAGCAAAAATGAAATTTGATGATAGCTTTTGCTTTGGATTCATTTTTATGAGAAATAAAAGTGGTATAATTGTTGTATTATAGTTTGGTGGTTTGAGTTATGTTAATTAATAACATAAACAAACCATACTTATGATAAATGCAATGATTATTTCACTTAATATCAAAGTTAGAGATCATAAACTATTTGTTTGTTGATTTACAAAAATATGAGAATGGATTTGCCTCTAAATTGTTTTCTAATCTCATAGTTTAATCTCATTTTAATTCTAGTTTTAGCTTCATTTTGTTTCTAATTAACAATCTCTCCTCTATTTGGTCTAATTTGATTGAATAGATTTTTAAAATCTTAAAAATTCCCTATGGATCGACCCATACTCGCATACGTGCTACATTCGTACACCGTGCACTTGCGATTATTTTAATTAGAAATTTTTTGGCAAATTTTTAATCCGATAAAATTTTTGTCGAATGACTAGTCGAAGGGTAGATCAAACTTCCAGAAGCCTTTCGACTAAGTCAACCTAGTCAAAAGTTATACCTAATTCCTTAAACCCTTTCAATTAAGCCAACATGATTGAAAGTGAAAGGTAGATCTATCTCCTAAATCCCTTTCGACTAAGTCAATGTGGTCGAAAGGTAGGTTTCGAAGGAAGAGATCTTTTCAACAACTTGGTTTCGTTTGAGCTCAATTATTTTTCACATAGCATAAGGGATGTTGTCTAGTTTTCTTAGCAACATTTTTGGCGCTAGGAGTAGGGATCGAACCTCTGACCTTGTCGCTATATGATGGAGTAATTTTGGTTCAATTGATTTGCGTAGGAAAAATGGGATATAAACGATTAAGTGGAAATGAGGATGGAGTTATCCACACCACAACACTTGAGGAGGACATAGCTCCATCCTTTAATCTGGATGGGGTTTTATGGACAACCTTCGGAACCAGCTTGGTAAGACGATAAAGCAGCAAGATCAAACATTTGGTGCAGTAGCTGCAAGAGATGCAGGAGCTACTTAAAATGGCACTATTTAAGAAATCTTCAAAGACACCAAAGCCAACTCTGGGAAATGAGGTGATCTCACACAGGAGAAACTTGAAAGCCAAGCAAAGTAGATATGACGTCCTCCAAGAAGAAGGAGCGCCCCCAATCAAAAGCTAACCATCAGGGAAGAGTTCTCGACAAATTGTTAGACTAACCCAGAAGCTCAACATCAAAGGAGTATTCCCCAGACCAGAAAAATTATCACAATGTCGAGGCTCATCTAAATGATGTAAATGAAAAAGTAATAAAGCATGCTATGAATTCGAAAGGGAAGAGAAAAATGGATGAAAATGTTAATGACAATGAAAGAGTGCCACCCTTTACTGATGAGATAATGGCTACAGTCACCCCGTCATATGTGAAGATCCCATCGATGAAATATCATGGGTTATAGAACCTTACGATCATCTAATGCCTTTTGATAGCCAAATGGATTTGTATATTACATCTGAAGCTGTCAGATGCCGATTATTCCCGCTCACTCACCAGGGAGCTACGGCAAAATGGTACAAACAGTACCAGGAGAAAACCATATACTCATGGAAGCAGTTTTTGTAACACCCCGTATTTTTAGGTAGCATTATTAAGAATATTTAATTAGCTAAATAAAATAAAAATTGCATTGATTAGAGGATTGATATTTTTTTTTAATTAAGGTTAGTCATGCCATATAAACAAAGAATTAAAATAAGAATTATAAATTGAAATAGAGGAGGGGGAAAATAGGAAAGAGGCCATTCTTATACCCTAAACCCTTTGGCCGTACCCTTACACGTCTAATTCATTTCACCAAATTTTTTAAAATAAAGGGACGACCACCATTAACAAGGAAAAGAGGAAGAAAAGGTAGGAAGAAGCTAATTCAAATCAAATCTCTTCACATCTCAATCTCTTTAATTTTTAAAGCTAAGGTGAATAATATTTACATTTCATTTTTCATTGTATTTTTGGTTTTTAGATGAATGCCAAATATATTGCGTTCATTTTCCATGTTTTTGAATGATGGAATGATTATATACATGTTGATGATTTATGTATATTCACATTGATTTTATGATATATTTTATGGGGAAAACCATATAAAATGACATCAAATGCCTTGCGAATTTTTTATAAAGATTATAAATAATATTTTAGAGATGGGTTTCAATCATTGGAATTTTCTGTAATTATGTGGAATATATATAAATTTTCTAGTATAGAAAATGTTAAATTGGGTTAATGATTATTTTTGGTTAAATAATAGAAGATTTGGGTCTGAGATTTTATATGTCGGAAAACATATTAAAAGAGATTTGTTGGAACTTTTGTAGATTTTTCCTAAGTGTTTTAATGGTTATATAAAATTATTTAAGGCACGAAACTTAAATGTTTAACATAATTAAGAGAGAAGAAGGGGATTTTAGCAAAAATAATTTACATTTGTTAATTCTGGATGTCGGCAGCACTTTTGAAAGGTAGAAGTACTTTTTATCGGTAAAGAAAGAGGCAACCAATCACAATTGGACATGTAAAGTAGGTTAGGTGGAAAGAACTATTTGCTACATTATTTACACTGTTTTGACACTGTTGGTATCATGTTTCGCTTCCTCATCTTCGCAATTGACACAGTAGAAACCAATGCACATGGTACCAGTGGTACATTGTGAATTGGATATAGGCAGAAGGTATGGAGTCAAAACCAAGGTTTTTGAAGGATTGAGGCAATACATTGTTTTTAAATTAAAATGCACCTGCTTGCTTTCGGATAAGATTATTCTACTTTGTTCAACCAAGGAGGCATCATCATATGTCATTCTTGGCGTAATTTTTTTATGATTATAATTAATCTTTACTTGAGAAACGATATGGGATTATGTAATTTGGACATGAATTTGCTTTGAAATGTAATCAGTAAAATGTTGTTTTTGAAATATGTGATTTTATTTGTATTCAAGTGCTTTTGATATTATGAATATCGCTTTCATTATCATATTTTGTCACCATAAGTTAATGCTATGGATGACTATAGCATCTGTAGCAATTAGCTTTTGGCCTTCAGATACGGGATGTTACAACTTGGTATCAGAGCATGGTTTATGAAAAACTTCAAACAAAATATGTTTTTTAAAACATAATCCTAAGGAATTAGAGTAAGATTGGGGCATGGGATAACGCTATAGTAATGTGATTGTATTTGCTATATATAAGTATACGCTTTATCTATAATCTCATATCCTTATTAGGTTATTTTTCTTTATCCTATAAGTTTTGAATACAGATATAAAAGGTAGTAGAGGAAGAGTTAATCCAAGAGGGGAGGGCACCAAAGGAAATGTCAAACCAAGTACAAGGAGGGCCTAGGTTCAGGCCCAAGTAGAGAATGTAGTGCTGGAGTCCCACAAGTGGACATGGAAGCTATGTATCAGTTTTTTGTGAATACGATGCATGCTAGAGTTATGGGTGGAATGGTAGGAGGAGATGCTGCAGGGGTAGGAGTTCTGGTAGTTAACCATTATGCTAGGATGAGCGAAGATTATGCTAAGCTTAGAGAGAAGACTTTTCCAGGGAAAATGGATGCTATAGAGGTAGAAAATTGGTTGTTGCACTAGGAAAGGATTTTTGCAGAATTAGGGATCAATGACGAGCAGAAGAAGTGGTCGACACCCAAACTGCTTTAGGGAGCCACATTGTTTTAGTGGAATAGTGTGACGGCTGGTGTGGAGGAGGAAACTTTATCATGGGCAAATTTCAAGGGAAGGTTCCAGGAGATAATTTTGTCTACAATGGCACAGTCAGCTCTGATCAGGTAGTTTGCCGAGTTAAAGCAGAGGAAGGTGTCTATTCTGAAATATGCTAGAAGGTTCGAGGAGTTTGTCTGGCATGGGTATGCTTCAGTTGATATAGTTGTTAAAAGGAATGAGAAGTTTATCAAGGGTGAAGCCTGAGTTAGCTAAGGCCACATTGCCTCATATTAGAGATCCTTCTAACTTTGTAGTGCAAAAGGCCTTACAAGATGGATGGAGTAAACCCTTGGTCCCACACATGGTATGGCCTAGCCAAGGCACCGAACAAGCCCTTGATCATGCCATGCTACGGCCATGTTAAGGCACCTCCTAGAGGAAGGATGGAGTAAGCTCTTTGTCCAGCCTTGTAACATCCCCCTAATTGGAGGCCCAAAACTAACGGCTATGGATGCTGTAGTCATCCATAGTTATTAATCTTTGGCGACCAAATATGGCAGTGCTAGATACATTGATACACATATCATAGAAATATGGAAAAAAAATTACAATTCAATAACATATTTCCACATTCAAGTCAAAACATTTTAAGATCATTACATAATACCAAAATTACGTTAACCATGTTCAAAAAAATATAATTATTACAATTACGCCAACAGCGACATATGAAGATGCCCCATTGGTTGATCAGAGTATGTAGTACTTCCTTTAAAAACAAAACACACAACGGAAAGAAAAGTCTAAACATCTATCTGCCTCCTGCATGCCTCGGGAAGCTTTACCCATCTATGAAGAGAACCTGAAAACCCTAGACCTCAAACTACTCAAAATCAATTGACTACTCGAGAGTTTAAGGGGAAAACAAAATTTTTGAGTAAGACAGAAATCCTAGTATGAATAATAATCTAACATCTCAATCCTTTTAATATCTAGTGAGACCACACCGCTTAGCATAATGGGTTTTTCCCTCACTAGTATCCCAAAACTTTTATGAAACCATATTCTACATTCCTGCATCCACTATGGTTAAAACATACATTTTCAAAATATTATGATGATATGCATACTTACACACATTTAGGATTTCCCCATCTCCTATTAGATTTTAATTTTCCTCAAAGACGGTCTATCCATCCCATATTCATATTTTTTTTAAGTGGATGTGGGCTATCTATCTCACATCTCATAGTCTTCCTAGGACGACTATAAATCCTTCATCTAACATATGGAGACTATCCATCACCAACATGATGTTGACTATCCATCAGCCATCCCATAGTTTTCCCAGGATTACCATGAACCCTTCTTCAACCATATGGAGACTATCCATCTCCAACTTGACGTCGACTATCCATCATACATCCCATAGTTTTACTAGGATAACTATGAACCCATTACTTGACCATTTAACTCATGTTATCCACATGAATCTAATTGTCTCATGCTATCCACATGATTGACCTATTGCCATTAGTGTCCCTAATTTAGGTTATATCCATTCATAATTTACATTAGTATCCCCAATGATTGTCAAAACATATAGATGTTGATCTCCCCAGCTATTGTGTTGAATTCATTATACCCACCCTAATATCCCCAAGGTTGAGCAACATTTATTTTATGAGGTTAAATGAAAAATTTTCAACCCCTTTGAAATTTTCCCCTTCGAAACCTTTGCTTTCGACCCATTTCAAAAGCAACCTTTTTACTGTTTTGAAAGCATAAACCATAAATTTTTGGAACAATTGGTTCTAACCTTTATAATACTTTAAAACGCTTCCTTCGAAACCTTTCGAGTGGAAGCCTAACTTCCAAACCATTTGTAAGTAATTTTTCAAAGGCACTAGAAATCTAACCTTTAGAAACCATTGGAAAGAAATCCTTTCGAAAGAGATCAACCTTTTAAACATAAACCATTCGAAAGCTTACTGGTTTAAATTTAAAACTTGTGGGAAATCTTGTTTTAAAAACCTTTCGACTTCATTGGAAGCTAAATTTGGACATTGTCGGATGCTTTGCTTCAAAAGCTTTGGGCATACTTTAATTAGAAAACAAGGGTAAATCACCTAAGTCAAAGGCTCTCTTCCCAAAGCATCGAGAAGCGGCTATTTTTAAAGAAAGTAAACCTTTTGACTTTGTCAGAAGGTTCAAATCAAAACAAAACAAGTGGCAGTAACCTTTCGACTATGACGAAAGGTTTAAAACCTTTGTTTTAAACATTTGACCTGGTCGAAAGCTCTTATTCGAAAGCAAAGCAGGCTATGTTTGATATATAAAACAAACACATGTCAACCTCTTTGGCAACCAACCTTTCAATTTAGAACCATTCGACCTTGTTCGAAGCCATGCACCCTAGAACTTGTCAAAAGTTCTAGCTCAGAAGGTCCGATACCAAAATGCATGAAACATGCTAAAAGCATGATTTTCTTGTTTTTAACTTAAAAGGGATAACTTTTCAACTAACCTGCCTTTGTTTGTCAAAATATTATTGGTTAAAAAATGTTTTTCAGATAAGTGATGCCATTATTTTTAGAATTAAATGATCATTTTATTTTATAAAATGCCCCTCTCCTTAATTAAATATATAAAACATTTAAGTCTCATCAAATAATTTTATACATTCATCAAATTAGTTAGGAAAAATCTAGAAAATCCAAAAAGTCTATTTTAATGTATTTACCAACATCTAAAAATTTCGAACCCAAGCAATTATTATTTTAGCCATAATTAATTTATAACCCAATAAATCATTTTCTTCACTAGAAAATTAATATAAAATCCACATAAATTAAAAAAATTATGGAAATTGAAACCCGTCTCCAAAATCATGTTCTTTATAACATATAATTTTCCCATGGCATTTAAAATCATTTTATCTTGGTTTTGTCCTAAAACTATGTATATCTCTCTTTAGCAAACTTGTTTAATCCATATAAATCATGATTCATGCATATAATCATTCAATATATAATAAAAACGGATTTACACTAAAATCTGAAACCATATGATCATAAAACTAAAATATAGATGTAGAAATTATTATTTACCTTAGATTAGATAAGGAAATTGAAATTTGATTGAGATTGATTCCTTCTAACTTAAATTCAAAGCTTTAAGTTGATTTTTTCTTCTCTTCTTCCTAACGGATGGTGTTATCAGGGTTTTTAACTTAGTAGAGACCAATAGAAAACAGAACAACCTTATGTAAATAGGATGGTTCAAGACTTAACCAGAAAAGCTAAGACAAGGGATCAATAAGAGCCAAGCTATATGGCTAAGAAAACGACTGGGATCGACGATGCCGAGAGATCAACGTTCTTTTGGTCCAATCAGTAGTTGAGTGCAAATAGCTAGTGAACTGCCATCAAAATGAAGCAACAAGGATAGAAGACTACCAAAACATCTCCAATTCCAAATACTAGAAAATCCTAGGTGCTTGGATCATCAACGACCCATACCTCTCCAAAAACCTTCAAAGAAACTAGCCAAAGAATACTAAATAGGCCAATGCATTGGCTTGCAAACGAACCAAGTCTACAGGTCACAAGCAACCAAAGGTTCTTCCTTGTTTTGTGAGTCAAACTCTCCCTGGGTCGTTTCCTACCTACCGGCGAGACGATGAAGAAGTAGCCTACTCCAGAAGCTCTTCGACCTATATAAATACCATCCTACTTTCAACATAAACGGGCTCTTCTTCGATATGGTTGCTAAAGCTCTACTGGATTTATTCTTCACTTTCTTCCTCCCTGATACCAATCTCCAAAGGAATACACTATGATTCTTTAGTGGATTCTAACTCTAGAGATTCAATCTAGCTAGGAAATAATCAAAGTCTTGTAATCAAACATCTCTTGTAATAGCAACGAGTCTATAATAAAACTATGAAGTGGATGTAGGCTTCGTTAATAGCCGAATCACTATAAAAATTCTCTATCTACTTTCTTTTACTCTTCTTACTTTACATCTGTGATCTATGATATTGCTCTATGAGGACAGGGTTTGTGCTTTCAAACTCAAACCAGGGTGTTGGTCCGTTTTTGGGGTCAACAGCCGGCCTTGCTTCTCACATTTATAATTTTTTTATAAGTAAAATGAACGTACATGACTTAATGAGAATAGTATAAGGGTAGGAAGTATGGTTATTTACCCTAATGGCCTTATGTTTAATTTCCTAACCTTTTATACAAGTCCATTAGGTTTTAAATAAGCATGACCACCTATTTTATTAATCAACCTCAATCTTCTTATCTGCATTATTCAATTTAATTTATTCTAATTAAATCTCTTGAATAATGTCAATAAATTTAAAGGTGTTACAGCCACCCCTCCTTAAATAATTACTTCCTCAAAATTCATGAAAGACTAATTAGGAAACACAACAATCATCTGTAACATCTACTAACAACCATACTAGCCTACTAGCCTAGCAACAATCTATATAAATCTAATATACACATACCATCAAAGAAGATCAGGATAAGCATCACGAATCCTGTCTTCTATGTGGCGCACCACCTATATACCGACGCTAGCCGAGGACACTACGGGGTAATGCCGTCAACTAGCGCAGAGAATAAGGATGTTGAGGAGCGACCATCTGTATAATTGCTTTGTGCGAGTTCCGATATGCCAGATAAAAATATAACTTTTCATCTCAAGAGAAAATCCGACATATCGACACAAACTCAAAGCTACTACACAGTGGCAATATGTAATCTTCGAAAACAAATATAGAAATATCATAACACAAATCAGTCACAGAAGTTCATATATCAAAGGCGGAAACAGATATGAATATTACACATAATAGTGTATATCAGAGTAGTGGTCTAATAAGATCCACAATATCACAAAGGAATAGTTAAAGTGCTACACAAAAGAATAAGTATACATCATGGAGTCTATATCTCAAATGTATACAACAAAATAAACTACCAATCTAAGTAGTTGCCAAAAGTCGAAATAATAATCCCAGATAAGGAGTTAAGTAGAAGCACCTGTAACATCTCGGTCTGACCCGAGTATTATTTAATAAGAAAATAATAAACGGATCAGTCTAACTATAAATATCAGATAAAATGAGATAGAATATGAGATGTGACAAAAACGTATGATAACAATAATGCCATTCAATGACAAATATACCTTAGACAACACGAAAATCATAAAAACATCTCAAGAAATCTCAAAACACAGAAAAGAATGTCATATTCTTTATTTTTGTTCCACACCATAAATATTGACAATTATATCAATGCCAATCACAAAAGTTAATGATACACAAATTCACCTATGCACAAATGTTGATAAAACTTATCAATGTGAATCACGAAAATTGGTGAAACACAAATTCTAGAAATCATCAACTAGAAATCCATAAATCACAAAGATGGGGGGAAGGCCTATCACAAAACGGTAGCATGAAAACTCACCAACACGTGTATCACAAAATGGAACGCTATTCCATGGTTGCTAACCGTTTATTTTGACCCGAAGCTCCACAAAACGGTCCAAAGACCATGGGTCGCTACCCCACCAATTTTGAGCCGAAGCTCCATAGAAACGGGGTTTAGTCTCCCTCGCAGACAAAGAGACATCACACATTGCTAGTCTAAATCACAAAATGATCATCATCGATCATCAAGAAGTGTCAATTACACTAAGCTAGTAAATAGACGAGTTTAACTTCATGTCTCATAACCAATGGCTTAACTTAAATATTTACGAACAAATTGTAGGTCTCTACTCGAAAGTTGTCACAAGAGTTTCAATCGAACAAGTCCAAAAATTAACTGACGAAGTAAACGCAAGCGTTTCATACCACTTGTTTTACTAAGCCGTTTAATTAGATTTCTCATACGAGTGAGGTAAAGGTTTGTTTATACTAATAGATTGGAAAACAGTTTTATAAATGAGTTTCTTATTGAAAGTAGAGTTGAAATCAACTTTGTGAAAAAGTTTGAATATTTATTACTAGTACAGAAACCTTTGTATTTCAAAGTGACAAGTCAAAGAAATGATTGCAGAAACAATCAATCATCAAAAATTCACATTCGAAGACGTGAATTAAATCTAAAGAAATCGATACCAAATCCATCAAAATGGATATTCCCAAAAATAATGAAGAAGTTGTTATCAAGTCAACAAAGGTGATAACAACTAGTTGGAGAAAGAAGAATCGATTAAAAAGTGGAAACTCAAACCCAAAAGGAAAATGGGGCAAAAACAACAGATTCAGTCGACTGGACCAGGGTGGTCAGTCGATTGGACCAGGGTGGTCGCCGACTGACTCAGATCCTGGAAACTTTCTGTTTACAGATTCAGTCGACTAAACCAGAGTGGTCAGTCGACTAAATCATGCCTAGAAACTCTCTGTTTCCAGGCTCAGTCGACTGGCCCAGAGCGGTCAGTCGACTGACACTGGCCCAGGAAATTTCCTGGGTTCGGTTCAGTCGACTGACCCTCTGGTTCAGTCGACTGAACAGGGAATTCCAGTGTTTTTTAGCCTACCCCCTAAGGGGAAAAATCCCAAGCATATCGCGATCTTTCGAGCAATGGGCGCTAAGGGTTTACGCCTATCGGCAACCTAGCCCTATAGGCTCTTCGATGCATCACCAAAAGCATGTTCAACAACAAAGCTAGGATTTTTAAAGATTTGAACTCAAAACTCCAAAAGTTGGAATATTCTCCAATTCAATCCAGATCAAAAACAAATGTACATAAATACGTGTTAGGAATTTATACCTAACAAAAAAGATAGATATAGATAAAGATGTGAGATCAAAATCTCACCTTTAAACCCAAAAATAAAGAAGGAGAATCTTGAAAACAAAGGAAGAACAACCACTCTTCAACACAACCGAAGGAGCTTGAATCTAAGCTTAAAAGAAGAACATTTCCTATGTTAGGTTTAGGAATTTTCTGAAATTGAAAAGAAAATGAGTTGGAGAAGAAAAAGGAGTTGCTTACTAATAGCTACTCTTTGAATTTGGAGCAAGAATTCGAGTTTGCAATTGGAACTAGGGCTTGGAATTTCTATTTTCGATTCTCTTCCCCCATTTTCAGTTGTGCTTGAGCTTTAGAATAAAAATGAATGAATGGAAGAAGAGAAGGGCTGAGTTGGTGTATAGATTGGGTGAAACCCAAACCCAAAAGCCCACTTAGCAAATAGAAAAATACGACTTACTCCAAACATATCAAAGTTTATAACCAAAAAGGTCGCAAACGTCATTTTGAACTCAATGGGGGTGGTCTCGAGTCCAAATTCGACCGTTTGCAAAAAGTAGCTTTTTGGACAAAAATCCGACTGACGATGAAATATTTAAATATTCAATCGTAAAATATGCGGGTTGTTACAGAATCCCCTCCTTAAAGAAATTTCGTCCATGTAATCTTAAGAAATAAATGAAAAAAAAGTAACAACCATAAAAGCATATCATCACAAAAGAAGAAATTTGGAATAAGAATTTCACCTCAAAGAGCACGAGAAAGTAAGTCCGGATGTGTTCGCTCGACGAATTCTCTAGATTCCCATGAACAATCCTTAGGATTTGAAGACCATTGAACCTTCACAAGAGGAACATCATTATTTCGAAGGCATTTAACCTCCGAAGCAATGATTCAAATAGGATGTTGCTCACAAGTTAAATTAGGCGAAACTTCAATTTCTTCAATAACACCGGGCTCAAGAATAGAATCAGAATCTCGAAGGTATTTCCATAATTGTGAAACGTGAAACACGTCATGAATAATAGAGAATTGAGCTGGTAATGAGAGGCGGTAAGTCACTGAATCAATACGTTCGATTATGGAAAATAGACCAATATATCGAGGCGCTAATTTTCCCGATCGACTGAAACGCACAACACCCTTCATAGGTGAAACACGAATAAACACAAAATCTTCCACCGAAAATTCTAATTTCCTCCTTCGGTTATCGGCATAGGATTTTTGTCTACTCTTGGATTCTTTCATCCTATGACGAATAAGGTCAATCTTTTCTATGGAATCATGAATAAAATCTGGACCTAAAACTAGCTTCTCACCGGCCTCAAGCCAACAAGAAGGAGATCGGCATGGCCTCCCATAGAGTGCATCAAAAGGTGCCATACTAATACTAGATTGGAATCTATTATTATAGGAAAACTTAACAAGAGAAATATGATCTTCCCAACTTCCACCAAAATCAAGAACACATGCCCAAAGAAGATCTTCAAGAGTTTGATTCACACGCTTAGTTTGTCCATTAGACTGAGGATGATAAGCGGTGCTAAAATTAAGCCTCGTTCCCAAAGCTTTTTGAGGACTCTTCCAAAATCCACTAGTAAACAATGGATCACGATAGCTAACAATAGAATTAGGGACTCCATGCAATTTAACAACCTCTTTAATAAAGAGTTTATCCAAAAGAGGTACGGTTTGATTGGACCGAACGGGGATAAAATGGGCAGATTTCGTAAGTTTGTCAACTATCACCCATAGGCTATCATGACCCGAACGAGAACGGGGAAGACCGTCAATAAAATCCATGGAAATTTGATTCCACTTCCATATTGGAATTTCTAAAGGTTGCAATAATCCACCGGGCCTTTGATGCTCGGCCTTGACAAGTTGGCAAGTCATGCAACGCTTAACAAAGTTAGCAATATCAGATTTCATTTCATCCCAATAATAAAGTCGCTTCATATCCGCGTACATTTTGCTACTACCAGGATGAATGGTAAATTTAGAACGATGAGAATCTTCTAAAATATCTTTACGAAGATCATTAATATTTGGCACGATAAGACTATCAAATTTTCGAATACCGCCACGAGAATCAATATCAAAGTCTTTCAAACCTTCAATATCAATTTTATCCCTACAACTTTGGCTAAGAAGAGCCAATTCGGGATCTAGCTTTTGAGCTTCAATTTTGCCGTCTAAAAGAGAAGGATGAGCCTCAAGGCTACATAAAACAAGAGATGAACATAAATCGGATACACGATCTCGAATCTCACAAGTGGATAAAATCCCGAGATCATTCCATTCGGATATCATCATAGAAACAACCTCTTGTTGCTTACGACTAAGGGCATCGGTAACACGATTCCCCTTTCCGGGAGTATAAAGAATATCAAGATCATAAGATGCAAGGAACTCGAGCCAACGCTGTTGACGCGAATTAAGTTCCTTTTGAGAAAATAAATACTTTAAAGATTTATGATCGGTGTAAAGAATAAATTTTTCTCCCAAAAGATAATGAAGCCAAATTTTAAGGGCGAAAACAATAGCCGCGAGCTCTAAATCATGAGTGGAATATCTAGTCTCGGATGGCTTCAATTGCCTAGAGCATAAGCAATAACACGTTCTCTTTGCATGAGAATGGCTCCCAAACCAACACGACTAGCATCGGTATAAATAATAAAATCTTGATTCCCCTCGGGAATAACAAGAATTGGAGCATCGGAAAGGAGTTCTTTTAATTTCTGAAAAGAAGCTTCACATTTGTCCTACGAAATGTATTTAACTTCCTTCTTTGTCAAATTAGTAAGAGGCACGGAAATTTTAGAAAAGTCTTTTATAAAACGGCGGTAGTAGCCCGCCAGTCCAAGGAAACTATGAATTTCCGTCACACTCTCCAGTCTCTTCCAATTTTGAATCGCTTCAATCTTTGAAGGATCCATGGAAATTCCATATTCGGAAATAATATGACCGAGAAACTTCACACGAGATTGCCAAAAGTGGCATTTAGAAAAATTTTCCTTCAATTGATTGCTCCTAAGAGTTTCCAACACAATCCAAAGATGCATTTCATGCTCTTCCTCGGTTTTAAAATACGCAAGAATATCATCTATAAAGATGAGAACAAACCGATAGAGGAAGTCTTTGAAAACTTGATTCATAAGGTCAACGAAATAAGCTGGAGCATTCGTTAAACCAAATGGCATAACAAGCCATTCATACGATCCATAATGAGTACGGAATGATGTCAAAGGAATGCTATCCTCTGAAATACGAAGCTGATGAAAACTGGTTGCTAAGCCTAACTAGGAAAAGACTGTAACACCACTAAGTTGATCAAATAGGTCACCAATCCGAGGTAAAGGATATTTATTCTTGATAGTAAGATCATTAAGCTTGCGGTAGTCAACGCAAAGCCTAAGTGTACCATCGGATTTCTTCACAAAAATAGTCGAAGCTCCCCAAGGAGAGGAACTAGAACGAATAAATTGCTTCGTCACCAATTCGGATAATTGCCTACGCATCTCCTCATTTTCTTTATTGGACATACGATGAGGAGGATGAGTGATAGGTAGAGCTCTAGGGCTAAGATTGATTCTGAACTCAATTGCTCGCTTAGGTGGTAATCCTAAAACAGGCTTAAATATATCGGAAAATTCACGAACAATGTGAATAAGAGAAATGACATCTTCCTCATCATCATTATCATCATCACGAGAATTTAGAGAATATAAGGATGCTGCCAAAGTGGAATCCAAATCTTTAAGAACAATAGAAATCTGATTAACAGATCGTGGATGTCGAAGATCAATAGTCCGCATAGGACATAGGATATGAGCTTCATAACGGTTAAGCCAATCCATTCCTAAAATCATTCCAAAGCCTAAGTAACGCATAGCATGCAAATTGGCTTGGAAAGAAAAATCACATAAAACAAACTCGACGTCTTTACAAAGTAAACTGAGTGTTGCGGACCCACCAACCAAATTCACAATTCTCAAAGAAGTCATTAAAGCAACAATGCTTAAAGAAAAAGTATCAACAAGTTCCTTTGATATAAAAGAATGGGGCACACCCGTGTCAAAAAGAACTCGAATAGGATGATCATGAAACAAAATAATGCAATCAAGGATAGAATGAGAAATACCTTGACCACAAGAAGTGTTGCAACGGGCTTGCGCCACATTAAGCTTTCCCTCCTTCTTGTTTTGGAGTTTGGGGCATGCAGATAAATAAAGATCCAGGCTTTTACAATAGCGACAAGCGTGGGGCTTTGAACACTTATTTGCATAATGGTCCTTAGAACCACAATTGTAGCATTGCCCGCCACTAGAGGCATAAGTCTTCGCTGCCAAAGATGCTTGTTTCCCCTTTTTATTGGGATAAGGACCTTTGAATTTATTAGGCCTTTTCTTGTTGTTGTTGAAGGTCGATTTGGCACTCCCAACTTCAACATAACTCTCCCTATCCGCCTCTTCAAGACGAAGAGCGATATCAATGAGTTGATTAAAAGAAACTTCTAATTTTAGAAGTAATGGCTTCTTGCGATTTTTGTTCAAGCCATAGACAGATCTTTGGTTCTTCTTCAATGGCATGTTTATGTATTCGACCCCATATTTAGAAAGTGACTCGAAGGATGCGACATAACTTGCCACGGAGGATTCACCTTGAACAAGGTCTATGAAACGACAAGCCAATGTCACCTTCTCAGCTTCTGGCATAAACTTTAATTCGAATCATCCCTGGAGTTGCTCCCAGGTAAGATCCTTTTCATTCATTTCAGAAATCAGAAACTCGTACTAGTCTAATGCTCTTTCTTGGGGCATACTAGAGGCCACCTGGACACGGTGAAGATCGATAAGATTCATGTGAGAAAAGATTCGATCGCATGTTTTTAGCCAAGCCTGGACATCAATAATGGTTTCAGAACCTTTGAATGGCTTTCCACCCAAGTTGGTATAATCGTTGCACAAGCGTGCAAATCCATACTTAGGGTGAGTAGGCTCCGGAATAGACCCGGCTGCTTGAGCATTCTTTACAAGATCAAGAAGCTGCTGGGAAGACATAAAAACTCCATCCCAGGGAGTAGCACTAGATTGTTGGCACTGGGACGATTTGATCTAACCATTTCCCTTCTTTAAGAAAGAAAGAAGAAGAAAATTTATTCTCAAAATAATTACCAAACAATCATGATTGATAAAACAAGGAATCCTAAAAGAAAATAGGATAGAACGGTGCGAAGACACGAACCAAATCTTAAGGCACGACTCCTAAGAAAGACTTAGGACAATGATCCTTGCTAAATTATTCTACATTGTTCTAAAGTTTGGCTCTGATACCGAGCTGTGATGCCCCACCTCTATACCCTCGCTAGCCAGGACAATACGGGGTAATGCCGTCAACTAGCACGCAGAATAAGGCTATTGAGAAGCGACCATCTGTATAATTGCTTTGTGCGAGTTCCGATATGCCAGATAAAAATATAACTTTTCATCTCAAGAGAAAATCCGACAAATCGACACGAACTCAAAGCTACTCCACAGTGGCTATATGTAATTTTCGGAAACAAATATAGAAATATCATAACACAAATCAGTCATAGAAGTTCATATCTTAAAGGCAGAAACAGATATGAATATTACACATAAAAGTGTATATCAGAGTAGTGGTCTAACAAGATCCACAATATCACAAACGAATAGTTACAAGTGCTACACAAAAGAATAAGTATACATCATGGAGTCTATATCTTAAATGTATACAACAAAATAAACTACCAGTCTAAGTAGTTAGCCAAAATTTGGAATAATAATCCCAGATGAGGAGTCTAGCATAAGAACCTGTAACATCTCGGTCTAACCCGAGTATTATTTAATAAGAAAATAATAAACGGATCAGTCTAACTATAAATATCAAATAAAATGAGATAGATTATGAGATGTGACAAAAACGTATGATAACAATAATGCCATTCAATGACAAATATACCTTAGACAACACAGAAATCTTATAACATCTCAAGAAATCTCAAAACACAGAAAAGAATGTCAGATTCTTTGTTTTTGTTCACCATACCATAAATATTGACATTTATATCAACGCCAATCACAAAAGTTAATGACACAGAAATGCATCAATGCATAAATATTGATAAAACTTATCAATGTAAATCACGAAAATTGGTGAAACACAAATTCTAGAAATCATCAACTAGAAATCCATAAATCACAAAGATTGGGGGGAAGGCCTATCACAAAATGGAAGCATGAAAACTCACCAACACATGTATCACAAAATGGAACGCTATTCCATGGTTGCTAACCATTTATTTTGAGCCGAAGCTCCACAAAATGGTCCGAAGACCATGGGTCGCTACCCCACCAATTTTGAGACGAAGTTCCACAAAAACGGGGTTTAGTCTCCCTCGCAGACAAAGTGACATCGCACATTGCTAGTCTAAATCACAAAATGATCGTCATCGATCATCAAGAAGTGTCAGTTACACTAAGCTAGTAAATAGAAGAGTTTAGCTTCATGTCCCATAACCACTGGCTTAACTTAAACATTTACGAACAAATTGTAGGTCTCCACTTGAAAGTTGTCACAAGAGTTTCAATCGAACATGTCCTAGAACAAACCGACGAAGTAAATGCAAGCGTTTCATACCACTTGTTTTACTAAGCCGTTTAATTAGATTTCTCATACGAGTGAGGTAAAGGTTTGTTTATGCTAATGGATTGGAAAACGGTTTTATAAATGAGTTTCTTATTGAAAGTAGAGTTGAAATCAACTTTGTGAAAGAGTTTGAATATTTATTACTAGTATAGAAACCTTTGTATTTCAAAGTGACAGTCAAAGAAATGATTGTAGAAATAATCAATCACCAAAAATCCACATTCGAAGACGTGAATTAAATCCAAAGAAATCGATACCAAATCCATCAAAATGGATATTCCCAAAAATTCCGAAGAAGATGTTATCAAGCCAACAAAGGTGATAACTACTAGTCGGAGAAAGAAGAATCGATTAAAAAGTGGAAACTCAAACCCAAAAGGAAAATGGGCAAAAACAGCAGATTCAGTCGACTTGACCAGGGTGGTCAGTCGACTGGACCAGGGTGGTTAGTCGACTGGACCAGGGTGGTCAGTCGGCTGAATCAGATCCTGGAAATTTTCTATTTCCAGGTTCAGTCGATTGAACCAGAGTGGTCAGTCGATTGAATCATGCCTGGAAACTCTCTATTTCCAGGCTCGGTCGACTGGCCCAGAGTGGTCAGTCGACTAACACTGGCCCATAAAATTTCCTGGGTTCGGTTCAGTCGACTGACCATCTGATTTAGTCGACTAAGCTAGGAATTCTAGTGTTTTTCAGCCTAGCCCCTAAGGGGCAAAATCCCAAGCATATCACGATCATTCGAGCAACGTGCGCTAAGGCTTTATGCCTATCGGGAACCCACCCTATAGGCTCTTCGATGTATCACCAAAAGCATGTTCAACAAAAAAGCTAGGATTTTTAAAGATTTGAACTCAAAATAACAAATTGGAATATTCACCAATTCAATCCAAATCAAAAACAAATGTACATAAATACATGTTAGAAGTCCATACCTAACAACAAAGATAGATATAGGCAAAGATGTGAGATCAAAATCTCACCTTTAAACCCGAAAACAAAGAAGGAGAAGCTTGAAAACAAAGGAAGAACAACCACTCTTCAACACAACCCAAGGAGCTTGAATCTAAGCTCAAAAGAAGAACATTTCCTAAGTTAGGTTTTGGAATTTCTGAAATTGAAAAGAGAATGAGTTGGAGAAGAAGAAGGAGTTGCTTACTAATAGCTTCTCTTTTAATTTGGAGCAAGAATTCGAGTTTGCAATTGGAACTAGGGCTTGGAATTTCTATTTCCCATTCTCTTCCCCCATTTTCAATTGTGCTTGAGCTTTAGAATGAAAATGAATGAATGGAAGAAGAGAAGGGCTGAGTTGGTGTATAGATTGGGTGAAACCCAAACCCAAAAGCCCACTTAGCAAATAGCAAAATACGACTTACTCCAAACATATCGAAGTTTGTACTCAAAAAGGTCGCAAACTTCATTTTGAACTCAATGGGGGTGGTCTCGAGTTCTAATTCGACCGTTTGCAAAAAGTAGCTTTTCGGACAAAAATCCGACTAACGATGAAATATTTAAATAAAATATTTAAATATTCAATCGTAAAATATGCCAGTTGTTACATTCTATCTCCCAAGTTTAGTCTTTCTCATTGTCACTCCATTGGACTTTCACTAACTTGACTGTCTTGGTCCTCAATCACTTCTCATCCCTTGCTACAATCTGAACTGGGTGTCTAACAAAAAGTCAAATCTGGCTCTACTGCCAAATCCTCCAACTCTGTCTGAGGGATGGTAGACTTTGGATCATGTACATAATTACGAAGACGAGACACATAGATACGTTACAAACACCTACCAAACTGCCCCATAACTCTATTCTGTATGCGAGCTTTCCAATCCTTCCTATAATCTGGAATGGTCTAACATATCTTGGGGCCAGCTTTCTCGACTTTCCAAGTCATACCACACCCTTCATCAGTGATACTTTAATGAAAATCCTATCTCCTACTAATAAATCTAGGTCTTTACACCTCTTATATGCATAAATCTTTTGCCTGGATTGAGCTTCATTCATCCATCTTCGTATTAACTCAATCTTTTCTGACGCCTCCCAAACCAAATCCGGACATTAGAGCAATTTATCTCTAGTCTCTAACCAACATGCTGGTGATTTGTATGGCCTTCGATACAAAGTTTCAAAAGATGCCAATCCTATACTAGTCTGATAACTATTATCATAGGAAAACACAATCAAACGTAGGTGATCTTCCCAAGATCCACCAAATTCCAATAAACAAGAACTTAATAATCATTGAGTGCCTTATTGAATCTCTCTGTTTGCCCATCACTCTGTGGATGATAAGCGGTACTCATGTTGAGCTTGGTTCCTAAAGCTTCTTTTAGAATCTTTTAGAACTCACTAGTAAAATAAAGAATCTCTATCTTTGACCATACTACTAGGAATTTCATGCAGTCTAACCACATTCTTCATAAATAAATTTGCCAAAATAGATGCCGTCCTAGTTGACTTTACTGGAATGAAATGGGCACTCTTAGTCAATCTATTCACAATAACCTATATGCTTTCATTCCTCTCCTTGACCTTGGCAACCCATCAATAAAATCCACTAATATCAAATCCAATTTACAGACTGGAATATCTAAAGGCTGAAGTAGCCCACTTGCCTTTTGATGTTCGGCCTTCACTTGTTGACAGTTAACATATTGCTTAACCCAAAAGCCGACATCCCTCTTCATGCCTTCCCAATAAAAGCTCCTCTTGATATCTTGATGCATCTTGGTTCCTCCAAGATGAATCTTAAACTTTTAGTAATGACATTCCTCTAGAACTTCTCTCCTTAAGCTCTCTACATCTAGGATACATAAATGTCCCTTCTTTCTCAACCATCTCCTTTGGTCAAAACTGAAATCCTTTAGGTAACATTCTCTAACCCAACCTCAATCCTTCTAATTCTTTCAGCTAAAACAAGATCTTCTCTTTACTTAAAAGTTATCCTCTCGATCAACAATGGTTGAACTTCTAACTAAGACAACACGACAATACCTCTACTCGAATCAGTAGTCGATCTTAACTGCACACCACAACTGGCTAAAGCTTCCAAATCCTTCTATTTCGCTAAAACCACGTTCTGATGTTTTCTATGAGAACATTTGCTACTTTATTTCCTTTCCCAGGAGTATACTTTATACCAAAATCATAAACAGCGAAAACTCCATCCATCTCCACTGCCTTATATTCAACTACTTCTAAGAGAATAAATATTTTAATGACTTATGATCGGTGTACAACTCAAATCTCTCTCCAAAAAGTTAATCCCTCCAAATCATCAAGGCAAAATTCACCGTCGCCAATTCCAAGTCATGAGTAGGATACCTAACTTCATGCGGTCTAGGTAGCCTAGATGCATAAGCAATAACTTTGCCACTCTATATCAATACTGCTCCTAATCCAGTACCACATGCATCAGTGTATACTACCATACCTTGGTTACAATCTGAAACTAATAACATTGGAGCATTGGTTAACAAATGTTTTAACTTAAGGGATGCTTCCTAACATTTGTTGGATGAAACAAACTTCATGTCCTTCCTGGTCAACTTAGTCAAAGGCGCTGCTATTCGCGAAAAATTCTTGATGGATCTCGGGTAATAGCCAGCAAGACCAAGAAAACTTCTGATCTTGGTCACTGTTTCTGTTCTTTTCCACTTGTTCATAGCTTCGATCTTACCTGTATCGACTGACTGAAACCACATAACCAAGAAACTTAACATCTTTCTTCCAAAAATGAAACTTGGTAAACTTCGCCTTCATCTGACTCTACCTCAGCGTTTCCAACACCATTCTAAGATGAATCTCATGCTCCCTTTCATCTTTTGAGTACACTGAATATCATCTATAAATACTAGCATGAACCTATCCTTGTGCTATCGAAAAACCCAGTTCATCAAATCAACAAAGAAAGCATGCACATTGATCAATCCAAAAGGCATCACCAACCACTCAAACGATTCATATCTAGTCCGAAATGCCGTCAAAGGAATGCTATCCTCTGCCACTAGCAACTGAGGGAACCCCGTCGTCGAGTACAATTGGAAAAACACTCTAGCTCCACTCAGCTAATTAAATAAGTCATCGATCCTTAGCAAAGGATACTTATTCTTGATCGTCGTCTTGTTTAACTTATGAAAGTCGATGCACATCCTTAACGACCCATCTGATTTCTTCACAAACACGGTAACTGCTCCCCAAGGCAAACTGCTTGGTCTAATGAAATTCTTTTCCTCAAGATCCACAAACTGCACCTTCAATTCCTTAATTTCTGTCGGTATCATTCTGCTAGTTTGTCTACTGAGAGGTTCATCTCTCGATACAACTTCTATTCGAAACTCAACTACATATTTTAGGGGCAGTCCAGTAACTGGCTCAAATACATCTGCAAATTCTCTCACTACACGAACCTGACTAAGCACATCTCCAACCTCCATGGCACTTAACAAAGCATAAACACTTCTACATGAATTCTCCACTGAGAAGATGATTGATTATCACTATCTGCAAATTTCCTCTTCCGTTTCCTGCCACCATACCCTCTTTCTCATATATCTACATACGAGCCTCAGTAAGATATAGAAGAACGGTCGAAGAGAGAGGGGTATACATACTTATATATATATATATATATATATATATATATATCAAACACAAGTACGTTACTATAGCGTTAACCCAATCCCTAATCTTATTTTTTAATTTTATTAGATTTTTTGGAAAAAGCTTTGAGGTTTTACTTTTCTATTAAAGTTTCATAAACCTATGCTCTGATACCAACTTGTATCATCCCCCTACTTGGAGGCCTAAAACTAACGACTACGTATGCTGCATTCATCCATGATTATTAATCTTCATCTACCAAATACAAGGGTGCAAGATACATTGATACACAGATCATAGAAATATGGAAAAAATTTACAATTTAAAAACGTATTTCCACATTCAAATCAAAACATTTCAAGTTCACTACATAATCCCGAAATTACGTTTACCACGTTCAACAAAATATAATTATTACTATTACGCCAAGAGAAACATATGAAGATGCCCCTTGGTTGATCAGAGTATATAGTAAGGCTAATAAATTTGCCTTTACAAACAAAACACACAGTGGAAAGAAAACTCTAAATATCTGTTTGCCACCTGCATTCCTCTGGAAGCTTTATTCCTCTAAGAAGAGAACTTGAAAATTCTAAACCTCAAACTACTCAAAATTAATTGAGTACCCGAGAGTTTACGAGGAAAACAAAAATTTCGAGTCACACATAAAGTCCGGCATGAATAATAATCTAACATCTCTATCATTTTAAATATCTAGTGAGACCACACCGCTTAGTGAACCTGTTTTTCCCTCACTAGTATTCTAAAACTTTTATAAAGGCATATTCTGTATTCCTGCATCCACAATGATTAAAACATACATTTTCAAAAGATTAAGATGGTATGAATACTTACAAACATTTAGGATTTACCCATCCCCTATTAGATTTTAATTTGCCTCAAAGAGGGACTATCCGTCCCATTTTCATTTTTCTTAAGTGGATGTGGACTATCCATCTCACATCTCATAGTTTTCCTAGAACGCCTGTAAACCCATCATCTAACATATGGGGACTATCCGTCCCCAACATGATGTTGACTTTCCATCAACCATCCTATAGTTTTCCTAAGATTATTATGAACCATTCTTCAATCATATAGAGACTATCCGTCTCCGACTTGATGTTGACTATCCATCATACATCCCATAGTTCTTAACTATGAACCCATCACTTGACCATGTAACTCATGCCATCCACATGAATCTAATCATCTTATGTTATCCACATGGTTAACCTATTACTGTTAGTGTCCTAATTTTGGTTATATCCATTTATAATTTATCCTATTATCCCCAGTGATTGTCAAAACATATATGTGTTGATATCCCCACCTATTATGTTGAATTCAGTAAACCCACCCCGGTATCCCCAAGGTTAAACAACATTTATTTCATGAGGTTAATTGAAAACAATTTTTCAACCCCTTCAAAAATATCCCCTTTGAAAGCTTTGATTCCACCCTTTTCGAAAGCAACCTTTCAACCCCTTCGAAAGAATAAACCGTAAATTTTTAAAACGATAGGTTCTAACCTTTTTAATACTTTAAAACCCTTCCTTTGAAACCTTTTGACATAATTGAAGTATTATTAAGTAAGAGTGGAAGCCTAACTTCCAAAGGATTTGTAAATAAACCTTTCGAAGGCATTAGAAATCAAACCTTTCGAACCATTGGAAAGCAAACCTTTCGAAAGGGATCAACCTTTTAAACATAAACCTTTTGAAAGCTTACTGGATTCAATTTAAAACATGTGGAAAATCTTCTTTTAAAAACCTTTCAGCTTCATTAAAATCTACCTTTCGATTTAGTCGAAATCTCTGCTTTGAAAGTTTTCGGCATAGTTTAATTAGAAAACAACGGTAAATCACCTAAGTCAAAGGCTCTCTTCCGAATGCATGGAGAATTGGTAATTTTAAAATAAGAAAACCTTTCAACTTTGTCGGAAGGTTCAAATAAAAAACAAAAGCAGCAACAACCTTTGGACTGTGTCGAAAGATTTCAGAACAAAATAGTGATAAAACAGCAGTAACCTTTCGACAGTTTCAAAGGATTAAAAACCGTTATTTTAAACATTTGACCTAGTTGAAAGCAACTAAGTCGAAAGCTCTTATTCAAAAGCAAAGCGGGCTATCTTCGGTTTATAAAAAAATACGCTCCAACCTCTTTGGCAGCCAACCTTTCGACTTAGAACCCTTTGACCTTGTCTAAAGCTACGAACCTCTCGACCTTGTCAAAAGGTTTGGGTCGGAAGGTCTGATATCAAAATGGCCGAAACATGCTAAAAACATGATTTGCTTGTTTTTAACATAAAAATGGTAACTTTTCGACTAACATGACTTTGTTTACCAAAATCTCATTAGTTAACAAATGTTTTTCAGATAACCGCTGGCACTATTTTCAGAATTAAAAAATCATTTTATTTTATAGAATGCCCCTTCTCCTTAATTAAATATATAAAACATTTATGTACCATACCTTAAATAATTTCAAATATTCATCAAATAACATGGGAAAAATCTGGAAAATCCTAGAAAGTCTATTTTAATATGTTTCCCAACATATAAAAGTTTCGAACCCAAATAGTTATTATTTAAGCCGTAATTGATTTATAACCCAATAAATCATTATCTTCAATAGAAAATTAATATAAAATCCATATAAATTCAAAAAATTATGGAAATTTAAACCCATCTCCAAAACATGTTCTATATAATAGAAAATTTTCCCATTGCATTTAAAAATCATTTCATCTTGGTTTTACCCTAAAACTGTGTATATCTTTTTATTGCAAACTTGTTTAATCCATAATCATGATTCCAGCATATCATCATTCAATATATCGTAAAAACAGATTTACACGAAAATCGAAAACTCTATGATCATAAACTAAAATAGAGATGTAGAGATTATTATTCACCTTAGATTAGATAAGGAAATTGAAGTTTGATTGAGATGGATTCCTTCTAACTTGAATCCTAAGCTTTAAGTTGATTTTCTCTTCTCTTTGTTCTAATGGCCGACCGTGCCTCTCGCAGTTATGAAATTTAGTTTTGGGTAAAATTAACGTGTATGACCTAATGGGAAAAGTTTATGGTTGGGAAGTATGGTTATTTACCCTAATGCCCTTACGGTTAATTTCCTAATCATTTATACAAGTTCATTAGATTTTAAATAAGTACGGCTACCTAATTTATTAATCGAACTCAATCTCCTTATCTACATTACTCTACTTAATTTATTCTAATTAAATCTTCTAAATAATGTCAATAAAATTAGGGGTGATACATGCCACGCTATGGAGTAGCCAAGGCACTGAACAAGCCCTTGATCATGCCACACTATGGCCAGGTTAAGGCTCCTTAAAGATGGAGGTTGGTTAAGTCCTTGGGACCTTCTTGTGGATAAGCTAACCAAGCGCACCAGACAACAATAGCCTAAAACATCCAAGCCTGAGAAGCGGAATATCAAACAACGGACTAAGATGTCCAAGCCTGAGAAGTGACCTATCAAATGATGGATTAAGATGTCCAAGCTCGAGAAGTAGCAAATCAAACAACAACTTACAAACCCTTAAGAGTAACACATGTCAGAAGAGTCAAAACCCAAGTAGCAGCACAGAATAGAGGGCTGAAATAAAAATCTACACCATCTACTAATCGTCGAAGAAAACTTTCTAAACTTTACTTACTAATACCTAAATATGGGTTTCTGGTCTTTTATTATTAAGTATGAGAATTCACTTAATAATACTCAAATTAGGGTTTCGGTTCTTTTAACCTATGATCTTCATCATACCTGAATCTGGGTTTTTGGGGCTATTACTATTAATTACCGAACTTCACTCATTAATGCCTGAATTTTGGCAAAAAATTCTATTAGGAAAATTATTGTTATGGACATCTAGTAATCATCCATAAATATCTGAATCTGGGTTTCGGATTTTCTAAATTTAAAACTTCATTCATTAAAACTCGAATCTAGGTCACTAGATTTCTGCTACAAACTTTCAAACAACAATTTATAGACTATTATTAGAAAATCATTACCGATTTTCTATTAGCCATCTCCAGAAGATGAATTTCTAAACATTTATAGTTAAATCCTTGGTTGAATCTATGATTTACTACAATCAGATTTCTGATTTCTAGCAACATAACCAAATTTAATTTTTAGATATCTCTCATCATTATCAAAGATGGGTTTCAAGACATTTAATCATATTCAATTATAGAATTACTTTCCACTTATTATCGTATGTTAACATAATGATTCGCTAATCTCTGTAAGTACTAAGGATAAACTTCTACATAGATTTCAAGCTAACGATAAAGAATATTGTTTACTTCATGCTTTTCAGGGAAAGAAGATTGGTAAAAGAGGATTGAAAGGTCCAACAAATACAAAAATCATAGTATAAATTATCAAAAAGCTTATTTAGAAACAATATTATAAGGAAAGACTACAAACTAGGTGATATTTACAAAGTTTTCATAATTTACATAATTTATGAATTTTTTACAAGTATATGGTACAAACATTTGTATTTCACAAATCTTGAGCAGCCTTATCTGGTTTTTTTTTCAATTAAAGGATCAACGATATGATGAATTGCAATAAAAAGAGCATCCATAAGCTTCTTCTCTTTTTCCTTATCTTAACAGTGTCATCAATAGATTCAATGTGGGTCTTTAAAGCACGATTAAAGGCTTTGTTTACGCCTTTGAGATTTTTATTTTCCCTCTCTAAATTAGCAATACGCATCTGAAGAAGATACATTTCGCGTTGAAGTTTTTTAATCTTAGCTGCTTACTCATTTATGCGCTTCAAGTACCTCACTTTCTATCCTTCGTCAAAATATTTCATCATCTCAATTTTGGCTTTCTTGCGCCATCCTCCTACTACATTCTTATCTAAGCCAAGAGGATGATTAACCGTGGCAAGAAACCTTTGGATGGCAAGGGAATTAGACTATGTTAATTTTGCAACATATGGAACAATGGAAGAAGCTGATGAACCAATGTTTGAAATATTATTCCCAATAATGAATTCAAGCGATTCACACTGAGCTTGACTATCTTTTAATTTAATCTCTATATCAGTTATTTGCTGAAGGAGTTCAGATATCTTGTGGTCAAAATCAATTGAAGGATTTGATTTAATTTGACGCTTCAATATGGAAATCGTTTCATTCTTGCTCTTAACTTCCACTTCTAGATGTGCGGTCTGATCATTGAGAATTCCAATGATTGCCTTTGGAAGCAAATATATTTTGTGCCATTCTATAGCTTCAAAATTGTTTTGAAAGCAAGTAGACAAAGGATCGCTAAGAAGTTTCCTCTTTTCAATATTTGGCAATAGCCTATCTCTAATACTGACAAAACAAGATGTTGAATCTAGTGAGAGTGGCGTAGTAAATAACTGCAATTCATATTTAAACAAATATAAAGAAAATAAATTCAAGACTCGAATAATCAAACTATTTTTTATCACAAAAAAATTTACAACTTAAGTAGAAATGGAACGAAAAAGAAGAATTAGGCATTTGTTCCATATTTAAGTTGAGAAACTACGTTTCTAACTTTACTCAAGGAATTAGCTGAAAGAATAACTGTTTAGTCAAAAGGAGCATTAAATCCTTACGAGGTAATAGCTAGAGGATATTTGTTACAGTCCCACTCCTTAGCAGGAGTACTATCACGACCATATATCGATTTGGTATGATATGTCAGGATTTCCTTAAAAAGATTTTCCTTTTCTTTTCTAAGTAAATCAAAACGAAGAAGAGGATGTTCCATGTAAAGTCTTTGCTAATCTCCAAGAAAGCTGTATCTGGCTAATTTTGAAGATTTCAAAAGTAAGGCCTTTTATAGATAATCTCTTCTTTGTTTAACATATTTTCTTAAATAATCTCTACAAACAAGGCTGCCTGGGGGACATTCATTTTGTAAAACTGCAATATAATACAACTAAGAATAAAAGGAAACTAGAGCAAAAAATTCATAGACCAATATTATTACATAATACGAATGTTCATTCGGTTCATACAAAATCGACTTTGTAAATAACTCTGACACTATACAAAAAGTGCATATTGCTTCGCCTCATTTGAATAGGTTGAAGTAAAAACTGATGCAAATAGAACTATTTGCATCAGTTTTATCTTAATAACCGATGTAATTGGTACGTGGAAAGCAATAGGTAATAAAAAAATCAAATTTGCATCAGTTGTCACCAACAACCGAAGAAAATACATCGATGCAAATAGTTTTAGTTGCATCAGTATTAAAGTCAACCAATACAACTATATTAATTTGCATCCCTTGAAACAAATTTTTGCATCGGTACGCTGGCATAGGCAATGCAATTTCAAATTATTACGCACCTTTTCAGCCGCTTATTTTCTTTCCCAAAAAATTATTTCGCCTACTTCAAAAGAAAAAAAACCTAGAAATTGATTTTCACTGTTAATTTCAAACGTGATTTCGTGGATTAGATTTGGCCATGGCTTCTCATTATTAAGGTACCAAATCTTCCGTTACGAAGAGATTCGAATTGCGGGTGATTGGGTTACGAGGCGAGGATTATTCGAATTGAGTCGCTGATGGTTGTAAAGGTTGGTTTGCGCGATTGTGGTGATTTTAAGGAATTGGGCTGTAGGCGATTTGGTTGGTGGCAGTGTTCAGGATTGGTCGCGAATTTAGGTCAAGTTGTAGTTGTCGAGGCAGATAAAGAAGGAAACATTTGTGATATACGCAGGCGATCAGTGGAATGGAAGGTTAGTTTTTTTTTTTGTAATCAACGCACAGCAGGGTGTAAATTTCCACTTCAACTGAACAAGCAAAGCCAAGTGCTTAAGCTCAGTTGGATATAGTGGGCAATACAGTGTACCAGTGGTGGATAGCAGTGGAGTGAATAGTTCAGGGGTGGATTGAACTGAAACAATAATGGATGTGTAAATATATTAATATATAATAATAATGTTTGTTATTTTTTAGAACTGAAATATAAGAATGGATTGAAGTAAGAATAAGACTAGCGATGTAATGTTATCAAGATGTCTTTTCAAGATCCCGAACGAGAGCTAGAAATTATCTAACAGACTGAAAATCGAATTGTCCTATATACAAGCAGATACCTAAGATTGGTCATAATCTCTGCAATTACTTGTTGGTGAGTTAATCACTTTAAACTTTCGCATTAGCTGGAAGTGGTTATCTTTTACTTATCTTTCATCCATATTAAAACTTCAAGCAAGTGACATCTTTTTGTTTCAAATATGTAAACCATAGTGATATGGTCAGATTCTGCTTTTGTCTGTGTTTTTGGTCAACACATAAGCTAATCAAATTTGCAGCAGACATACTGTAGAAGGGATATCTGCAATCTTTTATATCATGCTATGTTGTAGAAATACTGTAACTGGCTTGTTATTGTCAGTACTCTCTGAAATTGCAAGCCTCTATAACTGTTTGTCAAGTTTTTTTTAATGATTTTATACGATGATTCTAACTTGTTTATAGTTTAAACAAGTGTAAAGGTAAAACACGAGGAATGAGTTTGTCTGGAGTATAAATTAGTCAGCTCGTAACAGTGGTCGCATGCATATGTGCAGGATTTGTCAACGACAATGTAATGGCTATTGTAGGAATTTTTCAATTGGAAGTTAACACTGGACAGTGCTTGGATTTGCTGTTTATTTTCACCTGCAGTAGTGTGACTGGTCAGTGGTAAACTTAATGTAAGTTGACTTGTGGGTCTTAATGGCTTTAATTGCTTTTAGTCTTACGGTAACTTGTAGACTGATTTCTATCTTTACTCTTTTGATTCAATCACTCTTAAAGTGTTTATATAGTTCAATGTTTTCTTATCGAAAAAGCTTACTGAAATTTTAATGACAAAATGTTCAAACTATTATTTGTACATACACAACTTTGTTTCAGATATTTTAGAACTTTTGTTTTAACTTTTAAGACTAAATTTTTGTGGGAGGGTTCTGAAAACGGAATATTAGGATAGCAATACATTGAAGAAAACTGTATATTTGCTATCAACAAAGCTGTAAGGGCCGAATAAGCGGTACCAAATAGGGCCCGAATATAATCCAACGACTACCCTTCAATGAAAAATTTGGGATCCACATTGCACCGTGAATTCCACCCTGTTGCTGCACTTCCCTGACCTATCTTTTTCCGGCCATGTAGCATAATTCTTTGGATTTTGCTACCACGACGAAAAGAATTTTCTATCAAAAATGCAAGAATAGTGTATTTGGAAGAGTTTGGAGAAATTTAGAGGGGCAATTTGTTAATTTACTTTGTGGTCCTTGTAGTGTTTGTAAAATTTGGCAAAAACTTTTTTTGTTAGCATTTTCGTAATTCATTTGCTATATGCACTTCTGTTTTGAAAAATACAAAAACCAATAACTAAGTGACACATGGATGATTGTTTCTTTTTTTGTTTGTTTTTCATTCCGCATAAAATAAGGTGCAGGTGGGAAAATAATTGCGCATACCCCAGTTGTGATTAATTTCATGCTTTATTTGGCATATGTGTCTTAAAACGTGTTTTTGTTAATTAAATGAAATCCATGCTGTCAACAGGCTCAAGAGAATGCCAGCCAAGCTAGGACTGTAGTGTGACCATTTAACTCATTCATAATTATAATTTTTTTATGGATAATTACTTGTTTCTTTACCTTGGCTTGTTCATTTAACCAGTTGTTAGAATCAAGTTATCTACTTATCTCTGTATTTTCTGCTGTAGTGATTATGTTCAGCATGCAAATATATGTTTACACAAGAATATTGTAATTTTCTATATTGCTATAATATTCTCATTCATAGCTTGCAAGAATATTATGATTTGCAATACTGGAAATTTTGTATTAGTGACAAATGAAAATTCATGGAGGAGAATAATAATTTAGCAATTCCATTGTCTGTATGTCTATGTATATCTATTCAGTCTCTCAATGTGAGTCATTATACAAAAACTGATCTGCCGAGTCCTTTCTCAGTAAACCTCCGTATGTACATCGATACTTCACTAAAAATCCTAGTAGCGTTGAACACGAATGTGTAACCCTTATGGTTCTTCCACTCTTGGAAATTTTTGAATCGTGTCTCTTCCAACTTCTTCCCATCTGCAAAACATTCAATAGTGGTTTAATTTATGGCACGTCGATGATTTATCTTTATAATGGGGAAGAAAATACTATAACATATATGGGATGGTAATGTTTTGCTACACTAGTTAGACTAGATGATTAGCGAACAAATGTGCATTAATTTTTTATTTCTTAAGGATATCATTAACCATGTAAAGTAAAAACTCCGTTGATACCTGTATTTCGTAATAAAGTAATGAAGGAATGTAGAAATCTCGGCCATTCCCAAATCTTTTCCGGGGCATAATCTGCCACCACCTCCAAACAACATTAAGTGTTGATGTGACTCCAGCTTACTATCCTGGCAATAGATTTATATATTCACAAAAACTGTATTAGCTCACCATTTATCCTCAAGAATAAAGCACAATATTTCTTTGTTAGTTCTGTGAACTTACCATCCATCTCCATGGATTGAAGGTTGAAGGTTCGAGATATATACAAGGGTCGTAGTTGGTCTCCCTTGTGTATACATATATTCTCCACCCCTTTGGAATTACATATCCTGTGTAAAACATAGTAAGTTATTTTTACTACTTGCGTAAGCGAAACTAATATGCAGAGTAGAATATTATAATTTGAAGATGTGATTTAAAAAAAACCAACCTCTCAATTCCATGTCTTGGGTTGTTTTCCTGAGCACTCCATTTACGACTGTAGCCATTCTCAGAGTTTCATAAATTACCTAAAAGGAGTAAGATATGGGTAAGCTCTTTGCTATCAAAACTGTTATCCTATCAATATGATCTAAACAATTTCTATCTTCTTACCGCACAAGTAAATTTCATAGATTTGTAGTCATTCCAGTTAAGTTCATCTGCGGATGACTTTCCTTTTCCGATCTCTAAATGTTCATTCTGCATTCAGTAATTTATCACAATCAACATGACAGTAGACAAGAAAAAAGGGCCAAATGTATTGGTCATGTGAAAAAGACAGCATTGTGTGAAGAAAGAAAAAATATTTTTATCCAATATATGACATAGAAGTTATGTACTACCAGAGAAATTGACACCGTTGCCCTTATCTATCCCTCTTAATTTCAAGTTAAAGGTAGGAGTAATTCTACAGATTACTATGGTATTGTGCACAGATTTAGTTCACTGGTTACTATGTCACGTTTGTCGTTGCAATATTCTTGTTTTCACAAGAAATAAGATTATCTAGGAATACCTACCCTTATCTCTTCAAGGGCTTTAGGATTGTCATGGAGATACTTGATAGCCATCATCGAAGTAGTTGAAACAGTTTCATAACCAGAATAAATCAAAGAAATCATCAAATCAATAATCTGATCATCATTTAGTTTTTCTTTTGAATCATTATCTTTGGATAAGAGACAATCAAGCATGTCATTGTGCAATTTCTTAGAAGACCTCCGATCCTTGATAATTTCTTCCAACATGCTTATAACTTTTTTCCTTGCCTGGAAAAAGAAATTTAGAGCTAGCATAAAATTTCAAAATCAGTTAACTGCAGAATTTTTTTAATCACAATTTAGAGCATTTGTAACCTCAAATGCACGATGATAATTAGTGCCTGGCAGATTAATTGGCAAAGAAAGAGTTCCATGAACCAGCTGAAATATTACTTTTTTTAATGCTTCAGCAAATGGATTATTTTCTATGCTAGCAATTTGCTTCAGGCTTGAAAAGAGTGCCATCTGAACACCAAAGAATAAAACAATTTTAACTTTGATACCACACTCTTCGTTCACTCTCTCTACTGGGGATTGAACAACTGGATGTCATATAATTTCTACAAATGAAAATTTTCTAACCTCTTTAGTTTTCTCCTAAATATCAATGATTTTATTGTTCCAGGTACTAATATGTGATCTTATAAATTGATCAATCTTTGGTAGGCATTGGCCTCTGATCATAGAAGGACTCACAATACTAAGCATCGAACTTCGCATGGTCTTATGAATCGAACCACTTACTGCTGCAATGTTATTCTTGCCTAAGATATCAAGCATAGATTATGGATAGCCAGGTACAAAACCTTTTCCTTCATTCAATAGAATGTATCTGTTTAGCTCTGCATCCACACATATTACTGTTGGACATCCCAACTCTCTAGTCAACTTGGTTGGTTGGCAATCAATGTGCAGCATTAGTCTTTTACATAGCTTTAGAAATTAGAATGGATTAAAAAGCTGCTTTGCTTTAGAAATATTTTTATGCTATTGGATACTAGGAAACTAATAACAGCAATTGTTTGGTTATGCTTTTTCTAACATACACAATGTGAACTTTCTAACTTCCAATGCACAAAAAATTCTTCTAAGAAATATAAGTAATGAAGTCCTGAAAGCTTTTGATTGTCAAATAATATGTTTCTCTTGCTTTTAAATTAAGTGCATTGTTTATCGACATTGACGCTCTCTCATGGTTAAAAGTAAACTTAGCAGCAGAACACTGGATGTCAACAAGATTTAAAGGTTCTCTACTATGTGTTCTATACTACAGTGATTAACTAAGCTACTATTCATAATCAAGAACTTCTAGTCTGTTTAATTTATCTGAAATAAATGCTAGATACAATTGGTGATCATAAACATAACTTTCTGATATTAACTGAATACACTAGCAAAAGATTAGCTAAATACTAATATACTGGAAATAAATAATGTCTTAGTTTTTGATTAACATAGTTTGATGTACATACTTTATTAACAATGCATAAATTATTCTAGGCATAATTTTTTGTGATTATATTCGGTCATATGAATATGCAAAAATATACTGCAAATACATATGTTTTTTGTTTGCTGTGTATATGTTTGTTCTCCTTGTCCCTAATTGTTCCTAATACAGAAGATACTATTTGTCTTCACAACCTCCGACGTTAGAGTATATTCCCCCTCTCTTTATTCAATGTTCTTATTCGGCTTATAAGCCCATTACTAATTGCTCATACATTCTTCTTGAACCTTCATCAAGTTCCCTTGATATACATTTCGGTATGACCTAAATAAATGAATAAGTAAATAAATAAACTTTCTGTCTTGGCTCTAGTGAAGCTTTCATTTAGATAGTATTATGTATTATCCTTGTCTCATGTAAAGTTTATTCGTTGGAATAATTTTGCGTAAATAAAATATATATGAATAGGTGTAGGTGTTTAACTACCCTCCCTCTTAGTCGTCATACATATTGTTATGAGCAAAATTATGCATACTACTGTTGGACTGACTGGCTAAATGGACTGCAATTCATGACACTGTATGTAAACTATGTGAGCAGGAAAATTTGATAAGAGCATTAGATTAAAATGAATACCTGCACCTATTCATATAGTTTTATCGAACAGCAGGCGAATGTCTGTATCATGCTTTGCTATATGATTTGTTGCAAAATAACAAAAATACCCCATATATAATAAACAATATACTTCTGCCTACCAATATATAATAAACCAAATATGCAAAGCTATACGAATCACGACCCTTGTTTTTGATTCGATGCACCAGGTGATTCTATTCTGGTTTGTCGATAACGATGCCGTTAGGCGTTGCTGAAAATGGGAAAGGTACGTCGTCTTGCCTTGTTGTTCTATTGAGTTTATTCCCTGTTGCACTATTGTCAGTTTGGTTATTCAGGTTTTGCTCTGCTGTTTTACAATTATAGTAGCATCATGAGAATAGTTGTCTTCATCCATGTTAATTTCTGAATCTTAATCCGTTGTAGGTGTAGCGGTTTTGTGGGGGGAGAAGTATCATCAATGGGCAAGTATTCAGGATCGTCATAGACAAAGGGGCTGCTGCCTGGCTCTGGTTGCTGCTGGCAGACTGTAGTTGAATGCGACGAACTAAGCAACAGGTCCTTTGTGCTTTCCTTCGTTATACTATTAGTAAGTGTTAAGTTTGTAAGGCCAGCCTTGTTTTTGTTTGTTAACAGTGTGTATGACTCTGGCCTGTTATAATCTGGATAGTGTTGTTGGAATTTTTGTTATGTTTGTTTGTAGCTGGCACTATCATTTCATCTATTTGTACTTCAATTGCACTAGCAATTTCAGCCACCTACATTGAATTTTCAGCGTTATCTTTGGTCGTTTTTTGTTTGTGGAACCCACATTTTTTGTTTTGGAACTTATGCAACAAGTTACTTTTTTGCATTGGTTTTCAATACAACCGATGCAATATGAGGGCTGTGCCCAAGCAACCAACCGTACAACAGTTGTTAGTAACAACCGATGTAAAAAGGACCATTTTGCATCGGTTTTAGAACTGATGCAAAACTGTTAAGCCTGTTGCATCGATTGCATATGCATCGGATGTTGAACTGATGCAAAATGGGGATAAACAACCGATGCAAATGGCCTGCTTTGTAGTAGTGTGAAACAAATTTTCCATTATAGTATTTGAGTTTTTTAGAAGGCAACTCTTGGGGAATCAATTTCCTCACGGTAAGTTCCTGCAGGTTTCCAAATGTGGATCAGATCCAAATTCGTCCAAATATCTCCTATGTAAGCCTAAGCAGACCCCAACTAAAATCACCTTAGTATGAAAAATATACAGTTGGGTGTTGGCAATAAGCTTGTACAAGAAATCTACAAGGATGTTCTTCTCATTAACCAACATCCAAAAGAGTGTAATCAACTCCCAATTCTCTTTCAAAAGGCTATCATATCAAAGTCGTGCCCTGCTCAGCTGTATGGGTAGCTTCTTGATTTTTGAAAGACGCTAACACTGCTGTAGTTCTGTTAAGCTTATGATATTTATCAGAGAGGGCATTGTGTTCTTTTAACTGCTTATCTAACACTTTATACAAGCTACTTATTTCTGCTTGTTTTCTTTTAAGCTTGGTTTTATAAGGGTGAATGGATTTTCTCCTTATCTAAAATAAAAGATGTAAACTATTACTCTTTGGGAAGAGAAGCAATTTAAACAAGGAGTCCCATACCTAAGAAGCGTGAACTGTAGTTTAAGAGACTATCTTTTTCTCTCTTTTTTCATCGACCTCGATGTTCGTGGTCTCTTTTGGAAGGTCAGAAGGCACTGGGGGTTCGAGTTGGCTTAATTCAAGGATGGTTGGATTAGGGTTGATCTTTCCTGAAGCCTCGGTATTATCATCGTCATCGTTTACATGAACAACAAAGTGACCACCCCCATCACTACCTGAACCTTCGCATATATCTCCATCATCATTATTATCATCATCACCGTCATCATTATCATTGTCTTCGCCTTCATTACCGCCTTCTTCCTCGATGGCTTCGTATTTATCACCTGCATCCTCAGAATCAAAATCTACTTTGAAGGATTAAATTTTGGAGGCATCAATCTCCTCTTGTTCAGGAACTTCAACCCCTTGCTCCATCTCCTTGACCTTAGCCATAAATATATTAACAAGAGTAGGGTAAAGAGAAGGAAAGCTAAAATCTGGGCATCATTCTATGTTGTCAACATAAGCAAGCATCAGGGCATCTTCGTAGGAGTTAACAAAATTGAGGGAAGTTTTAGGAATTGTGACACCCGTTGCTTAGCATCATGACATAAAACTTTAGAGAATTTTTCTTTTTCCCCAATTTTTCCATGACGGAGGAATGTTTGGTCGCCATTTGAGCTTTTTCATCTTCAATCTCGTTCCAAGCCATTTTCAAAGCCAGATTTTTGTTAACTAAAAGTTGACGTGCTTTACTTTCCTTAAAGATAATAGACTCTGATTGAGTAAGAGAAGCTCTCAATCTCCGCAGTTCCATTGTAGCTTTATTTTAACTAGTGGATAAGGAGATACTTTGCCATTCAAGTTAGAAATTTCCTTTTAAAGTTTGGATGTTTCAACGGAGGATTTTAATGCATTTTCTTGCAAAGAGAGCCAGCTTTTAGAAATCTAGATGGAAAAGCATGGTGGAAATTAGTATTCAGAGGGAAACAATGATAATGAGGATAAATAATGGGAAATGTACTAGGAGTTGTTGTTCTATAAGAGACCGACAATGACCAGCTAGATCAGGAATAGAAGAAGGCAGGTGAATAGAGGCAAAACATGAAGAATTCAAGATAAATTGAACCATCTTTTCAAAATCGCTCATGGACATGGGTGATGTGGGTCCAAAGGGGTTTGAATTTCCAACTCCTTTTGCATCTACTCAATTGTGCAAGGAGAGAAAGAGACGACAATGCGAGATAAGGGATTTCCTTTAAAGAAGTCATCTTGGCATGATTAATAAAAGCTTTAACCCGTGGACTCTCTGAATTTTTACCCATATTAACGGCCTCGCCCATTTCTAGTGGTGGAGAATCTGGAACTTCAACAATTTTTTCTTTCTTCAGGAATGGTTCCATCAAGGCCACTTTACTCGGTTTCCTTTTAGCAGCCATTTTTGACCTAGTAATAGCCTGAGTCCAAGATGAGGCACATGATGTATTAGTTGGGAGAGCCAAATCACTTATGATTGAATCAACGTGAGGAGCAATTACTGAAGATTTAAAAAAATAATTACAAGTCAGTAGAGAGATTTAAAAGGTAAATACAACAACAAACTACAAGTACTATTTTAAAACCTACATGAGTGATCGGGGCAAATTAGAGATATTGGGGAGAAGTTCTTCGGATCACCTAATGATATAAAGTGCTTGCTCCGAGAAGTGTGTTGAACTAGAGAAGGTTGACCTAGTACCCTTTTACCTATTGGAAGGAGGAAATGCTTTTGAAGGTTTGAGGGGTTCAATAAAATCCTTTGCAGAAGAACCTGATGAGGAAGCATAGATTAACAAAAGAAAGTAACTGGATAAATGTAAAGACTATGATCAACTTACAAGGCGAAAAGAAGGCTCTACTGATATTGGGAAAGCATTTAATGAAAAAGAATTACATTTCCCAATCTATGAATTTGTTCACTCCATTGGAAATTAGCTTTTTGGGGGGATTGGCTCTAAAATTTGATTATTAAGATTGCTGAATTTAACTAATCGAACAAGGTAGTTCAAAACTTCATCATTCAATGATGGAATTTCTGAATCTAAAGCCATAAGTTCCAAAGATAGAGGATACATATATACATTTGGAGACAGCAGGATGGGAGCGATGCATAGGTTGGTCAGGATTTGGCCAAGAAATCCGGGAAGGGCAAGAAGCCACCATGCTAAATATGGATAGTAGTGTAGGCGAAACATTCTTCAGGAGGGATTTGGATGGTGTCACCTTCACGGGGGAATAGCCTCCACCCCAGTAATGACAAAGTCATTTAGAATTCCATGCACCTCATCCTGGGAGGATATTAAAAAGTGTTTAGAAATTGATTCAATCTTCTTTGGAGAAGATTCCATCAACGATGCTATATATTTTTCTATTTTTGGAGAAGTCCTTTTCACGCTCATAATCCTGCCAAATAAAATCGTTTTAGTAAGAAGTTATAGTTTGGTATGTAATCAACATTTTTCAAGGATATTGAAAACCTATTACAACAATTCAAATATCAACCAAAACATGAAATTTAGTATTCTTTAAAGAATGTAAAAGTTAGTTTTGGAAAATGAAAGTTGTTGAGCTTTCGATAGTGTCAAAAGGGAAAATGGAAGTGGACCTCCAGCAAAATTCTTTAACAATGCCGAAAGCTCAAGGAAAACTTGTTTGTTGAAAGGGGTAATAAAAGCATACAAAAGTAATTCATATATAAATATGCACTAAAAACATTCAATAAACAAGACAAATAAGCCTTTCGACACCGTCGAAACCCATAAGCTTTGTTTCACTAAGGAATATGAATGCTTTCAAATCCTATATGTTAATTGAGTCGAACGGTTTGGTTTTGAGTAACATTGAAATAAATGAAAAATATTTCGGACATTTCAACAACATTTGTATAAAATAGTGATCGAGTTCCAATTAGTTACCAGGCGTGTCGAGAAAGTTGAAAGGAGTATATGGTTTTGAAAGCATACCAACAACTGAACTTGATTCGATATAGTAAGTTTCAATCAAGTCAAAGGGTTTGATTTGATTTACAAAGAATGTTTTTCTCATTCAAATGTATAAAAAAATTGATGAGTTTCTAACTACACATAAGTTTAAGATAAATTGAAAGTAAGCATGTACTAGAGGTTTTGAAACCTATAAAATAAAGACATGCTTTCAAAAGCATGTACTAGTTAATCATTTAGTAAGGCATAATAGGCAACTTTTTCGAAAGGTATCAGAATATAATAAAGTATAATTATACTTTCGAAGATGTCCACTTCAAATTAATTGCATTAGCCTTTCGATGAGATCGATAAAGGATCAGGCATCGGAGTTCTTTTCATCCCCATCGAAAGAGGTTGAAGAAGTAAAACAAAGTTAGCCACCTCAAACACTTTTGAAGGGGTAGAAAGGTAAAGTTACTGCGCCAAATCATGATTAATACTGCTTAAACTTCTCTATGAAGTAATTGGAAAAATCTTTCTTCCTCATATTCAGTTTTTACCCATTACATAAAAAAAATTCAATTTAAGAGCAAAATTGATTCCAACGTGGATTTATAATCAATAATCATAAAAATCCCCAAAATTGTAAATTCGAATTTAAAAAGAAAAAACAAATCCAAATCAGATAAATTTTTAGATATAGATTGATATAGAAATGGAACAAAACAAATAGAAAGAAATCCAAGGATACTTTCGTATGAACAAAAAACTCAAATTATAAGATTAAGACCGCAATTCGAATTAAATGCAAATAAATTTATCATGGAACGTAACTTCAAAAGGCAATCTAACAGAAACTTGCTTTGAATTTAGGCTTCTATTTGTTGGAAATAGGAATTTATTTAAGAAATTGAGAATTTTGATCTTTGAAGAAGTTTACTTTTATCGCAGGTAAATGAAAGGAGGAAGAAAAGAGCACAATTTATAAGTAAAGTCAGAATGAGGTACAGACCGTACGATCAAATTTAAATGAATGGCTAGGATTAATGCAAGAATATGAAAAGTCAGGAAATTTTGTGGGTTACGAAATGGTTGACTTGGAAAGTCAAGAGCATCCATTTGCAAGGGGAATGGGCAAGTGTTACCACCTGTTCTCACATCAACCTTGTCGAAACCAAAATAAATAGAAGATAAGGATGAATAAGAGATGATAGCACCAACAAAGCCTTTGAAGTAGTCGAAGGGATGCTACAGATAATTTATAAGCTTTCAAAGGGGTCGAAAGCACCCTTTCGCTTTAATTGCTTCCATTTGAAGCAGATGCTTTTACCTGCATGAAGATGTTCCGAATAAGTGAAGGAATGCCTTTCGAAGGCAGCAAATAACAACCACTCACATCTGTGCTAAACATTTCGAAACCAAAGGTTTTGCTCCATTCAAATTACCTAGAAAGATGCTTTATTGGAATAACCCCTTCGAAAGCATAACTAAGCCTTTCGAACTAGTCGAAGCCTTTCACAACTAAGAGAGGTTCTGCATCAAGCCATAAGTATACTTTCGGAAGTTACCTTCCACATTGAAATCTACAACATTTCAACAGCTTCGAAACCCCAAAGAATTGATCATTGACAGAGTCGAAAGCAAATGCCTCTTCTTAATTACAACAACTGTAACGTCCTAAAATTTTGGGTCGCTGGATTTGAACATTTAATTCATTTTAAATGTTAAATGTGAATTTTGAATTGGTTTTGAAATAAAAAGATTTTGGTTAACTTAATAGAATTAGTTAAATTTTAAATATGGGAAATTCAATTGAAATTTGAATAATAATAATTTAATATTATAATTGGGATAATTGATGATTTTGGGTGTAAACAGATATAAAAATAGATTCTAAATTTTATTTTAAGTCTATTTGGATTTGAATTATAATGTTAGACTGTTGGATGAAATTAGAAGTCGATAGGTTAAATTTGGAATTTTATGTTAATTTAATAATGGAATTTAATAATATAATAATAGAAATAATCAGATTTTGATTTAAACTGTATCAGAATGATTTTTAATGTGAATATAAATTTTATACGAGTTATAATAAAGTTAGTAAAATTTTAAAAGATTTCGACGATTTTGGAAATCGCTCGAATTCATCGACGGTTGAAATAGCCTTCCGGGGCACAGTCTCGGAATTCGACGAAACTAGTTCCATTGGATCCGTAATAGTTAGTTATTATCGGATTTCAATTTTCGTAGCAATGAGAGTTGTCGTTTGACTCTGGCAGCTCAAAACGCATAGAAACTACTTTAATCGATTTAAATTAAAATTGATCGTTTATTTCCGTAACTCGCGTATACGATCGAATTAGCTTTCGAAATACGTTCCATTATGTTCGGGACGTGGGTAAAACCTTAAAAATGCCTATCGCCACGTGCGATTTGGAGTTCGTTTGTATAAGCTTGTTATTTGGAATCTTACTAATAAAATAATATTAATTAACGTTTATATAATCACGTTTACTAAGAAACCCTAGCCCTATTTCACCGGCTGCCACTCCTTTTACTCTAATGGCCGAAATTCAATCGCCTTCCACCTCAGATCTACCATAATCCATTTCTTAATTTTGAAATCTTCCAACTGGAAGGTTGCTGCGCTCGTCGAACTCTATGGGTTGAACGGCTATGATCTAAAATGGTGCAACGATCGAGGAGCTATGCAGTCGCAAGGGCCGTGCGTTCGCGCACATGTTTCGAAGCAGTGGAGCCGTCGAGTCTGACCTGGTTCTGGGGGACGATGGAGTTCACAATGCCCTTTGTCGTAGTGGAGGCCGATCATCTGGAACGTCGTCGTGGTGGATGCGGTTATTAACCCTAAGTCGACGGCGATTGGGTTCATTTTTGCTGTTAATATCGCGAGCGAACGAAGAAGAAGTATTTCGTGCGGCCTGCTTTTGTTGGTAATTATGAATAAAAAAAGAGTAATTTGTTTTAAAATATTATTCAAATTTTAATAATTCGTAACTTGAACATACGTTGTCAGATTTCAACGAATTTGGTAGCGCCGGAATCGCAGAGACGGGTGCTGTAACGACCCAGAATTTTTGTTAATTAAAATTTGAATATTTAATTTATTTTAAATATTAATAAGTGAATTTATAAGTCGAATAAATTTTTATTTGAATTATTGGATTTAATTGAATAATTAAATCGATAATTTAATACGTTAAATTATGGAAATAATTGAAAATAGGGTTAAATATGATTGAAAATGATTTGTAAAATTTTATTTTATCATATGGGAGTTAGAATGATATTTTAGAACTTTTAAAATCGAATTAAAAGTTAATTTGTGAAAATTCAATATTTTAATAATTTAATCGACTAGTGAAAATAGTCAATTTTTGAACAGTCTCAGAATTGAACGAAACTAGTTCCATTGGATCCGTAATAGTTAGTTATTACCGGATTTCAAATTTCGTGTCAATCGGAGTTATCGTTTGATCGTGGCAGCTCGAAACGCATCGATTTATTTTTAATTTAAATTTGACGAGTGAAAATAGCCATTTTTCAAAAGGTCTCGGATTTCGACGAAACCAGTTTCATCGGATCCGTAATGTGATATTATTGTAAGGTTTCAAATTTCAAGTCAATTGGATTTACCGTTTGTCCTGTACAAATTAAAACGCCTAGAAATCGACTTAAATCGGTTTAATTCAAATTGAGCGTTTACAGCCATAACTCGCACAGATGTCCGAATTAGCTTCCGAAACCTGTTACATTGTGTCCGGAACGCGGGGTAAACCCTAGAAACGCTGGTTACGGCGCGTAAATCGGAGTTCGGAATTTCCGGATGAATAGTGTCGAACGAAACTCTATAAATACACCACCACTCTTCATAATTTGATAAAAAAATAAACAAAACCCTAATTTTCAACCCTAGCCGCCACCTCCCTGATGAATGGCCAGAAAACACCCACATTCATTCATTAATCTCTCTCAATCCGTAAAGAATTAGCCAAAGTGTTCAACACGAAAGTCGAAGAGCTCGACGAGAGCTTCGATTCCATACGGTGATGATCGGAAATGGTGCAACGGAGAGGGAGCTATGGGGGGCCGAACCTGCAGATTTTCGCACGCATTCCTAGGCACTAGAGGTGGCCGAGCTCCACCATAGGGGGGCCGAGCATAGCTTTGGTCAAGGGCTTCGCGATGGCGGTGACGTGATCGAGTATAGTCGAGTGATGTGGATGCAAATGCTAACCCTAGTAATTGCTAATGGGTTCGGCCATAACGTTGATAACCTGTAGGTGAGCGCGTGATGTAGAAGATGGAGGGGGGCCATTGGATGTGAAGATGCACGGCTGTGATGAAGTTAGGTTATAAGTTTTATAAATTATGTTATAAATCTATGTATATAAACACGTGTAACTTCAATCATTCATAACTTTTTCATACGAGGTCGAAAAATTACGAAACCAGTTGCGTTGGAATCGTATGGACGAGCACTACGCAATGGAGTTGGTTTGGAGTCGATTGGAGTTAGTGAGAATTTTGGGTAAAATTAAACGTCCGTTTAATTTTATTCGAAATAAAAGCTAAAACGGAAATTAAAACCAAGGTGAGAATTTCTCACTCAATTGAATCAGTTTCGATTTTATTTTAAATAGTTAGATTTAAAATATTTGAATGCATGTTTGAATGTTGATTTATATCTATTGATTGTTAGAATAGACATTATACGCCGTTAGTAAGCGGATGTTATTTATTAAAAACATATACCGCGAATATTTCATAAACAGTGAAATTGGTATTATATATAATAGCAATATATATATATTGGCATATGTATATATTGGAGTTATTGATTTTCCGCATTTTTTGTTTAGCGGATGAGACCCTATTACGCCGTTAGTAAGCGGATAATATTTTAAATCCCATATACCGCGATAATTTCGTACTGGAGCGAAATTGGTATTGTGCTAATGTTTGTGGATGCAGGAAAACAGGTTGGAGGGATCCAACTGGATTCCTCAACAGTATTTATTTGATTATGGATATTTTGATATTCGTTGATTATCATATACGATATGTGATATCGTTGTTGTCGTGATTGACTATTTGATGTGTAGCATCATTGGACCAAATTTGGAATTTTAAAATAATTTATAAAGTGATTTTTTGAAAATATACTTTATGTTTGGAATTGATCCATATTAAATAAATAAACGTTATAATTTTTAAAGTTATAAAAATTATGATTTTTGAGAAATATATTTTAAAAACTGATTTTTGAGAATATGATGCTATTGATTTTATAAAATAGTTAAATCGGGATTTTAGAATTTATTGTGAAAAGTTTAAATATAGGATTTATAAAATTTAATTATTTTAGGAATCAAAATGGTGAAATAATAAAGGAGATTAAAGACGTTTTAGAATAATAATATAAATTGATTTATATTAAGAGATTTATAAATGGAAATTTATAAATAGAGATATAGACATTATAAAACGAGTTTTTATAAGTGTTTGAATGAAGTGAAAATGAAATTCATAAATGAATGAAATTTATAGAATTATATAACGGTGAAGTTATAAATGGAAATTTTATAAACAGTAGGTTTATAAAATTTGTAAAGTTCAAAGGAACGATTTTTGCAAATAAATAAATTATAAGTGTTTGACTTATAATTTGAATTTTTGGTTTATAATGGAGTTATAAAGTGAATAGGTTAATAAAGAAAATTTATAAGGAAAGAAGTTTTTATAAATAAATAGAAATGGAATTTATAAACGTTGTTTTATAAATTCACTAACGACTTATTTTGATAAGTAAATTGTTATGATTTATTTATAGAGTTATATTCACGTTTTTGACTGTGAATAATACTTTAAAATAAAATGAATAAAAGAATGAAATTTATTAACGTAGTATATTCACGTTTTTGAATAGTGAATAATATGTTAAAGAAATTGTTTTGAATGTGATATTTGAAATTAAATTAAAACGATCTAACGAAGTTTTAATTGTGTTGAGATTCGAAACCATAGATTTCAACATTTATTGTTGAAATAGACGTTTTCGAGAAATAAAAGGAAATGATGGACTATAACACTGTTGTTATAGTAAATGATTTCCGAAAGGAAATGTTTTGTATAGTATTGGGATTTATATATCTATTTTAAATTCGAATCCCTATACTAGTGAATTTGGGTTGGCGTAACGATGTTCTACGCAACATTCGTTTTGGCCCAAATAAATATGTTTATGAGAATGATTTCCTTAAAAGAATGAAATATATACTTAATTTCGATTGAAGTATAGTGAATATTTTCTAAGTGTTGAAAATAAATATAATTCGTGAATTACTTATTTAATAAGTATGGAAATGTTTTCCAATATGAAGTGATATTTAGAATTGATCTTTTTGAAGATAAATTGAAATGAATGATCAAAATCGAATATTCATTGATATTTTGGAATTATAAATTCACTAAGGAATTTATAAAGGAAGTGGAAGTTGTTTAAAAAAATAAATATTGATTTATTTTTGAAGTATGAAATTATATATCTAGTGAAGATATTTTGGAAAATAAATAATTTGGAAAATTATTTGGAAACTGGTGATGTGTGCATATCCATTGATAGTTCAATAACCGACTATCGATATTTCCCTTTGAATGGGTAATTGATGTGATTTGTTTGAATGTGAATACCACACTTATTTTTGAATAAGCGCTCACTATTCGGGTTAACCGGGAAAGGACCATGGGGTCGTATAACCCATTCCGAATATGTGATACGTCGTTATGAATAGCATTGAAGATCGGTGTTGAAGACCCGGTATTTGCGAGAGCGATAGGATGACCTGTCGATTTACTCTGCACCGAGTAGCTACGGTATTGAGTTCTCCATATGTGATGGTGAATCCGATCAGGATTGTGAATATCCGGATTGCAAGGACTTCTTTGTAAGTGCCTTCGGTTTTGTTCGATCTCGGAACAAACTTGTATGGATTGTATGTCTGACATTACAAGTTGAGATGTAAAGCCGATTTCTTTCAAATATATTTCTGTTGGTGGCGAAGAATTTATTTTTTAGCTTAACACCCTTCTCTGAGACGTACGAGCTCAGAGGTTATATAGTTGAAGTTATCAGCGATATATTCCCAATTTGGTAATGTGACATGCTGAGTGATGCTGAAATGATCATTGTGTTGATTATTGTGATAGGATCGTTTATTTGATCGTCTATCTTAGTGATCATTGTGTTGATCATTTGTTGACCCAAAGCATGGCTTTTGTATAAAGTATGTTTTTGTGGACGTGACTTCGTCGAGCCTCACACCCCGGAAATGGTCAAAACAGGAAAGATGCGGCAAGGTTATGAGGGGTAGCACCCTTTAGGGTATGTACATTTCCTTCTGGATAGAGGTGGTATCATGGTATGGAGCCCAGATATTTAACCTATGTGGTTACTACGAATTTATTACTTTGTGGTTGTTGGTTTTCGAGATCCCGTGAGAAAGGTCGTTTACGATCGGGGAATGGCGTGCTCGTGTCAGTAGTTACCCGGTTAGGGGTAACCCGGCCTTGTGTTGGTAGAGTTCCGGTTTGGTTCTCGGGGATGTCTTTCCAGAGGCATTCTCATGTGGCAATGGGAAGTTCCTTGTCCTGACCATTTGTTGGAAATCCAATTCCCAATACGAAACTTGTACGGTATTAGTTGTAGAACCTATCATTCACTTATGGTGTCGCAACACTGTTTGGATGGTAGCTATAGTAGGCATAGTTCGAAATGTCTATGTTGGCTAAGATTTATATTCTACTTTCGAAATGAATTTTTCCCCTACACTATGCACTAGTAATAATATCAAATGTTATTTTAAATGCGTATCAAGCATCTTTGACTATCATAAGGAGAAATCTCCTCTGATTCTGCGTTTGCATTGTGTGTGTGTGCGGGAGGCCTTATGGTAGTCTCATTTTTAAAAGCGTTGCGAATTGAATTTAAAAATATCTCTCTATTTTGATTTTAAAGATAAATAAACTGTTTTGAGTTCTCACACCAGTCACATGACTGACTTGGAGTTTATTGTTTTCCTTCCTAAACTCTGGGTGGCCACCAATTTCCACACGGGCAGTCAAGAGTTAGGTTTATCAGGATATTCTGGATATTCTGGAGTTGCTGGAGGCAAGATGGATGGCATGGCGTATTACTAGTTTATATAGTATTTCTTTTTCCGCTGCACTGTTTGTTGTTGTTGTACACTCTGATGATATGATGTAATGAAATGTGATGTAATGTAATAACTGATATAGTTCTTTGTTTAAAGATTATTCATTTATTATTATATGTTGTTCCACTGCGAATTGTGAGATTCTGATGTGATTCTGTTGTTTTCTATTCCGTCCTACTTTCTTCTGTTTTTCCTTTTCTTTTCTTCTATTTTCTTTCCGTTCTATTCTCTTTTCTTCTATTTTCTGTTTTCTCTCCTCCCTAATTTCTATTTTCTATTTCCTTTTCCCTCTATCTTCTTTCTACCTTCTTTTCTACTTTTTCTTTTCTTAAAATCTTTTTAAAACCCCTAAGGGTTCGTATTTTCGTTCATCTTGAATTAAACAAAGGAGATTAGTGTCTATTCAAGGAGTACGGACTTACGGGTCTTTACAGGTGCTACGCAGTGGAGCAATTTTGGGATCATTCGGAGCAAGTAAAAATTTAGGTTAAATTGAACGCCATTCAATTTAATTTAAATTTGAACGCTCGTCGAAAACCCAAGGTGAGTTAATCTCACTCACATATGGAATTTCAGTTGATTAAATAGTTAATATTTAAATGATTGGTTGATTAGTTTAATATGCAAAGTATTATAAAAAAGAATCGATATTTATTGGTTGTGCTAATATCTGTGGATGCAGGGAAACAGGTTGGAGGGATCCAACTAGATTTCTTACAAATAGAAATTAATTTATATTCTGTGATATATCTTATTTATTATTCTGTGATAAATTGTTTAGATCTTGTTAAGCTATGTTTTATTTATATGTTATGATAGATCAAATTGAAATTTAAATCGTGTTGTGCTATGATTGGGTGAATACAACCTGGGAATTTTAAATATAAATAAGATGAATTGGACTTAAGGGATTAAAGAAATTCTTAAGTAAAGAATCTAAAAGGAATTAAATTCATGAAATTGGTTGGTAAATTTGAAATGTTTGAAATTGTGAATTTAAAAGGAAATGTGAATTGTTTAAAATAATGGCGAGATTTATTTTAAATGATGGGAAGTGTGATTTCTCCTGAAAGCTTTAGTATGTTTTTAAGGAAGGTTTTCATAATATAAATTTGCAGTTTAAATATGTTTAGAGTATTTTAGAAAGAATTATTTTTTTAAAGTGTTTTTAAGTGAAAACAAATATTTGATTAAGTAATTATGGTATCTAATTATTTTTAAAAAGGTAAAGTAGTATTAAGTTCTCAAAAGCAAATTATAATATAGATATTTAATTTAATAACTTTATTTAAAAAGTTAAACTTGTCTTAAAGTACTTAGGAAACCTCTATATATTTCCTTAAGTATTATTTTTAAATGAATAATTTTCTAGAGGCTTTATCTTAAATATTTTTAACATATATTTGAAAATTGATTTCCAGGAAATGGCAATGTGTTTGAAAATATAGGAGAGTTTATTTTTAAGTATAGAAAGGAAAGTTACGGGATGAACGTAAAATTGAATTGGGATAAATCATGTAGGATTTATAAAAGAATTCTTTGGGTTATCCTAGAATAGAAGTATATTCCTTGAAAAACCAAGTACGCTTTTAAAGCCAGTTTTTAAAAGGTTAGAGTTGTATTAAAGAATGTTTTCAAGAAATTATTTAAGTTACAAGAATTTTAAAAGTAAGCATTTATAAAATTAGATATAGAAGTAATTAATTTAAAGGGGTAAGCAGTATTTTGTTTTAAAAGAATATTATTAATATTCATACAATATAAAAGGGTTTTATTTTAAAGATAATCAGTTAAAGTTTTATTTAAAACTTGTATATGATTTCATAGCTTTATTTTAAAATTTATTTTGACTTAACTTTATTTCAAAGATAATAGTTTATATTTTATAAAGTAGTTTTATTTGAAATATTTTTAAAAGTATATATATATTTTTTAAATTAAGTATGTAAGTAGATTTAATATAAATGTTTTAATGTATTTCCAAGAATAAAGTATTTAAATTATTTAAACCTTAAATATTGGTACTTGGATATTTTCAGAGGAAGGAAGGATTTGGGAATCTATTCCATAAGAAGAATTGGGTTTGAAAGGTGTTTCAAAGGGATTTTGAAAATGGAATTATATCTCGTAAAGATATTTTTGAGGAAAATAAATAATGTGGGAATTATTTATTGTGTGATGGATGTTTGTGAATGTCGATTGATAGTTAAATCACCGACTATCAATATTGGACAAATGCGTTGATCGTTTCAAAGACCGAGATCGAGATTCATTTCTTGAAAACCACTTCGATCCGGTTTGTACGTTTTCGTGGGAAAAACGAGTTCGAAGTCGTAGATGGAGTAGTGAAGTGCAAGGGCTAGTCGCTACTAATCCTGAGGATATTTCCAAAATGGATGTAGTAGAAGTAGTGCCTTTGGTTCCGTTCGAACCCGGGACGGACTTGCATGGATGAATGCGTTCGGAACATCGTCAGGTGGACGATGGGCATTCTAAGTGAAATGTTCAAAAAGGTAACGCTTAGCCTCAAGCCTCATCAACCGGAAATGACTGAAAATCAGGGGTTATGCAGCAAGGCTTGGTGGGCAGCACCCATATCCGGGTAAGGTCATCCTTGCCTAGATGTACATTTTATTTCGGCTTAGTGTGCTGTTGCTGATCCCAACCGTGGGGTGATCTTACTCGGGATTATCCAGTAAGGGATAGTCCGGGCCTTGTGTTACAGGGGAGTTAGGATGGCTCCTCGGTACACAGATCTAGACCAGGTACTGCGATAGGTGGTACCCCAGTGCCTTGTCATTAGTTGGAAATCCATTCTCCCTACGAGCCTTTTACGAGTTTTGTTTGTATTACCCACTCTATGGCTAGTTGCTGGAATTTAATCATGTAACAATTTTGGCTATTTTATAAGTATTTGTATATAGACCCTATTATAATATCAGAGGATTTCTATAAAAAGTGTTTTAACTCGTAAGGTAAAAACCCGACATTTTTGTTTGTGGTTGTTTTCAAAAGGATTTTTGAAACTTTAATAATAAATTTTGGTGCATTATTATCAGCTAGTATTCCAGACTGACTCAGGTGTTATTTAATTATAATGCTCGGGTCATACCGAGTATTATATGTTCAGGACAGGATGCTATGGAGCAGGAGAGGAGCTGGAGTCCGAGACGTATTATTTGTACTTGTATATATATCCGCTGCTATGATTGTTTGAGATTGTTAGACTGGTAAATGTTGTTTGTTTGTGATACTCTGATGATATATTGTATGAAACAGATATAGTTTTCATTTTGTGTAAAGATCTGATATATATATTATATTATATTCTGCTACGACTGTGAGATTCTGATATTTTTTAGTTTCTTCTTTCTTCTATCTTCTTTCTTTTCCTCAACAATCTGTCTTTTCCGGCACTTGATCATCGGCATATCATACCGTGGGGTAGTTTGTGTCGATTTTCGAGGGTCGACAAGGGCGGGTCATTACACTTGGTATCAGAGCTTAGGTTGGCGACAACCTAGGCTTTGGTGGGGAAATTACTCATTAAACAGAGTCAATAGTACTCTATAATGAGTTGAGTGTCATAGTAGCTATGAGAGCGTACTTGTTAGTGCATATAAAAATTACTTTTATACTTTGTTGACTTATCAGTTGAGTGTTTATGAATTCTGGTCGGTACGGGAAATATAACCGTATCGATAGGGGTTTCTAAACTCTTAAGCAAGATAAACCGACATAGTATTGTTTTTAAAGTGGGTAAATGAAATAATTTTACCCAAAATTATATTTTGATATAAAAGAAATAATTTTCTGAAATTATTATATATATTTGATTGTTTGGATGTGGATATCTTATTCAAATAAGAATCTTAAATTTAATCTAAAATTTGAAATGGTTATAACCAAATAAATTCCATGGGTATAATTATACAAAAGAAGAATAACTGAATTTGAATTAAAGCAAAATTTAAATCCCGAAATTTTGAAAAGGATTTTAAATGTATTGAAAACAAAATTTGGAAATTTAAAATCTTGGGAATGTTTAGGAATGTTGTCCATAGATTGAAGGCAATGATGGAGCATTATTTTAGGACAATTGTTTTGAAATGAATTTGGGAAAGTAAGGAAGCACTGAACTCACTTCAGTCGCTGGAAAATAATCCTGGTGATGATGGCCACATCATTAGAATTTATTTTCGAGTTTCTAAAGTGACGGATTGCTTCCGTAGTAATTGGGTACGATATCTGTTTAGATTTGTTTGATATACAAGGTGTTTTAGAAATTTCAAAGGAGGAAATTTGTTTTGGTATGAACAAGTTATTTGGAATCTGAGGATTTGATTTGACATACCAAGTAGGTATGTGTTGATTACTATTTCAAAATGGCTTTGAAATAAAACCAGGCAACTGAATTCTGGAAAATTCTATTTAAATAATGTGTAAAGTTAAAATGAATCAACCAATGAACTTATTAAGTGAAGTTGATATAAATAAGAAGGAAATGAAAATTTTAATTCTGGATTTAAAATTTAACTTGAATATATTGAAGTGAATAGAAAATTTGAATTTAACTTGGGATAAGTTAAATAAATTGGACCTAGAATCAAATTGATTTGGGTTAAATTGAAATGTAAGATGACTTTGTAATTGTAGGTCATTGTATAATGAGTTGTACCCATAAGCTATTAGGTGTTATACTTATAATCTGAAATTTGTGGATTTAAAATTTGCAAAGAATTAAATTGGAAGAAGAATTGTATCCTTAAAAATTTAGTGATACATATATATAAAATTTGGAATTGTGATTATAAGATGTAAAACGAGTAATATAAGCTTTTAAATAAATGAGTTAGTGAACATAAAATAGAAAATCAGATTGTAAGCCCAAGTAAAATGGAATTATAATCACAAATGGGAAATAGTTGAATGGTATGGTGAATTCAAACCTAATCTCAAATGAAATGTGTTGAAATAAGGTGAAGAAAATATAAAAGATAAAAGGGTGAATGGACCTAAGTTAGTAAATAAGTTTTGAACTTGTGTATGGAGAATTAAAATTGGAATTGAGTTGAATTTGGATTGAATTAAAATCAAAATTCAGTTGTGTTACAAATAATTTTGAATAGAATTAAATTCTTATTTAAAATGGTAAAAGAAATGGCATGAACTCAAGTTGGCTAAATAAAATTTAGTTAAACTTGAACTAAATTTGGAAACGAATTAAGTTGAAAGAAAATTTAATTAAGTTGAAAGGATATTGTATGAATAAAATTTTAACTCAACTAAAATCCAAAGAAATTAGTTTGAGAATGAATTTAGCGTAAGCTAAATTAAATAAAAAGAAGCTTGAAGATGAATTTAGTGTAAACTAAATTAAATGAAATTTGTATTGGCATGGATGAAATTTTGGTGGTTTGTTAATAAAATTTTGAAAATAAAAATAAAAAAAATAAGAACCCAGTTCTAGTATGGGATTTAGTTTTGGCAATAAAAAGCTGAAAGTGTGAATGAATAATGGAATTAGATAATAATAGTGATGGTTTGAATTATAAATAAACTCAAATGAGTGAAATAATTTAAAGTGGTCTCATTGTTAACAAAATAAATTTAAATGTATTGAGTAAGTAAACAAATTGAATTAAAATTTGTAAATAGATTGGAATTTGATTTAATGAGAATCAAATTAAAATGAAATAAAAATTAATTAAATGAAAGAAAATGGGATGTAATTGAGTGAGACAATTTAATAAAATTTTGTGATAGTTGTTGTTGAGCTTATAAAATGGTTTTGAATGAATCTGTATGGACAACGAAATTGAATGTAAGATTAATGATTTAATTCAATAATTGTGATAAAGCAAGAATGTTTGGGTTGTAAATAATTCAAAACGGAAAGAAATTAATATACTTTGAGTTGGAATTAATTTTAAATGGTTATAAACTTCAGTAATTGTTGTTTGCTTGAATAACATTAAAACTTGCATAGAAGTTAATGGTTTTGTCGTGAACAAAAGTGAGTGAATTAAGAGAAGTAAATAGAATTGGTTTTTGAATCAATTGGAATGGAATGAAATTTTATTAAGTGGTTTTGTATATTATTACAAGTGAATCATAAAGGAAATGCAAGTATATCAAATTTAAAAATAAAAATTTGATTGTGAATCAATTTGGAATTGAATTGAAGTAAAGTGATGTAACCAAGGCATATGTTAATCATATTGAAGTGAAAATGAACTGGTTGTAATAAATATGAATTATATATAGTGAATTTGAATGTAAATCATTCATGTGAAATAAAATGAAGATTGTATTTGTTAGGTAAATTGGAAGTGTTGAACCTTGTGATTTCTTATAAATTATGATTGGCATGTAGAATTATGGAAATTGGTTGTTTGGGTTTTGAAATTGATGTGTTGGTTAAGATTAATGAAAAGAATATTGATAAATTCTCATATTATTGAAAACTGATGTGTTTGTTTAAGTAAGTACAGGTATGAGAGGCAGTAGATAGAGTTGGAGTGTGTATATGCAATAAATTAGCCGCATGTTGTTAAAATGCTAATAAAGGTACGCCTACGCAATTAAAATAGGAAATATGAACTGTTTTTGGTTTTTCCGACTGTATGGGTCGATGTATATATATATTTATATGTATTGTGATATTGCAAAAGCTCCTCCATACAAGGCAGACTCTGTCAAAAAATTTCGGAAATTTTGGGAGTTAGAAAATTTTTTGAATTTTTTTTGAAATGTTTTGTTAACCATAAAATTGATTTCAAATAATAATTTAAAATTAAAAAAAGAATTTTAGGATAGGAATTGAAACTAGTAGTTTTGATTCGAAACTAAAGATCTTAGACAAAGTGAATTTGAGATTTTCACTAAGTGAGTTTTGCTATTGGGTTTGGAGTATTCTTCTACCTTAGCAAATTTCAGGGACGAAATTTTTATAAAGGGGGAGGAATGTAACGACCCAAAATTTTGGGTTGCTGGATTTGAACATTTAATTTATTTTAAATGTTAAATGTGAATTTGAATTGGTTTTGAAATAAAAAGATTTTGGTTAACTTAATAGAATTAGTTAAATTTTAAATATGGGAAATTCAATTGAAATTTGAATAATAATAATTTAATATTAGAATTGGAATAATTGGTGATTTTGGGTGTAAATAGATATAAAAATAGATTCTAAATTTTATTTTAAGTCTATTTGGATTTTAATTATAATGTTGGACTGTTGGATGAAATTAGAAGTCGATAGGTTAAATTTTGAATTTTATATTAATTTAATAATGGAATTTAATAATATAATAATACAAATAATCAGATTTTGATTTAAACTGTATCAAAATGATTTCTAATGTGAATATAAATTTTATATGAGTTATAATAAAGTTAGTAAAATTTTAAAAGTGAAATTTTAAAAGATTTCGACGATTTTGGAAATCGCTCGAATTAATCGACGAGTTGAAATAGCCTTCCGGGGCACAGTCTCGGAATTCGACGAAACCAGTTTCATTGGATCCGTAATAGTTAGTTATTATCGGATTTCAATTTTCGTAACAATGGGAGTTATCGTTTAACTCTGGCAGCTCAAAACACGTAGAAACTACTTTAATCGATTTAAATTAAAATTGATCGTTTATTTCCGTAACTCGCGTATACGATCGAATTAGCTTCCGACACACATTCCATTGTGTTCGGGACATGGATAAAACCTTAGAAATACCTGTCGGCATTTGCGATTTGGAGTTCGTTTGTATAAGCTTGTTATTTGGAATTTTACTAATAAAATAATATTAATTAACGTTTATAATCACGTTTACGAAGAAACCCTATCCCTATTTCACCGGCAGCCACTCCTTTTACTCCAATGGCCGAAATTCAATCGCCTTCCACCTCAGATCTACCACAATCTGTTTCTTAATTTTGAAATCTTCCAACTGGAAGATTGCTGCGCTCGTCGAACTCTATGGGTTGAACGGCCACGATCTAAAATGGTGCAACGATCGAGGTACGATGGAGTCGCAAGGGCCGTGCATTCGCGCACGTGTTTCGAAGCAGTGGAGCCGTCGAGTCTGACCTGGTTTTGGACGACGATGGAGTTCGCAATGCCCTTTGTCGTAGTGGAGGCCGATCATCTGGAACATCGTCGTGGTGGATGCGGTTATTAACCCTAAGTCGACGGAGATTGGGTTCGTTTTTGCTGTTAATATCATGAGTGATCGTCGACGGAAATTCTATCGGTTTAGAAAACCGTCGAACGAATTTAGAAATAAAATTTACCGCAAGCGCACGGTGTACGAATGTAGCACGCGGCAAATACGAGTCGGTCCACAGGGAATTGATGATTTCAAAATTCTATTCAATCAAATTATACCGAAGTTGAAAGTGAATAGTTAGAAATGCAAGAAACTAACAAAAAAATAGCAAAAGAAAATGACAAAAATATGAGAGTTAAAAGAACAATTAGAGATAAATCCACTCTCTAGATCATATAAATCAACAAAATGAAGTTATGATCTCTCTTTTCTTTTCATTAGTGAATTAGTTGATGTGTTTATCATAAGTATGGTATGTTTGTGCTATTAATTAGCTCAATATAAACCATCAAAGTATAACACAACCACTAATACACATTTAACTCTCATGAAATATGACAACAAAGTTGAAATAAAAATCTATTTTAAGCATAACCTATTAACTATTGTTTAGAAATATAGGCTATCAAATTTCAATTTCAACATTCACTTCTTTGCCATAATCATATTTAGATGAAGAGGCAATTTGTGTTATGTTTGTTTAAGCATAGCCTATTTGTTATGAACAACATAGACTATCAAATTCAAAGCTAAACAACATCATTAAACCACTTCAAGTGTTTCCATTAAAGCACAAAAAGAGAGCATAAACATCAAAATGTTGCATCTACATACTAGAGAGCTTCATTACCCCTAAATTGTAGGGATTAAGCTCTCATATTTGTTATCAAATCAACAAATGTAGAAAGCAACATGAAATCAAAAAGAAAGGAAAATGAAAGCTAATGGAAAAGACAACTAATCTAATTGCATAAAGGTAAATCTACACTATTACATAAGAAGGGAAGAAGCATGTAAATAAAAGAGAATTAACATTGCATAAAAGAAAAGAAAATTACATGAAATAAAATGTCTAAGTAGCCATGGAAAGAAAGAGAGCTTTGATTTATTTTCTAAACTAAAACTAACTAACTAAGAGGAAGATGGCTACATGAAACATAAGGGGTATTTATACAAGTTAGAAACCCTAATGCATATTTTTGGGGAGTACCCAAAATGCCCTTGGAGGAAGTGTGGCGGCCAAGTTATCATTAGCTTTAATAATCCCCCACTTAAATGTACATGAAGCTTTAAATGTCTTTTAGCATGTGCATTAGCCTTTAATTTGTACATTAGGTAGTGGGTAGGTGGGGTCCTCCATGATCTTCACTTTGAATTATTTCCATCTTCATTCCTTTATATTCTTTATGCATGCATATTCCTTCATGAAATCACTCCTATTTGAGACCATTTTCCTACAAATATATATAAATTTCTAATCAATTTTTCTCAAAGAAATATATACACACAAATGACCGTTTTTCCCCTATATGAAGATGGATATGTGATAATTTAGAATTAATATGGATTTTGGTTAAAACTAGTTAAAATACCCAATATGATCATTTATTTAATTTAAATAGATTAAATATGTTGGTAAAAATATGCACATTTATGTGCACATCAAATACCCCCACACTTATCTTTTTATTCGCCCTCGAATAAAGAAAAACTAAGATAAATCCGTTTTCGTAGGAAGCACGATTGCATTGAGCGTATGCAACAAGCCGTTAAACCTCTGGGTGTCCCCAGTAGGACGAGTGTTGTCTCGTGAGGGTTTTCAGCGGATACTACCCACAAAATCCAAGTGCGGGATGAAAATATTTACAAAATGCAAGATTTATTTACAAAGAGATGAATGCAAATTTTTGAAAATATTTACAAATGAAGGGTTTATTTTTAAATTGACACGAATAAGTTAAATATAGGTTTTGGTTATTATCTTGAAAATTTATGTCATTTACTGGTCAAAATTTCCAACAAAAATCAAGTTATTGTAACAAATAGACAATAGTTTAACTTGTTGTTTCGGTTGATAACAAAGTGTAACTATAAAATGGATCCTTAGTTGATTATCAAAGTTTATCAAAGTGGAATTTTCATTTCTTTTCAATAACAAATCAAATCAAATAAGTAAAAATAGTGCTAGGATTTCAATTGCTTGCTCTCTCATTATTTGCAAGAAAAATTACACACCTAGCTCAGGTAAAGTAAGGCCAGATATATTACCCATGCCCTGCCTTTCGGGCTTATGTGAGGGGAGTACAAAGCATGGCAAGTGTACACACTTTCGTGCATACACCTATCGACCGTAGGTGGTTTTTATTAAGTCTTTTTTTTAACATGTGTTCCATACATGCATAACCGTGAGGACTTTTAAATGAGTACGAAAGCACATAATCAAAGATTCCAAGTAATTCACCCATGCATAACCGTGAGGACTTTTAAATGAGAGTGAATACTTGGATGTTATTTTTTTTTTAAGAGAGAGAGAGAGTTTTGCAAAATCATCTTAGCACCATTTAACTAAGAAGACAAAAAAAATGATATATCCTTTACTTTAAATCAACCACTTTTTAAAACACAGATTTTCAATTAGGATATTCTTCATAATTAACACGTATGAGTCTTCCTATATACTAGTTAAACCATTATTATTTGTAATCAAATTTCATTTTTATTTTTGTTTAGACAAATAAATTTCCAAAAATTTCAATTTAATAAACCAAAGCCATATATTTATCTTATAGTGTTTCTTTTAAAAATAAATCAAAAGAAAATTTGTTTTTGGGATTTTTTTTAATTTTTTTTGTTTTTGCGATTTTAAAGCAAAAATAAACCATGAAAAAAAATGAAGATGAGTCTCCCCCCCACACTTGATTTTGACTGTGTCCCCACAGTCAACCCAAATGGAAGGAGAAAAATAAAATAAAAATTCTATATTTACATGAAAGATTACTATTTCCAAGAGATGAGAAAGTATATAGTCAAAAAGTAAATGAAACGGTCTTCCAAAGACCAATTCATTTGTCTCGTCAAATGTGTGAGACACGGCTTAAGCACGAAAAACCAAATCGTAAAAGAATTTGAAGTTGATTGTCGATTCGGAAAAACGAATGTCGTTTTATTAAAAATCGTAGGAGTTGTTTTATTTTCGATGATTTTCAGGGTCGACAAAACAATTGATTGAAGTTCAAGTTTATTTTCACCAATTTGAAATTCAAGCTCATCATTGAAAACATTTTCACAATTATTGATTTCAAAATCAAATGGTGATTTTCATCTTCCCCTTCGGAATTTAACAGCTCGTCATCCAAAAGTCCAAAAAATTCATGTTCATTAAACTCGTCTTCCTTTATTGGATTATCAACAACTTTATTACATGTCTCAAGTTCAAAATTCAAAGTTGGTGTATTCAAATTTTTAGAAAAAGGAAGATCGAAATTTAAATCGAGTTTCTCACCCTCAAAATAATTGAAATCCAACACAATTACCGTCTTTTCAACAACTTCGTTAAGATCATCATTTTCAGTTTCAAAAGTTGTTGTTTGAAAATCATCGATTTGGGTAAAAGATGGATTATCGTTTGACTCGTCACACATTGAAACTTGATTTTGTTTCTCACGAAAATTTTCCAATGTTTTAATCAAAAAATTCGTGTGATCATCGTAAATTTCATTCATTTGCTCGACAAAGTCAAATTTGTAATTATTAACTTGAAAATTTTCGATTTGGACTCGTTGAGAACAAGAATTGTCAATTTCGATAAACGGTAGATTATTATTTGATTCTTCGTGGGTTGAGATTTGATTATGATTTTCACGATAAGTATTGTATTTTGCAAGTAATAAATCCCCGTTATCTTTTTCCATTTCGTCAAAAAAATCAAATTCATGATTATTAATTTGAAAATTTTCACTTTGAATTTGTTGATAACCAAAGTTTTCAATCGTATCGCAACTGAAACTATTCCCATTGCCAAATTCGTTTGAAAAGTTGTTCCCATTTTCATGTTGAGTTTGAAATTCATTTTGGAGTTCGAAATTAAATTGGCATGGGTTATAATCGTAATCGTTTGAATTTTGAATTGAATTCAAATTTTGAAATCCTTGACTCGAGTTATTACACAAATAAGAATTACATAAATAATTTATCTCTTGATTTTTTCTTGTAGAAAGTTCGAGTAAAGATGAAACCATTTCAATGATATTTTCAAGAGTCGAAGGTTGGTCATCGTTTTGAAAATTTTGTTGTTCGAAATTTGAATTATTTACACAAAATTTGTTGTTAAAATATCCATACCAATCTGGAGTAAACTCATATGGATTATATTGATTTTCACCGTTAAATTCAAGTGAGTAAGAAAAAGGAAACTCGGACATTTTCGAGATTTCTTTTTTTTTTTTGGTTTTTTTTTTATAAAGAAAATATTTACAAGTAGAATTTATTTTTCAAAATGGAAAATTGATTTTTGTTTTGTTTTTGAATTTTCAATTTTTTTTTGGCTTTTGAAATGATTTTATAAATTTTTTTTTTGGACTTTTGTTTTTCTAATTTTTCTGGATTTTTGAAATTTCAAAGGAAAAGGATTTAAAAATTTCAAAAAAAAAAGAAAAGGAATATTTAAAATATTTTTAGTTTTGGATTTTGAATTTTTTTTTTGTTTTTTGTTTTTTTTTTAAATATGCATGAACGGATGCAACTAAATGAATGCAAGGGTTAATTACAAATGATTTATCCTAAGTTAACCCAAAATTGTATATTCACAAATTGTTTTAGATAAACAAGATAGTTCTCAGCCAGGTAACGGGCAGGATTTATCGGTGCACCACGAATCACCGTAGCAATGCAGCCGAAGGTTTAAGTACCTTCAGAGGAACAACCATTATAATATTTACGAATCACCGTAATATTTATAAATGGTTATTACTCCGCCGTAGACTAGACACCAAGAAATTAAATTGTTCAAAAAAATACAAATTGTCAATATACAATTAAGTGTTATCGATGTCTAACCGTTATTATTAATCAAAATCTAAGATGAAATGCAGTACAGAAACTAAACGTGTATTAACAATGCAACTACGAATGAATTTTTTTTTTTCAAATGCAAATGCAAGCAACCAACAATTCAATTCAAATAAAACTAGAAACGAAAGTAGAATTTTTTAGCAAGCAGAGCAATTTATTTTGGCTAGCTAAGGAAGCAATTTTCAGCAAGCTATTCTTCCTTTATTTCCTGCTTTGACAACCTGAAAATTAAAAACTAAGATATATACAATATATTTTTTATGGGTTTTTTTTGAAAGGAAATTTAAAAGTAGGGTTTTACTTAAAAAATTTTTTTGTTTTAATAATAAGTTTATTAAAGAAGAAATCAAAACAAGCGAACTACAAAACAAATGAAAGCCCTTGTTTTTTTTAAGGGTAAACAAAACAAATTGAGCAAACTCCTTTTTCTTAAATCAAGTAAGAAACTCAAATCGATTAAAACCAAATTATTATTATTATTATTATTATTTTAGAGAGAAAGAAAAGTAAGAAACTAAAAACAATTACTCTAAAAAACCTTAACCAAAACAAAACAAACTAAAAGAATGTAGAAGAAGTATTTCGTGCGGCCTGCTTTTGTTGGTAAATATTAATTAAAAAAAGAGTAATTTTTTTTAAAATATTATTCAAACCTTAATTCGTAACTTGAACATACGTTTTCAGATTTCAACGAACTTGGTAGCGTCGGAATCGCAGAGACGGGTCCTACGCAGTGGAGCAATTCTAGGATCATTCGAAGCAAGTAAAAATTTAGGTTAAATCGAACGCCGTTCGATTTAATTTAAATTTGAACACTCGTCGGAAACCCAAGGTGAGTTAATCTCACTCACATCTGGAATTTCAGTTGATTAAATAGTTAATATTTAAATGATTGGTTGACTAGTTTAATATGCAAATTATTATCAAAATGAATTGATATTTATTGGTTGTGCTAATATCTATGGATGCAGGGAAACAGGTTGGAGGGATCCAACTAGATTCCTCACAAATAGAAATTAATTTATATTCTGTAATATATCTTATTTATTATTCTGTGATAAATTGTTTAGATCTTGTTATGTTGTGTTTTATTTATATGCTGTGATAGATCAAATTGAAATTTAAATCGTGTTGTGCTATGATTGGGTGAATACAACCTGGGAATTTTAAATATAAATAAGACGAATTGGATTTTAGGGAATTAAAGAAATTCTTAAGTAAAGAATTTAAAAGGAATTAAATTCAAGAAATTGGTTGGTTAATTTGAAATGTTTGAATTAGTGAATTTAAAGGGAAATGTGAATTGTTTAAAATAATAGCGAGATTAACTTTAAAAGATGGGAAGTGTGCTTTCTCCTGAAAACTTTAGTATGTTTTTAAGGAAGGTTTTCAAAATATAAATTTGCAGTATAAATATGTTTAGAATATTTTAGAAAGAAATATTATTTTAAAGTGTTTTTAAATGAAAGCAAGTATTTGATTAAGTAATTATGGTATCTAATTATTTTAAAAAGGTAAAGTAGTATTAAGTTCTCAAAAGAAAATTATAATATTGATATTTAATTTAATAACTTTATTTTAAAAGTTAAACTTGTCTTAATGTAATTAGGAAACCTCTATATATTTCCTTAAGTACTATTTTTAAATGAATAATTTTGTAGAGGCTTTATCTTAAATATTTTTAACATATATTTGAAAATTGATTTTCAGGAAATAGCAATGTGTTTAAAAATATAAGGGAGTTTATTTTTAAGTATGGAAAGGAAAGTTATGGCATGAACGTAAAATTGAATTGGGATAAATTCTGTAGGATTTATAAAAAGAATTCTTTGGGTTGTCCTAGAATAGAAGTATATTCCCTGAAAAACCAAGTACGCTTTTAAAGCTATTTTGTAAAAGGTTAGAAGTTGTATTAAAGAATGTTTTCAAGAAATTATTTAAGTTACAAGAATTTTAAAAGTAAGCATTTATCAAATTAGATATAGAAGTAATTAATTTAAAGGGGTAAGTAATATTTTCTTTTAAAAGAATATTATTAATATTTATACAATATAAAAGTGTTTTATTTTAAAGATAATCAGTTAAAGTTTTATTTGAAAATTTTATATGTTTTCATAGCTTTATTTTAAAATTTAGTTTGACTTAACTTTATTTCAAAGATTATATTTTATAAAGTAGTTTTATTCGAAACATTTTTAAAAGTATATATATATATTTTAAATTAAATATGTCAGTAGATTTAATATAAATGTTTTAATGTATTTTCAAGAATAAAGTATTTAAATTATTTAAACCTTAAATATTGGTACTTGGATATTTTCAAAGGAAGCAAGGATTTGGGAATCTATTCCATGAGAAGAATTGGGTTTGAAAGGTGTTTCGAAGGTATTTTGAAAATGGAATTATATCTCGTAAAGATATTTTTGAGGAAAATAAATAATGTGGGAATTATTTATTATGTGGTGGATGTTTGTGAATGTTAATTAGTAGTTAAATCACCGAGTATTAATATTGGACAAATGCGTTGATCGTTTCAAAGAGACCGGGATTGGGATTTATTTCTCGAAAACTACTTCGATCCGGTTTGTACGTTTTCGTGGGAAAACGAGTTCGGAGTCGAAGATGGAGCAGTGAAGTGCAAGGGCTAGTCGCTACTAATCCTGAGAATATTCCCAAAATGGATGTAGCAGTAGTAGTGCCTTCGGTTCTGTTCGAACCGGGACGGAGTTGTATGGATGAATACTTTCGGAACATCATCAGGTGGACGATGGGCATTCTAAGTGAAACGTTCAAAAAGGTAACGCTTAGCCTCAAGCCTCATCAACCGGGAATGACTGAAAATCAGGGGTTATGCAGCAAGGCTTGGTGCGCAGCACCCATTTTCGGGTAATGTCATCCCTGTCTAGATGTCCCTTTTATTTCGGCTTAGTGGTGCGGTTGCTGATCCCAACCGTGGGTGATCTTACTCGGGATTATCCAGTAAGGGATAGTCCGGGCCTTGTGTTGCAGTGGAGTTAGGGTGACACCTCGGTACACTGATCTAGACCAAAGTACTGTGACAGGTGTTACCCCAATGCCTAGTCATTAGTTGGAAATCCATTCTCCCTACGAGCCTTTTACGAGTTTTGTTCGTATTACCCACTCTGTGGCTAGTAGCTAGAATTTAATCATGTAACAATTTCGGCTATTTTATAAGTATTTGTATATAGACCCTATTATAATATCAGAGGATTTCTATAAAAAGTGTTTTAGCTATCGTAAGGTAAAAACCCGACATGTTTATTTGTGGCGTGGTCTTACGAGATACTTTTGTTTCCAAAAGGATTTTTGAGACTTTAATAATAAATTTGGGTGCATTATTATCAGCTGGTATTCCAGACTGACTCGGGTGTTATTTCATTATAATGCTCGGGTCAGAATGAGTATTATATATTCAGGACATGATGCTATGGGGCAGGAGAGGAGCTGGAGTCTGAGACGTATTATCCGTACTTGTATATATATCCGCTGCTGTGATTGTTTGAGATTGTCAGACTGGTAAATGTTGTTCGTTTGTGATACTCTGATGATATATTGTATGAAACAGATATAGTTTTCATTTTGTGTAAAGATCTGATATATATATTATATTTTATTCCGCTGCGACTGTGAGATTCCGATATTGTTTAGCTTCTTCTTTCTTCTATCTTCTTTCTTTTCCTCAACAATCTGTCTTTTCCGACACTTGATCGTCGGCATATCATACCGTGGGGTATTTTGTGTCGATTTTCAAGGGTCGAGAAGGGTGGCTCGTCACAACAACAAAGCAACACAAGGAGAAAAAGTGCACCTACCTCTTTCGACGAAGACAGAAGTGTTCAAAACCATTCAAATGTAGTGCAAAAGGATCCGCAAATGTTAAAGGTAACGAAAGGTCTATAAGGCTGCCTTCTGACTAGGTCAAAAGGTGCCAACCCGCACTTACAAATAAGACCCTAAGGGCCTGGTCTTGGAGATCCGAATTCTTTAACTCTACTCTTATATTTTCTAAAAGTTGTAAACCCTAAATTTCAAATTAGATTAGGAATTCGATCAGTTTTTACTATGAGTTTAATAAGAGCAAGATTATGGAATTTTGGAATATTCGGCTGATTTGTTACTTCTGTTAAATTCAGTTCTTAATTTATTATGTCAACTTGATTGAAGATCGACTGTTAGAGTGAGTCGAAACCTTTAGGTCAACTGAAATGCTTAGAACCTTAACTCCTACCCACAAGTTGTTGAAAAGTCAGCTTCCGAAGAAGTTGAAACAAATCTATCCAACCCCTATCTTTAAGTTATTAAAGCCAACTTTAGAGCCTCTCCAACTGATTTGAATGAGGGGTTTTTGACACAGAACTAAGGCAAATTAATTAGATTAAAAGGCAATATAAGTAGGATTTTAGATGTTTTGTCTAAATCGAAATGTCCAATAAGGAGTTTCTAACACAATAATCTACACGAAAGGAAAATTGAAGAGAACAAAATGGATTATAATCATCTTAACCTAATTAAGAAGTTTCAACCACCTTCAAATTTTTGAAATAAGATCTTGAAAGAGTTATCGCTACTTTAAATCCAACTTTAGGTATTTATAAGTTTTCTTATTAACAATTGTATATTAAGGCCACTTCAAAAGGATAAACACCCTTCCAACTTGATCGACAGGAATTTTTGAAAGTGACATGATGTACAAATAATAAACTGTTCTCACTGGACGAACTCCTTCGAAAGGTGAATACTCATTATGATACATATTACCCTTCCAAATGATTTCTTTCCAAAAGAGCATAAACAATATCATCGAAAGTAAACACTCTTTTTTAAGGAAAGAACGGTCCTTTCGATATAGTTGAATGAGACAAATATTCAATATAAATAACCTCTTTTGATTCACTCAAAAGGAAGCTTCAAAGTGGATGCTTTCTCCTTAATTTCATTTCAATAGGATTGATTGGACCTATTAAGTACAATTAATATTTTCATGACACCATCCTCCGCAAGCAACTTGTCCAAACCAACTCATTCGAAAGGGATTTCAAAGAAAGTGGCCGATTCTAAAAATCCACTTTTGAAGTTGTCACTACCAAATACCTTTCGACCTTGTCGGAACCCTATTGAATAGAAGACAAAGAAGAACAAAAGAAAGAAGCTATAGAAAGAACTTTTGAAGGAATCAAAGGGATGCAACAACCAAAGACTCGACTTATCAAAACCTCTCGAAGGAGTCGAAAGGATCAAAAGCACGCTTCCACTTCAGTGAAGACCTTTCAATGCAGGTGCTCCCGCATGCATGAAGACCTTTCAATAAGCTAAAGAAAACAACTTCCGAAGTTAATGCATAATAACCCTTCATGTGCACGTTGAAATTTTTGAGACTAACGATTTCACCTTCACTCGAATCACTCAGAAACACACCTAGGATAGAACAACCCTTTCAAAATAAAATTCAAGCCTTTCGAACCAATTGAAGCTTTTAATCCAGGGAAGGTTCAGCATCAAGTCATAAGCATAATTCACAAGCTACTTACAACGTTGAAACCATCAACATTTCAACAACATCAAAACCCCCAGCAGCAAACCATCGACAAGGTTGAAAGCTCCTACAAAGCAACACAAAGCGTAACCATCCCTTTTAATAAAGAGGGAAACACTCAATCCCATTCAAAAGCATTAGGGAGGAATATGTGAATGTCAAAGGTGTCGAAAGGCATCTGAATCCACCTTTTGACCATGATGAAAGCACTGGGTCAAAAGGTGCGAACCCCCATCTATATATAAGACACAAAGGTCTGGTTTAGAGGATCCGAATTGACACATTCCATACTAGTACTTTCTTAATTCTACAAGTTTGTAAACCCTAATTTGTAAAGCAAATTGGGGAAAGTTGATCAACAAAGAATTTGCTAGATTAATAAAGGGAAGATTTCTACATTTTTGATTACATAGATTTCATGAAGGCTTTTATTAGTTTCAATTTTGTTTTCCAGGTTTCAATCCCATCAAAAGGCGTCTTTCGACTTGCTCAAAACCCTTAAACTTTTAAATAATCCCAGTCCTTAATTCTAGGCTATCATTCACCAAGATTCTTCCTTCTAGTGGATCGAAACCTCAACTCCAATCTGTTTCACCTTAGGTCCTAGACCTTAACCATAACCACTTAAGATTCTAGCTTTCGACAAGATCGAAACCATTCAAAACAGATCGAAACCATTACGTCCTTGAAGACTTCTTCCAGTGCCGCATCTGTTCCAAAAGGAAGGCTTCGAAGGAATAATCAAACTGCACTTGTAAGCTCGAAAGGATAGAAAGAAGGAAGTTTGAGTTTATCGACTAGGGAAAAAGCATAGTAAGGAAAAGTTTTCATAACATAATTCAATTCTAAAGGGTAGATCAAGGGGAATACCGCCATCCAATCACCTTTCACTTGAAAGGGTAGATCAAGAGGAATACCTCCATCCAATCATCTTTCACATGACTAAGAACAACTTAAAAAGGGTTAACCTTTCCCTTTAACCTACTTTGGGGCGTTAACTAGTTTTCTTGTTAACATTTTGGCATTAGAAGGAGGGTTTGAACCTCCAACTCTATTAAATATCCAACATCGCCTATCTTTAACCCAATACACTCAAGATCTTAATTCATCATGCCTAGCAGAATCAAAATATCTGAGCAAGGATTCTTAGAACCACATTTAATAGGATTCTACCCAAGAACGATTCAAGATTCCAGACTATATGAAGAGAAAATGATAAGATTGAAAGCTCTATGGATTATGAAGGAGAAAAAAGAAGAATCATATGATCCAGAAAAGTGAAGCATAAATCCTTTCAACATTGGCCCTACCCCTATCTTTGCCTTAGGAAAGACAAAAGGAAATGACAACTTATTTGACCGAATGAGGAGAAGGATTCAACAATGTTCCAAAGGCACAATCTTTGAAAAATGTATAATGGCAGATTAAAATGCATTTGCCCACAAATGGCAACGAGCTACAGCTGGAACACTTACATCACATGAACTCCAAAAGGTGTTACAAAAAACAACCGATGAAAAAGAAACTATGAAATAAAGTAACCAAAAACCTAGAAGCCATTCTACGGAAACAAGCTTCAAGTTAAGACTTCCAAAAGAATGCAAATTAAACACATCTATTGAGAATGTCTACTTGCTAACAAAAGATGAGCTCAACTATTGGCCATCACAAAAGAAGAAACTAAAATATGAGAGGAATCTGGGAGGATCCTACTACCATTGCCACGTAATGAATGGTCATGAAACTAACCACTACAAATCCTTGGAAGGGTTGATAATCAACTTTTTCTGTTAAGGCAAAATAAAGAGTTTGTAAAGAAACACTGAATAAGGTCAATAAGAGTTTCTTCTCTAAAGATAATCAACATGGTAGGGAGTGACATGCTTTTTTATTTGGGCATTACCTTAAATGGTCAAAGCCTCTATCCACGCTGAGTTGGCTAGGGCGGAGCACCCCTTAGAGGGAGGAGTGTAAGCCTTAACCACGCCAAGCTATGGCCAGGTTAAAGCATTGACAAGCTCTTGGTCGTGCCTCTAGTAGGTCAAGGCACCTCTTGGAGGGAGGTTGGGTAAGTCCTTGGTTCTAGCTTGAGAATAAGCTAACCAAGAGAACCAGACAACATTGGACTAACAAATCCAAGACCAAGGAGCGGCTATCAAACAATGGACTAAGATGTCCAAGCCAAAGAAGAGGCATATCAGCAACAGACTAAAATGTCCTAGCTCGAGAAGCGGCACATCAAATATCAAACTAAGATGTCTAAGATCAAGAAGCGGCATATCAAACGATGGACTAAGATGTTCAAGCTCGAGAAGTGGCCAATCAATCCACAGCTTCATACAAGGCCTAAGGGGTTTACATATGTCGAAGAAGAAAAAATTTAAAGAACAGAATAGAACTCTGCTTATTAATACCCGAATCTAGTGTGATACCCGGATATTGGGATATCTGTAAATTGATAATTAACTGGGTTAATTAATAGGAATGCTGATTTATAGATTGAACAAATGAATCTGATAATAAATATTTACATCTGAATGAATATTTATTTGATAATGTCCTAATATAATTACTTAAAATTGACAAATTATTCTTTAAAAAACAAATAATAATGAGTGTTTATATATATAGATATAAGAAGATTTTAAATAGAAAAATTATTATTTTCAAAATTTTTAAATTTGTGTTGTTTAAATGTGTGTGTATATATATATGAGTTGATTTTAAATTCAACGAGAAATTGAACTTGAATTGGAAATTCAAATGATAAATATCTTAAAATATTTTTGATTTAAAAATATATTATATATGATTTTATTTAGAATATAATTGGTTTTATATTATTTTCTTTAAAGGGTTTTATTTATATAAATTAAGAAAAGTATTTATTAATTAGTAAATTAAATACATAAGTTTTATAAAAACATTTTAAAATAAATAAAGACATGCATAATTACACGTGTTAGTTAAATGTGTATAGCTTAACAAATGGACGAAAATTAACACATAATAATGAAAAATGTTAACAAGTTAAACAAGTGCCACCATGTTATTTTTATTTTCTTTTATTTTTAATAAATCCTAATTAAGTCTATATAAACATCTATCTCTTCTCTTCATTTCTTTTTCTATCTTCTCATTTTCAAACAAGGAAACAAGAGCCTGTAAATTATTTTCAAAACCGAACAATCAAAGCCTGTAACAAAAACAAACAAACAACAAGAAAATTTAAAAGCAACTACTATCTCAAATCTCAACCTGAATCATCAAGTACTAATCAACTCATCAAAAATCAAATTCAAAAAATCAAAACTAGAAAGTAATCAAAGCAAAAGTAAGCAAATTTTTGGCCTGAAGCAAGCAGATCATTTCAAAGTCAAACTCCAGATCAAAAACATTCTCTGTTCTTTAAAATCATAGGTGAGTAAACTGGTCTTTAAAAGCTTAAACTTGTGATTTTCATAATGCATGTGATGGACTATAGATGAGATGTTGTGAAACAGATTTGCATGGATGAATTAAGATATTTATATGTATATTAATATGAGAGAAACTTGTGTATGATTGGAAATATATTCAAGCTCTATTGATTTTAACATATCAAACCTGATTCAAAAACCCAATCATCCTCCTTCAATCTATTTCTGGTTATAATCTCTAAATGAAAAGTGTTAGTATGAATGTAACATCAATTTTAAAAATAATTTCAAGCATATATAATAAGTAATTAATTCAAAATAAGAAATTAACGGTGATGATCAATTATTGTCAGAAAATCTAGTATTCAAATATCAAGATTTAATTATATAAACTATCGAATTGGAAAATGATGATTTTTGATATATAAATCTAGATTTTTAAGTTTGAAGATGATGTAGATTTTTGAGTTGATCGATATTGGAACTTCATTCGATTTTAGGCGAACGCGGGGCTCGGTGAGGTCGGTGTTCCTGCCGGAGGTAGTGCGAGGGTCGAGGGCAATAGGAAAAATGGTCGGAAGGGTTAGCATTCGTCGGGGTGGCGCGGCAAGGTGATAATAGGGTTTAAGGTCGGGTTTGGCCGTCGATGGGTTGAGTGGTAATTTCGTCGTCGTTGGTGAAATTTAGTGGATCGGACTGACGGATTAAGAGAAGGATGGATTGGCGAGTCTCCAAGGCACGGAGGCGTGAACTCTGGTGGTCAGGATGGTTAGCATAAGGTGGTTTTTGATGATCGAATTGTTCCAGGTAGGGTTCTTATGTACTCAAAATCGATTTTGAAATCAAACCTAAGTTTTGGGTGATCGAATTCCTAGGGAAGGTCACCGGTAACTTGCGAGTGATCTCGGCGACGTCCAGTGATGATCGGTGTGGCCATGTATGTGCATGCATGAACAAGCGTGTCTGGGTTGATGTTTGATTTGGGGGAGATGATGCTTTTCTCGGGCCTGGTTCGAGTACGTTTGGATGTCGTCTCGAAGTAGTGGGTTGACGCGTGTGACTCAAGGAAATTATGGGTAGGACTCGGGAAATATTGGTGCAGTCTCGGGTAACTTGTTGTTAGTTAATCCAGTTTTAAAAGCTTATCAAAATGTGGAAGTTTCAAAGAAAAATGTAAACCAAGTTCTTAAACAAAGTATTAGCAAGTTTTAAACGTGTTTACAAAGTTTAAAATGTTTTCAAATTGCTGTTTAAAGTAATTATATAATAGGCGAAATCCTATATGTTTGTCAAGGTGAATTAAACGATGTAATCAAATAAAGTATAAATTATTTAATAATGGTTAATTGATTTTTGTAATTAGGGAATAATTAATTAATTTAATTATTTAGATAATTAATTAAAAGTTAATTAATTTGTCTAATCAATTTAAAAGATTGATTTATTAATATGATTAATTAATTAAGTTATTACTTAAAAGATGATTAATTTATTAAAGGATAATCACTTAATGAAATTAATTAATAATAATTACTTAATGAAAGTAATTAAAGGATAATTGCTCAATGTCATTAATAAGGAGGGTAATTAATGGGTGATTACTAAATGTCATTTATTTAAGGATAATTACTTAATGGATGTAATTGAGGATTAATTACTTAGTGTAATTAATTGAAGTATGGATTAATTAAGGAAATTAATTAAAGGGTTAGTTAATTAATGAATGTGATTAATTAAAGGATAATTAATCAATGTAAATGATTATAGAATAATTAATTAAAGTAATTAATTGAGGATCAAAGTAATAAATTATTGTAATTAATAAGAGCAATTAAAGGTTAATTAATGTGAATTGTTAAAGGTTAATTAATTTATGTAATTAATTAAAGGCTAATTACTTAATGTAATTAAGATGATAATTAAAGATGATTAATTAATTGGTTTGTAATTAATTAATGTTGAGTGAGAAAGATTTAAAGATGATTGAAGTAATTAATTTAATTTAATTAAATTAATTAGAAGTGGTGTGACTAGTTAATCTTGCTTATAGATGATTGAGGTATATTGAATGACTTAGATTATTTGATATCTCTGATATGTGATTGTGATGCTTTGTGATATGACACACTCGGGTTGAACAATGATATTTGGAGTATCTATCTAAGGTATTGTGTGTGAATGTGAAGTTCTGAATATAAATTGAATTGTTTAAATGTAAACAATTTGGCTTAAAGAATAACATTGGGATCGAAGAGACCGGGGTCGGGTATTAGTAAATACCCAAAAGCACTTCAATTTGGAAATCTACAATAATTCTTTATAAATTTGATAGGGGACATTAATAGGCTGAAATGGAATGGTTTAAGTAATTGGGCCATTGAACTATGTAATGGTACTTAAATATGGATTTGTGAAATAAGTGTTGACTATAACAAGTTTTGAACTTGTAGTGAAGTACGAATTACCTAGGTTTTAAATAAGTTTATGCATTGTATTTCATGTTAGATGGGTTTACTCACACTGGTTTTCAGCCTGACCTGGGTGTTACCTTGATGTAATGCTCGGTCAGACCTAGTATTACAGATTTTCAGGTTAGGACGTTCTGGAGCTCAGGAGGCAAGCTGGATGGCAGGAACGTTTGGAATTTACTGATGTGTATTTGAGTTTATAGTGATATTACTCCGGGTCAAGTGTGCAACTATCAAGTTTATTTGTTATTGGTTGTAACTCCGATGCATTGAATGTAAATTAACAATTGCAACTTTTCGTATATATGCTATTATTTGATATTATATTTTGATCCGCTGCGAAATGTGAGATTCTACATTTTGTTTTTTGTTCTTCTTCTTCCTCTTTCTTCTTTAACCTAACAATCTGAGATTTTCGGCGTTCGGTTGCTCAGCACTTCTACAGTGAATGTATTAGTGTCGAATCTTCGAGGTCAAAAATTTTGTGTCGTTACATTTTGGTATCAGAGCAGAAGGTTAAGTGCGAACCTTGGCTCTGGTGGGTTTACTAATTAAGGATAGGGTCAACGGTACCCTAGAATGAGTTGAGTGTAGTATATATGAGAGCGTATTTGTTATTTTCTTATAAAATGATTTTGAAAATGGTTTTAAAAATGATTTTATATAAGTTTATAATTTGATATATATATAAAGCAATAGTGGTTGTTGTATTATTTGAATAAAAAAATAAAAATGAGAATTAAGTGGTAATAGAAATACAACCAAATTGAATGAAGATAAGTTTGAAATGGATTCAAACTAGAAAATAAAATCCTGAATTTGTAGAAGTGTTTTCAAAATAAGGTAATAATGAATTCGCTTCCAGATATGATAATCTTGGTTATTATCACAAATGGTTGTTGTGTTAAATAAAGAAATGTTTGTTAATGAGTAAGCAAAATGAAATATTTTAGGTAAGTAAACATTTAGGTGAGTATGACTTATAATTTGGAATTGAAGATAATCTAAATTGTGAAGTTTTAAATCTAAGACTAGAAAATTTGAAATTTATTTCAAAGTATTAAAAGAAATAATAAATAGTATTATTTACAATGTAATTGAATGAAAAGGGCCTGTTTCAAACAAGAGTTGTTTGGAAATTTGAAAGAAGTCTGTTTTGAATTAAAACCAATGGTGGTTTAAAAGTTTAAGGTATATCTTGGTGTGCAAAGGAAATGGATATGTATATATGTGGATATACATAATAACAAGTTGATTTGGGAGTAAACACTAAGTATTGAGTTTTGTATTTTTCCTGAAATTTGATGAAATAACTCAAAGTGAAATAAGTTTTTGAACTTATAAGTGGGATAGGATATTGAAAAGGAGTTTAAAATTTGAAATTGATAATTCAAATTTAGTATGATTGGATGGTTTAAATAAATTAAATTTAACATGGGGAAGTTAAATAAGTTTAGAATAAACAACCTGAATTGGAAATTTCAAGATGAAATTAAGGTTTAACTTTGGAAAGTTAAATGAATTGATTTGAAATAGGAGTCGTGTGTGATCTGGTTTGAGATCTAGAATTTAATGGAATTAAACTTTAATTTAAAATTGTTTAATGGTTTTGATTATTAAAGATAAAGATTGAACTTATTGAGAATAAAATCACTTTTAACTTAAGGTTTAAAAGTATAAAGGGAACTTATATGCTGAAATTGTTAAGAATTGGTTTCGAAGTTAATATTTGGGTAATAAGTTGGATTTCAAAGATTTAATTGTTTAAAATTTGTGAACTTTGAAATAAGTTAAATCAAGGTAATTTTAAATGGAATTTTGAAATTTGGACTCAGAATTATTTTGTTTAAAAACCTGGCTGTTAAATTTAAGGTAAAGGTTAATTGGATTTAAATAATCAACATTTTGAAAATTTAATTCGAATTTATACAATTCGAAATGGCTTAAAATTGAGATTTAAATTGAATTAGTTCAAACTGAATTTGATTTGAATTGATTGGAATTATGATTGAAGATGGATAAGTATAAAATTCAAATGGAAAATTTGAACCAAATTAATCGAAAGTGAGATTGAAGTTGAATAGGTTTAAAATTCAAATGGAAATTGATTTGAATTTGGGAAGGGAATTGAAGTTAATTTGAATTGAATTGGAACTGAATCAATTTAAATGGAAGTGGAAATTGGAAGTTAATTGGAAATGGAGATTGGGAAATTGAACAGTTTTGCTCTGAACCATTTTGCCAAATAAATTATTTTAAAATAATAGTTTTAAAATCTATTATCCTAGCTAGTTACTATACAACTTTTTTTTTTAAAACCCAAAACTATCTTATACTTATTTTATAACTACTTTTGGAACTATTTTGCAACAACTTTACAACTGTTTCGCAACTATCCAACTATTTTACAATTATCCAACTACTTTACAACTATTTTAAAATTGCTTAATTGTTTTAATACTATTTTCAACTAATACTATTTTACAACTACTTATATATTTTAAAAAATTTCAAGCTATTTTCTTAATACAAGTTGGTCATAGTGCAAACTGTCTATAATTGAATACCAATTGAGACAAGAATTGAAGTGTTAACCCAAATAGAAATTTGGGCAATTGTAAATGAGTGAATAGAATCGAAGTGAAGGTGAATAGAAAGAATATTGATTTAGAAAATAATCAATAAAGATAGATATGTAGGATGTACGTATATTATTCTATTCGCATGATGATTTGATCCAAATTCGAGCATAGAATTTCGAGATAGTATATCGATCCGAGTAGGGATTTTTCACTCGATTTTCGACGGCGAACCCTGGATATGGATTTTTGAATGGTTATGGAAATTCTCTATCATAATTATGACTATGCAAGGAGAATGACGGTTTCTGATCAAGAAACCAGATCTGAGTCCGCACTAGGAAGTCAGGTGGAGGATACTAATTCGGAAGTGAAATTGTGTAATCGAGTGAGCGATCAGATTTGATATTGCGTATGGATGGTATATTTACATGTACATCATATGTGCTTAAATAAAATTGATATTGAATTTTTGAAAGAAATATAAAAATGATTTTGGAAAGAAAAGTATATTGTGAGGAAATATATATGAATAAAGGTGGAAGTTAGATATCTTTTAAAATTCACTTTTCGAAAAGTAAGTGATATGGTAAGTAACTTTATAAAGAAAATTGAATTTGAATGTTGATTTGGCATGGTAAAGTTATATATATTGTTATATTTGATAAAATCCCCCTATGATGAATCTAGAACTAGAAGAAAGGGTTTTTGAAAATATTTGAAGTATAAAAGGGGAATCCATATTAAATGATCCAAAGATTATTTTCAAGTTGGAAAGGATGAATCCATAAAATCCCCCTATGATGAATCTAGAACTAGAAGAAAGGGAGTTTGGAAAGCCAAGTTTGGAACTACCGATTTGTGATATCAACTTTATGTAAAGGAGATTTTGATGTAAATCATAAAGGGTATGATTTGAAAGATACTATAAATGTATAGTATAAAGTGTTTTGAGATTGGCTCTGGAAAAAAAAGGCGTTCTCATTGAAATGAACTTCATAGGAGATCCACAGGGTGGTTCTGCCTTGAGCCCTAAGGGGGAGGCTCTAAATTGATCCTGCGAGGAAGTCCGGACAAACTGAAGTTCCTAAGGATTTTGTTTTGTGCGTAGGGAAAGTCGAGGGCGCTGATGCATACAGAGACATTTGGGTCATACTGTGCCAACAGTGTAACTCGATGTTACTGCGATCTACTATGGACCATAGCGGAAGTGGTGTATGCCGTGAGAGCCAACGGTCTACATTTGATTTTGCCATGATGGCAACGTAACATTGGTAGACTACGACATGTGGAGACATAGCGAAGTTAAGAGGTTGTCTAATTCTACTTTGGGACTTTACTGATGTTGTCTACGACCTATGTGGGAGTGATGAAGTTTCATTCACAACGAAAATCGAGGGCGCTGATGCCTACAGTTACATGGACTTTTTCCATGATGGAAACGTAACCCGGGATGTATCTGCGATCTGTGGCGGGTTCCATGGCGTAATTGAGGGGTGCGGAGGCCTACAGTTATCTATGGATTTTGCCGGGACGGAAACGAACCATCGAGTTAAGTGCGACCATGGAGGGGGCGATGATTTCCAGATCATTCTCACCAAAGATGTTTCCTCTATCTCAAAAATGTTTTCTATATTTGCAATAAAATGTTTTCCCAAGCATTTTCACTGGGTGTTGAAAATGGGTTTACCAAGTACTTATATATTTTCAGTCCTACGCCTGATCAACGTATGAATGAATTTATGTGAGAACGAGGAGGGACTTGTGGAAACATCGAGTTATAAAATGTATTTTTATAAAACTGTTTTAGTAATATTATATAGATTTTAAAGTTACTTAATTCTTAAATTTAGGGATTATTATTGAAATGGCCAAAGAGCAATATAGGCTGATAATAATCATTTTAATAAAATTCTGGTTTTGTTCCTTTTCAAGGACGAATAGATTTAAAGGGGGGAGGAATGTGATAACCCAGAAATTGGGATATCAGTAAATTGATAATTTACCGGGTTGGTTAATAGGAATACTGATTTATAGATTGAACAAATGAATCTGATAATAAATATTTATATCTGGATAAATATTTATTTGATAATCTTCTAATATAATTACTTAAAATTAGAAAATTATTCTTTTAAAACAAATAATAATGATTGTTTATATATATAAGAAGATTTTAAATAGAAAAATTATTATTTTCAAACAAATTAAATTTGTGTTTGTTTAAATGTGTATATATATGAGTTGATTTTAAATTAAACTAGAAATTGAATTTGAATAGGAAATTCAAAAGATAAATATCTTAAAATATTTTGGATTTAAAAATATATTATATATGATTTTATTTAGAATATAATTGGTTTTATATTATTTTCTTTAAAGGGTTTTGTTTATATAAATTAAGAAAAGTATTTATTAATTAGTAAATTAAATACAAAAGTTTTAAAAAAACATTTTAAAATAAATAAATACATGCATAATTACACATGTTAGTTAAATGCGTATAGTTTAACAAATGGAAGAAAATTAACAGACATTAATGACAAATGTTAACAAGTTAAACAAGTGCCACGATGTTATTTTTATTTTTATTTTCTTTTATTTTCAATAAATCCTAATTAAGCCTATATAAACATCTATCTCTTCTCTTCATTTCTTTTTCTATCTTCCCATTTTCAAACAAGGAAAATAGAGCCTGTAAATTATTTTCAAAACCAAATAACCAAAGCCTGTAACAAAAAAAAACAAACAAGAAAATTTAAAAACAACTACGATCTCAAATCTAAACCTGAATCATCAAGTACAAATCAACTCATCAAAAATCAGATTCAAGAAATCAAAACCAGAAAGTATTCAAAGCAAAAGTAAGCAAAGTTTTAGCCTGAAGCCATTCAGATCATTTCAAAGTCAAACTCCAGATCAAAAGCTTTCTTTATTCTTTAAAATCGCAGATGAGTGAACTTTGTCTTTAAAATCTTAAACTTGAGAATTTCATGATGCATGTGATGGATTATAGATGAGATGATGTGAAACAGCTTTGCATGGATGAATCAAGATATTTATATGTATATTAATATGGGAGAAACCTATGTATGACTAGACATATATTGAAGATCTGTTGATTTTAACAGATCAAACCTGATTCAAAAACCCAATCTCCTCCTTCAATCTATTTCTGGCCATAATCTCCAAATGAAAATGTTTGTATGAATGTAATATCAATTTTAAAAATAATTTCAAGTATATATAATAAGTAATTGATTCAAAATGAGAAGTTAACAGTGGTGATCAATTATTGTCAGAAAATCTAGTATCCAAATATCAAAATTTAATTATATAAACTAAATCGAATTGGAAAATGATGGTTATGATATACAAATCTAGATTTTAAAGTTTGTAGATGATGTGAATTTTCGAGTTGATCGAAATTGGAACTTCATTCAATTTTAAGCGAACGCGAGACTCGGTGAGGTCGGTGTTCCTGCCAGAGGTAGTGCTAGGGTCGAAGACAGTAGAAAAAGTGGTCAGAGGGGTTAGCATTTGCCAGGGTTACGCGGCGAGGTGATAATAGGGTTTAAGGTCGAGTTTGGTCATCGATGGGCTAAGTGGTAATTTCGTTGTCGTTGGTGAAATTAAGTGGATCAGACAAGGGGGATTAGGAGAAGGATGGATTGGCGAGTCTCTAAGCATAGAGGCGTGAACTCTGGTGGTCAGGATGGTCAGCATGAGGTTGTTGTTGATGATCGAATTGTTCCAGGTGGGGTTCTTATGTGCTCAAAATCGATTTCGAAATCATACGTAAGTTCTGGGTGTTCAGAATCCTAGGGAAGGTAACCATTGACTTGCGAGTGATCTCAGCGACATTCAGTGATGATCGAAGTGACTGTGTATGTGCACGCATGCACAAGCGTGTCTGCGTTGATGTTTGATTTGGAGGAGACGATGCTTTTCTCGGGTCGGGTTCGAGTATGTTTGTGTAACGATCGCGATTTTTCGTTGCCGAAAAATCGAACCGTTAGGGTTTTAGAAGAAGAAAGAGGTAGAAGAAGAAAGAAAAGAAAGAGAGGAGAAAACAGAAAACAAGTAACAGAACGAGAAACAATAACAGAATCTCACCGTCGCAGCGGAACAACATATAATAGATAAATGAATATTCATTAAAACAAAAGAACTATACATTTTATACATTACATCACATTACATTACATCAATCAGAGTGTACAACAACAACAGCGGAAAAAGAAAAGATATATATACAATAGATAATAGACTACGCTATCTGGCTCGCCTCCAGATCTGCACAGCAACTCCCGAATCCAGAATAACCTGATAACCTAACTCTAGACTGCCCGTGTGGAAAATAGTGGGCACCCAGAGTTTAGGAAAGGAACAATAAACTCCAGGTCAGTCATGTGACTGGTGTGAGAACTCAAAAACAGTTTATCTTTAAACAAGCAACAAGAAAATTTAAATTTTTAAATCCGCAATGCTTTTTGGAAAATGAAACTACCATAAGGCCTCCCGCCACACACACAATGCAAACGCAGAATTGGAGGAGATTTCTCCTTATGATAGTCAAAGATGCTTACTACGCGAAAATCAAATCATTTTTGATATTATTACTAGTGCATAGTGTAGAAAACAATTTCGAAAGTAGAATATAAATCCTAGCCAGCATAGACATTCCGAACTATGCCTACTATAGCTACCATCCAAACAGTGGTGACCACCATAAGTGAATGGCAGGTAATACAACTAAAACCGTACAAGGCGCGTATTGGAGGAATGGATTTCCAACAAATGGTCAGGCTAAGGAACTTCCTACTGCCACATGGGATCGCCTCTGGCGGGACGTCCCGAGAACTAACGTTACGGTTAGATCTCTGCCAACACAAGGCCGGGTTACCTCTGTAACTAGGTAACTACTACACGAATATGTCATCCCCCGGTCCTTTGGGACCTTTATCCGAGCGCTCGATACCAACAACACCACACAGAAATAGATATAGTGTATCAACATGAGTAAGTATCTGGGCTCCATACCATGATACCACCCTTTACCAGAAGGAAATGACATACCCTAAAGGGCGCGACCCTCATAACCTTGCCGCATATTCCTGTTTCGACCATTTCCGGGGAGTGAGGTCCTGATAAAGTCTCGTCCACAAAGCTACGCTTTGTGTAACAAAGCCATGCTTCGGGTCCACAGATGACCAAAGCAATAATCACAAAGATAAATGATCAAACAAATGATCATATCACAAATGACCAACCAATGATCATCACACAGCAGCACTCAGCATGCCACATTACCAGATTGGGAAATATCGCTGATAACCTTCAACTACATAACCTCTGAGCTCGTACGTCTCAGAGAAGGGTGTTAAGCTAAGAGAATAAATTCTCCGCCACCAACAGAAATGTATTTGAAAGAAATCTGCTCTATCTCTCAAAATGTAATGTCAGACACGTAACCATACAAGTCTGTTCCGGGTTCGAACAGAACCGAAGGCACTTCCAAAGAAGCCCTTGCAATCCGGGTATTCACAATCCCGATAAAATTTCCCATCACAAAGGAAATCTCCATATCGTAGCTAACGATGCGGAGACAATCGATAGGTCATCCTATCGTTTTCACAAATACCCGGTCTTCAACACCGGTCTTCAATATGCAATCCAAACGACGTATCGCATATTCGGAATGGGATATATGACACAAAGGTCCTCTCCCGGCTAAACCGAATAGCGAGCGCTTATTTTTAAAAATAAGTGTGCATTCAATTCCAAACAAACACAATCAATACCATCCAAGGGTAAATATTGATAGTCGGTTATTTAACTATCAATAAAGATGCGCCACATCATCAGATTCCATATAATTTTCCAAAATTATTAAGTCCCAAAATATCTTTACAAGATATATATACACAATTTCCAAATAATTGCCCAATTTATTTGCTTTACCAAACACCTTCACGATATAATTTCCACACTTAACCATTTGAAAACCCATTTCAAATTAAACACCTCAACCATTTGAAAACAAATTTCAAAACAACATATAAATCCTTACCGATTTATTTTTAAATTTTACGCTCCAAATTCGTGAATTTTATTTCCATCTTTAAAAATAAATCAACATCTATTTTTAAACCAATTTCCCTTCCTATTATAAATTCCAACGTGAATTAAATCCCAAATACCCATTCATATTTGATTTCAAATCGATTCCAAAATATTCGCTTACAATTTACCTTTAAAAGGTGAATTCACAAAAACGTTCCATTCCATATTGAAAAATCATTTCTAAATTTATTTAAAAATAAGTAATTCACAATTCAATTTATTTTCAACAATTCGAAAATATTCCATATGCTTAAACCATAGTTAAGTATTAATTTCATTCCTTTAAAGAAATATTCTTTTATTCACATTTATTTGGGTTAAAAACGAATGTTGCGTAAAACATCGTTACGACAACCCAAAAACACTAGTATATGGATTTGAAATAAAAATGGATACATAAATCCACTACTATTCAAAATATTCCCTTCTATTTCTCGAAATCGTCTATTTCAACAATCAATATTGAAATCTATGATTTCGATACTTAATATATCTTAAAACGTCTTTAATTAGTTTTAAATTCCATTTAAAACGTTCTTTTCCAAAAACACGTTCATTTAATAAAATAATACATTCACCGTTCAAAAATAGTGAATACAACCCCTTTAACAAATTCCATATTCAATTTATCAAATTAAATTGATTTTTTCGGATTTATAACAATGTCCATACATCCCATTTCTATTTATGAAACTTCGTTTTAGAAATCTCCTTTTATTAGTCCAATTCGATTTACATAACTCGATTATATACTAAAATCAATATTATAAGTTAAATACTTATAATATTATCTATTTACCCAAATCGTTCTTTTGAACTTCACCAATTTAAAATCTTATCACTTACAAGATTTCTTTATGGCTTAAAATAATTTCAACTAATGAAATCTTCATTTATTAACAATTTCTATAAAATTCCCCTTTTTAATGCCCAAATCCATTTCTATAAGTTAATAACTTATAAACTTAAAATTTTCCAATAACCATTCGTTTATAAATTTCACATTTATTAATCTATAAATCCTAGTGAAATTCATGTTATACATCAACTTAACACTTTATAAATTTATTCTATAACTTCAATAATTTTTATTTAAAAACATCCATTTATAAAATCCTTTATATAAACCATTAATAATAATAACTCCCCAAAAACCAAATTTAACTATTTTATAAAAACCTATTATTGTTAAAAATTTCTTTAAGTTATATTTTATAAAAATATAAATTTTTAAAACATAAAATTTTATCCATCTATTTATTTTAAAATTTAATCAATTCAAAATTTTTTTAATAAACCATATTCTTTGAAAAATCGATTTAAAACCCCTTTTAAATTCAAAACCGTTATTTTAATTTTTTTAAAAATTTGAATCCGATGATGCAACAGCATTAGATGGTCAATCACGGGAATAAGTGTCATATATCAATATGATTATCAACAATCAACATAATATTTATAAACAAATAAATATGCGAGGAATCCAGTTGGATCCCTCCAACCTGTTACCCTGCATCCACAGACGTTAGCACAATACCAATTCCACTTCGAGGTGGAATATCGCGGTATATGGGATTTTATAAATATCCGCTTAATAGGCGGCGCAATAGGGTCTCATCCGCTATACGAGGCGGGAAATCAAATCCAATATATACATATGCCAATATATATATATTGCTATATATAATATATATCCTACTATATCTACTAGCACAATCAAACAGCAATCATCAATCAATATTAACTACTTAAAATTTTAAACAAAACCTTTCGATTGAGTGAGGAGTTCTCACCTTGATTTTATTTCCGTTTTCGCTATTATTTCGAATATAATTAAACACGCGTTTAATTATACCCGAAATTTTCGCTAGCTCCAAAGATTCCCAATCCAGCTCCATCGTGAAGAGCGCGATCATACGATTGCAATGCAACTGGTTTCGTAATTTTTCGATCTCGTACGAAAGAGATACATTAGTTTAAAGTTATACGAACTAAATATAAATGGATTTACAACTTTTATTTTAAATTTTAAACCCACATCTTTCTCTGGCCGTTGGATCTGTAGATCCAGGCGCCCTCTACGTTTTCCCAGTTGGAGATTTTGAAAATCGTTGCATGGATTGATTGCAAAATGGAGGAGAAAACGGGTGATTATCGGCCATGAACGATAAAAGGGGGCGGCCGGCTTTGTTAATTACGGTTTAGAAAATTAATGGAACATATAATATGTTTTAATATTATTTTATTAATAAAATTCTCTTGTTAACAACTTATGCAAACGACCACCAAACTACGCGTTCCGACAGACGATCCTAAGGTTTTTCCGCGTTCCGGACACAATGGAATAGGTTTCGTAAGCTAATTCGATCGTATGTGTGAGATATGGAATTAAATGATCAATTTAAATTAAAACCGATTTAAACGATTTCTAGGCGTTTTGGCTTGTACCGGACAAACGGCAAATCCAAACGACTTGAAATTTGAAATCTTGCAATAATATCACATTACGGATCCGATGAAACTGGTTTCGTCGAAATCCGAGACCGTTTGAAAAATGGCTATTTTAACTCGCCGAATTAAAATTAAAACGATATCGATGCGTTTCGAGCTGCCACGGTCAAACGACAACTCCGATTGCTACGAAAATTGAAATCCGATAATAATTAACTATTACGGATCCAATGGAACTTGTTTCGTTCAATTCCGAGTCTGTTCAAAAATTGGCTATTTTTCAGTTGATAATTAAATATTAAAATATTCAATTTTTACAAATTAGCTCCAAATTCAATTTTACAAGTTCTAAAACATTTCTATAACTTTAATATGATAAAACAAAATTTTCCAAACCATTTCCCATTATATTTAACCCAATATTTAATTATTTTTGGAATTTCACTTATTAAATCATCGATTTAATTATCCCATTAAATCCAATATTCGAAAAATAAATTATTCGACTTAAAAATTCCACTTATTAATATTTAAAATTAATTAAATACTCAAATTCAAATTATCAGAAATTCTGGGTCGTTACAATCTTCCCCCCTTAAAAGAATTTCGTCCTCGAAATTGCAAGTTAAGGAGAATGATTCCTAAACCGTCTATTATTTTTCCAAAACTAATAGTTTTATCCACCTTCTAACACCAATCTTTTTATTAAAGATTTACTATCATTTCAATTAGCTTTCTAACTTCAATTATAGGTTTCAAACAACATTGTTTACTCAACAATTCAAATTTAAATTCAAATTTCAAACTTTCAAAATTTTCTCAAAAATTTTCTAACACCCGAAATTTTCGAAAAATTTCGCCAGAGTCTCCTTTGCGCGGCTAGATCGGTACGACTACAAAATGGCACTACGGCCCCTCAGAATCAAAAAGAAAAGAGAAAGCCAAGTGGCTGGAGAAGGAAATCATCAATTCTCATACTAAAAGTGAAATACGTACCTTTCTGTCGAGTCATTCAATTTTTAACTTCAAAATCAAAATTCCAATCCATTATATACCTGTATATCATACTAGTAATAGTATCCAATTCCAACATTCAAACTATTGGCCAATTCAATTACAAAATTTCCAATACATGCTTCTTATACATTTTTGGTTTATTATTGAAGTTGCATATTCAATTCATTCGTTTCAATTAGTTACATTCACTAATTAAATTCACATTGGTTCACTTTCAACTCAACTCAAATTCAATTCTATTCAAATTTATTTACTTCACTTTCAATTTGAATTCAATTACATAGCTTTCAAATGCGCTAATTAAATTTCATTAACACTTAATGAATTTACATACAATCAACCAACAACAAGTTAACAACCAATGTATATCCAATAAAACCAAATTATTAATTTTTCTCTCATTACATTCAATTTGGTTCAACAGTTTTAATTCCAATTGATTTAACATTCAACTGATTTTCATTCAATTATTCAACTAGCTCGAAATGAATTTACACTTACATACATCATTTCATATCAACTTATTCACATTCGATTAATTAACATTCAATCCATACTTTAATTCAGTTGCCAATTCTTTTTACATATAAAATTGGACTTCATTTATATAACTCAAGTTCACATCATTTAACGATTTCATTAATTCACTTTATTCATTTTATTTTGATATCAACATCAATTCTTTCAACATTATTCAAGTTATATTCCATTTAAACATCATTTGTTAATTAAACTTAAGTTTTACTTATCAATTCAATTCGGATTTTAAATTCCAAAGTAAATCCTATTTAACTTTTACTTAAGTCAAATTCATATCAATATTCAAATTCATATTCCATTTTATTTAACTTAATTGTTTAACCACTTCAACAACTGGTTTCACTTACATTTTCCCATTTAATAAGTTATAAAACTTATTATTCAACTTCTAACTTATATTATAAGTTCAAAACCTTTTTCACTTATATTTATCAATTTCAAATTGAATTTTAATTTCAAATTGGTTTATTACAACAAAACTTCAATTTTTAATTCATTTTTGTAGCAAATCCATCACATAGAAACTCGAAAATGATACTGATGATGCTGCAGTCATCACCCTTATTATTTCCCAGTGACAATAGTGAAATCAATGCTAAATATTCTTTCAAAAAGTTTTCTTTCTATTCATAAATCACTTTTATAAACCTTTTACTTATATAATTTTACTTCTTATATACATACATGATTATCTTACAATTGTAAATCATTATTAATTATAATTTCATCTTATGATTCATTGGTTTATACCATTATTTTTTTTACAATAGTTGCTTTTATTAGCTTATTCAAACAACTTTTAATTATTTTATATATATATATATATCATTTACAACAACCAAGCAATCAATTATATACACACTTCAATAATTCCTGAAAAATTATTTTCTTTTTATATATAAAATATAATCGAGGTAAAATTATTTCATTTACCCAATTTAAAACAATATTGTGTCGAATTGTTCTATTCAAGTGTTTAGGAACCCCTTCGATTCAGTTTTCGAGGCTGCGCCGACGAAGGTTCATATACCACTCAATAAACCAATCATCACAATATAAAACAATTTTATATTCACTAACAAATACGCACTCATATCTATTATTACACTCACACTCATTCTAGAGTACTGCTGACTCTATCTCTAATGAGTAATACCCAACAGAGCAGGTTGTCGCTTAACCATATGCTCTGATACCAAATGTAACGATCGCGATTTTTCGTTGCCGAAAAATCGAACCGTTAGGGTTTTAGAAGAAGAAAGAGGTAGAAGAAGAAAGAAAAGAAAGAGAGGAGAAAACAGAAAACAAGTAACAGAACGAGAAACAATAACAGAATCTCACCGTCGCAGCGGAACAACATATAATAGATAAATGAATATTCATTAAAACAAAAGAACTATACATTTTATACATTACATCACATTACATTACATCAATCAGAGTGTACAACAACAACAGCGGAAAAAGAAAAGATATATATACAATAGATAATAGACTACGCTATCTGGCTCGCCTCCAGATCTGCACAGCAACTCCCGAATCCAGAATAACCTGATAACCTAACTCTAGACTGCCCGTGTGGAAAATAGTGGGCACCCAGAGTTTAGGAAAGGAACAATAAACTCCAGGTCAGTCATGTGACTGGTGTGAGAACTCAAAAACAGTTTATCTTTAAACAAGCAACAAGAAAATTTAAATTTTTAAATCCGCAATGCTTTTTGGAAAATGAAACTACCATAAGGCCTCCCGCCACACACACAATGCAAACGCAGAATTGGAGGAGATTTCTCCTTATGATAGTCAAAGATGCTTACTACGCGAAAATCAAATCATTTTTGATATTATTACTAGTGCATAGTGTAGAAAACAATTTCGAAAGTAGAATATAAATCCTAGCCAGCATAGACATTCCGAACTATGCCTACTATAGCTACCATCCAAACAGTGGTGACCACCATAAGTGAATGGCAGGTAATACAACTAAAACCGTACAAGGCGCGTATTGGAGGAATGGATTTCCAACAAATGGTCAGGCTAAGGAACTTCCTACTGCCACATGGGATCGCCTCTGGCGGGACGTCCCGAGAACTAACGTTACGGTTAGATCTCTGCCAACACAAGGCCGGGTTACCTCTGTAACTAGGTAACTACTACACGAATATGTCATCCCCCGGTCCTTTGGGACCTTTATCCGAGCGCTCGATACCAACAACACCACACAGAAATAGATATAGTGTATCAACATGAGTAAGTATCTGGGCTCCATACCATGATACCACCCTTTACCAGAAGGAAATGACATACCCTAAAGGGCGCGACCCTCATAACCTTGCCGCATATTCCTGTTTCGACCATTTCCGGGGAGTGAGGTCCTGATAAAGTCTCGTCCACAAAGCTACGCTTTGTGTAACAAAGCCATGCTTCGGGTCCACAGATGACCAAAGCAATAATCACAAAGATAAATGATCAAACAAATGATCATATCACAAATGACCAACCAATGATCATCACACAGCAGCACTCAGCATGCCACATTACCAGATTGGGAAATATCGCTGATAACCTTCAACTACATAACCTCTGAGCTCGTACGTCTCAGAGAAGGGTGTTAAGCTAAGAGAATAAATTCTCCGCCACCAACAGAAATGTATTTGAAAGAAATCTGCTCTATCTCTCAAAATGTAATGTCAGACACGTAACCATACAAGTCTGTTCCGGGTTCGAACAGAACCGAAGGCACTTCCAAAGAAGCCCTTGCAATCCGGGTATTCACAATCCCGATAAAATTTCCCATCACAAAGGAAATCTCCATATCGTAGCTAACGATGCGGAGACAATCGATAGGTCATCCTATCGTTTTCACAAATACCCGGTCTTCAACACCGGTCTTCAATATGCAATCCAAACGACGTATCGCATATTCGGAATGGGATATATGACACAAAGGTCCTCTCCCGGCTAAACCGAATAGCGAGCGCTTATTTTTAAAAATAAGTGTGCATTCAATTCCAAACAAACACAATCAATACCATCCAAGGGTAAATATTGATAGTCGGTTATTTAACTATCAATAAAGATGCGCCACATCATCAGATTCCATATAATTTTCCAAAATTATTAAGTCCCAAAATATCTTTACAAGATATATATACACAATTTCCAAATAATTGCCCAATTTATTTGCTTTACCAAACACCTTCACGATATAATTTCCACACTTAACCATTTGAAAACCCATTTCAAATTAAACACCTCAACCATTTGAAAACAAATTTCAAAACAACATATAAATCCTTACCGATTTATTTTTAAATTTTACGCTCCAAATTCGTGAATTTTATTTCCATCTTTAAAAATAAATCAACATCTATTTTTAAACCAATTTCCCTTCCTATTATAAATTCCAACGTGAATTAAATCCCAAATACCCATTCATATTTGATTTCAAATCGATTCCAAAATATTCGCTTACAATTTACCTTTAAAAGGTGAATTCACAAAAACGTTCCATTCCATATTGAAAAATCATTTCTAAATTTATTTAAAAATAAGTAATTCACAATTCAATTTATTTTCAACAATTCGAAAATATTCCATATGCTTAAACCATAGTTAAGTATTAATTTCATTCCTTTAAAGAAATATTCTTTTATTCACATTTATTTGGGTTAAAAACGAATGTTGCGTAAAACATCGTTACGACAACCCAAAAACACTAGTATATGGATTTGAAATAAAAATGGATACATAAATCCACTACTATTCAAAATATTCCCTTCTATTTCTCGAAATCGTCTATTTCAACAATCAATATTGAAATCTATGATTTCGATACTTAATATATCTTAAAACGTCTTTAATTAGTTTTAAATTCCATTTAAAACGTTCTTTTCCAAAAACACGTTCATTTAATAAAATAATACATTCACCGTTCAAAAATAGTGAATACAACCCCTTTAACAAATTCCATATTCAATTTATCAAATTAAATTGATTTTTTCGGATTTATAACAATGTCCATACATCCCATTTCTATTTATGAAACTTCGTTTTAGAAATCTCCTTTTATTAGTCCAATTCGATTTACATAACTCGATTATATACTAAAATCAATATTATAAGTTAAATACTTATAATATTATCTATTTACCCAAATCGTTCTTTTGAACTTCACCAATTTAAAATCTTATCACTTACAAGATTTCTTTATGGCTTAAAATAATTTCAACTAATGAAATCTTCATTTATTAACAATTTCTATAAAATTCCCCTTTTTAATGCCCAAATCCATTTCTATAAGTTAATAACTTATAAACTTAAAATTTTCCAATAACCATTCGTTTATAAATTTCACATTTATTAATCTATAAATCCTAGTGAAATTCATGTTATACATCAACTTAACACTTTATAAATTTATTCTATAACTTCAATAATTTTTATTTAAAAACATCCATTTATAAAATCCTTTATATAAACCATTAATAATAATAACTCCCCAAAAACCAAATTTAACTATTTTATAAAAACCTATTATTGTTAAAAATTTCTTTAAGTTATATTTTATAAAAATATAAATTTTTAAAACATAAAATTTTATCCATCTATTTATTTTAAAATTTAATCAATTCAAAATTTTTTTAATAAACCATATTCTTTGAAAAATCGATTTAAAACCCCTTTTAAATTCAAAACCGTTATTTTAATTTTTTTAAAAATTTGAATCCGATGATGCAACAGCATTAGATGGTCAATCACGGGAATAAGTGTCATATATCAATATGATTATCAACAATCAACATAATATTTATAAACAAATAAATATGCGAGGAATCCAGTTGGATCCCTCCAACCTGTTACCCTGCATCCACAGACGTTAGCACAATACCAATTCCACTTCGAGGTGGAATATCGCGGTATATGGGATTTTATAAATATCCGCTTAATAGGCGGCGCAATAGGGTCTCATCCGCTATACGAGGCGGGAAATCAAATCCAATATATACATATGCCAATATATATATATTGCTATATATAATATATATCCTACTATATCTACTAGCACAATCAAACAGCAATCATCAATCAATATTAACTACTTAAAATTTTAAACAAAACCTTTCGATTGAGTGAGGAGTTCTCACCTTGATTTTATTTCCGTTTTCGCTATTATTTCGAATATAATTAAACACGCGTTTAATTATACCCGAAATTTTCGCTAGCTCCAAAGATTCCCAATCCAGCTCCATCGTGAAGAGCGCGATCATACGATTGCAATGCAACTGGTTTCGTAATTTTTCGATCTCGTACGAAAGAGATACATTAGTTTAAAGTTATACGAACTAAATATAAATGGATTTACAACTTTTATTTTAAATTTTAAACCCACATCTTTCTCTGGCCGTTGGATCTGTAGATCCAGGCGCCCTCTACGTTTTCCCAGTTGGAGATTTTGAAAATCGTTGCATGGATTGATTGCAAAATGGAGGAGAAAACGGGTGATTATCGGCCATGAACGATAAAAGGGGGCGGCCGGCTTTGTTAATTACGGTTTAGAAAATTAATGGAACATATAATATGTTTTAATATTATTTTATTAATAAAATTCTCTTGTTAACAACTTATGCAAACGACCACCAAACTACGCGTTCCGACAGACGATCCTAAGGTTTTTCCGCGTTCCGGACACAATGGAATAGGTTTCGTAAGCTAATTCGATCGTATGTGTGAGATATGGAATTAAATGATCAATTTAAATTAAAACCGATTTAAACGATTTCTAGGCGTTTTGGCTTGTACCGGACAAACGGCAAATCCAAACGACTTGAAATTTGAAATCTTGCAATAATATCACATTACGGATCCGATGAAACTGGTTTCGTCGAAATCCGAGACCGTTTGAAAAATGGCTATTTTAACTCGCCGAATTAAAATTAAAACGATATCGATGCGTTTCGAGCTGCCACGGTCAAACGACAACTCCGATTGCTACGAAAATTGAAATCCGATAATAATTAACTATTACGGATCCAATGGAACTTGTTTCGTTCAATTCCGAGTCTGTTCAAAAATTGGCTATTTTTCAGTTGATAATTAAATATTAAAATATTCAATTTTTACAAATTAGCTCCAAATTCAATTTTACAAGTTCTAAAACATTTCTATAACTTTAATATGATAAAACAAAATTTTCCAAACCATTTCCCATTATATTTAACCCAATATTTAATTATTTTTGGAATTTCACTTATTAAATCATCGATTTAATTATCCCATTAAATCCAATATTCGAAAAATAAATTATTCGACTTAAAAATTCCACTTATTAATATTTAAAATTAATTAAATACTCAAATTCAAATTATCAGAAATTCTGGGTCGTTACAGTTTGGATGTTGCCTCGAAGTAGTGAGTTGACGCGTGTGACTCGAGGAAATTTTGGAAAGGACTCGGGAAAAATAGGTGTAGTCTCGGGTTGCTTGTTGTTAGTTAATCAAGTTTTAAAAGCTTATCAAAATGTGGAAGTTTTAAAGAAAAATGTAAACCAATTCTTAAACAAAGTGTTAGCAAGTTTTAAACTTGTTTCCAAAATTTAAAATATTTTCAAATTGTTGTTTAAAGTAATTATATAATACGCTAAATCCTATATGTTTGTAAAGGTGAATTAAATGATGTAATTAAATAAAGTATAAATTATTTAAAGATGGCTAATTGATTTTTGTAATCAGGGAACAATTAATTAATTTAATTAATTAGATAATTAATTAAAAGTTAATTAATTTGTCTAATCAATTTAAAAGATTGATTTATTAATGTGATTCATTAATTAAGTTATTAATTAAAAGATGATTAATTTATTAAAGGATAATCACTTATTGAAATTAATTAATGATAATTACTTAATGAAAGAAATTAAAGGATAATTGCTTAATGTCATTAATTAAGGAGGGTAATTAATGGTGATTACTAAATGTGATTTATTTAATGATAATTACTTAATGGAAGTAACTGAGGATTAATTACTTAGTGTTATTAGTTAAAGTATGGATTAATTAAGGAAATTAATTAAAGGGTTAGTTAATTAATGAATGTGATTATTAAAGGATAATTAATCAATGTAAGTGATTATAGAATAATTAATTAGAGTAATTGATTAAGGATCAATGTAATAAATTATTGTTAATTAATAAGAGTAATTAAAGGTTAATTAATGTGAATGGTTAAAGGTTAATTAATTTATGTAATTAATTAAAGGCTAATTACTTAATGTAATTAAGATGATAATTAAGGACGATTAACTAATTGGTTTGTAATTAATTAATGTTGAGTAAGCAAGATTTAAAGATGATTGAAGTAATTAATTTAATTTATTTAAATTAATTAGAAATGGTGTGGCTAATTAATCTTGCTTATAGATGATTGAGGCATATTAAATGACTTAGATTATTTGATATCCCTGATATGTGATTGTGATGCTTTGTGATATGAGATAATCGGGTTGAAGTGTGATATTTAGAGTATCTATCTAAGGAATTGTGTGTGAATGTGAAGTTCTGAATATAAATTGAATTTTTCAAATGTAAACAATTTGGCTTAAAGAAGAACATTGGGATCGAAGAGACCGGGGTCGGGTAATAATTCTTTATAAATTTGATAGGTGATATCAATAGGCTGGAATGGAATGATTTAAGTAATTGGACCATTGAACTATGTAGTGGTACTTAGATACAGATTTGTGAAATAAGTGTTGACTATAACAAATTTTGAACTTATAGTGAAGTACGAGTTTCCTCGGGTTTTAAATAAGTTTATGCATTGGTATTTCATGTTAGATGGGTTTACTCACACTAGTTTCCAGCCTGACCTGGGTGTTACTTTGATACAATGCTCGGGTCTGACCGAGTATTATAGATTTTTAGGTTAGGACATTTTGGAGCTCAAGACGCGAGCTGGATGGCAGGAACGTATGGAATTTACCGCTGTGTATTTGAGTTTGTAGTGATATTAGTCTGGGTCAAGTGTGCAATTGTCCAGTTTATTTGTTATTGGTTGTAACTCTGATGCATTGAATGTAAATTAACAATTATAGCTTTTGTATAAACGCTATTATTTGATATTATATTTTGATACACTGTGAAATGTGAGATTCTGTGTTTTGTTTTCTGTTCTTCTACTTCCTCTTTCTAACAATCTGAGATTTTCGGCGTTCGATTGCTCGGCACTTCTACATTAAATGTATTTGTGTCGAATCTTCGAAAGCGAAAATTTTGGGTCGTTACACGTATTTTTCGGTTTTCTTATTTCTAAACTTCATTTGTTAATGCCCGAATATGGGTTTCGGGTCATTCATTACTGAAATATGAGACTTCATATATTAATACCCGAATCTTGGTTACGGATTTTTCAACTCATCTTACTAGAATTGGGGTTTCAGAACTATTGTCGGAATTCACTTATTAATGCCCTAATCAGGGATTGAGGTTTCTGTTATGAAGATCATTATTATGGATTTTTGATTATCCAACGTACATCCTAATATGAGCTTGAGATTTCTATCATGAACAAAATCATATGGATTTCTAATTATCCACCACTACTACATAATCTCAGTTTGAGAGTTCTATTATGAACGGTATTTTTGAATTTCACCTATTAGTGCCCAAATCTAGACTCAAAATTTCTATTGAAGGGATTATCGTGGATTTCTGAATATTATCTGCTAATACTCTAATCTGAGTTTCGAATATCCTAACTTTTGAATTTCATTTATTAGTTCCCAAATCTGGACCAATGAATTTGTACCATTATTTTCAAACAGTGATCTCTGATATTCTGTTAGGACATTATTGACTTTCTTTTACTTATCTTCAAAGGATGACTTTCTAAAACATCTATATCATTGGTTGAAACAATGGATGTTTACCGTTAAACTTAAGGTATTCCAGCAATGTGTTTAAAGTTAACTTCTTATCGTTACCAAAGATGAGATGCAAAGTATTTCATCAAAAACGATTACCATTCAAGATATTAACATAATGATATATTAGTATCCACAAATGAAATTGGTAAATTTCTATACAAATAACAAGTTAACAATAACAAAAATTGTTTATTTTGTGTTTTAAGGTAAAGCAAAACAATAAAAAGGTTTGAGAAATCCAACAATTGCAAAATCATGGTACAAGCTATCAAATAGATATATTAGAAATAACAATACGGGAAAGGGCAACAGTCCCGGTGATATATACAGAATTTTCATAGTTTACATAATCAAGAATAAATATATACGTATCATTCATAATTCTTGAACCTCTTTATTTAGATCTCCGCTAATTAAAGGGTTCACGATATGATGGATAGCAATGCAAAGGACCGCTTTTAGTTTCATCTCTTTCTTCCTTATTTTGTCTTCATCGTCAATATTCTTGATACTGGTATTGAATGCGTGGTTAAAGGCTTTGTTCGCACCTTTAAGGGTTTTATTTACCCTTTCTAAATCAGCATTGCGCTTTAAGAGAAATACTTGTCGTGCTCTAGCTTTTGAATCCTAGTTTCGTATTCGTTTATGAAACTTGAGTATTTTGCTTTTTGTTCATCATCAAAATACTTCATCATCTCAAATTTAACTTTGCGTCACCACTCTCCCACTACTTTCTCGTCTAAGCCTGGTGGAGGATTTTTTGTAGTAGGAATTTTTAGGCAACGAGGGAAGTAGATCTTGCGATTTTGGATGGAAGAGATGATAGGAGAAATTGGTAACTCCGTGCTTGAGATGTTATTTTCCATGATGAACTCTAATGATTTACATTGAGTGTGATTGTCTTTTAATTTCATCTATAAATTGTTTATCTCTTGAAGGAGTTCTAACATTTTATGATTAAAGTCGATTGACTTATTTGAATTGACTTGACATTTTAATGAGAAAATCGCTTCACTCTTGCTCTTAAAATCTGCCTCTAAATTGGAAATTTGATCATTGAGATTCCAGATGATTGTTCTCTAAAGCAAAAATCTTCTATACCATTTTGATGCTTTCGTGTTATCTTGAAAACGAGTAGTTTAAGTATCATCAAGAAGATTTGTAATACCCCATATTTTTATAACATTATTTAGAATAATTAATTGGGTAAATTAAATAAAATAATGTAAAGATTAATAGGTTGAGATTTGATTAGGCTAAGGGTAGCCGTGCCATTTTGGCGTGTTAATTTGAAATAAAACAATATAAATAAATGTGTTAGGAATAAGTAAGGGCAATATGGGAAATAGGAAGGGATTATACCCTAAACTCTTAGAAATGAAACTCTCATTCATTTCATTTTTACTCTAACTAAAATTACACCAAGGCCAGCCACCATTATTATTCTCAAGAGAAGAAAACGCTAGGATTCAAGTGGAGGAAAATAATCAACATTATCAACATCAAATCTCACACCTTATAATCTCAAAGCTATGGGGAATAATTACTACATCCAATTTTCACAAAGTTTTTGGTTTTTTGATTAGATCCAAAATGTTTTTGCAAGTATTTGCCATGTTTTGATGACTAAAGTTATATATATGTGTATATATATATATATTCTTGTTGATGAACTATATATGTTCATGTTAGATTTTATGATATGTTTGACAATAAAACCCTATTAGATGACATGTCAATGCCTTGAAAATTTAAATATAGGTTAGAAATGTTATTTTAGAGATGGGTATTAATTTTCATAATTTTATGAGTTGATGTGGATTTTATATTAATTTTAAGTGGGAAAAGTAATTTATTGGGTTATAAATTATTTACAACTAAAATAGTTAATATTTGGGTTTGAAAATTTTATATGTTGGAAAACATACAAAAATAGATTTTCTACAATTTTTTCATATTTTTTCTATGTGGTTTGATAAATATAAAAATTATGTAAGGTATGAGACTTAAATGTTTTATATATTTAATTAACGAGAAGGGGCATTTTATAAAATAAAATTATTATTTAACTCTAAAAATAATGGCTGCACTTTTCTGAAAAATATTTGGTAATCAACGAGAATTTGACTAATAAAGGCAGGTTAGTTAAAATGTTGTCCTCTTTAAGTTGAAAACAAAGAAATCATACTTTTAGCATTTTCAGCCTTTTACGGCGGTAAACCTTTCGACATAGACCTTTCGACAAGGGCGAGAGGTTCATAGCTATCGACAATGTCAAACTAATGCATATGGTATCAAGTTACCAGGTACGTAATGAATTGGATAGAGTCAAAGGGCTCTAAGTCGAAAGGTTGGTTGCCAAAGAGGTTGAAGTGTGTTTGCCTGCTTTGCTTTCGAATAAGAGCTTTCGACTTGGTTTTTTTCGACCAGGTCAAATGTTTAAAATAAGGGTTTTAAACCTTTCACATAGTTGAAAGGTAACTGCTGTTTTATCACTATTTTTTTTGAAACTGTAATGACCCACTATTTTGGACCATTCAAATCGACAATAAAACCACATATGATGGACTTGAATAATTCAAAACAACATATTGTTAATATAATTTGAAGCAAATAAAACTAATCGTTGAATCACAGGAACAGAATAACTCGTTGCGGAAATAAAATAACCATAAAAGTTCATGAAGCTACTGCATACATAGTCTCAAAACAATATACATAATATTAGAGTTTGAAAGCAAATTCAATAGGAAATCCAAATACATAAGTCCATTAATACATAATCGAAGGCTGAAATGAAATAACTAAAATAGAAATAGATAGGCAACTAGATAGATAGATAAATCTCCAGAAAATCTCTAGCTCCAGAAGATGAATCCAAAGTTGGGATATTTAGGCTGACCTGAACGTAAAGCAAAACACAAAATACTCGAGTCAGGAGATACATACTTACAAAATGTAAATCAACTCAAGTGAACTATAATAGAAATGCAAAAGTAACTTAAAGGATACTTGGAATCGCCCATCCTTTAAGGATCCGTTAAACTATCTACTACGTAGTAATATTAGCTATTATAATAATGTCTAAAGTAAAGTTAACTATTAAAATAACATTTAGGCTTTACATTTTCCACCTTAAGACATTTTATATATTCCCATAGTCTATGCAGTACCTTAATCTCTCCCGTACTGTGCATCATCAAAGGGTAATCCATAGGTATGGTACAAAACAAACTCATATAAGGCACGCTAGGGTAGGTGACATGACACAACTAGGAAATGCTAGGGTAGATATATTAATTACACTTCCAGGCTAGTGGTAACGCATAGCAGTCACTACCGCCACCTCGAGCCACACTCCCAAAAAAATCAAAGGTGCGCACCAAATCAATCACAAAGTAATAGAATGGCATTTGAAGGAGTGTGTCCGATCGGAGGAGCTACCTCACTTGGCCCGTCAATTGCTCCTATTTTAGCCACCTTATGCCAACTCATAGGTGTTGGGTCCACATATATACCTCATATATGATTGTCGCCACAATCCTACTTCATTCTAGAATCTCCACTGCATACACAGTTATTAAAGTGGTTTTTGGTATTGGCAGAGAGTATGAGAATATCCGATCCCGGTCTCTTTAACCACCAACCGTTATTATAACTCGTGGTTATTTATTTCAAATGGTTTATATTCAAATCAAACATATCACTTCAAAACCATTTAAATCTGATGTCATTATTCTTTTAAAATAATATTCCTTTTTCCATGTATGTAGCATTTCAAATTTATACACTTAGTTATAACACTTTGAAAAATGTAATATTTACAAAAAAAACATTGCACTTTGAAAATGTGATCCTTATATAGTAGCATTTCGAAAATGTTACATCTTTAGAAATAGTAGCGATTTAAAGCAAAACCTAAAGTAGCATATCATTCTAGAAATGCTGCAAATTCTACTATAACATATTTAAAACATCAGATCTTCAATTTTTATTGTAGTTATTATAAAAATCTATTTTATTATACAGAATTATTCATTTGGGTATATTTTAAACTATGATTTTATATAAATAAAATTTATTGCTAAAATATCCAATTCAAACTGTATTTTTTCATATTAAGTTAAAGATACATTATTAGCCTAAATTCAAAATTTTAAAATAAAGAAACTATTATTTATTTAAATATCCATTTCATAAACAAAATATTATATTACTAGGTTAGATTTAAAATTCCATATTATCAAATCAAATTGAATTATTAAGTTAGATTAAATTTATATAACATAGATAAAATATTAAATTACAATTTAAAACCATTTATTAGTTATAAAATTTTAACTTGTAGAACTAATATATATATGTGTGTGTGTGTGTGTGTGTGTGTGTGTGTGTGTGTGTGTGTGTATAGTTAGTTAGTTAGTTAAATCATTTAAACCAAGTTTAGGTTAAATTTTCATATATTAAAATACTTAATAATTTTTAGAAAACTATTTAAAAACCAACCATGGTTTTGTATAATATTTTCTAACCTAGGTCAAGTGATACAGATATATATCAGTTCAATCCGTAATTTATTAAATTCCAAGTTTTATCATTTCAAACCCGCAATTGCAAGTCAAATAAAAATCGCTTGAGCCTGTCATTTCAACTCATAACGATTTTTTCCTATTCTAAATTCCGTTCGGGTAAGTATCATGTCAACCCATAGTGAGGGAACTTGCATTATGAGAAACAGAATATATAAAATGAGAAAAATAACATAGCATATCATGTCAGGTGATAAAACAGATATAACATAAGGTGGTAACATCATATAATATCATGTCATAAGCATATATGAGATAATCAGCATCATATGCATATCTATGTAGTTTTATATATCATCAATTCACTAGAATATAAGTACGTAGTCGAGAGTAATGAACTCACCTTCTTTGGCTAGAGATGATAATTCAAACAACCAGACAATTATAAATAACACGACAAAGCACAAATTAAACTTGAGTGGAAGTAGAACCCAACTCCAGATCTTAGAAGCAAACAAAATTAAATATATATATATATAAGTATATATATGAAAGAATAAAATAAAAGACAAAGAAAAATAGGCTAGCAACAACACAAGTGGACTCGTCCACATAGGAATTTGGCTCGGCCACATGTGTTTTGGGCCCGACCATGATCATTTGGCTCAACCACTTGATGAAGGGCACAGATAGACTAGGTTTGTGGCTAGGTAGGCTCGGCCATAGGTGCATACAAGAGATGGCAAGGCATGGAAGGAAAAACGACAAGGGGAAGTGGCATTTTGGGTTTGGCCATGATGGTTTATGCTCGGCCACGTGGTGCATAAGTATGGCTATAATGGTGATGAAGGCAACTAGGCACGACTAGGGAAGGGGAATGGTCACAACAAGGCAAGGAGGAGGTGGTGGCTGAGGCAAATAGGAAAGGAAGGAGGAGAAACATGGGTCGGCTAGGGTTTTTGGCTAGGGGTTTGGTTATTCGGCATATGGTAGGTCACGGCCTAAGGAGATGGCGACGGTGAGGGTTTAACTAGAGGAGATGGTGGCTGATCAGCTTGGTGGTGAAGGCAAGGAGGAGGTCAGCTTTGGCAAGGGTAGTGGCCGAAATAAGGAAGAGGAAGAAGAAACAAAAATAATAAAAAACTGGAAGAGGAGAGAAAGATTTACTGTAAAATTTTATCTAGCATAAAGAAATGAGAAAGAAGAAGGAATGAGAAGTTTTTGTACGTACAAACTTCTAAAGATATGTCTTTACAAAATGAATAGATAAAGACATGTCTATTAGGAATATTAGCCTATTAGCCAATCCCACCAAGCAAACCAAACCAAATCATGAGTCAAATCAAGCCCAAAACCCAATCAAAAATAGAAAAATAAAATACGGAAAATAATTGCATGTAAAACGCTGAAACTTTGCAGATTTAAAAAGTATAAATCATAATTTAACGAAACAAAAAACAGAGGGAATAATAGAATCAAATCTAGCTTCAAAGAAGAAGAATAAAAAATTTAAATTTTCGACTGAAAGTCAATCTTTGACCAAGGTTGACCAAAAATTTAATTGTCATAAAAGTCTTTATTTTATTATATTTGAAAAAATAATTCACAACAAATCCCAAAAATATGTTACAAAATTTTCAATTTTTAAATGATTTATAATCAAAGTTTTCAAATAAATTTTATTTGAAATATTTACTAAAATTACGAGTTGTTATACTCTCCCCCACTCAAAACTTTTCATCCTCGAAAAGGAACGAGAAACGAAAAATAGAAGAAGATAAGATAGAATAACGATTAGTACTTGGAATAAACAATTCTGAATTCGAAGCACGCATGCTTTCCTTCCTTTCCCAAGTACAATCCCGATCATCAGTACTCCACTGCACTTTAACCAGGATGACAGATTTCCTTCTCAGCTATTTCGTGCCTCTATATATAATACAAAGTGGCTTCCTCTCAATAGTAAGGTTTGGCTCAGTATCCAAACTCTCAAGAGAGAAATGCTGGACAATCAAAGATGGATCATGAAGATATCGACGAAGATGCAAAATGTTGAATACATTATGCACTCTAGAAAACATCTCAGGCAAATCCAGGCGATAAGCTAAAGAACCAACCCTCTCCAAGATGTGGAAAGACCAATGAACCAAGGAGCAAGCTTCCCCTTCCGACCAAACCGAATCACATTCCTTAAGGGATAGACCTTAAGGAAAACCTGATCACTAATAGAAAACTCTAAACTCCTCCTACATCGATCAGTATACTGCTTCTTCCTATTCTGAGCACTCCTCATCTTCCTCTTAATCTCCTCAACTTTCTCAAAAGCCTCTAGAATCTTATCAGGACCAAGAACCAAACGATTACCGGATTCAATCTAGAAAGATGGAGATCTGCAAGGTCATCCATAAATAGCAGCAAATGGAGACATTGCAATACTAGCCTAGATTCAAAAATGAAGCGCGATAGATAAAGGATTAAGACAATATTAAAATAGAAGATTTGAGATTGTACCTGATAATTTTTCTTACAGGTGAATTCAACTAGATGGATATGATCTTCCCAAGGTCCTTTATAATCAAGGACACAGGTACGAAGAAGATCCTCTAGAAACTGATTCACCCTTTCCGTTTTTCCATCGTTCTATGGATGGTAAGCAGTGCTCAGATTCAAGTGAGTACCTAAAGATTCCTGAAAAGCTCTCACAAAATGGCTGGTAAAGATGGGATCTCTATCACAAATAATACTGATAGGAACACTATGAAGACAAACAATCTCTCTCATATAAATCTCAGCCAAACTAGAAGAAGAACGGGTAGACTTGACCGGAATGAAATGAGCTGATTTGGTCAATCTATCCACAATAACCCAAATATTCTCATTACCGCTCCTAGTCCTCGGTAATCCATCAATAAAATCCATAGAAACCTGTTCCCATTTTCAATTAAGAACCTCAAGGGGCTGTAACAAACTAGGGGACTTTTGATGATTGGCCTTGACTTGCTAATAAGTCGCACACCTACTCACCAAGATGAAGATATCATGCTTCATACTCCTCCACTAATATAGCTTCTTCATATCATGGTACATCTTCGTCACACCTAGATGAGTAGAAAGTCTGGATCGATGATTTTTCCAAAGTAACTCTTGCTTCAATCCATCCACATTCGGGATGCATATCCGATTATTAATCCTCAAAATCCCTCTATCATCGAAGAAACAACGGATTAATAGCATCGCCCTCTTCCGGCTCAAAGCATCAAGACTACTATCACCAACCCTGCTACGAACATTCTCCTTAATAAGCCTAAGCATCCTATCCTCATCGTGTTTAGCAATGATATGATCCATAAGAGGAGGAGAAGAAACAGCAAGCTAACACAACATCGCCCTCTTCTGGCTCAAAGCGTCAAGACTACTATCACCAACCCTACTACGAACATTCTCCTTAATAATCCTAAGCATCCTATCCTCATCGTGTTTAGCAATGATATGATACATAAGGGGAGAAGAAGAAACAACAAGAAGACACAACATTGCCCACTTTCGGCTCGAAGAATCGGCCACAACATTAGCTTTCCCAGGGGTATAGTTGATGTCGAGGTCATAAGAAGCAAGGAACTCAAGCCCATGCCTCTGATTCAAATCCTTCTAGGTGAAGATATACCACAAAGACTGATGATCCGTAAAGAGCTCAAACTTGGTTCCCCAAATATGATGCCTTTAAATCTTCAAAGGAAAAACCATGGAAAGCAATTCCACATCATGGGTCTTCAAATAGCAACTGGCATAAGCAATGACCTTCCCATCTTGCATCAGAACAGCTCGCAAACCCTTACGACTAGCATCAGTGTATACCATTAATCCCTCATTTCCATTTGGAATGATAAGAATTAGTGAAGAAGTAAGCTTACTCTTTAACTCATTGAATGCAGCTTCACACTTATCATTCAAAATAAACTTAACATTCTTATGAGTCAAAGCAATGAGAGGTTCTGCAATCCGAGTAAAATTCTCAATGAATCTCCGATAATAACCGGCAAAGCCTAGAAAACTATGGATATCAGAAGGAGTCCTAGGAGTTTCCCAATCCTGCAACAGAATGGGGAGAAATAAGGACTACAGGAAAGATAGAATGATCAAATTACATGAGAAAAGAGAAGAAAGACTTATATTGATTGCAACAATCTTAACTGGATCAATAGAAACCCCATTACCAGAAAAAATATGCCTGAGAAATCAAACTTCATATTTCTAGAAATGGAATTTCTAGAATTTAGCTTTCAACTGATGACTCTAAGAGTTCCTAGAAAAAAGCTCAAATGGGATTCATGTTCTTCCTTGGACTTAGAGAAGACAAGGATATCATCGACAAAGACTAGAACAAATTTGTTAAGAACATCACGAAAAACACAATACATAAGATCAATAAAGAAAGATGGGGCGTTAGTCAAACCAAAAGGCATAACAACCATTAATAAAAAGCATTCTCAGTATGGAAAGCAGTCTTAGAAATACTTTCCTGGACAACTCTGAGCTGATGGAAACCTGTGGCAAGATCAAGCTGAGAGAAAACAGTAGCCCCATAGAGCTGATAAAACATATCATTGAAATGAGGCATACGATATCTGTTTTTCATAATGAGCTTGTTCAATTTCCTATAATCGACACACATCCTTAAAGAGCCATCAGACTTAGTAACAAAAACAACCGTAGCTCCCCATTTAGAATGGCTAGGTTTGATCAGACCTTTCCAGAACAAGTCCTCAATTTTCTTCCTTAACCTTCTCCCGAGGTGCCATTCTTCTGGGATGAAGAACTACAGGTTGAGCTCTAGGAATAAGATCAATTACGCTTCGAGGGTAAAGAAGTGTCTTCACCAAATACATCGAGATAGAATTTAACCACAGGAGTTGAGTCAAGATCACCAGAAGAAGAATCAAGAGAATAAATAAAGCTGTCAGCATAATCTTGAGGCACACGGCACTGAATAACCAAAAAATTTCCCCAATCATCTACAAGAGAAATAGTTTGGGTTTTATAAGAGATAACAGCTTCATGATCTTTCAGTCGATCTCCTCCAAGAAATATATCAAAAGCATCAAAAGCATCAAAACCCAGCACAAAGAAATTACCAAAAAAACGAAAGCTAGAATAGAAGAGTTTCACACTTCTACTAAACCTACTAAGGTTCGCAGGACCCCCAGTAGGATTATAAACACACAAAGGTGCAGAAGCATACTCAAGGAAAAGGAGATGCTCAAACTTATCACAATGATCCACAGAAATAAAACTATGGCATGCTCCAATGTCAAATAAAACATGAACAAGAAAATTAAAAAGAGAAAAATTGCCCTAGAGAGTACCTGGGGTATCACTAGGAGCATGTGGAGCAGGTGGAGTAGAAGAGGTAATAGCAAAGATACCAGATGGTTTGCCCTTCTGTTGAGTAGGACAATCATTCCTAAAGTGGCGAGGCGGCAGGAAAATATGGCAAAGATCACGCCTAGTCAACTAAGCTGGAGGAACAACAGCACCAATTGAAGTAAGGCAACTATTGTTAGTCCTTGAGGTGATGGTTTTGTTGACAACAACCTTAGAATAGGATTATAAAATATAAATACTAACATTAAAGTTTAGAAATATGTATATGTAGGATTTAACCATGTAGGTACCAAGAATGAAGACTGTACAGTATAGAGATTCAAGATATCAAGATTGAAGATTCATGAGTATCAAGAATATCAAGATTATCAAGAGTTCAAGATTTCAAGAATAAGTAATTTAATTAGGAATTTTTTTAAAAATCCTAAAAAAGCACTGGCATCTTAAAATCCAATTTATTCATAGAATGGAATCCACTTCGTGCCCATTAAAGGAAGGAACTCTAAGTAGGATGGAACCTATGAAAAATCTAGTGGGACATTGTTTTGTATCCACTAACTTTTATTCAAAATGATTTTACAAAATTATATCTTGTTTTCAAAATGATTTCAAAACCTTCCTTTTAAAAGAATCAAAATCATCTTTCCTGGTTTTAAATACTTTTAGCCTCAAAATAATCTTTAATTTCAAAATCAAATTATCCTTAGTTTTAAACTATCTTTTAATAATAATATATTTAACTTTTAATATTTATACTTAGATTTAAATATAAAATTATAGTAAAATTTTATATATACCAAAATATTATTCTCTATATTTATTTATGTATTTTAACTATAGTTAAGTATATTTATAAATGTTTAAAATAGTTTTAATATAAGATAAAAGTTATTTTCAAAAGGAAAACAAAACATTAAAATTTCCTTTGGGATGTCGACATACATAAGTTACCCATGTCGACATAGTTTCAGTTGATTTCAAAAATTTGAATTTCAAAAGAAGTGTCTATTCATCATATCCCTTCACGAATGGACATGGCTGTTGTTCTTCTATGAATCGGGGCTGTTTTCAATGAATTTCTAATCATATTTTTCTGGTTTTCACTCCTCTTCTTCTTCCACATTTCTTTATACATATTCTTACCATTATTCTACCGAAATCAACACTGAATCTAACTAGGTTATTTTTGGTTTGATTCTCTATCACTATCTCAACAAGATCCTCGGTGCTATTTAGAGTTATAGGCTTCTTTGTAATCATTTCTGCGAGAAAAGGTGTAATTGTAGCCTTGGAAATCAACCAAGTGAGAAAAGGTGTGATTGTAGCCTTGGAAATCAATCAAGTGTAAAAGATGTGATTGTAGCCCTGGAAATTAATTAGGTGAACTTGTTGCCCGTGAAATCAAGTATCTTTACCCAGAGGATTATGAATCTGGAGGGTGTACCTCGTAGCCTTGAAATCAGGGGTGTAATTGTAAAGATTGCTTTTGAAAGGAAATCCGTACTCGTGTGTGGGACTGGATGTAGGGTAACACCGAACCAGTATAAAATCCGGTGTGTTCTTTCCTTTACTGCTTTTACTTTATTTCTGCATCTGTGTTTGTTTCTATGATCGTATCTGTGTCTGAATATTGCATACATTTGTGTTTAAATTAACAAAAACTCTAAAAGATCTAGTAATATCTTAAAACACTATTCACCCCCCCTCTAGTGTTTATCCTAGCGTTAAGATCCGTAATCCGCATTTCAAACACTTGGTATCAGCGCAAGGTTTTCAAAGTTTTGATAATCTGAATTTTGAATTTTTTTTAAAATGGCTACCAACACTGGTACTGGTAACGCTACAAACACTAGTTCTATCATCCCTATCACTAGTTCATTTGTAGAAGGTCATTCTACTGTTAGAGCACCATTTTTTAATGGCAGTAACTATGCATATTGGGCATGTAGGATGAAAATATATTTACAATCTGTAGGATTAGACACTTGGAATATCACACAGACTGAATATTCTGAACCCACAACTGATTTTGCACATTGGACAATTGATCAAAAGACTGTTGCTCAAAATAATTCTAAAGCAATGAATATTCTTTTTTGTTCACCTAATAGGAATGAATTTAATAGTGTGTCAGTTTGTAAGTTTGCATATGAAATCTGAAAAACTTTGCAAGTTACCCACGAAGGAACAAGCAAAGTTAAACAGACCAAAATTTCCATGCTCACAAATCAGTTTAAATTATTTAAAATGAATTCTAATGAGTCTATTTCAGATATGTATAGTAGATTTCAGGATATTTTGCATTCTCTAATATCCTTGGGAAAGGAATTTTCGGAAGAAGATCAAGTCGGAAAAATCTTAAATTTTCTTACTCCAGAATGGGATCAAAATACACTTGTGATCGAAGAGGCAAATGACATCAGTACCTTAAAGATAGAAGAATTAATTGGAAATCTAATGTCATTTGAAGTCCAAATGACTGGGAGAAGAGAAAGCAAAGCATCTGAAAAGAAATCAATGGCATTCAATGCATTGACTGATGGATCAGACTCAAACAGTGATAATGATGAAGAGATAGCCTTTATGACCAAGAATTTTTGGAGATTCTTAAAATTTAGAAAGATGAAAAATCTCAAGAGAAATAACTATAAGAACTCTAGAAATCAGAATGTAGTGCCAAAAAATATCAAATGTTTCAACTGTGATGAATCAGGCCATATCAAAAGAGGCTGTCTGTATCCACATAGGCAAAATCTTTCTGTAAACAATGATTCCATAAAGAAACGAAAATGGTGCATTTACTGCTACTCTAGATGACTCAGATTCGTCCTTAAGCGATGATGCAGAAGAGGGATAATTCAAATATGTATTTCACAACAATTCACGACTCCGACGAATTCAGAGAAACGGACTCAGAAAAAGGTACACATTTACAATATAATTAGTTAAAATTGCATGATTAGAATTGGTTGCTTGATTGATTTATTTTGAATTGGTGTGTTGTTTGAATTTTAAATTTTTATTTTTTACTATTATTTTTATTTTTATTTTTATTTATTTTTATTTTTAATAGTATTATAATATTTATAGAATATACTATAATTTTAGAATTATTCCATATATATATATACACATTAAAAATAATAAGTGTGTGTGTGTGTGTATTAGAATACTTAGGAAAAATAAATCGTAGAAATTCAAAGACACGTGTCGACATGGTCCCCATCATGATGTCGATATGGGTACAGAATTTGAAATTCAAAATTTGAATTCAAATGGTTGAATTTCCTTCCACCTTTTCACTTTATTCAATTCTCTGAAAAGGCACCTTTTGACCAGAGAACATGTCCTTTAAGATTCTATTTATTCACTATCTTTTCACTCTCATTTTCAAATTCGAACGCTCTCTTTAAAACTTCAAGCTCTCTACTCTCTACTTTAACGGCTTCTTCTAGTAACCCCTCCACCATGAGAATTTCCTCAAAAATAAAAGAGCAACTCTTCAATAATTCGGAGGCTATAAAAGCATACATCAATTATGCTAACTATGCAAAAGTCCATCCCAGAAAGTTTGCTATATTGCAAGATTTATCTTCTTATGAAATTGATTATCTTTTTGCAAACAATCAAATTCTTAGTCTTGCTGATGCTTCTCAAAATGATTTTGTTTGTTTTCCAAATCTTGTTAAAATTTTCTATGCAAATTTAAACCGTGGATTTTATATTGGAAATGATGATGAAATTTGGAGTAGTGTCAAAGGCACTAGAATTGTTTTGAATTGCGATCTTTTGGGTACCATTCTCAATTGCAAGAGTACGGGAATAGATCTTTCTAGTTTTAAAATTGATGAAAATGATCCTGAGACATTTCATCACATTTTCGAAGGAAATGATAATTTTGAATTCAAAAATCAAAACTTTCGACCAAAAGCTAGAATTATCAATCTTCTTTTACAACGTACTTTGTCCCCAAGATCGGGAAATTTTAACAATCTTACTTCAAAAGTTTGCAAAGCACTTTTTGCTATTTTTGGGAATTATGATATTAATTGGGCGCAAGTTATTTTGGATCAACTTCGTCCCAAAAATCTTGAAATGGGTGAGAATACATTGTATCATGGAATCTATTTCACTCTAATTTTTAATTATTTTGGAGTGGATTTCAAAGGAGAAGAATTTGTTTCAAGAAAGGTTTTCAATCATTCCAATATTTCTCTTATGAAAATTCCATTTGTTTTTCAACCTTATGAGACTCTTGCCGAAAAGGAAGAGCGTTTGGCTCATGAGGAGATGGAAGAGGAGGAAGAGGAAGAAGAAGAAGTGGATGAAATGGAAATTGAAAAGGAAGAAGAAGGTGAAACATCTTTGGAAAGCATTTATTACCCTCCTAATCCAACCAACAAAACCCTTCTCAAAAACCAAAAGACCATTGTTGAGAATCAACGGATTCTTAAACGATCTGTTAGTAAGAAATTGGATAAAATTTCATCCAAGATTAACAAGTTTATTTCCAAAGTCAGCAAGAGGCTTGGATTATCTTCATCTTCGTCATCCTCTAACTAGTTCTACTTTTTCATATCTCATTGTATTTGTTTTAGTTTATTTTGATTTGAATGTTCGTGTAGTTTTAATGTTAAATCATTGTATTGATCTATTATGCAATGAAATTAAATTTCCTTTCCGTTATCTAGCTTATCTTATCTCCAGAATAAATGTTAGTATATTATATACATAGACACACACACACACACACACACACACACACACACACACACACACACACACACACATATATATATATATATGCATACACAATTGTTTACAAAATCAAAATAAGCCATCAAAATTCACTGCACCATGTCGACATCCCCCATGACCATGTCAACATGTACTGGTCAGAAATGACACTTCATTTGAAATTTGAAATTTGAATAAATACCTTACGTGCATTCATTTCAAACGGATTTCTACATGTTGAAATACCTATTTCTTCCAGAATTAATCACTCAATATTATTTCATATTCACTTTGTCTCTCATTCTTCTCACAAACTCGAATATGGCCAATCCAATTCGTAAATTATCCAAAAATCTTGAAGAGACTCTTAATTCTCAAGAATATTCTTTTGTTCATTCTTCGAAACCAGCGACACTTAGAGTTGAGTCAAATTCAGATGATCAAGGAGCAAGAAAGGCATTTCGATGCATACGATAGATGATTTCCTTCCTGCACAAGGATGATAACGAAGCACATCCTCCAGTCTCTCTCGCTAATGATAATGAAAATTGGGATGCCACTGAAGTCGACCCTATATTTGGAGAAGAAGGATGGGTGGATGTTCCTCGTTATGTTTGATTTGATTGCTTTGTTTGATTTGAATTGTTTGATTTGATTTGATTTGATTTGGATTGATATTTGGTGTGAAAAACAAGTATAAATATGCATTGATATTTATATGATCCTTAATTAATTATCATGTCTATCAGTATAATTATCTCTTAATCTATCTATTATATACTCCATTGTATAGTTTATAAACGCAGGTACTTTAGTCCAAGAATGAAGGGGAGTTATATAGTTTGGAGTTAGTTTTTATTGACGACAAAGGGGGAGAAATAAAAAATTGGATAGTTAGGCATAGATTAAGAGGGAGTTATTAGGATAAAAGTAATATTTTATAAACAAAGTTTGTCATCATAAAAAAGGGGGAAATTGTTAGTCCTTGAGATGATGGTTTTGATGACAACAACCTTAGAATAGGATTATAAAATATAAATACTAACATTATAGTTTAGAAATATATGTATACGCTGGATTTAACCATGCAGGTACCAAGAATGAAGACTGTATAGTATAGAGATTCAAGATATCAAGATTGAAGACTCATGAGTATCAAGAATATCAAGATTATCAAGAGTTCAAGATTTCAAGAATAAGTAATTTAATTAGGAATTTTGTTAAAACTCCTAGAAAAGCACTGGCATCTTAAAATCCTATTTATTCGCGGAATGGATTCCACTTCGAGCCCGTTAAATGGATGGAACCCTAAGTAGGATAGAACCTATGAAAAATCCAGCGAGGCATTGTTTTGTATCCACTAACTTTTATTCAAAATGATTTTACAAAATTATATCTTGTTTTCAAAATGATTTCAAAACCTTCCTTTTACAAGTATCAAAATCATATATTCCGGTTTTAAATACTTTTAGCCTCAAAATAATCTTTAATTTCAAAATCAAATTATCCTTAGTTTTAACTGTTTTTAATAATAATATATTTAACTTTAAATATTTATACTTAGATTTTAATATAAAATTATAGTAAAATTTTATATATACCAAAATATTATTCTCTATATTTATTTATGTATTTTAACTTTAGTTATGTATATTTATAAAAGTTTAAAATAGTTTTAATATAAGATAAAAGTTATTTTCAAAAGAAAAACAAAACACCAAAATTTCCTTTGGGATGTCGACATACCCAAGTTACCCTATCGACATAGTGTCAGTTGAATTCAAAAATTTGAATTTCAAAAAAAGTGTCTATTCGTCATACCCCTTCACGAATGGACATGGCTTTGTTCTTCTATAAATAGGGGATGTTTACAACAAATTTCAAATCATGCTTTTATGGTTTTCACTCGTCTTCTTCTTCCACATTTCTTTATACATATTCTTACCATTACTCTGCCAAAATCAACATTGAATATAACTAGATTATTTCTTGTTTGATTCTCTATCACTATCTCAACAAGATCCTCAGTGCTATTCAGAGTTATAGGCTTCTTTGTAATCATTTCTGTGAGAAATGGTGTGATTGTAGCCTTGGAAACCAATCAAGTGTAAAACGTGTGACTGTAGCCTTGGAAATCAATTGGGTGAGCTTGTTGTCCATGAAATCAAGTATCTCTACCTAGAGGATTGTGAATCTGGAGGGTGTACCTTGTAGCCTTGAAATCGAGCGTGTAATGTAAAGATTGCTTTTGAAAGGAAATCCGTACTTGTGTGCGGGACTGGATGTAGAGTAACTCCGAACCAGTATAAAATATGGTGTGTTCTTTCCTTTACTGCTTTTACTTTATTTCTGTATCTTTGTTTGTTTCTATGATCGTGTCTATGTCTGAATATTACATACATTTGTGTTTAAATTAACAAAAACTCTAAAAGGTTTAGTAATTTCTTAAAACACTATTCATCCCCCTCTAGTGTTTATCCTAGCCTGACGATCCGTAATCCGCATTCCTAACAACTATGGGCATAGTGTCCCTTCTGATCACACTTGAAACAAGTGATGGAAGATAGGTCGATGGGCTGCCTTTGAGAAGAAGAAGATCCCAAACCTGGAGTCTTATTCCAATTCTTCTTTGCTGATGAAAGTTAGGCTTCCTCTTCTTAGGGTTTCCAAAGGAAGACTGAGATGAAGGAGCATGAGCAAGAGAAGGATCCTCAGAAGTCGAATTCTCATATCTAATGGCCATATCCATCAATCAGTGAACTGGATATGCACATGAGAAATGAGACGATCATAATCCTCTAGGCGAGCTCCAGCTATAAACTTCTCATTCTTCTTAAGAGGGGTGTCAATCAGGCTAGGACCAAACTTGGAAAGTTCATTGAACTTCCGCTCATACTCAGAAAATGACATGTCTCCCTTCTTAAGATGCATAAACTCCCTGTATAGCTGAGACTTCCCTGCTTCGGGCGTCCACTTAGCCACAAAAGCATCCCAAAAGAACGATAACAAAACATAAGAAAGATTCCAAAGAGAGGAAAATGAATCAAACTCAAGAACTAACATAAGATGATACCTAAACTGCTCCCAAGAAATATTAGCCTCGATAGTGTGAGCCGTAACAAACTCCCACCAATCCAGGGCTGTCTCCTTTAACTGCCAAGCTTCCAACTGACGCTTCTGAGCATCGGTGATCTCAAGACCAAAGAAAATCCTCTCCAAACCCTTCAATCACTGCCGAGCCTCTATGATGCTCTCTGATCCAGTAAACTTGGTACCACCAAGCTGAGTGAATTCCTTACAGAGAGTGGTGGACCTAATGGGTGCAACAGGCTAAGGAACTGGGACAACATCACGACCCTGACCTCTGGCATTCCTACGATCCATCCTGAAAATCAAGAATGAATTTTAGGACAAAGGTAAAGGAGAAACAAAGTCAAGATTCAATTAGAATGGAAATCCTAATCAAAGAATTTATTTAACAAGATGGATAAGGAAAGGATGGAAGTTTAGGAAAAATTAGGTTTTAAAACAAGAAAAGTTATATCAAAATAATCTTTTAAAACTCTATAAAATCATTTGAAAAAATCATTTTATACTTAGAAATACGTTCTCTCACAAAGATATGATTCTAAGATTGATTTCACTCATTCTAGGGTATTTCTACCCTATCTTTATTGAGTTTTTGCTTCATAGGCTATGGTATGCCTTAAACCAAAGCACCGATACCAAATATAATGACCCACTATTTTGGACCATTCAAATCGAAAATAAAACCACATATGTCAGACTTGAATAATTCAAAACAACAGATTGTTAATATAATTTGGAGCAAATAAAACCAATCACAGAAACAGAATAACTCACAGTAGGAATAAAATAACCATAGTAGTGGAGAAATAAAATAACCGTAGTGTTTTTGGCTAGGGGTTTGGCGGTTCGTCCTATGGTAGGTCACGGCCTAAGGAGATGGTGATGGCTAGGGTTCGGCTAGAGGAGATGGTGGTTGATGAACTTAGTGGTGAAGGCAAGGAGGAGGTCCGCTATGGCAAGGGTTGTGGAGAAAATAAGGAAGAGGAAGAAAGAAACAAAAATAAGAAAAATTGGAAGAGGAGAGAAAGACTTAATGTAAAGTTTTATGTAGCAGAAAGTAATGAGAAAGAAGAAGGAATGAGAAGTTTTTGTACATACAAACTTCTAAAGAGATGGCTTTACAAAATGAATAGACAAAGACATGTCTATTGGGAATATTAGCCCATTAGCCATCAAGCAAACCAAACTAGATCATGAATCAAATCAAGCCCAAAACCTAATCAAAAAGAGAAAATAAGATACGAAAAATAATTGCTTGTAAAACACTGAAACTTAGCAGATTTAAAAGTATAAATCAGAATTTAACAAAACGAAAATAGAGAGAAGATTAGAATCAAATCCAGCTTCAAAGAAAAAGAATAAAAATTTAAAATTCAAATTTAAAATTTAAAATTTTCAACAGAAAGTCAAACTTTTACCAAAATTGACCAAAAATTAAACTTTCAAAAAATTATTTATTTTATTATATTTGGAAAAATAATTCTCAACAAATCCCAAAAAAGTATTATAAAATTAAAAAATTTAAATTTTTAGATGATTTAAAATCAAAATTTTCAAATAAATTTTATTTAAAATATTTACTAAAATTACAGGTTGTTACAGAAACCTTTTGACACAGTCGAAAGGTTATTGCCGCTTTTGTTTCATTTTTATTTGATTCTTCCAACAAAGTAAAAAGGTTTACTTGTTTTACAATTAGCAGCTTCTCCATGCTTTCGAAAGAGAGCTTTCAACTTAGATGATTTACCCTTGTTTTTATAGTTTGAAGTATGCCGAAAGCTTTCAAAGCAGACCTTCCGACGGAGTCAAAAGGCTGTTTTCAATGAAGTCGAAAGGTTTTCATAGAATGTTTTCCACTTGTTTTAAATTGAACCCAGTAAGTCTTCAAAAGGTTAATTTTCTTAGAGGTTTAATGCCTACGAAAGGTTTTTTACTGAATGGTTTTGAAAAGCTGTTTATTGAATGAAGTCGGAAGGTTGTTTATTAAATTGCATCGAAGGGTTTTATTTCAATGACTTCAAAAGGTTTAATTCAATATTTTCGAAAGGTTTAGTTCCATGGATTTGAAAGGTTTGAGATGGAAGCTTTTCCAAGGTTTTTCTAAGGAAATGTTTTAAAGTAATTCTAAAGGAGGATGTCCAAGTCTTGTTGCTTTCGAAAGGTTTGATATCGGTTTTGAAAAAGAGAACTTCAAAAGTTTGGAAAGAGGTTCTTTCAAGTGTCTAAATGTTTCCGTCAACTAAGATTTGAGTGAAGAAGATATATATATATACACACACACACACACACACACACACACACACACATATATAACATGGTGATATAATTTTTAGTAAAGCATATAGATTATCTAATTTTCATTGTTTAAGTTTGATTTAAAGGTTTTAAATTATTTTGATTGAAAATTATGGGAGGGGATCCTTAAGTGGATATGGCTTAGATAATGGAAACCAGATGGGACTAGTATGGGGTTGAGCCCTATACATTAGCTATTAGCCCAAGCTAATTGTTGTCCAATATTCCAGTGTGTAGGGCTTTGTCACAAGTAGACTAAAATTATGATTACATACTAAAAGGAATATATGTTTGTATACAGGTAGGTCATTGGTGAGCCCCATAAACCATTAGGATCAGGGAAACCTGGGAGATGATTAAGTTGGGGAAAGACTATCCAGAAGCAAAGTATTTAACAGATAGTTAAGGACAGACCGTCCAGAAGCGAAGTATTTAACAGATAGTTAAGTATAGATAGTCCAGAAAAAGAATAGCTAACAGGTGTTAGATTAATTTTGATTATATTGTCTGGTAGGCCTGAGTCAGCCAAAGGTTAAAAGTTATCCAAACAAAACTTATGTGTTTGAACAGATAGTAAATTATTACCTGATGTATATGTATGTTTACATAATGATGCTTTATAGTTTTAATTAGTTTTGATTGCAAGAAAAGGTTTTGCAAACATATGTTTTAAAAGGATGTTAGTGAGGGGAAACCCATTCCACTAAGCGGCATGGTCTCACTTAACATATTTGTTCCGGGATGTATAGCATTTTTTATACCAGGCTTTTATGTCCGACTTGAAATTTATGTTTTCGTATTAAACTCTCAGGTGTTCAAAATCATTTGAGTAGGCTGAGGGGTTAAAGTCTTTTCAAGTTTTAGTAGGATGACGAATAAGGCTATCGGAGGCAAACAGATAGCTATTTAGAAGTTGCAGTTCTTGTTTTATGCTTTGACGTATTTCCACCATGTTATTAAGTCTATTATGACTCTATGACAGATCAACCAAGGGGTATCTTCATACACCGCTCTTGGCGTATTTATAATAGATTTATTTTATCTGTGCCTGGGTACAAATTTGGGATTATGTGTTGGGAATGTGAAACATTTAGCTTTGAAATGAAATGAAGCAATTTTTTTTTGAAATCTGTGTTTTGTTTCATATTCAAGTGCTTATGATATATTGATACAATTAACATAGTCGTATTTAGTCATCGGAAGCTAATACTATAAATGAATGCATCATCTATAGTGCTTAGTTTTGGGCCTCTAGATAGGGGATGTTACAAGCCTTTTCTTTTCGAGATTCACCAACAACCTATCTTTTATATTGATGAAATGAGATGTCGAATCTAATGAAAGAGGCATTTCAGATAACCGCAACTCATATTCAAACAAAAAGGAAAAGGAAATAGAGTCAAAACTTAAGTAATCAATTTCTTTATTGAAGCGATAAAAGATTACAACTCATATTGTAATAACACAGAATTTTGGTCGTTAAATTTTGAACATTTAATTCATTTTAAATATTGATTGTGAATTATAATTTGATTTGAAATAATAAGATTTTGGTTAAATCAATAAAATTTAGTTATAATTTCAAATATAACGATTTAATTGGATTTGAATAATAATTTATTATTTGAAATTGAGATAGTTTGTAAATCTGGTGCAATTAGATGTGAAAATGGTTTCTAAAATTTATTTAAGATATATAGCTGGGTTAGAATTATTAGTACTGGACTTTTGGATGGAATCAAAAGTCGATAAGTTAAAATTGAAAATTTTATATTAATCTAATAATGGAATTTAATATATAGTAATGGTGTAAATAATCAGATTTTGATTTAAAAAGAATCACAATGATTTCTAATGTAAACATAAATTCTATATAATTTATAATTAAGTTAGTAAAGTTTTAAAAGTAAAATTCTAAGTGATTTTCGACGATTTTGAAAACCGTTCGAATTAATCGACGAGTTAAAATTGCCTTCCGAGGCACAATCTCGAAATTCGACGAAACCAGTTCCATTGGATACGTAATAGTTAATTATTGAAATGTCGTAGCATTTGAAGTTACTATTTGTTCGTACGAGTAAGAAACGCGTTGAAATTTAAATTGATAATTTAATATTTTAAATCGATTCAAAAAGCTATCTTCCATATATGATTGAATTGAGCTCCGAAACATAATCCATTGTGTTCGGAATATGGATAAAAACTTCTAAATGCCTGGCGGCATGTCTAATTCGGAGTTCGTTCGAAAATTTTGTAAATTGGTGATATAAAATATTATTAAATTAGTATATAAATTTTTGTGTATATATATAGTTTGCAGCCGAACCATAGTATCAACTTGGAGCTGCCACCAAAACGATTCAAGGCCGATATTCACCTTCATTCTTCCACGATTTTCTCAAAATCCATCGAGAATTAGCGAAATCACACAATTACAAAATCATAGAGCTCGCTGAGCCATATAATTTGACCAGTTATGATCGAAAAATTTTGAGTGGATTATCGGCAATTTGCGCGAGAAGGCGATGGTTTCACACGTGTTTATCGAAGGCTTGTGGTGACCGGACCTTGCCATTTTTGGGCCTATGGTGGGGGAAGGAAAGAGTTTCGACGTGGCAGTGGCTGATCGACATCTAGATGATCGTAGTAGAGGCGGATCGTGGTCAACATCCGCGGATTTTGGGTTGTTCATGCTGGGTATTTGTGCATTGGGAAAGAACGTTTTTGCAGCCTCGATTTTTGCTAAGATATTGACGGCCGAGATTCGTATGGTAATGAATAAATAATTAAAAGAAGAAATTGTTTTTACAATTATATTTACAACCTTTAAAACTAAATGTCTCTTACGTGCGTGATCAGATTTCGACGAAACAAGAAGCATCGGAATCGCAGCGACGCAATCTATGCGTTGCAGCAAATCCGAAAGTGGTTAGAGCAAGCGGAAATTTTGGATTAAATCGAATGGTTCGATTTAATTTAAATTTTAAAACGCTCGTCGAAACTCAAGGTGAGTTAATCTCACTCACATCTAGATGCCATTTAATTTAAATAGTTAATAGATTGATTGATTGGTTGAATGTGAAAATCATTATCAAATTGGACTGGTATTTATTTGTGTGCTAACATTTGTGGATGCAGGGAAACAAGTTTGAGGGATTCAATTGGATTCCTCACAATATAGAAATTATCTTCATAATCTATGATATATTTTATTGATATCCTATGATAGATTAATTTGGGAATTTTGTTGTGATGTGTTATGGTTGGATAAGTATAATCTGGTATTTTAAAATATAAATAAAATGAATTGGGATTAAAAGGGGAATGAAAAGGAATTCTTAAGTAATGAATTTAAGGGAGTTAAATTAGAAAAATTAATTTGGAATTTGTTAAATGTTTTTGAAACTGTGATTGGGAAGGAAATGAGGAATGAAAATTTATAAACTGGGTTTCTAAATGAAGTGAAATATTTATCATTGGATAAATTTGAAAGTATAAATTTATGGTGGTAATTTATATAAGAAGGCACAAATCCTTTTAAAAATAAAAGTGAGATTATTTTTAAAAGATGGGAAGTGTATTTTTCCTGGCAAACTAAGTATTTTTTCAAAGAAAAGCTTTCGAAGTATAAACTAGAAGTTTAAAAATAAGTTTTTAGAATGCTTTAGAAAAATTATTATTTTTAATTATTTTTAAGTGAAAAGTAAATATTATTTAAGTAATTATGGTTTTTAAGTATTTTAAAGGAAAATTAGTATTATGTTTTCTAATGGAAATTTTAACATACATTTTTGATATAATAACTTTATTTCAAAAGGAAATTTTTGATTTAAGTTACTCAGGGAACACTTATAGATTTTAAGAAGTATATTTTGAATAAATAATTTAGTAACTTATTTTAAATAAGTTAAGTATATAATTTGGAAGTGATTTCCCGAAGATGGGAAATGTGTTTAAAAATAAAAAGGTGTTTTATTTTTAAAGTGTTGAAAGAAATTTACGGAATTGAGACATAAATTTGAATTGAAATAAATAAAGCAGGATTTATAAAAGCGACCTTTGGTTTATTCTGAACTGGAAGTATATTTACTTGAAAGCCAATTATATTTTTCAAAGGAATTTATTAGTATAAGTTTAAATTTTAAAAATTGTTTTAAAAAAAAGAATGTTTTAAAGAAATTTATTATTTTTAATTTTTTTAGAATTTTAAAGTAAATTTATTCAAATTAATTTTAGTAGTAATTATTTTAAAGGTTAAGTTGACATTATGTTTTTTTAAAAGGAATTTTCTAATATTTATACTTTATATAAAACTTTTATTTTAAAGAGTTTATGGCTTAAATTTTACTTGGAAATTTATTCTAGAATTTCATAATTATTATTAGAGTAAAGTGATTTAAGTAGTTTTATTTTTAAATGTTTAAGAATATTTTGGAAAATGATCTAAATTATATAAAAATCCAAATTTTAAATGACTTGATGTTTTCAGTTGAAATAAAATAATTGGTTGAATTGTTTGTTTATTTCATAGTTAAATAACCGACTATCAAATTTAGATCCAAATATAACTTTGGAAACATCTAGAAGAGGTATGAGAATATATGGTATAGTTACCGTTCGGGGAGATATACTGTACGTATAAACTCGTTCATTCTTCCAGGATGTTGGTAAGGAAATCCATCCACTAGGAGGTGAATTCCGATCTTATCTTCGTCTGCGTATTTCCTAAACAACCGGGATTGCGTTAACCGAGAAATAGAAAACTTTGTTTCGAAGAGACTGGGATTGGATTTGTAAATCCAAAAACCACTTCGATCCAATGTGTACGTTTTCATGATGAAGACAAGAGCTTGGAGTCAAAGATGGAGTAGTGAAGTGCAAGGGCTAATCGCTACTAATCCTGAGGGTTATTCCAAAATGGATGTAGTAGGAATAGTGACTTCGGTTCCGTTCAAACCCGGAAAGGACTTGTATGGATGAATGCTTTTAGAACATCGTCAGGAGGACGATGAGCATTCTGAGTGAAATGTTCTAAAAAGGCAATGCTTAGCCTCGAGCCTCATCAACCAGGAATGACTGAAAATCAGGGGATATGCAGCAAGGCTAAGTGGATCATGCCTTTAGGATAAGATCATCCCTGTCTAGATGTTCCTTTTTATTCGGCTTAGTGGGCGGTTGCTGATCCCAACTACGGGGTGATCTTACTCGGGATTATCCAGTAAGGGGTAGTCCCGGTCTTGTGTTGTAGGGAATTTATTGTGGATCCTCGGTACGCTGATCTAGACCAAGTACTATGATAGTGGTACCCCAGTGCCTACTCATTAGTTGGAAATCCATTCTCCCACGTGCCATTTACGGTTTTGATTGTAGAACCTGGCGCTATCGGAATTTAACAAATATAACAATTTCGGCTATTTTGAATAGGTATTTGTATTTAGGGACAATTATAATATCAGAAGATTTTGATAAGAAATGTTTTATCTATTGTAAGGTAAAAATCCGTCATGTTTATTTGTGGCGTGGTCTTACGAGATGCTTTTGATTTTCAAAGGATTTTTGAACTTTAATAATCAATTTGAGTGTATTTTCTCGTGCCGGTATTCTAGACTGACTCGGGTATTATTTTATTATAATGCTCAGGTCAAACCGAGTATTATAAAAAAAACAGGAAAGGATGCTTAGGAGCTCAGAAGAGGAGCTGAGACCGAGACGTATTATCCGTAATTGTTTTTATCCACTGCTGTGATTGTTTGAAATTGCCCGATTGGTAATTGTTGTTTTGATTGTGATACTCTGATGATGTAATCTATAAAAAAGATATGCTTTCATTTTGTGTAAAGATCTGTTATTATCTATCATATTTTATTCCGCTGCGATTGTGAGATTCTGTAATTGCTTAGTTCCTTCTTCCTCCTATCTTCTTTCTTTTTCCTCAACAATCTATCTTTTCCGACACTCGACCATCGGCATATTATACTGTGGCATATTTTGTGTTGATTTTCGAGGATCGAGAAGGGCTGGTCACGACAATTGGTATCAGAGTTTGGGTTAGCGATAACCTAGGCTTTGGTGGGGAAATTACTCATTAGAAATAGAGTTAGAAGTACTCTAGAATGAGTTTGACTGTGTTAATAGATATGAGAGCGTATTTGTTAGTGAATATAAAACTGTTATATACTGTGTTGACTTATCGGTTGAGTGTTTATGAATTCTGGTTGGCACGGGAAGTACAACCATACTGATAGGGGTTTTTAAAATCTTAAACAAGATTAACCGAAATAGTATTGTTTTAAAGTGGGTAAATGAAATAAATTTATACAAAATTATATTTTGATATAAAAGAAAATAATTTTCTAAAATTATTATATATATATATATATATATATTTGGATGTTTCGGTGTTAATACTATAATCAAATAAGAAACTAAAATTTGATCTAAATTTTGAAATGTTTTATAACCAAATATTATATAAATATAATTTATACAAAGGAATATAACAAAAAAATTATTTAAACCAGAATTTAAATCTCGAAAAAATTGAAAAGTGTTTTAAATGGATTTAAACTAAAAGTTTGGAAATTTAAATGCTTGGGAATGTTTGAAATGTTTTCCAAAGTATTTGAAGGAAATAATGGAGAATAATATTGGGAAATATTTTTCAACGGAAATTGTTTTGAAAGGAATTTGTGGAAGTAAGGAAGCACTGAAGTCACTTCAGTCGCTAGGAAATAATCCTGATGATGATGGCCACATCATAAGAATTCATTTTCGAGTTTCTAAGTGATGGATTGCTACCGGGTTGATTAGTTATGATATTTTTTTGGACTTGTTTGATATACAAGTGGTGCTAGAAATTTCTAAAGGAAATTTGCTTTGAAAAAAAAACGGGTTGTTTTGAAATCCAGAGATTTGATTTCACACACCCAATGGGTATGTGGTATTTATGATTTCAAAATAGTTTTGAAATAAAACGGGTAATTAAATTTTGGAAATTCTATTTAAATAATGTGAAATTTAAGATGAATCAACTACTGAACTTATAAAGTGAAACTGATATAAATAAGAAAGGAAAATGAAAATTTTAATCCTGGAATTAAAATTTAACTTGAGTAAATGGAAGCGAATAAGATATATTTGAATTTAACTTAAGATAAGTTAAATAAATTAAAATTGGAATTGAATTCAATGGGATAAAGTTGGAATGTAAAGCGATTTTACAATGGCGGGTTATATGTAGGAATGAAAATTTATACACTTAAGCCATTAAGTGTCATATATAATCTGGGATTGTGCTTATATGATGTAGTTGAACACAAATGAACAATATAAGATTTTAGATAAATAAGTTGGTGAACTTATGGATAGGAAATGAAATTGTAAACCTAAATAAAATGATTGGCGTTTTATGGGAAATTTGAAATTTAAATCCTAAATGAAATGTAAAGTGAGCTAAGGCAAAGTGAAATATAAAAGGTGAGTGGACTTAGGTCAGGAAATAAGTTTTTGGACTTATATATTGGAAAATAAAAATTTAAATTGAATGGAGAAATAAAAGTGGATCGAATTGGATTTAACTTAAATTATAAGAATTGAGTTGAATTCGGAATGAGTTGAAATCAAAATTCAGCTATGTTATAAATAATATTGAATGCAATTAAATTCTTATTTAAATTAGTAAAGGAAATGGTATGAATTTTAGTTGGCTAAATAAAATTTAGTTGAACTTGAATTAAATTGGTAAAGGATTAAATGAAAGGAAATTTAATTAAGTTTAAATGATATTGAATGAATTAAATTCTCACTCAACTAAATTCAAAAGAATTGTTTGAAGATGAATTTAGCGTAAGCTAAATTAAATGAAAAGGATAATGGGATGAATAAATTTTGGTAGCTTTTTCAAAATTTGGAAAGCAAAATAAAACCCAGTTCTGGTTAATTGGAATGGTCATGTTATAAATAAATTCAGAAATGAATTGAGAAGGTGAATAAAATTAAAATGGATTGGAATTTGATTAGATGAGAATCAAATTAAAATGGAAATAAAATTGATGTAAGGAGAAATGTAGATGTAATGGAGTTGAGATAACTTAAGAAAATTGTGAAATGTTTGTTGTCAAACTTATGAAATGAACTTGAATGAACCTGTATGGATAATGAAATTTAAATGTAAGAGTAGGGATTTAATTTAATAATTGTAATGGAATAAGAATGTAATGGTTGTGAATAATTCGGTATGGATTGAAATTAATATAGATTGTATTGGAATTAATTAAAATGGGTATAAAACTTAAGTAATGGTTATTTGCTTGAATAACATCAAATTTGCATTTAGATTAGTCATTTTTGTTGTAAACAAAGTTAACAAATCAAGGGAAGTAAATAAAGTTGATTTTTAAATAAATTGGAATGGGATGGAATTTAATTTAGTGGATTTGCATATAAATGAAAGTGAATTATGAATATGATGCAAATAAATCAAATCGAAGATAAAATTGATTGCGGACCAATTGGAATTGCATAGAAGTAAATTTACATAAGTGGGCATATGTTGATCATATTGAAGTAATTTTGAGTTGGTTATGGTAAATATGAATTGAATGTATCAAACTTGGTTGTAAACCCTTTTGAGTAGAGTAAAATGAAATATGGATCTGTAAAGGAGATTAAATAGTGTTGAACCATGTGGTTGCTTATAAAGATGGTTAACATGTTGAATTGTGAAAATTTGTTGTTTAGGCTATGCAATTGATGTGTTTGGCTAAGATTAATGAATGGAAGGTTTTTAAAATCTCATATTATTGAAAAATTATGTGCTTGTTTGAGTAAGTATAGGTATGAGAGATAATCGATAGAATTGGAGGGTGTAGATGCAATATTAGTTGGCCACTTGCTTTTAAAATGCTGATCAAATATACGCCTATGCAATAGAATTGAAAAATGATAATATATTGTGAAATATTTTGTTTTCCGACTATGTGGGTCGATGTATATATATTTATTATAATTATGATATTGTAAAACGCTCTCCGTACAAAGGAGACGCTGCTAAAATTTTTAGGAGTTAGAAATTTGTTTGAAAGTTTTGGAAATTGGTCAATTACAAAAGTTGTTTTTGAAATAATGTTGGAAACAAAGCTTTTGAATTGGAAATAAAAGAAATTGATTTTGGATTAACCTAAAATGTTTTAAGAAGTGAATGTAGGTTTTTAATTAAGTGGATCTTGGGTAACTTAATGGATTTTGGAAGCATTTTCCTACCTTAGCAAATTTCGAGGATGAAATTTTTATAAGTGAGGAGGAATGTAATGACCCAGAATTTTGGTCATTAAATTTTGAAAATTTAATTCATTTTAAATGTTGAATGTGAATTATAATTTGATTTAAAATAAGAATATTTTGGTTAAATCAATAAAATTTAGTTATAATTTCAAATATAACGATTTAATTGGATTTGAATAATAATTTATTATTTGAAATTGAGATAGTTTGTAAATCTGGTGTAATTAGATGTGAAAAAGGTTTCTAAAATTTATTTAAAATATGTAATTTGGTTTGAATTATTAGTATTGGACTTTTGGATGGAATCAAAAGTCGATAAGTTAAAATTGAAATTTTATATTAATCTAATAATGGAATTTAATATATAGTAATGGTGTAAATATTCAAATTTTGATTTAAAAAGAATCAGAATGATTTCAAATGTAAACATAAATTCTACATAATTTATAATTAAGTTAGTAAAGTTTTAAAAGTAATATTCTAAGTGATTTCGGCGATTTTAAAAATCGTTCGAATTAATCGACGAGTTAAAATAGCCTTCTGAGGCACAGTCTAGGAATTCAACGAAACCAGTTCCATTGGATCCGTACTAATTAATTATCGTCGGATATCAAATGTTGTAGCATTTGGAGTTATCGTTTGTTCGTACGGGTGAGAAACGCGTTGAAATTTATATCGATAATTTAATATTTTAAATCGATTCAAAAAGTTATCTTCCACATGTGATTGAATTGAACTCCGAAACATGTTCCATTGTGTTCGGAATATGGGTAAAACCTTATAAACGCCTGGCGACATGTCTAATTCGAAGTTCGTTCGAAAATTTTGTAAATTAGAGAAATAAAATATTATTAAATTAGTATATAAATTAAAGTGTGTTTATATATATATATATATATATATATAGTTTGCAGCTGAATCCAAGTATCATCTTGGTGCCACCACCAAAACGATTCGATGGCCAATATTCACCTTCATTCTTCCGCGATTTTCTCGAAATCCATCGAGATTTAGAGAAATCTCACAACCACAAAATCATAGAGCTCGCTGAGCCTTATAAGTTGACCGGCTATGATCGAAATTTTTTGAGTGGAATTTCGGTAATTCACGCGAGAAGGTGATGGTTTCGCACGTGTTTATCGAAGGCTTGTGGTGACCGGACCTTGCCATTTTTGGGCCGATGGGTGGGGAAGGAAGGAGTTTCGACGTGGCTGTGGCTGATCGACATCTAGATGATCGTAGTAGAGGCGGATCGTGGTCAACGTCGGCGGGTTTTTGGTTGTTCGTGTTGGGTATTTGTGCGTTGGGGAAGAACATTTTTTAGCCTCGATTTTTGCTGAGATATTGACGGCCGAGATTCGTATGGTAATGAATAAATAATTAAAAGAAGAAATTGTTTTTACAAATTATATTCACAACCTTTAAAACTGAATATCTCATGCATGCGTGATCAGATTCCAACGAAACAAGAAGCACCGGAATCGCAGCGACGCGATCTATGCACTGCAACAGATCTGAAAGTGTTTGGAGCAAGCGGAAATTTTGGACTAAATCGAATGGTTCAATTTAATTTAAAATTTAAAACGCTTGTCGAAAATTCAAAGTGAATTAATCTCACTCACATCTGGATGTCATTTAATTTAAATAGTTAATATTTAAATGATTAATTGATTGGTTGAATGTGAAAATCATTATCAGTTTGGATTGATATTTACTTGTGTGCTAACATTTGTGGACGCAGGGAAGCAGGTTGGAGGGATCCAACTGGATTCCTCACAATATAGAAATTATCTTTATAATCCGTGATGTATTTTATTGATATCATGTGATAGATTAATTTGAGACTTTTTTTGTGTTGTGTTATGGTTGGACAAGTATAATCTGGTATTAAAATGAATTGGGATTAAAAGGGAAATGAAAAGGAATTTTTAAGTAATGAATATAAGGGAACTAAATTCGAAAAATTTGTTTGGAATTTTTTAAGTGTTTTCGAAACCGTGATTGGGAAGGAAATGAGGACTGAAAATTTATATACTGGGTTTATAAATGAAGTGGAATATTTATCATGGGATAAATTTAAAAGTATAAATTTCCGGTGGGAATTTCTATAAGAAGGTACAAATCGTTTTAAAAATAAAAGTGAGATTACTTTTAAACGATGGGAAGTGTATTTTTCCTGGAAAACTAAGTATGTTTTCAAAGAAAAGCTTTCGAAGTATAAACTAGAAGTTTAAAAATAAGTTTTTAGAATGTTTTAGAAAAATTATTATTTTTAATTATTTTTAAGTGAAAAGTAAATATTTATTTAAGTAATTATGGTATTCAAGTAATTTAAAGGTAAATTAATATTATGTTTTCTAAAGGTTATTTTAACATACATTTTTGATATAATAACTTTATTTTAAAAGGAAATTTTTGATTTAAGTTACTCAGGGAACTTTTATAGATTTTCAAAAGTATATTTTGAATAAAGAATTTAGTAAGTTATTTCAAATAAGTTAAGTATATATTTTGGAAGTGATTTCCAGAAGATAGAAAATGCGTTTAAAAATAAAAGGTTTTATTTAAAGTGTTGAAAGAAATTTACGGGATTGAGACGTAAATTTAAATTGAGATAAATCAAGCAGGATTTATAAAAGGGTTCTTTGGTTTATTCTGAAATGGAAGTGTATTTACTTGAAAGCCAATTACATTTTTCAAAGGAATTTATTAGTATAATTTTAAGTTTTAAAAATTGTTTTAAAAAAAAAAGAATGTTTAGAGAAATTTATTATTTTTAATTGTTTTAGAATTTAAAGTAAATTTATTCAAATTAATTTTAGTACTAATTATGTTAAAGGTTAAGTTGACATTATGTTTTTTTAAAAGGAATTTTCTAATATTTATACTTTGTATAAAACTTTTATTTTAAAGAGTTTGTGCTTAAATTTTACTTGGAAATTTATTTTAGAATTTCGTAATTATTGTTAGGAGCAAAGTGATTTAAGTAGTTTTATTTTTATATGTTTAAGAATATTTTTGAAAATGATTCAAATTTTATAAAAATCTAAATTTTGAAAGACTTGGTTTTTTCAGTTGAAATAAAATAATTGGTTGAATTATTTGTTTATTTGATAGTTAAATAACCGACTATCAAATTGAACCCAAATATAACTTTGGAAATATCTAGAAGAGGTATGAGAATTACATGGTACAGTTACCATTCGAGTTGCTACACTGTACATATAAACTCATTTATTCTTCTAGGATGTTGGTAAGGAAATATGTCCACTAACGGTTAGAAGGTGAACTCTGATCTTATCTTCGTCTGTGTATTTCCTAAAGAACCAGGGTTGAATTAATCGGGAAATAGCGAACGTTGTTTCGAAAAGACCGGGATCGGGTTTGTACATCTGAAATCCATTTCAATCCAACGAGTACGTTTTCTTGATGAAGAGAAGAGCTTGGAGTCGAAGATGGAGCAGTGAAGTGCAAGGGCTAATCGTTGTTAATCAAAAGGGTGATTCTAAAATGGATGTAGTAGGAATAGTGCCTTCGGTTCCGTTCGAACTCGGAACAGACTTGTATAGGTGAATGCTTTTAGAACATCATCAGGAGGACGATTGTAGGTGAAATGTTCTAAAAAGGTAACGCTTAGCCTCGAGCCTCATCAACCAGGAATGACTGAAAATCAGGGGATATGGAGCAAGGCTAAGTGGGTCGCGCCCATTAGGGTTCGGTCATCCCTGTCTAGATGTTCCTTTTTATTCAGCTTAGTGGGCGGTTGCTGATCCCAACCGCGGGGTGATCTTACTCGAGATTATCCAGTAAGGGGTAGTCTCGGTCTTGTGTTGCAGGGTTTAGAGTGGATCCTCGGTACGCTGATTTAGACCAGATACTGTGACAGGTGGTACCCCAGTGCCTAGTCATTAGTTGGAAATCCATTCTCCCTATGTGCCATTTACGGTTTTGATTGTAGAACCTAGTTTTGCCGGAACTTAATAAATGTAACGATTTCGGCTATTTTGAATAAGTATTTGTATTTAGACACTATTGTAATATCAGAGGATTTTGATAAGAAATGTTTTAGCTACCGTAAGGTAAAAACCCGACATGTTTATTTGTGGCGTGTTCTTACAAGATGCTTTTGATTTTCAAAGGATTTTTGAACTTAATAATCAATTTGAATGTATTTTCTCACGCTGGTATTCCAGACTGACTCGGTGTGATTTTATTATAATGCTCGGGTCAGACTGAGTATTATAAAAATACAGGATAGGATGCTTGGGAGCTCAGGAGAGGAGCTGGAGACTGAGACGTAGTATCCGTAGTTTTTTTTATCCACTGCTGTGATTATTTGAAATTACCAGGCTGGTAATTGTTGTTTTGATTGTGATACTCTGATGGTGTAATCTATAAAACAGATATGTTTTCATTTGGTGTAAAGATCTATTATTATCGATCATATTTTATTCCACTGCGATTGTGAGATTCTGTTATTGTTTAGTTCCTTCTTCCTCCCATCTTCTTTCTTTTTCCTCAATAATCTGTCTTTTCTGGCACTCGACCATCGGTATATTATACCGTGGCGTATTTTTTGTCGATTTTCGAGGATCGAGAAGGGCGGGTCGTAACACATATAACAATGGAAAAAAAAGAACGTACAATTGGACATTTTTTTATAATTAAAGTTGGGAAACTGCATTTCCAATTTTATTTAATGAACTAGTAGAAAGGATAACCGATGAGCGAAAAGGAACACTAACTTCTTCTGGAGTAATGACCAAAGGATATTTACTGTAACCTTATTCCCTTATATAAGGACTCTCACATCCACACATTAGTTTAGTATGATCTGTTAGGATCTTTTTTTGTAGCTTTTCCTTTTCTTCACTAAGAAAATTGAAGCGGAGACGAGAATTTTCCACACATAGATTTTGTAAATCTCTAAGAAAACCATATGTGGTAAATTTTGAATAATTCCAAATCAATGCCTTTTCAAGATAATCTCTTCTTAATCTAACATATTAGCTTAGATAATCTCTAGAAACAAAGTTGCCAAAGGACATTCACCCATTAATATAACTAAGGATAGAAGGAAGATTAAAACAAATATTCACAAATCATTATTATTAAATAATTACAACTATCGTCAGGTTCATACAAGGTTGATTTTGTAAAGAATTCTAGAATAAACTTGTTCTTATAATACTTAATTTTATTGGAAGGAAAATCTATAGAATTGATTTGACTCGAGGGAGATTCCAGCATTCTCTAGGATGCGGATCGGACCCAAATTCGTCAAAATATCTTTTGTCAAGACGCCTAAGTAAACCCCCACTATGGTTATCTAAATATGAGAAATCTATGGTCGGGTACCTACAATAGACTTTATATAAAAAATCCACCAGGATATTTCACTCCTCAATCAGCAACAAAAAGAGTGGGATCAATTCTCGATTCTCTTTAAAAGATAGTCATAGTGGAGGCGCATGCTCCTCAAACATGGTGCAGCTTCATAATGTTGAAAGACTCTAACACTACCGCACATCATTTTAGTCTGTGATATTTATCGGAGAGAATGTTGTGCTCCTATAATTGTTTGTCTAACTCCCTATATAAACTCTTTATCTCCGCTTGTTTTCTTTCAAGCTTTGTTTTATAGGGGTGAACAAACTTCCTTCTTTTCTAAAATAAGTGATTTAGACTATTACTATATTTGAAGTGAAAGATGTTTAAACTGGTAATCCCATACCTAAGAAATAGGAATTGATGCTTGAGAAGCCTACTTCTTCTCTTTTGATTCTTCAACGTTAATATATGTAGGCTCTTCCTGAGGATTCGAAGGCATAGGGGTACAGGTGGGCTTGCTTCATGAGATGATAGATCAGGATTGCCTTTTTCAAAAGTGTTAATGTTATCATCTTCATCTTTCTCGAGAGCATCACATTGACCAACTCTTTCACCACCCGAGCCGTGACCGCCATTGATGTTAGCATCATCATTATCATCGTTATTACCATCATCATTGTCACCCCCTCCTCTTCGATGACCTTATCTTTTCAACTTTATCTTGAGAGTCAAATTCGACTTCGAAGGAAGGAAATCCAAAGGAATGAATTTTGGAAGCATCGACTTCCTACTCTCGACAACTTCAGTCCCCTGCTCTATCTTTTTTATTTTTTCCATGACCTCATCGGTAGGGGTAGGGTCGAGCAAGGTGAAGCTCAGATCCTGGCATTTCTTGGCATTAGAAGCATATGTGAGCATCAAAGCATCTTCGAAAGAATTCATAACATTGTCTTCAAGTGAAGAGTTAAGAAATTATGAAACTAGATGCTTTGCATCGGAATGGTGCCGATAGCCATTTTTAGCGAATCCTTATTCTTTCTCACCTTTTCCTTTAACAAGAATTGTTTATGTAACATCCCCTATTTTAAGCCCCAAAGTTAAGCATTACAGATGCTGTAATCAACTATAGTATTAACTTCCGGTGGCAAAATACGGCTATGTTATTGGTATCTATAATATCATAGGAACATGAATATGAAATAAAATTATAGATTTCAGAAACAACATTTCTAGTTACATTCCAAACCTTGTTTCATATCCATATTACGTAATCCCACAATCGCTTCCAGGATCAGATCAAATGTAACTACTACATAAATACACCAAGAGCGACATATGAAGAAGCCTCCTTGGTTGACCAGAGTACTATATAGTTATAGCTGACTTAATACAACACAACGGAATACACTATACGTAAGTCACTTGCTCGTCTCTAGAAGCTTTATTCGTCCACCTACTAAAATTGAAAACCCAAACTCTTAATCTACTCAAGTCAATTTAGAGCACCCGAGAGTTTAAGGAGAAAACATAAATTGAGTCAAACATAAAGCCTGGTGTGAATAATACTACATCTCGGTTTATTGATATTAACCAATACCGCACCAATTAGAGGTACAAGTCTCCCATCACTAATATCTCTTTAAAGTATATCTTTTGCAAATCATATTCCTGCAACCAAAATGGTTAATAAAATTGATTATATCAAAAAAAGAAAATATCATATATGATCAAAACTGGTAATAAATGGACCAGCTGTACGAAGGAAATGTAGTTTTATTTAGCTAACTACCAACCTTTGGCCGACTCGGGCCTACCAAACAAATTAAATAAATTATCAAACAACTATTAGACATACTTCTTGATGGTCTGTCCCTAACTTAATTCTCCAACGGTCACATGATCCTAATTGCTTTATGGTCTCACCAATAACCTATCCCTGTACAAATATATTACTTTCTATGTATAACCATCATGTAAGTCTTACTTGCGATTAAGCCCTACACATTGGAATTTTGACTAAAATTTCTTGAGGCTGATAATTAATGTATAGGGAGTAAACCTATACTAGTCCCATCTAGTATACAAATACTGCTTGCGATTAAGCCCTACACATTGGATTTAAATTTTCCTTGAAAACCTTTTCAAATTGATTTAACCTTTTAAATCACGCTTATACAAGGAAAATATTCTATTTTCTTTACTCAAATCATATTGCCAAAAAATATGCTTTACTTAAAATATAGTTGATGAAAACATCCGAAACCTTTATTCAAAACCTTTAAACAATCTCATTTGAAACCCATGCACCCCTTTCGAAACCAATGAATGTACCCCTTTCGATATAAGTAAACTACTTTACTTTATAACTTTACGCCTAAAGGCCAAACACACCCTTCTAAACCGTTGAAAACATTTTCTTTGAAATATTTACCTTAGACATCCACTTTTTAAATCCTTTAAATATGCCCTTCTAAACCATTGGAAACCTTTCTTTTAAACTAAGGTAAACCTTTTGAAAACATTAGGGAATCGCCCCTTTGAAACTTTTGATAGTTGAATTTCAAGAGCACTAAATTATATTACTGAAAATAAAACCTTTCGAAAGCATTGGGTTTGAGTATAAACGTGTGGAAAACCTTTTGGAACCTTTGGAAACTATTCCTTTCAAAGCCTTTGGGATTAACTTTCAAATAAAGGGTCATAAAGTGTTGGCTCGGTTTTTCAACGGGCAAAGAGAGTGGAAAGAATGGAGGCAAGGTTGAATTATGGCATAGAATGTAGAACCACCAGACCAAATATTTGGTCCGACATTGACTAAAATGTCCGGACCAGATATTTGGTTCGGCATTCTCTGATATGCCGGACAAAATGTTTAGTTCGGCATGACATATCCAATACCGGACCAAACATTTGGTCTGGTACACAGGCATGTCAGACCAAATGTTTGGTCCGACAAATAAGAAGTCCCAAAGCAAGAACACCGAACCAGGCATCGAAAAGCAACCAAGCGAAGAAAAATCCATGACCAAACTCCAATCCAAATGCTCTTACCTAGATGCCAAACCAGATTCAGGAAGTTATAATCTCAACCTCCACGCTTCACAACTCCACTCTATAAATATCAGAGCTCCTCAACAACAATGGAGACCGAATTTCTGAAGAAAGAGGGAAAACTCTACTGAGACTTAAGCACTCCAGCCGCTTCAAGTCTTTGCTCCTTCCAATCAAACTTGTACTTGTAATCAAATCAAAGAAGTATAATAAAACAAACAATGGATGTAGGCACGTCTGGCTGAACCACTATAAAATTTGGTGTGATTTACTTCCTTTTGTTGCAGCCCAATTATGAACATGTGAACTATTTTGTGACTGCAAAAACTATCTGTTGAAGAATTGAAACAACTTAAACGCGACTTTGCCAAATTCGAACTAGTGGTGTTTGTCCAATTTTTGCGCAAACATTTTTGCTACTTTCACCGTGAGTGCCGTAGAGAGCATAACTCTTCTATCCACTCTCCTTCCAAGTCTTAATACATCATTAGGAAATCCAGTGATATTATAATAGTGTCTAGGGTTTTCAAGTAAATAAGAAATAGCCGAAATTGTTACATTTATTAAATTCCAGCTACATAGGTATACAAACAAAACCGTAGGGTCTCGTAGGGAAAATGGGTTTCCATCAATGTTTTGGTTAGCGTAAGGTAAAAACTTTTCCATGTTTATGTGTGGGAAGTCTTACGTGATACCTTTTCTTTTCAAAGGTTTTCTAAAGTTAAGCAATTTTAAACCGTTTACTCACACCAGACCCCTGTCTGACCCGAGTGTTTATTTTCTGTTTTATTAAACTCTTGGGTACTCATATTATGTATGAGTAGTCAAGTGATTTAGGTTAGCTTGACGAATTCTGGAGGAGATATGGAGCAAGAGGCTTCCACATGTAGATATTATGATTCTGCTGTGCATGTTGTATCTATCTCTTGTATAGTTGAGTTGTATGAATTAGACAGATGTTTATAACTGTCTAATATGTGTTGTAAAGTTGTGTAACTCTGATGTAATGAGATACTATGTAATATTTTATGTGCTATATTATATTTTATTCGTTCCGCTGTGAGTTCTCTGATATTATTGTCTCTCTTTCTCTTTCTTTTCTTCTTCTATCCCTTTCTTTCTTCACTAGTGCTGCGATTTCCTGGAGATAGGAAGTCGTGTCGCTATATATATGAGTAGTCAAGTGATTCAGGTTATCTCTTGACGAAATTTGGAGGAGCTATGGAGTAGGAGGCTTCAGCGTGTAGATATATAGTTAGAATTTCTGCTGTGTGTTATTCTGTATGATGTCTTGTATTGTATTAGACAGAATTGTTATAACTGTCTAAATTGAGATGTTTAGTTGTGTACTTTGATGTATATGATACTATGTATATGTTCTATATTATATTTAAATCGTTCCGCTGTGAGATTCTGATGTGTTGTTTTCTCTTTCTTCTCTTTCTTTTCTTCTTCTATCCCTTTCTTTCTTAATTAGTGATGTGATTTTCCGAGAGTGGAAAGTCGGGTCGCTACAGTGTTATCTCTTGACTAAATCTGGAGGAGCTATGGAGCAGGAGGCTTCAGCGTGTAGATATATAGTTAGAGTTTCCGCTGTGTGTTATTCTATATGATGTCTTGTATTGTATTAGACAGAAATGTTATAACTGTCTAAATTGAGATGTTTAGTTGTGTACTCTGATGTATATGATACTATGTATATGTTCTATATTATATTTAAATCGTTCCGCTGTGAGATTCTGATGTGTTGTTTACTCTTTCTTCTCTTTCTTTTCTTCTTCTATCCCTTTCTTTCTTAATTAGTGATGCGATTTTCCGAGAGTGGAAAGTCGGGTCGCTACAGCTGCTCGGGTCAGACCGAGTATTACAGATTTGCAGGTAAGGACGTTCAGGAACTCAGGAGGAGAGCTAAAGGACAGGAACGTATAGAGTGTTTATCCACTGTGATATATAATATTATTTTTCTAGGACATGTTGTTAAAACTGTTCAGTGTTGTGAAATTGTTGTAACTCTGATGTAAAACATAAATGTACTGATACAGTTCTTCCTTGTAAACTATTATATTATTTGCTATTGTATTTTATCCGCTGCGAAAGTGAGATTCTGAGTTTGCATTTTCTGTTTCTTCTTCTTTCTTTTTCTTCTTTTTACTAACTATCTGGAAATTTCGGGATCGAAATTTCCGGGTCTTTACATTTGGTATCAGATGTAATGCTCGGGTCAGACCGAGTATTACAGATTTTCAGGTAAGGACGTTCTGGAGCTCAGGAGGCAAGCTGGATGGCAGGAACGTATGGAGAGTCTCTGCTATGATATTATAGTATCTAAAATAGATTGATCCATCTGTTTGAGATTGTAAATTTATTGTAACTCTGATATATATTAAAGTGTAATTTGACAAGTACAGTTTCTTTTGTATAACTATTATTGATATTATATTTATCCGCTGCGAATGTGAGATTGTGTGTTTCTTTTCTGTTCTTCTTCTTTCTCTTTCTCCTTTCTCTTTCTTCTTTTCACTAACTATCTGGAAATTTCGGGATCGGAATTTCCGGGTCGTTACATTTGGTATGTCTGATGTGAGTGTTTATTTTCTGTTTTATTAAACTCTGGGGTACTCATATTATATATGAGTAGTCAAGTGATTCAGGTTATCTCTTGACGAAATATGGAGGAGCTATGGAGCAGGAGGCTTCAGCGTGTAGATATATAGTTAGAGTTTCCGCTGTGTGTTATTCTGTATGATGTCTTGTATTGTATTAGACAGAAATGTTATAACTGTCTAAATTGAGATGTTTAGTTGTGTACTCTGATGTATATGATACTATGTATATGTTCTGTATTATATTTAAATCGTTCCGCTGTGAGATTCTGATGTGTTGATTTCTCTTTCTTCTTTTTCTTTTCTTCTTCTATCCCTTTCTTTCTTAATTAGTAATGAGATTTTCCGGGAGTGGAAAGTCAGGTCGCTACAGCTGGTAAATGTAACGACCCAGAAATTTCGATCCCGAAATTTCCAGATAGTTAGAGAAAAGAAGAAGAGATAGAAGAAGAAGAAATAGAAAAAAGACACAGATACCTCACATTCGCAGCGGATCTAAATATAATATCACGTAATAACAGTTTACGAAAGAACAGTATCAGTACATTTACATTTTCATATATCAAAGTTATAACATTTACACTATGCAAGACAGTTATAAAACAACATGTTCTAACTATATAATAATACTATATACCACAGCGGGTGCGCTCCATACGTTCCAGCTATCCAGCTCGCCTTCCTTAGCTCCATAACGTCCTTACCTGAAAATCTATAATACTCTGTCTGACCCGAAAGTAATTAATGAATTAATTACTTGGTGTAATTAATTTGATTAATGTGATTAGTTTAGATTAATCAAGTTAAATTAATTTAAACAATTGTTGATTGTTGATAATTACTTTATGTAATTAATTGATTTGTAATTACTTAGGGAAGTAATTAAATAATAATTACTGAATGTAATTAAGGATATTTATTATAGAAGAAATTTGGATTTCTTTGAAATTAATCAAGTGATTAATAAAGATAATTAATTGATAATTAATTATGGGATGAGTAATTAAAGTAGTTAATTACTGAATGACTATTAATCAAGGGTGATTAATATATATGTTGTTTAAATTGGAGATTAATTACTTATGTAATTAATTTATATTTAGAGTTTGATGGATGAGGTTGGAAGTGTATTTGTCGAGACCGTAGACCTAATACCGTCTCGAGTGAGTTTTGTTTGGTGTAAGGACTTCATCGATCTTTGAAGGTAACCTGTTAAGGTTCGGAGTTCATCTTTGAAGTGTAGAATTGAGTTGGATCTGTCGGTAGGGCAGAAGTAAGTAAGTGATGGTATCTTGATATCTCAGGAAGTAGTAGCTGCGTGATGAGATGCAGTGACTATGGATATTTCCGAAGATGTTTCTTTGGAACAAGAGTAAGAAGTGAGTCTGCTCGGTGATGTGGTTGAGTTTAGCAGAGTATTCTGAGTTGGTAAGGAGTCTTTTGGCCGAGTATTTTTTCTGAAGTGGAGTTCAAAAGCACCAGAGTGGATCTCGTTTCTCTGGTAAGTTGGCTAGGCCAGCATAAGCTGTTCTGTTTGGTTATGAGAAAGCAGTTTCTTTGGATTTAGGCTGAGTTGATCGCAAAAGTGACTTGCGATAGTATGTTCGCTTGTGTTTGTTGGAGATTGTCCGGATTTCTTCCAGTAAGATTTTCGAGCATGATGATCGTTTTTCGTTTCGCTTATGTGTTGAAGGGTCTGGTGACGTTTTCGAGATCTTATGCTCTGATACCAATTGTAGCGACCCGACTTCCTATCTCCAGGAAATCGCATCACTAGTAAAGAAAGAAAGGGATAGAAGAAGAAAAAAATGAGAAAGAAAGACAACAATATCAGAGAACTCACAGCGGAACGAATAAAATATAATATAACACATAAAATATTACATAGTATCTCATTACATCAGAGTTACACAACTTTACAACACATATTAGACAGTTATAAACATCTGTCTAATTCATACAACTCAACTATACAAGAGAGAGATACAACATACACAGCGGAATCATAATATCTACACGTGGAAGCCTTCTGCTCCATATCTCCTCCAGAATTCGTCAAGCTAACCTAAATCACTTGACTACTCATACATAATATGAGTACCCAACTGTAGCGACCCGACTTCCTATCTCCAGGAAATCGCATCACTAGTGAAGAAAGAAAGGGATAGAAGAAGGAAAGAAAGAGAAAGAAGAAAGACAACAACATCAGAGAACTCACAGCGGAATGAATAAAATATAATATATCAAATAAATTAATACATAGTATCTCATTACATCAGAGTACACAACTATACAACACATATTAGACAGTTATAAACATCTGTCTAATTCATACAACTCAAGTACAACAGAAGAAACAGATACCAAACACACAGCGGAATCAATATATAACTACACGTCGAAGCCTCTTGCTCCATATCTCCTCCAGAATTCGTCAGGCAAACCTGAATCACTTGACTACTCATATAAACTGTAGCGACCTGACTTTCCACTCCCGGAAAATCGCATCACTAATTACGAAAGAAAGGGATAGAAAAAGAAAAGAAAGAGAAGAAAGAGAAAACAACACATCAGAATCTCACAGCGGAACGATTTAAATATAATATTGAACATATACATAGTATCATATACATCAGAGTACACAACTAAACATCTCAATTTAGACAGTTATAACATTTCTGTCTAATACAATACAAGACATCATACAGAATAACACACAGCGGAAATTCTAACTATATATCTACACGCTAAAGCCTCCTACTCCATAGCTCCTCCAGATTTCGTCAAGAGATAACCTGAATCACTTGACCCGAGTGTTTATTTTCTGTTTTATTAAACTCTTGGGTACTCATATTATATATGAGTAGTTTGAATTGATGAGGTTGGAGATTGGGAAGTGAACAGTTTTGACTCTGGACTATTTTTAATATAAATTGTTTTAATATAAACCTATTTTCTAAGCTATTAATTATACATACAACCTTTCTTTTAAAAGCCTAACTATCTTATATTTGATTTACAATTATTTTTGAAACTGTTTAACAATTTTCCAACTGTTTTATAAACTAATTACTATTTTACAAAACTAATTCCTATCTTACTATTATTTTGCAATTATCTAAAATTTCTATAATTATTTAACTATTTTATAACTATTTTATACCTATTTTACAAACTATTAATTACTTTCCAACTATTGATCTATTTTTAAAATTTCAAATTATTTACTAAATAAACTGGTCGGAGTTCAAACTGTTATTGGTTAAATATCCAATCGAGATACGAATAGAGGTGATAATCTAAATGGGATTGAAGCGGTTGTGAATAAGTGAATGAATATTTAAGTGAATGTGAATAGAAATGGAATTGATTTGGCTAATAACCAATAAAGATAAATACGTACGGTGTACGTATGTTATTCTATTCGCATAATAATTTGATTCAGAATTCGAGCATAGAATTTCGAGATAGTTATATCGATTCGAGTGGGATTTTTCGCTCGATTTTCAACGGCGAACCTGGCTCTGATACCAAAATGTAACGACCCGGAAATTTCGATCCCGAAAATTCCAGATAGTTAGTGAAAAGAAGAAAGAGAAAGAAGAAAAAGAACAGAAAAGAAACACACAATCTCACATTCGCAACAGATAAAATATAATAGCAAATAAATAATAGTTTACAAAGCAGAACTGTATCAGTATATTTACATTTTACATCAGAGTTATAACAATTTCACAACACTAGACAGTTTAAAATAACTTGTCCCATATAAATAACAATATATATCACACCGGATAAACACTCTATACGTTCCTGTCCTTCAGCTCTCCTCCTGAGCTCCAGAACGTCCTTACCTGCAAGTCTGTAATACTCGGTCTGACCCGGGTGTTACTTTGATGTGGGTCCCTACAGCTAAAATGTAACGACCCGGAAAATTTCGACCCCGAAATTGCCAGATAGTTAGAGAAAAGAAGAAAGAGTTAGAAGAAGAACAGAAAAGAAACACACAATCTCACATTCGCAGCGGATAAAATATAATATCAATAATAATAGTAACAGTTATACAAAGAAAACTGTATCTGACGATTACACTTAAAAATATCAGAGTTACATCATACACATAGCACTTGATAGCTTAATATAACATATTCTAGTTATAACATAGCATATCACAGCGGAAAACACCATACGATCCTGCCCTCCAGCTCGCCTCCTGAGCTCCAGAACGTCCTTACCTGAAAATCTGTAATACTCGGTCTGACCCCGAGTAGCCAAGGGAATTCAGGTTAGGATAGAGTTGGCTTGACGAATTCTGAAGGAGCAATGGAGCAGGAGGCTTCTGCGTATAGCTATAGAGTATTCCGCTGTGTGTTCTCTGAGTTGTTGTATTGAGTTGTATAACCAAACAGGTGTTTATAATTGTCTAGTATGTATTGTTTTAGCTGTGTAACTCTGATGTATATGATACTATGTAAAGTATTATGTTATTAATATAAATTATTCGTTCCGCTGTTTAGATTCTGATGTGTTGTTTCTTTCTTCTTCTCTATCTTTTCTCTTTTCTATCCCTTTCTTTCTTAAGGATGATGCGATTTTCCGGGAGTGGAAAGTTGGGTCGTCACATTTGGATAAGGGCAAGAGCGTGACCACTACTAGTCCCCTCAATCCCATCCAAGGGGATCAAGAAAACCCAACCGCCCACTCTCAACTTCCGGTTCAGTTGTCATCCGTGAAGACTTAGACAGTGTTGTAAATGTGATTACTGACCGCTTCGCTGCCCAGCAAAAAGCTTAGTGGGCCAACTCATGACTCGCTTGAGAGGCACGTAGGAATCCATTCACAACGTTGAATCTCGAGGCGAGACTCCATCTGGAGATTCGCATAGATGGAACAGATCCCCTGCAAATAAAGAATTTTCAATCAAGAACGTAGAAGAACTCGAAACCGAGCCAGAACCCAGCCCGAATCAAGTCCTAAATGATCATCAAGAGTTGGGTCTAGTCAAAGTGGCACAAGGAAAGGACCGGCTGTGGCCGACCCTCTCATGCTTCGATCCAACCATCACCAATCCAACCTCAACCAAGGTTCCAGCCATCATTAGCATCAAAGGGAAGGCCCCACTTCTCCCATGACTGCCCAAGCATCCGAGGAAAGGTCGACACACCTATTTAGGGAGTATTTCAGGCGCGAACAGCTGGAAAGAGGGGTGGGAGCAAGGGTGTCCAGCATATTCACCAGGGACATAGAAGCAGCCACCACTCTTCGGGAATGATGATGTCCACTATGGATCCCTACAAAGGCACATCCGACCCAATCATCACTTGCATCTCTACACCCAACCATGCTCATGAATAGAGCTAACGAGGGTGTGTTATGCAAATTTTTCAAGCTATTCCTATCAGACTTAGCGATGGCATGGTTTTGTCTCCTACCTCATGGCTCTATTAGCTCTTGGGAAATGTTGAAAGAAAGATTCATAAGTCAATTCCGAATCCACGTGCAATATCCCAAGGATGCCTATTCCCTATCAAATACAAAACAAATGGCAGGAGAACCGCTGTAGCAATATCTTAACTACTTTAACGCTGCCATAGCAGTAGTGCGAGATGCCGATGAAAGGCTTATAATGATGGCGCTGTGTGGAGGCATCCACGTGGATTCAAAGCTCGCGAGAAGTTTGATGAAAAAAAGCATCTAACTCTTGTGGATTTCTTTCATAAAGTTGGAAAATACATGAGATTGGAAGACGCGGCGGCCCACCGACATAGCGAGCAACCCGCAAAGGCTCCTAGCGTCCAAGGAAACATAGGTGCCACACCCTGAATGGAGGAGAATAAGCAAAACGGTGAAGTAATAGATGGCCACTAAGGAAACTCTGGAAATGAAAAAGGCAATAAGAAAAGGTATCAACTTAGACCAAGATTCAATTCATACATGCCACTGAATGACATTGTGAAGAACGTTTACATGCCTACTCAACATAATTTTAAATACAAATGCCCTCTGTACAAAAAAGAATTGGAGGCCGCAATTTGAACAGGGAAATATTGTTGCTTCCACGAGTCTCATGGGCGTAATAGTGAAGAATGCCAACACTTGCGGGATCTCAGGAGTATATCCGAGAAAGAAACTAGAGTGAAATGTGAAGAAAGGACACAACTTTCCCATTCCAACCCATGAAGGCTCTAGGCAAATCCCACAAGGGAATAATAGGGAAGAAACATGTGCGAGCCGCTCCAACCAACAAAAGATAATTATCCACAACATATCTGGAGGCCCTCATATAGCTGACGTAAGTTAGGCAGAAATGGAGAGGTGTGGAAAATAATTAAAGGATATGGAAGGGTATGTTCATTCTATAACCAAAGGTCGCATCGCGCAGTGTAGAAAAAGAATCGACATAACCTTCAATGATGAAGATTTTTTTGGGAAACAGTATCCGCACACTGATCCCTTATTTATCTCTGGATGGATCGGTCCGTTGGAGGTATTTCACATTTTGGTTGATGCAGGAAGCTTGGCTAATATTTTATTCGAACACGCATTCAATAAAATGAAATTTTAAATGAAACATGTATCCCCATGCCATAAGCCTTTACACGTATTCACTTGAGTTGCCACAATGCCACTCGGACAGCTAGACTTGTTTGTTAAGATTGGAAGTCACCCCCGGTCAGTTATGTGGAAGCAAACCTTCGTACTAGTGAAGGGCCACTCTACCTATGACTTCTTCTTGGGAAAACCAGCCTTATCAGACTTCCAGATAGTATTAGCATCATGGTGCTTGAAGACAAAATTCCCAACCGATAACATAATAGGAAAAGTGGAAGGAGACGAGGATGCAATTGGCTATTGTTATGTGATTGAACTTCACCAAAACAAGAAAAAGGAAAAGGGAAAAGGCATGGGGGTCATCCTCTATGCCAAAAATGCGAAAGCATAGCAATCAAAAGGCCCCTCCTCTTGAGTGCACCAGCGACACATTCAATGAATTGGACCCAGTAATAGAGAGGAGGAGGTCAACGCCAATCTTATGGAAGCTATCAAACCGGTGATGGTAGACGAGCATGACAAAACAAGTTTTTTAACAACAGGTTCTACGTCAAACTTGAACCTTAAATCTAGCTGATAGGATTCCTACAAAAGAACTTGGATGTATTCGCATGGACCCACAAGGACATGGTGGGGATATCCCAAGAGGTAGCTTCCTATTCCATTAATATTGACCCGACCAAGATCCCGATAAAACAAAATAAAAGACGCATGGGGGTAGAACGATCAACCGCTCTCAACGAAGAAGTGAAGAACCTACTTGCCCACTTTTTATTCGTGAAGCTGTTTATCCAGAATGGATCTCCAACCCGGTCATGGTAAGGAAGCTTAATAGAAAGCAATAGACCTTCATTGACTTCTCTAACCTCATTGATGCTTGCCTTAAGGACTATTTTCCTTTACATCGAATCAACTTATTGGTGGACGGAACCGCAGGGCATGAGTTGTTGTCATTCATGGAAGCATATTCAGGATACAATAAGATTCCCAAGCATGTGCTGGATCAAGAACACACTAGCTTCATCGTGGATCTAGGCATGTATTGCTACAAGTTCATGCCCTTCGAGGTTAAGAATGATGGTGCTGCCTATCAATGTCAAGTTAATAAGATGTTTGGGCAAAAATTTGGTCGCTCCATGGAAGTCTATGTTGACGACATTCTTGTCATATCAAGAAGAGCAGTGGATCATCTAAGCCACCTAGATGAGACGGTCCATGTATTACGAAAATAACAAATGAAGATGAACCCACTAAAATGATCTTTTGGAGTATCTTCAAGTAAATTCTTAGGTTTCATTGTACATTCCATAGGGATAGACGCGAATCCTGTAAAGGTACAAGCTTTGAAAGACATCAAAATCCCAGCAACACAAAGGGAAATGCAGGGCCTAAATGGAAAGGTAGCCGCTCTGAGCAGGTTTATATCTAAAGCAGCAGATAAGTGTGTCTCATTCTTCGAATCCCTCAAAAAGACAAGGGAAAGTCTGAATGGACTGACGAATGCTAATCAACTTTCCAGAGTTTGCTCAAACATCTGCAGAAAATGCCAGCACTGTACACTCTGATGGATGGAGAGAGCCTTTACATATGCCTTACTGTATCTACCCATGCCCCATGTGCCGCACTAGTACGAGAAGATGATCATGTCCAAAGATATGTATACTTCATTAGTAAAAGATTCACGACACAAAAGCAAGGTACCCTAGGATCGAAAAATTGGCTTACTGTTTGCTCATAGAATCTAGGAAATTACGACGTTACTTTCAATCATGCTCCACTGGGATTCTAATGGATCAACCCTTGAGACTAGTATTACATAAACCGGACATGTCTGGGCGCCTATTAAAACGGTGCATTGAGCTGATCCAGTATGACATTGCTTACCATCCATGCACCATAATTAAAGGACAAGCCTTGGAAGCTAGCTGAGTTTATGATGCGAGATGAGAAGGTAACAGTAAAATTTTTGGAAACTTCCAAATGGAATATGTTCGTTGATGGACTATCGAGCGAGCTCGGCTCGGAGGTAGGTGTTATTATAGTCACACCCCGAGGAAGAAAGTTAAGCTATGCACTAAGACAAGAGTTCGCTGCAACCAATAATGTAGCTGAGTGCGAAGTAATGATAGCTAGCTTAGAGATCTTTAAAGGAATAGGTGTAAAATCGATATGTATTCATAGTGATTCACAACTGATTGTGAACCAGATCTTTGGAGAATTCCAAACTCATGGATAAAAGCTTGCATCTTACCTCAAAAGGGTCAAAACTCTCCTCGACGAGCTAGATTACTATTTAATAAAACGCATCTCACGAGGGGAAAATCAAGAGGCTGATGCCCTCGCCAAAGAGGCAAGCAAAAGAATCGAGCCAATGTCGCGGCAACCCCTGTCATTAGTCAACTCAAACCAAGTTTCGAGTGTCTACAAACTCCAGCAACATCAGACAGGGAGGAGACATGGATAACCCCCATCATTAGATATATAAGATGGAACCTTATAACAGAATGGAATGAAGTCAGGAGGATCCAAAGGAGGATCCCCCTACACCATCCAGAACGGCATACTGTACTATCATAGTTTTTCCAACCCACTACTAAGGTGTGTCGCTGGGAACAAGCAAAAGATATCCTTAATAACATCCATCATGGGAGCTTCGATAATCACACCGGAGGACAAACTCTAGCCAGAAAGATTCTACGCTATGGATACTTTTGGCCCATGACAAACAAGGAAGAAGCCGAGTTCGCTAAGAAATGTGACAAATGCCAAAGATTTTTCAAAATCCCAATCTTGCAACCTACCGGTTTGATCCAGATGGTTAGCCCCTGGCCCTTCGCAATTTAGGGGATTGATCTGATCGGGGAACTCCTCATGAGCAAAGGAGGAGAAAAATACACCATAGTGGTTGTTGATTATTTCACCAAATTTGTGACGGCCCACGTTTCGGAAGGTTTAAATCGACAATAATCCACTCATGTCTGACTTAAACAATCCGAAACTAGATAATCAATGCGGTTGAATAAGAAAAATAAGAAGAGATGAAGAAAACAAAACACAGAATCTCACAACGAAACGATAAAATATAATAATCAAATAAAAAAATTCATAAAGCTGTTTACCATACATTTGATTATAATCTATACACATTTATGAGAGTTATAATATAAAAACAAGGTGAAATAATCAATGTAGAGGATTTTTTTGTGCGTAGGGAAAGTCGAGGGCGCTGATGCATACAAAGACATTTGGGTTATACTTTGACAACAGTGTAACTCGATGTCACTGCGATCTACTATGGACCATAGCGGAAGTCGTGTGTGCCGTGAGAGCCAATGGTATACGTTTGATTTTGCCATGATGGCAACGTAACATTGGTAGACTATGACATATGGAGACATAGCGAAGTCAAGAGGTCGTGAGAGCCTAAGGCTACATTGGGATTTGACTGATGTTGTCTACGACTTATGTGGGAGTGGTGAAGTTTCATTTGGCAACAAAAATCGAGGCCGCTGATGCTTACAGTTACATGGACTTTTTCCATGATAGCAACGTAACCCGGGATGTAACTGTGATCTATGGTGGGTTCCACGCGTAATCGAGGGGAGAGGAGTGCCTACAGTTATCTATGGATTTTGCCAAGATGGCAACGAACCATCGGGTTAACTGCGACCGTGGAGGGGTGATGATTTCCAGAGCATTCTCGCCAAAGATGTTTCCTCCATTTCAAAAATGTTTTCTATATTTTTAACAAAATGTTTTCCCAAGTATATTCACTGGGTGTTGAAAACGGATTTACCAAGTTCTTATAGATTTTCAGTCCTACGCCTGATCGACGTATGACCGAATTTTTGTGAGAACGAGGAGTGACTTATGGAAACATCGAGTTATAAAAAGTATTATTTATAAAACTATTTTGGTAATATTATATAGATTTAAAAAAAATTAATTCTTAAATGTAGGGTTTATTGTTGAAATGGTCAAAGAGCAATACAAGCTGATAATAATCATTTTAATAAAATTCTGGTTTTATTCCTTTTCGAGGACGAAAAGATTTAAAGGAGGAGGAATGTGAACAAATGAATCTGATAATAAATATTTATATCTGGATAAATATTTATTTGATAATCTTCTAATATAATTACTTAAAATTAACAAATTATTCTTTTAAAACAAATAATAATGATTGTTTATATATATATATATATATGAAGATTTTAAATAGAAAAGTTATTATTTTCAAATAAATTAAATTTGTGTTTGTTTAAATGTGTGTATATATATGAGTTGATTTTAAATTAAACTAGAAATTGAATTTGAATAGGAAATTCAAAAGATAAATAACTTAAAATATTGTGGATTTAAAAATATATTATATATGATTTTATTTAGAATATAATTGGTTCTATATTATTTTCTTTAAAGGGTTTTGTTTATATAAATTAAGAAAAGTATTTATTAATTAGTAAATTAAATACAAAAGTTTTATAAAAACATTTTAAAATAGATAAAGACATGTATAATTACACATGTTAGTTAAATGTGTACAGTTTAACAAATGGAAGAAAATTAACACATATTAATGACAAATGTTAACAAGTTAAACAAGTGTCACAATTTTATTTTTATTTTTATTTTCTTTTATTTTCAATAAATCCTAATTAAGCCTATATAAACATCTATCTCTTCTCTTCATTTCTTTTTCTATCTTCCCATTTTCAAACAAGGAAAATAGAGCCTATAAATTATTTTCAAAATAAACAATCAAAGCCTGTAACAAAAACAAACAAACAAACAAGAAAATTAAAAGCAACTACTATCTCAAATCTAAACCTGAATCATCAAGTACAAATCAACTAATTAAAAATCAGATTCAACAAATCAAAACCAGAAAGTATTCAAAGCAAAAGTAAGAAAAGTTTTTGCCTGAAGCAAGCAGATCATTTCAAAGCCAAACTCCAAATCAAAAGTTTCTCTGTTCTTTAAAATCACAGGTGGGTGAACTTTGTCTTTAAAATCTTAAACTTGTGATTTTCATGATGCATGTGATGGATTATAGATGAGATGTTGTGAAACAGCTTTGCATGGACGAATCAAGATATTTATATGTATATTAATATGGGAGAAACCTATGTATGACTAGACATATATTCAAGCTCTCTTGATTTTAACAGATCAAACCCGATTCAAAAACCCAATCTCCTCCTTTAATCTATTTCTAGTTATAATCTCTAAATGAAAAGTGTTAGTATGAATGTAACATCAATTTTAAAAATAATTTCAAGTATATATAATAAGTAATTGATTCAAAATGAGAAGTTAATAGTGATGATCAATTCTTGTCAGAAAATCTAGTATCCAAATATCAAGATTTGCTTATATAAACTAAGTCGAATTGGAAAATGACGGTGATGGTATATAAATCAATATTTTTAATTTTGTAAATGATGTGAAATTTCGAGTTGAATGAAATTGGAACTTCTATCGATTTTAAGCGAACGTGAGGCTTGGTGAGGTCGGTGTTCCTGCCAAAGGTAGTTCTAGGGTTGAGGATGGTAGGAAAAATGGTCGGAGGGGTTAGCATTCGCTAATGTGCCGCAGCGAGGTGATAATAGGGTTTAAGGTCGAGTTTGGTTGTCGATGGGCTGAGTGGTAATTTCGTTGCCATTGGTGAAATTTAGTGGATCAAACAAGGAGGATTAGGAGAAGGATGGATTGGCAAGTCTCCAAGCGCGGAGGCGTGAACTCTGGTGGTCAGGATGGTCGGCATGAGGTTGTTGTTGATGATCGAATTGTTCCAGGTGGGGTTCTTATGTGCTCATAATCGATTTTGAAATCATACGTAAGTACTGGGTGATCGGATGCCTAGGGAAGGTAACCGGTGACTTGCGAGTGATCTCAACGACGTTAAATGATGATTGGAGTGACCGTGTATGTGCATGCGTGCACAAGCGTGTCTGGGTTGATGTTTGATTTGGGGAAGACAATGCTTTTCTCGGGTCGGGTTCGAGTATGTTTGGATGTTGCCTCAAAGTAATGAGTTGATGCATGTGACTCGGGGAAATTTTGGGTAGGACTCGGGAAAAATAGGTGTAGTCTCGGGTTGCTTGTTGTTAGTTAATCAAGTTTTAAAAGCTTATGAAAATGTGGAAGTTTCAAAGAAAAATGTAAAATAAGTTCTTAAACAAAGTGTTAGCAAGTTTTAAACGTGTTTCCAAAGTTTAAAATATTTCAAATTGTTGTTTAAAGTAATTATATAATAGGCTAAATCCTATATGTTTGTAAAGGTGAATTAAATGAAGTAATTAAATAAAGTATAAATTATTTAAAGATGGTTAATTGATTTTTGTAATCAGGGAACAGTAAATTAATTTAATTATTTAGATAATTAATTAAAAGTTAATTAATTTGTCTAATCAATTTAAAAGATTGATTTATTAATGTGATTAATTAATTAAGTTATTAATTAAAAGATGATTAATTTATTAAAGTATAATCACTTAATGAAATTAATTAATGATAATTACTTAATGAAAGTAATTAAAGGATAATTGCTTAATGTCATTAATTAAGGAGGGTAATTAATGGGTGATTACTAATGTGATTTATTTAATGATAATTACTTAATGGAAGTAACTGAGGATTAATTACTTAGTGTAATTAGTTAAAATATGGATTAATTAAGGAAATTAATTAAAGGGTTAGTTAATTAATGAATGTGATTAATTAAAGGATAATTAATCAATCTAAGTGATTATAGAATAATTAATTAGAGTAATTAATTAAGGATCAATGTAGTAAATTATTGTTAATTAATAAGAGTAATTAAAGGTTAATTAATGTGAATGGTTGAAGGTTAATTAATTTATGTAATTAATTAAAGGATAACTACTTAATGTAATTAAGATGATAATTAAGGATGATTAATTAATTGGTTTGTAATTAATTAATGTTGAGTAAGCAAGATCTAAAGGTGATTGAAGTAATTAATTTAATTTATTTAAATTAATTAGAAATGGTGTGGCTAATTAATCTTATTTATAGATGATTGAGGCATATTAAATGACTTAGATTATTTGATATCTGTGATATGTGATTGTGATGCTTTATGATATGAGACACTCAGGTTGAACTGTGATATTTAGAGTATCTATCTGAGGAATTGCATGTGAATGTGAAGTCCTCGATATAAATTGAATTTTTAAATGTAAACAATTTGGCTTAAAGAATAACATTGGGATCGAAGAGACCGGGGTCGGGTATCAGTAAATACCCGAAACCACGTCAATTTGGAAATCTACAATAATTCTTTATAAATTTGATAGGTGATATCAATAGGCTGGAATGGAATGATTTAAGTAATTGGACCATTGAACTATGTAGTGGTACTTAGATATGGATTTGTGAAATAAGTGTTGACTATAACAAGTTTTGAACATATAGTGAAGTACGAGTTTCCCGGGGTTTTAAATAAGTTTATGCATTGGTATTTCATGTTAGATGGGTTTACGCACACTAGTTTCCAGCCTGACCTGGGTGTTAATTTGATATAATGCTTGGATCTGACCGAGTATTAGCTTTTTAGGTTAGGACATTCTGGAGCTCAGGACGTGAGCTGGATGGAGGAACATATGGAATTTACCGCTGTGTATTTGAGTTTGTAGTGATATTAGTCTGGGTTAAGTGTGCAACTGCCTAGTTTATTTGGTATTGGTCGTAACTCTGATGCATTTAATGTAAATTAACAATTATAACTTTTTGTATAAATGCTATTATTTGATATTATATTTTGATCCGCTGTGAAATGTGAGATTCTGTGTTTTGTTTTCTGTTCATCTACTTCCTCTTTCTTCATTACCCTAACAATCTGAGATTTCCGACGTTCGATTGCTTGGCACTTCTACATTAAGTGTATTAGTGTCGAATCTTCGAGGGCGAAAATTTTGGGTCGTTACACATGTGTTTCGGTTTTCTTATTTCTAAACTTCATTTGTTAATGCCCGAATATGGGTTTTGGGTCATTCATTACCGAAATATGAGACTTCATATATTAATACCCGAATCTTGGTTACGGATTTTTCAACTCTTCTTACTAGGATCGGGGTTTCAGAGCTATTGCTAGAATTCACTTATTAATGCCCTAAGCAGGGCTTGAGGTTTCTGTTATGAAGATTATTATTATGGATTTCTGATTATCCAATGTACGTCTTAATATGAGCTTGAGATTTCTATCATGAACAAAATCATATGGATTTCTAATTATCCACCACTGCTACATAAATCTCAGTTTGAGAGTTCTATTGTGAACATTATTTTTTAATTTCACTTATTAGTTCCCAAATCTAGACTCAAATTTTCTATTGAAGGGATTATCATGGATTTCTGAATATTATCTGCTAATACTCTAATCTGAGTTTCGAATTTCCTAACTTTTGAATTTCATTTATTAATGCCCAAATCTGGACCAATGAATTTGTACCATTGTGTTCAAACAGTGATCTCTGATATTCTGTTAGGACATTATTGACTTTCTTCTAGTTATCTTCAGAGGATGACTTTCTAAAACATCTATATCATTGGTTGAAAATATGGATTTTTACCATTAAACTTAAGATATTCCAGCAATGTGTTTAAAGATAATTTCTTAGTTATTTCTTATTGTTACCAAAGATGAGATGCAAAGTATTTCATCAAAAACGATCACCTTTCAAGATATTAACATAATTATATATTAGTATCCACAAATGAAATTGGTAAATTTCTATACAAATAACAAGTTAACAATAACAAAAATTGTTTATTTTGTGCTTTTAAGGTAAAGAAAAACAATAAAAAGGTTTGAGAAATCCAACAATTGCAAAATCATGGTACAAGCTATCAAACAGATATATTAGAAATAACATTATGGGAAAGGGCAACAATCCAGGTGATATTTACAAAATTTTCATAGTTTACATAATCAAGAATAAATATATACGTATCATTCATAATTCTTGAACCACTTTATTAAGATCTTCGCTAATTAAAGGGTTCACGATATGATGGATAGCAATGTAAAGGACCGCTTTTAGTTTCATCTCTTTCTTCCTTATTTTGCGTTCATCATCGATATTCGCGATGTTGGTATTGAATGTGTGGTTAAAGGCTTTGTTCGCACCTTTAAGGGTTTTATTTACCCTTTCTAAATCAGCGTTGTGCTTTAAGTGAAATACTTGTCGTGCTCCAGCTTTTGAATCCTAGTTGCGTATTCGTTTATGCAGTTCGAGTATCTTGCATTTTGTTGCTCATCGGAATACTTCATCATCTCAAATTTAACTTTCTGGCACCACTCTCCCACTACTTTCTCGTCTAAGCCTGGAGTAGGATTTGTCGTAGTAGGAATTTTTAGGCAGCGAGGGAAGTAGAACTTGCGGTTTTGGATGGAAGAAATAATAGGAGAAACTGGTAACTCCGTGCTTGAGATGTTATTTTCCGCGATGAACTCTAACGATTCACATTGAGTGTGATTGTCTTTTAATTTCATCTATAAATTGTTTATCTGTTGAAGGAGTTCTAACATTTTATGATTAAAGTCGATTGACTTATTTGAATTGACTTGACATTTCAATGAGAAAATCGCTTCACTCTTGCTCTTAAAATCTGCATCCAAATTGGAAATTTGATCATTGAGATTCCAAATGATTGTTCCCGAAAGAAAAAATCTTCTATACCATTTTGATGCTTTCGTGTTATCTTGAAAACAAGCAGTTTAAGTATCATCAAGAAGCCTTGTAACACCCCATATTTTTATAACATTATTTAGAATAATTAATTGGGTAAATTAAATATAACAATGTGAAGATTAATAGGTTGAGATTAGATTAGGCTAAGGGTAACCGTGCCATGTTGGCGTGTTAATTTGAAATAAAACAATATAAATAAATGTGTTAAGAATAAGTAAGGACAATATGGGAAATAGGAAGGGCTTATACCCCAAACTCTTAGAAATGAAACTAATCGTTCATTTCATTTTTACTCTAACTAAAATTACACCAAGACTGGCCACCATTACTATTCTCAAGGGAAGAAAACGCTAGGATTCAAGTGGAGGAAGATAATTAACATTATCAACATCAAATCTCACACCTTATAATCTCAAAGCTATGGGGAATAACTACTACATCCCATTTTCATAAAGTTTTCGGTTTTTTGATTAGACCCAAAACGTTTTTGCAAGTATTTGCCATGTTTTGATGATTAAAGTTATATATATATATATATATATATATATATATATATATATGCTTGTTGATGAATTATATATGTTCATGTTAGTTTTTATGATATGTTTGACAATAAAACCCTATTATATGACATGTCAATGCCTTAAAAATTTAAATATAGGCTAGAAATATTATTTTAGAGATGGGTATCAATTTTCATAATTTTCTGAGTTGATGTGGATTTTACATTAATTTTAAGTGGGAAAAATAATTTATTAGGTTATAAATTATTTACAACTGAAATAATTAATATTTGGGTTTGAAAATTTTATATGTTGGAAAACATATAAAAATAGATTTTCTATAATTTTTCCATATCTTTCCTATGTGGTTTGATAAATATATAAAATAATGTAAGGTATGAGACTTAAATGTTTTATATATTTAATTAACGAGAAGGGGCATTTTATAAAATAAAATGATTATTTAACTCTGAAAATAGTGGCTGCACTTTTTTGAAAAATATTTGGTAACCAACGAGAATTTGACAAATAAAGGAAGGTTGGTTAAAAAGTTGTCCTCTTTAAGTTGAAAACAAAGAAATCATACTTTTAGCATTTTCAGCCTTTTACGGCAGTAAACCTTTCGACCCAGACCTTTTGACAAGGGCGAGAGGTTCATAGCTATCGACAATGTCAAATAATGCATATGGTATCAAGTTACTAGGTACGTAATGAATTGGATAGAGTCGAAGGTTTCTAAGTCGAAAGGTTGGTTGCCAAAGAGGTTGAAGTGTGTTTGCCTGCTTTGCATTCGAATAAGAGCTTGCGACTTGGTTTTTTTGACCAGGTCAAATGTTTAAAATAAGAATTTTAAACCTTTCGCATAGTTAAAAGGTAACTGTTGTTTTATCACTATTTTTTTTGAAATTGTAATGACCCACTATTTAGGACCATTCAAATCGACAATAAAACCACACATGCTGGACTTGAATAATTCAAAACAACAGACTGTTAATATAATTTGAAGCAAATAAAACTAATCACTGAATCACAGACACAAAATAACTCGTAGCGGGAATAAAATAACCATAGTAGTTCATGAAATTACTGCATACATAGTCCCAAAACAATATACATAATACTAGAGTTTGAAAGCAAATTCAATAGGAAATCCAAATACATAAGTCCACTAATACATAATCAAAGGCTGAAATGAAATAACTAAAATAGAAATAGATAGGAAACTAGATAGATGGATAAATCTCCAGTAAATCTCTAACTCCAGAAGATGAATCAAAAGCTGGGATATTTAGGCTGAACCGAGCGTAAAGCAAAACACAAAATACTCGAGTCAGGACATACATACTTACAAAATAAATCAACTCAAGTGAACTATAATAGAAATGCAAAAGTAACTTCAAGGATGCTTGGAATCACCCATCCTTTAAGGATCCGTTAAACTATCTACTATGTAGTAATATTAGCTATTATAATAATGTCTAAAGTAAAGTTAACTATTAAAATAGCATTAAGGCTTTACATTTTCCACCTTAAGACATTTTATATATTCCCATAGTCTATGCAGTACCTTAATCTCTCCCGTACTGGGCGTCATCAGAGGGCAATCCATAGGTATGGTACAAAACAAACTCATATAAGGCACGTTAGGGTAGGTGACACGGCACAACTAGGCAATGCTAGGGTAGATATATTAATTACACTTCCAGGCTGGTGGTAACGCATAACAGCCACTACCGCCCACCTCGAGCCACACTCCCAAAAAAATAAAAGGTGCGCACCAAATCAATCACAAAGTAATAGAATGGCATATGAAGGAGTGTGTCCGATCGGAGGAGCTACCTCACTTGGCCCATCAAGTTCGCCTATTTTAGCCACCTTATGCCAACTCACGGGAGTTGGGTCCATGTATATACCTCATATAGGATCGTCACCACCATCCTACTTCATTCTAGAATCTCCACCTCATACACAGTAGTTAAAGTGGTTTTCGATATTGGCAGAGAGTATGACAATATCCGATCCCGTTCTCTTTAACAACCAACTGTTATTATAACTCGTGGTTTTATTTCAAATGGTTTATATTCAAATCAAACATATTCACTTCAAAACCATTTAATCCGATGTCATTATTCTTTTAAAATAATATTCCTTTTTCCAAGTATGTAGCATTTCAAATTTATACACTTAGTTATAACACTTTGAAAAATGTAATACTTACAAAAAAACATAGCACTTTGAAAATGTCATCCTTATATAGTAGCATTTCGAAAATGTTACATCTTTAGAAATAGTAGCGATTTAAAGCAGAACCTAAAGTAGCATATCATTTTAGAAATGCTACAAATTCTACTATAACAGATTTAAAACATCATATCTTCAATTTTATCATAGTTATTATAAAAATCTATTTTATTATACAAAATTATTCGTTTGGGTATATTTTAAACTATGATTTTATATAAATAAAATTTATTGCTAAAATATCCAATTAAAACTATATTTTCTCATATTAGGTTAAAGGTACATTATTAACCTAAATTCAAAATTTTAAAATAAAGAAATTATTATTTATTTAAATAGCCATTTCATAAACAAAATATTATATTACTAGGTTAGATTTAAAATTCCATATCATCAAATCAAATTAAATTATTAAGTTAGATTAAATTTATATATCATAGATAAAATATTAAAGTACAATTTAAAACCATTTATTAGTTATAAAATTTTAACTTGTAGAACTAATATATATATATATATATATATATATATATATATATAGTTAGTTAGTTAGTTAAATCATTTAAACCAAGTTTACGTTAAATTTTCATATATTAAAATACTTAATAATTTTTAGAAAACTATTTAAAAACCAACCATGATACTTTCTAACCTAGGTCAAGTGATACAGATATGTATCATTTCAATCCATAATTTATAAAATTCCAGGTTTTATCATTTCAAACCCGCAATCGAAAGTCAAATAAAAATCGCTTGAGCTAATCATTTCAGCTCATAACGATTTTTTCCTATTCTAAATTCTGTTCGGGTATGTATCATTTCGACCCATAGTGAGAGAACTTGCAGTGTGAGAAATAGAATATATAAAATGAGCAGAATAACACAGCATATCATGTCAGGTGATAAAATAGGTATAACATAAGGTGATAACATCATATAATATCATGTCATAATCATATATGAGATAACCAACATCATATGAATATCTATACAGTTTCATATATCATCAATTCACTAGAATATAAGTACATATCGAGAGTAATGAACTCACCTTCTTTGGCTAGAGATGATAATTCAAACAACAAGACAATTCTAAAAAGCACGCCAAAGCACAAATCAAACTTGAGTGGAAGTAGAACCCAACTCCAGATCTTAGAAGCAAATAAAATAAAATATATTTATATATATACATAAGTATATATATCAAAGAATAAAATAAAAGACAAAGAAAAATAGGCTAGCAACAACACAAGTGGACCCGGCTACATAGGAATTTGGCTCGGCCACATGTGTTTTGGGCCCGACCATGATCATTTGGCTCAACCACTTGATGAAGGGCACAGCTAGACTAGGTTTGTGGCTAGGTAGGCTCGTCCATAGGTGCATACAAGAGATGGCAAGGCATGGAAGGAAAAAGGACAAGGGGAAGTGGCATTTTGGGTTCGGCCATGATGGTTTATGCTCGGCTATGTGGTGCATAAGTACAGCTATAATGGTGATGAAGGCTACTAGGCACGACAAGGGAAGGGGAATGGTCACGGCAAGGCAAGGAGGAGGTGGTGGCAAAGGCAAATAGGAAAGGAAGGAGGAGAAAATGGGTCGGCTAGTGTTTTTGGCTAGGGGTTTGGTGGTCCGGCATATGGTAGGTCACGGCCTAAGGAGATAGTGATGGTAAGGGTTTGGCTAGAGGAGACGGTGGCTGATCAACTTGGTGAGGTCGCCTTTGGCAAGGGTTGTGGCCGAAATAAGGAAGAGGAAGAAGAAACAAAAAAAATAAAAAACTGGAAGAGGAGATAACGACCTACTGTAAAATTTTGTGCAGTAGAAAGAAATGAGAAAGAAGAAGGAATGAGAAGTTTTTGTACGTAAAAACTTATAAAGATATGGATTTACAAAATGAATAGATAAAGACATGTCTATTAGGAATATTATCCCATTAGCCAAGCCCATCAAGCAAACCAAACCAAATCATGAATCAAATCAAGCCCAAAACCCACTCAAAATAGAAAAATAAAATACGGAAAATGATTGCATGTAAAACGCCGAAACTTTGCAGATTTTAAAAGTATAAATCATAATTTAACGAAACAAAAAGCAGAGAGAATATTAGAATCAAGTCTAGCTTCAAAGAAGAAGAATAAAAATTTTAAATTTTCGACCCAAAGTCAAACTTTGACCAAAGTCGACCAAAAATTTAATTTTCATAAAAGTATTTATTTTATTATATTTGGAAAAATAATTCACAACAAATCCCAAAAATATATTTTAAAATTCAAAATTTTCAATTTTTAAATGATTTATAATCAAAGTTTTCAAATAAATTTTATTTAAAAAATTTACTAAAATTACGGGTTGTTATACTCTCCCTCACTCAAAACTTTTCTTCCTCGAGAAGGAACGAGAAATGGAAAACAGAAGAAGATAAGATAGAATCACGATTAGTACTTGAAATAAATAATTCCGGATTCGAAGCACGCATGCTTTCCTCCATTTTCCAAGTATAATCCCGATCATCAGTACTCCACTGCACTTTAACCAGGTTGTCAGATTTCCTTCTCAGCTATTTCATACCTCTATATATAATATAAAGTGACTTCCTCTCAATAGTAAGGTTTGGCTCAATATCCAAACTCTCGAGAGAAAAAGGCTGGACAATCAAAGATGGATCATGAAGATATCGACGAAGATGTGAAACGTTGAATGCATTATGTACTCTAGAAAACTTCCCAGGCAAATCCAGGCGATAAGCTAAAGAACCAACCCTCGCCAAGATGCAGAAAGGACCAATGAACCAAGGAGTAAGCTTCCCCCTCCGACAAAACCGAATTACATTCCTTAAGGGATAGACCTTAAGGAAAACCTGATCACCAATAGAAATCTCTAAACTCCTCCTACGCCGATCAGCATACTTCTTCTGCCTATTGTGAGCACTCCTCATCTTCCTCTTAATCTCCTCAACTTTCTCAAAAGCCTCTAGAATCATATCAGGACCAAGAACCAAACGATTACCGGATTCAATCTAGTAAGATGGAGATCTGCAAGGTCGTCCGTAAATAGCAGCAAACGAAGACATTGCAATACTGCCTAGATGCAAAAATGAAACGAGATAGATAATGGATTAAGACAAGATTAAAATAGAAGATTTGAGATTGTACCTGATAACTTTTGTTACAGGTGAATCCAACTAGATGGAGATGATCTTCCCAAGATCCTCTATAATCGAGGACACAAGCACGAAGAAGATCCTCTAGAATCTGATTCACCCTTTCCGTTTGGCTATCATTCTATGGATGGTAAGCAGTGCTCAGATTCAAGTGAGTACCTAAAGATTCCTGAAAAGCTCTCACAAAATGGCTGGTAAAGATGGGATCTCTATCATAAATAATACTGATAGGAACACTATGAAGACGAACAATCTCTCTCATATAAATCTCAGCCAAACTAAAAGTAGAACGGGTAGACTTGACCAGAATGAAATGAGCTGACTTGGTCAATCTATCCACAATAACCCAAATATTCTTATTACCACTCCTAGTCCTCGATAATCCATCAATAAAATCCCTAGAAACCTGTTCCCATTTTCAATTAGGAACCTCATGGGGCTACAACAAACTAAGGGTCTTCTGATGATCGGTCTTGACTTGTTGATAAGTCGCAAACCTACTAACCTAGATGGAGATATCACGCTTCATACCCCTCCACCAATATAGCTTCTTCATATCCTGATATAGCTTCATAACACCTAGATGAATAGAAAGTCTGGATCGATCCATCAGCATTCGGGACACAAATCCAATTATTAATCCTCAAAATCCCTCTATCATCGAAGAAACAACGGATTAACAGCATCGCCCTCTTCCGGCTCAAAGCATCAAGACTACTATCACCAACCCTGCTACGAACATTCTCCTTAATAAGCCTAAGCATCTTATCCGCATCATGTTTAGCAATGACATGATCCATAAGAGGAGAAGAAGAAACAACAAGTTGACACAACATCGCCCTCTTCCGACTCAAAGCGTCAAGAATACTATCACCAACCGTGCTACGAACATTCTCCTTAATAAGCCTATGCATCCTATCCTCGTCGTGTTTAGCAACGATATGATCCATAAGAGGAGAAGAAGAAACTACAAGCAGATGCAACATCGCCCTCTTATGGCTCAAAGAATCGGCCACAACATTAGCTTTTCCCAAGATATAGTTGATGTCGAGGTCATAAGAAGCAAGGAACTCAAGCCACTTAACCTGCCTCTGATTCAAATCCTTCTGGGTGAAGATATACCTCAAAGACTGATGATCCGTAAAGAGCTCAAACTTGGTTCCCAAAAGATGATGCCTTTAAATCTTTAAAGAAAAAACCATGGCAAGCAATTCCAAATCATGGGTTGCATAACTGGCATCATGGGTCTTCAAATGGAAACTGGCATAAGCAATGACCTTCCCGTCTTGCATCAGAACAGCTCCCAAACCCTTACAACTAGCATCAGTGTATACCATTAATCCCTCATTTCCATTTGGAATGGTAAGAACTGGTGAAGAAGTAAGATTACTCTTTAACTCATTGAATGCAGCTTCACACTTATCATTCAAAACAAACTTAGCATTCTTACGAGTCAAAGCAGTGAGAGGTGCTGCAATCTGAGAAAAATTCCCAATGAATCTCCGATAATAACCGGCAAGGCCCAGAAAACTATGGATATCAGAAGTAGTCCTAGGAGTTCCCCAATCCTACAACGGAATTGGGAGAAATAAGGACTACAGGAAAGATAGAATGATCAAATTACAACGAGAAAAGAGAAGAAAGATTTACATTGATCGCACGATCTTAATTGGATCAACAGAAACCCCATTACCAGAAAAAATATGCCAGAGAAATCGGACTTCATATTTCTAGAAATGGCATTTCGAGAATTTAGCTTTCAACTGATGACTCTAAGAGTTCCCCGAACAAAGCTCAAATGGGATTCATGTTCTTCCTTGAACTTAGAGAAGACAAGGATATCATCGACAAAGACTAGAACAAATTTGTTAAGAACATCACGAAAAACACGATACATAAGATCAACAAAGAAAGCTGGGGGATTAGTCAAACAAAAAGGCATAACTAACCATTTATAAAAACCATTCTTGGTACAGAAAGCAGTCTTAGAAATACTTTCGTTGGAAACTCTGAGCTGATGGAAACCTGTGGCAAGATCAAGCTGGGAGAAAACAGTAGCCCCATAGAGCTGATCAAACATATCATTGGTACGAGGCATAGAATATCTGTTTTTCAGTGAGCTTATTCAGCTTCCTATAATCGACACACATCCTTACAGAACCATCGGACATAGTGACGAAAACAACCACAGCTCCCCATTCGGAATGGCTAGGTCTGATCAAACCTTTGGAGAACAAGTCCTCAATTTGCTTCCTTAAACTTCTCGCGGGGTGCCATTCTTCTGGGATGAAGAACTATAGGTCGAGCTCTAGGAATAAGATCAATATGAAATTCGATTTTCCGCTTAGGATGTAAAGAAGTGACTTCACCAAATACATCGAAATAGAGTTTAACCAGATGAGTTGAGTCAAGATCACCAGGAGAAAAATCAAGAGAATAAATAAAGCTGCCAGCATAATCCTAAGGCATACGGCACTGAATAACCAAAGAATTACCCCGATCATCTACAAGAGAAATAGTTCGGGTTTTACAAGAGATAACAGCTTCATGATTTTTCAGCCAATCTCCTCTAAGAAATATATCAAAAGCATCAAAACCCAGCACATAGAAATTACCAAAAAAAACGAAAGCTAGAATAGAAGAGTTTTACACTTCTACTAATCCTACTAAGGTTCGCGGGACCCTCAATAGGATTAGAAACACACAAAGGTGCGGAAACATACTTAGGAAAAAGGAGATGCTCAAACTTATCACAAAGATCCACAGAAATAAAACTATGGGATGCTCCAATGTCAAATAAAACATGAACAAGAAAATTAAATAGAGAAAAAGTGCCCTAGAGAGTACCTTGGGTATCACTAGGAGCATGTGGAGCAGGTGGAGTGGCAGAGGTAACAGCAAAGATACTAGATGGCTTGCCTTTCTACCGAGTAGGAGAATCGTTCCTAAAGTGGCCAGGCTGCAGGCAAATATGGCAAAGATCATGCCTAGTCAACTAAGCTGGAGGAACAGCAGCACCAACTGAGGTACGGCAACTATTGTTAGTCCTTGAGATGATGGTTTTGATGACAACAACCTTAGAATAGGATTATAAAATATAAATACTAACATTATAGTTTAGAAATATATGTATATGTAGGACTTAACCATGCAGGTACCAAGAATGAAGACTGTACATTATAGAGATTCAAGATATCAAGATTGAAGATTCATGAGTATCAAGAATATCAGGAGTTCAAGATTTCAAGAATAAGTAATTTAATTAGGAATTTTGTTAAAACTCCTAGAAAAGCACAGACATCTTAAAATCCAATTTATTCATGGAATGGAATCCACTTCAAGCCCGTTAAAGGGATGGAACTCTAAGTAGGATGGGACCAACGAAAAATCTAGTGGGACATTGTTTTGTATCCACTAACTTTTATTCAAAATGATTTTAAAAAGTTATATCTTGTTTTCAAAATGATTTCAAAACCTTCCTTTTAGAAGAATCAAAATCATCTATCCTAGTTTTAAATACTTTTAGCCTCAAAATAATCTTTAGTTTCAAAATCAAATTATCCTTAGTTTTAAACTATCTTTTAATAGCAATATATTTAGCTTTCTATATTTATACTTAGATTTAAATATAAAATTATAGTAAAATTTTATATATACCAAAATATTATTCTCTATATTTATTTATATATTTTATCTATAGTTAAGTATATTTATAAATGTTTAGAATAGTTTTAATATAAAATAAAAGTTATTTTCAAAAGAAAAACAAAACATCAAAATTTCCTTTGGGATATCGACATACCTAAGTTACCCATGTCGACATAGTGTCAGTTGATTTCAAAACTTTGAATTTCAAAAGAAGTGTGTATTCATTATATCCCTTCACGAATTGACATGTCTATTGCTCTTCTATAAATAGGGGATGTTTTCAACGAATTTCTAATCATACTTTTCTATTTTTCACTCCTCTTCTTCTTCCATATTTCTTTATACATATTCTTACCATTACTCTACCGAAATCAACATTGAATCTAGCTAGATTATTTTTGGTTTGATTCTCTATCACTATCTCAATAAGATCCTCAGTGCTATTTAGAGTTATAGGCTTCTTTCTAATCATTTCTATGAGAAAAGGTGTGATTGTAGCCTTAGAAATCAATCAAGTGAGAAAAGGTGTGATTGTAGCCTTGGAAATCAATCAAGAGTAAAAGGAGTGATTGTAGCCCTGGAAATCAATTGGGTGAACTTGTTGCGCGTGAAATCGGGTTTCTCTACCCAGAGGATTGTGAATCTGAAGGGTGTACCTCGTAGCCTTGAAATTAAGGGTATAATTGTAAAGATTTCTTTTGAAAGGAAATCTGTACTTGTGTGCGGGACTGGATGTAGGGTAACACCAAACCAGTATAAAATCCGGTTGTTCTTTCCTTTACAGTTTTCACTTTATTTCTGCATTTGTGTCTGAATATTGCATACATTTGTATTTAAATTAACAAAAACTCTAAAAGATTTTGTAATTTCTTAAAACACTATTCACCCCCTCTCTAGTGTTTATCCTAGGCTTAAGATCCGTAATCCGCATTTCTAACATTTGGTATCAGTGCAAGGTTTTCAAAGTTTTCATAATCTGAATTTTGAATTTTTTTTAAAATGGCTACCAACACTGGTACTGGTAACACTACCAACACTAGTTCAATCATCTCTATCACTGGTTCATTTGTAGAAGGTCGGTCTACTGCTAGACCCCCCCCCCTTTTTAATGGCAGTAACTATGAATATTGGGCATGTAGGATGAAAATATATTTACAATCTGTATGATTAGACGCTTGGAATATCACACGGACTGAATATTCTGAACCCACAACCGATTTGCATACTGGACCGCTGAGAAAAAAACTATTGGTCAAAATAATTCTAAAGCAATGAATATTCTGTTTTGTTCACTTGATGGGAATGAATTTAATGGTGTGTCGGTTTCTAAGTCTGCATATGAAATCTGGAAAACTTTGCAAGTTACTCACGAAGGAACAAGCAAAGTTAAACAGACCAAAAATTTCATGCTTACAAATCAGTTTCAATTATTTAAAATGAATTCTAATGAGTCTATTTCAGATATGTATAGTAGATTTCAAGATATTGTGCATTCTCTAATATCCTTGGGAAAGGAATTTTCAGAAGAAGATCAAGTCGGAAAAATCTTAAATTTTCTAACTCCAGAATGGGATCAAAAGACACTTGCGATCGAAGAGGCAAATGACATCAGTACCTTAAAGATAGAAGAATTAATTGGAAATTAAAGTCGTTTGAAGTCCAAATGATTGGGAGAAGAGAAAGCAAAGCATCTGAAAAGAAATCAATGGCATTCAATGCATTGACCGATGGATCAGACTCAAACAGCGATAATGATGAAGATAGCCTTTATGACCAAGAATTTTTGGAAATTCCTGAAATTCAGAAACAATCTTAAGAGAAACAACTATAAGAACTCTAGAAATCAGAATGTAGTGTCAAACAATATCAAATGTTTCAACTATGATGAATCAGGCCATATCAAAAGAGACGGCCCGTATCCAGATAGGCAAAATCTTCCTATAAACAATGATTCCATAAAGAAACGAAAACAGTGCATTTACTGCTACTTAGATGAACCAGACTCGTCGTCAAGCGATGATGATCAGAAGATAGATAATTCAAATATGTGTTTCACAGCAATTCACGACTCCGACGAATTCAGAGAAACAGACTCAGAAAAAGGTACACATTTACAATACAATTGGTTGAAATTGCATGATTAGAATTGGTTGCTTGATTGATTGATTTGGAATTGTTGTGTTGTTTGAATTTTAAATTTTTTAAGTTTTACTATTATTTTTAGTAGTATTATAATATTTTATAGAATATACTATAGTTTCAGAATTGTTCCAGATATATATATATATACATTAATAATAATAAGTATATATATATTAGAATACTTAGGAAAATAAATCATAGAAAGTCGAAGACACATGTCGACATGGTCCCCATCATGATGTCGACATGGGTACAGAATTTGAAATTCAAAATTTGAATTCAAATGGTTGAATTTTCCTTCACCTTTTCACTTCATACAATTCTCTGAAAAGGCATCTTTTGACTAGAGAACATGACCTTTAAGAATCTATTTATTCACTATCTTTTATCACATCTTTTCACGCTCATTTTCAAATTCAAACTCTCTCTTCAAAACTTCAAGCTCTCTACTTTAACGACTTCTTCTAGTAACCCCTCCACCATGAGTATTTCCAGAAAGATAAAAGAGCAACTCTTCAATGATCCGAAGGCTATAAAAGCATACATCAATTATGCTAATTATGCAAAAGTCCATCCCAGAAAGTTTTCTATATTTCAAGATTTCTCTTCTTATGAAATTGATTCTCTTTTTGCAAACAATCAAATTCTTAGTCTTGTTGACGCTTCTCAAAATGATTTTTTTTTTGTTATCCAAATCTTGTTAACATTTTCTATGCAAATTTAAATCATGGATTTTATATTGGAAGTGAAGGTGAAATTTGGAGTAGTGTCAAAGGCACTAGAATTGTTTTCAATTGTGATCTTTTGGGTACCATTCTCAATTGCAAGAGTATGGGAATAGATCTTTCTAGTTTTAAAATTGATGAAAATGATCGTGAGACATTTCGTCACATTTTCGAAGGAAATGATAATTTTGAATTCAAAAATCGAAACTTTCGACTAAAAGCTAGAATTGTCAATCTTCTTTTACAACATACTTTGACCCCAAGATCGGGAAATTTTAGCAATCCTACTTCAAAAGTTTGCAAAGCACTTTTTGCTATTTTGGGAAATTATGATATTAATTGGACGCAAGTTATTTTGGATGAACTTCGTCCCAAAAATCTTGAATGGGTGAGAATACATTGTATAATGGAATCTATCTCACTCTAATTTTTAACTATTTTGGAGTGGATTTCAAAGGAGAAGAATTTGTTTCAAGAAAGGTTTTCAATCATTCCAATATTTCTCTTATGAAAATTCCATTTGTTTTTCAACCTTATGAGACTCGTGTCGAAAAGGAAGAGCGTTTAGCTCATGAGGAGATGGAAGAGGAGGAAGAAGAAGGGGATGAAATGGAAATTGAAGAAGAAGAAGGTGAAACATCTTTCGAAAGCATTGATTACCTTCCTAATCCAACCAGCAAAACCCTTCTCAAAAACCAAAAGACCATTGTTAAGAATCAACGGATTCTTAAACGATCCGTTAGTAAGAAACTGAATAAAATTTCATCCAAGATGAACAAGTTTGTTTCCAAAGTCAGCAAGAAGCTTGGATTATCTTCATCTTCGTCATCCTCTAACTAGTTCTACCTTTTCGTATCTCGTTGTATTTGTTTTAGTTTAATTTGATTTGAATGTTCGTGTAGTTTTAATGTTAAATCATTGTATTGATCTATTATGCAATGAAATTGAATTTCCTTTCTGTTATCTAGATTATCTTATCTCCAGAATAAATGTTAGTATATTATATAAATATACAGATACATACACAATTAGTCACAAAATCAAAATAAGCCATCAAATTTCACTGCACCATGTCGACATCCCCCTTATGACCATGTCGGCATGTACTGGTCAGAAATGACACTTCATTTTAAATTTGAAATTTGAATAACTACCTTACGTCTATTCATTTCAAACGAATTTCTACACCTAGAAATTCCTATTTCTTCTAGAATTCATCACTCAATATTATTTCTTATTCACTTTGTCTCTCATTCTTCTCACAAACTCGAATATGGCCAATCCAATTCATAATTTATCCAAAAATCTTAAAGAGACTCTTAATTCTTTCAAGAATATTCTTTTGTTCACTCTTCGAAACCAGCGACACTTAGAGTTGAGTCAAATGTAGATGATCAAGAAGCAAGAAAGGCATTTTTGATGCAATACGATGGATAATTTCCTCCCTGCACAAGGATGATAAAGAAGCACATCCTCCAGCCTCTCTCGCTAATGATAATGAAAATTGGGATGCCATTAAAGTTGACTCTATATTTGGAGAAGAAGGATGGGTGAAAGTTCCTTGTAATGTTTGATTTGATTGGTTTGTTTGATTTGAATTATTTGATTTGATTTGATTTGATTTGATTTGGATTGATATTTGGTGTGAAAAACATGTATAAATATGCATTGATATTTATATGATCCTTAATTAATTATCACGTCTATCAGTATAATTATCTCTTAATCTATCTATTATATACTCCATTGTATAGTTTATAAACGCAGGTACTTTAGTCCAAGAATGAGGGGTAGTTATACAGTTTGGAGTTAGTTTTTGTTGATGACAAAGGGGGAGAAATATAAAATAGGATAGTTAGGCATAGATTAAGAGGGAGTTATTAGGATAGAAGTAATATTTTATAAACAAAGGTTGTCGTCATCAAAAAGGGGGAGATTGTTAGTCCTTGAGATGATGGTTTTGATGACAACAACCTTAGAATAGGATTATAAAATATAAATACTAACATTATTGTTTAGAAATATATGTATATGCAAGATTTAACCATGCAGGTACCAAGAATGAAGACTGTACAGTATAGAGATTCAAGATATCAAGATTGAAGATTCATGAGTATCAATAATATTAAGATTATCAAGAGTTCAAGATTTCAAGAATAAGTAATTTAATTAGGAATTTTGTTAAAACTCCTAGAAAAGCTCTGGCATCTTAAAATCCAATTTATTCGTGGAATGGAATCTACTTCGAGCCCGTTAAAGGGATGGAACCCTAAGTAGGATGGAACCTACGAAAAATCTAGCGAGACATTGTTTTGTATCCACTAATTTTTATTCAAAATGATTTTACAAAATTATATCTTATTTTCAAAATGATTTCAAAACCTTCCTTTTAAAAGAATCAAAATCATGTATCCTGGTTCTAAATACTTTTAGCCTCAAAATAATCTTTAATTTCAAAATCAAATTACCCTTAGTTTTAAACTATCTTTTAATAATAATATATTTAACTTTAAATATTTATACTTAGATCTAAGTATAAAATAATAGTAAAATTTGATATATACCAAAATATTATTCTCTATATTTATTTATGTATTTTAACTATAGTTAAGTATATATATAAAAGTTTAAAATAGTTTTAATATAAGATAAAAGTTATTTTCAAAAGAAAAACAAAACACCAAAATTTCCTTTGGGATGTCGCCATACCTAAGTTACCCATGTCGACATAGTGTTAGTTGATTTCAAAATTTTGAATTTCAAAAGAAGCGTCTATTCGTCATACCCCTTCACGAATGGACATGGCTATTGTTCTTCTATGATAGGGGTTGTTTTCAATGAATTTCTAATCATATTTTTCTGGTTTTCACTCCTCTTTTTCTTCCATATTTCTTTATACATATTCTTCCCATTACTCTGCCAAAATCAACATTGAATCTAACTAGATTAGTTCTGCTTTGATTCTCTATCACTATCTTAACAAGATCTTCAGTGTTATTCAGAGTTATAGGCTTCTTTGTAATCATTTCTGTGAGAAAAGGTGTGATTGTAGCCTTGGAAATCAATCAAGTGTAAAAGGTGTGATTGTAGCCCTGGAAATCAATTGGATGAACTTGTTGCCCGTGAAATCAAGTATCTCTACCCAGAGGATTGTGAATCTGGAAGGTGTACCTCGTAGCCTTGAAATCGAGGGTGTAATTGTAAAGACTGCTTTTGAAAGGAAATATGTACTTGTGTGCGGGACTGTATATAGGGTAACTCCGAACCAGTATAAAATCCGGTGTGTTCTTTCCTTTACTCTTTTACTTTATTTCTGCGTCTGTGTTTGTTTCTATGATCGTATCTGTGTCTGAGTATTGCATACATTTGTGTTTAAATTAACAAAAACTCTAAAAGATTTAGTAATTTCTTAAAACACTATTCACCCCCCTCTAGTATTTATCCTAGCCTTAAGATCTGTAATCCGCATTTCTAACAACTATTGGCATAGTGTCCCTTCTGATCACACTTGAAGCAAGTGATGGAAGATAGGTCGATGGGCGACCTTTGAGAAGACGAAGATCCCAAATCTGGAGTCTTATTCCAATTCTTCTTTGCTGATGAAAGTTAGGCTTCCTCTTCTTAGGGTTTCCAAAGGAAGCCTGCGATGAAGGAGCACGAGCAAGAGAAGGATCCTTAGAAGTCGGATTCTCATATCTAATGGCCATATCCATCAAATAGTGAAGGGGCTATGCACATGAGAAATGAGACGATCATAATCCTCTGGGCGAGCTCCAGCTATAAACTTCTCATTCTTCTTAAGAGTGGTGTCAATCAGTTTAGGACCAAACTTGGAAAGTTCATTGAACTTCGGCTCATACATAGAAAATGACATGTCTCCCTGCTTAAGATCCATAAACTCCCTGTATAGCTGTGACTTCCCTGCTTCGGGCATCCACTTAGCCACAAAAGCATCCCAAAAGCATGATAACAAAACATAATAAAGATTCCAAAGAAAGAAAACTAAATAAAACTCAAGAACTAACATAAGATGATACCAAAACTACTCCCAAGAAATATTAGCCTTGATAGTGTGAGCCATAACAGACTCCCACCAATCTAGGGCTGCCTCCTTTAACTGCCAAGCTTCCAACTGACGATTCTGAGCATCGATAATCTCAAGACCAAAGAAAATCCTCTCTAAACCCTTCAATCACTGTCGAGTCTCTATGATGCTCTCTGATCCAGTAAACTTAGTACCACCAAGCTGAGTTATTTCCTTACAGAGAGTGGAGGGCCTAATGGGTGCAACAGGCTAAGGAACTGGGGCAACACCACGACCTTGACCTCTGGCATTCCTACGATCCATCCTGAAAATCAAGAATGAATTTTAGGACAAAGGTAAAGGAGAAACAAAGACAAGATTCAATTAGAATGGAAATCGTAATCAAAGAATTTATTTAACAAGGTGGATAAGGAAAGGAAGGAAGTTCAGGAAAAATTAGATTTTAAACAAGAAAACTTATATCAAAATAATCTTTTAAAACTCTTAAAAATCATTTGAAAAAATGATTTTATACTTAAAAATATATTCTCTCGTAAAGAAATGATTCTAAGATTGATTTCACTCATTCTAGGGTATTTCTACCCTATCTTTATTGAGTTTTTGCTCCATAGGCTATGGTATGCCTAAAACCAAAGCACTGATACCAAATATAACGACCCATAATTTTAGACCATTCAAATCAAAAATAAAACCGCACATGTCGAACTTGAATAATTCAAACAACGGATTGTTAATATAATTTGGAGCAAATAAAACCAATCACAGAAATAGAATAACTCACAGTAAAAATAAAATAACCATAGTAGTGGAGAGATAAAATAACCATAGGGTTTTTGGTTAAGGGCTCGGTGGTTCGGCCTATGGTAGGTCACGGTCTAAGGAGATGGTGATGGTTAGGGTTTGGCTAGAGGAGATGATGGCTGATCAACTTAGTGGTGAAGGCAAGGAGAAGGTCCAACTATGGCAAGGGTTATGGCCGAAATAAGGAAGAGGAAGAAAGAAACAAAAATAAGAAAAATTGGAAGATGAGAGAAAGACTTACTGTAAAAGTTTATGCAGCAAAAAGAAATGAGAAAGAAGAAGGAATGAGAAGTTTTTGTACATACAAACTTCTGAAGAGATGGCTTTACAAAATGAATAGACAAAGACATGTCTATTAGCAATATTAGCCCATTAGTCAAGCCCATCAAGCAAACCAAACCAGGTCATGAATCAAATCAAGCCCAAAACCTAATCAAAAATAGAAAAATAAAATACGGAAAATAATTACGTGTAAAACGCTGAAATTTAGCAGATTTAAAAAGTATGAATCAAAATTTAATAAAACGAAAAGTAGAGAGAATATTAGAACCAAATCCAACTTCAAAGAAAAAGAATAAAAATTTAAAATTCAAATTTAAAATTTTCAACAGAAAGTAAAAAATTTACCAAAATTGACTAAAAATTAAACTTTCAGAAAATTCTTTATTTTATTATATTTGGAAAAATAATTCTCAACAAATCCCAAAAATGTATTACAAAATTAAAAATTTTAAATTGTTATATGATTTAAAATCAAAATTTTCAAATAAATTTTATTTAAAATATTTAATAAAATTACAGGTTGTTACAGAAACCTTTTGACACAGTCGAAAGGTTATTGCCACTTTTGTTTTATTTTATTAGATTCTTCCAACAAAGTAAAAAGGTTTACTCGTTTTAAAATTAGCAGCTTCTCCATGCTTACGAAAGAGAGCTTTCAACTTAGGTGATTTACCCTTGTTTTTATTATTGAAGTATGCCGAAAGCTTTCAAAGCAGACCTTCCGACAGAGTCGAAAGGTTGTTTTCAATGAAGTCGAAAGGTTTTAATAGAATGTTTTCCCCTTGTTTTAAACTGAACCTAGTAAGTCTTCGAAAGGTTAATTTTCTTAGAGGTTTAATGCGTTTGAAAGGTTTTTTATTGAATGGTTTCGAAAAGCTATTTATTGAATGAAGTCGAAAGGTTGTTTATTCAATTGCTTTGAAAGGTTTTATTTCAATGACTTTAAAAGGTTTAATTCAATATTTTCGAAAGGTTTAGTTCCATGGATTTGAAAGGTTTGAGATGGAAGCTTTTCCAAGGTTTTTCTAAGGCAATGTTTTAAAGTGATTCTAAAGGAGGATGTCCAAGTCTTATTGCTTTCGAAAGGTTTGAAATCGGTTTTGAAAAAGAAGATTAAAAAGTTTGGAAAGAGGTTCTTTCAAGTGTCTAAATGTTTCCGTCAACTAAGATTTGAATGAAGAAGATATATATATATATATATATATATATATATATATAACATGGTGATATGATTTATAGTAAAGCATATAGATTATATACTTTTCATTGTTTAAGTTTGATTTAAAGGTTTTAAATTATTCTGAATGAAAATTATGGGAGGGGGATCCTTAAGTGAAAATGGCTTAGATAATGGAAAACCAGATGGGACTAGTATGGGGTTGCATCCTATACATTAGCTATTAGCCCCAGCTAATTATTGTCCAATATTCCAGTGTGTAGGGCTTTGTCACAGGTAGACCAAAATTATGATTACATACCGAAAGGAATATATGTTTGTATACAGGTAGTTCATTGGTGAGCCCCATAAACTATTAGGATCAGGGAATCCTGGGAGATGATTAAGTTGGGGAAAGACCATCCAGAAGTGAAGCATTTAAAAGATAGTTAAGGACAGACCTTCCAGAAGCGAAGTATTTAACAGATAGTTAAGTATAGATAGTCCAGAAAAAGAATAGCTCACAGGTGTTAGATTAATTTTGACTATATTGTCTGGTAGGCCTGAGTCAGCCAAAGGTTAAAAGTTATCCAAACCAGACCTTGCCATTTTTGGACCGATGGTGGGGGAAGGAAGGAGTTTCGACGTGGCAGTGGCTGATTGACATCTAGATGATCGTAGTAGAGGCGGATCGTGGTCAACATCGGCGGGTTTTGGGTTCTTCATGCTAGGTATTTGTGCGTTGGGTAAGAACATTTTGCGGCCTTGATTTTTGCTAAGATATTGACGACCGAGATTCGTATGGTAATGAATAAATAATTAAAAGAAGAAATTGTTTTTACAATTATATTTACAACCTTTAAAACCGAATATCTCATGCATGCGTGATTAGATTCCGACGAAACAAGAAGCGTCGGAATCAAAGTGATGCAATCTATGCACTATAGCAGATCCGAAAGTGTTTGGAGCAAGCGAAAATTTTGGATTAAATCGAACGGTTCGATTTAATTTAAAATTTAAAACGCTCGTCGAAATTCAAGGTCAGTTAATCTCACTCACATCTAGATGCCATTTGATTTAAATAGTTAATATTTAAATGATTGATTGGTTGAATGTGAAAATCATTATCAGATTGGACTGATATTTATTTGTGTGCTAACATTTGTGGATGTAGGGAAACGGGTTGGAGGGATTCAACTAGATTCCTTACAATATAGAAATTATCTTCATAATCTATGATGTATTTTATTAATATCCTGTGATAGATTAATTTGAGAATTTTGTTGTGCTGTGTTATGGTTGAATAAGTATAATCCGGTATTTTAAAATATAAATAAAATGAATTGGGATTAAAAGGGAAATGAAAAGTAATTTTTAAGTAATGAATTTAAGGGAATAAAATTAGAAAAATTGGTTTGGAATTTGTTAAATGTTTTTGAAACTGTGATTGGGAAGGAAATAAGGAATGAAAATTTATAAACTGGGTTTATAAATGAAGTGGAATATTTATCAGTGGATAAATTTGAAAGCTTAAATTTCCGGTGGTAATTTCTATAAGATGGTACACATCATTTTAAAAATGAAAGTGAGATTAACTTTAAAAGATGGGAAGTGTACTATTCCTGGAAAACTAAGTATGTTTTCAAAGAAAAGCTTTCGAAGTATAAACTAGAAGTTTAAAAATAAGTTTTTAGAATGTTTTAGAAAAATTATTATTTTTAATTATTTTTGAGTGAAAAGCATATACTTATTTAATTAATTATGGTAATTAAGAATTTTAAAGGTAAATTAGTATTATGTTTTCTAAAGGAAATTTTAACATACATTTTTGATATATTAACTTTATTTCAAAAGGAAATTTTTGATTTACGTTACTCAGGGAACACTTATAGATTTTCAAACTATATTTTGAATAAAGAATTTAGTAACTTATTTTAAATAAGTTAAGTATATATTTCGGAAGTAATTTCCAGAAGATAGGAAATGTGTTTAAAAATAAAAGGGGTTTTATTTTTAAAGTGTTGAAAGAAATTTATAGGATTGAGACATAAATTTGAATTGAAATAAATCAAGCAGGATTTATAAAAGGGTTCTTTGGTTTATTCTGAAATGGAAGTGTATTTACTTGAAAGCTAATTATATTTTTCAAAGGAATTTATTAGTATAAGTTTAAGTTTTAAAAATTATTTTAAAAAAAGAATGTTTTAAAGAAACATATTATTTTTAATTGTTTTAGAATTTTAAAGTAAATTTATTCAAATTAATTTTCGTAGTAATTATTTTAAAGGTTAAGTTGACATTATGTTTTTTTTAAAAGGAATTTTCTGATATTTATACTTTATATAAAACTTTTATTTTAAAGAGCTTGTGGCTTAAATTTTACTTGGAAATTTATTTTAGAATTTCATAATTATTATTAGGAATAAAGTGAGTTAAGTAGTTTTATTTTTGAATGTTTAAGAATATTTTTTAAAATGATTTAAATTATATAGAAATCTAAATTTTAAATTACTTGGTGTTCTCAGTTGAAATAAAATAATTGGTTGAATTGTTTGTTTATTTGATAGTTAAATAACCGACTACCAAATTTGGATCCAAATATAACTTTGGAAATATCAAGAAGAGGTATGAGAATAAATGGTATAGTTACTGTTCGGGGTGTTATACTGTACGTATAAACTCGTTCATTTCTCTAGAACGTTGGTAAGGAAATCCGTCCACTAACGGTTAGGAGGTGAACTGTGACGACCCGCATTTCTAACCCCAGAAAGACGTATCATCATTAAGAAATGAAAGGGAAAGAAATAGAAAAGAATAGAAAGAAAGAATAACAACATCAAAATCTCACAGCGGAATGGAACAAAATATAATACATCGCATAACTATTACATAGTTTTACATATATCAGAGTTATACAATATCATACACAGGACAGTCAATACATACATCCAAAATACATCATACACTAACTACACAGCAGAACTATATAGATAGATACGTACGTTTGGTCTTCTTCTCCAAGCTTCACCAGAAAATCAACACTCCAAATCCTATCACTTGGCTACTCATAAAAATTTGAGTACCCAAGAGTTTATGAAAAACAAAATATAAACTCCGGGTCGGACATGGGTCTGGTGTGAGTAAACTGTTTAAAGTTGTTTAACTTTGAAAATCATTTGAAAGCAAAGGTATCACGTAAGACTTCCCACACATAAACAAGGGTAAGTTTTTACCTTACGCTAACTAAAACATTTTATAGGAAATCCAGTGATATTATAATAGCGTCTAGGGTTTTCAAGTAAATAGAAAATAGTCGATATTGTTACATCTATTAAATTCCAGCTACTAGCCACGAAAGTGGGTAATACAAATCAAAACCGTAGGATCTCGTAGGGAAAATGGATTTCCAACAATGGCAGGGCTACTGGGGTACCGTCGATCACAGTACGAGGCCTAGATCATCGTACCGAGGATCACTCCCGATCCTCTACAACACAAGGCCGGAACCATTCCTTACTGAACAGTCCCGAACAAGATAACCCTGCAGTTGTGGCCAACAACTGCCCACACAGCTGAAATAAAAAGGGACATCTAGACAGGGGTATACCTCGTCCTGCTTGGGCATGACCCACCTAACCTTGCTGCATCTCTCCTGTTTTACCCATTCCCGGTTGATGAGGCTTGAGGCTGCGATTACCTTTATAGAACATTATTCTTAGAATACTCATCGTCCGCCTGACGATGTGCTGAAAGCATTCAATCCATACAAGTTCGTTCTGGGTTCGAACGAAACCGAAGGCAATATCTCGTTACACTCATTTTGGAATCACTCTCAGAGTTAACTACGATAACCCTTGCATTCTGAAACACCATCTCGATCTTTAATTGATATATCATGACCTATCGTTTAATTTGGATCAATGTGGTTTTCAGAATATCGAATTGATACCCGATCCCGGTCTCATCGAAATCCAAACGCCATTTTAAGGGCCAAGTTGTTTACTTAGTTTTAACAGTTTAAATTCAACACTTTGAATTCACATAACAGTTATCACAGATAGATCATACACAGTCATCAAAGATATATCCAGAATATATCACAAAACATCACACAATATCACCAAACAGATATCATAATCAATCAAACAAGAATCATCAGTTCATATCAATATAGTTTGATTAACTTAACTTAATTTATCATTTTATCCAGCTTGATTAATCACTAATTAATCAACTTATTAAATTTATTAATTATTACTTAATTACTCATTTAATCAATTAATCTTAATTATTAATTAATAACCTTAATCATTAATTTATAAAAGTTAATTACCCATTTAATTATCACTAATTATTTAATTAATCATTAATTACTAATTAATTACTTAGTTAACCATTAATTATCAATTTATTAATCATTTAATTAGTTAATTACTATTTATTAATTAACTTTAAGTAGATAGTTAAATTCTTAAGTTCAAATTTACTTAACCACAAATTATTAATGTCAATCTTCAATTACAAATTTATTTAAATTATTTATTTAATTACTTGTATAAATTAATTTACATTTTAAATTAACTTACACTTTAAATTTACTTAACATCTTACATTTGCAAACCTTGCTTAAGAATTTTAAATCAAGTCTTAGCTTAAACTTGTCAACATTATTTATTTAATACTAAACTTAGTTAACCAAATAACTTAAAGGTATAGGCTAACCCCAAAAATGAACCCGAGGCAACCCACGCGTTTTCTCTTGTAAAACTCGAGTCTTCTTTCCTGTCCCCCGAGTTTCTTCTCCTCCTCTCACCTTCTTCTTCTTCTACCTGTTCCTTTTCTATTTTTTTATATTTTTAGCTTATGTAAATACTAAAGTATTTAAAACATACTCACGCGCGCAGGAACCCGAAGCAATTTCCTTTTCTACTCGAGTAAGAACTCGAGTCGAATCAATATTCAAAAATGCTGACACACGCACACACCAAATATGGCACCGATCGCCACCGTGCACGTGCATGTGCACGGTGGTTCGCCGCCCCTTCGGCAACCCTCATCGCCTCCTACAAACCCAAATTCGATATCACGTTCGAAAACAAACGTCAATACAATGGGAAAATGCTTGAAATCGAAAAAAAAGGCCTGACGCTCGAACCAATTTCACGAACGCACCGAACAAAATCGCCTCGACCCACTAACGACGACCACCTGAGGCGATGAAACTCCGGCCGTATCTCAGCCATACCCTTCTCTACCTTCACCCAGAAGTATGTGATACTCGATCGATGCATAGTGCCAAAAACAAGAAATTAACAAACCACAGAAAAACATGAACCCAAACCCTACATTTGCTTCGACTCAAACATCCTCGCATTGAATAATTTTCTTTAGCATTTTTCCTATCATCAACAAGTATCAAGCAAGCTCCAACATAAATTTCAACATCTAAAATTAGTTGAACCATCAAATATTCTCAAAGAAGCATTTTCAGTTCTCTTTAAAACTGCACCTAGATTTCTTACTTAAAAATCATCATTTTTATGTTAAAAATCTTAACTTTGTGTATTAAAACAAGATATGGGATCAAATTAACAATTTAAAACATTTGAATTTTAGCTTATGATTTCTTTTTACTGCAACTTGAATAAACAGTATCTATATCATACTGTTATGCTTCAAAAAAATTTCTAGACTTATGATTTAAGTTAAACAAACTTAATTAGCTTAAATTCCTAAGTTTAAATTGGTTTACATGGAGAAGTATTAGTTTTCTTACACTTCTTTGCTCAGAACTTTAAAAATACTGAAGAACATCACATATTTAAACTTCCAGGTAGCATCTCAGAACCACATACATACAATATGTAGCAAACATAAGATATACATGAACTAATTTCCAAACTTAAACTTAAAAAAATTGCATGTTTACTCACCTAATAATTATTGAACAAAAAGCAAGTGTTGATGAAGAAAGCTACAGTTTGAATTCCTGAAGATCCCTCCGCCTTGTTGTTGAATTGATTTGAGTTGTGAAGATGGTGTTTATTTTCTTTTTTTCTCTTTTCTCAGGTCAGCTTCTTAAGTTTTGTAAACGAACTAAAATAGCATGTTGTATAACTAGAAATGGCTTAGAGTAGTATAGGTAATAAGTGGGACAAGTCCTACTTGTTATGTTCAGACAAAATCTTTGTGTTTTAATTACAGCAAACTTAACACAATCTTGTATATTTTCGGCTGAAAGATTTCTCTGTAAATCTGAAATGACAAATGGTTGTGCTAATTAAATGCATGTCCTCATATTATTTTACATCTATTTATGGTTTCTGATATTTGTATTTTATCTTGTTCTGGGCAAAGCTATTTTGTATGTGTGAATAATTTGTCTCTATACAAGATAGTTTGCATTTGTGTACAAAGATAATTTGAATATGATGTGAATAACTTATCTCTTTGCATTGTACATATTCATATATATACACAGCAACACTTGTGTTCATTTTTTTGTCAAAGATTTTGTATTGTAGAAATGTATTTCACAGGTCAATGTTTATACTAAACTTATCTTATATGTTTGGGTAAAATTATTATAGTTATTGCTAGCATATTCGTTTTATTCTGTTTGTAATTTAAATTTTCAAACATTTGATTTATAACATTGTATATGTACTTATATATTTTATATTTATATTTCTATTTATATCTTATGTTTATATTTACATTTTATACTTATGTTTTTATATTTATGTTTAATATTGATAAGGTTGTTTATTATTTAAACATTATTGTTAAAGACTCCATTTATATTCATATATGCATTATCAGATGTTAATAATACAAAATCTTTAATTTTTATTGAATAAGACAGATTTTATTTTAAAATAGTTTTGAAACATCCTATTTTAAATCTTTAAATCAAAATTCCCTTTACAAAACATATATAACTGATAAATATCCAAAAATCTTATCGGTTTATAAAATGAAAAGCTTGTATTTTAATTTAAATTAGATTAAATATTTATTAAAATATATTGCCAAAATTCCGGGTCGTTACATGAACTCCGATCTTATCTTCGTTTGTGTATTTCCTAAAGAACCGGTGTTGAGTTAACCGGGAATTAGCGAACGTTGTTTCAAAGAGACCGGGATCGGATTTGTAAATCCGAAAACCACTTCGATCTAACGAGTACATTTCGTGATGAAGACAAGAGCTTGGAGTCCAAGATGGAGCAGTGAAGTACAATGGCTAATCGCTACTAATCCCGAGGGTTATTCCAAAATGGATGTAGTAAGAATAGTGCCTTCGGTTCCGTTCAAACCCTGAAAGGACTTGAATGGATGAATGCTTTTAGAACATCGTCAGGAGGAAGATGAGCATTCTAAGTGAAATGTTCTAAAAAGGTAATGCTTAGCCTCGAGCCTCATCAACCAGGAATCTGAAAATCAGAGGATATGCAGCAAGGCTAAGTAGGTCACGCCTATTAGGATAAGATCATCCCTGTCTAGATGTTTCTTTTTATTCGGCTTAGTTGGCGGTCGCTGATCCCAACCGCGGGGTGATCTTACTGGGGATTATCCAGTAAGGGTTAGTCACAGTCTTGTGTTGTAGGGGATTGAGGGTGGATCCTCGGTACACTGATCTAGACCAGGTGCTGAAATAGGTGGTACCCCAGTGCCCAGTCATTAGTTGGAAATCTATTCTCCCTACGTGCCATTTACGGTTTTGATTGTAGAACCTAGCATTGCTAGAATTTAATAAATATAACAATTTCGGCCATTTTGAATAAGTATTTGTATTTAGGTACTATTATAATATCAGAAGATATTGATATGAAATATTTTAGCTATTGTAAGGTTAACCTGACATGTTTATTTGTGGCATGGTCTTACGAGATGCTTTTGATTTTCAAAGGATTTTTGAACTTTAATAATCAATTCGAGTGTATTTTCTCACGCTGGTATCCTAGACTGACTCGGGTCTTATTTTATTATAATGCTCGGGTCAGACCGAGTATTATAAAAATACAAGAAAGGATGCTTGGGAGCTCAGAAGAGGAGCTAAGAACGAGACGTATTATCCGTAGTCTTTTTTATCCACTGCTGTGATTGTTTGAAATTGCCAGGTTGGTAATTGTTGTTTTGATTGTGATACTCTGATGATGTAATCTATAAAACAGATATATTTTCATTTTGTGTAAAGATCTGTTATTATCTATCATATTTTATTCCACTGCGATTGTGAGATTTTGTAATTGTTTAGTTCCTTCTTCCTCCTATCTTCTTTCCTTTTCCTCAACAATCTTTCTTTTTCAGCACTCAACAATTGGCATATTATACTGTGGCATATTTTGTGTCGATTTTCGAGGATCGAGAAGGGCGGGTTGTGACAGTTGGTATCAGAGCTTGGGTTAGCGATAACTTAGGCTTTGGTGGGGAAATTACTCACTAGAAATAGAGTCCGAAATACTCTAGAATGAGTTTGACTGTGTTAATAGATATGAGAGCGTATTTGTTAGTGAATATAGAACTGTTTTTCTACTGTGTTGACTTATCGGTTGAGTGTTTATGAATTCTGGTTGGTACGAGAAGTACAACCATATTGATAGGGGTTTCTAAACTCTTAAACAAGATTAACCGACATAGTATTGTTTTAAAGTGGGTAAATGAAATAAATTTATCCAAAATTATATTTTGATATAAAAGAAAATAATTTTCTAAAATTATTATATATATATTTGGATCTTTGGCTGCTAATACTATAATCAAATAAGAATCTAAAATTTGATCTAAATTTTGAAATGGTTTATAACCAAATAGAAATTATATAAATATAATTTATACAAAGGAATATAACAAAAAATTTATTTAAACCAGAATTTAACTCTCGGAAATTTTGAAAAGTGTTTTAAATGAATTTAGACTAAAAGTTTGGAAATTTAAATTCTTGGGAATGTTCAAAATATTTTCCAAAGTGTTTGAAGGAAATAATGGAGAATTATATTGGGAAATATTTTTGAATAGAAATTGTTTTGAAAGGAATTTGCGGAAGTAAGGAGGCACTGAACTCACTTCAGTCGCTGGGAAATAATCCTGATGATGATGGCCACATTATCAGAATTCATTTTCGAGTTTCTAAGTGATGGATTGCTGCCGGGTTGATTGGTTATGATATTTGTTTGGACCTGTTTGATATAGAAGTGGTGCTAGAAATTTTTAAAGGAAATTTGCTTTGGTAAAAAAAAGGGTTGTTTTGAAATCCAGAGATTTGATTTCACACGCCTGGTGGGTATGTGGTATTTATGATTTCAAAATGGTTTTGAAATAAACCGAGCAATTAAATTTGGGAAATTCTACTTAAATAATGTGAAATTTAAGATGAATCAACTACTGAACTTATAAAGTTAAACTGGTATAAATAAGAAGGGAAAATGAAAATTTTAATCCTGGAATTAAAATTTAACTTGAGTAAATGGAAGTGAATAAGATATATTTGAATTTAACTTAAGATAAGTTAAATAAATTGAAATTGGAATTGAATTCAATGGGATAAAGTTGGAATGTAAAGCGATTTTATAATGGTGGGTTATATGTAGGAATGAAAATTTATACCCTTCTGCCATTAAGTGTTATATATAACCTGGGATTGTGATTATAAGATGTAGTTGAACACAAATGAACAATATAAGATTTTAGATAAATAAGTTGGAGAACTTATGGATAGGAAATGAAATTGTAAACCTAAATAAAATGGTTGGCATTTTATGGGAAATTTAAAATTTAAATCCTAAATGAAATGTAAAGTGAGGTAAGGCAAAGTGAAATATAAAAGGTGAATGGACTTAGGTTAGGAAATAATTTTTTGGACTTATATATTGGAAAATAAAAATTTAAATTGAATGGAGAAATAAATGTGGATCGAATTGGATTTAACTTAAATTATAAGGAATTGAGTTGAATTTGGATTGAGTTGAAATCAAAATTCAGTTGTGTTATAAATAATATTGAATGGAATTAAATTCTTATTTAAATTAGTAAAGGAAATGGTATGAATTTAAGTTGGCTAAATAAAATTTAGTTGAACTTGAATTAAATTGGTAAAGGATTAAATGAAAGGAAATTTAATTAAGTTGAAACGATATTGAATGAATCAAATTGTCACTCAACTAAATTCAAAAGAATTGTTTGAAGATGAATTTAGCGTAAGCTAAATTAAATGAAAAGGGTAATGGGATGAATAAATTTTGGTAGCTTGTTAAAAATTTGGAAAGCAAAATAAAACCCAGTTCAGGTTTAGAATAATTGGAATGGTCATGTTATAAATAAATTCAGAAATGAATGGAGAAGGTGAATAAAATTAAAATGGATTGGAATTTGATTAGATGAGAATCAAATTAAATTGGAAACAAAATTGATGTAAGAAGAAATGTAGATGTAATGAAGTTAGATAACTTAAGAAAATTGTGAAGTTTTTGTTGTCACTTATGAAATGATCTTGAATGAACCTGTATGGATAATGAAATTTAAATGTAAGAGTAGGGATTTAATTTAATAGTTGTAATGGAATAAGAATGTAAAGGTTGAGAATAATTCGGTATGGATTGAAATTAATATAGATTGTATTGGAATTAATTTAAAATGGGTATAAAACTTAAGTAATGGTTATTTGCTTGAATAACATCAAATTTGCATTTAGATTAGTCGTTTTTGTTGTAAACAAAGTTAATAAATCAAGGGAAGTAAATAAAGTTGATTTTTGAATAAATTGGAATGGGATGGAATTTAATTTAGTGGATTTGCATATAAATGAAAGTGAATTATGAATATGATGCAAATAAATCAAATTGGAGATAAAATTGATGTGGATCAATTTGGAATTACATAGAAGTAAGTTTACATAAGTAGGCACATGTTGATCATAATGAAGTAATTTTGAGTTGGTTATGGTAAATATGAATTGAATGTAGCAAACTTGGTTGTAAATCCTTTTGAGTGGAGTAAAATGAAATATGGATTTGTAAAGGAGATTAAAATAGTGTTGAACATTGTGGTTGCTTATAAAGATGGTTAACATGTTGAATTATGAAAATTTGTTGTTTGGGCTATGCAATTGATGTGTATTGCTAAGATTAATGAATGGAAGGTTGTTAAAATCTCATATTATTGAAAACTTATATGCTTGTTTGAGTAAGTATAGGTACTGGAGACAATCGATAGAATTGGCGCGTGTAAATGCAATATTAATTAGCCACTTGCTTTTAAAATGCTGATAAAAAAGTACGCCTATGCAATAAAATTGAAAAATGATAATATATTGTGATATATTGTGAAATATTTTGTTTTCTGACTGTGTGGGTCGATGTATATATATTTATTATAATTGTGATATTGTAAAACGCTCTCCGTACAAAGGAGACGCCGTCAAAAATTTTGGGAGTTAGAATTTTTTTTGAAAGTTTTGGAAATTGGTTAACTAGAAAAGTTGTTTTTGAAATAATGTTCGAAACAAAGCTTTTGAGTTGGAAATAAAAGAAATTGATTTTGGATTGACCTAAAATGTTTTGAGAAGTGAATGTAGGTTTTTAATTAAGTGGATTTTGGGTAAGTTAATGGATTTTGGAAGCATTTTCCTACCTTAGCAAATTTCGGGGATGAAATTTTTATAAGGGAGGAGGAATGTAACGACCCGGAATTTTGATCATTAAATTTTGAAAATTTAATTCATTTTAAATGTTGAATGTGAATTATAATTTGATTTGAAATAAGAAGATTTTGGTTAAATCAATAAAATTTAGTTATGATTTCAAATATAACGATTTAATTGGATTTGAATAATAATTTATTTTTTGAAACTGATTGGATTTGAATAATAATTTATTTTTTGAAACTGAGATAGTTTGTAAATCTGGTGTAATTAGATGTGAAAATGGTTTTTAATTTTTTTTTAAAATATGTAGTTTGGTTAGAATTATTAGTATTAGACTTTTGGATGGAATCAAAAATCAATAAGTTAAAATTGAAAATTTTATATTAATCTAATAGTGGAATTTAATATATAGTAATGGTGTAAATAATTAGATTTTGATTTAAAAAGAATCAGAATGATTTCTAATGTAAATATAAATTCTATATAATTTATAATTAAGTTAGCAAAGTTTTAAAAGTAAAATTCTCAGTCATTTCGACAATTTTAAAAATCGTTCGAATTAATCGACGAGTTAAAATAGGCTTCCGAGGCACAGCCTAGGAATTCAACGAAACCATTTCCATTGGATCCGTAGTAATTAATTATCGTCAGATTTCAAATGTCATAGCATTTGGAGTTACCATTTGTTCGTACGGGTGAGAAACGCGTTGAAATTTTGATCGATAATTTAATATTTTAAATAGATTCAAAATGCTATCTTCCACATGTGATCGAATTGAGCTCCAAAACATGTTCCATTATGTTCGGAATATGGGTAAAACCTTAAAAACGCCAGGCAGCATGTCTAATTCGGAGTTCGTTCAAAAATTTTGTAAATTGGTGAAATAAAATATTATTAAATTAGTATATAAATTAGTGTGTGTGTATATACATAGTTTGCAGCCGAACCCTAGTATCATCTTGGAGACACCACCAAAACGATTCGATGGCCAATATTTACCTTCATTCTTCCACGATTTTGTCGAAATCCATCGAGATTTAGCGAAATCTCACAACCACAAAATCATAGAGCTCGCTGAGCCCTATAAGTTGACCGGCTATGATCGAAATTTTTTGAGTGGATTGTCAGCGAGCGCGAGAAGGTGATGGTTTGGCACGTGTTTATCGAAGGCTTGTTGTGATCGAACTTTCCATTTTTAGGCCGATGGAGGGGGAAGGAAGGAGTTTCGACGTGGCAGTGGCTGATCGACATCTAGATGATCGTAGTAGTGGCGGATCGTGGTCAACATCGACGGGTTTGGGGTTGTTCGTGTTGGGTATTTGTGCGTTGTGGAAGAACATTTTTGCAGCCTCGATTTTTGCTGAGATATTGACGGCCGAGATTCGTATGGTAATGAATAAATAATTAAAAGAAGAAATTGTTTTTACAAATTATATTTACAACCTTTAAAACTGAATATCTCATGCATGTGTGATCAGATTCCGATGAAACAAGAAGCACCGGAATTGCAGGGACGCGATCTATGCGCTGCAGTAGATCTGGAAGTGTTTGGAGCAAGCAGAAATTTTGGATTAATTCAAATGGTTCGGTTTAATTTAAAATTTAAAACGCTCGTTGAAAATTCAAGGTGAGTTAATCTCACTCACATCTGGATGTCATTTAATTTAAATAGTTAAATTTAAATGATTGATTGATTGGTTGAATGTGAAAATCATTATCAGATTGGACTGATATTTATTTATGTGCTAACGTCTGTGGATGCAGGGAAACAGGTTGGTGGGATCCAACTGGATTCCTCACAATATAGCAATTATGTTCATAATTAGTGACGTATTTTATTGATATCCTATGATTGATTAATTTGAGCATTTTATTGTGCTGTGTTATGGTTGGATAAGGATAATCTGGTATTTTAAACTATAAATAAAATGAATTGGGATTAAAAGGGAAATGAAAAAGAATTTTTAAGTAATGAATATAAGGGAGTTAAATTCGAAAAATTGGTTTGGAATTTTTTTAAGTGTTTTTGAAACTGTGATTAGGAAGGAAATGAGGAATGAAAATTTATAAACTGAGTTTATAAATGAAGTGGAATATTTATCAGTGGATAAATTTGGAAGTATAAATTTCCAGTGGGAATTTCTATAAGAAGGTACAAATCGTTTTAAAAATAAAAGTGAGATTACTTAAAAGATTTTGGAAGTGTATTTTTCCTGGAAAACTAAGTATGTTTTCAAAGAAAAGCTTTCGAAGTATAAACTGGAAGTTTAAAAATAAGTTCTTAGAATGTTTTAGAAAAATTATTATTTTTAATTATTTTTAAGTGAAAAGTAAATATTTATTAAGTAATTATGGTATTTAAGTATTTTAAAGGTAAATTAGCATTATGTTTTCTAAAGGAAATTTTAACATACATGTTTGATATAATACTTTATTTTAAAAGGAAATTTTTGAATTAAGTTACTCAAGGAACTTTTATAGATTTTCAAAAGTATATTTTGGATAAAGAATTTAGTAACTTATTTTAAATAAGTTAAGTATATATTTTGGAAGTGATTTCCAGAAGATGGAAAATGTCTTTAAAAATAAAAGGTTTTATTTTTAAAGTGTTGAAAGAAATTTACGGGATTGAGATGTAAATTTGGATTGAGATAAATCAAGCAGGATTTATAAAAGGGTTCTTTGGTTTATTCTGAAATAGAAGTGTATTTATTTGAAAGCCAATTATTTTTTTCAATGGAATTTATTAGTATAAGTTTAAGTTTTAAAAATTGTTTTAAAAAAAGAATGTTTCAAGGAAATTTATTATTTTTAATTGTTTTAGAATTTAAAGTAAATTTATTCAAATTAATTTTAGTACTAATTATTTTAAAGGTTAAGTTGACGTTATGTTTTTTTAAAAGGAATTTTCTAATATTTATACATTATATAAAACTTTTATTTTAAAGAGTTTGTGGCTTAAATTTTACTTGGAATTTTATTTTAGTATTTCATAATTATTATTAGGAGTAAAGTGATTTAAGCAGTTTTATTTTTAAATGTTTAAGAACATTTTTGAAAATGATTTAAATTATATAAAAATCTAAATTTTGAAAGACTTGGTGCTTTCAGTTGAAATATAATAATTGGTTGAATTGTTTGTTTATTTGATAGTTAAATAACCGACTATCAAATCTGGACCCAAATATAACTTTGGAAATATCTAGAAGAGGTATGAGAATTATATTGTACATTTACCGTTCGGGGTGCTATACTGTACATATAAACTCATTTATTCTTCTAGGACGTTGGTAAGGAATCCGTCCACAAGATGAACTCTGATCTTACCTTCGTCTGTGTATTTCCTAAAGAACCAGGGTTAAGTTAATCGAGAAATAGTGAACGTTTTTCGAAGAGACCGGGATTGGATTTGTAAATCTGAAAGCCACTTCAATCCTACGAGTACGTTTTCATGATGAAGAGAAGAGTTTGGAGTCGAAGATGGAGCAGTGAAGTGCAAGGGCTAATCGTTGTTAATCCTGAGGGTGATTCTAAAATGGATGTGGTAGGAATAGTGCCTTCGGTTCCGTTCGAACCCGGAATGGACGTGTATGGTTGAATGCTTTTAGAACATCATCAGGAGGACGATGAGCATTCTAAGTGAAATGTTCTAAAAAGGTAACGCTTAGCCTCAAGCCTCGTCAACCAGGAATGACTGAAAATCAGGGGATATGTAGCAAGGCTAAGTGGGTCGCGCCCATTAGGGTCATGTCATCCCTGTCTATATGTTCCTTTTTATTCGGCTTAGTGGGCGGTTGCTGATCCCAACCGTGGGGTGATCTTACTCGAGATTATCCAGTAAGGGGTAGTCCTGGTCTTGTGTTGCAGGGGATTTAGGGTGGATCCTCGGTACGCTGATCTAGACCAGATACTATGACAGGTGGTACCCCAGTGCCTAGTCATTAGTTGGAAATCCATTCTCCCTACGTGCCATTAATGGTTTTGATTATGGAACGTAGTATTGCCGGAATTTAATAAATGTAACAATTTCGGCTATTTTGAATAAGTATTTGTATTTAGACACTATTGTAATATCAGACGATTTTGATAATAAATGTTTTAGCTATCGTATGGTAAAAAACTGACATGTTTATTTATGGCGTGGTCTTACGAGATGCTTTTGATTTTCAAAGGATTTTTGAACTTTAATAATCAATTTGAGTGTTTTTCTCACGCTGGTATTCCAGAATGACTCGGGTGTGATTTTATTATAATGCTCGGGTTAGACCGAGTATTATAAAAATACAGGATAGGATGCTTGGGAGCACAGGAGAGAAGCTGGAGACTGAGACGTATTATCCGTAGTTGTTTTTATCCACTGCTGTGATTGTTTGAAATTACCAAGCTGGTAATTGTTGTTTTGATTTTGATACTCTGATGATGTAATCTATTAAACAGTTATGTTTTCATTTTGTGTAATGATATATTATTATCTATCATATTTTATTCCACTGCGACTGTGAGACTATGTTATTGTTTAGTTCCTTCTTCCTCCTATCTTCTTTCTTTTTCCTCAACAATCTGTCTTTTCCGGCACTCGACCGTCGGCATATTATACTATGGCCTATTTTGTGATGATTTTCTAGGGTCGAGAAGGGCGGGTCGTGACACATATAACAATGAAAAAAAGAATGTACAATTGGACATTTTCTTTATAATTAAAGTTGGGAAAATGCATTTCCAAATTTGTTTAATGAATTAGTAGAAAGGATAACTGATTAGCCAAAAGGAACATTAACTCCTTCTAGAGTAATAACCAAAGGATATTGACTATAACCTTATTCCCTTATATAAGGACTATCGCGTCCACATATTAGTTTAGTATGATATGTTAGGATCTTTTTAGTAGCTTTTCCTTTTCTTCACCAAGCAAATTGAAGCGGAGACGAGAAGGTTCCATACATAGTTTTTGTAAATCTCTAAGAAAACAATATGTGGTAAATTTTGAATAATTCAAAATCAATGCCTTTTCAAGATAATCTCTTCTTAATCTAACATATTGGCTTAGAAAATCTCTAGAACAAAAGTTGCCAAGGGACATTCACTCATTAATAAAGTAGTGAAATACAACTAAGGATAGAAGGAAGATTAAAAAAATATATTCATAAATCATTATTATTAAATAATTACAACTGTTTGTCTGATTCATACAAGGTTGATTTTGTAAAGAATTCTAGAATAGACTTGTTCTTATAATACTTATGTTTATTAGAAGGAAAATCTATAGGAATTGATTTGACTCGAGCAAGATTCCAAGATGCGGATCGGACCCAAATTCGTCAAAATATCTTTCGTGAAGACGTCTAAGTAAACCCCTACTGTGGTTATCTAAATATGAGAAATCTACGGTCGGGTACCTACATTAGACTTTACATAAAAAAATCCACCAGGATATTTCACTCCTCAATCATCAACCAAAAGAGTGGGATCAATTCTCGATTCTCTTTTAAAAGATAGTCATAACGGAGGCGCACGCTCCTCGAACATGGTGCAGCTTCTTAATGTTGAAAGACTCTAACACTACCGCATTTCATTTTAGTCTATGATATTTATCAGAGAGAATGTTTTGCTCCTTTAATTGTTTGTCTAACTCCCTATATAAACTCTTTATCTCCACTTGTTTTCTTTCAAGCTTTGTTTATAGGGGTGAACAAACTTCCTTCTTTTCTAAAATAAGTGATTTAGACTATTACTATCTTTGAAGCGAAAGATGTTTAAATAGGTAATCCCATACCTAAGAAATAGGAATTGATGCTTGAGAAGCCTACTCCTTCTCTTTTGATTCTTCAACGTTAATATATGCAGGTCCTTCCTGAGGGTTCGAAGGCATAGCGGGTACATGTGGACTTGCTTCATGAGATGGTAGATCAGGATTGCCTTTTTCAAAAGTGTTAATGTTATCATCTTCATCTTTCTCGGGAGCATCACATTGGCCAACTCTTTCACCGCCCAAGCCTTGACCACCGTTGATGTTAGCATCATTATTATCATCGTTATTACCATCATCATTGTCAACCCCTCCTCTTCGATGACCTTATCTTGTCAACTTCATCTTGAGAGTCAGATTCGACTTCGAAGGAAGGAACTTCAAAGGAACAAATTTTGGAAGCATCGACTTCCTACCTCTCGACAACTTCAGTCCCCTGCTCTATCTTTTTGATTTTTTCCATGACCTCATTGACATGAGTAGGGTCGAGCAAGGTGAAGCTCAGATCCTGGCATTTCTTGGCATTAGAAGCATATGTGAGCATTAAAGCATCTTCCAAAGAATTCATAACAATGTCTTCAAGTGAACAGTTAAGAAATTGTGACACTAGATGCTTTGCATCGAAATGGTGCCGATGGCCATTTTTGGGGAATCCTTATTCTTTTTCAGCTTTTCCTTTGACAAGCATTGTTTATATAACATCCCATATTTTAAGGCCCAAAGCTAAGCACTACAGATGCTGCAATCAACTATAGTATTAACTTCCGATGACAAAATATGGCTATGTTATTGGCAGCCATAATATCAGAGGAACATGAATATGAAATAAAATTATAGATTTCAGAAACAACATTTCTAATTACATTCCAAACCATGTTTCATATCCAAATTACATAATCCCACAATCGCTTCCAGGTTCAGATCAAATGTAATTATTACATAAATACACCAAGAGCGACATATGAAGAAGCCTCCTTGGCTGACCAGAGTACTATATAGTTATAGCTGACTTAATACAACACAACGGAATACACTATACGTAAGTTACCTGCTCGTCTCCAGAAGCTTTATTCGTCCACCTACTAAAATTGAAAATCCAAACTCTTAATCTACTCAAGTCAATTTTGAGCACCCGAGAGTTTAAGGAGAAAACATACATTTGAGTCAAACATAAAGCCTGGTGTGAATAATACTACATCTCGGTTTATTGATATTAACCGATACCGCACCACTTAGAGGTACAGGTCTCCCCTCACTAATATCTCTTTAAAATATATCTTTTTGCAAGTTATATTCCTGTAGCCAAACTGGTTAATCAAATTGATTATATCAAAAAAAAGAAAATATCATATATGATCAAAACTGGTAATAAATGGACCAGCTCTACGAAGGAATTGTAGTTTTATTTAGCTAACTACCAACCTTTGGCCGACTTGGGCCTACCAGACAAACTAAATAAATTATCAAATAACTGTTAGACATACTTCTGGATGGTCTGTCCATAACTTAATTCTCCAAGGGTCATATGATCCTAATGGCTTTATGGGCTCACCAATAACCTATCCATGTACAAATAAATTACTTTCTATGTATAACCATCATGTAAGTCTTACTTGTGATTAAGCCCTACACATTGGAATTTTGGACTAAAATTTCTTGAGGCTGATAACTAATGTATAGGGTGTAAACCTATACTAGTCCCATCTAGTACACAAATATGTGAGTCATTTTACTTAGGGTTAAATACCCTTTAAATTTTCCTTGAAAACCTTTTCAAAATGATTTAACCCTTTAAATCACGCTTATACAAGGAAAATATTCTATTTTCTTTACTCAAATCATATTGCCAAAAAATATGCTTTACTTAAAATATAGTTGATGAAAACATTCGAAACCTTTGTTCAAAACCTTTAAAAAATCTCATTTGAAACCCATGAAAGTACCCCTTTCGAAGCCAATGAATGTACCTCTTTCGATATAAGTAAACTACTTACTTTATAATTTTAGGCCTAAAGGCCAAACACACCCTTCTAAACCGTTGAAAATATCTTCTTTGAAAGATTTACCTTAGACGTCCACTTTTGAAATCCTTTAAATATGCCCTTCTAAACCATTGGAAATCTTTCTTTTAAACTAAGGTAAACCTTTTGAAAACACTGGGGAATCACCCCTTCGAAACTTTTTCTAGTTGCCTTTTAAGAGCATTAAATTATATTACTGAAAATAAAACCTTTCGAACGCATTGGGTTCGAGTTTAAATGTGTGGAAAACCTTTTGGAACCTTTGGAAACTATTCCTTTCAAATCCTTTGGGATTGACTTTCAAATAAAGGGTCATAAAGTGTTGGCTCGGTTTTTCAATGGGCAAAGAGAGTGGAAAGAAAGGAGGCAAGGTTGAATTATGGCATAGAATGTAGAACCATCGGACCAAGTATTTGGTCCGGCATTGACTAAAATGTCGAACCAGATATTTGGTTCGGCATTCTCTGATATGCCGGACAAAATGTTTGGTTTGGAACGACATATCCAACACCGGATCAAACATTTGCTCTGGTACACAGGCATGCCGGACCAAATGTTTGGTCCGGCAAATAAGAAGTCCCAAAGCAAGAACACCGAACCACGCATGGAAAAGCAACCAAGCGAAGCAAACTCCATGACCAAACGCCAATCCAAACGCTCTTACCTAGATGCCAAACCATATTTAGGAAGTCATAATCTCAACCTCCACATTTCACAACTCCACTCTATAAATACCAGAGCTCCTCAACAGCAATGGGGACGAATTTCTAAAGAAAGAGGGAAAACTCTACTGAGACTTAAGCACTCCATCCGGTTCAAGTCTTTGCTCCTTCCAATCAAACTTGTACTTGTAATCAAATCAAAGAAGTACAATAAAATGGATAGTGGATATAGGCACGTCTGGCTGAACCACTATAAAATTTGATGTGATTTACTTCCTTTTGCTGCAGCCCAATTCTGAACCTATGAACTATTTTATGACTGCAAAAACTATCTGTTGAAGAATTAAAACAACTTAAACGCAACTTTGCCAAATTTGAACTAGAGGTGTTTGTCCAATTTTTGTGCAAACATTTTTGCTACTTTCACCAGGAGTGCCATAGAGAGCTGAACTCTTCTATCCACTCTCCTTCCAAGTCTTAATACATCATTAGAACATGCCTCCCTCTAGGAGGAACATGGATAAGGGTAAGAGCACGACCACTACTAGTCCCCTCAATCCCATCCAAGGGGATCAAGAAAACCAAACCGCCCACTCTCAACTTCCAGGTTCAGTTGTCATCCGTGAAGACTTAGACAGTGTTGTAAATGTGATTACTGACCGTTTTGCTGCCCAGCAAAAAGCTTTAGTGGGCCAACTCATGACACGCTTGAGAGGCATGGAGTAATCCATTCACAACACTGAATCTCGAGGCGAGACTCAATCTGGAGATTCACATAGATGGAACAGATCCCCTGCAAATAAAGAATTTTCAATCAAGAATGTAGAAGAACTCGAAACCGAGCCAGGACCCAGCCCGAATCCAGTCCTAAATGATCAGCAAGAGTTGGGTCCAGTCAAAGTGGCATAAGGCAAGGACCGGCTGTGGCCGACCCTATCATGCTTTGATCCAACCATCACTAATCCAACCTCAACCAAGGTTCCATCCATCATCAGCATCAAAGGGAAGGCCCCACTTCTCCTAGGGCTGCACAAGCATCGGAGGAAAGGTCGGCACACCTCTTCAGGGAGTATCTCAGGTGCGAACAGCTGGAAAGAGGGGTGGGAGCAAGGGTGTCTAGTATATTCACCAGGGACATAGAAGCAGCCACCACTCTTCAGGAATGATGATGTCCACCGTGGATCCCTACAAAGGCACATCCGACCCAATCATCACTTACAGCTCTACACCTAACACATGCTCATGAATGGAGCAACCGAGGGTGTGTTTTGTAAATTTTTCCAGCTATTCCTATTAGACTTAGTGACCACATGGTTTTTTCCCCTGCCTCATGGCTCTATTAGCTCGTAGGAAATGTTGAAAGAATGATCCATAGGTCAATTCTGAATCCACGTGCAATAGCCCAAGGATGCCTATTCCCTATCAAATATAAAACAAATGGAAGGAGAACCGCTGTAGCAATATCTTACCTACTTCAACGCTGCCGTAGCAGTAGTGCGAGATGCCGATGAAAGGCTTATAATGATAGCGCTGTACGGAGGCGTCCACCTGGATTCAAAGCTTGCGAGAAGATTAATGAAAAAAAGCATCTAACTCTTGCGGATTTCTTTCATAAAGTTGAAAAATACATGAGATTGGAAGACGCGGCGGCCCACCAACATAGCGACCTGCAAAGGCTCCTAGTGTCCGAGGAAACATAGGTGCCACACCCTAAACGGAGAAGAATAAGAAAAACGGTGAAGTAAAAGGTGGCCACCAAGGCAACTCTGGAAATGAAAAAGGCAATAAGCAATGGTACCGGCTTAGGCCAATATTTGATTCATACATGCCACTGAATGACATTGTGGACAACGTTTACATGCCTACTCAATATGATTTTAAATACAAACGCCCTCTGTACAAAAAAGAGTTGGAGGCCGTAATTAGAACAGGGAAATATTGTCGCTTCCACGAGTTTCATGGGCGTAACAGCGGAGAATGCCAACACTTGCGGGATCTCAGGAATATATCCGAAAAAGAAACTAGAGTGAAATGTGAAGAAAGGACACAACTCTCCCATTCCAACCCATGGAACTCTGGGCAACCCCCACAAAGGAATAATAAGGAAGGAACATGTGCGAGCCGCTCCAGCCAACAAAAGATAATTATCCACACCATATCTGGAGGCCCTCATATAGCTGACGGAAGTTGGGCAGAAATGGAGAGGTGTGGAAAGTCATTAAAGGATAGGAAAGGGTACGTTCATTCCATAACTGAAGGTTGCATCGCACAGTGTAAAAAAAATCGACATAGCCTTCAATGATGAAGATTTTGTTGGGAAACAGTATCCGCACACTGACCCCCTATTATCTCTGGATGGATCGGTCCGTCGGAGGTATTTCGCATTTTGGTTGATACAGGAAGCTCGATGAATATTTTATCCGAACATGCATTCAATAAAATAAAATTTTAAATGAAATATGTATCCCCGTGCCATAAGCCTTTACATGTACTCACTTGAGTGGCCATAATGCCACTCGGGCAGCTAGACTTGTTTGTTGAGCTGAGAAGTTACCCTCGGTCAGTTATGTGGAAGCAAACCTTCGTACTAGTGGACGACCACTCTACCTATGACACCTTCTTGGGAAAACTAGCCTTGTCAGACTTCCAGATAGTATTAGCATCGTGGTGCTTGAAGACAAAATTCCCAACCGATAACATAATAGGAAAAGTGGAAGGAGACAAGGATGAAGTTGGCTATTGTTATGTGATTGAACTTCACCAATACAAGAAAAAGGAAAAGGGAAAAGGCGTGGGGGTCGTCCTCTATGCCAAAAATGCAAAAGCATAGCAATCAAAAGGCCCCTCCTCTCGAGTACACCAGCGACACATTCAACGAATTGGACCCCAGTGATAGAGAGGAGGAGGTCAACGCCGATCCTATGGATCTCCAACCCGGTCATGGTAAGGAAGCTTAATAGAAAGATATAGACCTACATTGGCTTCTCTAACCTCATTGATGCTTACCTAAAGGACTATTTTCTTTTACACCGAATCAACTTATTGGTGGATAGAACCGCAGGGCATGAGTTGTCATTCATGGAAGCATAATCAGGATACAACAAGATTCCCAAGCATGTGCCGGATCAAGAACTCACTAGCTTCATCATGGATCTAGGCATGTATTGCTACAAGTTCATGCCCTTCGGGGTTAAGAATGCTGGTGCTACCTATCAACGTCTAGTAAATAAGATGTTTGGGCAACAATTTGGTCGCTCCATGGAAGTCTATGTTGACGACATTCTTGTCATATCAAGAAGAGCAGTGGATCATCTAAGCCACCTGGATGAGACGGTCCATGTATTACGAAAATAACAAATGAAGATGAACCCACTAAAATGATCTTTTGGAGTATCTTCAAGTAAATTCATAGGTTTTATTGTACATGCCCTAGGGATAGATGTGAATCCTGTAAAGGTACAAGCTTTGAAAGACATCAAAATCCCCACAACACAAAGGGAAATGCAGAGCCTAAATGGAAAGGTAGCTGCTCTGAGCAGGTTTACATCTAAAGCAACGGATATGTGTGTCCCATTCTTCGAAGCCCTCAAAAAGGCAAAGGAAAGTTTGAATGCACTGACAAATGCTAATCAACTATCCAGAGTTTGCTCAAACATCTGCAGAAAATGCCAGTACTGTACACTCTGATGGATGGAGAGAACCTTTATTTATGCCTAACTGTATTCACCCACGCCCTATGTGCCGTACTAGTACGAGAAGATGATCATGTCCAAAGATATGTATACTTCATTAGTAAAAGATTCACGACACAAAAGCAAGATACCCTCGGATCGAAAAATTGGCTTACTATTTGCTCATAGCATCCAGGAAATTACGACGTTACTTTCAATCATGCTCCATTGGGATTCTATTAGATCAACCCTTGTGACTAGTATTACATAAAACGGACATGTCTGGGCACCTATTAAATTGCTGCATTGAGCTGATCCAGTGCGACATTTCTTACCATCCATGCACCACAATTAAAGGACAAGCCTTGGCAGTTCGCTGAGTTTATGATGCGAGATGAGGAGGCAACAGTAAAAATTTTGGAAACTTCCAAATGGAATATGTTCATTGATGGAGTGTCGAGCGAGCACGGCTCGGAGGTAGGTGTCATAATATTCACACCCCGAGGAAGAAAGTTAAGCTATGCACTAAGACTAGAGTTCGCTGCAACCAATAATGTAGCTGAGTATGAAGTAATAATAGTTAGCTTAGAGATCTTTAAAGGAATAGGCGTAAAATCGATATGCATTCACAGTGATTCACAACTGATTGTGAACCAGATCCTTGGAGAATTCCAAACTCGTAGACAAAAGCTAGCATCTTACCGCAAAAGGGCCAAAATTTTCCTCGATGAGCTAGATTACTATGTAATAAAACACATCTCACGAGGGGAAAATCAAGAAGCGGATGCCCTCGCCAAAGAGGCAAGCATAAGGATCGAGCCAATGTCGGGGGCAACCCCCATCATGAGTCAATTCACACCAAATTTTGAGTGACTATAAATCCCAGCAACAGAAGACAGGGAGGAGACATGGATAAACCCCATCATTAGATATATATATATATAAGATGGAACCTTATAACAGAATGGAATAAAGTCAGGAGGATCCAATGGAGGATCCCCCTACACCATCCAGAACGGCATATTGTACCATCATAGTTTTCCAACCCACTACTAAGGTGTGTCGCTGGGAACAAGCAAAAGATGTCCTTAATAACATCCATCAAGGGAGCTTCGATGATCACACCGGAGGACAAACTCTAGCCAAAAAGATTCTACGCTATGGATACTTTTGTCCCACGACAAAAAAGGAGGAAGCCGAGTTCGCTAAGAAATGTGACAAATGCCAAAGATTTTTCAAAATCCCGATCCTGCAACCAACCGGTTTAATCCAGATGATCAGCCCCTGGCCCTTCGCAATTTGGGGGATTGATCTGATCGGGGAACTCCTTATGAGCTAAGGAGGAGAAAAATACACCATAGTGGTAGTTGATTATTTCACCAAATTTGCGATGACCCACATTTCAGAAGATTTAAATCGACAATAATCCACACATGTCCGACTTAGACAATCCGAAACATAGATAATCAATAGGGCTGAATAAGAAAAGTAAGAAGAGATAAAGAAAACAAAACACAGAATCTCACAGCGGAATGATAAAATATAATAAACAAATAAACAAATTCATAAAGCTGTTTACCATACATTTGAATATAATCTGTACACATTTATGAGAGTTATAAATATAACAACAAGGTGAAATAATCAATGCAGTAGAATAGTAGGATACAAGGTATAATAATAATAGTAATATACCAAAACTCCGTCTTCGTCCTCTGAAGGATAGTCTTTTATACACAAAAAAGCTCAAGACTGACCCGAGCGTAATGAAAAGACAAACACTCGATTCAGCACCAAAATAATCTTATATAAGTCAAATCAATATCATAAATATGAATGCAATAACTTAGGAGATGTTACGGGATTTTTCATCTCCCAAGAATCTGTAACTATTTATATATAATAGTATGCACTATACTAGATAATGTCTATCATTAAAATAAATATCAAAATAGAGTTAAGGCTTTACATTGATCCACCTTAACACATTTTTACAGTTTCAAACCAAAATTGTAATGGACTCGTATAGGAATAAATATGACAAGGCACGTGAGGCAATGCCCAAGGTAGGATTCTACTAGTTTACCCTTTCTGGCTGGTCATAACCCATCCATGGCCGACCGCTACAATCAATCCAAACGACAAATAAGGTGTACCCATCGAATCAGAAACCACAATAGTAATACGAGGGATCAACGTCGCTAGAGGTAGCTAACCTCATTGGCCAAACATAGGCTCCTGCTTTAGTCATTTAAATTATGAAATGAATCCAAGGCTATCCAACATCGTTCTCTTACTTCATTCGAGTAAACGTCGCCAATTCAACCACTACATTCTGGATATCATTCACCGCGTACACGGTTATCAAAGTGGTTCCAATATTGAAAGAGGGTATTTTAATAAGAGGACCCGGTCTCTTTAACAACCAACCATCATTTTACACACGGTTTTTGGTTATTTTACATTTCGAAAACAATTTGCACTAGATATCAAAATATCATATTCGTTTCATAATCAAATCCATTTCAAAATTATCATATGTTTTCTTTAAAATCAAATCCATTTCGAAATTATCATATATTCAAAATTATCAATTTTGTCCGATAAATCGATTACATTTTCAAAATTTGATTCGAATTCAATTTTTGTTATAGTCTTCACTTTAACCTAGTTCGTATTTAAATCCAAGACTTAAATATAAACAAGTTACCCTTTAACCATTTTGAATTTTAGAAAATAGCATAAATAGTTAATAGTTAAAAATAGTTTAATAGAAAATATTTAAATAGTTTAATCGAAAATAATTTGAATATAAAAATGATTTATGTAGTAAAATAGTTTGAAAAATCAAAATAATTTGAATATTTAAAGAATATAGATTTTAAACTATTTATACCAAAATATTCATTTTAAAAATAATACCAAAGTCAAACTGGTCAACTTCCCAATTCCTGTCCTACTCAATTCCAAATTCCATTTTGATTTAATTTATTCATGTCCGATTTCAACTCGAATAAATTTCGATTCTACATAAATTTCGATTAATTTGCAAATTTCTTTCACCTTCGATTTCCATTTCCAAATTAATTTAAATGTCAATTTCAAATTAATTTCCAATTCCAATTCCAAATAATTTGAATTCCAATTTCAAATTATTTCGAACCAATTCCAAATTCGATTTCAAAATATAGATTTAAACACTTAAATAAATTTTACTTTCAATACCAAATTTAAATCCAAATTTTCTATTCCAAACTAAAATTTGAAACATCGTTTCATATTAATTTTTCTTAGAAATATTCAAAGTTCGAATAAAACCAATCTTTTAAAACAAATCCATTTCTGAAATTTACGCCGTATTTCGTTTATAACTTAAAATTTTGAACTTCGATTAATTAAAACAAATCTCGTTTATCAAGTTCAAATTCCAACATTTCGAGCTTCAATTCAAAATAATTCAATTTCCATAAATTTGATTTTATTCTTAAAATCAATTCATTAAAATTACCTCGAAACAACTTTTAAAATCATTTAGTTTAACCAACCTTGTGTCCGTATATAATTTTCTAACCTATGGACAAGTGGATAATTATTTCAATATAATTTCAAGAATGGATATATATCATTTCAATCCAAAATAGATGTCATAGGTATATATCATTTCAACTTTTTTCTTAGTTTATTCAAAATAATTCAATTTACAGTTTTATATACTGTAAATATTATACAGGGTGATAACAGATATATAAATAAACATCCAAAATATCATTCAATAGCATCTATCTCAACCAATCATCCGAACAATCAATATTCACAATAGTCAACCAATTTTCGATAAATCAGAAATTTTACTAGCAGTTTAATATCCTAAATCAGTTTTAACTGTCAAAACTAAATTCTATAAATTTATTCAAATGTCAATTTAAATGTCAAATCAAATTTATCCAACAACCATCCATCAATTCAAATCATTTCACGATATAAATTCCTAGAATAAGATATAATAGTCAAACATAAGCGTTAAAAACACCCATCTTTACCTAAAACTGAAATTATTCAAGCTTCAAATAAATCACAAATCTGACTCCAAGTTATAGATGATGTCGATACGATCACAACGAAATTTTCTTGTCTGAATCGGACCTCGTATGCATTAATTACAAATTTATTAATATCGATAAAAATATAGAAATTAGTTAACATAATAGTATAATATATTTTAAATCAAACCTAACCAGTAGTTCGAACACTTCCTCCAGCACGCACGCGAACTCCCCTCAGTGCGGATTTCTCTTCTTATTTTTATTTCAAATCACGATTGACATTTTCGATAACCCATCGCCGCACCACCTTTCGTCGACCAAACCTCCAATGTGCCGCCATCATCGTGAGCACCGCTGCTACCTCCAGGCGATCGCTCGTGACTACCCTCGCTTTTTTTTTGAGATCTCGTCTGTCGAACACGCCATTAGCCCGGCGCCTCTCGTCGATCTATGCTCACTCACACTTCTTCCTTCACAGTCGAGCACGCAATCGATAACGTGGTAATTTTGCTCTTTTTATTTCAACGATTCGATTTTTTTTCTTCTGTTGCTTTTTTTCGAATAGGATGCTTTGATTCGATTTTAAAGGAAAAGGGGAAAATGAGAGAAAAAAGGAGTGCGGCATAACAAAGGCACGTGTTTTGATTTATAGATAGATATTATTATTTAAACTAGAAAAACTAGCTTAAGACATCTGAATTTTCTCGAGCTCTAAACGAAACGAGCCGCCTGTCGTTCATAATGTTTTACCCCCTTTTCGTACACAATGGAATCACTCCCGAGGTCTAACTCGATCATATGCGGAAGTTGGCTTTCAACCTCGATTATTTTAATTAAATTCGAAATTAAATTTTTATGCGTTCCAAGCTCGCTCGGCCAAACGACAAGTCCAAATGCTGCGAAACTTGAAATCCTACAATAATTCACTATTACGGATCCGACGAAACTCGTTTCGTCGAAATCCAAGACGGTTGCCAAAATGGCTACTTTTACTCGTCAATTAGTATATAAAATTTCAAATTTCAAATTGTTCACATTTAAATCTAATTTCAAATATAAACCATCATCGTTCATATTTTGAATAAAATTCATAAAAATTTCCAATATCCTTTCCAATCATCTTAAATCCAGAATTAAATTACTCAAATAATTTTCAATATTAAAATTTAAACCATTCAATTATCCAATAAAACACTATAAATAAATCATAAATTTTATTTCTACCCATATTTATCCAATAATAACATTAAATTTAATAATCTAAAACAGCCAAAAATAATGATCGTTACGTACTCCCCCACTCAAAACTTTTCGTCCTCGAAAAAGCGTAAGTATAGTGTGACGCCACACCTCTATACTCACGCTAGTCAAGGACACTACGAGGTAATGCCGTCAACTAGCATGAAGAATAAGGCTGTTGAGGAGCGAGCATAATTACTTTGTGCGAGCACCGATATGTCAGATAGTATAACATGCATTTCATTTCAAGAGGAAATCTGACATACCGATCCAAACTCAAAGCTACTACATAGTGGCTATATGATCTTCGAAAACAAATATAGAAATAAGCATAACACAAATCAGTCACAGATATCCATATCACCAAGGCGGAAACAGATATGAATATAAAACACAGAAGTGTACATCAGAGTAGTGGTCAAACAAGATCTACAATATCACAAAAGAATAGATACAAGTGCTACACAAAAGAATTTGTATACATCAAGGAGCCTCTATCTCGTATGTATAACAATAGAAACTACTAAACTAGAGTAGTTAGTGAAAAGTCGGATAATGTTCCCAGAAGATGGGTCGAGCAAAAGCACCTGTAACATCTCGGTCTGACCCGAGTATTAGTTAATAAGAAAATAATAAACGGACCAGTCTAGCTATAAATATTAGATAAAATGAGATGGAATAAGAGATATGACAAAAACGTATGATAAGAATAATGTCATACTGTGACAAGTATACATTTAAATAACAATAATAATCATACAATATCTCAAGAATCTCATAATCTCAAAAAGAATGTCGTATTCTTTATCTTATTCACCAAACCACAAACATTGACAAATATATCATTGCCATTCATAAAAGTTGGTGAAACACAAGTTCACTAATGCACAAATATTGATAAAACTTATCAATGTAAATCAATAAAATTGGTGAAACCAAAATTCTAGAAATCATCAATTCAGAAATCCAAAAATCACAAAAGGGGGAGGCCTATCACAAACGGGAGCATGAAAACTCACCAACACGTGTATCACAAACGGAACGCTATTCCATGATCGCTAACCATCAATTTGAGCCAAGGCTCCACGAACGGCCCGTAGACCATGGGTCGCTACCCCACCAAATTTGAGTCGAAACTCCACAAACAGTCAAAAGACCATGGGTCGTTAGCCCATAAGAATGAGACGAAGCTCCATAGAATAGGGTACAGTCCCCCACGTGGACAATGAGACATCGCACATTGCTAGTCTAAACCACAAAATGATCATCATCGATCAACAAAAAGTGTCAACTACACTAAGCTAGTAAATAAAAGAGTTTAGCTTCATGTCCCATAACCAATGGCTTAACTTAAATATTTACGAACAAATTGTAGATTTCCACTCGAAAATTGTCACAAGAGTTTCAGTCAAACAAGTCTACGAATTAACCAACAAAGCGAACGCAAGCGTTTCATACCACTTGTTTTGCTAAGTCGTTTAATTGGATTTCTCGAACGAATGAGGTAAAGGTTTGTATATACTACTAGACTAGAAAACGGTTTTATAAACGAGCTTTGTATTAAAAATGGATTTGAAATCATCTTTGTAAAAGAGTTTGAATATTTACTACTAGTATAGAAACCATTGTGTTTAGAAGTGACAAGTCATAGAAATGATTGTAGAAACTATCAATCACCAAAAATTCACATACGGAGACGTGAATCAAATCCATAGAAATCGATACCGAGTCCATCAAAATGGATATTCTCAAAAATTTCAAAGTAGAAGTCATCAAAGTCGATAATAAATGGCTACAACAAATCGGATAATCACGAATCGATAAAATTGGAATCTCAAGCAAAATATGCAAATTGGACTGAAGCAAGCAGGTCAGTTGACTGGACCAGGTGGTCAGTCGACTGACACAGGGACACGAATTTTCTATCCCCACGTTTAGTCGACTAAGCCAGAAGGTCGGTCGATGAATTCTTGGGTTCTGGTTCAGTCGATTGACACACTGGTCCAGTCGACTGAACCTGCTTCTAAGGCATTTTCTGCCTTCTGGTCCAGTCGACTGAACCTGCTTCTGAAGCATATTTAGCCTAGCCCCCTTGTGGGGAAAAAATTGTACAAATCACGATCGGATGAGCAACAGGCGCTAGGGGTTTACGCCAATCGGCAACCCAGCCCTATAGGCTCTTCGATGCATCACCAAAAACATATTCAAACATCAAAGCTAGGATTTTTTTTAAAGATTTGACTTCAAAACACCAAAAATTGTAATATTCACAAAACCAATTCAAATCAAAAGCAAACGAACATGAATAGATGTTAGGAATTCATACCTAACAACAAAGATAGATATAGACATAGATATGAGATAAAAATCTCACTTTTAAACCCAAAACCTAAGAAGGAGAAGCCTTTAAAACAAGGCAAGATCAACCACTCTTCAATCTCAACTCAAGAAGCTTTCAATCTAAGCTTATAACAAAATATTTCCTAAGTTAGGGTTTAGGAATTTCTGAAAATAGAAGAGGGATTGAGATGGAGAAGATGCTTACCTAAGCTTCTTGTTGAATTTGGAGCTAGAACTTGAATTTACAAAGAAGCTAGGACTTGAGAATTCTAATTCCTTTTCTCTTCCCCCATTTTTCTAAAGCTTGAGTGTTAGGAATATTATGAAGGAATGAAGAGAAAAGGTGATGGAGTTAGGACATAAGATGAGTTGGGTGAGTGGGCTAAACCTCAAACCGAAACCCAAAGCCCTAAGTGAAATGGTCAAAATTCTAGCTAACTCCAAACATATCGATGTTTATACTCAAAAAGGTCGCAAATGGCATTTTGGACTCAATAGAAGTGGTCTCGAGTCCTAATTCGACTGTTTGCAAAAATTATCTTTTCGGACTGAAATCCGACTAATGATTGTGTATTTAAATAAAAATATTTAAATATACAATCGTAAAATATGCGGGTTGTTATAGACTCCACTCCTTAAAGAAATTGCGTCCTTGCAATATTTAAGAAGAAAATAAAAAGTAACAACCATAAAGGTATTTCAACACAAAAGAAATTTGAAATAAGAAGTTCACCTCAAAGAGCACGAGAGAGTAAGTCCGGATGTGTCCGCTCGATGAATTCTCTAGATTCCCAAGAACAATCCTTAGGATTTGAGGACCATTGAACTTTCACAAGAGGGACATTTTTATTTCAAAGTCGTTTTACCTTCGAAGAAATAATACGAATAGAATGTTGCTCAAAGTCAAATTAGGCGAAACTTCAATTTCTTCTACAACACCGGGCTCAAGAATAGAATCGAAATCTCGAAGGCATTTCTGTAGTTGAGAAACATGGAATACGTCATGAATAGCAGAAAACTGAGCCTGTAATAAAAGGCGATAAGCCACGGAACCAATACGTTCGGTGATGGGAAACGGACAGCATATCGAGGCGCTAATTTTCTCGGTTGACTGAAACGCACAACACCCTTCATAGGTGAAGCATGAATAAACACCAAATCTCCTACAGAATAATTTCCTTCTTCGGTTATCGACATAGGATTTTTGTCTACTCCGAGCTTCTTTCATCCTAGGCGAATAAGGTCAATCTTTTCCGTGGAATCACGAATAAAGTCTGGACCTAAAACCAGCTTCTCGCTGGCCTCAAGCCAACAAGAAGGAGATCGGCATGGCCTTCCATAGAGTGCCTCGAAGGGTGCCATACCAATGCTAGATTGGAAGCTATTATTATAGGAAAATCAACAAAAGAAAAATGATCTTCCCAACTTCCACCAAAATCAAGGACACATACATGAAGAAGATCTTCAAGAGTTTGATTCACACGCTCAGTTATCCATCGGACTGAGGATGATAAGCGATGCTAAAATTACTCTTCGTTCCCAAAGCTTTTTGAAGACTCTTTCAAAATCCTCTAGTAAACAATGGATCGTGATCACTAACAATAGAAGTAGGAACTCCATGCAATTTAACAATTTCTTTAATAAAGAGTTTGGCCAAAAGAGGTACGGTCCGATTGGACCGAACGGAAATAAAATGGGCGGATTTATTAAGTCTATCAACTATCACCCATAGGCTATCATGACCCGAATGAGAACGGGGAAGACCGTCAATAAAATCCAAGGAAATTTGGTCCCACTTCCAAATTGGAATGTCCAAAGGTTGCAATAACCCGCCGGGCCTTTGGTGTTCGGCCTTAACGAGTTGGCAAGTCATGCAACACTTAACAAAGTTAGCAATATTAGATTTTATTTCATCCCAACAATAAAGTCGTTTCATATCTGTGTACATTTTACTACTACCAGGATAAATGGTAAATTTAGAACGATGAGAATCTTCTAAAATGTCTTTACGAAGATCACTAATATCTGACACGATAAGTCTACCAAATTTTCGAATACCGCCACGAGTATCAATATCAAAGACTCTCAAACCTTCAATATCAATTTTATCCCTACAATTTTGGTTAAGAAGAGCCAATCCAGGATCTAACATTTGAGCTTCAAGGATGCGGTCTAAAAGAGAAGGATGAGCCTCAAGGCTACGTAAAACAAGAGATGAACATAAATCGGATTCACGATCTCCAATCTCACAAGTGGACAAAGTCTCGAGATCATTCCATTCGGATATCACCATGGAAACAACCGCTTGTTGCTTACGACTAAGGGCATCGGCAACACGATTTCCCTTTCCGGCAGTATAAAGAATATCAAGATCATAAGATGCAAGAAACTTGAGCCAACATTGCTAACGCAAATTAAGTTCCTTTTGAGAAAATAAATACTTCAAAGATTTATGATCGGCGTAGAGAACAAATTTCTCTCCCAAATGATAATGACGCCAAATCCTAAGGGAGAAAACAATAGCTGCGAGCTCTAAATCATGACTGGCATATCTAGTCTCGGAAGGCTTTAACTGCCTAGAAGCATAAGCAATAACCCATTCCCTTTGTGTGAGAATGGCTCCCAAACCAACACGGCTAGCATCGGTATAAACTATAGAAGTCTTGGTTCCCCTCGGGAATCACAAGAATATAAGCATCGGAAAGGAGTTCTTTTAATTTCTGAAAAGAAGCTTCATATTTGTCCGACCAAATGTATTTAACTCCCTTCTTTGTCAAATTAGTAAGAGGCACAGAAATTTTTGAAAATTCTTTTATAAAACGACAGTAATAACCCACCAATCCAAGGAAATTACGGATTTCCTTCACACTCTCCGGTCTCTTCCAATTTTGAATTGCTTTAATCTTTGTAGTATCTATAGAAATTCTGGATTCGACAATAATATGACTGAGAAATTTCACATGAGATTGCCAAAAGTGGCACATAGAAAATTTTGCTTTTAATTGATTGCTCCAAAGAGTTTCCAACACAATCCGAAGATGCTTTTCATGTTCTTCCTCGTTTTCGAATAAACAAGAATATCAACTATAAAGATGAGAACAAATCGATCGAGGAAGTCTTTGAAAACTAGATTCATAAGGTCAACGAAATAAGCCGAAGCTTTCGTTAAACCAAATGGCATAACAAGCCATTCATAAGATCCATAACGAGTATGGAACGACGTCAAAGGAATGGTATCCTCTGCAATATGAAGCTGATGAAAATCGGTTGCTAAGTCCAACTATGAAAAGACACTAGCACCACTAAGTTGATTGAATAAATCATCAATCCGAGGTAAAAGATATTTATTCTTGATATTGAGATCATTAAGCTTGCGGTAGTCAACGCAAAGCTTAAGTGTACCATCGGATTTCTTCACAAAAATAGCAGAAGCTCCCCAAGGAGAGGAACTAGAACGAATAAACTGATTCGTCTCCAATTCGGATAATTGTCTACGCATCTCATTGGGCATATGATGAGGACGAGTTATCGATAGAGCTCCAGGGATAAGATTAATTCTGAACTCAATTGCTCGCTTAGGTGGTAATCCTAAAACGGGCTCAAATAAGTCGGCAAATTCACAAACAACGTGAATAAGAGAAATGACATCTTCCTCGTCATCGTTATCGTCATCATGAGGGTTTAGAGAATACAAAGATGCTGCCAAGTTGGAATCCGAATCTTTAAGAACAATAGAAATCTGCTTCAGATTGAGGATGTCGTAGATGAATAGTCCGCTTAGGACATAGGATATGGGCTTCATAACGGTTAAGCCAATCCATTCCCAAAATTATTTCAAAGCCTAAGTAATGCATGACATGCAAATCGGCTCAGAAAGAAAAATCGTGTAAAATAATCTCGACATCTTTACAAAGCAAACTAAGTGTTGCGGCTCCACCAGCTGGATTCGCAATTCTCAAAGAAGTCATTAAAGCCATAACACTTAAAGAAAAAGTATCAACAAGTTCTTTTGATATAAAAGAATGGGATGCACCCGTATCAAAAAGAACTCGAATAGGATGATCACGAAACATAATAATGCCATTAAGGATAGAATGAGAAATACCTTGACCATGAGAAGTGTTTCTAGGGGCTTGCACAACATTTAGCTTTCCCTCATTCTTGCTTTGAAGTTTGGGACATGAAGATATACAATGACCCGAGATTTTGCAATAGCGACAAGTAAGGGGCTTTGAACTCTTATTTGCATAATGGTCCTTAGAACCACAATTGTAGCATTCTCCACGGCTAGAAGTAGGAGTCTTTGCTACATGTTTCCCTTTCTAGTTGGGATAAGGGCCTTTGAACTTATTAGGCCTCTTCTTGTTGTTGTTAAAGTTCGGTTTGGCACTCCCAAGTTCAACATCACTCTCTTTATCTGCTTCTTCAAGTCAAAAAGCGATATCAACAAGTTGATCAAAAGAAATTTCCAGTTTTAGAAGTAAAGGCTTTTTAAGATTCTTATCCAAGCCATAGACAAACCTCTGATTTTTCTTCAATGGAGTATTTACATACTCGACCCCATATTGAGAGAGGGATTCAAAAGATGCGACATAATCTACCACAGAAGGTTCACCTTGAACAAGATCAATAAAATGACGGGCCAAAGTCACTTTTTCAGCTTCTGGTACAAACTTCGATTCAAATCTTTCTCGGAATTGCTCCCAAGTAAGACCCGCTTCAATAATTTCAAAAATCAGAAGCTCATACCAATCTAGTGCTCTTTCTTGGAGCATACTAGAAGCCACTTGGACTCGATGAAGATCCATAAGATTCATGCGAGAAAAAATGTGATCGCATGTTCTAAGCCAAGCTTGGACTTCGATAACGCCCTTGGAACCCTTGAATGGCTTTCCATCCAAATTCGTCTTCACATGCATTCAAATCTGAATTTTGGGTGAGTAGGCTCTGGAATAGGTCCGACAGCTTGAGCTTTCTTTACAAGATCTAAAAACTATTGGGCTGACATAACACTCTATCCTGGGGAGTAGCACTGGATTGACCGGCGCTGGGTCAGTTAGATCTAACCATTTCTCTTCTTTAAGAAAGAAAGAAAGAAGAAGAAAAAGGTTATTCACAAAATGAATGTCAAACAATCATGATTGATTATAACAAGACGTCATAAAATAAAATAGGATAGAACGAGTCCTATGACTCAGATGAAATCCTAACGCATGACTCCTAAGAAGAACTTAGGATGACGATCCTTGCTAGATTATTATTTATTGTTCTGAAGTTTGGCTCTGATACCAAGCTGTGATGTCCCACCTCTATACTCACGCTAGTCAAGGACACTACGAGGTAATGTCGTCAACTAGCGCGAAGAATAAGGCTGTCGAGGAGAGACCCTCTGTGTAATTACTTTGTGCGAGCACTGATATGTCAGATAGCATAACATGCATTTCATTTCAGAAGGAAATCCGACATACCGATACAAACTCAAAGCTACTACACAGTGGGTATATGATCTTCGAAAACAAATATAGAAATAAGCATAAAACAAATCAGTCACAGATATCCATATCACCGAGGCGAAAACAGATATGAATATAACACATAGAAGTGTACATCAGAGTAGTGGTCAAGCAAGATCCAAAATATCACAAAAGAATAGATACAAGTGCTACACAAAAGAATTTGTATACACTAAGGAGTCTCTATCTCGTATGTATAACAACAAAAACTACTAAACTAGAGTAGTTAGTCAAAAGTTGGATGAGTCAAGCAGAAGCACCTGTAACATCTCGGTCCGACCCGAGTATTATTTAATAAGAAAATAATAAACGGATCAATCTAGCTATAAATACCAGATAAAATGAGATGGAATAAGAGATATGACAAGAACGTATGATAACAATAATGCCATACTATGACAAATATACATTTAAATAACAACAATATACAATATCTCAAGAATCTCATAACCTCAAAAAGAATGTCATATTCTTTATCTTATTCAACAAACCACAAACATTGACAAATATATCGTTGCCATTCACAAAAGTTGGTGAAACACAAGTTCACAAATGCACAAATATTGATAAAATTTATCAATGTAAATCATTAAAATTGGTGAAACCCAAATTCTAAAAATCATCAGTTTAGAAATCCAGAAATCACAAAATAGGGAGGCCTATCTCAAACGGGAGCATGAAAACTCACCAACACGTGTATCACAAATGGAACACTATTCCATGATCTCTAAGCATCAATTTGAGCCGAGGCTCCACAAACGGCCCGTAGACCATGGGTCGCTACCCCACCAAATTTGAGTTGAAACTTCACAAATGGTCAAAAGACCATGAGTCGTTAGCCCATAAAAATGAGACGAAGCTCCACAGAACGTGGTACAGTCCCCCACGTGGACAATGAGACATCGCACATCGCTAGTCTAAACCACAAAATGATCATCATCGATCAACAAAAAGTGTCAATTACACTAAGCTAGTAAATAAAAGAGTTTAGCTTCATGTCCCATAACCACTGGCTTAACTTAAATATTACGAACAAATTGTAGATTTTCACTCGAAAATTGTCACAGGAGTTTCAATCGAACAAGTCTAAGAATTAGCCAACAAAGTAAACGCAAGCGTTTCATACCACTTGTTTTGCTAAACCATTTAAAAATAGAGTTGAAATCATCTTTGTAAAAGAATTTGAATATCTACTACTAGTATAGAAACTTTTGTGTTTAAAAGTGACAAGTCATAGAATGATTGTAGAAACAATCAATCACCAAAAAATTCACATACAAAGACGTGAATCAAATCCATAGAAATCAATACCGAGTCCATCAAAATGGATATTCTCAAAAATCCTGAAGTATAAGTCATCAAAGTCGATAATAAATGGATAAATGGTAACAACAAATCGGATAATCACGAATCGATTAAAATTGGAATCTCAAGCAAAATAGGCAAATTGGAGTGAAGCAAGCAGGTCAGTCGACTGGACCAGGTAGTCAGTTGACTGACACATGGACACGAATTTTCTGTCCCCAGGTTTAGTCGACTGAACCAAAAGTTCAGTCGACTGATACAAACCCAGGAAAATTCCTGGGTTCTGGTTCAGTCGATTGACACACTGGTCCAGTCGACTGAACCTGCTTCTAAGGCATTTTCTGCCTTCTGGTCCAGTCGACTGACCTTCTGGTCTAGTCGATTGAACCTGCTTCTGAAGCAAATTCAGCCTAGCCACCTTGTGGGGCAAAAATCCTACAAATCGCGATCGGATGAGCAATGGGCGCTAAGGGTTTATGCCAATCGGGAACCCAGCCCTATAGGCTCTTCGATGCATCACCAAAAACATGTTCAAACTTAAAAGCTAGGATTTTTTTAAAGATTTGACTTCAAAACACCAAAAATTGGAATATTTCACAAAACCAATTCAAATCAAAAGCAAATGAACATGAATAGATGTTAATAATTCATACCTAACAACAAAGATAGATATAGACATAGATGTGAGACAAAAATCTCACCTTTAAACCCAAAGACTAAGGAGGAGAAGCCTTTAAAACAAGGCAAGATCAACCACTCTTCAATTTCAACTCAAGAGGCTTTCAATCTAAGCTCACAAGAAAATATTCCTAAGCTAGGATTTAGGAATTTCTGAAAATAGAAGAGCGATTGAGACGGAGAAGATGGAGAAGATGCTTACCTAAGCTTCTCTTTGAATTTGGAGCTAGAACTTGAATTTACAAAGAAGCTAGAGCTTGGGAATTCTAATTTCTTTTCTATTCTCCCATTTTTCTAAAGCTTGAGTGTTAGGAATATTATGAAGGAATGAAGAGAAGAGGAGGTAGAGTTAGGATATAAGATGAGTTGGGTTAGTGGCTAAACCCTAAACCCAAACCCCTAAGTGAAAAGGTCAAAATTCTAGCTAACTCTAAACATATCGATGTTTATACTCAAAAAGGTCACAAACGACATTTTGCACTCAATGGAAGTGGTCTCGAGTCCTAATTCGACTGTTTGCAAAAAGTATCTTTTCGGACTAAAATCCGGCTGATGATGCCATATTTAAATATACAATCGTAAAATATGCGGATTGTTACATAAAGAATTTAACGTATAATGGATTTATTCAAATAATCAGTTATAACTTTAAGACCTTATTTGAAAATCTTTACTATGCTTTTACTACGCCATTCCACTATCAGTTTTTAGAAAATATAATACATATAGGAAAACAAGTTATAAAATCTTTAAAACTTCAGAATTCTTCTAACTCCCAGATTTACGGAAAATTTCGGCAGAGTCTCCTTTGCGTGGCTCGATCGAAATTTTTTTACAATTCATTATATAACACAAATATAACCAATATATATCAAATATACATCTCATCTCAATGATGAGGCATCCCAAAGGGTAAAAATATAAAATTACGGTACGTAATCCGAGATACGTATCGTATTACGAGCGAGTTCGCTCGTATTAAGCAAGCAAAAGCATGTAAAACCCCGCATATACACCCAACGGTCTTCATATTTACCTATCTCAACTTAATTTAAGATATTAGTTGCATATAACGTTATAAAAGCATGTATAAGTCTAATATAACCATTAACATAGATTTTTGAATCCAAACAATAAATACAAGCATAAAAACATAATGTACAACAATCATATGTAATCAAAATAGTAAAACAATGATTTGCAACAAAAGAAACCATCCAACCATCAATATTCGTCCAATTAATCCAATTAGTTCATAACCATGTGGATTTACGTTATCCAATATCGTTTTTTTAATTTGTACTCTTTATTTCTTGCTAACATTCATTAAATTACCATGTTAATGGATTCATTTCAACTTTGTTTGCATTCAACAACTTTTTATTCAATTAGATCATTTTCAGTTGATTTTTCATTCAATTTATTCATTTCCAATTGATTTACATGCAATTATCAATATTAATAAATGTACATTCGATTAATTTACACTAATTTATAGTTACATTCTTCTTCTTTATTCACCTTCATTATTTTATTTCAAAATTTCATATAATTAATTACATTTAACTAAATTAATTCCATATCATATTCCTTATATTTTAACTTGATTCACATTCAGATATAAATATTCATATCATAAATCAAACCATTGACTTATATTCAATCCATTCGCTTTTAGTTGATTTACACTAATCTGGTTTTAATCCATTTTCTTTCAATCAATATTTATTGCATTCACATTTGATTTATTATAATTCAATATATATTAACATTCAATCAATTTGTTTCAATTATTTACATTTGTTTCATCCATATTTAAATTTAATTTTACATTCCATTGATTGCTTTTTGCTTATCCAAATGCTTAACCGCATTCAAAATTTGATTTTCTTTCAATTTATTCAAATTTATTTCATTTACATTCAATTCATTTAGTTCAATTTGTGAAATTCCAATTGTTTCACCCTTTATTTTTTATTTAACCTGTTTCATATAAATTCATTTATGAATCATTTATAAAAATTATTCCACTTAGTATACCCCTTTCCAGATAATATTATCATCGTTTATAAATTATATAAGTTTATTACAAATGTGTTATACAACAAAACTCACTTTTATTATTATTACTTTACATCTTAAGTTATTATTAATTCATCAATTCACTTCATTTATTCAAATTCATATTATTAATTTACCAAAGTAAATTTTATTTTATAACTCAATTCATATTAATAACTTTCTCCTTTTTTTCTTCATAGTTAATTCATTCACCTTCTCCTAAGTCCACTTTAACTTTTAAATTTTTTTCAATAACTTATTTCACATTATATTAGTTAACATTCGATTTTTTTTCTAAACTACTCCATTTGCGTTTTTTTTAAATCAAATCCAATTACTCATACTAATTTTTTTCTCTTACATTCGTTTATTTTTTGTTCAACTTCTTTTACAATTTAAATTACATTTTATTTTATATTTCATGTTGTATTCATTTTATTGATTCATGTATAACTTATATGGAACTTCTTCACTCTACTAATTTATCTAGGTTCACTTAATATCAAATTCAATTTTATTTAATAACAAGTTAGACTTCATCTTTATTTTAATCCATTAATCGTTTTATCTAATCTCATTCAAGTTAAATTTTCTTATCATTCACTTTCGATAAATTTAAATTGTTTTTAGCTTACTAATTCTCAATCTATAAGTTATACAATTTATTCATTTTAAATTTCATTTTATATATTCATACCAAATGCAATTAATTTTTATTTAAGCTTCTTGAGTTAGACTTCATTTTATTTACTTCATTTCACTAACTCAATTAATTTAACATTTCTTAAGTTAATTATTTTATTTCACTCCTCGAATTCAAATTTGCTTAATCAAAAAGTCAAACTATTTTAAAATTTATTTTCACTTCCTTGTTCAAATCTACAAGGTATAACCTATTTTTTTCTATTCAAATTTATAACTTACAAACTTATTTCTTATATACTCTTTTAAATTTTTAAGTTCAAAACTATTTTCATATACTTATTAAATCACACATAGAATATAATTTTTTCAAATTCATAAACTTGTTTTAAGTGAAAATTAAATTTCTTTTGGTAGAAATTTTCACTCAGAAATTCGAAAATGAACACTGGCGAGCTGTAGTCATCCCGGAATTATTTTCTAGCGACCAAGCGAGTTGAATGCTTTTATTTTCTTCAAAATCTTTTTAAAATATATTTTTCTCCTCAAAACTCTTTTAAATAATATCAATATTAATTTTTAGGGCTTCGAAAAAAATTTTGAAAACAAAAAAGATTTTAAATTCTAAAATTGTCAATCAATTTTTTTCATTTCTATATATAAGCTATATTATAATAAACTTATACAAATTTCCTTAACCTATTATCAAAATATTTCATTAATTTACAACTTGACCATTTTAATTAATTTTTTATTGCAATTATATTTCAATTCAATTTAATCATCAAATTCTCCCTAAAATAAAATTCATTAAGTATTCTTTTTTTTCAACCAATAATCGATGATTATTAAATATTATCATCTCCTAACAACTAACATTCATTAATAATCACTTCATATATATATAATATAATTTAGGAAAAAATATTTCATTTACCCGATTTTTTTTCAAATAATGTTATGTCCACTTACCTCGTTTAAGTGTTTAGAAACCCTTATTGATTACACGACGTCCCTACATCAACCGAAATCCATAAACTACTCAACGGATAAGTAAACACAATAAAAAACATTTTATAACACTAACAAGTACGCTCTCTCATATATACACTCAACAGACTCATTCTAGGATATTATTACCCTATCTCTAATGAGTCAAACCCCACAAAGCCAAGGTTATCGCTAAACCTTTGCTCTGATACCAACTGTGATGTCCCACCTTTCAGAAGGTTTAAATCGACTATAATCCACACATGTCCGACTTAAACAATCGGGAACGTAGATAATCAATGAGGTTGAATAAGAAAAATAAGAAGAGATGAAGAAAATAAAACACAGAATCTCACAACGGAATGATAAAATATAATAATCAAATAAACAAATTCATAAAGCTGTTTACTATACATTTGATTACATTCTATACACATTTATCAGAGTTATAAACATAACAACAAGGTGAAATAATCAATGCAGTAGAATAGCATGATACAGGGTATAATAATAATAGTAATATACCAAAACTCCATCTTTGTCCTCCAAAGAATAGTCTTCAATACACTGAAAAAACTCAAGACTGACCCGAGCGTAATGAAAAGACAAACACTCGAGTCGGGACTAAAATAATCTTATATAAGTCAAATCAATGTCATAAATATGAATGCAATAACTTAAGAGATGTTACGGGATTTTCCATATCCTAAGGATCCGTTAAACTACTTATATATAATAGTATACGCTATAATAAATAATGTATACCAGTAAAATAAATATTAAAATAGCGTTAAGGCTTTACATTGATCCACCTTAACACATTTTTACAGTTTCAAACCAAAATCGTATGGGCTCGTATAGGGATAAATATGATAAGACACGTGAGGCAATGCCCAAGGTAGGATTCTACCGGTTTACCCTTTCTACCTGGTCGTAACCCATCCGTGGCCGACCGCGACAATCAATCCAAACGAAAAATAAGGTGCACCCGTCGAATCTGAAACCATAATAGTAATACGAGGGATCAACGTCACTAGAGGTAGCTAACCTCATTGGCGAGACATAGGCGCATGTTCTAGTCATTTTAATTATGACATGAATGTCAAGGCTATCCATCATCGTTCTCTTACTTCATTCCAGTAAACGTCACCAATTCAACCACAACATTCTGGATATCATCCGTCACGTACATGGTTGTCAAAGTGGTTTCAAAATTGAAAGGGGGTATTTCAATAAGATGCCCCGGTCTCTTTAACAACCAATCGTCATTTTACACAACGGTTGGTTCTTTTACATTTCGAAAACAATTTGCACTTTATATCAAAATATCATATTCGTTATAAAATCAAGTCCATTTCAAAATTACCATATATTTGCTTCAAAATCAAATCCATTCGAAATTATCATATATTAAAAATTATCAATTTTGTCAGATAAATCGATTTCTCTTCCAAAATTTGATTCGAATTCAATTTAGGTTATAGTCTTCACTTTAACCTAGTTCGCATTTAAATCCAAGACTTAAATATAAACAAGTTACCCTTGAACCAGTTTGATTTTTAGAAAATAGCGTAAATAGTTAAAAATAGTCTAATAGAAAATATTTAAATAGTTTAATCGAAAATAATTTGAATGTAAAAATGGTTTATATAGTAAAATAGTTTGGAAAATCAAAATAATTTGAATATTTAAAGAATATAGATTTTAAGTCATTTATATTAAAATATTCATTTTAAAAATAATTCCAAAGTTAAACCGATCAACTTCCCAATTTCCTTCCCAACTCAATTCCAAATTCTATTTCGATTTAATTGATTCAATTCCGATTTCAACTCGAATAAATTTCGATTCCACATAAATTTCGATTTCAATTCACAAATTTCATTGACTTTTAATTTCCATTTCCAAATTAATTTAAATCTCAATTTCAAATTAATTTCCAATTCCAATTCCAAATTAATTTGAATTCCAATTTCAAATTAATTTCCAACTTCAAATTAATTTTCAATTTCAGTTCCAATTCCAAATTCGAAAGATTGATTTAAACACTTAAATCAAATTTAATTTCAACACCAAATTTAAATCCAATTTTTCAGTTCCAAACTCAAATTTGAAATATCATTTCATATTAATTTTTTTAGAAATATTCAAAGTTTGAATAAAAGTCAATCTTTTAAAAAAAATGCATTTCTGAAATTTACGCCGTATTTCGTTTATAACTTAAAAATTTAAACTTCGATTAATTAAAACAAATCTCGTTTATCAACTTCAAATTTCAAAATTTCAAGCTCCAATTCAAAATAATTCAATTTCCATAATTTGATTTTTTTTCTTAAAATCAATTCATTTAAATTATCTCGAAAAAACTTTTAAAATCATTTAATTTAACCAACCTGGTATACATATATAATTTTCTTTACCTATGGGCAAGTGGATAAATATATCAATTTAATTTCAAGAACGGACATATATCATTTCAATCCGAAATAGATGTCACAGGTATGTGTCATTTCAACCTATTTCTTAGTTTATTCGAAATAATTCAATTTACAGTTTTATATACTGTAAATAATATACAAGGTGATAACATGATATATAAATAAACATCCAAACATCCAAAATATCAATCAATAGCATCCATCTCAACCAATCATCCAAACAATCAATGTTCACACTAGTCAACCAATTTTCGATAAATCAGAAATTTTACTAGCAGTTTAAAATCCTAAATCAATTTTAACTGTCAAAACTAATTTCTATCAATTTATTCAGATGTCAATTTAAATGTCAAATCAAATTTATCCAACAACCATCAATCAATTCAAATCATTTCACGATATAAATTCCTAACATAAGATATAATAGTCAAACATGAGCATTAAAATCACTCACCTTTAACTGAAACTGAAATTATTAAACCTTCAAATAAATCACAAATCTGACTCCAAGCTGTAGATGATATCGATACGGTTGCAACGAAATTTTGTTATCTGAATCAGACCTCGTATGCATTAATCACAAATTTATCAATATCGATAAAAATATAGAAATTAATTAACATAATAATATAATATATTTTAAAACAAACTTAATCGGTCGTTCGAACACTTCCTCCAGCACGTACGCGAACTTCCTCAACGTGGATTTCTCTTCTTATTTTTTTTTTCAAATCACAATCGACATCTTCGATAACCCATCGTCGCACCACCTATCGTCGACCGAACCTCCAACGCGCCGCCATCATCGTGAGCGCTGGTGCTACCTCCAGGCGATCGCTTGCGACTTCGGTCGCTTTTTTTTCTTTTCGAGATCTCGTCTATCGGCCACGCCATTAGCCCAACGCCGCACATCGGCCTATGCTCGAGCACGCTTCTTCCTTCACAGCCGAGCACACAATCGATAACGTGGTCATTTTGTTTTTTATTATTCGAACGATTCGATTTTTTTTATTTTGTTATTTTTTTTGAATAGGATGCTTTGATTCGATTTTAAAGGAAAAGGGAAAAACGAGAGAAAAAAGGAGTGCGGCATAACAAAGGCACGTGTTTTGATTTATAGATAGATATTATTATTTAAATTAGAAAAACTAGCTTAAGACATCTAAATTTTCTCGAGCTCCAAACGAAATGTGCCACATGTCATTCATATACCTCCATTTTGAACATAATGGAATTAGTACCGAGGTCTAATTCGATCATATATTGAAGATGGCTTTCAACATCGATTATTTTAATTAGATTCGAAACTAAATTTCTATGCGTTTCAAGCTCGCACGGCCAAACGACAAGTCCAAACGCTACGAAACTTGAAATCCTAAAATAATTCACTATTACGGATCCGATGAAACTCATTTCGTCGAAATATGAGATAGTGGCTAAAATGGCTATTATTACTCGTCAATTAGTATACAAAATTTCAAATTTCAAATTATTCACATTTAAATCCAATTTCAAATGTTAATCATCTTCGTTCATATTTTGAATAAAATTTAAATAAATTTCCGATATCCTTTTCAATCATCTTAAATCCAGAATTAAATTATTCAAGTAATTCCTAATATTAAATTTTAAACAGTCAATTATCCAATAGACCACTATAAATAAATCATAAATTTCATTTCTACTCATATTTATCCAATATTTACATTAAATTTAGTAATCTAAAATAGCCAAAAATACGGGTTGTTGTAAAATGAGAGAAAGCAGAGCCTTTGATCAAATTTCGTCTACCAATGTAATAAACTTCTTGACAGGCAACATCCTATGCAGGAATGGGGTTCTAAGAAGATCATATCGGATAACGGACACCATTCGATAGCGAAGAATTCTCCAGTTGGTGCAAAGAACATAGTATTGCTCGAAGCTTCTCAGATGTAGCTTATCCCCAAGAAAATAGGCAGGTAAACAAGGTGTTGAAAACACTGATCAACAAGAAGCTAGAGAAGTCCTAGGGGCCATGGGTCAATGAACTCCCTATTGCACTATTAGCCTACCGAGCTTCGTACAAGACCGTGGCAGGGCACCCGCCATTCGCATTAGCATACGGGACAGAAGCCATGCTCCAGTAAAAATAGTCGTTCCCTCACACAAAAGGATGTATTACAATCCGAAAGAAAACGAGGAGTCATTGAGCATGTTACTCAACCTGATCGAGAAGAAGAGAAACGACGCTACCCCCAAAGTCGTCGCTCATAGACAGAAGGTAGCAGGGCAACACAACTCTAAAGTAAGCCTTGAGCGCTGCAAGAAAGAGACTTGGTACTTAAGCAGGTCTTCCCACGGCTAGGAGGGCTAGTCTCAATTTGGAAGGGGTCGTTTGTTGTTAAGAAGGATCTTCATAATGGAGCTTACATCTTATCAACAGTAGACGGGGTGGTGTATTGGAAAGCACAAAATCTCCAACACCTCCGCTGTTATTTCTCTTGAACTATAAAGAAGCATGACGTGCACGTAAATGTGCATATATTTACATCCATATTTTATCTATTTTTATTTAAATAAATGTCATTTTTGGTATTTTAACATGTTAAAAAACCAAAATTCAATTACTTTCACATTATGATATATTCATCTACATACAGAGACAAAATAGACATTTTTGTGCATGTGTTAATGTAGGACTTTTTACTTGGACATTTTTCATAATTTTTTATAGGAATTGGGATGCATATGAAAGAGCGTTTCATGAAGATATGTGCATGCACAAGAGAATACAAAGATAAGAAGATGGAAATAATTCAAATACATGATCATGGAGGACCCCATCCACTTACCTAAATTTTCAATTAGAAGCTAATTGGCAACGAAGTGGAGGTTAAAACTTCATGCATATTTGATGATGAATTAATTAGAGGCTAATGGTTACTTTACGGCCACACTTCCTCGAGGGCACTTGAGAAACACCCTAAAAAGTGAATTAGGGTTTTATGCATACGTAAATAACTCACTTATGTACATGTAGATATATTTTTACTCTCTTATTTTACTTAAGAAATTTAGCAAGCAAGTTGTAAAGATAATATTTCATGAAATAAAAAAGGCTTCCAAGCCTCTTTCTCTTTTATTTTCTGCATGTTTTTATTTACTTTTATGTTGATATTTATTTCTATGCTTTCTTTCATTTCATGTTTATAGCTAAGATTTACGTTCATGCAAGTAGTTTAACTTTATTTTTTTAATGCAATTAATTAGTAGTTAAGCCCTTTTTCTTCCTTCGCTTAATTTCCATTTCTTTGTTTTTAATGTTGATACAAGTGTTGATTTGATAGATGAGTAGCTAAACCCCTTTGATTTAGCGGTAATGAAGCTCTCTAACTTTATGTAAATTCAACATTTCTAAGATTTATGGTCTCTTTTATTTGTGCTTCGTGAAAATGGATTTTTATGTAAGTTTATACAAGTGGGTTTGATAGCTTATGTTGCTTTTGCAAGTGAGCCATTCTTATTCCACATAAACATAATCTACATCATCATTTGCTAATTAATTTTTGACTTTGAAATGGAAGTAAAAACAAAATTTGATGATCTATATTACTAATTACAATAATAAATAGATCATACTTAAAATAGCTTTTGCTTTGGCTTCATTTTCATGAGAAGTGCTAAGTGGTTTATTTGTTGTATTATAGTTTGATGGTTTAAGTTACGTTAATTAAGAACATAAATAAACCATACTTATGATAAATACAACAATTATTCCACTTAATATCAGAAGTAGAGATCATAAATTGTTTGTTTGTTGATTTACAAAAAAAATATGAAAGTAGATTTGTCTCTTAATCGTTCTCTAGTCTCATAATTTTTAATCTCACTTTTATTTTAATTTTAGCTTCATTTTGTTTACACTTTGTCGTTAACAATCTTTTCTCCACAATGGTCTAATTTAATTGATTAAAAAAATTTAAAATCTTAAAAATTTCCTACGGATCGACCCGTACTCGCCACGTACTAAAATTGTACGCGTACACTTGCGATTATTTAAATTTGAAATTTATCGGCGATTTTCTAACTCGATAGAAAAATTGTCGTTAAACAAATTTTTGACGTCGTTGCCGAGAAAGTTTTCTTTGATTTTGATTTTCTATTCTTCAAATTATTTTTGTTTGATTTTATTGTGTGTTTGTTTGCAAAAAAAAAAATAAAAAAAAATAAAATAAAAATTGTTAAATTGTGTGCGTTTGTTATTTGATTTTTGCTTGCATTTTGATCGTGTGTTTGCGGTTGTTCTATTTCCATTTTCATTTGCATATTTCTATAATTGAAAAAAAAAAACACAATGTCACAACAAAAATTTTCCTTGTCATTTATAATATTGCATTTACATTTTTTTTACTATCGCCTTTTCCTTTTTCCCATATACATTCAAAAAGAAAAGAAAAATCTACCGTGCTTTCTACTGTGCACTGTTCTACCATTCTCTGGCTTCACTATTTACTTGCTTGCTACCCACTGTTCTACCGTTCTCCAATCTACTGCAAGTTCAATTCCATCAACTACCCTGCAGCAGTTCATCACCTTACAGCTACACAACATCAACAACAACCACCAGTAATCCTCTTCACCTGAAATCTGCATCGCAGTCCCCTTCTACAAACATACTTCATATGAAACTTACCCTACGTGCAACTGTGCACTTGTGCAATTCAACTCCGACAGCAGCCATAAAAATCTTTAAAACACTCCACCTTGCTAACACTTCATCCTTCTATTCAATCAAACTCCTGCCTCCTTCTATTCAATGAAATACAACACCACTGCATCCCCTACTTCTCAATCAGACCATCTCTTCTGGACTATCATACAAATACAACAGCCACAAACTCATCATCATATCAAATACCCCCTACTTACATACAACCAGTCACCATACATCAGACACCATCCATTCCACTCTTCCTCTAACCACAGTGAACCACTTCAAACCACCATTTCACGTCAGTGCTCACTTGCACAATAGCAGTTCTACCTGTCTCTGTACTCAACCATTCCCGCCTCTGCCTTAGACCACTGCTCTTCCTCGTCCATACACTTCGGCAACAACCCATCGACCAGTCTCCATCCATCCACGCACTGCACTGTCCCACACCTTGCTGCCTTAGACCGCGACAATCCCCAAATCACTTCGAAGATCACGCGGCTGCAATCACCACCAACAAGCTATCATTGGCCGAACATACCCAAAAACAAGTTTACCTCTTGCCGTCAACTCCATCTTCCTTCTAGTTCATCATCACTTCCACAACCACAGTCATATACACCTCCCTGCTCATCTTCTTTCAATCATACAGCCACTGCTGGCATCAACATAGACAGCAACTTCGCACATAACAGCAACTTCCATCACTCATCGCAACACCATAGGCCATCTACCAACAAAATCTCCAATTCACTACCTGACCAATCGCAGAACCAACCACTGCTTCAATCGCGACCACTGCCCCGCGACCGTCGCCTCTACGGCAATTCACAACCAACCGCAACTGAAAACCAAATTGCCTACGACCAACCTCATCAGCCATCGATCACTTTGTACCTAAAATCATTACCTGACGGCAACTCTTTAACATCAAAGTTGTGACCGCAACTTCACCTTTGCAATTGAGCTCGAATTCACTCAATTCCGCATCCCATTCGCTTCTCCTCAAAACCAATCGCGGGATTTACTGAATTGAAAAACGTTTGAGGTTGTGAATTTTATTTTGAAAACCTGGATTGAGAAATTTCGATAATTTTTAGCTATGAACTGAGGAGCCGTATTTTTACTGTGAAGAATGTTTCTTTTGGTGAAGCTTGAACTGTGAAGAATTTTGTCAACTACGAATTTTTCACTTGTTTGGTTGTGAATTTTGCGAACTGAATTTATCTTTTTTTTCTTTCTCCCCCTTTCATGGAAGAAATTTTAATTGGGCTTACTTGAGGGCTTGTGAAAGTTTTTTTTTTCAAAAAGCATCTTTTGTTTTTTTTAGTTTAATTTGTTTTAAAATTTTATTTTGTTTAACTGTGAAAATTTTCAAACTCAAAAAAATTCATAAAAACGTTTGAGTAATTTTTCCTGAAAAAAAAAAAATTAAAGATCCCTTTTTCTTTCATTTGTCTTTACTTTGGTTCTATCTTATAAAAAAATTCTATATAGAAAAAATAGTATATACATCTTGTTTTTAGTTTCAGGCTGCGAAAGCAGAAAATCAAGAGGACTTACTTGCTTTGCTTTGCTAGAAAATCATCGTTAGAAAATAAATTGCTAATAATTTGGCACGCTCTGCTATCGTGCTTTCATCTCTTCTTTTTAATTTAATTTGCATTGTTGGTTGCTTGCATTTACATTTAGATATAAAAAAATTTCAAAATCCAAAACAAAAACAAACTTTATTTTAGTTGCATTATAAATTCACATTTAATTTTTGTTTGCATTCATCTCATCTTGTTTTATTTTCTAAGGGCAATACCCCAATTCATATAAGGTGAGGAATTTCATCACACTTTCCTTAGCTCGCAAATCGCATTTCATCGTAGAATTTGACTAATAATAAATGTTAAACATTCGACTTAAGGGTGTCGCGAGCTCATCTAGGGTTTAATTGTATCTTGACAATTGTCTTCTTTAAACAAGTTTATTTCTTGGTGTCTAGGGTATGGTAGAGTAATAACCATTTATATATATTACAGTAATTCGTAAATATTATAGTGGTTATTCCAATAAAGGTACTTAAACATTCGGCTGTATTGCTACAGTGATTCGTGGTGCACAGATATTATTTTCGTTTATCTGAGACAAAGTGTGATTATACAACTTTGCGGCAGGAGCTACTAAGGATAGAAAATTTGTAATTAAGTCATTTGCATTAATTTAGTTGCATTAGTTCATGCAAATATAAAAACAAAAAAAAATCCAAAAAAAATAAAAATCCAAAAAAATTGTAAATTTTACTTAACTTGTTTCTTTTTATCCAAAAAAAATCCTCTTGCACCCTTCTCTTTGAAAATTTAAACTCAAAAACAAAAAAAAATTATAAAATCTTTTAAAAATACAAAAAAAATTCAAAATTTAAAAAAAAAAAAATCAAATTCTCATTTTCTAAAAGAAATACAGTTTTTTTTCTTTTGGTAAATATTTGAAAGTTTGAAAATTCAATAAAAAAAAAAAACATGTAAACAAAATTTTGAAAAACCCAAGACAAAACAAAAATCAAAATTCTTTTTTGAAAATAAATTTCACTTCTTAAATAGTTTTCTTTCCTGTAAAGCAAATAACAAAAACAATTTCTCAAACCTTGTTCATTCTCTAAACTAAGTTCAAACTTCTTTCTCTTCTCGACTTTCACTTGTGCATGAGTACTTGGACTCGTGACACAACAAATCGTTAGACTCGCGACTCAACAACTAACCGTTTAAGTCGAAAAAACGATCCTCCCGAAATGGCGAACGAGATATGGATTGAATCTTTCCCTATAGATGTAACGACCCGTTAAATTCAATGATATTAAATGAATCAATTTGATATGTTTTCTAATCTAATTTAAATTGAAATAGAAGTCTTAGGATTTTTGATGGAGTAAATGTAGGGGTTAGCTAGTAACTGTAATTAAAAGTAAATGATTTAAAATGTTTATATGACATAGATTGAAATAACGAAAATTTATGTTTGTGGTTATAAGTCATAATTAGTTGATTAAAATGGTATTAATGAAATAATAACTAAATTTAATTGCAATATATAAGCATCAGAAAAATTTAATTGGTGGATTAAATTTGTTAAAGTTTATAAGTTTTGTAATTTAGTTTAGTAGAACTTTAAATTATAAATGAAGATTGAAATAAACGATAAATTTAATTATGTCAATGGTGACTCAAGACCTAGGTTATAGGAATTGGAACGTAATCCAATTTGAATTAAGTAGAAGAAGGATTTGGTTAATATGTAAGTTATTGTTCAAGGTATTGAATAAAAACTTGGAATCCAATGATAATAACGTTAGTATTAGAGAATAAATATATTTCAATGCAGTACCCGAATGAACGGAATAAAATGAATATATATTGAATGGAAATGAAATGTAAATTGGCACATTTGGTTGAAAGTTAATTTTAAGAAACATATAAATGTTGAATTTGTGAATATTAATATAAATATTAACTTGAATGAGATTCATTAATACAAAGATGTAATAAGTGTAGATAGTAAAAATTTAATGGCTGTAGTGGATAAAAAAATCTAGTAGTAACATAAAATTTATTTATATGGAAAAAGAGTATAGATTTGAACAAATTTATGAAAATTTGATAAGAACAGTGGTGTAATCAGTTTGGTTATTTAATGTTTGAAGATAGAGATTTGTAAATCCGTTAATGAATTTATAATGGGAAGGAATGGTAAGAAAGTAAAAATTATAAGCATTTGATTCAATTAAGGGAATTAAATTTTAAATAAATGGTCATTTAATAAATTCAACGTTCTGTGAGAAATCATAATAGTTGTGTAAAATGTGTACAAACTTCGATTTGGAAATTTATTGGATTTATAACGGTTTTGGTATTACATTTATGAGTTTAAAAGTTATTCCATTTTGTAAAGTAATAAAAGCTTATTTAGGTGACTAGAATTTAGCGTAACGACGATTGTGTGTTACCTATTCTTATTGCTTGTTAATTTAAATTTTGTGAATCAAATTCAATTTATCCGCCAATTTACCGCAGTTAAAGTGAAATAAATTGGTGAATGAGTAATGTTAAATACAAATAAGATGTAACCAAGAAAATCCCATTTATAATAATTTATGTAGAATAAAGTAAAGAAACCAGGAAATGAAAATGTGAAAATGTGGATGCAATGAGATCTTAAGTAATAATAACTTTGTTAGGTAAGTGATAACGGATTTTTTTTGTATAACCAAATAAAGATCCAAATTTATTTGAAAATTTATTGCAATCAATTGAATTTATTACAATTAAATGGATTTAATATTTAATAGTTATGTAATTATTATTTGGAAGAAATTGGAGTTATTTGTAATAAGTATGAACCTAATGTTAATTTTTCTTATAGGATTGACAATCGATATGGAATGAAAAGAAGAAAATTTGGGTCAGTAAAATTTGTAATTTATGCATAATAAAATGGATTCTAACGTTAAATACTACGTTATTGAGATTTAAATTAGACTTAAAGAATAATGATGTGAATCAGGAACTAATGTTTATGGCATCTTTATTTTAAGTGAAAGTTGAGAATATAAAGATTTAAAATCTAAAGTATGGGTTTTGAGAATATAACTTATAAAATTCTTAAATATAAGAAAGTGTAGAAATTAACAATGCAATTAATATACTGTCAACTTTTAATTCACAGCTAAGCCTGTTAAATCTTTTCAATTGATTACGAATCATATAAGAAATAAAATTTGGCCAATTTTAGAATTTAATATAAAATTTGGATTTTTATAATTTATTTAATTTATTTAATGAATATTAAAAATAGCCATTTTGGCCACGGACTCGGATTTCGACGAAACCAGTTTCATCGGATCCGTATCGGTGAATTATTATAGGGTTTCAAGTTTCGTATCGATCGGACTTGTCGTTTGATCGTACGGGCGTGAAACGCCTTGAAATCAATTTTAATAAAATCAATTTGAAATCAATTTGGAAATTTTGTTTTCAGCATAACTTCTTCATACGATCAAATTTGGACGTGAAACTTTTTCCATCGCGTTCAGAATATTTTAAATTACCTATTTGGATATATAGATTTACGAAATTTCATTCCGGAGACATAGCGGGCTTTTTGGGCCATAGTTTGTTCCGCACGTTCATTCTACGGTCTATCTACACTACCTCTAACCCTCTATATAAACCCAGCTATTCAGCCCTAGCCTCCGCCTAATTTCATTTATCTGCGCTTATTTTCTTCAAGCTTCTCTTCTTCTTCAATGGGGGCTAACCCTAGATCCAGTCAGTTCAAAAACAAAATGAAAATTCAAAATCTCCAGAAAAATTCCCCAAAAATATATGTTAATCTTCTCGAAATACGTAACCCCATGGTGAAATTCGTTTTTCAGTTGGAGTTACCGTTTACCCAGAATAAATTCAAAACTGTCCCAACCGTTCATCATCGCCGTAACAAAAGTTGTCGGATCGGGAAAACATTTCTGGGTTTTGTAGAGTGGACGATGGGGATCGCATCTATATGGTTTTTGTGTCGATTCAACGGTTAGATCGTCGTAAATCTTCGATTTGGGTTTCGAATAACATGTAGCGGCTGCAAACTATGGTGACGTGGGGGAGGAGCAGGGGTCGCGGCCTTCAGGTTAAGGTCGGCGTGGGCTAGTGGCACGGCGTATCATGGCATGGGGCGGAGAGGATCGACGGTCAAAGGGGGAGAAGACTGGCTGTTTTGTTTCGTGCGTGGAGGTTGATCGCATGCGTGATGAAGGAGCTCGCGTGCAGATGTCTGGGAAGGAGGATGATGACGTCTGAATGATGGTGGGCAAGTTATGTTCTCTTTGTTTAATTTAAATTTTGATTTTTCAACTCGATTTTTCGCTATAACTTCGTCATACGATATCCGATTGACACGAGATTTTTTTTATTTGGATCGTAATTAAATTCCGGACTTGATGACACTGGTTTGGACGAATTCTGAGACGGGCGAATTTTTGGGTTTAAATCGAATTTAAATTCGATTTAAATTCAAAAGGTGAGTGTTTTAACCCACTCACAACTACTAGAAGCTTTTATGTTTGATAAATTAATTTTAGAAATGAATAGAAATTTATTTATGAGTATTTGGCATGTTTATTTCATCATAGCTGTTGAATTGCATTTATTGAATTTAACTGTTAATTTAATTTATTTATTGCGTATTAATTTACAGTTAGAATTTATTTGTTTGCCTATAAACTGCTAGTTAACAGTTATATAAATTATTACTGAATATCAACTGTTAGATTTATAGTTGTTAAATTTAATCTGAATAAAATTGCCAGTTATTACCTGTTATATATTATCAAATATAAATTGTTATTGATTGATATTGCTTGATGATTGTGATTGGATGATGGATGATGTTGATGGATGTTTATTGTATATCATTAAATTGCAAATTATCATGCATATTTCATTTCATTCGGGATTGTGGTTTGAAATGATATACAACCGCAAAATTTTATATCTTTTAAATTGCGGATTGAAATGTTAAATATCCGTATCACTTGACCATAGGATAGAAAATTATATACAGGCACCGCGGTCTATATATAACTATTTTAATGAGATTTCTATGGTTTGGATGGAATACAGTTTATAATAATCTTAAATTTTATATTGTATAAATATTATTCTTCCATATACATACATATGAAGTTGAAAATTTTGGAAAAAAGGGTGTATAAATCTCTTTATTAAAAATGAAAAAAAGGTTTAAGAAAATGGAGTTTGATAATTTATATCATATGTTTAAATGTTAAGTTTGAAAATTTTAAGATATGATATTTATAATTGGATTTTTTCCCAAGATAAATTGAATAAATATTCTAATAAATTTAAATTGGAAAAATATATATATTTAATTACTAGAAATTGGAGTTTTTATTTATTTATGGATTTTATATGAATATTCAAGACTAATTAATAGAACATTCGATTTGTTGAAGGAATAAAATCCAACTTTAGTTTGAAATATTAATACTCCAAATGGATATACGTATATATATATAAATTGAAGTGGTTTTGGAACTTGAGAGAGATAATACAAATTTTGGTTTAGACTTTAATAAAGAAATGTATTTGTAAAGCCATGAGAACTATTTTCTTTACAAAGTATCATTTAAGTTAAACCTTTTAATTCATATACCGTTGAATATCCAAACCATTCAAGTTTTAAAAGTTATGGTTTTAAATTATGAATTTCGAAATATTATGCTTTGAAAGGATATTTGGCTTTCAGACGTTATAAATTTTAAAGCATTTGGATTTTTGAAAAGGTTTATATTTGGGATAAATGATATCATATTGTTTTGGATTTTAAAATGATATCGTATTCATAATTTTAAAATGGAATGTTTATTCTGGTTTTAAAGTATGAGCTATTTTTAAATGACCGCGGTGTTATAATAACGATGGGTTGGCAAAGAGACCGGGATCGGATATGGACATACTCTCTGTCGATACCGAAAACCACTTTGACTAACCGTGTACGCGGTGGAGATTCCAGAATGAAGTAGGTGGTGGTGACGTTTCCTGTAAGGTAAATACGTGGACCCGACTCCCGTGAGTTGGCATAAGGTGGCTAAAACAGGAGTGATTCTCAGGCCAATGAGGTCATTCCTCTGATCGGACCCTCCTCTTCGATATTATACTTTGATTTTGGATTGATTCAGTGGCCACTTCTATATTTTGATTTTGGGGAGTTAGTCCGAGGTGGGCGGTAACTGCGGCTACGCGTTTCCACCAGCCTGGATAGCAATTGGTATATCTACCCTGACATTGCCTAGTTGTGCCGTGTCACCTACCATACCGAGCCTTTACTACGAGTTTCTATTTGTGTCGTACCTATGGAGTATCCTCTGGTAGCTTCCCGATCAGGAGGTATTACGGTACTGTATAGACTATTGACATTATTTGTGTTAAGGGCTATATGGGTAACCCCTTAACGCTATTAAAAAGTAAGTTTATTTTATAAATAGACACTATTATAATAGCGCAATATACTACATAGTAAATAGTTTAACGGATCCTAAGGAGATGTAAATCCCGAACATCTCTTGAGTTACTGTACTCATATTTATTTCTGTTTATTTAACTCACATAAGATCTTTTAGTTCTGACTCGAGTGTTTTTGTCTTTTCAAATTCGCTCGGGTCAGTCCGAGCGTTTCAGGATCGAAGACTTTAGCTTTGGAGGACGAAGACGAAGAATCCGTATTATTATTATTTATAGTATCGCACCACTCTCATAATGTTCCGCTGCATTGATTGTATTGGTATGTGTAACTCTGATATTTATTGTGTAAAAAATAACAAGTGTTTCGTAACCCATTTATGAACTGTATATTTATTATTATATTTTATCCTTCCGCTGTGAGATTCTATTTTGTTTTTATTTCTTCTCTGTTTTTCTTATTTACCCCATAACAATCCGCCCTTCCGTTATGTTTTGAATTGGCACGTGTGTCGGTTTAAAGTGTGCGAAAAGGCGGGACGTTACAGTTGGTATCAAAGCTTTGGTTTAGCGACAAACCTTGGCTTTGTGGGGTTTGACTCTTTGTAAATAGGGTAGTAATACCCTATGGGAGTCGCTGAGTGTGTATATATATGAGAGAGCGTATTTGTTAGTATTAATAAAGGATTTTGATATTATGTTAATCTGTTCCGCTTTGTATTTATAAATTCTGGTTGATGCATGGGACGCTATGTCATCAATAGGGATTTCTAAACACTTAATAGGACAGACTGACATAATATTTGTTTTTAATATAGGTGAATGAAATAATTTTGCCTATTATATTTTCTATATATATATAAAAAAATATTTTTATAAAGATATATATATATATATATATTTGGTTGCTATAGATAGGGTGTTAGGAAATAAAAATATTTATAACAATTGAAGCTAAGTTGAAATTATAATAAATCAAATTGGAGATTTTAGAACTTAAGTCCGGGATTTTTGAAATCTTCTTTCAAAGGATTTATGAAATATAATGATTTGGTTTATAAATATTTTCTTATATAAATATTTAATATAATTCGAAAGAATTGGTTTAAAGAGGATTTTGAAGAAAATAAGTTTGTACTTTCCTCTCTGTCGCTAGAAAATAATTTCGGTGATGGCGGCCGCATCATCGACTTTCATTTTCGAGTTTCGAAGGGGAAAGGCCACTGTAGTAAATTCTACTGCAGATTTGTTTTGAAATTATTTAAAATTTAATTGTTTTAAAAGATAATTAGAGATATAAAAGTTGTAAGAAATTAATTATCTATTATTTTTAAAGTAATTTTGAGGTTTGACCCGGTATTTAATTCTTAAATTTCCATTAATTAATTGTTTTAAATTATTTAGTGAAATATAAGGTAAGTAATTAATTGAAACCTCTAATGTAGGTAAGAGAATTAATGAAAAGTTATAAAGAGAAATTTGAAATTGTTACAAAGAGTAATATTGATTAACATTAAATTTAATTAAAAGATGAGATAAAGCTTGTATAAGTTTAATTGCATTTTTCTTTGACATAAATAACTTACCAAATATAAAAGTTGAAATGTTAATTAAGAAATTGAATTAGAATATTATACAAGTAGAAATTTTGGAAATAGTGAAGTATTCAATAAATCGTTGTTATAAATGAGAAATTATTGGTATAAACTTAAGTATGTTTTAATTTCAATCCATAGTTAATGAACAAGTAAAATCTTTCACTTATAGGAATGCAGGTTATAAGGTTAATAAATTAAGTGTAAGTAGAGGGTTACTGTAATTAAATATAATAGAAACGTAAACATTAAATAAAGGAATGAAATTAAGGGTAAGTTGAAATTGTAATTTATAAAACGAATATATATTTGTTGAACCATAAATTAATAAAATGGAATTGAGAAGAAACTTGTAAATTTTCACTTACATTCTTAAAACATACATAACTTACCATATAATAAAAATTGCAATGTTATTAAGAAAATGAAAGGAGAAATCTTACAAGTGAAGCTTGAGGTAATAAAGGTATTCTATTAATTTGCTATTGTTAATGAGAATTAATTGTATAAGCTTAAGATAAATTGGAAATTCTACTATATAAGTAAAGGTAAGTAGTATAAATAGATGATATATACTTTAGTCAATAAATTGGAATACAAATATAATGAATTTTGTGATAAATGGAAAATGAAAATTTGTAAGAAATAAAGAAATCACTCCATAAATGAAAGAAAGAAAATCAAACCATTGAAGCATGAGATAAATGTATAATAAATAAATTTGGGTGTTGGTTTGAATTGTGTTGTTTGATTTATGTTGTTGGGTAAGAAATTTGAAGTGGTTAAATGAGTAAGTATCTATCTTTGTTCCATCTAAGACTGTTGAGTAAAGGATGCACTTGATAGTTAATTTCATTTCATACAAATTTCAAGTTTGAACCCAAACAACTATTTGTTTGATGGATTAAATGGTTGCTTTGTTTGTGTATGTATGTTGTTTGTAAGGTTGATGGTTGTTGAATTGTTTGGTTGATTAATGATTGAATCCACTTGAATAGTTAACTTTAATTATTTAAGTATAAAAGGTTGTAACGATTATAAACGGGTATATTTCATTAAAGGAAATTAATCCAGTAAATTATTGTTTATAAGTTAATATTTGAAATAAGATGTACTGTTTATTCTTCCTTCTCCCTTCTTTTTCCTTTTCGGGGACGAAAAGTTTTGAGTGGGGGAGAGTGTAACGACCCGTTAAATTCAATGATATTAAATGAATCAATTTGATATGTTTTCTAATCTAATTTAAATTGAAATAGAAGTCTTAGGATTTTTAATGGAGTAAATGTAGGGGTTAGCTAGTAACTGTAATTAAAAGTAAATAATTTAAAATGTTTATATGACATAGATTGAAATAACGAAAATTTGTGTTTGTGGTTATAAGTCATAATTAGTTGATTAAAATGGTATTAATGAAATAATAACTGAATTTAATTGCAATATATAAACATCAGAAAAATTTAATTGATGGATTAAATTTGTTAAAGTTCATAAGTTTTGTAATTTAGTTTAGTAGAACTTTAAATTATAAATGAAGATTGAAATAAACGATAAATTTAATTATGTCAATGGTGACTCAAGACCTAGGTTATAGGAATTGGAACATAATCCAATTTGAATTAAGTAGAAGAAGGATTTGGTTAATATGTAAGTTATTGTTCAAGGTATTGAATAAAAACTTGGAATCCAATGATAATAACGTTAGTATTAGAGAATAAATATATTTCAATGCAGTACCCGAATGAACGGAATAAAATGAATATATATTGAATGGAAATGAAATGTAAATTGGCACATTTGGTTGAAAGTTAATTTTAAGAAACATATAAATGTTGAATTTGTGAATATTAATATAAATATTAACTTGCATGGGATTCATTAATACAAAGATGTAATAAGTGTAGATAGTAAAAATTTAATGGCTGTAGTGGATAAAAAAATCTAGTAGTAACATAAAATTTATTTATATGGAAAAAGAGTATAGATTTGAACAAATTTATGAAAATTTGATAAGAACAGTGGTTGTAATCAGTTTGGTTATTTAATGTTTGAAGATAGAGATTTGTAAATCCGTTAATGAATTTATAATGGGAAGGAATGGTAAGAAAGTAAAAATTATAAGCATTTGATTCAATTAAGGGAATTAAATTTTAAATAAATGGTCATTTAATAAATTCAACGTTCTGTGAGAAATCATAATAGTTGTGTAAAATGTGTACAAACTTCGATTTGGAAATTTATTGGATTTATAACGGTTTTGGTATTACATTTATGAGTTTAAAAGTTATTCCATTTTGTAAAGTAATAAAAGCTTATTTAGGTGACTAGAATTTAGCGTAACGACTATTGTGTGTTACATATTCTTGTTGCTTGTTAATTTAAATTTTGGGAATCAAATTCAATTTATCCGCCAATTTACCGCAGTTAAAGTGAAATAAATTGGTGAATAGTAATGTTAAATACAAATAAGATGTAACCAAGAAAATCCCATTTATAATAATTTATGTAGAATAAAGTAAAGAAACCAGGAAATGAAAATGTGAAAATGTGGATGCAATGAGATCTTAAGTAATAATAACTTTGTTAGGTAAGTGATAACGGATTTTTTTTGTATAACCAAATAAAGATCCAAATTTATTTGGAAATTTATTGCAATCAATTGAATTTATTACAATTAAATGGATTTAATATTTAATAGTTATGTAATTATTATTTGGAAGAAATTGGAGTTATTTGTAATAAGTATGAACCTAATGTTAATTTTTCTTATAGGATTGACAATCGATATGGAATGAAAAGAAGAAAATTTGGGTCAGTAAAATTTGTAATTTATGCATAATAAAATGGATTCTAACGTTAAATACTACGTTATTGAGATTTAAATTAGACTTAAAGAATAATGATGTGAATCAGGAACTAATGTTTATGGCATCTTTATTTTAAGTGAAAGTTGAGAATATAAAGATTTAAAATCTAAAGTATGGGTTTTGAGAATATAATTTATAAAATTCTTAAATATAAGAAAGTGTAGAAATTAACAATGCAATTAATATACTGTCAACTTTTAATTCACAGCTAAGCCTGTTAAATCTTTTCAATTGATTACGAATCATATAAGAAATAAAATTTGGCCAATTTTAGAATTTAATATAAAATTTGGATTTTTATAATTTATTTAATTTATTTAATGAATATTAAAAAAAGCCATTTTGGCCACGGACTCGGATTTCGACGAAACCAGTTTCATCGGATCTGTATCGGTGAATTATTATAGGGTTTCAAGTTTCGTATCGATCGGACTTGTCGTTTGATCGTACGGGCGTGAAATGCCTTGAAATCAATTTTAATAAAATCAATTTGAAATCAATTTGGAAATTTTGTTTTCAGCATAACTTCTTCATACGATCAAATTTGGACGTGAAACTTTTTCCATCGCGTTCAGAATATTTTAAATTACCTATTTGGATATATAGATTTACGAAATTTCGTTCCGGAGACATAGCGGGCTTTTTGGGCCATAGTTTGTTCCGCACGTTCATTCTACGGTCTATCTACACTACCTCTAACCCTCTATATAAACCCAGCTATTCAGCCCTAGCCTCCGCCTAATTTCATTTATCTGCGCTTATTTTCATCAAGCTTCTCTTCTTCTTCAATGGGGGCTAACCCTAGATCCAGTCAGTTCAAAAACAAAATGAAAATTCAAAATCTCCAGAAAAATTCCCCAAAAATATATGTTAATCTTCTCGAAATACGTAACCCCATGGTGAAATTCGTTTTTCAGTTGGAGTTACCGTTTACCCAGAATAAATTCAAAACTGTCCCAACCGTTCATCATCGCCGTAACAAAAGTTGTCGGATCGGGAAAACATTTCTAGGTTTTGTAGAGTGGACGATGGGGATCGCATCTATATGGTTTTTGTGTCGATTCAACGGTTAGATCGTCGTAGATCTTCGATTTGGGTTTCGAATAACATGTAGCGGCTGCAAACTGTGGTGACGTGGGGGAGGAGCAGGGGTCGCGGCCTTCAGGTTAGGGTCGGCGTGGGCTAGTGGCACGGCGTATCATGGCATGGGGCGGAGAGGATCGACGGTCAAAGGGGGAGAAGACTGGCTGTTTTGTTTCGTGCGTGGAGGTTGATCGCATGCGTGATGAAGGAGCTCGCGTGCAGATGTCTGGGAAGGAGGATGATGACGTCTGAATGATGGTGGGCAAGTTATGTTCTCTTTGTTTAATTTAAATTTTGATTTTTCAACTCGATTTTTCGCTATAACTTCGTCATACGATATCCGATTGACACGAGATTTTTTTTATTTGGATCGTAATTAAATTCCGGACTTGATGACACTGGTTTGGACGAATTCTGAGACGGGCGAATTTTTGGGTTTAAATCGAATTTAAATTCGATTTAAATTCAAAAGGTGAGTGTTTTAACCCACTCACAACTACTAGAAGCTTTTATGTTTGATAAATTAATTTTAGAAATGAATAGAAATTTATTTATGAGTATTTGGCATGTTTATTTCATCATAGCTGTTGAATTGCATTTATTGAATTTAACTATTAATTTAATTTATTTATTGCGTATTTTACAGTTAGAATTTATTTGTTTGCCTATAAACTGCTAGTTAACAGTTATATAAATTATTACTGAATATCAACTGTTAGATTTATAGTTGTTAAATTTAATCTGAATAAAATTGCCAGTTATTACCTGTTATATATTATCAAATATAAATTGTTATTGATTGATATTGCTTGATGATTGTGATTGGATGATGGATGATGTTGATGGATGTTTATTGTATATCATTAAATTGCAAATTATCATGCATATTTCATTTCATTCGGGATTGTGGTTTGAAATGATATACAACCGCAAAATTTTATATCTTTTAAATTGCGGATTGAAATGTTAAATATCCGTATCACTTGACCATAGGATAGAAAATTATATACAGGCACCGCGGTCTATATATAACTATTTTAATGAGATTTCTATGGTTTGGATGTAATACGGTTTATAATAATCTTAAAATTTATATTGTATAAATATTATTCTTCCATATACATACATATGAAGTTGAAAATTTTGGAAAAAAGGGTGTATAAATCTCTTTATTAAAAATGAAAAAAAGGTTTAAGAAAATGGAGTTTGATAATTTATATCATATGTTTAAATGTTAAGTTTGAAAATTTTAAGATATGATATTTATAATTGGATTTTTTCCCAAGATAAATTGAATAAATATTCTAGTATAATTTAAATTGGAAAAATATATATATTTAATTACTAGAAATTGGAGTTTTTATTTATTTATGGATTTTATATGAATATTCAAGACTAATTAATAGAACATTCGATTTGTTGAAAGAATAAAATCCAACTTTAGTTTGAAATATTAATACTCCAAATGGATATACGTATATATATATAAATTGAAGTGGTTTTGGAACTTGAGAGAGATAATACAAATTTTGGTTTAGACTTTAATAAAGAAATGTATTTGTAAAGCCATGAGAACTATTTTCTTTACAAAGTAACATTTAAGTTAAACCTTTTAATTCATATACCGTTGAATATCCAAACCATTCAAGTTTTAAAAGTTATGGTTTTAAATTATGAATTTCGAAATATTATGCTTTGAAAGGATATTTGGCTTTCAGACGTTATAAATTTTAAAGCATTTGGATTTTTGAAAAGGTTTATATTTGGGATAAAGGATATCATATTGTTTTGGGTTTTAAAATGATATCGTATTCATAATTTTAAAATGGAATGTTTATTCTGGTTTTAAAGTATGAGCTATTTTTAAATGACCACGGTGTTATAATAACGATGGGTTGGCAAAGAGACCGGGATCGGATATGGACATACTCTCTGTCGATACCGAAAACCACTTTGACTAACCGTGTACGCGGTGGAGATTCCAGAATGAAGTAGGTGGTGGTGACGTTTCCTGTAAGGTAAATACGTGGACCCGACTCCCGTGAGTTGGCATAAGGTGGCTAAAACAGGAGCGATTCTCAGGCCAATGAGGTCATTCCTCTGATCGGACCCTCCTCTTCGATACTATACTTTGATTTTGGATTGATTCAGTGGCCACTTCTATATTTTGATTTTGGGGAGTTAGTCCGAGGTGGGCGGTAACTGCGGCTACGCGTTTCCATCAGCCTGGATAGCAATTGGTATATCTACTCTGACATTGCCTAGTTGTGCCGTGTCACCTACCATACCGAGCCTTTACTACGAGTTTCTATTTGTGTCGTACCTATGGAGTATCCTCTGGTAGCTTCCCGATCAGGAGGTATTACGGTACTGTATAGACTATTGACATTATTTGTGTTAAGGGCTATATGGGTAACCCCTTAACGCTATTAAAAAGCAAGTTTATTTTATAAATAGACACTATTATAATAGCGCAATATACTACATAGTAAATAGTTTAACGGATCCTTAGGAGATGTAAATCCCGAACATCTCTTGAGTTACTGTACTCATATTTATTTCTGTTTATTTAACTCACATAAGATCTTTTAGTTCTGACTCGAGTGTTTTTGTCTTTTCAAATTCGCTCGGGTCAGTCCGAGCGTTTCAGGATCGAAGACTTTAGCTTTGGAGGACGAAGACGAAGAATCCGTATTATTATTATTTATAGTATTGCACCACTCTCATAATGTTCCGCTGCATTGATTGTATTGGTATGTGTAACTCTGATATTTATTGTGTAAAGAATAACAAGTGTTTCGTAACCCATTTATGAACTGTATATTTATTATTATATTTTATCCTTCCGCTGTGAGATTCTATTTTGTTTTTATTTCTTCTCTGTTTTTCTTATTTACCCCATAACAATCCGCCCTTCCGTTATGTTTTGAATTGGCACGTGTGTCGGTTTAAAGTGTGCGAAAAGGCGGGACGTTACAGTTGGTATCAAAGCTTTGGTTTAGCGACAAACCTTGGCTTTGTGGGGTTTGACTCTTTGTAAATAGGGTAGTAATACCCTATGGGAGTCGCTGAGTGTATATATATATGAGAGAGCGTATTTGTTAGTATTAATAAAGGATTTTGATATTATGTTAATCTGTTCCGCTTTGTATTTATAAATTCTGGTTGATGCATGGGACGCTATGTCATCAATAGGGATTTCTAAACACTTAATAGGACAGACCGACATAATATTTGTTTTTAATATAGGTGAATGAAATAATTTTGCCTATTATATTTTCTATATATATATAAAAAAATATTTTTATAAAGATATATATATATATATATATATATATATATATATATATATATTTGGTTGCTATAGATAGGGTGTTAGGAAATAAAAATATTTATAACAATTGAAGCTAAGTTGAAATTATAATAAATCAAATTGGAGATTTTAGAACTTAAGTCCGGGATTTTTGAAATCTTCTTTCAAAGGATTTATGAAATATAATGATTTGGTTTATAAATATTTTCTTATATAAATATTTAATATAATTCGAAAGAATTGGTTTAAAGAGGATTTTGAAGAAAATAAGTTTGTACTTTCCTCTCTGTCGCTAGAAAATAATTTCGGTGATGGCGGCCGCATCATCGACTTTCATTTTCGAGTTTCGAAGGGGAAAGGCCACTGTAGTAAATTCTACTGCAGATTTGTTTTGAAATTATTTAAAATTTAATTGTTTTAAAAGATAATTAGAGATATAAAAGTTGTAAGAAATTAATTATCTATTATTTTTAAAGTAATTTTGAGGTTTGACCCGGTATTTAATTCTTAAATTTCCATTAATTAATTGTTTTAAATTATTTAGTGAAATATAAGGTAAGTAATTAATTGAAACCTCTAATGTAGGTAAGAGAATTAACGAAAAGTTATAAAGAGAAATTTGAAATTGTTACAAAGAGTAATATTGATTAACATTAAATTTAATTAAAAGATGAGATAAAGCTTGTATAAGTTTAATTGCATTTTTCTTAGACATAAATAACTTACCAAATATAAAAGTTGAAATGTTAATTAAGAAATTGAATTAGAATATTATACAAGTAGAAATTTTGGAAATAGTGAAGTATTCAATAAATCGTTGTTATAAATGAGAAATTATTGGTATAAACTTAAGTATGTTTTAATTTCAATCCATAGTTAATGAACAAGTAAAATCTTTCACTTATAGGAATGCAGGTTATAAGGTTAATAAATTAAGTGTAAGTAGAGGGTTACTGTAATTAAATATAATAGAAACGTAAACATTAAATAAAGGAATGAAATTAAGGGTAAGTTGAAATTGTAATTTATAAAACGAATATATATTTGTTGAACCATAAATTAATAAAATGGAATTGAGAAGAAACTTGTAAATTTTCACTTACATTCTTAAAACATACATAACTTACCATATAATAAAAATTGCAATGTTATTAAGAAAATGAAAGGAGAAATCTTACAAGTGAAGCTTGAGGTAATAAAGGTATTCTATTAATTTGCTATTGTTAATGAGAATTAATTGTATAAGCTTAAGATAAATTGGAAATTTTACTATATAAGTAAAGGTAAGTAGTATAAATAGATGATATATACTTTAGTCAATAAATTGGAATACAAATATAATGAATTTTGTGATAAATGGAAAATGAAAATTTGTAAGAAATAAAGAAATCACTCCATAAATGAAAGAAAGAAAATCTAACCATTGAAGCATGAGATAAATGTATAATAAATAAATTTGGGTGTTGGTTTGAATTGTGTTGTTTGATTTATGTTGTTGGGTAAGAAATTTGAAGTGGTTAAATGAGTAAGTATCTATCTTTGTTCCATCTAAGACTGTTGAGTAAAGGATGCACTTGATAGTTAATTTCATTTCATACAAATTTCAAGTTTGAACCCAAACAACTATTTGTTTGATGGATTAAATGGTTGCTTTGTTTGTGTATGTATGTTGTTTGTAAGTTGATGGTTGTTGAATTGTTTGGTTGATTAATGATTGAATCCACTTGAATAGTTAACTTTAATGATTTAAGTATAAAAGGTTGTAACGATTATAAACGGGTATATTTCATTAAAGGAAATTAATCCAGTAAATTATTGTTTATAAGTTAATATTTGAAATAAGATGTACTGTTTATTCTTCCTTCTCCCTTCTTTTTCCTTTTCGGGGACGAAAAGTTTTGAGTGGGGGAGAGTGTAACGACCCGTTAAATTCAATGATATTAAATGAATCAATTTGATATGTTTTCTAATCTAATTTAAATTGAAATAGAAGTCTTAGGATTTTTAATGGAGTAAATGTAGGGGTTAGCTAGTAACTGTAATTAAAAGTAAATAATTTAAAATGTTTATATGACATAGATTGAAATAACGAAAATTTGTGTTTGTGGTTATAAGTCATAATTAGTTGATTAAAATGGTATTAATGAAATAATAACTGAATTTAATTGCAATATATAAACATCAGAAAAATTTAATTGGTGGATTAAATTTGTTAAAGTTCATAAGTTTTGTAATTTAGTTTAGTAGAACTTTAAATTATAAATGAAGATTGAAATAAACGATAAATTTAATTATGTCAATGGTGACTCAAGACCTAGGTTATAGGAATTGGAACATAATCCAATTTGAATTAAGTAGAAGAAGGATTTGGTTAATATGTAAGTTATTGTTCAAGGTATTGAATAAAAACTTGGAATCCAATGATAATAACGTTAGTATTAGAGAATAAATATATTTCAATGCAGTACCCGAATGAACGGAATAAAATGAATATATATTGAATGGAAATGAAATGTAAATTGGCACATTTGGTTGAAAGTTAATTTTAAGAAACATATAAATGTTGAATTTGTCAATATTAATATAAATATTAACTTGAATGGGATTCATTAATACAAAGATGTAATAAGTGTAGATAGTAAAAATTTAATGGCTGTAGTGGATAAAAAAATCTAGTAGTAACATAAAATTTATTTATATGGAAAAAGAGTATAGATTTGAACAAATTTATGAAAATTTGATAAGAACAGTGGTTGTAATCAGTTTGGTTATTTAATGTTTGAAGATAGAGATTTGTAAATCCGTTAATGAATTTATAATGGGAAGGAATGGTAAGAAAGTAAAAATTATAAGCATTTGATTCAATTAAGGGAATTAAATTTTAAATAAATGGTCATTTAATAAATTCAACGTTTTGTGAGAAATCATAATAGTTGTGTAAAATGTGTACAAACTTCGATTTGGAAATTTATTGGATTTATAACGGTTTTGGTATTACATTTATGAGTTTAAAAGTTATTCCATTTTGTAAAGTAATAAAAGCTTATTTAGGTGACTAGAATTTAGCGTAACGACTATTGTGTGTTACATATTCTTGTTGCTTGTTAATTTAAATTTTGGGAATCAAATTCAATTTATCCGCCAATTTACCGCAGTTAAAGTGAAATAAATTGGTGAATAGTAATGTTAAATACAAATAAGATGTAACCAAGAAAATCCCATTTATAATAATTTATGTAGAATAAAGTAAAGAAACCAGGAAATGAAAATGTGAAAATGTGGATGCAATGAGATCTTAAGTAATAATAACTTTGTTAGGTAAGTGATAACGGATTTTTTTTGTATAACCAAATAAAGATCCAAATTTATTTGGAAATTTATTGCAATCAATTGAATTTATTACAATTAAATGGATTTAATATTTAATAGTTATGTAATTATTATTTGGAAGAAATTGGAGTTATTTGTAATAAGTATGAACCTAATGTTAATTTTTCTTATAGGATTGACAATCGATATGGAATGAAAAGAAGAAAATTTGGGTCAGTAAAATTTGTAATTTATGCATAATAAAATGGATTCTAACGTTAAATACTACGTTATTGAGATTTAAATTAGACTTAAAGAATAATGATGTGAATCAGGAACTAATGTTTATGGCATCTTTATTTTAAGTGAAAGTTGAGAATATAAAGATTTAAAATCTAAAGTATGGGTTTTGAGAATATAATTTATAAAATTCTTAAATATAAGAAAGTGTAGAAATTAACAATGCAATTAATATACTGTCAACTTTTAATTCATAGCTAAGCCTGTTAAATCTTTTCAATTGATTACGAATCATATAAGAAATAAAATTTGGCCAATTTTAGAATTTAATATAAAATTTGGATTTTTATAATTTATTTAATTTATTTAATGAATATTAAAAATAGCCATTTTGGCCACGGACTCGGATTTCGACGAAACCAGTTTCATCGGATCCGTATCGGTGAATTATTATAGGGTTTCAAGTTTCGTATCGATCGGACTTGTCGTTTGATCGTACGGGCGTGAAACGCCTTGAAATCAATTTTAATAAAATCAATTTGAAATCAATTTGGAAATTTTGTTTTCAGCATAACTTCTTCATACGATCAAATTTGGACGTGAAACTTTTTCCATCGCGTTCAGAATATTTTAAATTACCTATTTGGATATATAGATTTACGAAATTTCGTTCCGGAGACATAGCGGGCTTTTTGGGCCATAGTTTGTTCCGCACGTTCATTCTACGGTCTATCTACACTACCTCTAACCCTCTATGTAAACCCAGCTATTCAGCCCTAGCCTCCGCCTAATATCATTTATCTGCGCGTATTTTCTTCAAGCTTCTCTTCTTCTTCAATGGGGGCTAACCCTAGATCCAGCCAGTTCAAAAACAAAATGAAAATTCAAAATCTCCAGAAAAATTCCCCAAAAATATATGTTAATCTTCTCGAAACACGTAACCCCATGGTGAAATTCGTTTTTCAGTTGGAGTTACCGTTTACCTAGAATAAATTCAAAACTGTCCCAACCGTTCATCATCGCCGTAACAAAAGTTGTCGGATCGGGAAAACATTTCTGGGTTTTGTAGAGTGGACGATGGGGATCGCATCTATATGGTTTTTGTGTCGATTCAACGGTTAGATCGTCGTAGATCTTCGATTTGGGTTTCGAATAACATGTAGCGGCTGCAAACTGTGGTGACGTGGGGGAGGAGCAGGGGTCGCGGCCTTCAGGTTAGGGTCGGCGTGGGCTAGTGGCACGGCGTATCATGGCATGGGGCGGAGAGGATCGACGGTCAAAGGGGGAGAAGACTGGCTGTTTTGTTTCGTGCGTGGAGGTTGATCGCATGCGTGATGAAGGAGCTCGCGTGCAGATGTCTGGGAAGGAGGATGATGACGTCTGAATGATGGTGGGCAAGTTATGTTCTCTTTGTTTAATTTAAATTTTGATTTTTCAACTCGACTTTTCGCTATAACTTCGTCATACGATATCCGATTGACGCGAGATTTTTTTTATTTGGATCGTAATTAAATTCCGGACTTGATGACACTGGTTTGGACGAATTTTGAGACGGGCGAATTTTTGGATTTAAATCGAATTTAAATTCGATTTAAATTCAAAAGGTGAGTGTTTTAACCCACTCACAACTACTAGAAGCTTTTATGTTTGATAAATTAATTTTAGAAATGAATAGAAATTTATTTATGAGTATTTGGCATGTTTATTTCATCATAGCTGTTGAATTGCATTTATTGAATTTAACTGTTAATTTAATTTATTTATTGCGTATTAATTTACAGTTAGAATTTATTTGTTTGCCTATAAACTGCTAGTTAACAGTTATATAAATTATTACTGAATATCAACTGTTAGATTTATAGTTGTTAAATTTAATCTGAATAAAATTGCCAGTTATTACCTGTTATATATTATCAAATATAAATTGTTATTGATTGATATTGCTTGATGATTGTGATTGGATGATGGATGATGTTGATGGATGTTTATTGTATATCATTAAATTGCAAATTATCATGCATATTTCATTTCATTCGGGATTGTGGTTTGAAATGATATACAACCGCAAAATTTTATATCTTTTAAATTGCGGATTGAAATGATAAATATCCGTATCACTTGACCATAGGATAGAAAATTATATACAGGCACCGCGGTCTATATATAACTATTTTAATGAGATTTCTATGGTTTGGATGGAATACGGTTTATAATAATCTTAAATTTTATATTGTATAAATATTATTCTTCCATATACATACATATGAAGTTGAAAATTTTGGAAAAAAGGGTGTATAAATCTCTTTATTAAAAATGAAAAAAAGGTTTAAGAAAATGGAGTTTGATAATTTATATCATATGTTTAAATGTTAAGTTTGGAAATTTTAAGATATGATATTTATAATTGGATTTTTTCCCAAGATAAATTGAATAAATATTCTAGTATAATTTAAATTGGAAAATATATATATTTAATTACTAGAAATTGGAGTTTTTATTTATTTATGGATTTTATATGAATATTCAAGACTAATTAATAGAACATTCGATTTGTTGAAAGAATAAAATCCAACTTTAGTTTGAAATATTAATACTCCAAATGGATATACGTATATATATATAAATTGAAGTGGTTTTGGAACTTGAGAGAGATAATACAAATTTTGGTTTAGACTTTAATAAAGAAATGTATTTGTAAAGCCATGAGAACTATTTTCTTTACAAAGTAACATTTAAGTTAAACCTTTTAATTCATATACCGTTGAATATCCAAACCATTCAAGTTTTAAAAGTTATGGTTTTAAATTATGAATTTCGAAATATTATGCTTTGAAAGGATATTTGGCTTTCAAACGTTATAAATTTTAAAGCATTTGGATTTTTGAAAAGGTTTATATTTGGGATAAAGGATATCATATTGTTTTGGGTTTTAAAATGATATCGTATTCATAATTTTAAAATGGAATGTTTATTCTGGTTTTAAAGTATGAGCTATTTTTAAATGACCGCGGTGTTATAATAACGATGGGTTGGCAAAGAGACCGGGATCGGATATGGACATACTCTCTGTCGATACCGAAAACCACTTTGACTAACCGTGTACGCGGTGGAGATTCCAGAATGAAGTAGGTGGTGGTGACGTTTCCTGTAAGGTAAATACGTGGACCCGACTCCCGTGAGTTGGCATAAGGTGGCTAAAACAAGAGCGATTCTCAGGCCAATGAGGTCATTCCTCTGATCGGACCCTCCTCTTCGATACTATACTTTGATTTTGGATTGATTCAGTGGCCACTTCTATATTTTGATTTTGGGGAGTTAGTCCGAGGTGGGCGGTAACTGCGGCTACGCGTTTCCATCAGCCTGGATAGCAATTGGTATATCTACCCTGGCATTGCCTAGTTGTGCCGTGTCACCTACCATACCGAGCCTTTACTACGAGTTTCTATTTGTGTCGTACCTATGGAGTATCCTCTGGTAGCTTCCCGATCAGGAGGTATTACGGTACTGTATAGACTATTGACATTATTTGTGTTAAGGGCTATATGGGTAACCCCTTAACGCTATTAAAAAGCAAGTTTATTTTATAAATAGACACTATTATAATAGCGCAATATACTACATAGTAAATAGTTTAACGGATCCTTAGGAGATGTAAATCCCGAACATCTCTTGAGTTACTGTACTCATATTTATTTCTGTTTATTTAACTCACATAAGATCTTTTAGTTCTGACTCGAGTGTTTTTGTCTTTTCAAATTCGCTCGGGTCAGTCCGAGCGTTTCAGGATCGAAGACTTTAGCTTTGGAGGACGAAGACGAAGAATCCGTATTATTATTATTTATAGTATTGCACCACTCTCATAATGTTCCGCTGCATTGATTGTATTGGTATGTGTAACTCTGATATTTATTGTGTAAAGAATAACAAGTGTTTCGTAACCCATTTATGAACTGTATATTTATTATTATATTTTATCCTTCCGCTGTGAGATTCTATTTTGTTTTTATTTCTTCTCTGTTTTTCTTATTTACCCCATAACAATCCGCCCTTCCGTTATGTTTTGAATTGGCACGTGTGTCGGTTTAAAGTGTGCGAAAAGGCGGGACGTTACAGTTGGTATCAAAGCTTTGGTTTAGCGACAAACCTTGGCTTTGTGGGGTTTGACTCTTTGTAAATAGGGTAGTAATACCCTATGGGAGTCGCTGAGTGTATATATATATGAGAGAGCGTATTTGTTAGTATTAATAAAGGATTTTGATATTATGTTAATCTGTTCCGCTTTGTATTTATAAATTCTGGTTGATGCATGGGACGCTATGTCATCAATAGGGATTTCTAAACACTTAATAGGACAGACCGACATAATATTTGTTTTTAATATAGGTGAATGAAATAATTTTGCCTATTATATTTTCTATATATATATAAAAAAATATTTTTATAAAGATATATATATATATATATATATATATATTTGGTTGCTATAGATAGGGTGTTAGGAAATAAAAATATTTATAACAATTGAAGCTAAGTTGAAATTATAATAAATCAAATTGGAGATTTTAGAACTTAAGTCCGGGATTTTTGAAATCTTCTTTCAAAGGATTTATGAAATATAATGATTTGGTTTATAAATATTTTCTTATATAAATATTTAATATAATTCGAAAGAATTGGTTTAAAGAGGATTTTGAAGAAAATAAGTTTGTACTTTCCTCTCTGTCGCTAGAAAATAATTTCGGTGATGGCGGCCGCATCATCGACTTTCATTTTCGAGTTTCGAAGGGGAAAGGCCACTGTAGTAAATTCTACTGCAGATTTGTTTTGAAATTATTTAAAATTTAATTGTTTTAAAAGATAATTAGAGATATAAAAGTTGTAAGAAATTAATTATCTATTATTTTTAAAGTAATTTTGAGGTTTGACCCGGTATTTAATTCTTAAATTTCCATTAATTAATTGTTTTAAATTATTTAGTGAAATATAAGGTAAGTAATTAATTGAAACCTCTAATGTAGGTAAGAGAATTAACGAAAAGTTATAAAGAGAAATTTGAAATTGTTACAAAGAGTAATATTGATTAACATTAAATTTAATTAAAAGATGAGATAAAGCTTGTATAAGTTTAATTGCATTTTTCTTAGACATAAATAACTTACCAAATATAAAAGTTGAAATGTTAATTAAGAAATTGAATTAGAATATTATACAAGTAGAAATTTTGGAAATAGTGAAGTATTCAATAAATCGTTGTTATAAATGAGAAATTATTGGTATAAACTTAAGTATGTTTTAATTTCAATCCATAGTTAATGAACAAGTAAAATCTTTCACTTATAGGAATGCAGGTTATAAGGTTAATAAATTAAGTGTAAGTAGAGGGTTACTGTAATTAAATATAATAGAAACGTAAACATTAAATAAAGGAATGAAATTAAGGGTAAGTTGAAATTGTAATTTATAAAACGAATATATATTTGTTGAACCATAAATTAATAAAATGGAATTGAGAAGAAACTTGTAAATTTTCACTTACATTCTTAAAACATACATAACTTACCATATAATAAAAATTGCAATGTTATTAAGAAAATGAAAGGAGAAATCTTACAAGTGAAGCTTGAGGTAATAAAGGTATTCTATTAATTTGCTATTGTTAATGAGAATTAATTGTATAAGCTTAAGATAAATTGGAAATTTTACTATATAAGTAAAGGTAAGTAGTATAAATAGATGATATATACTTTAGTCAATAAATTGGAATACAAATATAATGAATTTTGTGATAAATGGAAAATGAAAATTTGTAAGAAATAAAGAAATCACTCCATAAATGAAAGAAAGAAAATCTAACCATTGAAGCATGAGATAAATGTATAATAAATAAATTTGGGTGTTGGTTTGAATTGTGTTGTTTGATTTATGTTGTTGGGTAAGAAATTTGAAGTGGTTAAATGAGTAAGTATCTATCTTTGTTCCATCTAAGACTGTTGAGTAAAGGATGCACTTGATAGTTAATTTCATTTCATACAAATTTCAAGTTTGAACCCAAACAACTATTTGTTTGATGGATTAAATGGTTGCTTTGTTTGTGTATGTATGTTGTTTGTAAGTTGATGGTTGTTGAATTGTTTGGTTGATTAATGATTGAATCCACTTGAATAGTTAACTTTAATGATTTAAGTATAAAAGGTTGTAACGATTATAAACGGGTATATTTCATTAAAGGAAATTAATCCAGTAAATTATTGTTTATAAGTTAATATTTGAAATAAGATGTACTGTTTATTCTTCCTTCTCCCTTCTTTTTCCTTTTCGGGGACGAAAAGTTTTGAGTGGGGGAGAGTGTAACGACCCGTTAAATTCAATGATATTAAATGAATCAATTTGATATGTTTTCTAATCTAATTTAAATTGAAATAGAAGTCTTAGGATTTTTAATGGAGTAAATGTAGGGGTTAGCTAGTAACTGTAATTAAAAGTAAATAATTTAAAATGTTTATATGACATAGATTGAAATAACGAAAATTTGTGTTTGTGGTTATAAGTCATAATTAGTTGATTAAAATGGTATTAATGAAATAATAACTGAATTTAATTGCAATATATAAACATCAGAAAAATTTAATTGGTGGATTAAATTTGTTAAAGTTCATAAGTTTTGTAATTTAGTTTAGTAGAACTTTAAATTATAAATGAAGATTGAAATAAACGATAAATTTAATTATGTCAATGGTGACTCAAGACCTAGGTTATAGGAATTGGAACATAATCCAATTTGAATTAAGTAGAAGAAGGATTTGGTTAATATGTAAGTTATTGTTCAAGGTATTGAATAAAAACTTGGAATCCAATGATAATAACGTTAGTATTAGAGAATAAATATATTTCAATGCAGTACCCGAATGAACGGAATAAAATGAATATATATTGAATGGAAATGAAATGTAAATTGGCACATTTGGTTGAAAGTTAATTTTAAGAAACATATAAATGTTGAATTTGTCAATATTAATATAAATATTAACTTGAATGGGATTCATTAATACAAAGATGTAATAAGTGTAGATAGTAAAAATTTAATGGCTGTAGTGGATAAAAAAATCTAGTAGTAACATAAAATTTATTTATATGGAAAAAGAGTATAGATTTGAACAAATTTATGAAAATTTGATAAGAACAGTGGTTGTAATCAGTTTGGTTATTTAATGTTTGAAGATAGAGATTTGTAAATCCGTTAATGAATTTATAATGGGAAGGAATGGTAAGAAAGTAAAAATTATAAGCATTTGATTCAATTAAGGGAATTAAATTTTAAATAAATGGTCATTTAATAAATTCAACGTTTTGTGAGAAATCATAATAGTTGTGTAAAATGTGTACAAACTTCGATTTGGAAATTTATTGGATTTATAACGGTTTTGGTATTACATTTATGAGTTTAAAAGTTATTCCATTTTGTAAAGTAATAAAAGCTTATTTAGGTGACTAGAATTTAGCGTAACGACTATTGTGTGTTACATATTCTTGTTGCTTGTTAATTTAAATTTTGGGAATCAAATTCAATTTATCCGCCAATTTACCGCAGTTAAAGTGAAATAAATTGGTGAATAGTAATGTTAAATACAAATAAGATGTAACCAAGAAAATCCCATTTATAATAATTTATGTAGAATAAAGTAAAGAAACCAGGAAATGAAAATGTGAAAATGTGGATGCAATGAGATCTTAAGTAATAATAACTTTGTTAGGTAAGTGATAACGGATTTTTTTTGTATAACCAAATAAAGATCCAAATTTATTTGGAAATTTATTGCAATCAATTGAATTTATTACAATTAAATGGATTTAATATTTAATAGTTATGTAATTATTATTTGGAAGAAATTGGAGTTATTTGTAATAAGTATGAACCTAATGTTAATTTTTCTTATAGGATTGACAATCGATATGGAATGAAAAGAAGAAAATTTGGGTCAGTAAAATTTGTAATTTATGCATAATAAAATGGATTCTAACGTTAAATACTACGTTATTGAGATTTAAATTAGACTTAAAGAATAATGATGTGAATCAGGAACTAATGTTTATGGCATCTTTATTTTAAGTGAAAGTTGAGAATATAAAGATTTAAAATCTAAAGTATGGGTTTTGAGAATATAATTTATAAAATTCTTAAATATAAGAAAGTGTAGAAATTAACAATGCAATTAATATACTGTCAACTTTTAATTCATAGCTAAGCCTGTTAAATCTTTTCAATTGATTACGAATCATATAAGAAATAAAATTTGGCCAATTTTAGAATTTAATATAAAATTTGGATTTTTATAATTTATTTAATTTATTTAATGAATATTAAAAATAGCCATTTTGGCCACGGACTCGGATTTCGACGAAACCAGTTTCATCGGATCCGTATCGGTGAATTATTATAGGGTTTCAAGTTTCGTATCGATCGGACTTGTCGTTTGATCGTACGGGCGTGAAACGCCTTGAAATCAATTTTAATAAAATCAACTTGAAATCAATTTGGAAATTTTGTTTTCAGCATAACTTCTTCATACGATCAAATTTGGACGTGAAACTTTTTCCATCGCGTTCAGAATATTTTAAATTACCTATTTGGATATATAGATTTACGAAATTTCGTTCCGGAGACATAGCGGGCTTTTTGGGCCATAGTTTGTTCCGCACGTTCATTCTACGGTCTATCTACACTACCTCTAACCCTCTATGTAAACCCAGCTATTCAGCCCTAGCCTCCGCCTAATATCATTTATCTGCGCGTATTTTCTTCAAGCTTCTCTTCTTCTTCAATGGGGGCTAACCCTAGATCCAGCCAGTTCAAAAACAAAATGAAAATTCAAAATCTCCAGAAAAATTCCCCAAAAATATATGTTAATCTTCTCGAAACACGTAACCCCATGGTGAAATTCGTTTTTCAGTTGGAGTTACCGTTTACCTAGAATAAATTCAAAACTGTCCCAACCGTTCATCATCGCCGTAACAAAAGTTGTCGGATCGGGAAAACATTTCTGGGTTTTGTAGAGTGGACGATGGGGATCGCATCTATATGGTTTTTGTGTCGATTCAACGGTTAGATCGTCGTAGATCTTCGATTTGGGTTTCGAATAACATGTAGCGGCTGCAAACTGTGGTGACGTGGGGGAGGAGCAGGGGTCGCGGCCTTCAGGTTAGGGTCGGCGTGGGCTAGTGGCACGGCGTATCATGGCATGGGGCGGAGAGGATCGACGGTCAAAGGGGGAGAAGACTGGCTGTTTTGTTTCGTGCGTGGAGGTTGATCGCATGCGTGATGAAGGAGCTCGCGTGCAGATGTCTGGGAAGGAGGATGATGACGTCTGAATGATGGTGGGCAAGTTATGTTCTCTTTGTTTAATTTAAATTTTGATTTTTCAACTCGACTTTTCGCTATAACTTCGTCATACGATATCCGATTGACGCGAGATTTTTTTTATTTGGATCATAATTAAATTCCGGACTTGATGACACTGGTTTGGACGAATTTTGAGACGGGCGAATTTTTGGATTTAAATCGAATTTAAATTCGATTTAAATTCAAAAGGTGAGTGTTTTAACCCACTCACAACTACTAGAAGCTTTTATGTTTGATAAATTAATTTTAGAAATGAATAGAAATTTATTTATGAGTATTTGGCATGTTTATTTCATCATAGCTGTTGAATTGCATTTATTGAATTTAACTGTTAATTTAATTTATTTATTGCGTATTAATTTACAGTTAGAATTTATTTGTTTGCCTATAAACTGCTAGTTAACAGTTATATAAATTATTACTGAATATCAACTGTTAGATTTATAGTTGTTAAATTTAATCTGAATAAAATTGCCAGTTATTACCTGTTATATATTATCAAATATAAATTGTTATTGATTGATATTGCTTGATGATTGTGATTGGATGATGGATGATGTTGATGGATGTTTATTGTATATCATTAAATTGCAAATTATCATGCATATTTCATTTCATTCGGGATTGTGGTTTGAAATGATATACAACCGCAAAATTTTATATCTTTTAAATTGCGGATTGAAATGATAAATATCCGTATCACTTGACCATAGGATAGAAAATTATATACAGGCACCGCGGTCTATATATAACTATTTTAATGAGATTTCTATGGTTTGGATGGAATACGGTTTATAATAATCTTAAATTTTATATTGTATAAATATTATTCTTCCATATACATACATATGAAGTTGAAAATTTTGGAAAAAAGGGTGTATAAATCTCTTTATTAAAAATGAAAAAAAGGTTTAAGAAAATGGAGTTTGATAATTTATATCATATGTTTAAATGTTAAGTTTGGAAATTTTAAGATATGATATTTATAATTGGATTTTTTCCCAAGATAAATTGAATAAATATTCTAGTATAATTTAAATTGGAAAATATATATATTTAATTACTAGAAATTGGAGTTTTTATTTATTTATGGATTTTATATGAATATTCAAGACTAATTAATAGAACATTCGATTTGTTGAAAGAATAAAATCCAACTTTAGTTTGAAATATTAATACTCCAAATGGATATACGTATATATATATAAATTGAAGTGGTTTTGGAACTTGAGAGAGATAATACAAATTTTGGTTTAGACTTTAATAAAGAAATGTATTTGTAAAGCCATGAGAACTATTTTCTTTACAAAGTAACATTTAAGTTAAACCTTTTAATTCATATACCGTTGAATATCCAAACCATTCAAGTTTTAAAAGTTATGGTTTTAAATTATGAATTTCGAAATATTATGCTTTGAAAGGATATTTGGCTTTCAAACGTTATAAATTTTAAAGCATTTGGATTTTTGAAAAGGTTTATATTTGGGATAAAGGATATCATATTGTTTTGGGTTTTAAAATGATATCGTATTCATAATTTTAAAATGGAATGTTTATTCTGGTTTTAAAGTATGAGCTATTTTTAAATGACCGCGGTGTTATAATAACGATGGGTTGGCAAAGAGACCGGGATCGGATATGGACATACTCTCTGTCGATACCGAAAACCACTTTGACTAACCGTGTACGCGGTGGAGATTCCAGAATGAAGTAGGTGGTGGTGACGTTTCCTGTAAGGTAAATACGTGGACCCGACTCCCGTGAGTTGGCATAAGGTGGCTAAAACAAGAGCGATTCTCAGGCCAATGAGGTCATTCCTCTGATCGGACCCTCCTCTTCGATACTATACTTTGATTTTGGATTGATTCAGTGGCCACTTCTATATTTTGATTTTGGGGAGTTAGTCCGAGGTGGGCGGTAACTGCGGCTACGCGTTTCCATCAGCCTGGATAGCAATTGGTATATCTACCCTGGCATTGCCTAGTTGTGCCGTGTCACCTACCATACCGAGCCTTTACTACGAGTTTCTATTTGTGTCGTACCTATGGAGTATCCTCTGGTAGCTTCCCGATCAGGAGGTATTACGGTACTGTATAGACTATTGACATTATTTGTGTTAAGGGCTATATGGGTAACCCCTTAACGCTATTAAAAAGCAAGTTTATTTTATAAATAGACACTATTATAATAGCGCAATATACTACATAGTAAATAGTTTAACGGATCCTTAGGAGATGTAAATCCCGAACATCTCTTGAGTTACTGTACTCATATTTATTTCTGTTTATTTAACTCACATAAGATCTTTTAGTTCTGACTCGAGTGTTTTTGTCTTTTCAAATTCGCTCGGGTCAGTCCGAGCGTTTCAGGATCGAAGACTTTAGCTTTGGAGGACGAAGACGAAGAATCCGTATTATTATTATTTATAGTATTGCACCACTCTCATAATGTTCCGCTGCATTGATTGTATTGGTATGTGTAACTCTGATATTTATTGTGTAAAGAATAACAAGTGTTTCGTAACCCATTTATGAACTGTATATTTATTATTATATTTTATCCTTCCGCTGTGAGATTCTATTTTGTTTTTATTTCTTCTCTGTTTTTCTTATTTACCCCATAACAATCCGCCCTTCCGTTATGTTTTGAATTGGCACGTGTGTCGGTTTAAAGTGTGCGAAAAGGCGGGACGTTACAATAGAGGTTCTATTCTAACTTGCATCACGTTACCCGCCCCTACGGGTAATCATTTTGAAATTCACTCGAATCATATTGCCACGCTTCCAAAATTTGGCAAGTTTGAGCACGATGACCTATACATTTTCTTGACTAAATTCGAAAAAGTTTGCGCAAGCATAAAACTCCAACAACTTCCCGATGACGGAATCAAACTTCAATTAATCCCATTCACTGTTACGGATTAAGCTGAAAAATGTTTATACAGCTTGCCAGCCAACTCGATTAAAACTTGGGAAGAATTCGTAATGCTTTCTTAAAAAAGTTCTATCCCTTGGAAAAAATGAGTAGAATTCGAAACGAAATTATAAATTTCCATCAATTAAAGGAAGAACCATTCGGAAAATATTTTGAAAGATTCAAAGAGCTTTGGATAAAATGTCCACACCATAACTTTGAAAAATGGACGATATGCAAAATCTTATATGATGGCTCGAAAACAGATCATGAACCATACTGGAATCAATGTGCCAAGGAAACTTTCTTGCCCAACATCATGACGATGCTTGGAAATTTCTTGAAAACCTCGCCGAAAAGTCATCCCAATAGGAATGTTCGAACGAAAAATCAATTTACTCACAATCGAGCGCACACTCGATAGGATCTTCTTTGGCTTTGGAAGGTAAGATCGAAACAATGATTAAAAAATTTGATAATATTTTCTCATCGAATCAAATGAACCAAGTTTTCCAATTGATGTGTTATAAATGCAAGGATCCTAATCATATTGCCGATGAGTTCTCCAATTCCGTCGAACAAATCAATGCTTTCAATAAATCCAAAAATGACCCATTTTATTCAACATACAACCGTGGTTGGAGAAATCATCCAAATTTTGCTTGGAACCAAAACAATTCCAACACGAACACAGTTCGTCCCAATTTTCAAGCATTCCCGAATAATGCTTCGAATCCTCCCATTCAGCCCAACCATTTTCAGCCAAACTTTGTGGGTCTATCTTATAATCAACCGCAACAATCAAATTTTCAACCAAATTCTGCTCATCCTCCCCAAGACGATAAACGTTGAAGTTAACTTGAGAAAACTCTTGAAATATTGGCTAAAGCAACTACTCAAAGTCTTCAATCAAACGGCAATTTGTAAAATTTATTGACCTTATATAAGTAAAACACAAATCAATCGATTGCAAAAATCGAAACGCAAATTAGTCAATTAGCCACGTCTGTAACTGAACGCGAACAAGGCACATTTCCTAGCCAGCCCATTCCAAATCTTTGAAATCAAAAAGCGAGTTCAAATCAATCCCATGTTGTTCAAGAGAGCAATGTCACCCAATTGCATGCTATCATAACTCTACGTTTCGGTAAAAAATCGATAATTAAGTCGTTAATCTAAACGATTTACCGAAAACCTCCCTCGACACTTCTAAAACAATGAATGAATCTGAACAGAACAGGGTGCCAATCGTCGAATCAAATGCCAATCAAAATTCTTCTTCTACTACTCAAGTAGACCAGCTTACTGAGTATCACGTCCTCTTTCCACATCGTCTTCGACCTAAGAAACACTCGGACCAAATGGACAAGATATTGGAAAACTCTAAACAAGTGTAAGTGAACATCCTGCTTCTTGAAATTGTTCAGCATGTCCTCACTTATGATAAATTTCTTAAGGACTTATATACCCAAAAGTGACACACTCAAGTGCCTAAAAAAGTCTTCTTAGCTGCCAGTTTGAGTGAAGTCTTGTCCCAATCCATGCCCACCAAATACAAAGATCCTGGCTATCCTATGATTTCGTGTAAAATTGGAGATAAGACCATTAACAAATACTTGATAGACTTAGGTACGAGTGTCGATTTGGTTCCATACTCCGTGTACAAATAATTAGGCTTAGGCGAGCTCAAACCCATAAAGGTCACACTTTAATTCGCCGATCGTTCCAATAGAAAGACCGTAGGAGAAATCAAAGACGTGTTCATTCGAGTAGGGCAATTCATACTCCCCGTTGATTTTATTATTCTTGAAACACAACCCATGAAAAATCCCGCGTGTCAAATTCCATTGATTTTAGGCCGACCATTCTTAGCCACCTCAAATGCCTAAATCAACTGTCGTAACGGTTCGATGAAAATATCTTTTGGGAACATGACTTTAGATCTTAACATTTTCAATCTTGAAGCCAACCGAATGAACCTCGCAACCAAATGTTGGAAGTTAGTGCCATTCATGAAAACTTCGAAAACGAGACAATTGACCATAACGATGAACGCGAGGCCGAGCACGAAAAATCATTTCATGAAATTCCCAACGATATTGAATGCACTCTTCCCTTTGAATCTCTTCCAGTTGAGTCCAATTTCAACCTAATTCTTTGATCGAAAAACTCTCGAAGTTGGACCTCAGACCACTTACCGATCATCTTCAGTACGCATACTTAGGTGATAATGAAACATTTCCCATCATACTTTCTTCAAATCTCTCTCTTGATCAAGAAACCTCCTTACATTCTATTCTTTCAAAAAACAAAGAAGAAATTAGGTGGTCCATCACTGATATTAAGGGAATTAACCCTGCTACTGTCCAACATCGCATTCGCTTAATTGACGAAGCCAAACCCACTTGTGATTCACAATGGAGGCTTAACCCAAAATGAAAGATGTAGTGCGCGATGAAATTATTAAACTTCTCGACAACTGAATAATTTACCCAATCTCTGTTAGTTCATGGGTTAGCCCAATTCACATTTTGCCGATAATGTCTTGGCTAACCATTGTCAAGAAGGATTCAAAAGAACTTATTCCAACTCGTACTCAAATGGGTTGGCGTGTTTGCATTACCTATCAAAAACTAAATGCCGCAACACATAAGGATCACTTTCCTCTTCCTTACATCGACCAAATGCTCGAACGTTTAGCTGGCCACTAATTCTACTGCTTCCTTGATGGTTATTGTAACGTCCCATCTTTTTGCACGCTTTAAATCGACGATAAACCATACATGTCAGACTCAAACCGTACAGAAGAGCAGATTGTTATTTGGGTGAATAAGAAAAATAGGGAAAGAAGAAAAAGAAAATAGAATCTTGTAGCGGAACGACAAAATATAATAGTCAAATAACAGTTCATGAAGCTGTTTTACAAAACATTGATTATACTTATACAATACATATCAGAGTTACACATACCAGAGAATAATAAATAACAATGCAGCAGAACAATGTGATGCAGTGAAATATAATAAATAATAGTAATACAAATCTTCGTCTTCATCCTCCAGAGATAAAGTCTTTGAATCCGGAAATGCTCAGACTGACCCGAGCGAATTGAAAAGACAAAACACTCGAGTCATAACTAAAAGATCTTATGTAAGTTAAATCGATAGAATTAAATATGAGTGGAACGGCGTTAGAGATGTTTACGGGATTTGACCTCTCCTATCCAGTGTCTAACGTGAGTGCAGTAACTTAAGAGATGCTCGGGGTTCACATCTCCTAAGGATCCGTTAAACTATTTACTATGTAGTAGTATATGCTACTATAATAATGTCTAATAGTAAAATAAACTTACTTTTAAATAGCGTTAAGGGGTTACCCATTTAGCCATTAACACCTAATAGTGCCAGTAGTGTATACAGTACTGTAATACCTCCTGATCGGGAGGCTACCAGAGGACACTCCATAGGCATGACACAAATCAAACTTGTATAAGGCGCGCTAAGGTAGGCAACACGGCACAACTAGGCAATGCCTGGTAGATATACCAACTACGCTTCCGGACCGGTGGTAACGCGTGGCAGCTACTACCACCCACGTCAAGCCACACCCCCAAAATCAAAAAGGGCCACAAACAATCACAAAGTAATAGAATGGTATCAAAGGAGTGTGTCCGATAAAAGGTGCTACCTTCTTAGCCCATCGATCGCTCCTCTTTTAGCCACCTTATGCCAACACACGGGAGTCGGGTCCACGTATATACCTCAAAGGAAACGCCACCGCTATCCTAATTCATTCTGGAATCTCCACCACGTACACGATTGTTAAAGTGGTTTTCAGAGTTGGCAGAGGGTATGACAACTTCCGATCCCGGTCTCTTTAACAACCAAACGTTATTATAACACTGTGGTCATTTGAAAATAATTTATACTTCAAAACCAGAATATAATGTCCACTTCAAAACCATATAAATATGATATCATTTTCGTTTTTAAAACCCAAATCAATATGCTATCATTTTTATAAAGACCCAAATCAATATAATATCACTTTTATTTCAAGTATATATCCCTTTTCCAAAATCATAGCACTTTCATATTTATACACTTCGAAACCAAACATTTGAAATTTTAACACTTTTAAAACATAAAACTTTGAAATTCATAACTTCAAAACACTTTAATTTCAATAAAACATTTCAATTTCGATATATTTCAAGGCTTTAAATATCCCAAAATTTCCAAACTAAATTTGATAATTTCGATTCAAAAGTTAAATTTTCTATTATTTAGTTTTGAAATATTTTACATAATAGATCCATTATCATTTAAATAAAACTCAAATTACAAATAATTAAATATTTCCTTCAATTCATTTATACTTGAAATACTCATTTAATTCACCTTGACCCCAAAATCAAGTTATAAAAACTTTACCTTTTAAAATTTCCAATTTAATAAATTTCACATCAACCTTTTGAGTTTAATTCTTAAATAAATTTAATTTCAAATAAATCTCCAATTTATCTCCCAACCTTAATTTATTTAAATCATTATACACTCTATATTAAAATAAAATTTAAATACTTACTCACATTTATTTTAATAAAAATCAAACTCTATTATTAAACTTAATTGTTATTCAACAAACTTATACATAGCTTAAATTCAAGCATTTAACTATATATAAAATAATATTTATATAATATTAAAAATCAATATTCATTAAACAAAATATTTCTTCCAAAAACCATAGAAATCATTTTCAAAATATTATATATATAGACCACGGTGTCTGTATATAATTTTCTACCCTGTGGTCAAGTGATACAAATATTTATCATTTCAATCCATAATTTAAAATAAAAATACGGTTATATATCATTTCAAACCGCAATCTCGAATGAAATAGACACATAACAAATAGCAATATAAAATACAACATCCATTCATCTAATATCAATCATCATCCATTTATCACAATCATCATCCAATTTCAAACAATAACGTCAATATAGAACAGATAATAAATAAAAGGTATCTATTGGCAGTTTATATTCAAAATAAATTAAACAACAATTTAACTCGCAGCTTATATGCAAAATAAATTAAATACCAATTTAATCCAATAAATTCAATTTGACTGAGATGATGATTAAAAATATGCCTAACAGTCATAAATAATTTTTCTAATCACATCAAAAATTAATTTAACACACATAATAAATTTTAGAAGTTGTGAGTGGGTTAAAACACTCACCTTTTGAATTTAAATTCAATTTAAATCCAAAATTTGAACAGTCTCATAATCCATCCAAACTAGTACCATATTATCTGGAATTTCAATACGATCCTAACGCAAGAAACCGTGCCCAAATCCGAGATCGTATGCAGAAGTTATATGCATTGGAACAATTCCAGTTTAAATTAAATTACATAAAATAATATTCTTTAAATCTTTACCACATCAGCATCTAACTCACACACAGAAACCCTATCTTCCTTCTCGTAAGCGAATTCGAGCAACCCGCCGCCGTCCTCCCCACGTTTGACCATCAACTGCCACTGCTATGGTCGCCTGACCGATGATCAGAGCCCACCGACGTCATCTCCTCCTCGAGCCGCACCACCTCAGGCCGATCGGCCTCCTCCGGCTCACCAAAACACGCTCGCTGCCATTTATTGCCAAACACGGCGATTCTGAACCCCCTTCGACAAAATTGACCGTAAGGATGAACTTCCTCGTCACTCTCTTCGCATCCATGCCCTCCCATCGGCTCCACGGCGTAGATCCACCGTTAAAACGATACCCAATATGAACGACCGAAAGTAAAAGCCTGAATCCCAGTCGAATGATAACCGAAATCAGAAAACAAATTGTAGATTTAGGTTGTGCTCGTCAAGAACTTCAAATCCATATATAATTTGCTATTTGATCTGAGGAGACTGAATTTTTAATTTGATTTTTGAATTGCAATTGGATCTGGAATTGTCTGCCATTGAAATGAGGAGGTGAGAAGAAACTGTACGTACAGACAAATTACAATAGGAAACAATTAAGGTTTATAACAGGATATTTATAGCCAAAGCTGAAAATAGAATAGATGGATAGGATTGATTTGGTTTTTGAACGAAATTGACCCGAAAAGCCCGTTTCGACTCCGGAACGGAAATAGGTCAACCCATATGTCAAAATATTTGTTTTCAAATATTTTGAAATCAATGGAACATGTTTTAAGTCCAAATTCCATGGTATGAAGAAGTTATGCTAAAATCAGTTAATTTCAAATTGATTTAAATTAATTTCAATTTAATTTATTTCAAGGCGTTTCAAGCCTGCACGATCAAACGACAAACCCGATTGTTATGAAATTGAAATCCTACAATAATTCACCGTTATGGATCCGATGAAACTAGTTTCGTCGAAATCCAAGTCAGTGGCCAAAATAGCTATTTTCCAGTCAATTAAATAAATATTAAATTAGATTAAATCACTTTTCATTCAAATTTCAAATTTTAAAATTTTTATCAACTTGGATTACTCTGGTAATCTATAATCCTTTATAGCAAATTCCTCTTACCAACTTATTATTGGACATTTCACAATTTAAGACATTCAATTTCAGTTTCAACTACTATAGTGTTTAACTTTCAATTTTAATAAATTCATTAATTATCAATTGCAATTTCGATAAATCATATATTTTATTTTAAATTCTGTATTCAATAAATTATTATCATATGGATGAAATTTACAATTGGATTCAAAATCTTTTACATTAATATTCTTACATTCCATCTTCATTCTATTTAATGTAATATTTAGATATTTAATTCCATTTATTTGCAATTAAATCCAATTATTATAGTGCAAATCCCATTAAATTGATAAGTCTTCATTTCCATTCTTTTAAATTCAACAAATTGTCCTAATATGGATAATATTAAAATTATTCTCAAATATTACCTTAATTAACATTAATGTAATAATTTATTTAGATTTATTGCAATTGATTTCAATTCAATTTAATGGATTAAAATATATTGGTAACTTATAATTGTTGCCACTAACTCTTAATCATACTTTAATAAGTTATCATTTCCAAACAATATTACAATTAGTTACAGGACATTGATTTTATTTAAGTATTATTTTTTATTATTAATTCGTTAATTAATTCAATATTTACGTTTGTTTTCTTATATTCAATTTATAGCCTAGTATAACAATTTACATTACCTTAATTTCTCGTAATTTCATTTCAATTGTTAATACTTAGCTTCAATTTCCATGGTTGCATTTCACTTTAGCATTCATTTCATTATTAAATTATAAATTTTTTAATCCTTCACTATTAAATTACCAAAATCGTATTAAATTAACAAATTTTAATTATCAAAAATTACGGGTCGTTACACTCTCCCCCACTCAAAACGTTTCGTCTCCGAAAAGGAAAAAGAAGGGGAAAAGAAAGAATTAAGCAGTCAATACATCATATTCAAAATATTAAATTTATAAACAAGTAAATTTACAAAATTTAATATTTTAAATAAAAGATACTAATTTAAAACCATTAAATCTTTTTATGCTCAAATAATTAAAGTTTGGAAAACGTTTTCAATAATTCTCTAAGTCCAAAATTTACTGAAAATTTCGGCAGAGTATCCTTTGTACGAAGAGGCTCGGGAGAAAATATAATATCAAATATAACAATATACAACATATAATTTCCAAAATAATATATATCCCAACACGGGAAAACATTATAATAACGCTATAAACTGTAATCCAAAAACGTACCTATTTGCCGGGCAAACAACATTTAATTATGAAGCCAAAAGCAGTAGCAATTGCTTCCAATAACCTGTATTTCACTTATATAATCCAAAGGAGTTAATAATAATATAAAATGAAATATTTAAAGTTGTTTCAACCACTAACAACAAATCAATATAAGCAACAATCACTTGCACAAAGCATACAACCATCACATAAAATCAACACAAATCAGTCATCCTTTCATACCAAACAAAACAAATAGTTGTTTGGGTTTAAAACTTTAAATTGTACAGAATGAAAAATAAACTACTAAGTGCACCATTTACTCAACAGTCTTAGATGAAACTAAATAGATTATTCATACATCCAAACAAATTTAAAGTAATCTTACCCAAACAACCATAAACCAAACAACAACAATTTCAAACAATAAATTAAGTTCATTCTTATTAATTTCATCTTATAACGTTTATTATCTCATTCCCTTTTTATTTATATGGTGATTCATCCTTTAAATTTTCATTTACTTCCTACAAACTTTTACTTTTATTCATTGATTCAATGTTGATTTCATTTATTTTCATTTATTACTTACAATTATTCATTTTCATTTATCCAAGTCATGTCAGTTTCTTTTTATTGCATTATCTTTTTTCATTTCTCAATTTCATTTATTTTCATTTATTTATTTATAATGCTTACCTTTCTATTATATTTAATTAGTAGCATTTCATCTACACATCAAATACTTATTTATTACTTTAAGTTTTACTTATATAATATCCATTACAATTTCTTATTAACATTTCAACTTTTAATATTTGATAAGTTATATGTATTATTTTAAGGATGTGTTTCAAAGTTATACAAGTCTTTCTCATTTCTTTAAATTAATTTAATGTTCGATACCCATATCCTTTGTTTTATAAGTTATGAATTCCAAATTTCTTTTTAATTTCATTTATAACCTAACATTTAATCTCTTTTTAATTAGAGGTTCCAATTATTAATTAGTTACAACCCATTTCCCTACAATAATTGAGACTATTAATTTACGGAAACTTAAGAACTAAATACCGGGTTAAATTTCAAATTGTTTTAAAATAATAGGTAAATGTATATACTTACAACTTATATATCCAATTATATTTAAAAAAATTTAAAATTTATATTTGTTTATCAAAATAATTCTGCAGTAAAACTACTACAGTGGCCTGCCCACTTCGAAACTCGAAAATGAATGTCGATGATGCGTGCACTCATCACCGAAATTATTTTCCAGCGACAGAGAGGGGAGTACAGAACTTATTTCTTTTCAAAATTTGTTTAAAACAATTCAAATTATATTGAAATATTTATATCAGAAAATACTCAATATTTTTATATTCCAAAATCATTCGAAAGAAATTTTCAAAACCCCGGACCTAAGTTCTAAATTTCCAGTTTATTCTCATTTATTTTACTTTCAAATTTAATTTCAGCCAATATCTATAAATTTCACTACCTAACAACTAATATATTACAATCAAATATAATCTTTACAAAATTTCAATTTTATATATAGAAAATATAATAGGAAAAATTATTTCATTCACCTATATTCAAAACAAATATTGTGTCGGTCTGTCCTATTAAGTGTTTAGAAATCCCCATTGATGTCTTAGCATCCTATGCACCAACCAGAATTTATAAATACAAAACAGAACAAGTCAACACAATATTAAAACCTTTTTTATAACACTAACATATACGCCCTCTCATATATACACTCAACGACTCATCATAGGGTATTACTACCCTATTAATAAAGAGTCAGACCCCACAAAGCCAAGGTTTATCGCTAAACCAAAGCTCTGATACTAGATGTCACGTTCGCCCTTTTTGTACGCTTTAAATCGACGTTAAACCACACATGTCAGACTCAAACCATACAGAAGGGTGGATTGTTATTGGGGTGAATAAGAAAAAGCAGGGAAAGAAGAAAAACAAAACAGAATCTTGCAGTGGAACGATAAAATATAATAGTCAAATAACAGTTCATGAAGCTGTTTTACAAAACATTGATTATACTTATACATTACATATCAGAGTTACACATACCAGAGAATAATATATAACAATGCACCAGAACAATGTGATGCAGTGGAATATAATAAATAATAGTAATACAAATCTTCATCTTCATCCTCCAACGATAAAGTCTTCGAATCCTGAAATGCTCAGACTGACCCGAGCGAATTGAAAAGACAAAACACTCAAGTCAGAACTAAAAGATCTTATGTAAGTTAAATCGATAGAAACAAATATGAGTGGAACGACATCAGAGATGTCTACGGGATTAGACATCTCCTATCCAGTGTCTAACGTGAGTGCAGTAACTTAAGAGATGCTCGGGATTCACATCTCCTAAGGATCCGTTAAGCTATTTACTATGCAGTAATATATGCTATTATAATAATGTCTAATACTAAAATAAACTTACTTTTAAATAATGTTAAGGGGTTACCCATATAGCCCTTAACACGTAATAGTGTCAGTATTCTATACAGTACCGTAATACCTCCTGATCGGGAGGCTACTAGAGGATACTCCATAGGTACGACACAAATCAAACTCGTACAAGGCACACTAGGGTAGGTGACACGACACAACTAGGCAATGCCAGGTAGATATACCAATTACGCTTCCAGACCGGTGGTAACGCGTAGCAGGTATTACTGCCCACCTCGAGCCACACCCCCAAAATCAAAAAGGGCCCCAAACAATCACAAAGTAATAGAATGGTATCGAAGGAGTGTGTCCGATGAAAGGTGCTACCTTCTTAGCCCGTCGATCGCTCCTGTTTTAGCCACCTTATGCCAACTCACGGGAGTCGGGTCCACATGTATACCTCAAAGGAAACGCCGCCACCATTCTACTTCGTTCTGGAATCTCCACTGCATACACGATTGTTAAAGTGGTTTTCGTAGTTGGCAGCGAGTATGACAACTTCTGATTCCGGTCTCTTTAACAACCAAACGTTATTATAACACCGCGGTCATTTCAAAATAATTTATACTTCAAAACTAGAATATAATATCCATTTCAAAACCATATAAATACGATATCATTTCCGTTTTTAAAACCCAAATCAATGCGATATCATTTTTATAAAGACCCAAATCAATATAATATCACTTTTATTTCAAATATACATCCCTTTTCCAAAATCATAGCACTTTCAAATTTATACACTTCGAAACCAAACATTTGAAATTTTAACACTTTTAAAACATAATACTTTGAAATTCATAACTTCGAAACACTTTAATTTCGATAAAACATTTCAATTTCGATATATTTCAAGGCTTTAAATATTCCAAAATTTCCAAACTAAATTTGATAATTTCGATTCAAAAATTAAATTTTCTATTATTTAGTTTTGAAATATTTTACACAATAGATCCATTATCGTTTAAATAAAAATCAAATTACAAATAACTAAATATTTCCATCAATTTTGTTATACTTGAAATACTCATTTAATCCACCTTGACCCCAAAATCAAGTTATAAAAACTTTACCTTTTAAAATTTCCAATTTAATAAGTTTCACGTCAACCTTTTTGAGTTTAATTCTTAAATAAATTTAATTTCAAATAAATCTCCAATTTATCTCCCAATCTTAATTTATTTAAATCATTATACACTCTATATTAAAATAAAATTTAAATACATACCCACATTTATTTTAACAAAAATCAAACTCTATTATTAAACTTAATTGTTATTTAACAAACTTATACATAGCTTAAATTCAAGCAATTAACTATATATAAAATAAAATTTATATAATATCAAAAATCAATATTCATTAAACCATATATTTCTTCCAAAAACCATGGAAATCATTTTCAAAATATTATATATATAGACCACAGTGTCTATATATAATTTTCTACCCTATGGTCAAGTGATACAGATATTTATCATTTCAATCCGTAATTTAAAATAAAAATACGGTTATATATCATTTCAAACCGCAATGCCGAATGAAATAGACACATAACAACTTCCAGTTTATAACAATATAAAATATAACAGCCGTTCATCCAATATCAATCATCAACCATTTATCACAATCATCATCCAATTTCAAACAATAACATCAATATAAAACAGATAATAAAAAACAGGTATCTACGAGCAGTTTATATTCAAAATAAATTAAATAACAATTTAACTAGCAGCTTATATAAAAATAAATTAAATACCAATTTAATCCGATAAATTAAATTTAACCGAGATGTGATTAAAAATATGCCTAACAGTCGTAAATAAATTTTCTAATCACATCAAAAATTAATTTAACACACATAAGAAATTTTAGAAGTTGTGAGTGGGTTAAAACACTAACCTTTTGAATTAAAATTAAATTTAAATTCAATTTAAACCCAAAATTTGAACAGTCTTAGAAACCTTCCAAACTAGCGCCATATTGTCCGGAATTTCAATACGGTCCCAATGCAATAAGCTACGTCCAAATCCGAGCTCGTATGCAGAAGTTATAGGCATTAGAACAATTCCAGTTTAAATTAAATTACATAAAATAATATTCTTCAAATCTTTACCACGTCAGCATCTAAATCATGCACAGAAACCCTATCTTCCTTCTCGTACATGAATTCGAGCAACCCGCCGCCGTCCTCCCCACGTTTGACCACCAACCGCCGCCGCTATGATTGCCCGACCGACGATCAGAGCCTACCGATGTCATCCCCTCCTCGAGCCGCACCACCTCAGGGCGACTGGCCTCCTCTGGCTCGCCAAAACACGCTCTTCGCCGTCGCCGTTTATCGCCGAACACGGCGATTCTGAACCCCCTTCGACAAAATTGACCGTAAGGATGGACTTCCTCGAAACTCTCTTCGCATCCATGCCCTCCAATCGGCTCCACGGTGTAAATCCACCGTTAAAACGATACCCCAATATGAACGACCGAAAGTAAAAGCCTGAATCCCGGTCGAACTACAATCAAAATTGAAAAACAAATTGTAGATTTAGGTTGCGCTCGTCAAGAGCTTCAAATCCATATATAATTTTCTATGGTCCGAGGAGACAGAATTTTCAATTTGATTTTTGAATTGCAATTGGATTTGGAATTGTCTGCCATTGAAATGAGGAGGTGAGAAGAAATTGCACGTATACATAAATTACAATGAGGAATAATTAGGGTTTATAACAGGGTATTTGTTGCCAAAGCTGAAAATAGAATAGATGGATAGGATTGATTTGGGTTTTAAACGAAATTGACCCGAAATGCCCATTTCGACTCCAGAACGGAAATAGGTTTACCCATATGTCAAAATATATGTTTTCAAATATTTTAAAATCAATGGAATAGGTTTCAAGTCCAAAATCCATCGTATGAAGAAGTTATGCTAAAATCAGTTAATTTCAAATTGATTTCAATTAATTTCAATTTAATTTATTTCAGGCGTTTCAAGCATGTACAATCAAATGACAAGCCCGATCATTATGAACTTGAAATCCTACAATAATTCACCGTTACGGATCCGATGAAACTGGTTTCGTCGAAATCCGAGTCAGTGACCAAAATGGCTATTCTCCGGTTAATTAAATAAATATTAAATTAGACTAAATCACTTTTCATTCAAATTTTAAAATTTAAAATTTTTATCATCTTGGATTACTCTAGTAATCTATAATCCTTTATAACAAATTCCTCTTATCAACTTATTATTGGACATTTCACAATTTACGACATTCAATTTCAATTTCAACTACTACAGTGTTTAACTTTCAATTCACTAATTATCAATTGCAATTCCAATATATCATTTATTTGATTTTAAATTCTGTATTCAATAAATTATTATCAAATGGATGAAATTTAGAATTGGATTCAAAATCTATTACATTAATATTCTCACATTCCTTCTTCATTCCAATTAACGTAATATTTAGACATTTAATTTCATTTATTTGTAATTAAATCCAATTATTGTAGTTCAATTCCCATTAAATTGATTAGTTTTCATTTCCATTCTTTTAAGTTCAACAAATTGTCTTAATATGGATAATATTAAAATTATTCTCAAATAATACCTTAATTAACGTTAACGTAATAATTTATTTAAATTTATTGCAATTGATTCCAATTCAATTTAATGGATTAAAATATATCGGTAACTTATAATAATTGTTACCACTAACTTTTAGTCATACTTTAATAAGTTATCATTTCCAAACAATATTATAATTACTTACAGGACATTGATTTCATTTAGTTACTATTTATTATTGTTAATTCATTAATTAATTCAATATTTACGTTTGTTTTCTTATATTCAATTTATAGCCTAGTATAACAATTTATATTACTTCAATTTATCGTAATTTCATTTCAATTGTTAATACTTAGCTTCAATTTCCATGGTTGCATTTCACTTTAGCATTCATTTCATTACTAAATTACAAATTTTTTATTTCTTCACTATTAAATTACCAAAATCTTATTAAATTAACAAATTTTAATTATCGAAAATTACGGGTCGTTACAGTTATTTCGACTGTAACCAAATTCAGTCGCTCCCGATGATCAAGAGAAAACGAGTTTCATGTGTCCATTCAGCGCCTTTGCTTATTGACATATGCCATTTGGACTTTGTAACGCTCCTGTTACTTTCCAACGATGCTTGATTGGCATCTTTTTTGACATGATTAAACGCTTTCTCAAAGTTTTTATGGATGATTTCTCTATCTTTGGTGATTCTATTTCTGATTTTTTATATCATCTCGAGTTGGTTCTATATCGATGCAAAGAAAAACATTTGACTTTGAACTAAGAAAAATGCCACTTTATGGTCAAACAAGGCATAGCCCTTGGACATATCCTCCCAAATAAAGGCATTGCGGTAGATAAAGTGAAAGTTGACGTAATTGCAAACCTACCCATTCCCAAATCGGTTATGAATATTCAATCGTTTCTAGGACACGTTGGCTTTTATCGACGCTTTGTGAAATTTTTTAGCAAGATTGCTCATCCTCTTATGACTCTTCTCCTAAAAGACGTTCCATTCGATTTTAACTCTGATTGTATCTCTTCTTTCGAACGTCTAAAAAATGAACTTGTTTCTGCTCCAACATTTTGCTCACCGAATTGGGATCTCCCATTCGTAATAATGTGTGACGCCTCGAACTTTGCAGTTGGTGCTGTCTTGGGACAGCGTATCAACAAAATCCTTCATTTTATCCACTACGCTAGCATGATTCTGAACGATGGTCAACTTAACTACACAAGCACTGAAAAAACTTCTAGCGGTAGTTTTTGCTCTCGAAAAATTCCAAAAATATTCGATCAGGTTACACATTACTGTGTACATGGACCATTCTATGCTTCGATATCACTTCGCTAAAAAAGACATTAAATCTCGCTTAATTCATTAGATCCTTTTATTTCAAGAGTTCAATCTTATAATCAAGGACAAAAAGGGATCTGATAATGTCAAGCCGATCACTTATCTCGTCTTCTGAACACACCATCTTCTTTTTCAATTAATGAAAACATCCCCGATGAATAACTTCTTTCAATTTCTATTGATCCATGGTATGCTCATATAGTGAACTACTTAGTCACTCCCTCATATTGGTCCAAATAGGACAAATACAAATTCATGTCCCAAGTGAAATATTTCCATTGGGTTGATCTATACTTGTTCAAATATTGCACCAACCAAATCATCCGACGTTGCATTTCGGATAATGAGATCAGTAGTGTTCTTTCATTTTGTTACAATCAAGCGTGCGGTGGGCATTTCGGTCCTCGAAAATTTGCGGAAAAGTGTTTCGGTGTTGTTTCTATTGGCCTTTTCTTTTCCAAGACTCATTCGAATTTTGCAAAACTTGTGATCGATGGCAAATGCTAGAAAGAATTTCTCGACGATATATGATGCCTCTAAACCTCATTCTTACGACCTAAATTTTTGATGTTTGGGTATCGACTTAACGGGACCTTTTCCCAATTCCTTTGGAAATTTGTACATACTTCTTGCAGTCGATTATGTCTCCAAATGTGTCAAAATTGTTCCTTGTAAAACCAACCATAGAATTCTTGTAAAATTTCTGAAAGAAAACACCTTTTTGAGGTTCGGCACACCTCGCACAATAATCATTGATAACAGAAACCATTTTTGCAATCGATCTTTTGAAACATTAATGAAGAAATACTCGATAACCACAAGTTATCCACTCCATATCATCCTCAAACTTGTGGGCAAGTTGAAGTTTCAAATCTTCAAATAAAACAAATCTTGGGGAAAACTGTTAACAAAAATCGAAAAGATTGGTCTCAGAAATTGACCGACGCGCTTTGGGATTACCATACTGCTTTTAAAACAAACCTTGGGATGTCCCTATTTCGTTTAGTTTACGGTAAAGCTTGCCATTTACCGATTGAAATCGAACACAACGTGTTGTGGGCGATAAGAACTTGAACTTTGATCTTGAGAGAGCTGGTGAAAACAGAAAATTGCAACTAAACGAATTAGAAGAACTTAGGAATGATATGCATGAAAACGAAAAAATTTACAAAGAAAAAACGAAAGGTTTTCATGACAAGTCAATCGTAAAAAAAAAGGTTTTCACCAAACCAGAAAGTTCTTTTATATGACTCAAGATTTCATTTATTCCCTAGGAAACTTAAATCGAGATGGACCAGACCATTTGTGGTATGAACTGTTTTTCCACATGGTGCCTTAGAAATAGAAAACCCTAGAGTTGGATCGATTTTCAAAGTAAACAGTCATCATTTGAAACCGTTCTTGGAATTGCCAAGTGACTAAGAGGAGGAGCTCATGGTTCTTCATGAGCCATGCTGTCTAGTAAGAAATGTTAACCCTCTTTTGTAAATATGCACATATTTTTCCTCGTTACACTCATTATACCATACACTTACTATGGGGACACTGTTAAATATTAAGTGTGGTTGGGAGACTTATTTTCATTTTTTTTTAATTTTTCATGGCATTTTGAATTTTCATTTTCTTTTAACTCAAAAAAATATCAAAAATAATTTCTTTTTAGCATTTTGATTTATTTTTGCACAAACACTATAGGCTAAGTGTAAGTTTTGGTTATTAAATTTAAATTTTTGAAAATTTATTTGTCTTAACAAAAATAAAAATGAAGTTTGATTACAAATAACAATGGTTTAACTAGTATGTAGGATGGTTCATATGTGTTATTTATGAAGTATATTGTAATTGAAAATCTTTGTTTAAAAAGTGGTAAATTTAAAGTGAAGGACCTAACATTTTTATCGTCTAAGTTAAATGGTGCTAAGATTATTTGGCAAAAATCTCTCTTCTTAGAAAACATATTTGTATATATGTATGTACATTTTTAATACCTAGAGTCATGTGTTCACACTTGTGTGTTCACTGTTCACTCACCATGCTCTATACCCTTCTCACGTAAGCCCGAAAGGCAATGCACGGTCGGTATATCCGATCTCAGCTTATCTGAGTTAGGTGTATGTACATAAAAATTATTTTTAACAACGCTTACAGTTGATAAGTGTTCACTTTCCACGCTCTGTATTCCCTCACATATGCCTGAAAGGTAGTGCATGGGTAATATATTTGGCCTTAGTATACCTGAGTTAGGCATATGTAAATATTGTTAATATCAAAAAAAATTCAAATAAGAGAGAGTAAGCAATTGAAATCCAAGCACTATTTTAATTTATTTGATTTGAATTGTTATTGAAAATAAATGAAATGCCACTCTGATAAACTTTGATAATCAACTAAGGAACCATTTTATAGTTACATCATGTTTTGAACTGAAACAACGAGTTAAACTTTAGTCTATTTGTTATGATAACTTGATTTTCATTGGAAATTTTGATGAGTAAATGACTTAAAATTCTTGATAATGACCAAAACTTATATTTAACTTATTTCATGCGAATTTGAAAGTAAATCCTTCATTTGTAAATATATTCAAAAAAATTGAATTCATTCCGTTGTAAATAATTCTTGCACTTTGTAAATATTTTCCCTTTGCATTTGGATTTTTCGGGTAGCATCCGCTGGAAACCTCACGAGACAACACTCATCCTACTGGGGACACCCAGCGGTTTAACGACTTCTTGAATAAGCACAATGCAATTATGCTCCTTACGAAAATGGATTTATCATAGTTTTCCTTTATTCGAGGACGAATAAAAAGATAAGTGGGGGCTATTTGATGTGCACGTAAATGTGCATATATTTACATCCATATTTTTTATCTATTTATATTTAAATAAATGTCATATTTGGGTATTTCAACTTGTTTAAAACCAAAATTCATTTATTTTTAAATCATCATATATTCATCTACATACAGGGGCAAAATAGTCATTTTTGTGCATATGTTAATGGGATTTTTTACTTGGACATTTTTCATTATTTTTAAAGAAATTGGGATGCATATGAAAGAGGGTTTCATGAAGATATATACGTGCACAAGAGAATACAAAGAAAGGAAGAAGGAAATAATTCAAATTCACGATCTTGGAGAACCCCACCCACTTACCTAAATCTTCAATTATAAGATAATGGACAACTAAATGGAGATAAAAGCTTCATGCATATTTGATGATGGATTAATTAGAGGCTAATGGTTATTTGATGTCCACACTTCCTAAAGGGCATTTTGGGAAGCACCCTAAAAATTGAATTAGGGTTTTTCGACATGTATAAATAGCCCACTTATGTACATGTAGATATCTTCTTACACTCTTATTTTACTTAGGAAAATTGGTAAACAAATTGTAAACACAATGTTTCATGAAATAAAAGTGGTTTCCAAGCCACTTTATCCATTCTTTTCTACATACTTTTATTTACTTTTACGTTAATGTTTATTTCTATGCTTTCTTTTATTTCATGTTTATACCTTAGATTTACATTCATGCAAGTAGTGTACCTTTATTTTTTATGCTAGTAGTTAGTAGTTAATCTCTTTTTCTTCATTTTCTTAGTTTCCATTTCCTTGCTTTTTAATGTTGAAATTTACAAGTGTTGATTTGATACTACAGATGAGTAGCTAAACCCCTTTGATTTTGAGGTAATGAACCTCTCTAACTTTATGTAAATTCAACATTTCTATGATTTATGGTCTCTTTTATTTGTGCATCATGAAAGTGGGTTTTGAAGTAAGTTTACACAAGTGGGTTTGATGGCTTATGTTACTTTTGCAAATGAGCTATTCTTATTCAACATAAACATAATTTACATCATCATTTGCTAATTAATATTTGACTTTGAAATGAAAGTGAAAACAAAATTTAATGATCTATATTACTAATTATAATAGTAAATAGATAATACTTAAAATAGCTTTTGCTTGGCTTCATTTTCATGAAAATTGTTAAGTGGTTTATTTTTTGTATTATAGTTTGATGGTTTAAGTTATGTTAATTGATAACATAAAAAGATAAATAAAACAATTATTTCACTTAATATCAAAAATATAGATCATAAATTGTTTGTTTATTAATTTAAAAAATTATGAGAGTGGATTTTCTTCTAAATTATTCTCTAATCTTCTAGTTTTTAATCTCTATTCTAATTTTAGCTTCATTTTTTTTATAATTTGTAGTTAACAATCTTCTCTCCACTTTGGTCTAATTTTATTGACTAGAAAATTTTAAAATCTTAAAAATTCCCTACGGATCGACCCGTTCTCGCAACGTACTAAGATTGTACGCCGTGCACCTGCAGTTATTTTAATTTGAAATTTATCGGCGATTTTCTAACTCGATAGAAAAATTGTCATTAAACAATGCATGTATTAACTGAAACAATAAAAGAAATACCGTGGACGTAGACATATTTCGGACAAACCACTATAACAATTTGTATCTCGCGTTACTTGTCTTATTTATACGTTCTTTCATTTAATTGTTTACTGCGAGTAATTGCAGGCGCCTACAGGTAGTGGCGAAAATAAGATAGCCACGATAAGAGGCATGAAAAAAGCCTTGGCAATTCACTACTAATGATCTGCACCCTTAAGCTGGTAATGATGAACCGACTATAAGCTACGAATTAGGAACGATTTATAACTTAGGCAATTCATCATTGGCATTCGGCTCGCCGACAACCGTGAATCGGTTATATACCTTATGATTAAGGCATGGCTGCAGCCAAGGGTAGTTCGCAGTTGACGATTAGCGTTACATACGCTGGCAATAATAAGTCGAATAATACTCATAACATACGCAATACCCCGAGTAATTATCGTTTGGGATCGGCCATGAACATAACAACGCGTTTTCGGTTTTCTATGTCTCAAAACACAATTTCAATTAACTAAGTCGTCAGAAGTTCACAGTTAACAAGGCAGACTATAAAAATAACACGTCACAAAAGTCGTTCCAAATAAACATGCAAGATGCAAGAGTCGAACATTAAGACACTAAAATTTGTATGTACGAAGATTTTCACTTATATATACATGTTCAGAACAGCCATACATCCTCCGAAAATACGTACAAAAAGAGAAATGAAATATCCCTTGACTAAGAAGGAAGGACACCCTTATCACTCGGCCCGCTCCCTCCGACCATGTCCTTCGAAAGCTCACCCTCTTTCCACGACGCCTTATCAGCACCCTTTGGAGGCCTGACCCCTCCCGAAGACATCCCTGCACGACGCAAGTAGGAAAATAATAAGTTTTGTAGTCTGGGATAAGTAGTAAATAAGTAGAATAAAAAGATGAGATACCTATGGTAATATTGTGTGGGTCTCCAAGCCACTTGAGATTGGAACCATCTTCACCGTCCACATCCTCTGCCAGCAGCTCGTACCCCTTGGCGATGGCCTTGGTCTCTTCCACCATGAACTGACAGTTCACCATCCCAACATCATACATGGCTCCTTCCTCCTGTTCAACCGCAGCCTTTGTCTCCTCAATAAGCCGAGCATGGATTCCTGCGCCATCACTTGGGGATAGTCGTCGATCCACAGAAGGTTCCCTTATTCCATAACATGTAATAAGTGTACTTCAACATTTGATTAATTGTCTCGCATAAGTTACTGGACTTGTGGACTTCGGTTTGGAGGGACACCGCTTTATTCATGTACAGTTCCTTGTCCTTCCCCAGATGGACCAGCTCCGCCTTTAACATATCGATCTCAGCTTTGTACGAGTCCTTTTCCTTCTGCACTCGCCTTGAAACTTCTTGAGCTCAGCCAATATTTCCTGCGATTTCTTCATCTTACCCTTGAGAGAGCAGATCCGTCCTAAATCCTTTTGCCTAGCTTCGTCCTTTAAACTTATAGCCTCATCAATCTACGCCTTACATAAGTCAGTCGCCTCTCTCATCGCTTCTTCCTTGGCTTTCTTTATCATGGCTGCATGAGATGATTCAACCGCCACCAACTTCACATCCTTTTCCCTGAGCGCTCCACAAAGATCCTCCACCTCCAAGCGTAACGTACATTAGCGCTACCCACTTCCTCACTGGCCTTGGCTAAGCGGGATTGATAATCAACAATCTATCTAGTCTCATCGGTAATATGGACCATCCTCGTTGTCCGAATGGCGAAGTCATGAGTTTTTGCCTCATCCAAGATTCGGAACAGAGGATTTCGAGGTAGAACGAACTCGGTATCAGAATCCACTGGTTGATGACCCGTATAACTAGGGTTAATATTAGGGTTACTCTCGAATGGATTCCTCGTCGACGGTTGGAAATCTAAGAAAAAAGCATCAACATTTTCTTCACCTTAATCACCAGAAACTTCATGCACTTCAGGACAAGATGGGTTTTGGCAAATGGCGATGGGAAGAAGTTTAAGAACCAAAGGAGCCAGCTTCCTTATTCGGAGACCTTATGCATTTCAAAGACGTCTCATGACTCTCTCCTCTACCCAATCCTGATGAATTTTTTTTCGACATTCTCTTGCATAGTCTTTTCCTTTTGAGAAGCCGTCTTAGAAGTAATGGAGACCCCCTTCATCCGTTTGAACTGTTCAAGTTGCCGAGACATTTCATTCCTCTTCAGATTTCTTCTTTTCCCTGCAAATTGAATAACAACTTTAGAGCAGAGAAATAAAGAATGCATAAACACAAAACATGAAAGACACTGGACATTACAAGCTCCCACAAGCCCTCATGGAAGTCTGGATCAAGTGGCCAGGATGGGGTCTCACTCAAGTAGGGAACATGCCGGGACGGGACTCCATTCAGAGAAAGGACACACGGTGACATGACTTCATTGGATAAGGAGTAAGTAGAGACTAGAACTCGTCAAAAAACAAAAAATTTCAAGAAGTATCCTAAAATCCAAACAGAAATCGAAAGTACCTAGGGAAAGCCCAAACGCTGCACTAATTCCTGCTCCGATTTGCACAGGAAGAAACGACATTCCACCAAAGTCACCCAGAGCTACATTCTCTTGAGAGGGTCATCAGTGAAAGTTGGCTCAGGAACCGGCTTGGATTGATCTAATTGCTTGGGCCACTCTCGTACAGCCTCGGCATTCATCAAGGGAGTCGCACCCAAGCCTTCGCTACCAATAATCTCCATACCCTGAGAAGAATGGGCCTTCGATTCTATCGCCCCAGAATTTCCCTCCTACACATCCTCCTCCATGTTGTCACCCACAAAACGAGTACCCTCCTCATCATTAGGAGAAGGAGCATCTCATATGCCTAAAGATTTCTCTAAAAGGGGAGGAAGAACCGCGCTCTTCATACGCCTCAACTTCTTTGGGGCTTCGACCCCTTCACCCTCTTCCTCTGGATCCTTGCCTTTGTCTGCACCTCCCCCTTCTCCTTCGGCTCCCATAGCTCTCTCAGCTGAGCTTGGCCTGATCTTGAACATGGATTGACTGGGACCAATTAAGTTGTAAAAGAAAAGGCTGTGTCATGGAGCAAGAACGAGGCTTCCCTCTTAGCCTCCGGCACAGCTAATATTTCTTTTGTCATCATTTTCAAGCCCTCGTCCTCTACCGCCTTCACATCGCCTGAAAAATACGGAGCATTTAGGAACCAAGTCGATAGAAAACTTAGAAAAAGATATAAAAGAGACTTACACCCAGAAGTGAAGACATGTTGATGAACGGTGTCATCACACACAAAGAAGTACTCCTTCTTAAACATACTAAACTTCGAATGTAGATCAAGAACGTGCTTGAATTTGTGAGCTGACTCTAAGCTGATGAAGGGACTCCTCTTTTGGTAACTTCTCACATTATACAAGTACTCGACCTCTATGGGTAGGAGCTCTCTGATAGCGCTTCATGAATATATGATACAAGCACGTCAAGACAGCATAGGAGTTAGGTTGAAGCTGTAGTGGAGCAACTTTTAAATAGACCAAGAAGCTGGCAATCCAACGGGTGAGTAGAGGGATAACACAACACATACAGTGATATTTACTGTATGCCATGTATCCCTCTAGGGAGAGCATTCCCTGTCATTCAGTCTATGCAATATCATGTTAGGCGAACAATCCCAAATGTCATATCTATGGAATTAAGCTTTTTTATTGTCAGAACTTTAGGATAACAAACATAAGGCTTTACCAGCGTCTAGTTGGGAGCATAACCCGCCACCAAAGAATATGCAGAGCTGGGTTGTTTTAGAGGATTGGCAGGAATGGCAGAAGAGAAGAACCAGCCCCGGTAGGCTATGATGACAAACGTTTAGATCAGAGCTTGCGATAAGATGAAATTTTTCTTGCACAAAGAAATAAAAGGCAGGCATAAGTCCAACATCCCAGTAGGCATGCAATTATAAATGGAATATTAAGCATACGTCTAAAGCCTTCCATCACCTGGTTCGAAATTAAACCATACTCCAAACCCAACCCTACGGAACTTAAACTACCGTTTCAAGAATCTCTCCCTTTGGCTCGGTAAGCCTATGATCGTTGTACCTGAACTAATCTGGTCCGGTATTACACTATTCCAGTGACCAAACTACATCATGATACCAAACCAAATCCACCGAATGATAACAATGTTGGCCTGAAGCTCGCCCTCATGCAGCCAAGCTGCACACACAACCGCACCATATAGAAACACGTTTCATTCCCTAGCCTCGGCGAACTTGGTAACATGAGCGTGTGACCAAGTGGAGCATTAATATGACGATTTGTTGGAGAATGTTGTCGAATCCATTGTGGGAACAAACGACACTGTCTCTTATACTATAGCTAGCATAGTCAGACCTTACATCCCAACCGCATAGGCCACTCAATAACTTGGATCTGGAAGACCATCTAATTGCACAATATAACCAAATCCAATAACATGAACCAACATTCCATCGGGAATCGCTAACCCAATAGATAAAAACCTTTCACCCTCCATAGTCATGACCACCCTAACTTCACGAAGCATGAATTTCTCCTTCATCGAATCACTCTCGAATCCCCTCGCTCACTTCCTTTCTGCAATTCGGAGCAAAAGCTATTGACTCTCACAACACATACCAAAATCCCCTAAAATCTAAACCCTAAAACCTTAGAACGAAAATTGAATTAAAAAAGTTTTACCTCGAGCAATGAAGATGCGAAAATATTAATAGTTCAAGCAATAAAAAAACTATCCTAATTCGAGGTTAAATCGATTTTAAGTAAATTGAAGAAATTTGGTTCAGAAAATAGAAGAGGGAAGCGATATTTAAAAGGGAAAAGGAAGGGAAGACGAACGGTCTTAAGTTTTCAACCGGTTATAGAAGCATAGTGCTGAACCAAACAAAGCGCGTCGTGAAACTACACAACATACATTAGGGGGAAAGTGTTGGCTTGGATTTTCAATGGGCAAAGAGAGAGAGAGAGGGAAGAAAGGAGGCAGAGTTTAATTATGGCATAGAAGGTAGAATTACTGGACTAAGTATTTGGTCAGGCATTCACTAAAATGCTGAATCAAATATTTGGTCCGACATGCTGGACCAGATATTTGGTCCGACATCCTCCGATATGTCGGACCAAATGTTTGGGCCATCACAACATATCCAACATCGGACCAAACATTTGCTCTGGTATATAGGCATGCTGGACCAAATGTTTGGTCCGGCAAATATGAAGTCCCAAAGCAAGAACACCGAACTAGACATGGAAAAGCAACAAAGCGAAGCAAGCTCCATGACCAAACGCTGATCCAAATGCTCCTACCCAGATGTCGAACCTGATTCAGGAAGTTATAATTTCAACCTCCACACTTCACAACTCCACCTATAAATACCAAAGCTCCTCAACAACTATGGGGATCGAATTTCTGAAGAAAGAGGGAAAATACTGCTAAGACTTAACCACTCCTGCCGCTTCATGTCTTTGCTCTTTCCAATCAAACTTTTACTTGTAATAAAATTAAAGAAGTATAATAAAATGGACAATGGATATAGGCACGTTCTGGCCGAACCACTATAAAATTTGGCGTGATTTACTTCCATTAGTTGCTTTCCAATTATGAACCTGTGAACTGTTCTATGACTGCAAAAACTATCTGTTAACGAATTGAAACAACTTAAATGTAACTTAACCAAATTCGAACTTAGAGGTGTTTGCCCAATTTTTGTGCAAACATAAAGCAACCAAGTCAAAAGCAACTCTTTCGAAAACAATTCCTAAGAAAAAGAAGTATATGGTATCGAAATCCATCCCTTCGAAAGCAATGGAGAGGAGGCTCTAATTTTAAATCGAAGGCTCCCCTTTCGAAAGAAATGTGGGTCGAAAGGTAAAAATCGGTAGTTAGGGTTTTCAACATCTTCGAAAGCATTTATTTTAAAACAAAGGCGCAACTTTATTCGATAGCCTTCTTTCTTTAAAAACATTGACCAAGTCAAAAGCTAACCAAGTTGAAAGCCATCTTATTCGAAAGCAAAGCAGGCGCATTTCGTTTGGAAAACAAAGAAAATCCTCGACTCCTTCGAAACCTCTAGTTTTAACACTATACCTTTTGCCTAAGTCCAATTCACTGTGTAACCAGTGTTGATACTATGTGCATTGGCTTCGACCGAGGTTGGAGGCGGAGGAATGGATTCGAAAGGTGGTAGCCGAAGAAGGTGAGACATTGAAACCTTATAAAACCTGATTTTGTAGCTTAAAATGGTAATTCTTTTCAACTAACCCGCCTATTTGTCATCTTATAATTGGTTGCCTTTACTTTTCCAAAATATTCTCTGAAAGGCGGTACTGAAATTTCAGAGATAACAATTTAAAACATTTGCAAATACTCGCTTCTCCTTTTATAATATATAAAACATTTAAGTCCCATACATTAAATAATTTTATATATCTATTAAAACAATTAGGAAAATTCTATAAATCGCATAAATCTCTTTTAATATGTTTTTCTAACATATTTAAATTTCAAAACCAAAACATATATATAATTGCCAAAATTGATTTTAAACCAAAATAACCTTTTTCTTCACTAGAAAATTAGTACTAATTTCACAACAATTCTGAATATTAGGAAACTTGGAACCTATTTCCAAAATATCATTTCTAACCATAATTAAAATTCACAAGGCATTTAGATGCCATATTGTAGGTTTTTCAAACCAAAACATGTCATAAAATAAATATGAGCAAGCATAATTCATCAATAAGCATATATACATATAAACATCAACCAAAATATGCCAACATACTTGCAAAAAATTTCGGATCTTATTCTGGAAACCTAAATCATAAAACTGTGAGGTGTAACATATTACTCAACTTTAGCTTTGGTGTTAAGGTGTTGAGATTTGATTATTGGATTTGAACTTATTTAAGTTTTCCCCTTGATTAACTTTTTCTTCCCCTTGCTCTTTTTATAGTGGCCGGCCTTTTAAGTTTTGGTTTTGATTTGTAAACGTGAGAATAATGTGGTATGAAGGGTTTAGGGTATATGAATATGCCTCATTCCTATTTTATTTTAATTCCATTTATTTCCTTAGTTTAAATAGGCATGGCTTACCCTTTGTGTTTTAACAAATCTCAATCCATTAATCATTATTCTACATAATTTAACTAATTAAATATCCTAAATAATGTTATCTAAAATTATGGGTGTTGCAGCTCCCCCTTAAAGAATTTCGTCCTTGAAATTACAAAAAGGCACACATCAAAATCAATTAAAAAATAAAATATACCATGAAACAAGCAAGGATAAATACCCCGAATCCTGCTCTTAGTTTTCCAAGTACAGTTTCTCTCGTGGTCACTCCACTGGGCTCTAACTAATCTGACTCTCTTGTTCCTTAACTTCTTCTCATCTCTCACAACTGTACCAACTCGTTTTTTTACCTATACTCAAATTTGGCTCCATTAATAAGTCATCTAACATAGTCGGTGCTATAATAGTCTCTGGATCTCGAATACATTTCCTTAGATGAGAAGCATGAAAAACATCATTGACTCCTATCAAACCACTTGATAACTCTACTCCATATGCGAGTTTCCCAATCCTCTCTACAATAGGAAATGGTCCATTGAATCTCGATGCCAACTTTGCCGATTTCCCAAATCTGATCACCCCTTTCATCGGTGATACCTTGTAACATCCCTCTACTTGAATGCCCAAAACTAATAGCTACGGATGCTGTAGTCGTCCATAAATATTAATCTTTAACGACCAAGTACGGCAGTGCCAGATACATTGATACACATGTCACAAAAATATGGAAAAAGTTGTGCAATTCAAAAACACATTTCCATATTCAATCAAAATATTTAAATTTCATTACATAATCCCAAATTTTGTTAACTATGTTCAGAAAAATAAAATTATTACAAATACCCAAGAGCGACATATGAAGATGCCTCCTTGGTTGATCAGAGTATATATAGTAATGCTAATAAATCTTCCTTTACAAACAAAACACACAGCCAAAAGAAAACTTTAAATATCTATCTGCCTCCTGCATGACTCCGGAAGCTTTATTTATCTAAGAAGAAAACTTGAAAAACCTAAACCCCAAACTACTCAAAATCAATTGAGTACCACAGAGTTTAAGGGGAAAACAAAACTTCGAGTCAGACATAAAGCCTGGTATGAATAATAATCTAACATCTCAATCCTTTTAGATACCTAGTGAGACCGTGCCGCTTAGTGGAAAGGGTTTTCCCTCACTAGTATCCTAAAACTTTTGAAATTTTCCCATCCATTATTAGATTTTAATTTGCCTCAAAGAAGGACTATTCATCACATTTTCATTTTTCTTAAGTGGATGTGGACTATCCATCTCACATCTTATTGTTTTCCTAGGATGACTATAAACCTTTCATCCAACATATGGAGACTATCCATCCACAACATGATGTTGATTATCCATCAACCATCCCATAGTTTTCCCAGGATTACTGTGAACCCTTATTCATTCACAAGGAGAATGTTTATCTCCCACTTGATGTTCACGATCCATCATACATCCTATAGTTTTCCTAGGATAAATATGAACCCATCACTTGACCATTTAGCTCATGCTATCCACATGAATCTAATAATCTCATGCTATCCACATGATTAACCTTTTTCCATTAGTGTCCCTAATTTAGGTTATATCCATTTATAATTTACATTAGTATCCCCAATGATGGTCAAAACATATAAGTGTTGATGACCCCAACTATTGCGTTGAATTCATTAAACCCATCTCGGTATCCCCAAGGTTAAACAACATTTATTTTATGGGGTTAAAAGAAAACAAATTTTCCAACCCCTTTAAAAGCTTTTCTTTTGACCCTTTCGAAAGCAACCCTTCGACCCTTCGAAAGCATAAACCATTAATATTTATAACAATAGGTACTAACCTTTATAATACTTTAAAACCACTCCTTAGAAAACTTTCGACTTAGTTGAGGGATCAATAAGTAAGAATGGACGCCTACCTTCCAAACCATTTGTAAGTAAACCTTTTGAAAGCATCGAAAATCAAACCCTTCGAAACAGTTGGAACTCAAACCTTTCGAAAGCAATCAATCTTTTAAACATAAACCTTTCAAAGTCATTGAAATTAAACCTTTCAAAAGAAAACCTTTTGAAGACTTATTGGGTTCAATGTAAAACAAGTGGAAAATCATCTTTTCAATCCTTTTAACTTCATTGAAGAAATCTTTCAACCTTGTTAGCAGGTCTGCTTTAAAAGCTTTAAAACAATTTATTTAAAACAACAGGCCACTACCTTTGAAACAACTGCTTCAAAAGCTTATGTTATTCTTCAGTTTATAAAACTAGGGTAAATCACCTAAGTCAAAAGATTCCTTTCGAAAGCATGGAGTAGAAACTAATTTTATAAAAAGTAAACCTTTCGACTTTGTCGGAAGGTTCAAATCAAAAGAATACTACTACGGTTGTAAACATTCGATTGTGTCGAAAGGTTTCAAAACAAAATAGTGTTGAAACAACAGTAACCTTTCGACTTTGTCGAAAGGTTTAATACCTTTATTTTAAACATTTGACCCAGTCGAAAGAAACCAAGTCGAAAGATCTTATTCGAAAGCAAAGCAGGCTAACTACGGTATATAAAACAAACACATTTCAACGTCTTTGGAAAACAACCTTTCGACTTAGAACTCTTCGACCTTGTCCCATTCATTATTTACCAAGTAACTTGATACCTTATGCATTGGTCAGAAGCTAAAAGCTATGAACCTCTCAACCTTGTCAGAAGATCTGGGTCGGAAGATTTGATGCGTAATGTAACGATCCGCCTTTCATACCACAAAAAGACGCATCATTAAGAAGAAAGAAAGGGATAGAAAAGAGAAAAGATTGAAAAGATAGAAAAGAAAGAACCAAACAACATCGAATCTCACAGCGGAACGAATAAATTATATTAATCAAATAAAATATTACATAGTATTATATAGATCAGAGTTATACAGCTAATACAAAACAAACTAGACAGTTATTCACACATGTCTAATTATTACAACTCAAGTATAACACAAAGATACATATACAACTCTAACACAGTAGAACACTACACATTTATCTACATGCTGAAGCCACCTGCTCCATATCTCCTCCAGAACTCGTCAAAGCAAACCTGAATCCCTCGACTACTCATACATAATATGAGTACCTAAGAGTTTAATAAAACAGAAAATAATCACTTGGGGTCAAACATGGGTCTGGTGTGAGTAAATGGGTTAAAGTTGCTTAACTTTGAAAATCCTTTGAAAACAAAGGTATCACGTAAGACTCCTCACAAATAAACATGGGTAAGTTTTTACCTTACGCTAACCAAAACATTTGATAGGAAATCCAGTGATTTTATAATAGTGTCTAGGGTTTTCAAGTAAATAGAAAATAGCCGAAATTGTTACATGATTAAATTCCAGCTACTAGCCACAAAAGTGGGTAATACAATCAAAACCATAAGGGCACGTAGGAAGAATGGGTTTCCATCAATGGCAGGGCTACTGGTGTATCGTCCGTCGCAGTACGTGGCCTAGATCACCGTACCGAGGATCCACCCAAAATCCCCTGCAACACAAGGCCGGAACCATCCCTTACTGGACAGTCCCGAACAAGACAACCCCGGCAGTTGTCATGATCAACCGCCCACACAGCCGAGATAAAATGGACCTCTAGACAGGGGTAAATCTCGTCCTACTTGGGTGCTACCCACTTAGCCTTACCGCACCTCCCCTGTTTTAGCCATTCCTGGTTGATGAGGCTTGAGGCTACGATTACCTTTATAGAACACATCTATCTTAGAATGCTCATCGTCCACCTAGCGATGTTCTGAAAGCATTCAATCCATACAAGTTCGTTCCGGGTTCGAACGAAACCGAAGGCACTATCTCGTTACACTCATTTTGGAATCACCCTCAGAGTTAATGATAATAGCCCTAGCACTCTGAATCTTCATCTCAAACCTGAAAGTACTACCCCCGTTAAACTCGTATTGGAAACACCCTCAGAGTATTAACGACAATAGTCCTTACACCTCGAGTCTTCACTCTTCACTTGAGATTCACGACCTAACATTTAATTTGGATCGATGTGGTTTTCGAAATTCCAAATTGGAAACCCGATCCCGGTCTCATCGAATCCAAATGCCATCTTAATGTCCAAGTGATTTAAGTTTAACAAATTAATTCAATTTAAAACATTGAATTCACACAGCATCATTCACAGATAAATATCACACATTTATCACTGATATATCAAATATCATATCACAGAATATCACAACATATCATCCAAAGATATCAACCAATCTAGATATTCCACAAACAATCATCCACAAACAGGCATCATTAACCTTTTACTATAAATTTAATCAACTTAAATTAAATTAATTACTTGAGAATTAAACAACTAATCCTGCTTAAACAATCATTAATTAATTACAATTAATTAACCAATCACTCTTTAATCAACATCATAATCCAATTAATTAATCTTCAATTATAAATTAATTATCCTTTAATCATACTCTTAATTAATCACCTAGATTAATTATTCTTTAATTACACCATGTAATTAGCCTTTAAATTAATTACACAAATTAATTAATCTTTAATTATTAATTAATCTTAATTAATTTTTAATTAATTAATTAACTATAATTAATTACATTAATCTTTAATTAATTACATTAATTAATTATACTTTAATCACTTCATTGATTAATTATCCTTTAAATTAATCACATTTATTAATCAATTAAACAATTAATTATTCATTGATTACATTAATTAATGACCCTCTAATTACTTTATTAATCAATTTTTCTCACAATTACATTTAATAATTAATTATAAACTTAATTACATTTATTAATCAAACCTGATTAATCACAATCAGTAATTACCTTCCCTTAATTACTTCACCAATTAAACCAACTCCTTGATTAATTACATTAATTAATCCTCTAAGTGCACTTAGTAATTATCACTTAATTACTTCCCCTAAGTAATTATCCTTTAATTTCTATCCATCAAGTAATTTCCTTAATTAATTACATCCAGTAATTATTCATTAATTACTTCACTTAGTAATTACACCTCTTTAATTACATTAAGTAATTATACTTAATCCCATCATTAAGTAATACTTTAATTAATTAAAATTAACCATAATAACTTAATTAATTACACCGAGCAATTAATTTCTTTAATTACTTCATTAAATAATTATCTTTAATGATTCTTCTTAACATTAAGTAATTAACTTCTTAATTTCTTATTACTTAATTATTTAACATAGATTAAACAATCCTTAATTACGTAATTAATTACACTTAATTAATTCCACAAACTAATTTACTTTAATTTAATTACCCACATTAATCATTTAAGTTAATTAAGTTATTATACTTTAATTACCTTTATAAATAAAACTTGATTAAGATAGACCATACATTTCATTAACTCTTATCAATCATTTTAAAATTAAAATTTTAAATTCAAAAGCTTGTATTTGATTTACACAAAATCATCATCTTTTAATTTATCAATATCTTTTAATTTATCTAAGTTAAATACCATACTTTAATCACATTTAAATCACTCCAATAACATTTTTATTTGAAAACATTTAGAGTCTATTATATAATTTAACAAAGCAACATTTATAACCAAACTATTTTGAAACAAAAGTTTAAATTTTGAAAATCCAAATTTTAATACTAAAATTCTTTTTAAGTCAAACATTCATTCATTATAAAACTAATTAAACACTTTGTTCAAAATTCAACTTGCCTTCAATTTTTAAAATTCATTTATATAGTACAAAATCCGGATAGTACTAAAACTTTGGAAATAAACTATTTTCAAAGCAAAAAATTGAATTTAAAATTCTATACCCTAAAAAAACCTTAAACTTGTTTAAACGTTAAGTTTTAATTTAAACATTAGAAACAACTTTAAACTGTTTAAAACTTTATTTTAAAAATTTGGTTTGCTTTAAATTTCTGAAATTCATTTTACAGTTCGGAAACTGACAGGATTTAACAAGATTCAAATCCTGGAACCAAACTATACATGAAACAAACACACGCGACCAACCTTCCTAATGACTTCGAGTCACACACGAGGAAAGCACGAAGAAAAACCCAGTTCAACTTCTTCTTCCACGAACAAAAAATTCTAGATGCACAAGATGTCGCCGTGCACGTGTACGCTGGAGTTAATCGACAGTGACCATCACCGAAATGCTCCACAAGTCGTCCCTGACCCCACCGACCATCTCGTTCCCCTGGATTGACGAAATCGTCCTCGAATCGAAAAAGAGCTCAGCACTTCAACAGGAAATGAAAACTCGATCGAAGAAATCTCTGCCGTTGGCGAATCCCATCACCGGAGGGCCTGCCACCTCATCCACAATCGCGTCTCGAACCACAGAAACTCTTCCCCCACAAGCGATTCGTTCCGATGCAAAATCAATGCCGCGCTCACCCCAGTTCCAACGTAGTCACACACAGAACATCGAAACCTACTTCGCCATTTTTCGATCACCACGACCATCAGTAAAGACTTCCACTATTTTTCCTGCATCCCCAGACACCACGGCCACCTTCATGCCGAACCTCGACCTCCCCTTCGACGCTGATCAACAACAATCGACCCAAAACCCAAATTCGAGAAATCCTTAATTTCTCTTTGAATAATAAATTAAAAATTCCCAAATTCATGTTAAAATTCATGATTTTGTACATCAATTCAGGTTATATGATCCCAAACTTAAATTATTGAGATTGATTTTCATTGAATACTGAGATCATTGCTGTTATTTTGCTTTCCAGGCTAATTTCTAAATATAAAAATTTTGAAACAAAATTTTAAATTATTAATACACTACTATGGTCATTTTTCATTTTCAAATCTTGGTCTAAATTCAATGGTATGTGAAGATAAGAATTTTTCTAATAAAATCTGGAACATGAACTAAGCACAGAGCTTATAATTGCATATCTACAGGCATTCACACTGCTAAATATATATGCATTCAACTTCAAATAGCACATGCAAACATTTATCATGTTTACTATAACATTCATTTCACAGAACAATCATATGAAGGATTTAAAACTGTTTTTAAGAGGTGTTTACTCACCAGAACTAGAAGAACAGAGGCCGGCTTTGCTAAATTTGTTTTCCAGGAACTTTGAAATTGATTTGCATCTTAAAATCTGTTGTTAGATTTTTGAAAACTTGATGATGCTCACAGCTTTAAATTTCTTTCATTATCTTTTGAAAGCTTGCTGTTGAATTTGCTGTTGAATATCTTGCAGTAGATTCTTCATATAGTATTGCAAGTTCTTCTGATTAAATACTTTGGATCTGAAGTTGTAAATGGCTTCAGATTTTTTATTACAGTTTGAATGATCTTTGGTTTTTTTCTAAAGTAGAAAACTAAAGAAATTTGATCTAAAAATAAAAAGAATAACAAGCCTTCTCTCTTTCATTAATTATAAATTTAATTTCCTTTAAAACAATGTTTTGCCACTTGTATTACAAATATCTTGTATATATTCATGTATTTACAAATTTCCAAACTTGAATTATTATGTATACAAGTGTATTCTCATTAATTCCTAAGTTGCCAAGTGTTTTAGATTTGATAATTAAATTAATTTCTTATTATTACAAATGATTTAAACCTTAATTAAGTATTAGCCCAAATGCTTATGTTTTATATAACTATGAAATGTATTTATCTCTTTATGTTTTATTTATTTATATTTAAAAATCCATTTTCTAAGGATAAGTTTAAAAGAAAGAAAATAAAAATTTATTTAAATTTTATTTTAAAAGTTTAAACTTAAGTTATTATATCTAACATTGATATTATATATAAAAACTAAATTTATTTTCAGAAACCAATTTAAAAGAAAACAAATTAAGCTTTTATAATAATATACTATTTTAAGCTATTACACTTTTAACAAAAATAAATTTTCTTTAAGTGTTTTGAAAATATAAGATTAACTTTAAATAGTTTTTCAAAAGCATTTTATTTATATTAAATTCAGCCAAAATCTTTCAAATCATCATATATTCATACATATATATATTATAAATTTTTAAAACACATTTCCTACTTAAGTTTAATCCAATACTTTTCTATTTACAATATATATACAAATATATATACATTATGAATAAAAACATTTTAAATATTAGCTCCAGAAATTATTTCAATTTTAAAACAGAACTTCAAATCACAATATATAAACATATATATTATAGTTTGAAAACATTTTATCAGATTTAAATTGAAACCAATTTCTTTTTTTACAATGTATACATATATACATCACAAATAGAATATTTTTATTAACTTAGAAAGATTAATTATTATGAATTATATATATATTATTATCTTTTGAAAAGAATAAACATTTCCAAATTAAATTATTATTATTAAGTTTTGAAAAGATAACGTTTGTTAAATTAGATTAATTATTAATTTTGAAAATATAACATTTGGTTAAATTAGATTATTAAATCAATATTACATATTTTAAAATAAATTATAAATGGAAATTATTAAATAAGTATTTGTAGGATCGATTTCACCCTAGACGGGGGGTGAATAGGGTGATAGTGTAAATTATTAAAAATTAATCGCGGAAGCTTATAAATTAATTTCAATTCAGATCACAGAATAGCAGCACAGATATCGCAGAATATAAATAACAGAACAACACAGAATTTACCCAGCTTCGGCAAAACCCTGCCTACGTGCTGCCCCCAAGGTTTCTACTAGAAATTAGATAGTCCCTCGCTTACACACGTAAACTCGCTATACACCGCTATTGACTAATCTAACTCTACGCTCAAAACCTTGACCACAACTCAACTACCGAGTTGCAAATTCCCAAACTACACACCGTAGTTTGCACCCTAGTCACACGACTAGAAAATTAAAACGGTTTAAAAAAGGAAAATTACAAATTAAAAAGCAAATTAAAATTAAACCCTAATTAAAAACCCTTATAAAAATATTTCTCCCTTTTAAAACAATAGGCCGGCCCTCCTTTTTCACTTCAGCCCGTCTCTTTTATTTTTCGTTCGTGAAAAAAATGATGGCCGCTCCTCTTGCTGATTTAGGGCTTCGTCCCTTCGATCCAATTTAGCGCTTCGTCCCTTGATACAATTTAGGGCTTTTGATGGTTGATCGGCCGACTCCTTGTAGCTTACTTCGGTTGCTTCTCTGATGTTCAATTCTCGCTCGTTTGCAGCTACTTGATCGAGTTCGTTGATTATGACTTTCTGGTATGTGTTGTTTCCTTTTGCTTTTCTGGTTTGGCTTGTTCGAACTCGATGCTTTTGTGCCGATGATGATTTTGGGTATTTATATGCGTTCGAACTCCTTTATCTTCGTTCGTATAAAATCATTTGAATTTGTCAATAATTCATCTCGGCCACTTTATTATTCTTGAACGATTGAGATTGATTCCGACTAGTTCATAATCATATATTTGGTACTTGATGATCACGGCTTGGTTGACACGGTTTTGATTCACGCGTTCGATATTGACTTCGGCCTTTGAATTTTGAGATGCTTGATATTCACGGCATTGACTCATTCTATTATGACCATGGCTTGAATCTGACTTTGATAAAAGAAAAAAAAACTTTGACTTGATTTAAGCATCACCTGACTTGATTTGATTCTGAACATTTTGAACTGAGTATTCTTGTATCATGTTTTCTGATAACTTGATACAGTTCGAACTTGTGTCTGGTTGTCATCGACATTGGCTTTGCTATGCATCCACGGCTTGGTTGTTTGATTATTTTTCTGACCTTTATTTTGACACCCACGGCTATGTATATTGATACATTTGGCATGATCACTTGTTGGCATTTTGGGCATTATTTCATCTGACTTCGGTCTTGATATTTGCATACTGATGCTTGTTGTACTTGGTCGAGTTTATTCCCATTCTGTAGACATGAACTTTATATCATAAGTATATGTTCACTATTTTCTGTTCTCCTGCATGTTTCATTTTATAATTTGTAGCATGAGTCTGGTCTGCACTGAGCACTTGAACTTTTATCTTTATATATGCACTGCATATTTGGATTCCACCTTTTCTGGTTGGTCTGGCCATTGTAGCTGTGTTGGCTGCATTGTAAATTGATTTGTAGTTGATGTTGTACACTGTTTGACCTGGCACTGGTTCACTTTGTATCATGCTTTCATATATGCACAGTTGGTTCATTGGTTTATCTTGATGGTCATGTACCACTGCATCTTGTCTTGTAACACTTGTGTCACCTATGTTGCAACTGCACTGTTGCCTTGTTGTATTGTAACTGGACATTTGAGTTTGTTGCATTTGTTGGTTCATCACTTCGTTCCAGTTTGATAATGTGTAGCCTGGTCTCTGTTGCATGTGTTGCCTCTGGTGTAGTCTTGTCTGGTGCATTGTCTTTTGTATCACTGAGTTGAGTAACAGCTGTGGTCCATGTTGCTGCTGGTCGATAAGTATACATGCATACTTTGATCATTGCATTCATGTGTGCATTTGCAGTTGCACCTGTGTTTATGGTAGAGTTCATCTTCATTCTGTAGACCTGAACTTTGAGTTGCTGTTGCATACGAGTTTGGGCATGGGTATTTGCAGTTTCATGTTGGCCATTTGGTCGTTATGTTGATTGTTGAGTTGCTTCATGTTTTCTTGTTTCCATGTTTTAACTGCTTCAATTGCTTAGTGCATTGCTGTTTGCATTGCATTGTAACTTCAAGCATGCTGCCACTGTGTTGCTTACTGATTTGAGTTGCAGACCATGTTTTATTCGATATGCATGGCTGCTATAACAGCTCGACCATTTCACTTCATTCACGTACATTGCCTTTGTTGTGGTCTGGAGTGTATGTTGGCAACTTGTTCGATGCATTTGCTGGCAGTTGGTCTTTATTGCATTCATGTCATATTTGAACATAGTTGCATTATATTGGTCGAGCTTTGATTTTTTGTTGGCACTTGCTTGAACTTGATTTGTTTATCTGCACTGTTGTATATTCGAACTGCACCTGTGTTGAATCCAGTTTTATTTGGATTTGACCTTGTGCTGAAGTCGTGATATATTGCATGTTTCACCTGAGTTGAATCCTGTATTTTTATTTGGGTTTGACCGGTGCTCACCTGTCCCTGTAACTCAATCAAGTGTATATATCGGTGTGCACGGCCTTGTGGCATATACAGTGATACACTGTGTATGTCACAAGTTGTTCGTGTATGATGAATTCAAATTTAAATTATGACGAACAACCCAAATAACTGAGGCAAATCATATTTTTAAAATCATATTTTAATTTATATTGCAAAAATATTTTCTTTTCAATTTTACTGCGTTAGTGAATATTTTTGCAGATTGCTCAGATGCTGGATTCAAACTGGAATGCAGTTGTAGATAAAAATACGAGTGTGAGTGATATGTAGTGAGGTGAATATGTAAATGTGAAATGTGATGTAATTGTAATCAAAGTTGTATAGTATAGTGAGAGCTTGAAATTGTATTATTCAAAATTGTAATAAATATTTGTTTGAATAAAATATTCGTTTGAATTTAAAATCTGTGTTATTTATTTTATTCAGCAAATATTTATTTAATCTGTGAAAATAAATAGTATATTAACAAATACATTTAAACGAATGTATATATGTTTATTATCATCAAATAAAAATCATATAAGCGCATATTCAACAATCTCCCCCTTTTGATGATAACAAACATATATTTAAGATTTTGAATATATTAAATGTATTTGATAATTTCAATTGCTCCCCCTATTTGAATGCTTCCTTTCTATATGATACTCCCCCTACATATATGACTCCCCCTACATATATGCATACAAACAAAATGTGCAAATGAGTCTATATGCATATTGAAAACTTCTTTGACCTTTTCTCTCCCTTTTTACAAAATCTTAACTTTTCTCTCCCCCTTTTGTTATCAGCAAAAGAATAATAGAAATAGAGAAAAATAGAGATAAAGTAATCGATATTAATCCAACATTAAAACCCAATTGAATATAAATATTAAATTTCAATAGAAAATCAAACAAAAATCATAAAAATATTGTTAGGCGCATATTCCACTTTTAGAATGATGGAGATGATGTCATCATATAAAACCATACAATTGTGTCTATTTGTGGTATTTTTATATCAGGAATTTGAATATCTACTAATCATGCATAACCGTTAGGACTTTTAAATGAGATTAGTAGTATTCCAATTTTATTTTTTTTTTTAAAAAAAATGAATTCAAGTATCTTCTAACCACGCATAACCGTGAGGACTTTTAAATGGGATTAGAATCAACTTGTTTATTTTAAAAGAAAAAAAAAATCAACTTTTGATATGCGTTCCATACATGCATAACCGTGAGGACTTTTAAATGAGCATGGAAGCACATAACAAATTCCAAGTAATTCACCCATGCATAACCGTGAGGACTTTTAAATGAGAGTGAATACTTTGGTATTTATTTATTTATTTATTTTTGCTTTTTTTTTTTTAAAAATGAAAATGAAAAACGAACGATTCCTGTTTAAAGTACCACATATCAACAAACTATATAGAGTTTTGATGAGTGATAGTTGTTAGAAATATGATAGATATAGAGATGGTCATGGAATTTTTACCAACAAAAAGTTTTATAACTCTTGTTTAAATTTCTAAAGAAATTTTCTAATTATACTTTCTCGAGTTATAATATATGATAAATATCAACACTCATCACTTTTTCTATTACTATTTTTCTTTTCGATAAACATTAGGGAGTCAGATTAGTCAATATAGTCATTTAAAATCAAATTCAAAAATAATTATGAAACCAATTTTTCAAAATGACTAATCTGAAAATATGGTCAAAAATGATTTTCTCCAGGGGGTTTTAAAAGAAAATTTTCTGCTATTTGAAAATTATTTGAAATGAAAAATATGCAGATATTTTCTTTGAAAAACGATGCAGTTAATGAATGTGTCAAAAATTAATCATGTTCCACTAGTAATTTTTCTATCAACCATATTACCAGTGTAATCTGCATCTGAATTTAAATTTCACTCAAAATTCACTCGTTGAATGTCAAAGACCAGATTAAGAAATTTCTCATGATTATTATCAACAAATTTTAAATGAAATTCTCTTGGATTTGAAATGAAAACCGTGTCAACAATCAATCATATATTAAAGTGTCAATTTTAGAAGCCATCAAACGTTATTTTTATTTCAAAGCAATTTCTTAATAGTTTCAACAATTTCAAAAAAAATTTAACATCCTTTTCACAATTTTTAAAATAGAATTCATTAGGATTTTAAATCGAGGCCGTGTCAAAACATGAATATAGATTTAGCCAAAAATATTATAACAACAATATTATTATCCAATCAAAACACTATTTTTCTCTCAAACTTATATATCAAGTAATTCTAGAGAATTTTATAGTGTTTTTGGCATAAGAATATAAATGGCTAATCAATTTTGAATAAAGTCAGAATCAAAATCATCATTAAATCATCATCATATCATAATTGGCTGATTTTATTCAGAAAATGGTACAGATTATCACATTTAATATATCGTACAAATAAATATACTTTTACCTGTCTTTACCTTTACGATATTTCTCATCGTTGTTCATTGTGATTCTGTCACCCTTATACTAGGCTAAGGAACTTAGCTTTGTCGCCCGTTGTGTTTCTGGAACAGCCAAAAATCCAGGTAACACTATTGTTGTTCCTTAGCCCGCCACCACACCTACACGATGAAAATTTTATGTGACCTATTTGTTTTTATAGGTCCATGGTTGTTAGTGGCAGAAAATTTTGAAAAATAATTTTGTGTAGACCCAAAACTATTTATAATTGTTCCCTTTGGCACCCAAATTTGTTTAACTTTGAGAGATTTTATATTTGTGCCTTTTGGAACCCAAATCGGTATAGTTTTCACATGTTTGGGTCTATACCAACAATTATTGTGATCGTGTCCAAATTTTCTACAAATTGTGCACATAGAATTAACTTGATTAATCTTGTTTTCAACAATTTTCGAATTATTAAATCCAAGTCCTTGTCTAACCGTATTAACAATTTGCTTTCCTAATAGCATATTCAACGATTTTTCACTTTTTGAAAATTTATCTAAAGTCGTAGACAATTGTTGGACTTTTGATTTGAGAGATTCATTTTCGTTTAACAACTGTGTGCACTTTTTAATAGAATTCTCTCTCCTAGTATTTTCATTCTCCTTTAAAATCAGAATTTCATTTTCAAGCGATTTTATTTTAATTTCTGATTTTTTAATTTCCTCATCAAATGTTGGACACTTATCACACTTAGGGATCCTACTTTGATAGGTTTTAACTAATTTATCAAGTTGTTTATTACATTCTATCAAAGTATCTTTTTGAGATTCAAGTTTGGCGTATTTTTCCCTAAGTCGTTCAAAACAACCGTTTACTTCATGAAAATATATAAGCAACTCAGAATGGGTAAGTTTTGATACCTCACTTGGCTCGTCATCGTCACTGTCAGTTGTATCACCTCGAAGGCAAAATTCTGCCTTTTCGCTTTCACTGCAAGTGCTTTGATCATTCTCGTCTATTTCATCCCAAGTGGCTGCAAAACTTTTCTTTTTCTGTTTCTTTCCATGGCTGGATTTAATTTGTGGACAATCGGGCTTGATATGGCCGGGTTTGTTGCAATTATAACAAATAAACTTTTGTTCTTCTGAGTAGTCTAGTGCTTTGGCTATTCTGCTTTTTGCTTTTTGAATTCGAGCTGAATTTCCATGTTTTTGATTCCATTTTTTGAATTTCCTTATTAACAGCTCCAATTCTGCTGCTCCATTATCTTCATCGTTATCATCATCACTTTCGGTTGTTCCTTTGAGAGCTATTGATTTCTTTTGAGTGTCACCTCCTTCACGCTCTTCTTTGAATTTCATTTCAAGCTCATAAGTGGTGAGATTTCCGATGAGTTCCTCAACTTTAAGTTGTTTTAAATCTTTCGATTCTTGTATGGCAGTTACTTTTGCTTCAAAGCTTCGTGGAAGGACTCTGAGGATTTTCCGGACTATTTCTAATTCGGTGTATGTTTTTCCGAGAGCTTTTGATTTGTATACGATATTGGAGAGTCGTCCGTACATCTCTTTGACATTTTCTTCCTTCGCCATTTTGAAGTTCTCGTATTCGCTGCTTAGCATTGCAAGGCGAGATTCTTTGACTTGAGATGTTCCTTCGTGAGTCACTTCTAGTATGTGCCATATTTCCTGCGCAGTTAGACAATGTGAGACACGATTAAATTCAAATTGATCTAATGAACAGATAATAGAATTCATAGCTTTAGCATTAGTATTCTGTAATTTATTTTCTAATTCTGTCCATTGTTCCTTTGGTTTCTCTATTTCCTGATTATCTACAGTTATAGTTGGTATTCTATAACCTGTCTCAACAATATTCCAAGCGTCAATGGTTTTCAAAAAAATTTGCATTCTATTTTTCCAATAAGCATATTCACCATTGAACATTGGTGGTCTAACTATGGATTGACCTTCTGCAAAAGCATTATTAAAAGAAGCCATTTTAAAAATTCAAATTTTTAAAACAAAAACTGATTTTTTCAAAAAAAATCGAATTTTTAAAACAGATGTTGACTTCTAAACCTGTCCTAGCTCTGATACCACTTGTAGGATCGATTTCACCCTAGAGGGGGGGTGAATAGGGTGATAGTGTAAATTATTAAAAATTAATCGCGGAAGCTTATAAATTAATTTCAATTCAGATCACAGAATAGCAGCACAGATATCGCAGAATATAAATAACAGAACAACACAGAATTTACCCAGCTTCGGCAAAACCCTGCCTACGTGCTGCCCCCAAGGTTTCTACTAGAAATTAGATAGTCCCTCGCTTACACACGTAAACTCGCTATACACCGCTATTGACTAATCTAACTCTACGCTCAAAACCTTGACCACAACTCAACTACCGAGTTGCAAATTCCCAAACTACACACCGTAGTTTGCACCCTAGTCACACGACTAGAAAATTAAAACGGTTTAAAAAAGGAAAATTACAAATTAAAAAGCAAATTAAAATTAAACCCTAATTAAAAACCCTTATAAAAATATTTCTCCCTTTTAAAACAATAGGCCGGCCCTCCTTTTTCACTTCAGCCCGTCTCTTTTATTTTTCGTTCGTGAAAAAAATGATGGCCGCTCCTCTTGCTGATTTAGGGCTTCGTCCCTTCGATCCAATTTAGCGCTTCGTCCCTTGATACAATTTAGGGCTTTTGATGGTTGATCGGCCGACTCCTTGTAGCTTGCTTCGGTTGCTTCTCTGATGTTCAATTCTCGCTCGTTTGCAGCTACTTGATCGAGTTCGTTGATTATGAATTTCTGGTATGTGTTGTTTCCTTTTGCTTTTCTGGTTTGGCTTGTTCGAACTCGATGCTTTTGTGCCGATGATGATTTTGGGTATTTATATGCGTTCGAACTCCTTTATCTTCGTTCGTATAAAATCATTTGAATTTGTCAATAATTCATCTCGGCCACTTTATTATTCTTGAACGATTGAGATTGATTCCGACTAGTTCATAATCATATATTTGATACTTGATGATCACGGCTTGGTTGACACGGTTTTGATTCACGCGTTCGATATTGACTTCGGCCTTTGAATTTTGAGATGCTTGATATTCACGGCATTGACTCATTCTATTATGACCATGGCTTGAATCTGACTTTGATAAAAGAAAAAAAAACTTTGACTTGATTTAAGCATCACCTGACTTGATTTGATTCTGAACATTTTGAACTGAGTATTCTTGTATCATGTTTTCTGATAACTTGATACAGTTCGAACTTGTGTCTGGTTGTCATCGACATTGGCTTTGCTATGCATCCACGGCTTGGTTGTTTGATTATTTTTCTGACCTTTATTTTGACACCCACGGCTATGTATATTGATACATTTGGCATGATCACTTGTTGGCATTTTGGGCATTATTTCATCTGACTTCGGTCTTGATATTTGCATACTGATGCTTGTTGTACTTGGTCGAGTTTATTCCCATTCTGTAGACATGAACTTTATATCATAAGTATATGTTCACTATTTTCTGTTCTCCTGCATGTTTCATTTTATAATTTGTAGCATGAGTCTGGTCTGCACTGAGCACTTGAACTTTTATCTTTATATATGCACTGCATATTTGGGTTCCACCTTTTCTGGTTGGTCTGGCCATTGTAGCTGTGTTGGCTGCATTGTAAATTGATTTGTAGTTGATGTTGTACACTGTTTGACCTGGCACTGGTTCACTTTGTATCATGCTTTCATATATGCACAGTTGGTTCATTGGTTTATCTTGATGGTCATGTACCACTGCATCTTGTCTTGTAACACTTGTGTCACCTATGTTGCAACTGCACTGTTGCCTTGTTGTATTGTAACTGGACATTTGAGTTTGTTGCATTTGTTGGTTCATCACTTCGTTCCAGTTTGATAATGTGTAGCCTGGTCTCTGTTGCATGTGTTGCCTCTGGTGTAGTCTTGTCTGGTGCATTGTCTTTTGTATCACTGAGTTGAGTAACAACTGTGGTCCATGTAGCTGCTGGTCGATAAGTATACATGCATACTTTGATCATTGCATTCATGTGTGCATTTGCAGTTGCACCTGTGTTCATGGTAGAGTTCATCTTCATTCTGTAGACCTGAACTTTGAGTTGCTGTTGCATACGAGTTTGGGCATGGGTATTTGCAGTTTCATGTTGGCCATTTGGTCGTTATGTTGATTGTTGAGTTGCTTCATGTTTTCTTGTTTCCATGTTTTAACTGCTTCAATTGCTTAGTGCATTGCTGTTTGCATTGCATTGTAACTTCAAGCATGCTGCCACTGTGTTGCTTACTGATTTGAGCTGCAGACCATGTTTTATTCGATATGCATGGCTGCTATAACAGCTCGACCATTTCACTTCATTCACGTACATTGCCTTTGTTGTGGTCTGGAGTGTATGTTGGCAACTTGTTCGATGCATTTGCTGGCAGTTGGTCTTTATTGCATTCATGTCATATTTGAACATAGTTGCATTATATTGGTCGAGCTTTGATTTTTTGTTGGCACTTGCTTGAACTTGATTTGTTTATCTGCACTGTTGTATATTCGAACTGCACCTGTGTTGAATCCAGTTTTATTTGGATTTGACCTTGTGCTGAAGTCGTGATATATTGCATGTTTCACCTGAGTTGAATCCTGTATTTTTATTTGGGTTTGACCGGTGCTCACCTGTCCCTGTAACTCAATCAAGTGTATATATCGGTGTGCACGGCCTTGTGGCATATACAGTGATACACTGTGTATGTCACAAGTTGTTCGTGTATGATGAATTCAAATTTAAATTATGACGAACAACCCAAATAACTGAGGCAAATCATATTTTTAAAATCATCTTTTAATTTATATTGCAAAAATATTTTCTTTTCAATTTTACTGCGTTAGTGAATATTTTTGCAGATTGCTCAGATGCTGGATTCAAACTGGAATGCAGTTGTAGATAAAAATACGAGTGTGAGTGATATGTAGTGAGGTGAATATGTAAATGTGAAATGTGATGTAATTGTAATCAAAGTTGTATAGTATAGTGAGAGCTTGAAATTGTATTATTCAAAATTGTAATAAATATTTGTTTGAATAAAATATTCGTTTGAATTTAAAATCTGTGTTATTTATTTTATTCAGCAAATATTTATTTAATCTGTGAAAATAAATAGTATATTAACAAATACATTTAAACGAATGTATATATGTTTATTATCATCAAACAAAAATCATATAAGCGCATATTCAACAGTATTGTCCAAAATTCCGGGATATCACACGTAAGATGGCTGAAGCATGCTAAAAGCACGATTTTCATGTTTTAACTTAAAAAAGGTAACTTTTCAACTTAACCTGCCATTATTTGTTAAATTCTCATTGGTTGATAAAACTTTTGAGAAAAATACTGCCACTAATTCAAGAAATAAATAATAATTTTATTTTATAAAATGCCATTTCTCCTTAATTAAATATATAAAACATTTAAGTCATATACCTTAAATAATTTATATATTTATCAAATCATTTAAGCAAAATCTAGAAAAATTCCAAAAAATCTACTTTATTATGTTTTCCAACATATAAATATTTCAAACCTAAATAATAATTATTTTAGCCGTAAATAACTTATAACCTAATAGATCATTTTCTTCACTAGAAAATTAATATAAAATCCACATGAATTCAAAAAAATATGGAAAATGAAACCCATCTGTAAAGTCATGTTTTCTACCATATAAAATTTTCCTATGGCATTTAAAAATAATTTCATCTCAATTTTACTGTATATGTGTATATCTCTTTTTAGCAAACTTGTTTAATCTATGTAAATCATGATTCAAGCATATGATCATTCAATATGTCATAAAAACAGATTTACACTAAGATTCGAAACTATATGAACGTAAAACTAAAATAAAGATGTAGAAATTGTTATTCACCTTAGATTAGATAAGGAATTTGAAGTTTGGTTGAGACCGATTCCTTCTAACTTGAATCCTAAACTTTAAGTTGATTTTTTCTTCTCTTCTTTCTTCCTAATGGCCAACCTTTGCTTCCTTATGGTTATGAATTTTTATTTTGATAAAATGAAGGTGTATGACTAAGGGAGACAGTATAAGGGTGTGAAATATTGTTATTTACCCTAATGCCCATATATTTAATTTCCTAGCCATTTATATAAGTTCATTTGATTTTTATTAAGCACGACCACCTAATTTATTAATCAACCTCAATCTCCTTATCTACATTATTTAATTTCCTAGCCACTTGTATAAGTTCATTTGATTTTTATTAAGCATGGCCACCTGATTTATTAATCAACCTCAATCTCTTTATCTACATTATTCTATTTAATTTATTCTAATTAAATCCCCTAAATAATGTCAATAAAGTTAGGGGTGTTACATACCTTGACAAAAACCTGATCTCCAACTAAGAACTCCAAGTTTTTCCATCGTCTATCCGCGTTGCTCTTCTGCCTAGACTGAGCTTCTTTCATCATAGCTCGAATGATCTCAATCTTTTCTGTAACTTTTGTTAGCCATAAAGTCTACTCAATAGTAGAAGAATGAAAAAGGCTAATAAGAGTGAGTTTCCAAATAAAGTAATAACCATAGGTTTCGTAGGGGGCATAAGAAGATGCTTCGTGAGCATTAAGAAGATTTCGAAAGGGTCGAAGGCGCCACCTGCTTGTATAGAATGAAGGCTTTTGACTCGGATGGAAACAGGCATACTCTTCCCCCACTTTAAACCTTTTGACACAGATGAACAAGCAAGGATAGCTTCGAAATCCCTTTTGAAGGCGATAGATGGTAGTCTTTCACTAATGTGCCAAATCTTTCGAAACTAGAAGTTTCGCTTCTTTCATAATCCTTTTGAAAGCATATACAAGCCTTTCGAACCTATCGAGGCAAATAACATTAAGGAGAGGTTCCGCTTCAGTTCCCAGGTACGCATTTAAAGGCTACTTAACATCATCGAAACCAATGGTACTTAAATCTCTTTGAAGCCAATATGGACAATCTATCGATGGAGTCGGAAGCTTCAATTTTAACAATAAGACAACATGAAGGAGAAGGCGCATTAGGGAACATTTCGATAGCTACAAAAGGTGTTATGAAGAAAGCAGTACACAAGGGTCAACAGAGGCTAAAGGTTGATAAAGAACCATTTCGACATGGTCGAAAGGTCTGAGGAAAGATAAAGGAGGTGAAAGAGAAAATAAGAAAGAACAAGAAGAACTTGCAATACTATGGTCAATCATATATGAGGAAATTGGAGTGAATATTAGGCAGCTATAAGATAGAACCGTTTTGAAAGGGTGGAACCCCTTTCAAAACAGTCGAAAGGAGTACTTCAAATGGGATTCCAGTTTACGATGGCCTAAAACTATTGAGAGAGGACCTCATTCTAAAGATTCTATCCGTAGATATATCAGCAAATCTTTCGAAAGGGTTCCAAATCAATAGTGGTGAAACCATGAAGTCGAAAGCAACTATGACATATTAATAACAACTCGTCTCTTTCGACGTGATCGAAATGTCCAGAAAGGTACCGATCGACACGATCGAAAGGAATGAAAAGTTTAAGGGATTAGTTGCTTTCGACCCACTTAAACAAAAGGATTCAAACAAGTGCTATATCTATAGATTAATTCTATGAATCCTTTTGACTAAGTCAACATAGTCGAAAGGTAAAGATGGCTCTTTAAACCCTTTTGATCAAGCTAACCAGGTCGAAAGGATGTGCATTCTTCTTAAAACCCTTTCGATTATGGCAATCTGGTTGAAAAGTATACTTCAAAAGATTTGATCCTCTCATCAACATGGTTTTTTTTTGAGTTTAACTACCTTTCATATGCATAGGGAATGTTGACAAGTTTTCTTGTTAACTTTTCTGGCCCTAGAAGGAGGTCTCAAACCTCTGACCTTGTCACCGTATTTCAGACTAATTGTGGCTCATTTGTCTTATGTAGGAAAAATGAGATCAAAGCAGCTAAGTGTAATTGAAGAGGAAGTTGTTCACACCATTACTTTGGAGGAAAATATAGCTCCATCTTTTAATCTTGATGGGGCTATTCCTGGGTAAACTTCTTCACCAGCACAACAAGACAAGAATACAGCTAAAATCAAGCACTTAGGACAACAGCTGCAGGAGATGCAGGAGCGACTAAAAATGGCTCTATCTCAGAAATCATCCAAAAATCCAAAGCTAACATAAAGGGAAGTGGTGGTCTCCCTAGAAGGAATCTAAAAGATAATTCCAATGAGTATAATGGCAAAGTGTATCTGACGCCCTCGAAGAAGAAAGAAGTTCCCCATCGAAAGCTAACCATCGGGGAAGGATTCTCGACAAATCACTTGAGCAATTTGGGAGTTCAACATCAAAAGAATATTGTCTAAATAAAAATGATTATTGCAATGTCGAAGCTTACCAAAAGGATGCCGCTGAGAAGGCGATAAAAGATGCTATGAATTAAAAAATGAAAGAGAACCATGGACGAGAATGTTAATGACAACGAAAGAGTGCCTCCTTTCACCTATGAGATAATGGCTATAGTTATCCTACCATATTTCAAGAATACACAGACGAAATATCATGGGGTTGTAAAATCGGGTGATTACTTCATGGAATTTGACAGCCAAATGGACTTGTATAATGCATCTAGATGTTAGATGCCAACTGTTCCCAGTCACTCTCTACAGAGCAGCAGCAAAATGGTACAGGAACTACCGTGAAAAAACTATATACTCATGGAAGCAGTTTTCTTTTGAGTTTTCTGCCCAATTCTGTATCTACCAAGATCCCATAATTAACTACACAGTTTTGACAAATATAAAACAAAGACAGGGAGAGTCTTTGAGAGATTACTTGAGGTGGTTTAATGATGAAGCTTTAAAAGCTAAGGATGTGAACGATCGAGATAAGCTTATAGCTATTCGTTCTGGCTTAAATGAAAACACCCCCTTTTGGAAGCAAATCTTTGTTAATGATTGCAAGGACTTGCAAGATATCCATTTCAAAGCTGACAAGTTCATCCGAATGGATGAGCTTTACTATGCAAAGAAGAAAACTGTCCGAAAGAAGGAGGGGGCAGATTTGGCCAAGACCATGGCCATAAAAGAACCAGATGGGAAGAACCAATAACTAAAGTAGTTGCTTTAAACAAGCCGCTCTCTAATGTGTATGCAGTAGCAATGAGAGGTTCAACTTTCCAGTCTTCTATAAAGCCAAGACCAACCTGAACAAAAAAAAGGGAGGAGACTATTACGGTTATCATAAAGACAATGGCAACAAAACAGATTAATGTAGGGTTTTGGCAAGAATTATTGAGAAGCTGATTTAGGAAGGTCATATGAAGGAGTTTATTTAAGATCAGCATAAAACCTAGTGTATATAAAACGGTCCATAGAAACGTCCTAACAATGCAGTGAATATGTTGGAATATAATGACCCTTTAAGCTTAAGCCCACCAATCAATAGAGTTATTGTGATCCACGGAGGGCCCATCCAGCGAAAAAAAGCAAAGGTGCCCGAAGTAGATATATTAAAGAAGCTAAAGAAGGGATATATTCTGTCCAAGAGGAAACTCCAACGAAGAACCCATGCCATAATATTCAAATGCCTAATCTAGTTGTCATTCCACAAGAACTAAAAAGGGGGTTTATCATCCTCACAATGATCCTATGATGATTACTGCACAAATTGGGTTATCTGTTGTCTCTAATATTTTGGCCAACATAGGTAGCACAATCAATGTAATTTTCAAACATACCTTTGATTAGATGAACAGTCTAGAACACAAGATGGAGCCAAGAACATAGCCCATATTTGGATTCAACAACAAAGGATCAACTCCAGTTAGATAGATAAAGCTGCTTGTACACATGTGAGTGCTACCAATACGCAAAACCTTCAAAACTATTTTTGTGATAATTAATCAACCCTCCTACCACAACGCCTTTGGCAGGCCAGCTCTTGATGAGATCGATGCTTTTATCTCCTTGAAATACCTCATGGTAAAATTCCAGACATAGTGAGGTTAGGGAATTGTCTAGAGAGAGCAGTATAGCTCATAGGAAAAGTATTTTTCCACTCTTGATCAGTATAAAAGAGTGTATTCTGTGTACTTTGATTCTTCTACTATTTTACAGCCTTAAGATGAAGGATTTTCACATCTAACGTTTGAACCAAAGATCATAACTAACAAGTCTAACAAACGTATGTATCAAAGATCCCTTTGGAGACAATTGGAAGAGAATTGATGCAAACTCAACAGAACAAAGCCTTATAATTACAAAATTCGATTGCCGTGGTGAAACAGAAAGGAGAAAACTCATACGGAGTCTCGAGGAAGCTTACGTAGATTCAGATGATGTTACTAAGGTGATCAAAGTCGAAAAGAATCTTAATGAAGACTTAAAGAATGATTTAATATATTTCTCAAGGTCAACAATGATGTATTTGCTTGGTCAAATTCTAATATGGTGGGGATCGACCCAACGGTCTTGTGTCATGCATTTAATATCTATTGTTTCCTGTTGTCACGAATAGATCAGTTAGTAGATGCAACAAGTGGATGCAATTTGTTATCTCTTATGGATGCATATTCAAGATAAAAACAAAATACCAATGTTTAAGCCAAATAAGTAACATACCAACTTTATAACTGAGTGGGGAATCTACCCCTACATAGCAATGCTATTTTGTCTTAAGAATGATGGGGCAACATATCAAGGATTGGTTAACCAAATGTTCAAAGAAAAAATTGGTCGGGACATGGAGGTTTATGTGGATGATATGTTGGTGAAGTTTGGGAAGCTCGAGAATCATCTTAAAGATCTAGAGGAAATGTTTAGGATATTGCGGAAATATTACATGAAACTGAACCCACAAAAGAGTTCTTTTGGAGTCCATTCTGGGAAGTTTCTAGGCTACCTTGTGAGTGCCCAAGGCATCGAAGCAAGTCCTGATCAAAATCAAGCCATTAAGGATATGGCCGAACCTAAAACTAATAAAGAGGTGATGAGTTTGAACAAAAGGATAGGTGCCCTAACCAGATTCATTTTTAAAGCCACTAATAAGTGTATAATCTTCTTTGATGTGATCAAGAAGAAGAAGAAATTCGAATGGGGAGAGGATTACGGGAAAGCCTTTCAAGAATGAAAGAGCTATTTGGAAAATCCTCCAATACTATCAAGTCCTGAAAATGGGGAAACCTTACACCTATATATAGCAGTTTTAGAGCATGTCGTTAGTTTAGTGCGGATTAGAGAAGGAAATGGAGCACAACTGCCAGTATATTATGTAAGTAGGTAGTTAAAGGATGCAGAAATTCGATAACCAGTTATAGAAAAGTTAGCCTATTGCTTAATTCTCACAGCTCAAAAGCTTAGACCGTACTTTTAGGCACATTCAATAAGGGTATTGACCAATTTCCCCTTAAAGCTAGTCTTTAGTGAACCAAAAACTTCTAGAAGATTGGTAAAATGGAGGATTGAACTTGGACAACATGATATAGAGTTCCAACCATGAGGCAAAATCAAGGGACATGCATTAACAGACTTTGTTAATGAGTGCACTAGCTTCATTAAGGAGCAATTAGAAGGAGAAAGATCAAAAGCCCATATGGCAATTATTTGTTGATGGTGCATCAAATGAGCAAGGGGCAGTAGCTGCATATGCAATTGTAACACAAGATGAACATTGTTTGCATTGTGCCATGAAATTGGGATTCCCCGCATCAAATAATGTGGCAGAATATGAATTTATGGTTGCAGAATTAACCTTGGCATTAGAACTTAAAATTCCATAGATATAGATCTTTAGCGATTCTAAACTAATGGTGAACCAAGTGAAACAAGAATATCAAAAAATAATTCGAAAGTTATCCTTGTACGTTAAAATATACTGAGAATGCTTGCTTTATTTGAAGAATTTTCAATACACCAAGTCTCGAGAGTAGTAAACTCGCAAGCAGACTCCTTAGAAAAACTGGCAAGCTCAAGGAGAGCTCAAGAGACACATATTGTTCTTGTGGGATATTTGGAATTCAAAGCATTGAAGAGGAGGCATCCGAATAAAGGAAAGAATTTTAGTTTTGAAATAGTGTCAAGAAAAATCTCAAAGCGAAGAAAGAAGAGAAAGTGGTAAGGAAATACAGACAAAAGGGTCGACCAATCTAGTCCAAATAATATATATGATGACATATGGATGTCACCCATTGTGGAATACCTTGTTAAAGGATCACTCCCATCAGACAAAGGTGACGCAAGAAAAATCAAGAGATAGGCTCCAACCTTCATAATATTGGATAGAATCCTCCATAAAAAAGGATATGCTCTTCCCTACCTAAGATGTGTAAGCATGAATGATGGAATAAAATTAATGGATGAAGCACATAAAGTGTTTTGCGGAGATCATTCAAATGGAACAAAGTTGGAAAAGAAAATAACGAGGCAAGGATTTTATTGGCTGCATGTGGTAAGCTAAGCCATCGAACATGTAGAAAATTGCAAAAAATGTCATAAATATTCAAAGATTTCCATATTGCCCCCAAGTCAGTTGATTCTCATAATATGTCCATGACCCTTTGATGTATGGGTAATAGATTTAATTGGCCCATTGCTAATTTCAAAAGGAGGGGCAAAGTATGATGTAGTTGCCATTGATTATTTCACCAAATGGGTAGAAGTGGAGCCGTTTCTAAAGATAACTTCTGGGAAAGTGCTTAGATTCAATATTAAAGATATCATAACCATATTTAGGATTCCCCAAAAGATAATTTTTTTACAAAGGGATATAATTTGAGAGTGAAGAATTCTCCCTTTTTTCCCACCAGATTGGAACCATTAAAATTTTCTCATCAGTCGCACATCCAAAAGCGAACGGGACAGTTGAGGTTGCGAACAAAACCATAAAGACAATTTTGAAAAAGTGGCTAAATAAGGCAAGAGGAAATCGGGTAGAAGAACCACTGCTTGTGTTATGGGCTTATTGAACATCCACCAAAACTGCAATGGGAGATACTCCCTGCTCTTTGACATATGGGTGCGAGGCGATGTTTCTAATTAAGATTGAGATACCCTCACACCATAGGATCACCTACGCATTTCATAATAATCAAGAGCTGAAAAAGAATCCTCGGATTTAATACATGAATTAAGAGATGAAGCAGCCACAAGCGATAAGACTCATAGAATATCAAAGAAAAATCTCAAAGTAACACAACTTAAAAGTGAGAAATCGATCATTGCATAAAGAAGATTTAGTACTTCGACGAGTGATAGAAAATGCCAAAAGCCCCGTAGATGGATCCTTGGGGCCAAACTGGGAAGGTCCATTAATCATTTTCAAAGTAACCCCCTGGGGCTTACAAATTATGCCGACAAGATGGCAATATGGTTCTGAGAACATGGAATGTCAAAAATTTGAGGCCATATTTTCCAAAGATGAATGAATAAAGCATCTCTTTCTTCAAAAAGAAAATCTACGTTGTTGAGAGTGAAATGCTTCTTATATTTGGATACTACCTAAGATGGTCGAAAGCATCTGTCCATGCCCTGATGGGCACGGTACAGCACCTCCTAGAGGGAGGACGGGTAAGCCTTTAGCCGTGCTATAAGATGACCAGGTTAAATCACCGGACGAGCCCTTGGTCGCGCCTCTGGTCAGGTCAAGGCATCTCTTGTAGGAAGGATGGAGTAAGCCTTTATGCACACCATAAGATGGCTAGGGTAAAGCAGCGAACAAGCCATTTTCCATGCCATGCTATGGCTTGGGTAAGTCACCTCCTAGGGGAGGATGAAGTAAGCCTTTATCCTTAGCATAAGTTGGCTAGGGTAAAGCACTGAACAAGCCCCTGTCCGCACCGCAAAAGGACCAGGGCAGGGCGCCTCTTGTAGGGAGGTCGGGTAAGTCCTTGGTTCCAGTCTCTAACATGAGCTAATCAAGAGTACGGTGTAATAATGAACTACAACGTCCAGGCCCAAGAACAGGCCCATCAAACAACGGACCAAGACGTCCAAGCCTAGGAAGATGCTCATTAAACAATGGACTAAGACGTCCTAGCCTAAGAAGATGCTCATCAAATAAAGGACTAAGACGTCCAAGGCTGAGAGAAGACTCATCAAATAATGGACTGAGATGTCCAAGCCAGATAAATGGCTATCTACAAGAGACTAAAATATACAGCCAGAAAAATGGTATGTCCCATTATGGACTAGGACATACAAGCTCAAGACGCAGCTAATCAGATTATGTCTATATAAATAAGACCTAATGGGTTCATGCATCAAAGTAGTAGAACATAACTCAACTTATTAATAATTGAATCTAGGTTTCGGGGCTTCTATATCTAGAGATTATTGATTAAATAAACGAATCTGGGTTTCCGGAATCTCACATCTCAATTTCATCAATTAATACCCGAATCTGGGTTTTGGGACATTCATTTCAGGACTTCACTTACTAATACCCGAATTTGGGTTTCGGGTCTTTACCAATTTCTAACTATCTATATTTTACCCGAATTGGGTATTGGGACATTATTAACCACCAATAGTTTTTATACTCGATACTAGATTTCGAGACTATAATTTGATTTTGCCTTAATTCCCTAATTTGGGTTTTTGGCTCTTATTATAAACATAATTCTCATGGATCTTGGTTGTTTAGCATAAATCCCAATTTGGGAAAAGGCTTTCTATCTTGGCAACAATTACTATGGATGTCTATTTACACAGTACATGCCCTAATCTATGAGCTAAAGGTTCCCTTACAAAGATCATTGTCCAACATATGCCTTGATCTGGGCACAGATCTTGATATGAAGACAATACTTACTAATTTCTGTTTAATTTATCGTAAAAGTTCGAAACGAAGTTTAGAAATGCCCCATGGACGGCTATATTTTGTATGTCATTATTTGAATTCTGGATACTTCATTTCCAACATCTAAACTACACAAAGTAACACCCTAATCTGGGTTAAACTTTATTATTTCTCAATCCCAAGCAGGGGTTTGATGTAATGGAACTGAGATTGCTATAGACAAGCGAAAACTTTGAGTTGATCTTTTTAATTGTCTAATTTGGAGTTGATTTTTTATGACTCTAAATGATGCTCAGTAAGATTCGAATAAAAGCTTCAGGATCATTTAAATTCATGGAAAAGTCTCTGAATACATGATAGGGGGGATAAGCCACAAAGGCTTATTTTTCGATAATAACTCGATATCCTTATTTGCAGCTATTGGATGTTGCCCACAGGAGTTCGTACACTACATCTATGATGTGCATTGGTAGCTACTTATTACAAATTTGGTGTCTGTTGAATCAGGATTATGATCATCTAACTGTTTGAATATGAAAGCATTAATACTCTAATCTATTATTAAACATGCACAGAAGTATGATGAAGTGCTGACAACGAAAAATATTACTTATTTTAAATTTTTTCAGACAAATAAATTTACTAAGCTTTGAAATTTTTGTCCTAAAGAATAAAATCTTTTGCATATAAGGCGGGCAAAATGTTAGCCATAAACTATACTCAAGAGCAGAAGTATGAAAGAAGTCTAATAAGAGTGAGTTCCCAAATGAAGTAACAAGCATAGGTTTCACAAGAGGCATAAGAAGTTGTTTCGAAAGCATTAAGAAGGTTTCAAAGGGGTCGAAGGCGCTAACTGCTTGTATAGAATGAAGGTTTTCGACTCAGATGGAAACGGGCATACCCTTCCGCCATTTTAAACCTTTCAACATAGATGAACAAGCGTGGACAGCGGCGGAACCCCTTTTGAAGGCAATAGATGGTAGTCTCTACTTATGCGTAAAACCTTTCGGAACTAGAGGTTTCGCCTTAATCATAACCCTTTCGAAAGCATATACAAGCCTTTCGAACCGGTCAAGGCCAATAATATTATGGAGAGGTTCTACTTTAGTTCTCAGGTGTGCATTCATAGGCTACTCAACATCATCGAAACCAATGCCACTTAAATATCTTCGAAGCCAACATGAGTCGGAAGTTTCAATCTTAACAATAGGACAACATGAAGGATAAAAGCACATTTTGGAACCTTTGGACAGCATCAAAAGGCGTACCGAAGAAAGCAGTACACAAGAGTCAATAGATGAGAAAGGTTGATAAAGAACCCTTTCGACTCAGTAGAAAGGTACGAGGAATGATAAAGGAGGCGAAAGAGTAAATAAGAAGAACAAGAAGAAGCCTTTCAACAGTGTTAAAAGGTGTCATGGCCTTTTGACCTAGTCAAAAGGCTTGAGGCAACATATAAAGAGGGGTCCTTTCGACCAAGTTGAAGGTCCAAGCACAGAAGGGGCCGACCTGCATCTATAAATAAGACCCAACGGGTCTAGTTTTTGGTACCGGATTCTAAAATTCTAAATTCATTACTTCTACTCTACTCTCTTAATTGTAATTAAATATGATAAATCCCTAAATCAAATTGGGGAAAAAACTCTTTTTCTTGTAACTCATTTTGGTTTATTAATAAAGAAGGGATGGCTTATTCAACAAGGAGTCCGATGATGAGGAAGATCATTAGCTAGCCTGATGACCAATTGAACATGATTCTAATCTTTTCACTTAATCTCCTTTCGTCTATGCAATGTATAGGATCAACTTGGGAATCTCTGGACGAAACTCACCATCATTGAAACCTACATTTGACACTCAAAATAAGAAAGATGATAGAGTTTCTATCATGATGAATTATGAAACTGAGAACACCCAAGTCAATCTTATACAAGGTAATTGGAGTAAATCTTAGACAGCTATAAGCTAGAATCATTTCGAAACCTTTCGACATAGTTGAAAGGGTTACTTCGAAGGGGATTCCAGTTTATGACTGACTAACAACCATTGAGAGAGGAACTTGTTCAAAAGGGTTTATCTACAAATATATCAACAACTCTTTCGAAAGGGTTCCAAATCAATAATGGCGACACTATAAAGTCGAAAACAACTGTGACATATTGATAAAATATTCATTTCTTTTAACATGATTGGAAGGACCAGAAAGGTACCTATCAACATGATCGTAAGGAAAAAAAGTTTCAAGGAATCAATTGCTTTCGACCACTCAAACGAAAGGATTCAAAGGATGCTATCTCTCTAGATTAGTTCTATGAATCCTTTTGACTAAGTCAACACAGTCAAAATGCAAAGATGGCTTTTTAACCCTTTCGATCAAGCTAACCAGGACGAAAGAATGTCCAATCTTCTTAAAACCCTTTCGATTATGGTAATTTGGTCGAAAGGTATACTTCAAAAAACGTGATCCTCTCATAAACATGGATTTGTTTGAGTTTAACTACCTTTCATATGGCATCGAGAATGTTGATAAATTTTGTTGTTAACAGCTTCTCTAACCAAATCCAAACTAAAAACCAACCTATACTCTGTCTCCAACCAAAAAATAGGAGATTTGCATGGCCTTCCATACAATGCTTCAAGCGGTGTCTTCCCTATACCAGTCTTATAACTGCTGTTATGCAAAAAATCGACTAAGTGTAGATGGTCTTCCCATGATCCCCGGAAATCTAGCCCACAAGCTCGTAACAAATCTTCCAAGATTTTTTTAACCCTTTCTGCTTACCCATTTGTCTGTGGATGATATGCGGTACTCATCTTGAGCTAGGTACCTAAAATATTGTGTAGACTCTTCTAGGATACGCTTGTGAATAAGAAAACTCTGTATCTTATTATACTACTAGGAATCTCGTGCATTCTAACTACATTCTTCATAAATAACTAAGCTAAAACAGGTGCAATCCTGGTTGACTTAACTGAAGTGAAATGTGAACTCTTGGTCAACATGTCCGCTAAAACCCATAGGCTTTCATTTCTTCTGTTTAACCTTGGCTGTCAGTCAATAAAATCCATAGAAATAAAATCACACTTCCAAACTGGGACATCAAAAAGCTGAAGTAACCTACTTGGTTTTTGATGTTTGGCTTTTACTTATTGACAGTTCAAACCGTGCTTCGCCTATAAGCCTACATTCCTCTTCATACATTCCAAGAAGAAACTTCTCTTCATGCCCTGATACATCTTAATTCCCCTTGGATGAATAGTGAACTTTGAATGATGGCATTCCTCAAGAACTTCTTTCCTAATATTTCCCACATTCAAACACACAAACCCCATTTCATTCATAACCACCCATTCTGGTCAAGACTGAAATATTTCAAGTCACCACTCTCAATTTCTTTCCTTAACTTTCTAATCAGTTCAACTGAAACTGGATCCTCATTTTGTTTAGAAGCAATCCTTTCCATCATCATCGGTCAAACTTATAAACAAGTTAGCATAGCAGCTTCTACGCTAGACCCACCCTGAGATCACCATTTATCTGCATGTCGTCAGCGCTTCTAAATCTTTCCACTCGGCTATCATCGCCAAAACTGCATTCTGGTGCTTCCTGCTAAGTGCATCTGAAATTTTTTTGCCATTCCTTTGTGTGCACTCAATATCTAAATCATAAGCGGCTAAAAACTCCAACCACCTCTGCTACCTCAAATTCGACTTCATCTGAGAGAATAAATACTTCAGCGACTTATGATCCATATACAACTCAATTTCTCCCAAAAGATAACGTCTCCACATCTTCAATGTAAAAATCACCGCAGCCAATCCCAAATCAAGCATTGGATATCTAACCTCATGCGGTCTAAGCTATCGGGATATATAGGCAATCACTTTGCCTTTTTCCATTAGTGCAGCTCCTAATCCAGTTCCACATGAATCCGTGTAAGCTACCAAATCCTAATTCCCTTTAGGAACTACCAATAAAGATCCATGGGTCATAAGTGTTTAAATCTCTGGAATGCTTCGTCACACTTATTGGTCCAAATAAACATCATATCTTTTCTAGTTAGCTTGGTCATCGGTGCTGCTACTCACGAAAAGTCCTTAATGAACCTTCGATAATATCCCGCTAATGCAAGGAAACTCTATATCTCAGTCACTGTCTCGGGTCTCTTCCAAAAATTCACTGCCTCGACCTTAGCTAGATCTATAGGCAACCCTTTCTTCGAGAATATATGACCAAAAAACTTCACTTCCTTCTTCCAAAAATGGCACTTTGAAATCTTTACTCTTAACTAATGCTGCCTCAGCGTCTCAAGTACCACTCTAAGATGAACTTCATGTTCTCTTTCATCTCTAGAGTATATCAAAATATCATCCGTGAACACCAACATGAACCTATCCAAGTGCTTATGGAAAACTCGGTTCATTAATTCCACAGAGAATGCTGGCGCATTAGTTAGTCCGAACGACATCACTAACCATTTGTACGATCCATACCTGGTTCTAAACACCGTCAAAGGAATACTATCCTCTGCCACTCTAAGTTGATGGAACCCTGCCGCTAAATCCAATTGCGAAAATACCTTGGCTCCACTCAACTGATCGAACAAATCATCAATTCTAGGCAACATATATTGATTCTTTGTCGTCTTCTCATTCAGCTTACGATAATCGATACATAACCTTAACGATCCGTATGGCTTCTTAGCAAACACTTCATCCACTCCCTAAGGCGGCTGCTTGGTCTAATAAAATTCTTTCCTTCTAAATCCAGCAACTGCAACTTTAACCCCTTCATCTCGGTAGGTGTCATTCTGCTTAGTGGTCTACTTACTAGTTATGCCCTAAAGCACCAAATCTATCTGAAACTCAATAGCTCTATTCGACGGCAATCCTACTACCGGCTCGAAGATGTCTGGGAATTCTCTAACCATGAAAACACGATTTAACTCGTCTTCTAACTTCACAGCACCAACAAAGCATTCACCTCACAGATAGGGATTTCTACAGTGCATATAATCTGACCACTACGGTCAGGGTGTCTAAGAGATGTTTTCCTATCATGGCAAAATATTCTAGCATCGTACTTACTTAACCAATCCACATCTACAAAATCAAACACATGAAAACTACAAATAAAGGTATGACCTAACAAATCAAACTCTAGGTGGTCACATTTCATCCTAAGTGCTGCATACCCTCCTATCGGATTTGGAACCCTTAAGGAAGTAATTAAGTATGGGGGTTCTAAGTTAAGCTTATCTACCAAACAATGAGAGATAAAAGATTATGATGCACCACTATCAAACAGTACTCTAAATGACATGCCATGAATCAAAAGCATACCTCCCAACACTGCTTTTCCTTTCTCCTACACTGTTGGTCTCGAGGTAGCTGGTTCCAATGCATACACTTTGCATTTCCTATCCTTAGCAGGCTCCCCGCACTAGTTCTTATCGTGCCCAAATTGTTTGTAGTTAAAACACCATAATTCTTTCTTCTCAGCTGTTTTCTTTCCTTTGCCTATCCGACACTCATGACATATAGTCCCTTCTCGTCAAACTTATAATTGACCACTTCTAACTTTCCCCTTTTTGCGACTCTACCATTCTGGGCCCTTTTCTTATGAAATAACTTTCTTTTTTGTCCCTGCCCCACCTAGACTTCCTTGGCATTATTATTTTCAAGAAAAGCTTGCAGTTCCTCATGCCTCAAAGCCATCTCGACTACAACAACACACGGGTCTCTGATATGTGATAACAAGGCCTTAGCAAACTCTGGTTTCATCCCATGGATGAACTTTTCATTCCTCTTAATCACAGTGTCAATAGAAGCATAGCCATAACTTGATAGCTCCTCAAACCTTATCACATACCCCAACACCGTCATCTCTTTCTGTTCCAATTCAGAAAACCTACCGAGGAAGGCAGAGTTAGCAATCTTAAACATGAATCTCTCCTTGAACCTTTTCCTATGCTTTGCCCATGTCATATTATCTTCATTATTTCCACCATCAATACTGTACCACCAAAATAAAGCTGCACCCTGTAGCTACCTCCCAGTAAGTCTTCTCTTCTGCCCATCATTGAGCTCTAGATCAACAAATACCCTTTTGCAAAATGAAGCATCCAATTCTCTACTTCAATTGCATCCTCGGTACCAACAAACGGCTTTCCTCCTAGCCGAGCATGGTCTCTACTCAGAATGGCATAGCTATTCACCACATGAGCCTCCTGGTTTCCTCCTCCAACATTACCTCCAACTAATTCATCATTAAATCCAACTTGCATAATATTCATGAAAAACTGATACATAGCACCCATGTTTACCCATGGGAATCCATCACCCACATTTTCAGCTTGAGCCTGACCTTTATTCCTTCTCGTTTTTGGTCTAGTGTTTTCATTTGTTGTGGTATTGTTCCCACCAAGATTAACACTTCCTCTTATATCATCCATAGCTACATTCAAGTCTCGTAAGATACTGAAGAATAGCCTAACAGCGATAGGAGAATAGAGCTAAAGCATATACTTATATAAAGCGAATACCAATACATTACTATTGCTTTATCCTATACCCCGAACTTACTCTAATTGCTTAGGATTATGTTTTCAAAAATCATTTGAGTTTAAAGTTTTTCATAAACCCACGCTTTGATACCAAATTGTAACATTCCCTATTTTGATGCCTAAAGTTAAGCATTATAGATGATGCAGTCATTTATAGAATTAACTTCCTATATTAATCGTATCCATGATATTAGAAGCACATGAATATGAAACAAAATCACAGATTATAAAAATAACATTTCTGATTACATTCCAAAACATTTTTCATATCCAGATTACATAATCCCTAATCGTTTCCTAGGTTCAGATCGAATTTAATTATTACATAAATACGCCACGACCGATACATAAAGATGCCCCTTGGTTGGCCAGGGTACTATGTAGTCATAATTGACTTAATACAACACAACAGAATACAACAAACAAAATAGAAACTCCTAAATATCTATCCGTCAGCCACCCGCTCATCTCCGAAAGCTTTATTCACTCACCTACAAAAACCTGAAAACCTAAACTCTCAATCAACTAAAATCGATTTTAAGCACCCGAGAGTTTAAGAAGAAAACATAAACTTTGAGTCAGACATAAAGCCTGGTGCGAATAATACTATCACATCTTGGTTTACTAATATTAAGTGAGACCATGCTGCTTAGCGGTATGGGTCTTTCCTCACTAATATCCCTTTAAAACATATCTTTTTGCAAATCATAATCTTGCAACCAAACTAGTTAATCAAACTGATTATATCAAAATAGTAAATATCATATATGCTCAAAACAGGTAATAAATGGACCAGTTGTCCGAGCAAAATGTAGTTTTGTTTGGCTAACTACTAACCTTTGGCTGACTCGTGCTTGCCGGACAAAATAAATAAATTATCTAACAACTATTAGACATACTTCAGGATGGTTTATTCTGAACTTACTTCTCCAAGGGTCACCTGATTCGAATAGTTTTGCAGGCTCACCAATAACCTATCACTATACAAATAATATTCCTTTCTGTATGTAACCATCATTTAAGTCTTACCTATGACTAAGCCCAACACACTGAAATTTTGAACTAAATTAGCTAGTGGCTAATAGCTAATTTATAGAGGCGACACTATATCATTCCTTTTTGGTATACAAATATATGAGTCATTTTACTTAGGGTTAACAACCTTTTAAATTTTCCTTAAAAACCTTTTCAAAATGATTTAACCCTTTAAATCACACTTATACAAGGAAAATATTCTGTTTGCTTTATTCAAATCTTATTGCCATGAAATATGCTTTACTCAAAACATAGTTGATGAAAACATTTGAAAACTTTGTTTAAAACCTTAAAACAATCTCGTTTGAAACCCATGAAAGTACCCCTTTCAAAACCAATGAAAGTACCCCTTTTGATATAAGTAAACTACTTTACTTTATAACCTTAGGCCCAAAAGCCAAACACACCCTTCGAAACCATTGAAAACATCTTATTCGAAAGCTTCATAAACCTTAGACATCCTCTTTTAAAATCCATTAAATATGCCTTTCGAAACCATTGAAAACCTTTGATTTAAACTAAGATAACCTTTCGAAACCACTGGGGAATCACCCCTTCAAAACCTTTGCTTATTACCTTTCGAGAGCAGTAAAGTATACTACTAAAAACAAACCTTTCAAATACATTAGGTTCAAGTATAAACGTGTGGAAAACCTTGCGAAACCTTTGGAAATCATTCCTTTCGAAATCCTTGGGTTTAAATTTCAAATATAAAAAAGGGTCATAAAGCAATTAAGTTGAAAGCAACGCTTTCGCAAAAAAATTCCTAAGTAAAAGAAGTGGATGGTGTTGAAACAAATCCTTTCAAAAGAATTGGAGATGAGGCTCTAATTTTAAAACAAAGGGTCCCCTGCGAAACCAATCTAGGTCGAAAGGTAAAAAGTGGCAGTTAGGGCTTTTGACACCTTCGAAAGCATTTACTTTAAAATGAAGGTACAACCATGTTCGATAGCCTTCTATCTTTAAGACCATTGACCAAGTCAAAAGCTAACCAAGTTTAGAGCCATCTTATTCGAAAGCAAAGAAGGCGCATTTCTTTTAGAAAACAAAGCAAAGCCTCGACTACTTCGAAACCCCTAGTTTCGACACTATACCTTTCTCTTCGTCCAATTCTTTATGTACCAAGTCTTGATACTGTGTGCATTAGCTTCGACCGAGGTTGGAGGCGTACAAATGGAGTCGAAAGGTGCTTGCCGAAGATGGTGAGACAACGAAATCTTATAAAACTTGATTTTTTAGCCCAAAAAGGTAATTATTTTCAAATAACCCACCTATTTGTCATCTTATAATTGGTTGCCTTTACTTTTCCAAAATATTTTCCATAAGGTGCTACCGAAATTTCAGAAATAAAAATTTAAAACATTTGCAAACACCACCTTCTCCTTTTATAAATATATAAAACATTTAAGTCCCATACCTTAAATAATTCTATATATCTATTAAAACACATAGGAAAATTTTTAGGAAAATTCTTTAGAAATTCACATAAATCTTTTTCAATATATTTTCTAAAATGCTTAAATTTCAGATCAAAACATATACATAATTGTCGAAATTAATTTTAATGCCAAATAACCTTTTTCTTCACTATAAATTAATGTTAATTCCATAATAATTCAGAAAATTATGAAACTTGGAACTCATTTCCAAAGTAACATTTCCGACCTTAACCAAAATTTGCAAGACATTTGGATGCCATATTATAGGCTTTTCAATCCAAAACATGTCATAAAATCAATATGAACAAGCATAATTAATCAACAAGCATATACACATATAAGCATCAATCCAAACTTGGCAATATACTTGCAAAGAATTTCAGATATAATTCTAGAAACCAAAATCATTAAACTATGAGATGTAACATATTACTCACCTTTGACATCGGTGTTAAGGTGTTGATATTTGATTATTGGATATGAATTTAATTAAGCTTTCCCCTTGATTTAGCTTTTCATTCCCCCTGCTCCTTTTAATGGTGGCCGGTCTCTTAGGTTTTAGTTTTGATTTGTAAATGTGAGAATGATGTGGTGTGAAGGGTTTAAGGTTTATGAATATGCCTCATTCCTATTTTATTTTTAATTCCATTTATTTCCTTAGTCTAATTAGGCATGGCTTACCCTTTATTTTTTCACAATCTCAATTCCTTAACCATTATTCTACTTAATTCAGCTAATTAAATCTTTTGAATAATGTTATCTAAGATTAGGGTTGTTATAGTTTAGCTGCCATCCGTGCCTTTTCCTCTTCAGACTCTTTCTAGAGTCATTGTTAATGCTAAATTTTCATCGGTAAGGATTTGGCGAGCTTTCCTCTCCACCAAAATAATCAACTCTTACTGGGCGAGAGAAGCCCTTAATCTCTCCTGTTAGTCGTAGCCATGCTCTTCTCCGTAGATAAGGAGGAAACCTGATTGTTCAAGGAAGAAATTTCCTCTCGAAGTTTAGATGTTTCGATAGAAGATTTTGACCCATTTTCGTTCAAGGGGAACCAACTTTTGGAAATCTGAAAGGAAAAGCACAACATAAGTTAAAAACTTAAAGAAAAACAGGAACAATAAAGATAAGTGAAGGAAAGCATACCAAGAGTTGTTGTTCGATGAGCGACTGACAATGACCTGCCAGGTCAGAAACAGAAGTAGGTGGGTGAATTGAGGTTTAAGATAAAGAATTTAAGGTATTGTGAACCATCTTTTAGAAATCACTTGAAGGTGTAGAAGATGATAGTCTAGGAAGGTTCAACAGTTGTGAAAGGATCAAAGTCACCATGTCTTTCTGCATCTGCTCGATCACGCTTGGGGAGCTAGAGATAACGATGCGAGAAGGAAGATCGACCTTTGTAGGAGTTTCCTTAGGTAGATTACGAGGATCTTGGATGGTCGGACTTTCAAGAGATTCGTCAATATTAGCAAACTCCCCTTCTTTCAATATTGGAGAATTACGAACTCCAACCACTTTGGCTCTCTTTAGGGGCGGTTCCACCATAGTTATTTTAACTAGTTTCGTTTTAGCAACCATCATTGACCTGGCATTGACTTGAGAAAAAGAAGACGCTTAAGAAATTGAAGGAGGAGGAGCTGGATCTCTTGTTGATCTTTCAATTTGAGGGGCAGCGGTATAGAATTCAAACAGATTATAAGTCAGCAAAATAATTTGAAAACCAACATCGAAATGGAAAACAAACTCAACATTTAAATTTATCGAAGTGATCAGAGCATATAGGTGATAATGGGGAGAAGTATGATGGGTCTCCCAAAAAGAGAAAACGTTTGCTTCAAGATGTGTGTCAGGCTAAAGGAGGTTAGCCAAGTATCTTTTGACTTGTAGAGAAGGAGTACTATTATAGACTTGTCGAATTCAACAACATCAAATTATACCCAATTTTGCTTAAAGCTGCAAACAGGGACTCCAATGTTTTCTTGTCTTCTGCCTTTAACTGTTTAGTAGGAGCACCGAACAAAAAGCATAGATTAGAAAAGGAAAGTAACTATTTGGAAGGATAGTAATCTAAAATGGAGCTTATATGGAGAAGAGAAGGTACCACTAATGTTTGGAAAGCATCGATCTAACAAAAAGAACTGATTCTCCCAATCTCCGAACTTGTTCACTCCTTCGGATATTGGTTTCTTGGGAGGATTTGACCTAAAGATTTGGTTTTTTAAGTTGTTGAGCTTAACCAACTGGACAAGGTGATCAACACTTCCGCATTAAAAGAGGGAATGCCAGACTCTAGCGACATCAACTCCAAGGATAACAGATAAGTGTACACATTGGGTGATAGTTGAATCGAGGCAACTTCAACGTAAACTAAAAACATAGATAGAAAGTCTGGAAAAGGAAGGAATCCTCCATGCCAGATGTGGATTGCAATGTAGGCAAAATACCCTTCAGGAGGGCAGTTGATGGTGTCATTTTCAGTAGGGGGAATGGCTTCCACCCAGGTGATCCCAAATTCATTAAGGATTGCATCCACTACATCCTGAGTAGGTACCAAGGAATGCCTAGAGGTAGCTTCAATTTTCGTATGGGAACTCATGGTTCTTCCAGGTGAAGATGCTCCAATTTGAAATTATAGTTTGCTATGAAATTAACATTCTTTTAAGGATTACTAGAAAATTATTATAATTTAAACATCAAATAAAACACGAAACTTCATAATCTTGAAAGAAAGTTAAAGTTAAAAATATTAAATTTATTAGGGTTCGATAGAGTCGAATGGGAAATAGAAGTTAACACTTAACAAACACCCTTCAATAATTTCGAAAGACCAAGTAAACATCTATCAAGCTTTTGATAGTTTTGAAAGGGAGGAAGAAATGTATGTCCCACCAACCCTCTTCAACAAAGTTAGAAGCTTAATAGAAGCTTTATTATTGAACGAGAATAGTTAAAAACTACACAATATAATGGAACAAAGTATACACTATCAATATTGAATAAACAAGGGAACCGATCCTTCGACGCGGTTAAAACCCACGGCCTTAGTTTTTCCAAGGTAATATGAATGTTGTCAAAACTTTATATACGAATTTAGTTGAAAGGTTTTGAGTTGGAGTCAGGTTGATAAAAAAATAAATGGGCTTGGAACATTTCGACAATATTGGAGAAAGATGATGACCAAACTCGGTTAGTTATAGAAGGTTTTAACTCAATAGTTACAAAGGTTTCGACATAATCGAAAGGGGTGCATGGTTTAGAAAGCGTACCAATAACTAAATTTCAATCAATCAACAAGTTTCGACTAAGTCGAAACATATAACTTGATTTATAACTGGTATAAAGTATCCATTCTTCAATTTAATTTAAAATAAATAAATAATAATAATAACATGTTTTTTAACTGAAACAATTTAGGAATAACTATGTACTAAATGTAACGAAACCTATGAGGTAAAGTTTATGCTTTTGAAAGGGTGAATTAAGTAATTATGCAATGAGATATAATAGCCAACTTCTTCGAAAGGTGTCTGAGTACGTTGAAATAAAAAATTGCTTTCGAAAAGGTGGACTATGTGCTAACTTGACCATATAACCTTTTAACGAAGTTAATGAAATTAGCGTTACATTACCTATCTACCCCATCGAGAGAGGCTATGAAGGCAAAATAAAAGTTACCACCTTAATCCCTTTCAAAGGGGTAGAAAATTAAATTTGTGGTACCATTTTTTATTTCGTACAAATAAAATCTTCCATACGAAGAAAATTGGAAATTCTTTCTTCCTCAAACTCGATTTCAACCTAGGAGTTCCAAAATAATAAACAAATGGATTAAAATGCAAATAACTATTTAAAAATCACTAAGGTGAAAATTCAGTTTCTGTAGAAAACAACAATAACAATAAATTTTGAACGTGGTAGGATTAAGATGAAAAGCAATAGAAAAGTAAATTGAATCTAGCCATGAAATTAAATAATGTAATGTTTACAAGCATATGAAAGCTTGAACGATATTTATTAGGTCAAAGCAATAGTTCAGATCCAAAAAATCTCAATGTAAAATAAATTTTTGAAAAGAAGAGCGAGATAATATTAGCTTACTTAATATCTGAATCTTTGATGGTTATGGAGAAAAACTACTTGAGGATTTGAGAACTGTGATTTTCACTCAAAGATAATTTGATTGCAGGTAAAAGAAAGAGATGAAGAGGAAATCGTGATTTATACGAAAACTTAGCAAAGCAAATACACCGCCTGATTAAATTTAAATGAATGGCCCAAATTCACGTGGGAATGCGGAAAGGCAAGAAGAATTGAAGCTTTTTAAGTGATTGACTTGAATAGTCAAAGCATCCCTTCATGGGGGAGCAAATGTTACTACTAAATATTATTTCGACCTTGTCGAAACCCTATTGAATAGAAGACAAAAAAGAACAAGAGAAAGAAGCTCCAACAAGATCTTTCGAAGGAGTCAAAGTGATGTAACAACCAAAGACTAGAAATTTCAAAACCTCACGAAGGGGTCGAAAGCATGCTTCCACTTCAGTGAAGGCCTTTCAAAGAAGGTGCTCCCATATGCATGAAGACCTTTCGAACAGGGTAAAGAAAAAGCTTTCGAAGACACTGCATAACAACCCTTCATATATGCGCCAAACCTTTCAAGACCAAAGGTTTCGCCTTCTCTCGAATCACTCGGAAATACACTTGGGACAAAACAACCCTTTCGGAAGCAAATTCAAACCTTTCAAACCGGTCGAAGCCTTTAAGGGAAGGTTGCGCATCAAGTCGCAAGCATATGTTCGGAAGCTACTTACAACATCGAACCATCAGCATTTCAACGCCATCAAAACCCCCAAAACAACCTGTCGACAGAGTTGGAATCTACTACAAAGCAACATAAAGAAGAAAGGTGCAACCATCTCTTTCGATAAAGACGAAAGCATTCAAACTCATTAGAAAGCATTACGGAGCAATACACGAATTTCAAAGGAGTCGAAAGGCATCTGAAGCCACCATTGGACCAGGATGAAAGCATTGGGTCGAACGGTGCCAACCCGTATCTATAAATAAGACCTAAGGGGTCTGGTATAGAGGATCCGAATTGACTCATTCCATACTTGTATTTTCTTTATTCCACAAGGTTGTAAACCCTAATTTGTAAATCGAATTGAGAAAGTTGATTAATAAAGACTTTGTTGGATTAATAAAGGGAAGAGCTTAATATTTTTTATTACATAGTTTTTGTGAAGGCTTTTATTAGTTTTAATTCCATTTCCAGATTTTGGACCCATCGAAAGGCGTCTTCCGACTTGGTTAAAGCCCCTGAACTTTTTGAATAATCCCAATCCTTAATTCCAGGCTATCATTCACCAAGCTTCTTCCTTCTAGTTGATCGAAACCTTAACTCCAATCTGTTTCACCTCAGATCCCAGACCTTAACCCCAACCACTTAAGATTCTAGCTTTTGACAAGGTCGAAACAATTAAAAACAGATTAAACGCTTGCGTCCTTAGGGACTTCTTCCATTGTTTCACATCTGTTCTTAAAGGAAGGCTTTGAAGGAATAACTAAACTACTCCTCTAAGCTTGAAAGGCTATAAAAAAGTAAGTTTGAGTGTATCGACTCGGTCGAAAGGTCAATAAGGAAAAATTTCATAACAGAATTCAATTCGAAAGGGTAGATCATGAGGAATATCCCCATCCAATCATCTTTCACTTGACTAAGAGCAACCTAAAAAGGGTCGACCTTTCCCTTTAACCTACTTTGAGGCGTTAACAAGTTTTCTTTTTAACAGAAGTGTTTACAACATGTCTTGTCAATCACTTAGCTTTGGGGTTTTCTTGTTAACATCGCGATTTTAATATTTTACGCTCTATTCAACTACTCATTTTTTCTCATTCAATATGATTAAGGGTACTAAAAGTTAGGGAATGGTGCGCAAAATATAGTTACTCCCATTCATAGCTTGCACTGCCTATTTCAATAATTTAAGTATGAATCCCTTTTCTATTTTATTTGTTGAAGTTGAATAGAGAGTAAAAGAATTAAATTATAAATTCTATTGATGCTGATTCTACTATTGTAATATAAAATAAGTTTGGTAAATAATTCTATTTTAATATACAAGTTTATTGTTGGGATAAGGACATTAGCTAATTTGTAAGTTATAGTATGGAATTAAACTTGTAAAAATTGGATGTTTTGACATTTGACGATTAGTATATGGCGTAATCTTTGCATGCCTAGGAATATTATAGTTAGATAATTATAAATGTATATTAACATATGAATAAAGTATAATTAATAACGTATAATCATGTAATAAATAGGTTAGCAATTTGTATTAAAACCCCATAAGATGGTAGCTATGGATAATTATGATTAGTGAAGGAATAAAGGATCTTTCTTTGTAGCCTTAGTAGAATATGGTAAGGTATGTAATAGTATGATTTGGGGAGTGTAAATTATGACTAAGTTATAGGAATGAGAGGTCAGCCAAAAGAATTTGGAACTCTGCCTATTAAATCTAGCTACTAATAGTGTGACTTTAGGGATGATGTGAGATGTCGCCTATAATAAGTACCTACGAAGGATGCGAGGTTAGTACCAAACCTATAGTACATGTGTGCCAAGTTAATCTTGCTAATAATGCCTACAAATAGTCTGACTAATGTATGATGCCATAATGTAGGTTGCAGTTCATAATATGTAGGACCTCCTTCAGTGATCGAGGGTAACAAGTGGCTATTGTAGGGTATGCCTCCTCTATAACTATGAAGTATTAATTGGTCAGGGATAGCGTGTAGGCATGATAGATGAAAACCTCGAGAAGGGTCCACTTCGAATTTGAGGTATTAAGTGGCTATTGTAAGGTCCGCTTCTTCTAAAAGAAGTGCTAAGGGGCCTAATGAGATTTCGTGCGATGTCAGCTAGATTGTAGTAGAGACGGTTCCGCCTTGGTTAGGTATTAAATCATATGGACCTACCTAAGAGATAGGTACTAAATGTTCAAAGTCTGCCTAATTCCCTTTGAAAATGTATTAAGTGGCTTGGTTACTTTCTCTCACATTGTTAGGACAAGATTGATGGTAGATGCACATCTCTAGGAATGGCCTTAGGCCAACAATTGAATGTAAGTTATAGAGATATAGAGATTGGTTTGTGACGCAGCGTATTAATCAAAATAAACTTCAATCGGTGAAAATAGCAATCGGTGGATTGAAAATACTGCAATGCCCAAATCCGTTGATCCAAAGATGCCGGATTCTAGCTATCTTCGTCTCGTTGATCGCGCACGATATCGAGAAACAAAGATCTGTAATTCTTCAAGCGTTGATCAAGCGCACTTGATTCCGCGAATTGGCTTCAGCAAACGAAGACCCGAGCGCACTCGAATGTCGTAAGTGGAGATAGGAGATTACACTCAACTACCGATTAGAAGAAAGCACAAAGCAATCAAATGGAAATTTTTATTCAAAAGTCCACTTTTACAAATGACTCAACCCCGCTATTTATAGAGTTTACATCCCACACACAACTCAACATTTGACAACACTTAGGTCGGCCACGGCCTAACACTTACGACTTAAACGAACACATCACAACATTATCAGCACATTACAACACCACCGACCTACCATAGGTCGTTAACGACCTATCACAAACATTCCCGGGTTAACACGTTTAACGACTTAACAAATAGAATACATCACAATACAGGCCTCACGCGACCTAACATATATACAAACCGACTCAAAAAAACGCGACTCAACTTAGGTCGTTGACGACCTAACAACACGCGAGTCAAATCCACGACGACCTACGACCTAAGAAAACCCAGCGACTCAAGAGAAAACGCGACTTAGCCCAAGCCCGCCTCCAATCCACTTCATGCGACCTACGCTTTATGCGGCATACTGAGTGAGTAACTCGCTAGGTCGCTCACGACTTATCATAGGTCTAACTCGCTAGGTCGCTCACGACTTATCATAGGTCGTTCGAACGACTCATCCCATGGTTTCAGTTCGTTAGGTCGTTGGCGAGTTAAAATAGCGCCGTTAGGTCGTTTAATATCTTCAGAGCGTCCTAAAGAAACGTTAGGTCGCTGGCGACCTAATACTTTATCAATTGGCATTACATTATTAGGTCGTAACTCGTATAAGTTAGGTCGACTCGGTGCCACTTCCCTTTCTGGTCTCCAGTTAGGTCGGGAACGACCCAAACTTCCCTCTTTAGGTCGTGGACGACTTAGGCTTTCAACTTCTGGTTTCCAGTTAGGTCGGAAACGATTTAAACCTTGGAAACTGATAGCTTTCAATTCTTTGACCCTAGTCTGAACTGCATCATCCTCCCCAGGTTGAGAAAAATTCGCCCTCGAATTTGTAAATTCTTCCACATCAGATTGTTCATCTCCATAATATGGCACAAGATGCTTAACGTTGAACACGTCAGAAGTGTACACATCCTCCGGCAGTTTCAACTTATAAGCATTTTCATTAATCCATTTTACAACTTCTATAGGACCAATCTTTCGATATTTAAGCTTATTGTATGCACCCACTGGAAAGCGATCCTTCGTCAATACAGCATAAACCAAATCACCTTCCTTAAATTCAACACTTCGTCATTTCAAATCTGCAAACTTCTTATATTTCTCATTCGACTTCTCCAATCGTTCCTGAACGATTTTATAACATTCAGTTAACTCATCAACAAAATCAACGGCCCGTTTAACCGTCCCCTTCGGTTGTGGTACTACCGCCAAATCCAACGGTCCCCTTGGCAAACTTGAATATACAATCTGAAATGGACTGTAACCTGTGCTTCTATTAACCGCATGATTATGTGCAAACTCTGCTTGGCATAACTTCATGTCCCAACTCTTCAGATTGTCCTTCACAAGACTTCGCAATAAATTTCCCAATGATCGGTTAACAACTTCGGTCTGTCCATCCGTTTGCGGATGATAAGCGCTGCTAAAGTTCAACTTCGTTCTCACCATCTTCCACAAACTTAACCAAAAATGTCTTAAAAATCTAGTATCCCGATCAGAAACAATAGATTCTGGTAACCATGCAATCGATACACCTCCTTAAAGAATAATTGTGTCACTCGAACTACATCCGCTGTCTTCTTGCAGGCAATATAATGTGCCATCTTCGAAAATCTGTCAACCACCACATAGATAAAATCATTGCCACGCTGCGTTCTTGGCAATCCCAACACAAAGTCCACACTCACATCTACCCATGGTTTAGCTGGTACAGGTAACGGCATATACAACCCCGCATTCGTAGCGGTTCCCTTCGAAACTTGAGAAATATGACATCTCTCCACAAACCTCTCTACCTCTTGATGGCCAAAAATAAGATTGAGAAATTAACTGCAAAGTACGATCTCTACCCACATGGCCTTCTTCATGTAGCTCTTTGATAATCTTCATTCTCAAACTGCTCTCCGGAATACATAATCGATTTCCTTTAAACAGAAAACCATCAACCAATACAAATTCATCAGCACTTCCTTCCTTGACCCTTTCAACAAATTTCATAACATACGGATCTTCTTCAATCAGTTCTGGCAACAATTCAAACCCGATCACCTCAACTTTCATTGTTGTTAATAAATGGCTCCTCCTACTCAAAGCATCAGCTACCCGGTTTGTCACCCCTGACTTGTGTTTAACAACAAAAGTAAACTGTTGTAAATAAGCAATCCATGATGCATGTCTCGCTGAAATCTTGTCTTGGCCTTGTAAATGCTTCAACGCTTCATGGTCAGTGTAAAGAACAAATTCTTTCTGAAATAGATAGTGTCTCCAGTGCTTAACGGCTTGTACAACAGCATAAAATTCCACATCATAAGTGCTATACCTCATCTTTGCTCCTGATAACTTCTTACTGAAATAAGCAACTGGCCTTCCATTCTGACTTAAAACTCCTCCAACACCAACTTTTGATGCATCAGTATGTAGCTCAAACACTAACTGAAAATCTGGTAAAACTAGAATTGGTGCTGTCGTCAACAATTCCTTGATCCTTCCAAAAGCAATTCCCGCTTCCTCTGTCCAAGAAAACTGTTTCCCCTTCATGCAATCAGTAACTGGAGCCATCACGCTACTGAAGTGTGGAATAAACCTCCGATAGAATGAAGCCAACCCATGAAAACTCCGAACTTCTGTTATCGTCTTGGGCTGTGGCCAATTTCTGATCGCTTCAACTTTACTTTGATCAACTTGAATACCTTCTCTTGAAACAACATAACCCAGAAATATAACACTATGCGTCATAAACATACACTTCTTCGTAGCAGCATAAAATTGTTCCTTACGAAGAATAATCAACACTTCCCTCAAATGTTGAACATGCTCCTCCGTACCCCTACTATATATCAGAATATCATCGAAATATACCACCACAAATTTCCCGATAAAAGGTCTAAAAATTTGATTCATCACTCGCATGAATGTACTTGGTGCATTTGAAAGACCAAACGGCATGACCAGCCGTTCGTACAACCCTTCTCTCGTCTTGAAAGCTGTCTTTCATTCGTCTCCAGGTATAATCCGAATTTGATGATATCCGCTCTTCAAATCAATCTTCGAAAAGATAGTTGCCCCACTCAACTGATCTAGCAAGTCATCCAACCTCGGCATTGGAAATCTATATCTCACAGTGATCTTATTCAATGCTCGACTGTCAGTGCACATCCTCCATGTCCCGTCCTTCTTCAGTACTAACAAAGCTGGCACAGCACATGGACTCAAGCTCTCCTGCACTCGTCCCTGCTCAAGCAACTCTTCCACTTGCCTCCTCAACTCTTCATGTTCCTTCGGACTCATTCGATAATGTGGTCTATGCGGCAATACTGCTCCAGGAACAAGATCGATTTGATGTTGAATGTCTCTCAATGGTGGCAACTCCTTAGGCAACTCTCCTGGAAATACATCCTCAAATTCTTTCAAAACTGGCTTCGCTTCTTCTGGAATTTCAACCTCTTCACTGCTCTCACGCCCAATCAACAAGTACACTTCAGGCTCCTCTTCAACTTAACAAACTCCTTTAAAGATAACAAAGTTTTCAATTCTTCGATCTCCTCAGATTTGCTCTCTCCTTGTTGCCTTTTCTTTGGAACTAAAATAATCTTCACACCTTCAAACATAAAACTTTAGCTATTGGTCCGACCATCATGCTGCATTGCTCGATCATACTGCCACGGTCTTCCTAAAAGCAAATGACAAACGTCCATCTCGACTACATCACACCAGATCTCGTCTTTATATTTCTTCCCAATAGAAAATGAAACTCGAACTCGCTTATCCACCTTCACCTCTCCTCCTTTTCTCAGCCATGCTAACTTGTAAAGATTAGGGTGTTTCTCCGTTTTTAACTTCAGTTTTCTCACAGCTTCTGTAGAGATAATATTGTCACAACTTCCTACATCAATCACAAACTTACAAACTTTCCCCAATATAGTACACGTTGACTGAAAGATATGACTCCTCAACCAACTAGACTCATCTTCTTGCTTGGGCGTTAAACAAGACCTCCTCATCATTAGATTACATCCTTCATCCCCTGATGAGATATCTTGTTCATTCTCTTCAACTGGACTATCTTCGCCTTCAACAGCATCCTCACTTTCAACTTCAGCTATCGTAGTTCTCTTCTTCGGCTTCGGACACTCGTTGCTTTTATGACCCATCTCCTGGCAATTGTAACATTTAAACCCATTCCTAATCTTCGCCTTCTCACCTTCCTTCACAACTGGCTTTGTAACAGCTTTAGGAGCATTAGAACTTCCACTGGCACCCTTCATTGGATTATTGGAATTAGTAAACACACCACCTCCACGTCTTCCCTGCTTCTCCCAAGCCAGCGCCTTCTGATGTGCCTCCGCCACAGATCTTGGATCAAACATATTAACCATATCCTGGATCTGCATTCGTAACCCTCCAACAAATCTTGCTGTTAGCTACTCATCCGTTTCCATTATATCGTTCCTGGCAATGAGTTGGTAAAATTCATCTGCATAGTCATTGACTGCCTTCGACCCCTGCCTTAGATTCTGCAGTCTCTGGTACATAAGTGATTGATAGTTGTATGGTAAAAATGTAGCTCTCATCATTTTCTTCATCTTATCCCATGTATCAACCTTCGACTTCCCCATCCGTTCTCTCATTAGTTTAGTTTGCTGCCACCATGCCAATGCTCTCCCCCTCAACCTAGTAGCAACCAACTTCACTCGGCGATTCTCCGGAACCTCCTTGAAATCAAAGATCTCCTTCACATTTGACAACCAATCTAAGAACTCTTCAGCTACCATCCCACCTTTAAACTCCGAAATCTCCATCTTCATTCCCGATTCCCAACGTCGATCATCATAAATAACTTGATACTGACATTGTCCCTGACCTCGATCTCTGTAATGAAAACTTCCTCTCTCAACATCAAACTCCTCATCAAAATCTGATGTATAACGTTGTCGTTCACGCCCTCCAACATCTCTACCACCACTTCTACTACCAACATCCCGTCTATCATGATCATCAACATTCCTCCGACTTCGATTGTCAACACTTCTATGCTCTTGACTTTCTCTCCTCTCCCGTTCTGAATGTGATGAAACTCTACTACCCCCACGGTTGGATTTAGGTGAAACTCTCCTTCTATTCTGACTCATATCAATCATCAACTTTTCCAACCTACTAATGCCTTCATCAATCTTCTCATGCATACGTTGTTCCATTTGATCGGCTTCTTCTCTTCTATACAATGCTTCAATATTTTGATGGCGGTTAGCTCTCCTTGGTGGCATGATTGAATCAACACAAAATTTCAACAAATCGAACACAAAACTTCAACAAAACAACAAGCAAGTCACGGCTTCAAACTTAAACAAGGTGAACGACTTAAGGCTTAAGTCGCTCGGCACAATTCTTCACTAGCTCGGCTCGGCCTCCACAAACTCGGCTTCAAACACTTCAACTTCAAACAACAATGCTCGGCTCAACTTGTCTCGGCTTGAACTTCACGACTTAGCTCGGCCTCAACAATAACTCGATAGTATGCAACGACCTAGGGTAGGTCGGCACGGTTCAACACTTCAAACTCAACTTTGGCGCGCAAACTTCCAACAAGTCCAAATTCAAACACCTTCCAACACTTTGATCCAAAATGGAATGAATCAAAAGTTCTCCTCTCGTTGCAACTTCAAAATGAACACGACGAACACAACTTCAACTCCAAATACTTGGCTCCAAGACCCGATTTAGCTATGATTGGCTAAAACAAGCTCTGATACCAAAACTGACGCAGCGGATTAATCAAAATAAACTTCAATCGGTGAAAATAGCAATCGGTGGATTGAAAATACTGCAATGCCCAAATCCGTTGATCCAAAGATGCCGGATTCTAGCTATCTTCGTCTCGTTGATCGCGCACGATACCGAGAAACGAAGATCTGCAATTCTTCAAGCGTTGATCAAGCGCACTTGATTCCGCGAATTGGCTTCAGCAAACGAAGATCCGAGCGCACTCGAATGTCGTAAGTGGAGATAGGAGATTACACTCAACTACCGATTAGAAGAAAGCACAAAGCAATCAAATGGAAATTTTTATACAAAAGTCCACTTTTTACAAATGACTCAACCCCGCTATTTATAGAGTTTACATCCCACACACAACTCAACATTTGACAACACTTAGGTCGGCCACGGCCTAACACTTACGACTTAAATGAACACATCACAACATTATCAGCACATTACAACACCACCGACCTACCATAGGTCGTTAACGACCTATCACAAACATTCTCGGGTTAACACGTTTAACGACTTAACAAATGGAATACATCACAATACAGGCCTCACGCGACCTAACATATATACAAACCAACTCAAATCAAACGCGACTCAACTTAGGTCGTTGACGACCTAACAACACGCGACTCAAATCCACGACGACCTACGACCTAAGAAAACCCAGCGACTCAAGAGAAAACGCGACTTAGCCCAAGCCCGCCTCCAATCCTCTTCATGCGACCTAAGCTTTATGCGGTATACTGAGTGAGTAACTCGCTAGGTCACTCACGACTTATCATAGGTCTAACTCGCTAGGTCGCTCACGACTTATCATAGGTCGTTCGAACGACTCATCCCATGGTTTCAGTTCGTTAGGTCGTTGGCGAGTTAAAATAGCACCGTTAGGTCATTTAATATCTTCAAAGCGTCCTAAAGAAACGTTAGGTCACTGGCGACCTAATACTTTATCAATTGGCATTACATTATTAGGTCGTAACTCGTATGAGTTAGGTCGACTCGGAGCCACTTCCCTTTCTGGTCTCCAGTTAGGTCGGGAACGACCCAAACTTCCCTCTTTAGGTCGTGGACGACCTAGGCTTTCAACTTCTGGTTTCCAGTTAGGTCAGAAACGATTTAAACCTTGGAAACTGATAGCTTGCAATTCTTCGACCCTGGTCTGAGCTGCATCAGTTTGAAAAGTGTAAGTTATAGGATTGTACTGGCAAAGCTTTCGAGCTTGCAATTGAAGGTGTTTATAAGAATTATAGTTAGGATACATAAGGCATATTCTTATCTAAATTATAATGCCGAATATTATGAAAAGTCTTGAGATTATATACATTGAACATTGTTTTTTCGACTCCTCCTCATTGTAGACAGGTTAGGGGAGATGATGCAGATTTAGAAGACGAAGGTGGAGACGAAGTCTTAGTGGCAGTTTTCTATCTACTTATGTTTTTTTATATATTTTGTTGTACCCATTTAGACATGATGTCATTGCATTTTGAGATATTATACCATGGATATTAAGATATTATATTTTGTTGTCGTACTTGAATTTTTATAAAATGAATGTTGTTTTTGATATTATATTTTATCTATTCCACTATGAGATTCTGGTAGCATTATTAGATAGCTCTGTGTATTGTTTTTGCCAACTAATAGCCAGCTTTGGAACGAGTTTAATCTTAAATAGGCCATTTATAGGTTGAATCTTCGGTCCATTTCGAGGTGGGTTGTTACATCAGGCAACAGAGCTTAGTTTTTTCAATCAATGGTTATATGTTTACATATGAGTGCATACTTGTTATTTTTTGAAAATATTTTTCAAAAACATAATCTATATATATGTACACACACATACACACACACTCTACTTTGAACATATGAAAACACACCAGGCAAATCTTTTATTTCAACAAATAATACTATATTAGGATATTATAACTAAAGTTTAAACCTACATATAGTTAATACTAGCTAAAATCATTCTATTGAGATTGAGAACACCTCTACCCAAGATATACCCACTATCCAAGGGATGCTTGAATGGTTCAAGCAATACCTGTGGCATATAGGGCAAGTTCCCATTCCTCAACAAGCTGCACCAACAGCACCTACCGCCCTGCCTATTTAAGCAGCGCCCCGCCATATAGATTTTATTAAGACATGTAAGGACTTCTAGAATATGGGTGGAAAGGTGTACACAGGAGCAGAAGGATTTTTGGAGATGAAGACTTGACTAATTGATTACGAGCGTATTTTTCGGCTGGTTGGATGGGAGGATCCGATTAAGAGGAGAATAACAACATGGAATCTTAAAGGAAAGGTCTTAGATTGGTGGACTATTGTGGCTGAGGTGAATTGTTATCCTTAGTATTCACTTCAACCTTGTCGAAACCTGGAAAAATATAAAAGAAGGATTTACAAATAGAGATAGAAAAAACAGGTCCTTTTGAAAGAATCGAAGGGATGCTTCAGCAAAAATTAGATAAGCTGAGCACTTTCGGAGAGTTTGAAAGGTGACAGAGTCACCCTTTCGCTTCGGTAGACCCCTTTTGAAACAGTATGTTTGGCATGCCGAAAGAAGTATCGAATGTGACGCTACCTTTCAAAGGCGATAGATGGCAGGCTTTTGCATGAGCACTAACCCGTTCGATATAGTGGTTTCATCATCATTTACCTTCCACAACAGAATGTACGGCCAAAGCTACCCCATCACAAGCATATGGCCTTTCGAATCGGTTGAAGCCATCCGATTACAACGGAAAGTTTACTTAAGATCAACCTAGCATTCACATATACCGAAAAATTAGGGTTCCGTATTAATCAACATGTATGCCTTCGAAAGCTACCTTCCTGCTTAAACTTTCTACTATGTTCTGACTCCTTCAAAGATACAGAGATACAGCGATCAATAGAATCAAAAGCTTGCATCTTTTCTTAGTTGCAACAGCACAGCTTCGCAAAGTGGAGAGCGCACCTGCCCTGTTAATGAGGTCAAAAGTAATCAAGTTCTATTTTAAAGCATATTAGAAGGGCACAAAAAGTTTAGCGATAGCGAAAGGTGTTCAAGGAAATCATTTCAACTAGGTTGACAGGTCTTATTTGAAAGGGTTCAACCAGTGCTTATAAATAAGACCATAGGTGTCATGTTTCTAGGGGGAATTCATTCACTTCATTCTTGTAATTTATAGAATTTGCAAACCTAATTCTCAAATTAGATTGGGGATTTAATTACTTTGTACACTTAAGCTTCAAGTAGTGAGGGAAAATATTATTCAATGCAAGTCTATGATATTCTTGGATATATTAGCCGATTCAAAGTTTTTATGTGGTTCCGAGTATAATCTACTTGTATCAACGTTATCGAAAGGCTACCTTCCGAGGGAATCAAAACCTTTCAATTCCATTAAAATCCTTAGATCATAAGGTCCTTACCTCAAGCCACCTTGACCACTTCGAAAGGAGGTTTCGATAGGTTCTAAACTAATTCAACTAGATCGAAAGGTTTTATAATAAGGGGATTCAGGTGTTTCGACCATGTTGAAAGGTTATATAGAAGTTCTTTCAACTGCCTTAACCTTTTCAAAAGGTGGGTTTACATGAGACAAAATGTTTCGAATATGTTATCTGCTAAAAGAGAGTTTTCGAAGGGTTCACTTTCACCTTATACTTTACTTTAGGGTGTTGAAATGTTTTCTTGTTAATGTTTTTGGCGCTAGAAGGAGGGGTTTGAACCTCCGACCTTATTGAACTTCCAACATTATTTTCCCCTAACACAAATTTTTATTACAAGCTTACTTACTTTAGACTTTACATCTCCATGTTTAACAAAATAAAAAGGTCCGTACAAACATTCAATTGGATTCTCCCATGGAACCATTGAAGATTCTAAACTGTATAAAGAGAAAATGTTGAGAATGGAAGCTTTATTGATCATAAAGATGATGAGATCCAAAACATATGACCCAAATAAATGGAGTTTAAACACATTTCACATTGGCGCCACACCTATCTTTGCCATAGGAGAAGCAAAGGATAAGATTGATAACTTCTTCGACCAAATGAAAACAACAATTCAACTCTATACCAATGGCACTATCTTCGAAAAGAGAAGAAGGCTTATTGCAACACCTTTGCATAAAAATTGCCTCGAGCAAAAAGTGTAACATCACCTACATGTTAGCTTCAAAAGGTTTTAATAAGGAAATTGGTCGTTGGGGTTGAAGCTTCCAAACCAAGTAATTAAAAATCTAGAAACTATCCTTAAAAGACAAGCTTCAAGTCTAAACTTCTCAAGGAATGCAATCTGACTACATCAATTGAGAATTTTCATTTTCTAACGAAGGAAGAACATAACTATTGGCCATCCCAGAAGAAAAACCTAAATATGAAAGTAATTAGGGAGGCCATCCCAGTCAAATTCAATAAAGCACCACTTTTATAAGAAAAATCTACATGGACGGGAGTAGAATTTTCCTTAACTTGGAAATTACCTTAAATAGTCAAAGCCTTTGTCCACGCCGAGTGGGCCAGGTTATGGCTAGGTTAGAATAAGCCTTTAACAGTGCCACACTATGGCCAGGTTAAAAGCATCGATAAGCCCTTGATCACGCCATGGTATGGCAAAATCATGGAACCTACTAGAGAGAGGTTAGAGAACGCCTTTATCCACATCATGCTATGGCTAGGTTAAAGCATAAACAAGCCCTTGATCGTGCCATGCTATGGCCAGATCAAGGCGCCTCAAGGAAGGAGGACAGAGTAAGCCCTTGGTCCCGCCACTCTATGGCCTGGCCAAGGCACCGAACAAGCCTTTAGTCCTGCCTATAAGGCCTGGCTAGAGCACCTCTTAATGGGATTTTCGGTAAGTCCTAGGGTCTTGCTTGTGGATAAGCTAACCAAGCACACCAAACAACAATAGACTAAGATGTATGAACCCAAAAGCAGCATATCAAACAATGGAATATGATGTCCAAGCTCAAAGAGCGGCATGTCAAACAAACATAACATACAAGGCCTAAAGGGTGGCCCATATCAAAAGAACAAAAAACCAGAGAGCGGTGAAAAACAGAAGGCTTAAATAAAAATCTACAACCTCCAACTAGCTACCAAAAGAGAATATTAGAACTTCACTTATTAAAACCCGAATCTGGTTTATGAGACTTTTACTATTAATTTCTTGTCTTCATTATACCCGAATCTAGATTTTGGGGCTATTATTATTAATTACTGGACTACACTTATTAATGCTCGAATATGGGTATCATCCACTAATGCTGAATCTGGGTTTTAGGTCTTTTAAACTTTGAATTTCACACGTTAATGCCCGAATCTGGGTTTAGGTCTTTTGACCTTTGAATTTCACTTGTTAATGCCCGAATCTAGGTTCTAGGACAATTCTTGTTGAGATTTCTATGAATATCTAGTCTCCAATCAGACTCAAGATCTATCTTACTAATGCCCAAATCAGGGTCACTGGACTTCTATTTCAAACTTTCAGGCCACACTTGTTGACACCAGAATTTGGGTTTTGGATCTTCTATTATAAAGATTCCTAATTTCCGTTATTTATTTTGAGTTGATGATCCATGGACTTTTATTAAATGATTATTATTGGCTTTCTATTAGTTATTTCAAGAAGAGGAATTCACTTTTATAATCAAAACCAAAATTAAATTTATGATTCTCTATGAATAAACTTTTGGTATTCTGTCAATATGGGTTGTGTCGGATTCCTGGCTCTCTCTTGTCATTACCAAAGATGGGTTTCAAGACATTCAACCTTATCAAATTACGGTATGGATCCTCACTTATTATCATTATTTTTACATAATGATCTGTTAACTTCCATTATTAGGATCTGAGTTCTTAATACTATTACTAATAATGTGGATAAACTACTGTACAGATTTCAAGTTAATGATAAGAAATATTTTTCACTACATACTTTTTAGAAAAATGAAATCATCAAGGAAGACTGAATGAGCTAGCAAATACATAAACCATTGTCCAAGTTAGCAGAAAGTAGAATAAGAAACAACATCATAAGAGAAGACTACAGACCAGGTGATATTTACATAATTTACAAAACAATTTATGTTAACAAGAAAACTTGTCGACATCCCTAAAGCTAAGTGGTTAACGAGAAATGTTGTTTACACTTCAAAAGAAGATTTTTTAAATGACCACTCTTTATGAAACCTCTTTCGAATGAGTTGATTTGGACAAATTGCTTATGGAGTGTGGTCTTATGAAAATATTAATTATAGTTAATAAGTCCAACCAACCCTATTGAAATGGTGGTTAAGGAGAAAGCACCCCCTTCGAAACCTCTTTTTGAGTGCGTCCAAAGAGGTTATCTGTAGATAATGAAATTTTTTCTATCGATTCGAAAATCACCATTAAATTATAACATTATAAACCACAAATGCACGACCTATAATTGTAGTACGTATATGAGTACCGGTCGATCTGCAAGTGAATGAACTAATTTTAAATTATACTCAATCAAATTGAACCAAAGTTTAAAGATTTGTCAACTAAAATTGCTAAAAAAACTAACAAAAGAAGTTTGAAAACTAAGTACGAGATTAAAAGCTATTTAGGAGCAAATCTACTCTCATGATCATATAAACTAACATTCATGAAGTTAAGATCTTTTCTTTTCTTTTTGTCATTTGTGAATTAATTGATGCATTTATGATAAGCATGGCCAAATTGTGTTATTAATTAACACACTTAAACCATCAAACATTAATGCACCCTATAACCCACTTTCTAACTTTAATGAAAGTGACATGAAACTAAAAGTAGAATATATGTTAAGCCTGGCTTATTTACTATTTAATTAGTAACATAAATCGTCAAATTTTGATTCTAATTATATTTTCATTACCATAACCATATGTAGATGTAGAGGTAATTAGTGATTCGAAAGATTAAGCATAGCCTATTTGTTTTGAACAATATAGACAATCAAACACACACAAAATCACATGAATATCAACATGTCATTAAGCACAAAAAAGGAAGATCATAATATGAATTCATGTTAACACAAATTGATTTCAACATAAGAGTAAATGAAGAAAAGTGCCAATCGAAAGAAAACAGAACTAACTACTTGCATAAAATAAATCTAAACTAATTGCATGAATTAAAGGAGAACACAAGAGAATAAAAGAGCATTAAACGAGAGAATAGATAAAAATTACATAAAAGTAAAAAAGGGCTTAAGAAGCCATGAAAGAAACTTTTATTTATCTTTGATTTTCTGGCTACAACTTGCATGAAAGGTAAGAAGGTAGTTACATGAAACATAAGGGGTATTCATACATGCTTAAAACCCTAATTCAAATTTTAGTGGACTGCCTAAAATGCCCTTTAGGAAGTGTAACCTTCAAGTAATCATTAAGGAATTGATTAATTTCCACTAACATTCCTTTAAACCTCCAATAATATGTGCATGTGCTCTTAATTATGGACTGTATGGTAGTGGGTTAGTGGGCTCCTCCATGTTGCACGAATTCATTTATTTTAAATCTTCATTTTCCTTCAACATATGTGCAAGAATTTATCCACGAAATCTTCTGCATATTTTCTCTCCCTTTCCTACAATTAAAAATAAAAATATGCATATAATTTTTTTCAAATTAAATCATACACAAATTTACCATTTCACCCTCCAAATGAAGATGAATAAATGATGATTTGAAAACAATTTCAATTTTGGTTTAAACATGTAAAATACCCTAATATGCTCATTTATTTAAATAAAACGAGATTAAATATGGAAGTAAAAATATGAACTTTCATGTGCACATCAAATACCCCCCATAGTTATCTCTTTGTTCGTCCTTGAATGAACTAAAACCAAGATAAATCCCTTTTCATAAGAAACATGGTTGCATTGAGCATATGCAACAAACCATTAAACCTCTAGGTGTCCCTAGTAGGACGAGTGTTTCCATGTGAGAGTTTACAGCGGATACTGCCTACAAAATCCAAATGCGATATGCAAATTCTACATGATGTAAGTTTCCAAAAATATTTATTGATGAAGAATTTACTTCTAAATTAACATGAGTAAGTTAAATATACGTTTTGGTCATTACCAAGGAATTTAAGTCATTGTACTCGTCAAAACCCAACAAAAATTAGGTTATCATCACTATTAGACTCTTATTTGGCTTTTTTTTGGTTGATAACATAGTGCAACTATTAAATGGATGCTTAGTTGACTATCAAATTTCTTTAAAGAGGATTTTTATTTCTTTTGAATAACAAGTCGAATAAAATAAGTGAAAATAATACTTGGATTTCATTACTTTCTCTCTTTTTTTTAAATATATTAACATTATTTATTATTTACACATCTCACTTGGATAAACTGAGGCCAGATATACTGATCATGCACTACCTTTCGGGATTATGTCAGAAGAGTACATAGCATGGCGAGTTTACACACTTGCATATGAACACATGACTCTAGATGATTAATTTTATTATATCTATTTATATACACCTAACTCAAATAAAATGAGGCCAAATATATCAATCATGCAATGCCTTTTGGGCTTATGTGAGAAGGATATAGAGAATGCGAATGTACATACTTACGTGTGAACATTGAACTCAAGGTGTTTTATATTTTTATAAATTTTTTTTTCTTTTTTGTTTGTTTTTTTATGAAAAGAGAGTTTTGCAAAATCATCTTAGCACCACTTAACTCAGAAGATCAAAAACGATTTCGCTTTTATTTAAATCAACCGTTCTTCTAAACAAAGATTACAATTAGGAAATTCTTCGTAATTATCACCCATGAACTTTCCTATTTACTAGTTAAACCAAAATTACTTGTAATCAAACTTTATTTTTATTTTTGCCGAGTCAAATAAATTTTCAAAAATCTCAATTCAATTACCAAAAACATATACCTATCCTATAGTGTTTCTTTAAAAGTAAATCAATATGGTAAAAAGAAAATTTGTTATAAATTTTTTATTATTTAGTTTTGGGAAGAAAATGAAAAATATAAACCATGAAAAATAAAAATGAACGTGAGACCCCTCCATACTTAATTTTGACTGTGTCCGCACAGTCAGTGCTTGATATAATGAGTGTAACGGGGGGAAAATATGTACATATTTACAAGAGAGTGTTAACATTTCTTACTAGATGTAGTATGACTGATGAAGAGCGGTAAGCTCTTCCTCTTGATCACTCGACAATTCCAAGTAAGGCTTTAAACGGTAACCATTTACTTTAAAAAACAATCCATCCCTAGGGTTTCTATTTATATGGCACCGTGTGGAAAAACAGTACGTACGATGTATGGTGTTGTCCATCTTGATTTTATCTTCCCAAGGAACAAATGAAGTCTTGAGTCGTACAAAAGAACTTTCTGATTTGGCGAAAATGTTTCCCTCAGGATTGACTTATCATAAAAAACTTTTGTTCACTCTTCGTAATTTTTCTCATTTTCATACGCTTGTTCCTAATGTCCTCTAACTCGTTGAATAACAATCTTTTGTTTTTGTCGGCTTTCTCAAGATCAAAGTTTATGTTCTTAATCAACCACAATGCTTTATGTTTGAGTTTAATGGGAAAATTGCACGCTTTACAACATATAAGCCTAAAAGGAAACATCCCAAGATTGGTTTTATAAGCCCAAAGCACATCTGTTAATTTTTGTACCATCTTTTCGATTTTATTTACAGTTTTCTCCCAAATTCGATTAATTTAACGATTTAAAGCTTCAACTAGACCACAAGTTTCAGGGAGATAAGAGTGGATAACTTGTGGGTTATCAAGTATTTCTTCATTGGAGTTTCAAATGAACAATTACAGAAATAGGTTCTATTATCACTTATTACTGTGCAAGGTGTTCCAAACCTTGTACAGATGTTTTCTTTTATGAATCTCACAACAAATTTATCGTCATTTGTTTTACAAGCTATGGCTTTAACCCATTTGAGATGTAATCAATGGCAAGAAGAATGTATAGATTTCTGAAAGAGTTGGGAAATGGTCCCATAAAGTCGATACCTCAAACATCAAAGATTTCGATCGTAAGAATGGGGTTCAATGGTAGCATATTTCGTCGAGAGATTCTTCCTAAAATTTGGCAGTGATCGCAAGTTTCACAAAACTCAAACTCATCTTTGGAAAGTGTAGGCCAGTAAAAACTGCATTGAGGTACCTTTTCCACGGTTTCTTCGGACCGAAATGACCACCATAAGCTTGGTCATGAAAAAATAAAAGAACACTTTTGATTTCGCAATCCGATATGCAACGTCGAATGACTTGTTCGGAAGAGTACTTAAACAAGTTTGGATCATCCTAAAAGAAATACTTGACTTGGGAAAGAAATTTATATTAATCTTGTTTTGACCAAAATGAAGGAGTTTCCTTAGTGACTAAATAGTCCACTATGTTAGCATACCATAGATCGTCAGAAACAGAAAGGAGTTGTTCATTTTGAAAGTTCATTTTGATTGGTAAAGAAGATGATGCTTTTGGAAGTCGTGACGAATAATCAGCAATGACATTGTCGGATCCATTTTTATCTTTGATTATAAGGTCAAATTCTTGGATTAGAAGGATCCAACCAATCAAACAAGACCTAGCATTCTTTTCAGCGAAAAAGATACCTAAGAGAAGAGTGGTCAGTGTAAACTGTGATGTGTGAACGAATCAAATAATGTCGAAACTTTTTGAGTGCAAAGACTACAGCTAGAAGCTCTTTTTCAATGGTCATATAATTGAATTAGGCATTGTTAAAAGTCATACTAGCATAGTAGATGACGTGAAGAATTTTGTCGATACGTTGTCCTAAGAAACCACCAACTGTGAAGTTAGATGCGTCACATATTATTTCAAAAGAAAGATCCCAATTGGGTGTTAAAATGATGAGAGCGGAAATTAGTTCCTTTTTAAGACATTCGAAAGTAGAAACATAATTAGGATTAAAGTCAAATGGAACGTCTTTTCAAAGAAGAGCCTTAAGAGATCGAGCAATTTTACTAAAGTCTTTCACAGTATATTGATAAATCCCAACGTGTCTAAGAAATGAATGAATGTCCTTAACAGATTTGGCAATGGGCAGTTTCGTAATTACATCAAATTTCATTTATCTACTTCAAGGACTTTGTTTGAAATGACACGCCAAGGACAATGTCGTTTTAACAATATAATGGCATTTTCCCCCAATTATCGTTAATTATTTGTTCTTGTGTCGTTTAAAAACCAACTCAAGATGTTGTAAACACTTGGATAAAGAGCTTTCAAAGATGGAAAAATCATCCATATATACTTCCAGAAAGCATTCGATCATATCAGAAAAGATGCTGACCATGCACCTTCGAAAAGTAGCAAGAGCATTGTAAAGGCCGAAAGGCATATGATGATATGCAAAGGTGCTAAATGGACAAGTAAAATTCATTTTCTCTTGATCTTCAGGAGCGATTGGAATTTGGTTATAACTGGAATAACCAGCAAGGAAGCAATAGAATTCGTGGCCAGCTAGTATTTCAAGCATTTGGTCGATGAAAGGAAGAAGAAAGTGATACTTATGTGTTGCAGCATTTAATTTTCGATAATCGATGCAAACATGCCAACCCGTTTGAGTATGACTTGGAATGAGTTCATTAGAGTCATTCTTGATAATGGTCGATCCAGACTTCTTAGGAACAACATGTATTTGGCTAACTACTAACTATAAGAGGTTGGGTATATGATTCCATCATCGAGAAGTTTAAGAATTTCGTCACAAATTACATCCTTCATTTTTGGGTTTAGCCTTTACTGTGTGTCACAGAAAAGCCTGGGATTGTTAACTAAATGGATACTATGTTGAACAAGAGCAGGACTAATTCTCTTTATATCGGTGATCGACCATCCAATTGCTTCTTTATTTTTTGACAGACTTGAAAGTAAGGAAGCTTCTCGATCAAGAGAGAGAGAGAGAGAGAGTTGAAGAGATTATGACATTGAAACATTTCGTTGTCACCTAAGTATGCATACTTAAGGTGGTCGGGAAGGGGTTTGAGGTCCAATCTCGGGAGTTACTTACTCAAAGAATTTGGTTGAACTTTGAGTCAAAGGTTAGGGGTTCAAATGGAAGTGCATTTTCAATTTCATTAGACTTATCTTAAAAGAATTGTTTGTATTCGATCTCACATTCGTGATTTAAGTCAAGTGTTTCGTTATCAAAATTTTCTTAAATGGAGATAACTTCCACGTTTGGTCACGTGGTTCGTTCGATTGATTTTAAAGATTGAAAATGTTAAGATCCAAAGTCATGTTTCTAAAATAAATTTTCGTCGAACCATTTCGACAATTGATTAGAGCTTTTGAAGTAGCCAAGATAGGTTGGGCTAAAATCAATTGAATTTGACAGATTGGATTATTCAAAGGTTGAGTCTCTAAAACAATGAAATTGATGGGGAATATGAATTGACTTATTTTGATAAGTACATTTTTGATTACACACGCAAGTTTCTTTATCGAATGATCTGCAAATTGAAGAGTTACTTTCGACTATTTTAGTTCACCCAAGCCAACTAGATGGTAAACTTAATAAGCAATTAAATTGACACTCTCACTTAAATCGGGTAAGCATTTCTTAATCATTTTGTCTCCTATCGTGCATGAGATTGTCAAACATCTAGGTTCTTTGTATCTGATAGGAATTGATAGGGGCAAGACGTCGCTAAGTCCGGTAGCTAAAAAAACTTTCTTGGGAACAAGAGTGGTTTTGAGTACACAAGTCCTTCAGATACTTAGTGTAAGTTGGGACTTGTTGAACGATATCAAGTAGAGGTACTTTCACATGCTTAAAATTTCCATCGTCTTTTCCCTTTGGTTAGAATGTTTCTTAGATCGAAAACAATGTGGAAATGGAACACAATACTCAGTAGGTCGGTCTAGCTGGGTAGAAGAATAATTTGGACCAACCTTTGATTCAATGTTTGGCTCAACATTTTGTTTAGAATCGCTTTTCGTTTTCGATGTATCATGAGGAACTTCCATTAAATCATTTGGATTATCAACTTGGTTATCCATTTGTTTACTGGAACGTAAAGTCATGATAGCATTCATTTGGGTTACGTTGCTATCTTGAACAACATGGGTTTTATTCGAATTCGTGTTTTGATTTCTGGAATTTGGAACTGGCTGGCTTAGGAATATGCCTCGTTCACATTCACTCATAGACGTAGCTAATTGACTCGTTTGCATTTCAAGTTTAGCAATATATAGACTCGTATTCTGCATGTACGAGGTTAACAAATTTTACAAATTATTGTTCGATTGGAGGCTTTGAGCTGTTCCTTCAGCCAAAGTTTCAAGACTTTACTCAAGTGAACTCAAATATTTATCATCTTGGGGAGTAAAAAATTATTGCTGTTGATATTGAGACAGATTAGCAAATTTTTTAAAAATGATTAGGTTGAAAGGGGGGCTCGAAGTTGTTCGGAAATGCTTGAAAATTCAGACGAACCAAACTCGTGTTGGAATTATTTTGGTTCAAGGCAAAGCTTGGATGATATCTCCAACCAAGATTATACATTGGAGAAAATGGGTCATTCTTAACCTTATCGAAAGCATTGAGTTGTTCTATCGAATTAAGGCATTGATTGGCTATGTAATTCGAATCGTTGCATTTATAACATATTGGTTGGGTAGCTTGGTTCATTCGGTTGGATGAGAAAACATTGTCAAATTTATTGATCATTGCATCAATTTTAACTTCCAAAGCCAAAGATGATCCTATCGAGTGTGCGCTTGATCATGAGTAAATTGATTTTCGTTAGAACGTTCCCATTAGGATGACTTTTCAGCTTGGTTTTCATTAAATTGCCAAGCATCGTCATGATGTTGAGCGAGAAAATTTCCTTGGCATATCGATTCAAGTATGGTTCGTGAACTATTTTCTAGTCCATCCTATAAGATTTGGCCAAGGGTCAATTTTTTGAAATTATGGTGTGGACATTTTATCAAAAGTTTTTAAAATCATTCATAGCATTTTCCGAAAGGTTCACTTATGAATTGATATAAATTGACAATTTCTTTTTCGATTTTAGTTGTTTTTCCCAGGGGCAGAATTTTTTTAAGAAAACTTTAACAAATTTTTCCATAGTTTTGATCGATTTAGATGGTAATCTATACGACCATTTTTCAGTGTAATCAGTAAGGGCGAATGGAATAACTGATGTTGATTCCGTTATCACATAATTGTTGGAGTTTAATGCTTGCATAAACTTGTTCGAATTTTTTTAGGAAAATGTATGGGTCTTCGTGCCTAAAATTGCCAAATTTCAGGAGCACGACAATATGATTTGAATGAATTTCTAAATAGTTACCCGTTGGGGCAGGTGGTGTAATACAAGAAGGTATATAAACTCTATTGGAAAAGATTCTATCCATGAGAGTTCGCGGGGCTTTTTAGTTTGCCATTGTTGGAGTATCGTTTGTTTGAGTTCAACGATTAGTTGTTGTGTCACGAGTCCAAATACCCATGCATCAGAAAAAGTCAATGAGAGAAAGAAGTTAGAATCGAGTTAAAAGAACGAAGCAAGGTTTATAAAATGAAGTGGAAAATTGTTTTTTTTTAATTTTTTTTTGAAAGGCAAAATATTTACCAAAATGGTTTTATTTTTGTAAAGGGAGATTTTTGTTTTTTTAAGAATTGTCAAATTTTTTCTTCTTTTTTTAAATGTTTTTTAGTTTTGCTTTGGTTTTTGAAAAGATTACATACTTTTTTATATTTGTTTTTTTTAAAAACCAACTTAAATAAAATGCCTGTTTTTTTTATTTGAAATTTTTTTCTTAAGGAGAAGATTCAAAAAGATATATTTTCCTTTTTTGGATTATTTTAAAAAAAAATTAAGTTAAGTAAATGTAAAATTTATTTTTACTTTTGATTGTTTTCTGTTTTCTAAATATGCATGAACTAATGCAACTAAATGAATGCACGACTTAGTTAAAAAAATTCTGTCCTTAGTAGCTCCTGATCCAAAATTGTATTATAACACTTTGTCTTAATTCAACAAGATAGTTCTTATTAAAGTAACGGGTAGAAGTTATCGGTGCACCACGAATAATCGTAGCAATGCAGCCGAAGGTTTAAGTACCTTTAGAGAAACAATCACTATAATATTTACAAATCACCATAATATTTTGAAAGAGGCTATGCGGTAGGATCGTGTAATATGGAATAATGAAATAGTCTAGGTAGATAAAATAGGTAAATGCAAGGAGACACCAGGATTTTATACTGGTTCGGACCTCTAGTCCTACGTCCAGTCCCTAAGCTTCACTTAGGAATTTCACTAACTAATGCCCTCACTTCACCCGGAGGAATAGGTTTACAACTTACCCGAACAACCGAACGGGAATTCTTGCCTCAACTACCGAAGAGGACTTCAACTCAATTACTAAAATACAATGTTCGACTTGTTGTGTTCTTGTCAACACTAATGAGTCTAATGCAGTACAATATTCCTATAATCTTATCCTCGAGAATATGCAATGTGTTTGTGAAGATTTAGGAAATGTGAATTGCTATGAATCAAAAGAATGTTATAAACAAAAGCAGTGATTCAAGCAATAGATTGGTGATTGCTTTGAGAATATCTAGAGAATATGAACAAGAAAATAGTAAGATTAAAGCAAGAGAATTCGGTGAATTAAATGATGTTATAATAATGTATTTATACTTGTAGAAGAGATGCATATGTTGTCAAAGGTTGCAAACAAGAGATGCTTCCATTTCCATTGATGAAAGGTTGCAACTCTTGGGAGGAAGAATGTGTCTTTTCAGAGAAAATTCGCAGGTTCAAATTCAGTCGACTGAGCAGGGAATTCAGCCAACTGAAAATATGAAGTAAAATTTTCGGGACCAAATTCAGTCGACCGTGCAGGAAATTCAATCCACTGAAACTGTGCATGTATATAACTTTGTTCCAGTTTCAGTTGACTAACTGTTCCTGTTCAGTCGACTGAACTTATAAAACCTGCATAGTTAGAACTGAATTGAAAAATGAAGTTTAACAAATTTTTCTAGTGTTCGTGCAAGCTTCTTGAGGATAGATTTTAACAATATATCTAGACTAAGACACATGTAAAAACATACTTTAAGTTTGTTTGGTCTTCATCTATCTTCCTTTAGCATTTGTATATATTTCTTTAAAGCACATTGTCATTGATCAAAATCTTCGCGTATCAACATTCTCCCCCTTTTGATTGATGACAATACCATTCTAGAGATGTATATACTTATTTTCTCCCCCTGAATGTATGCACTATCTTTCCTACAAAACAAAGTTAGTACCATAGATTTTCTCCCCCTTTGTCATCGACAAAAAGGAAGAACTAACAACAATAATAATTTATCAAAAAAAAAAACAATCACTGAAGCATAGAGAATATTTGCATAATTATGACTGAAGATAAATATTGTGACAGACAAGCATAAAATGGCTATCCCTAAAAAGTATACAAATCAAAAACAACAACAAAAATAAAATAAAATCACTCATCTTTATCCCAGTCATATGAACCTTCTCTTCCTGTTGGTTCACGTATGACGGGTCCTACTGTTGGTGGTCTTTGAGCTCTTCCTCCTTGGCCACAACTAGCTCCACTTGCACTACTACTTGTATGCTCTTCGGATGTCGTCCATGTAAATGTAGGTGCCGGACGTTTGCCTCGTGATGTTGAAGCAGTAGTGGTGCTTGAGCATGAGATTGCATCCCAAAGCTTGTTGAAGAATCCTTTTATTTCGTCAAGCTTATGATCTACCTTTTTAAGACGTGTGTCAAGAATTTGTTGATTTCTTGACAATATCCCCAAGGATTGGTTGGTAGTGAATCTTGGGTCAACAAGACGAATTTCATCATCTTGCTCTAGATGTTCTTCATGGCGAGGTTGAGGAGGTTGGTGTTGTTGTTGTTCTTGATTCCTTGCTTCCCATTCGGCAAGTGATATTATGCGAGGAGGTCGAGATGGGAGTTGCATTTGGCTTATGGTCCGATGATTAATTTGATGGACCATTGTATTCTATGATTCAGGTAATGGCGTATCGATATTTAGGAGAAGTCGCATGATGTACTCTCCAAAGTAAATAGTGCACATTTTGCCGTTGTTGAAGGTGAGAAACTCATCAAGAATAAGCTGTACCCAATTAACTTGTATATTGCCATATAGAGCTCGATAGTTATTTGGGTAAACAATTTCGTACGATCCCGTACGAGGAGTGATTTTTCTCATTAGGGCTTTATGGAGAATTCTCTCCATAGGTCGAAGGGAGGTGGACTTAAAATCCCTAAAGTTGATATTATCATCCATAAATCGATGGTTGATGTTGTCGCGAATATGTGGATTGAATTCTATATCCTCTAGCTTTCTCCCGATATTTGGAGACTCTAAAATGTGTGCTATTCTATCCAAGGAGAACCAAACTTTCTTTCCACACACCATACTCCAAACACCATTGTTTGGATTTCTTGGATTTTGGTGTCCAAGATTAAGGTTAGCATAAAATAATTTTACCATTACATGATTAATGGCATGATCATTTCTTTTCAAGTCTAGAAGTGGAGTCAAACCTGCCGGATGTGTTATCGCTTGAAGGTTTGAAAGCTATGAAAATCAACGAAAGAATGCTCAAAGATTCGAGAATTCTTCATCTTGTTCCATCGAGTGACAGCGGTTCCATCATAAAGCCATTATGCTATTTGAGCAGCAATTGGCTCGGAGGATGAAGAAGATGAGGCTCTTGATCTTTTTGGTGCCATTTGGGTGAGAATTGATTTAATTTTGAGGAATTTGGAGGCTAGGGTTTCGAATTTTATTTGGGGAAGAAAGTTTGTAGGAGGTAAAAGTGAGTTGGTAGGGTAAAACCTGATGGTTAAAAAGGGGAAATTTTGCCTGGAAAGTAGCGTTCAGTCGACTGAATATGCTATTCAGTCGACCGAATCAAAGGCCGAAGTATTCTGTTATAGATTCAGTCGACTGAGCAGTATATTTAGTCGACTGAATTTTGTTGCTGAAATTATCTGTTGAATGTTTAGTCGACTGTGTAGATCATTTCAGTCGACTGAACTTCGTAAATATTGTTTTCTGTCATACTTTCAGTTGACTAAACAGGGGCTTTCAGTCGACTGAAATATGCATTTTTGTTATTTCAGTTAATTTTTGAATTTTAAACAATTTATTTAAAGGAATAGTTACAAAAATATTGACATAAATATTTCAAAATTCAACTATTTCTTTGGGGATGGACTTGGAGTCTTCTTTCCTTCATTCTTCATGTAATTTATATCCCATGAATTCGGACTATATTTAGGAGTCTTAGGAGACATCCAAGGATTCACAGGATCAACTGGTGTACGATAAGATGAAGACGGATCAATTGAGCTAACAGGGCGAGGTAGAGGTTCAGCCACTTCGTTCTTCTTTGATCCATAGAAGCGTAAACCAATTTGCTCTAGAAAGCTTAACCGTCTAGCCGTAACTTTTTGCTCGATGTATAGCTCTCGTTGAAGATCTATCTGTTGTTGTTGAAAGTGATGAATTTCATCAATCTTTCTTTTTGTGTCAGGTGAAATAAAGAGTCCACGTTTCGCCTTTTTCGATTCTGGTGTGAAACCAGTACGATAATTTTCCCATTTGTAAACCGGCTCATGTGCTGGTGTTGGTGTGGAAAGTTTTGGCGATGTTGGAGTGTTATCAACTGACGAGGTGATATTGATCGGAGAGAAGGAGTAGTTTGACGACATTTTATATTGAAATTGTTTAAGCTTTTAATCGTAAAATTGAGATGAAAATCAAAAAAAATTTAGAATTTATTTATAGTAGAATTTTACTAAACAACTAATGGTTATAATTTATTTAGATTTTTTAACCGCATAATGAATTAATGGTTAGGAGAATTTTGTTAGAAAAGTATGGTTCTTATCAAAAATTCAGTTTTTTTTTTATAAAAAATGTGTGGTCTATAAATTATATAATGTAGCATATAACATTTTCGAAAAATATTTGATATCTTCATTCGGTCGACTGAACAGATTGTTTTAGTCGATTGAAATGAGTGAATATTTCAAATGTATCTCTAATTGATATCTTTAAAGGATATTATACCTGATTCTCGTCGAAGTTTTATAAAGGAGTTTTCTAATAGAGGTTTAGTAAATATATCGGCAATTTGATTTTCGGTAGAAATATGTTCTAAATTAATTATTCCTTTTTTGATATTGTCACGTAAAAAATGGTGACGAATATCTATATGTTTTGTACGAGAGTGATTAACCGGATTTTTAGATAAGTTTAATGTACTTGTATTATCACAATATATTGTAGAATTTGTTAAATTTATGTTAAAATCTTTAAGTGTTTGTTGCATGTATATAACTTGAGTGCAAGCTAAAGCAGCTGATATATACTCTGCTTCGCAAGTGGAAATCGAGACACAATTTTGTTTCTTACTAAACCAAGATACAAGTGATTTTCCAATGAAATGGCAAGTACCACTTGTACTTTTTCTATCCGTTCGGGATCCACCAAAATCAGCATCACTGAATGACACTAACTCAAACGAACATTCCTTTGGATAGAAAAGACCAAAATCTTTAGTTTGGTTAAGATATCGCATTATTCGTTTTACTTCTCTTAAGTGTGAATCTTTAGGATCGGATTGAAAACGTGCACATAAACAAACACTCATCATTATGTCAGGTCTACTAGCGGTTAAGTAGAGCAAAGAACCTATCATACTTCTAAACAATTTTTGATCTACACTTTTCCCATTTTCATCTCGATCGAGATGTGTAGTGGTACTCATAGGAGTAGGTTTAGCAGAAGTGTTTTCCATGCCGAATCGTTTTATTAAATTATCACAATATTTTTCTTGGTTTATAAAAATTCCATTGGTTAATTGTTTGATTTGAAGTCCGGGAAAATATGACAGTTCTCCCATATGAGACATTTCGAACTCATTAGTCATTATATTTGAAAATTCTTTACACAAATTTTCATTTGTTGAACCAAAAATAATATCATCTACATATACTTGAATTATTAAAATATCTTTGGCAGTATTTTTAATAAAAAGTGTTTGATCTACTTTTCCAATTTTAAATCCTGAGTTTAATAAATAACTTTTAAGTCTTTCATACCAAGCACGAGGAGCTTCTTTAAGACCATATAGAGCTTTCTTTAATTTAAATACATGATCCGGATATTTTTCATGTATAAATAACGGAGGTTGTTCTACATATACATTTTCTTTAATAAAACCATTTAAAAATGCACTTTTAACATCCATTTGATAAAGTTTAAAATTGTGAAAACAAGCAAAGGCTAAAAGTATACGTATTGCTTCCAATCTTGCAACGGGAGCAAATGTTTCTTCAAAATCAATACCTTCTTCTTGATTATACCCTTGTGCTACTAGTCTTGCTTTATTCCTTGTTATATTTCCTTGTTCGTCTACTTTATTTTTGTAAATCCATTTTGTTCCAATTACTGATTGATTATTAGGACGGGGAACTAATTCCCAAGCATTGTTACGTTCAAATTGATTTAATTCTTCTTGCATTGCGATAATCCAATAATCATCTGTTGATGCTTCTTTTCGATTTTTAGGTTCTATAGATGAAATGAAAGCTACATGACCCATTTGATTTAGTTGATTTCTTGTTCTAACTTGAGAATTTATTTCTCCTATTATATTTTGAGTTGGATCATCTCGTAATATTCTAGGAGGAGATCTTAGTTCATTATTATTTTCAAGGTTTATTTCTTCTATATTTATCAATTCTTTATCATCTTTTATATTTAAATTTTTATTAAAATTTTCATCAAAAGATATATGCAAAGTATCTTCAATTAAGTTTGTTCGTTTATTAAATACTCGATATGCTTTACTTC